>JAESUZ010002180.1:0-1324049 GCA_017311185.1 Proteles cristata cristata
ATGGCTCACATAAGGCTTTCTGTAGGAAATAGGAATTTGAACTGGGTCTTGAATTTTGGGTAACATCCCAATGAGTGGAGAGAGTTGGGGAGAGAGCTTCAGGCAGAAGGAATAGGAATGTAGCAGCACAGCTTGGTGTCAGCAATTGCATTACTGGGTATTTATCCAAAGGATTAAAAAATGCCAATGCATAGGGGCACATGTATCCCAATGTTTATAGCAGCAATGTCAACAATATCCAAATTATGGAAAAAGCACAAATGTCCACCAACTGATGAATGGATTAAGAAGATGTGGAATATATATACAATGGAATACTATTTGGCAATGAAAAAGAATGAAATCTTGCCATTTGCAACAACATGAGCGGAGCTAGAGTGTGTTATGCTAAGTGAAATAAATTAGTCAGAGAAAGACAGATATCATATGATTTCACTTATATATGGAATTTGATAAACACAGCAAATGAATATAGGGCAAAAGAAGGAAAGATAAGATAAAAACAGAGAGAGAGGCAAACCATAAGAGACATGTAGATGCAGAGAATAAACTGAGGGTTGCTGGGGGTGGGGTTAGATATGTGTTAAATGTTTAATGGGCATTAAGGAGGGCACCTTTTAGGATGAGTACTGGGTGTCATATGTAAGTGATGAATCACTGGGTTCTACTCCTGAAGCCAAGACTACACTGTATGTTAACTAACTTGAATTTAAATAAAGAAAAAAAGGGGCGCCTGGGTGGCTTAGTCAGTTAAGCGTCCGACTTTCACTTAGGTCATGATCTCGCGGTTCGTGGGTTCAAGCCCCGCGTCGGGCTCTGTGCTGACTGCCAGCTCAGAGCCTTGAGCCTGTTTCAGTCTGTGACTCCCTCTCTCTCTGACCCTCCCCTGCTCACGCTGTCTCTCTCTCTCTCCTAGAAATAAATAAAACATTAAAAAAATTTTAAATAAAGAAAAAAGTGCATAGTTAGGCATTGGACAGAACTGGGTTCAAGGTGTGAGTGGATGGGAACACTTATGCAGGCTTTATGCATGTTTTAATCACAGTGGTTTTCTTGCAGAATTTGGGCCAAACAAGAGAGGTGCACTTAAAAGAATCCACAGGAAATTCTTTTCTCTTTCCCCGAACTAAATACAAGATTGAGGCTGTGGTGTTCATGTTTACATATGTATGTGTGTATCCAACTTCTAAAGCCTTTTTTCAGCGTAAAAATAATGAACTTGCCATATAATTTGTTTTTTACTAGAAAAGAAGCAGCTTCTGAAAAGTGTATGACTAGCATTTTGAGCATGAAGAATTGTCAGAAAGGTTCTTGAGCGTATCCCTTATCTTCTCTGTACCTTAGCTTTCTTATCTGCAAAATGGGGATAACATGGCTCATTTCCTGGTGTTATTGGGTCTATTAAATGGTATGTGTGAAAGTACAGTACCCCTGGTAGGTTCTCAGAGAAGGTATATTTTATGTCATTTCATGCTGCCTGCAGTGCTGGTGTACTTAGGAGGCTGGGGAAGTCCAGAGAGAGGGAAAAGCTCCTGCTTTGGCTCTAACCCCTTGCCCAGCTGATTGCTCAACACTGAGCCGTCAGAGTACTTCCTCTACAGTTGTGCCTATTCCTCTGGCCTGGGCTTGAGTGTTCTGATTGCTGGAACTTGCACACTGGTCTAATGATGAGTTACCTTGCCCTTGTTAAAACTCAGCCAGGGGATATAATGTGATGACAGCTCCTTCCCCTCCCAAGTGCCCGTGTTCCTGTCCTCTTTCCCCGTGATGATGAATTACAGCCATTGGTGGCATTGTGCATGTAACACAAGGCGTTGTTATGGAAACTCCTGAGTTTAGGGAGACTTGGTGTTGGGAGTAGCTTGGGCTCTTAATTAGTATTCATTTGTTCTTCTTAATCAGATGTTCTTGTGTGCTTATGTGGGCTCATCTTGTCCCAGCTGAAGACCCAAGATGCCTTGGACAAGCCCTTTCCTCATGGCACACTGCCATGTCTATTTTGCTGATAACTGTAGCTCTTTCTGTATTTATTGATCAACTGCTTTGCCACTGGATTCTGATCTTTGTTCTAGGATTCCCATCTTTGGGATCTGGATCCTCTTGCTAACAAGATGCAGCCATTGTCTCTGGTCCTTAATTCCTGATTTCTTCCCTTACATTTGACCCAGAAGCCTTGTTGAGCTCTGTATTTTCTCTTTAATAACTGAAAGTGATGTTGGTCATTGTCCAGGCATCAATACTTGTGTCTCTAGTACTGCATGTTCAGGATTCTTCAATTCTGTCTTTAGCTGAGTTCTTATATACAAACCTTTTATAGGCTAGATTCAGCCTGACCACATATTTCCCTCCATGCTGCCAGAAATGTCTTGTGGGAAAGGGCTTCTAGACTCCAAAGTCAATCCTAGAGCAGATTCTTATTCACAAGGTCAGGAAAAGGGCTGAGGTGTTGGAGAGCTAAGGGTGAGTGGAGCCTAGACCTACATAGAACTCCAAGTGGCTCATGGATCATTCACTCTGAACAACACTGACCAATACTGAAGTTTCTGGAGGTCTGGCTTCATATAAGTGGAAATATTGTCACATTGGCCAAGAGAGGTTTAAAGCCACAAGCTTAAACACTAGGCAAGAATGGTTTGTTCTAGGAGCACCCGGGTGGCTCAGTCAGTTAACCATCTGACTTCAGCTCAGGTCATGATATCACGGTTTGTGGGTTTGAGCCCCGTCGGGCTCTGTGCTGACAGCTAGCTCAGAGCCTGGAGACTGTTTCGGATTCTGTGTCTCCCTTTCTCTCTGACCCTCCTCTGCTCTCTCTCTCTCTCTCTCTCTCTCTCTCTCTCTCTCTCTCTCTCTCACATCTCTCTTTCTCTCAGGAATAAATAAGTAAAAAAACATTTTTTAAAAAAAGAATGACTTGGGGCGCCTGGGTGGCTTAGTCGGTTGGGCGTCCGACTTTCGCTTGGGTCATGATCTCGCGGTTTGTGGATTCGGGCCCCGCGTCAGGCTCTGTGCTGACTGCCAGCTCGGAGCCTGGAGCCTGTTTCGGTCTGTGACTCCCTCTCTCTCTGACCCTCCCCTGCTCACGCTTTCTCTCTCTCTCCTAGAAATAAATAAAAATTAAAAAAAAAAAAAAAAGAATGACTTGTTTTAAATCAGAGCTCCTTTGGAGACTGAATACAATTTAATTTTCTAAGTAAGTTAAATGTTCTCTCCCTATGTTCGTCCATCTTAAGCATTTGCTTGGTTAGCTCTTTCTTCAGAGAAACTCAGAGGTGAATTTCAGGCCATGCTTTGTTCACATAACTTTAATATTTGAATTTGTTCAAGTCTGTGTTTATAAAATGATGCCTGGCCTTACAGAATAAAAGTGTGTTCTCATCAGGCACCATTGTCACTTTTCCCCTTCCAATCCTTGCCCGTAAACTGCCCCATACTCCAGCTGGCTCCCACAAACGTTAGTTAATGGCTTTCCGGTAAATGCTTCATGGGCGATCTTTCTCTCAGCCATATTTTTAGAGGAAGAGATGAAAGAAAACTGAAAAATTAAAATCAAGATAAGCGTTCTCTCCATTGGAATGTTATTAAGAGGATGTGGTCATTTAAAAGTACTTTTCCCTCTTCTTCTCAGGGTTTGACATCTGAAGTCATGGAAGATGCTATCACACCTTGCTTTATTAACATACCCAGAGTCACCTGTTTTGAAAAGCCTAGCAACATTAACCTTAAATGAAAAGAAAGTGGAACAAAAAGAAAGATAAAAGGAAACTAGGTTTTGGCATCGGGAGATGCCAGCTCTTGGCCAAGGCAGGCCCCCTCAGGTGCTCTGTTAAATGGCCCCAGGAATTTATTTTACAGGGAGACCATTTCTGCTGTCTGAGCATTGTCCAGACAAGATTCAGAACGCAGTTAAGTCATATGTGTTGATCTGTAGGAGAACAAAGAAGGGAGCAAAAAGTTAGGGAAGGGACTAGACAGGGGAGATGGTGAGGACTGGCCTTTTTGGGAGCCCAGTGGAACTTGCTGAGAAGAGCCAGAGGGTTCAAGAAAAATTGGACTGAAGATTATATATTAATGCCACAGCCATTGCGCCCAAGGCTAAGGGCGTGTGCCAGCAATGCTGGGCTCTTGCAGGAGCTGCGAGGTGAAGCAGAGCTGGGAATGTGGGCTGGCACAAACTCTAGAGCAAGGCACTGTCACTAGTTCCATCTCTTTGTGCTGAGACCCCTGCTTCCCATTTTATTTCTTGTTGTTGGAGATGAAATGTTCCTAAAAGATGGATGGGATGGGGGCAGAGTAGAAGTAGTTTTGTTGGATGTGGTCACCTTCTAGCCCAGATTTTATGATATGCAGACCCCTGATGTCCTTCCTCGCTGACTTCGTAAACTGCTTTTCAAAGCATTTGTCTTGATTTGCAGGTTGAAGACCTCCATAGTTTGTTTCTCTGACAGCTTGTCTGACTTTGGTCCTATAGAACTTTACTTACTTCCAGGTCTGTTACTTCCCTTCTAGAGAGAGTCTAACAGGGCAAGTGATTTTTTTGTACATTAGAATGTTAAGATGGTTTGTTATTCAATAGAATAATGAGAGCTGAGGAATGGGTCTGATCAAAAGCATGACAGTTGGGTTTACTTCAGTTCCTGAGCACAGGTAGCACCTCTCCCGGACAGCAAGCTATGCTCATCTCCACTCATACAGCCAAGAGGGTGAGGAGGGGGCAAAGATCTGGTGTGATTTATTTTTCTACTTGGGAAAACAGCTCAAAGAATTTGTCCTCCTGATGGCTTCATCATTGTATGGGAGGGAACAACAAATTTGTAACCTGATAGGAAGTGATTTTTACTCATTAAAAAAGAAAGAAAAAATATTGAACTGTTACTATTTTATAGGGATGAAGGAGGCTATTAGTCCTAGACTGTGATGAATACAGAGTCTGGAACTTACTAGGAGCTGGATCATGATGTTGTGTGAGATATGAATTGCCTTGACCTTGAGTTGTGGGATTTAGCAGTTTTCTTGGAGCAGACGCATACCTCTTAAATATCCAAATCATTGGATATACATATGAACAGCTGTTAGTCAAATATGATAAGGGAGTTTACCACTTTAGAGAGGCCTTTTATACAAGTATATATGGTGAGACCATGGTATCAGTATTTTGGACACTTTAAGGGCAAAATGGATTATTTTCACAGTAATAAGTGACTGATTTGAGGTCTGCTTTTTTATTTTTATTTTTTAATTTTATTTTTGTTTTATAAAAATAGCATATTTTAGGTTGCCTGGGTGATTTAGTTGGTTAAGCATGGGACTTGATTTCAGGTCAGGTCAGGGTTGTGAAATCGAGTCCCATGTTGGGCTGTATGCTGGGTGTGGAGCCTTCTTAAGATTCTCTCTTTCCCTGTCTCCTGCCTCATCCCCTATCCACACTCTCTTTCTCAAAATAAATAAATAAACATTAAAAAAAAAAAACAAAAAAAATAGCGCATTGTAAAAATATTTTTTAAAAAAAACCCCAAACAAAAAACACTGCAAAAAGCAAAGCCAAAATGACAAGTAACTCTTTCAACAAAAACAATCACTATCAAAACTTTATTATATAATCTTCTAGCCTTATATATGAATATATATATGCCTAGCCTTATATATAAATATACATATTGACACATACAAACATGAGATCATAATGTACATATATTTTGCTAAGTTTTTTATCACTTATATATTTTGAACCTTTTCCTATGTTTGTAAATATATATGCTTTTTATCTTTTTTAATGATTATTATTTCATTACAATTGCCTTAATCAATTATTGCATATGGAGATTATTTTTATTTGGTAACAAAAATTTTTGCATTAAAAATTTCCAGAGGAAAGTGTTGCATGTGTATATTTCCTTATACTCTATTTCTATCTGTGGAATTTCTAGTTTAAAGACATAAGCTTAAAGATTCTGTACAGGTATTGATAGAATATCCCTAAAATGTACTATATTTTGCATTCCTGTCAGTAGTGTTGAGAGTTTTTTTTTTTTCAAACACTAATTGACATTGGAAATTATTATTAACAACATCTTTTCTAGTTATATAGGTGGAAAGGTACAGATCTTGAACTTTTTCATTTTCAAAGGCCAGTTGTATTTGTTCTTCTGGAATTTTCTTTCATTTCCTTTGCCACTTTTCTAACCGAGTGTTTATGATTATAGATGCTAAAAGTAGGATGTGTGTTTCACATGTATCTTGCTGCTGTCTAAAAGCAAAATCTTCTGGAAAGAGAATGATCACTTTTTAATTAATGTATGCCATATTCTCACTCAATTAAATTCAACAAGAGTACCTGTTATATGCTGGATACTGTGCTAGACAATAGGCATGCAATTTTGGAAAAAAGATACTGACCTGGCTCTCAAATAACATATAGCTCATGAGGGAAGAAAAACAAGTCCACAGGCAACTCAAGTTCTCCAGGAAGGGGATCACCTGGGTGGCTCAGTTGGTGGAAGTGTCTGGTTCTTGATTTCGGCTCAGGTTATGATCTCGTGGTTTGTAAGACTGAGCCCCACATTGGGCTCTGTGCTGACAGTGCATAGCCTGCTTCAGATTCTCTCTCTCCTTCTCTCTCTGCCCCTCCCCTGCCTGTGCTCTGTCTCTGTCTCTCTCTCTCAAAATAAATAAACATGAAAAAAAATTCAAATTCTCCAGTAAGGAAGTAAGCATGAGAAGCTTTGGAAGCAACAGAAAGAGTACCTAACTCTGTCTTAGGTAGTTATACAAGGCTTCTTGGAGGAAAGGATGATTTCACTGAGTTCCAGAAGATAATAATAATTAACCAGATGTGTGTGTGTGTGTGCGCGCGTGCACACACACACACACACACAGATGAAATGGTACTAACAAAGTGTAATTGTATTGTTAATATAACAGTATTAACAAAGGTCAAGGAAAACAAGGCAATTGCATGAAACTGCACATACTACGTGCATGGCTCGAGCTCCCAGTGAGAGAAGTAGGATGGACTTGAACAGGCTGGCAAGAAATTGAAAAGTAAGAAGTGTCCAGATTATGCAACATTTTATATGTTATCCAGTGTGTGCAGTGTGCTTCTTTTTCTGATGCTTTAGAGTTGCCATCGATGGTTTCTAAGCAGTGGAATGACAGATTTACTCTCGGGGAAGAATCTCTTGTCCCTAAGTAGGAAACATATTTGTGGACCAGGGCAGAGCATTCCTGAAATCTGAGAGAGAATTTAGGAGACTGGAGAATGAGATCTATGTCAAGGTGGTGGATAAGCGGACAGAGTAGGGAGACAATTAGAAGGAGAAATCAGTGGTTCCAATTTGGTAAGAGGGGTAAGGAGACAAGCATCAGAGATGGTATTCAGGCAGATGGAGATGCCGTTCAGTGATCTTGGGAAGGCAGATAAAGAATAAGTCTCTGACAATGAAGGATGTTTGGAGAATTCAGTTTTGGATACGTTATTTTTTCGGTGGTTATTGTACATCAGAGAGGAAGTATCCAGTTGGATATGTGGGTCATTTTCAAGGGAAATATAGTTTTGGAGCTCTTAACATATAAACAGGAATTGAACTATGTGAGTAGATACAGTACCGAAGGAGAGGATGTAGAATGAAAAGAAAAGAAGGACCAGAAGGCTGAAGAACTCCATCTTTTCAGGGATGGGAAGAGAAAGTAGAGACTGAGAAGCGTTGTCATGAGGGCCTTTTACAGAGGACAGAATGTTTATCAGTGCCACATGCAGCAGATTAATCCCATAAGATAAGGACTTTGGATTTAGCAACCAGAGATGTTTTGACCTAGTTTAGAGTCATTTCAGTGGAGATGGATGCCAGATTCTAAAGAATTGAAGAGGGAATGGGAGGTGAGGAAATGAAAATGAATGCAGATGTCTCTTTAAAGAAGATGGTACAACTGTGAGAGACTGTGGCAGCTGAAAGAGGGACAGCTCTGGGAGGAGACAGAAGGGAGGGGCTGCCAAGGGAGAAGGGAGAGTGGCACCTGTTGGCCAGGGATCTTGCAAGAGGGGGACATGGTTGGGATCTAGGCCTTAGGTGGATTCATTATCCTGAGCCAGGAAGAGAGATGCCGTAACTTTTTGTGGTGGGAAATGTAAAAGAATAGGTGTGGATGGCTATGATGACAGGGAATTGAGAGATTTCTCATGTGGTGGTTTCTACTTCACCTGTGCGGTGAGAGGCAAGATTTTCTGCTGCACCTTAGTAGAGAGGCGGTTGGGCGGGAGTGGAGAAGGTTTTAATCATTGCTGTGGAGAATGGAAGAGAGAGCTGAACAGTGATGGGTAAGAAGATTCCCAGACAGTGCGAACGGTCCTGTTAAGATGAAGGCTGACCAGTTTTAAGTGAGAACAAATCTGTGCATGGCTTTATGATTTTCTTCTCTAGCTGAGGATTGGGGTTTTTCCAGTTGAGCGTGACAGAGACTGATAGGGCAAGCTATTTGAGGGCAATGCAGTTGCATGGTTGAAGTGATTAACCATGTGTAGAAGGCAGAGCAGGGAGAAGATGATGATAGGATAGGGGTTGAAAGATCAGCAGAATGTAGAAAGGTCAAGGGCCTGGGGGTCAGGGTGAGGTTAAAGAACTGATGTAGTGCAAATAAATGAACAGGAGAGCCATAAGGGAGAGACATTGCACTCAAAAGGGAAGCTTCTGGATTTGAGATTTCTGAATTACACCAGTATCAGAAAGGGTGACATTCAATACTTTTAACTGGTCTGATAATGACCAGTCTGAGTAAAACACTGCCATACTGGTGTGTACCTCCCAATTCCAAGGTGCAGATAGGAGGTGGAGCTGAGGAAGGACTAGGGGTTTGAGCACTGGATGAAGCATCCTCATGAAATTCAATTTGTCCAGACTGATGATGTGACTTGAGAGTGAAAAGGACAGTCGTGAACCTGTTACCAACATCATCAATAAATGAGAGACAATTCTTCTTAATGTCATCCAAAGTACACTGAGGCTGGATAATAGTGACAAAGAGAGGAGGAGGAAAGTGGTATAGTCAGATGGTGTATGTTAGCTCTTTGGGACTGCTGTAGCCTGGAAATCCAAGGCTAAAGTAATGGCAGATTTGATGTCTGGTGAGGAGTCTCTTCCTGTGCACGGATGACTATCTTCTCATGGTGTGCTCACGTGGTGGAAGGGGCAAACAAACTCTCTCAGGACTCTTTTATAAGGACACTAACCCCTTTTATGAGGGCTCTACACTCATATTCTAATCATCTCTAAAAGGCACCACCTCCTAATTCCATCACCCTAGGGGTTAGAATTCAGCATATGCATTTTGGGTGAGAAATAAACATTCAGAACATAGCACCCTAAGCCTCAGTTGGTCAGAAGTTTTGTGAAAAAGTGGGAGAATAAGTCTGGAACAGTGTTGGGAGTAAGTGGCCTTTGGGCCCCATGCATCAGTCTTGAGATTTGGAAGAATAAGTAACTATTTGGGAAGATTGCAAGGGACAGTGTTTTTGAGGAATCAGGTTTCAGATGAGAAACTGGAGGTGATATTAAAAGGCAAGGTGAAGATATTTACCTTGAAATGGATAGACTTTGGAAGGAGGATAGTAATAGGAGCCTGGTTCAGGGAGGGCAGACATAAAACAATAAGAAAGTGTGCAGATACTCAAGGAAAAAGTCAAACGTATTTTTAAAACTTCATATGATTATTTTTTAAATGTGAAATTAATCTGTATTCTACACTGGTAACCATCTGAAAATCAAAGCAAAACAAATCAAAACACACAGAGAAAGGGGATAGATGTTGGGGGTGCTGAGATTGTGGGTGGTGAATTTGGGTGACCAGGTATAAGGGTGTGAAGGGATTAGCAAGCTGCAGGCTTTCAACATAGTCCTATAAACCTCCTTTTTTTTTTTTTTGTAATTTCTTGTTTTTCTTTATTCTTTCTTTCTTTCTTTCTTTCTTTCTTTCTTTCTTTCTTTCTTTCTTTCTTTCTTTCTTATTTTTCACAAATAGTTTATTGTCAAATTAGTTTCCACATAACACCCAGTGCTCATCCCCACAAGTGTCCTCCTCCATGCCCACCCCTCCTCCCCCCCACATCCACCAGTCCTCAGTTTTTGTCAGCATTCAAGAGTCTCTCATGGTTTGCCTCTCTCCCTTTCCCCCACCATTTCCGCCCTTCTTCTCCCCCTTGGTCCTCTGTTAAGTTCCTCCTAATCCTCCTATACGTGCACACATATGATATTTGTCCTTCTCTGCCTGACTTATTTCGCTCAGCATAACGCCCTCAAGGTCCATCCATGTTGCTACACATGGCCAGATTTCATTGTTTCTCATTGCCATGTAGTATTCCATGGTATAGATAAACCACATCTTCTTGATCCATTCATCTGTTGATGGACACTTAGGCTCTTTCCATGTTTTAGCTATTGTGGAGAGGGCTGCTATGAACATTGGGGTACAGGTGCTCCTATGCCTCAGCATTTCTGTATCCCTTGGGTAAATTCCTAGCAGTGCTAGTGCTGGGTCATAGGGGAGATCTATTGTTAGTTTCCTTAGGAACCTCCACACTGTCTTCCAGAGGGGCTGTCCCAGTTTGCATTCCCACCAACAGTGTAGGAGGGTGCCCGTTTCTCCACATCCTCGCCAGCATCTCGTGTTCTCTGATTGGCTCACTTTAGCCACTCTGACTGGCGTGAGGTGGTATCTCAGTGTGGTTTTGATTTGTATTTCCCTGATGAGGAGCGATGCTGAGCATCGTTTCATGTGTCTGTTGGCCATCTGGATGTCCTCTTTGGAGAAGTGTCTGTTCATATCTTCTGCCCATTTCTTCACTGGGTTGTTTGTTTTTCGGGCGTGTAGTTTGGTGAGTTCCTTTTAGATTCTTGATATTAACCCTGTATCTGATATGTCATTTGCAACTATCTTTTCCCATTCCGTTGGTTGCCTATTAATTTTCTGGGTTGTTTCCTTGTCTGCGCAGAAGCTTTTAATCTTGATGAGGTCCCAACAGTTTATTTTTGCTCTTGATTCCCTTGCTTTTGGGGATGTGTCAAGTAAGAAGTTGCTGCGGTGGAGGTCAAGGAGGTTGTTTCCTGCTTTCTCCTCTAGGGTGTTGATAGTTTCCTGTCTCACGTTCAGGTCCTTATCCATTTTGAGTTTATTTTTCTGCATGGTGTGAGAAAATGATCTAGTTTCATTCTTCTGCATGTTGCTGTCCAGTTCTCCCAACACCATCTGTTAAAAAGGCTGTCTTTTTTCCGTCGGATATTCTTTCCTGCTTTGTCAAAGATTAGTTGGTTGTATACTTTTGGGTCCACTTCTGAGTTCTCAATTCTGTTTCATTGGTCTATGTGTCTGTTTTTGTGCCAATACCATACTGTCTTGATGATGACAACTTTGTAGTAGAGGCTGAAGTCTGGGATGGTGATCCCTCCCGTTTTGGTTTTATTTTTCAGGATTACTTTGGCTATTCGGGGTCTTTTGAGGTTCCATACAAATTTTTGGATAGTTTGTTCTAGTTTTGAGAAGTATGCTAGTGCAATTTTGATTGGAATTGCATTGAATGTGTAGAGTGCCTTAGGTAGTAATGACATCTTAACTATATTTATTCTTCCTATCCATGAGCATGGAATGTTTTTCCATTTCTTTGTGTCTTCTTCAATTTCCTTCATAAGTTTTCTATAGTTTTCATCATACAGATCTCTTGTATCCTTGGTTAGGTTTATTCCGAGGTATTTTATGGTTTTTTGTGCAATTGTGAATGGGATCAGTTCCTCGATTTCTCTTTCTGTTGCTTCATTGTTGGTGTATAAAAATGCAACCGATTTCTGTCTGTTGATTTTGTACCCTGTAACTTGGCTGAATTCTTGGATCAGTACTAGTAGGCTTCTGGTGGAGTCTGTCGGGTTTTCGATGTAGAGTATCATGTCATCTGCGAAGAGTGAAAGTTTGACTTCCTCTTTGCCAATTCTGATGCCTTTGATTCCTTTTGGTGTCTGATGGCTGATGCTAGGACTTCCAGCACTATGTTAAACAACAGTGATGAGAGTGCGCATCCCTGTCGTGTTCCTGATCTCAGGGGGAAAGCTCTGAGTTTTTCCCCGTTGAGGATGATGTTCGCTGAAGGCTTCTCATACATGGCTTTTATGATGTTTAAGTAGGTTCCTTCTATCCCAACTTTCTCGAGAGTCTTTATTAAGAAGGGATGCTGTATTTTGTCAAATGCTTTTTCTGCATCTATTGACAGGATCATATGGTTTTTATCTTTTCTTTTATTGATATGATGTATCACATTGATTGATTTGCGAATGTTGAACCAGCCCTGTAACCCAGGAATGAATCCCACTTGATCTTGGTGGATGATTCTTTTGATATGCTGCTGGATTCGATTTGCAAGGATCTTGTTGAGAATTTTTGCATCCGTATTCATCAAGGATATTGGCCTGTAGTTCTCTTTTTTGCTGGATCTCTGTCTGGCTTGGGAATCAGAGTGATGCTGGCTTCATAAAATGAGTCCGGGAGTTTTCCTTCGATTTCTATTTTTTGGAATAGCTTGAGAAGAATTGGGATTAATTCTGTTTTAAATGTCTGGTAGAATTTCCCAGGGAAGCCATCAGGTCCAGGGCTCTTATTTGTTGGAGATTTTTGATCACTGATTCAATTTCTTCACTCGTTATGGGTCTGTTCAGGTTTTCTATTTCTTCCCGTGTGAATTTTGGTAGTGAGTGTGTGTTTAGGAATTTGTCCATTTCTTCTAAGTTGTCCAATTTGTTGGCATATAATTTTTCATAGTATTCCCTGATAATTGCCTGTATTTCTGAGGGGTTGGTTGTAATAAGTCCATTTTCATTCATAATTTTGTCTATTTGGGTGCTCTCTCTTTTCTCTTGGATAAGTCTGGCTAGAGGTTTGTCATTTTGTTTACTTTTTCAAAAAACCAACTCTTGGTTTCATTGATCTGTTCAATTGTTTCCTTGGTCTCTATGTTGTTTATTTCTGCTCTAATTTTTACTATTTCTCTTCTTCTACTGGGTTTAGGGCGTTCTTGTTGCTCTGCCTCTAGTTCCTTTAGGTGAGCTGTTAGATTTTGGACTTGCACTTTTTCTAATCTCTTGAAATAGGCCTGGAGAGCAATGTACTTTCCTCTTAGGACTGCCTTTGCCGCATCCCATAGATTTTGAATTGTTGTGTTTTCATTTTCATTTGTTTCCATATATTTTTTAATTTCATCTCTAATTGCCTGATTGGCCATTCATTCTTTAGAAGGGTGTTCTTTAACCTCCATATTTTTGGAAGTTTTCCAGACTTCTTCCTGTAATTGATTTCAAGTTTCAAAGCATTGTGATCTGACAGTGTGCATGGTATGATCTCTATTCTTTTATATTTATTGAGGGCTGCTTTATGTCCCAGTATGTGATCTATCTTGGAGAATGTGCCATGCGCACTTGAGAAGAAAGTAAATTCCCTGGCCTCAGGATGTAAAGTTCTAAATATATCCGTCAGATCCATCTTGTCCAATGTGTCTTTCAGGTCCATTATTTCTTTAGTGATTTTCTGTCTGGTTGACCTATCCATTGCTGTAAGCGGAGTATTAAAGTCCCTGCTATTAGCACATTCTTATCTATAAGCTTGTTTCTGTTTGTGATTAATTGTTTTAGATATTTAGGTGCTCCCATATTCGGTGCGTAGACATTTATGATTGTTAGTTCTTCCTGATGGATGGACCCTGTAATTATTATGTAGTGCCCTTCTTCATCTCTTGTGATTGTCTTTATTTTAAATTCCAGTTTGTCTGATATAAGTATCGCTACTCCGGCTTTCTTTTGATTTCCTGTAGCATGATATATATTTCTCCATCCCCTTACTTTAATCTGAAGGTATCTTCCAGTCTAAAATGAGTTTCTTGTAGACAGCATATAGATGGATTTTGTTTTTTAATCCATTCTTTTTTTTTTTTTTTAGAGATAAATTTATTTTATTATTATTTTTTTAATCATTGAACTATTTATTTTATTTTATTATTTTTTTATTTTTTTTTTCAAATAGTTTATTGTCAAATTAGTTTCCACATAACACCCAGTGCTCATCCCCACAAGTGCCCTCCTCCATGCCCACCCTTCCTCCCCCCCACATCCACCAGTCCTCAGTTTTTGTCAGCATTCAAGAGTCTCTCATGGTTTGCCTCTTCCCTTTCCCCCACCATTTCCGCCCTTCTTCTCCCCCTTGGTCCTCCGTCAAGTTCCTCCTAATCCTCCTATACGTGCACACATATGATATTTGTCCTTCTCTGCCTGACTTATTTCACTCAGCATAACACCCTCAAGGTCCATCCATGTTGCTACACATGGCCAGATTTCATTGTTTCTCATTGCCATGTAGTATTCCATGGTATAGATAAACCACATCTTCTTGATCCATTCATCTGTTGATGGACACTTAGGCTCTTTCCATGTTTTAGCTATTGTGGAGAGTGCTGCTATGAACATTGGGGTACATGTGCTCCTATGCATCAGCATTTCTGTATCCCTTGGGTAAATTCCTAGCAGTGCTATTGCTGGGTCATAGGGGAGTTCTACTGTTAGTTTCCTTAGGAACCTCCACACTGTTTTCCAGAGGGGCTGTACCAGTTTACATTCCCACCAACAGTGTAGGAGGGTGCCCGTTTCTCCACATCCTCGCCAGCATCTAGAGTTCTCTGATTGGCTCATTTTAGCCACTCTGACTGGCGTGAGGTGGTATCTCAGTGTGGTTTTGATTTGTATTTCCCTGATGAGGAGGGATGCTGAGCATCGTTTCATGTGTCTGTTGGCCATCTGGATGTCCTCTTTGGAGAAGTGTCTGTTCATATCTTCTGCCCATTTCTTCACTGGGTTGTTTGTTTTTCGGGCGTGTAGTTTGGTGAGTTCCTTGTAGATTCTGGATATCAACCCTTTATCTGATATGTCATTTGCAACTATCTTTTCCCATTCCGTTGGTTGCCTATTAATTTTCTGGGTTGTTTCCTTGGCTGTGCAGAAGCTTTTAATCTTGATGAGGTCCCAACAGTTTATTTTTGCTCTTGATTCCCTTGCTTTTGGGGATGTGTCAAGTAAGAAGTTGCTGCAGTGGAGGTCAAGGAGGTTGTTTCCTGCTTTCTCCTCTAGGGTGTTGATAGTTTCCTGTCTCACGTTCAGGTCCTTTATCCATTTTGAGTTTATTTTTGTGCATGGTGTGAGAAAATGATCTAGTTTCATTCTTCTGCATGTTGCTGTCCAGTTCTCCCAACACCATCTGTTAAAAAGGCTGTCTTTTTTCCATTGGATATTCTTTCCTGCTTTGTCAAAGATAGTTGGCTGTATACTTTTGGGTCCACTTCTGAGTTCTCAATTCTGTTCCATTGGTCTATGTGTCTGTTTTTGTGCCAATACCATACTGTCTTGATGATGACAGCTTTGTAGTAGAGGCTAAAGTCTGGGATGGTGATCCCTCCCGTTTTGGTTTTATTTTTCAGGATTACTTTGGCTATTCGGGGTCTTTTGTGGTTCCATACAAATTTTTGGATAGTTTGTTCTAGTTTTGAGAAGTATGCTGGTGCAATTTTGATTGGAATTGCATTGAATGTGTAGAGTGCCTTAGGTAGTAATGACATCTTAACTATATTTATTCTTCCTATCCATGAGCATGGAATGTTTTTCCATTTCTTTGTGTCTTCTTCAATTTCCTTCATAAGTTTTCTATAGTTTTCATCATACAGATCTCTTGTATCCTTGGTTAGGTTTATTCCAAGGTATTTTATGGTTTTTTGTGCAATTGTGAATGGGATCAGTTTCTTGATTTCTCTTTCTGTTGCTTCATTGTTGGTGCAAACCGATTTCTGTACGTTGATTTTGTACTCTGGCTCTTGGCTGAATTCATGGATCAGTTCTAGTAGGCTTCTGGTGGAGTCTGTCTGGGTTTTCTATGTAGAGTATCATGTCATCTGAGAAAAGTGAAAGTTTGACTTCCTCTTTGCCAATTCTGATGCCTTTGATTTCCTTTTGGTGTCTGATGGCTGATGCTAGGACTTCCAGCACTATGTTAAACAACAGTGGTGAGAGTGGACATCCCTGTCGTGTTCCTGATCTCAGCGGGAAAGCTCTGAGTTTTTCCCCGTTGAGGATGATGTTAGCTGAAGGCTTCTCATAGATGGCTTTGATGATGTTTAAGTAGGTTCCTTCTATCCCAACTTTCTCGAGGGTCTTTATTAAGAAGGGATGCTGTATTTTGTCAAATGCTTTTTCTGCATCTATTGACAGGATCATATGGTTTTTATGTTTTCTTTTATTAATATGATGTATCACATTGATTGATTTGTGAATGTTGAACCAGCCCTGTAACCCAGGAATGAATCCCACTTGATCTTGGTGGATGATTCTTTTGATATGCTGCTGGATTCGATTTGCAAGGATCTTGTTGAGAATTTTTGCATCCGTATTCATTAAGGATATTGGCCTGTAGTTCTCTTTTTTTGCTGGATCTCTGTCTGGCTTGGGAATCAGTGTGATGCAGGCTTCATAAAATGAGTCCGGGAGTTTTCCTTCGCTTTCTATTTTTTGGAATAACTTGAGAAGAATTGGGATTAATTCTGTTTTAAATGTCTGGTAGAATTCCCCAGGGAAGCCATCAGGTCCAGGCTCTTATTTGTTGGGAGATTTTTGATCACTGATTCAATTTCTTCACTTGTTATGGGTCTGTTCAGGTTTTCTATTTCTTCCCGTGTGAATTTTGGTAGTGGGTGTGTGTTTAGGAATTTGTCCATTTCTTCTAAGTTGTCCAATTTATTGGCATATAATTTTTCATAGTATTCCCTGATAATTGCTTGTATTTCTGAGGGGTTGGTTGTAATAAGTCCATTTTCATTCATAATTTTGTCTATTTGGGTGCTCTCTCTTTCTTTTGGATAAGTCTGGCTAGAGGTTTGTCAATTTTGTTTACTTTTTCAAAAACCAACTCTTGGTTTCATTGATCTGTTCAATTGTTTCTTTGGTCTCTATGTTGTTTATTTCTGCTCTAATTTTTACTATTTCTCTTCTTCTACTGGGTTTAGGGCGTTCTTGTTGCTCTGCCTCTAGTTCCTTTAGGTGAGCTGTTAGATTTTGGACTTGCGCTTTTTCTAATCTCTTGAAATAGGCCTGGAGAGCAATGTACTTTCCTCTTAGGACTGCCTTTGCCGCATCCCATAGATTTTGAATTGTTGTGTTTTCATTTTCATTTGTTTCCATATATTTTTTAATTTCATCTCTAATTGCCTGATTGGCCCATTCATTCTTTAGAAGGGTGTTCTTTAACCTCCATGTTTTTGGAAGTTTTCCAGACTTCTTCCTGTAATTGATTTCAAGTTTCAAAGCATTGTGATCTGACAGTGTGCATGGTATGATCTCTATTCTTTTATATTTATTGAGGGCTGCTTTATGTCCCAGTATGTGATCTATCTTGGAGAATGTGCCATGCGCACTTGAGAAGAAAGTAAATTCCCTGGCCTCAGGATGTAAAGTTCTAAATATATCCGTCAGGTCCATCTGGTCCAATGTGTCTTTCAAGTCCATTATTTCTTTAGTGATTTTCTGTCTGGTTGACCTATCCATTGCTGTAAGTGGAGTATTAAAGTCCCCTGCTATTAGCACATTCTTATCTATAAGCTTGTTTCTGTTTGTGATTAATTGTTTTAGATATTTAGGTGCTCCCATATTCGGTGCATAGACATTTATGATTGTTAGTTCTTCCTGATGGATGGACCCTGTAATTATTATGTAGTGTCCTTCTTCATCTCTTGTGATTGTCTTTATTTTAAAGTCCAGTTTGTCTGATATAAGTATCGCTACTCCGGCTTTCTTTTGATTTCCTGTAGCATGATATATATTTCTCCATCCCCTTACTTTTAATCTGAAGGTATCTTCCCGTCTAAAATGAGTTTCTTGTAGACAGCATATAGATGGATTTTGTTTTTTAATCCATTCTGCTACCCTATGTCTTTTGATTGGAGCATTCAGCCCATTTACATTCAGTGTTATTATTGAAATATGTGGGTTTAGAGTCTTTGTATCTTTTGTAGGGTTCATGTTTGTGGTGGTGTCTCTGGAATCTTTGTTCCTTGCAACCTTTCCTTCAGAGCATCCCCTCAGGATTTCTTGTAGGGCTGGCTTCGTGGTGACAAATTCTTTCAATTTCTGTTTATTTGGAAAGGTTTTTATCTCTCCTTCTATTTGAATGACAGGCTTGCTGGATAGAGGATTCTTGGCTGCATATTTTTACTGTTCATCACATTGAAGATCTCTTGCCATTCCTTTCTGGCCTGCCACGTTTCAGTAGATAGGTCTGTCACCACTCTGATGGGTTTCCCTTTGTATGTGAGGGCCTTTTCTCCCTAGCTGCTTTCAAAATTCTCTCTTTGTCCTTGTATTTTGCCATTTTTAAGATGATATTATCGCAGAAGACGATCTGGGCATGCTCTGAGGAGTCTCTGAGCCTCTTGTATTTCCATTTGTTTCCTTCCCAGGCCGGGAGAGCTCCCGCCATGGGCTCTGCTCCCAGACTCTCAGCACCCTCCTTCCCTCTCTGGGATTCCTATGATACGATATTGCCATGCTGATCAGACGCTGAGCCTGAATTTTCTTTCATGTTCCTGGATCAGTTTGTCTCTTTTTTTGTCAGCTTCTTGTTTTTCTATAATGATGTCTTCTAAATACTTATTCTCCTTTCTGCCTCTTCAATCCGTGCATTGGAGGCCTCTAATTTATTATGTATCTCATTTATCGCATTTTTTATTTCTTCATGCCTATTTCTATTTTCCATTCTGTCGGTAGCCATAGTTTCTTTGATGTCCCCTATGTTTGTTTCAAGCCCTGCTATTAATTTTACCATTATTATTCTAAAATCCTGTTCAGTTATGCTGCTGATATCTGTTTTGAGCAGTTCATTGGCTGTCATTTCTTCTTGGAGTTTCTTTGGAGGAGAGCTCTTTCGTTTCGTCATTTTAGTTAGCTTTCCGGCTCTTGTTGGTTTTAAAGACCTGTTATGCTCTCTGTTTCTATGAGCACTGCTATATCCAAGAAACTCTTGACTTTCCAGGGCCTATCCTTTCAGAGATTGTTTTTTGAATGGTATCCCTCGGTCACTCTTGTTGGGACCTTAGTTATTTTATTTTCCTATTCGTAGTGATATTTGGGACTCTTCACCTTGTGTACTCTAGCTTGTTTCTTGAGGTAGCCCTGGGAAAGAAAACAGACAGACAGACACACAGGGAGCAGGAGCACACAAACGCACAGGCTGATTCAACTAACATGCAAAGCGAGAGGGAAAACAAAAAAGTTAAGAGAAAAGACGCAGGAGGGAGGGCGAATAATAGGGAGTATAAAATACATTAAAGGGTCAAAAAGCGGAAAAGAAAAGGAAAAAAGAAGAAAACCGATGGACAAAGAACGGTTTAAAGCATATACCTGGATTTCCCAGCCACAGTTAAATAGCCGTGTGTATGCAGTGCTGGTTGAAGAGCATAGAGAAAAAGAGAGAAGGCAGGGTGAGACAAGGCAGATTTGGAAATAGAATGAACAGGCAGAAGGGATAAGAAACTTTTTTCAAAGAGGTGAAGGTAGAATATGGTTGGATAGGGGCGCTGGGTGGCGTAGTCGGTTGAGCGTCCGACTCTCGCTTGGTCAAGGAGTCAGCGGTTCGTGGCCCGAGCCCCGCGCTTGGCTCTAGGCAAGCACTACCAGCCTGGGAGCCTGGAGCCTGTTTCAGTCTGTCACTCCCTCTCTCTGACCTCCCTGCTCACGCTGCCTCTCTCTCTCTCCTAGAAATAATTAAAAATATTAAAAAAAAAAAAAAGAATATGGTTGATAGGTGAGAGAAGGGATGCTGGAATTATCCAGAGAAGAGTATAGTCTAATTATTACTGAGAGAAAGAGCTGAAATGTGTCGGTAGGTGAATTTACATTTTACACAATGGACCTTACTGTGACTGTTTGCAAGCCAGCACTGAGCAATCAGGCCAGTGCCTTGTAAGTGCTTGAAAAGATAGTTACAAGAAAAGTGCTTGAAGAGAAAAGAAAGGGGGGGAAAAAAAGAAAGGAAAAAAACAAAAAAAGGGGGAAAAAAGGGAAAAAAAAGGGAGGAGGGCACCTCTCAGGCAGGGATGGGCATGGTGTGATCCAATGCCTCAGGAGGGAGTTCTGCCTTGGCGGTTGTGAGGAGGAGAGTGAGGGTGCTCCAGTCCCTTCCTGAACCCAGCGCTGCAACTCGCTTTTTTGGGCGTGTCAACGCCCCGTTCCGGGGACGCAGCCGAAGTTGGTTGCACTCTTCAACCGAGGCCAGTTACAATCTCCAAATCCCAGTCCGTGCGCCCCACTGAAATTGTCTTAGACACAGCTTCCCAGGCAAACCCCTCAGGCAATTCCAGGCTCCCTGCTGAGCTCTGGGGGCAGAGTGAGAATCGCTGCTTCCTTCCCTGGGTCGGGCTGGCGCACATGGGTGGGGGCTTGCCTGCCGGGTCCGCGTAGCCCCAGCCCGCTGGAGTGAGGAAAACCGGGTCTCTCTATGGCTCGTCACCCGAAACACGAACTCACAGGCAAATTTCCCAGTTTTTAGCTCTTTGCCTTCCCTCTCGAGTTCCAGCCAGCCAGGAGCGCGGACGCCCGGTGTCCGCGCGGCTCTTTCAGGGGTCCCTGCTGCCCTGGAGCTACAATGGCGGCAGGCGCGCCACTGCTCTGAAATCCAACCTCCAGGAGCGGCACAAAGAAGCAGTTTGTGTGCTCAGCCTCCCCCAGGACCAGTTGGCGCGAGGGGACCTGGTGTGCAGGTATTTGGCAAGTACGGTCTTTCTATGCACCGAGCGGAGGTTTTTTCCCCCCGGAGCGGAGGTTTTTCTGTGTTGGACTCTCTCCTTTTCCCCTCTCACTCCCCGTAGAGGGTAGAGGGGGATCGCCTCCCACCCTGGAGGCTCCGATCCCAGCCCGATTTTATCTTCCCCGGTTCGCACTCACGTTAGAAGGCTTTCTCAGTGGATTCTGCGTCCTTTTTCTCCCAATCTCTCAGGTTTTGTAAGGTTTCCAATGGCTTCAGATCTTTTCTGTGTGATGTATGGGCGCGAGTGCAAGTACGGAGCTCCTTACTTCTCCACCATCTTGCCCTCTCTCTGTCATGTAGCTATTTTTATAATACCTCTCAAGTCACTAATTCTTCTTCTTTATACTCAAATTCCGCCACCAACTAAATTTCCCATGGTCCTTTGATATCTTACCCCAAGGAAGAAGAGTGCCAGAGTGAGCCATTAGTTAGGCCCACCCCATTTCTCTACTATAAAGTCTGAAGAGTAATGCACATCACCCCATTTTTCAAATACCTAACTGAAGCCTGATTACTGAAGTAATCAGCAGAGGACCTATGTGCTACTTGACATTGTGCCTGGAAGCAGGATGCAGCAGACTAAGCTGAAGATGAGAACTCACTAATTCAGACCCTTGTTTGCCAGTGAAATGCATCTCTGCCCCCCACTCTGTGATAAGAGATTTGTGGCTTCCAGTTGAGGACAGAATGCTATTCTCAACTCTAGCACAATTAAGTCACACTGCAAGTGTACTCTGCTTTAGGAAAAACCAGATAGATATATGTCCCACAGAGACTGTCAGTGTTTCCAACAATTGGTCAAAATCTTGGCACCAATTCTAATGACGGCCTTCTCCTCTATCTTGGGATTTCTTGGAAACGCAATCACTCCAGACCATGGCTCACTCCCTCCACACTGGCCTGATTTCCTCTCCTCCCCATTCCCTATCCATCAGGAGATTTATAGGACTGAAAGAGGGGCAAGATGGCGGAGAAGTAAGGAGCTCCGTACTTGCACTCGCGCCCATACATCACACAGAAAAGATCTGAAGCCATTGGAAACCTTACAAAACCTGAGAGACTGGGAGAAAAAGGACGCAGAATCCACTGAAAAAGCCTTCTAACATGAGTGCGAACCGGGGAAGGTAAAATCGGGCTGGGATCGGAGACTCCAGGGTGGGAGACGATCCCCCTCTACCCTCTATGGGGAGTGAGAGGGGAAAAAGAGAGTCCGAAACAGAAAAACCTCCGCTCGGTGCATAGAAAGACTGTACTTGCCAAATACCTGCACACCAGGGCCCCTCGCGCCAACTGGTCCTGGGGGAGGCTGAGCACACAAACTGCTTCTTTGTGCCGCTTCTGGAGGTTCGATTTCAGAGCGGCGGCGCGCCTGCTGCCATTGTAGCTCCAGGGCGGCTGGGACCCCTGAAAGAGCCGCGCAGAGACTGGGCGTCCGCGCTCCTGGCTGGCTGGAACTCGAGAGGGAAGGCAAAGAGCTAAAAACTGGGAAATTTGCCTGTGAGTTCGTGTTTCGGGTGACGAGCCATAGAGAGACCCGGTTTTCCTCACTCCAGCGGGCTGGGGCTACGCGGACCCGGCAGGCAAGCCCCCGCCCATGTGCGCCAGCCCGACCCAGAGAAGGAAGCAGCAATTCTGATTCCTCCCCCAGAGCTCAGCAGGGAGCCTGGAATAGCCCAAGGGGTTTGCCTGGGAAGCTGTGTCTAAGACAATTTCAGTGGGGCGCACGGACTGGGATTTGGAGATTGTAACTGGCCTGGGTTGAAGAGTGCAACCAACTTCGGCTGCGTCCCCGAAATGGGGAGTTGACAGAACAAAAAAAAAAAAAAAAGCGAGCTGCAGCGCTGGGTTCAAGAAGGGACTGGAGCACCGTCACTCTCCTCCCCACAATCGTCAAGGCAGAACCCCCGCCTGAGGCATCGGATCACGCCACGCCCATCCCTGCCTGAGAGGTGCCCTCCTCCCTTTTTCTTTTTCTTTTCTTCTCTTTCTTTTTTCCTTTTTTTTCTTTTTTTGTTTTTTTTCCTTTTTTTTCTTCTTTTCTTTTTCCCTTTCTTTTCTCTTTTTTTCTTCTTCTTTCTCTTTTCTCGCTTTTTACCCCAAAACACTGACCTGATTAACTCTGGTCGCCAGCTTGCTTAAACAATCACAACAAGTCCATTGTGTAAATGTAAATTCTACACCTACCGACTTTTTCAGCTCTTTCTCTCAGGAGTAATTAGACTATATAGTTTCTCTGGATAATTCCAGCATCCTTCTCTCACCTATCCAACCATATTCAACCCTTTACCTCTTTGAAAAAAGCTTCTTATCCCTTCTGCCTGTTCATTCTTTTTCCAATTCTGCCTTGTCTCGCACTGCCTTCTCTCTTTTTCTCTATGCTTTTCAACCAGCACTGCATACACACGGCTATTTAACTGTAGCTGGGAAATCCAGGTATATGCTTTAAACCGTTCTTTGTCCATCGGTTTTCTTCTTTTTTCCTTTTCTTTTCCGCTTTTTGACCCTTTAATGTATTTTATACTCCCTATTATTCGCCCTCCCTCCTGCGTCTTTTCTCTTAACTTTTTTGTTTTCCCTCTCGCTTTGTATGTTAGTTGAATCAGCCTGTGCGTTTGTGTGCTCCTGCTCCCTGTGTGTTTGTCTGTCTGTTTTCTTTTCCAGGGCTACCTCAAGAAACAAGCTTGAGTACACAAGGTGAAGAGTCCCAAATATCACTACAAATAGGAAAATAAAATAACTAAGGTCCCAACAAGAATGACCGAGGGATACCATTCAAAAAACAATCTCTGAAAAGATAGCCCCTGGAAAGTCAAAGAGTCTTCTTGGATAGAGCAGCGCTCATAGAAACAGAGAGCATAACAGGTCTTTAAAACCAACAAGAGCCGGAAAGCTAACTAAAATGACGAAAGGAAAGAGCTCTCCTCCAATGAAACTCCAAGAAGAAATGACAGCTAATGAACTGCTCAAAACAGATATCAGCAGCATAAGTGAACAAGATTTTAGAATAATAATGGTAAAATTAATAGCAGGGCTTGAAAAAACATAGGGGACATCAAAGAAACTATGGCTACAGACAGAATGGAAAATAAAAATAGGCATGAAGAATTAAAAAATGCGATAAATGAGATCCGTAGATTAGAGGCCTCCAATGCACGGATTGAAGAGGCAGAAAGGAGAATAAGTGATTTAGAAGACACCATGATAGAAAAACAAGAAGCTGACAAAAAAAGAGACAAACTGATCCAGGAACAGGAAAGAAGAATTCGAGAGCTCAGCGATACAGTCAAACGCAACAATATCCGTATCATAGGAATCCCAGAAGAGGAAGGGAGAGGGAGAGGTGCTGAAGGAGTCCTGGAACAAATTATAGCAGAGAACTTCTCCGACCTGGGGAAGGAAGTAAATGTGGAAATACAAGAGGCTCAGAGGACTCCCCTCAGACGTTACTTGAATCGATCTTCTGCACGACATATCATCTTAAAAATGGCAAAATACAAGGACAAAGAGAGAATTTTGAAAGCAGCTAGGGAGAAAAGGGCCCTCACATACAAAGGGAAACCTATCAGAGTGGTGACAGACCTATCTACTGAAACTTGGCAGGCCAGAAAGGAATGGCAGGAGATCTTCAATGTGATGAACAGTAAAAATATGCAGCCAAGAATCCTCTATCCAGCAAGCCTGTCATTCAAAATAGAAGGAGAGATAAAAACCTTTCCAAACAAACAGAAATTGAAAGAATTTGTCACCACGAAGCCAGCCCTACAAGAAATCCTGAGGGGGATGCTCTGAAGGAAAGGTTGCAAGGAACAAAGATTCCAGAGACACCACCACAAACATGAACCCTACAAAAGATACAAAGACTCTAAACCCACATATTTCAATAATAACACTGAATGTAAATGGGCTGAATGCTCCAATCAAAAGACATAGGGTAGCAGAATGGATTAAAACACAAAATCCATCTATATGCTGTCTACAAGAAACTCATTTTAGACTGGAAGATACCTTCAGATTAAAAGTAAGGGGATGGAGAAATATATATCATGCTACAGGAAATCAAAAGAAAGCCGGAGTAGCGATACTTATATCAGACAAACTGGAATTTAAAATAAAGACAATCACAAGAGATGAAGAAGGGCACTACATAATAATTACAGGGTCCATCCATCAGGAAGAACTAACAATCATAAATGTCTATGCACCGAATATGGGAGCACCTAAATATCTAAAACAATTAATCACAAACAGAAACAAGCTTATAGATAAGAATGTGCTAATAGCAGGGGACTTTAATACTCCGCTTACAGCAATGGATAGGTCAACCAGACAGAAAATCACTAAAGAAATAATGGACTTGAAAGACACATTGGACCAGATGGACCTGACGGATATATTTAGAACTTTACATCCTGAGGCCAGGGAATTTACTTTCTTCTCAAGTGCGCATGGCACATTCTCCAAGATAGATCACATACTGGGACATAAAGCAGCCCTCAATAAATATAAAAGAATAGAGATCATACCATGCACACTGTCAGATCACAATGCTTTGAAACTTGAAATCAATTACAGGAAGAAGTCTGGAAAACCTCCAAAAACATGGAGGTTAAAGAACACCCTACTAAAGAATGAATGGGCCAATCAGGCAATTAGAGATGAAATTAAAAAATATATGGAAACAAATGAAAATGAAAACACAACAATTCAAAATCTATGGGATGCGGCAAAGGCAGTCCTAAGAGGAAAGTACATTGCTCTCCAGGCCTATTTCAAGAGATTAGAAAAAGTGCAAGTCCAAAATCTAACAGCTCACCTAAAGGAACTAGAGGCAGAGCAACAAGAATGCCCTAAACCCAGTAGAAGAAGAGAAATAGTAAAAATTAGAGCAGAAATAAACAACATAGAGACCAAGGAAACAATTGAACAGATCAATGAAACCAAGAGTTGGTTTTTTGAAAAAGTAAACAAAATGACAAACCTCTAGCCAGACTTATCCAAGAGAAAAGAGAGAGCACCCAAATAGACAAAATTATGAATGAAAATGGACTTATTACAGCCAACCCCTCAGAAATACAGGCAATTATCAGGGAATACTATGAAAAATTATATGCCAACAAATTGGACAACTTAGAAGAAATGGACAAATTCCTAAACACACACTCACTACCAAAATTCACACGGGAAGAAATAGAAAACCTGAACAGACCCATAACGAGTGAAGAAATTGAATCAGTGATCAAAAATCTCCAACAAATAAGATCCCTGGACCTGATGGCTTCCCTGGGGAATTCTACCAGACATTTAAAACAGAATTAATCCCAATTCTTCTCAAGCTATTCCAAAAAATAGAAAGCGAAGGAAAACTCCCGGACTCATTTTATGAAGCCAGCATCACTCTGATTCCCAAGCCAGACAGAGATCCAGCAAAAAAAGAGAACTACAGGCCAATATCCTTGATGAATACGGATGCAAAAATTCTCAACAAGATCCTTGCAAATCGAATCCAGCAGCATATCAAAAGAATCATCCACCAAGATCAAGTGGGATTCATTCCTGGGTTACAGGGCTGGTTCAACATTCGCATATCAATCAATGTGATACATCATATCAATAAAAGAAAAGATAAAAACCATATGATCCTGTCAATAGATGCAGAAAAAGCATTTGACAAAATACAGCATCCCTTCTTAATAAAGACTCTCGAGAAAGTTGGGATAGAAGGAACCTACTTAAACATCATAAAAGCCATGTATGAGAAGCCTTCAGCGAACATCATCCTCAATGGGGAAAAACTGAGAGCTTTCCCCCTGAGATCAGGAACACGACAGGGATGCGCACTCTCATCACTGTTGTTTAACATAGTGCTGGAAGTCCTAGCATCAGCCATCAGACACCAAAAGGAATCAAAGGCATCAGAATTGGCAAAGAGGAAGTCAAACTTTCACTCTTCGCAGATGACATGATACTCTACATCGAAAACCCGACAGACTCCACCAGAAGCCTACTAGTACTGATCCAAGAATTCAGCCAAGTTACAGGGTACAAAATCAACAGACAGAAATCGGTTGCATTTTTATACACCAACAATGAAGCAACAGAAAGAGAAATCGAGGAACTGATCCCATTCACAATTGCACAAAAAACCATAAAATACCTCGGAATAAACCTAACCAAGGATACAAGAGATCTGTATGATGAAAACTATAGAAAACTTATGAAGGAAATTGAAGAAGACACAAAGAAATGGAAAAACATTCCATGCTCATGGATAGGAAGAATAAATATAGTTAAGATGTCATTACTACCCAAAGCAATCTACACATTCAATGCAATCCCAATCAAATTGCACTAGCATACTTCTCAAAACTAGAACAAACTATCCAAAAATTTGTATGGAACCTCAAAAGACCCCGAATAGCCAAAGTAATCCTGAAAAATAAAACCAAAACGGGAGGGATCACCATCCCAGACTTCAGCCTCTACTACAAAGTTGTCATCATCAAGACAGTATGGTATTGGCACAAAAACAGACACATAGACCAATGAAACAGAATTGAGAACTCAGAAGTGGACCCAAAAGTATACAACCAACTAGTCTTTGACAAAGCAGGAAGGAATATCCGACGGAAAAAAGACAGCCTTTTTAACAGATGGTGTTGGGAGAACTGGACAGCAACATGCAGAAGAATGAAACTAGATCATTTTCTCACACCATGCAGAAAAATAAACTCAAAATGGATAAAGGACCTGAACGTGAGACAGGAAACTATCAACACCCTAGAGGAGAAAGCAGGAAACAACCTCCTTGACCTCCACCGCAGCAACCTCTTACTTGACACATCCCCAAAAGCAAGGGAATCAAGAGCAAAAATAAACTGTTGGGACCTCATCAAGATTAAAAGCTTCTGCACAGACAAGGAAACAACCCAGAAAATTAATAGGCAACCAACGGAATGGGAAAAGATAGTTGCAAATGACATATCAGATACAGGGTTAATATCAAGAATCTAAAAGGAACTCACCAAACTACACGCCCGAAAAACAAACAACCCAGTGAAGAAATGGGCAGAAGATATGAACAGACACTTCTCCAAAGAGGACATCCAGATGGCCAACAGACACATGAAACGATGCTCAGCATCGCTCCTCATCAGGGAAATACAAATCAAAACCACACTGAGATACCACCTCACGCCAGTCAGAGTGGCTAAAGTGAGCCAATCAGAGAACACGAGATGCTGGCGAGGATGTGGAGAAACGGGCACCCTCCTACACTGTTGGTGGGAATGCAAACTGGGACAGCCCCTCTGGAAGACAGTGTGGAGGTTCCTAAGGAAACTAACAATAGATCTCCCCTATGACCCAGCACTAGCACTGCTAGGAATTTACCCAAGGGATACAGAAATGCTGAGGCATAGGAGCACCTGTACCCCAATGTTCATAGCAGCCCTCTCCACAATAGCTAAAACATGGAAAGAGCCTAAGTGTCCATCAACAGATGAATGGATCAAGAAGATGTGGTTTATCTATACCATGGAATACTACATGGCAATGAGAAACAATGAAATCTGGCCATGTGTAGCAACATGGATGGACCTTGAGGGCGTTATGCTGAGCGAAATAAGTCAGGCAGAGAAGGACAAATATCATATGTGTGCACGTATAGGAGGATTAGGAGGAACTTAACAGAGGACCAAGGGGGAGAAGAAGGGCGGAAATGGTGGGGGAAAGGGAGAGAGGCCAACCATGAGAGACTCTTGAATGCTGACAAAAACTGAGGACTGATGGATGTGGGGGGAGGAGGGATGGGCATGGAGGAGGACACTTGTGGGGATGAGCACTGGGTGTTATGTGGAAACTAATTTGACAATAAACTATTTGTAAAAAAAAATAACTGCATCATGAAATTACTAAAGATACAAGAAATCTTGATGTCATTTGACTTGCAGATGGCCATTTTCCTTTTGGGTCTTTAGTACGATGTCTTGTATAAGCTTAGCAAATATCTAAACATGTTTGTTGAGAAGTCTTTTGTTGCTCAGATTACCAGGAGAAAGTAACAGCAAGTGTTAACTTTCATCAGGGCCAGTGCTGGAAAGAAATATAGTTATGTGGTGTTGTAATAAGCTGGCCATCCTAAAGTTACCCAAATGGCACCTGGAATTAATTTCTCCACTCACCATGGTGACATTCACTCCATGCCCTGTTATCCAAACCCTGTTATTGCTGTTGAGGTCCAGCATTCTACTGGAGGAAAAGCCATGGATTTGTTGGTGGGTAACAGAAAGACTTCCTTCCTTCCTTCCTTTCTTCATCTACTCAAAAATGCTTAGTGCATGCCAGCTTTGTGTTAAGCACCGGAATACAAGGATGACTAAGTCCTCTCTGTATGCAAGCTCTCTGCAGTGCACTTGGCTATAAAGCTTGGTTCTGGTGGGGAAGCCTTCCCAAGTGACATGAGTTTTGGCCAATGAAAAGGAGTTTGGGGAGAAGAATATTCATGAGGAGGAATGCTATGTGTGAAGGTAATAAGGCAGAAAAGGTAATAGTGTCTTTGGGGGAAGAATGAGAAGTTAACATTAGGAGAATTTAGGGTGAGTGTGAAAAGAAGGGCCCAGATTTTGAGGGGTTTCCATTTGAAGTCAAGATGCTCGATTTTTGTCGTCTAGGCAAGGGAGGGCTACTAAAACGAGGAAGTGAAATAAATGATCATGCTTCAGTGATATCCTCACAGTGGCTCTGTGGAGGCTTCTAGGATAGAGGAACTGACTCAGTTATATGGAAACAGTTGGGACCTTGCTATTCCAAGCATCCTTTGTGGAGCATCAGCGTCACCTGGGAGCATGTTAGAAATGTAGCCTTTTGGGCATCGCCCAGAAATACTGAAGTATTTTAATGAGATTGCTAGGTGACGTGGATGCACAGGAAATCTGAGAAACACTGATTCCGGAGCAATGCTGATAGCTCTTATGGCATTAGCATAGGTCCCATGGGAAGGGCAACCTTTCTCTTAGTCTACAGATTCACAGATAGCTCCATGAACTTTTAAACTCCAGTTTTGAAAGGCTGATAGAAATGTAAGAAATTTTTATATGATTTCAATAATTGGAAAAATTCTATCCTTTTAAGCCATGGCTTTTCAACGCATTTTGGTCATAGAGTCTTTTTTTTTTTTAAGATTTTATTTTTTTAAGTAATCTCTCTATCCAACATGGGGTTCGAACTTACACCGCGAAGATCAAGAGTCATTTGCTCTTCTGATTGAGCCAGCCAAATGTTCCGTGGACTCTTACTGTGTGAATGGGTTCAGGAGGGCACACATAAGAGAATATCTTATCTATGCTTCCTTATTTCTTTTTCTTTCTTCCTTCCTTCCTTCCTTCCTTCCTTCCTTTTTTCATTCTTTTCTTTCTTATTCCTTTTCCCCTTCCCCATCTCCTTCCCCTTCTCTTTCCTCTTTTTTAAAAGTAGGGCTCATGCCCAGCACAGAGCCCAGGACATGGCTTGAATTCATGACCCTGAGCAGGAGTCAGATGCTTCACCGACTGATCACCCAGGTGCCCTTATATTATTTTATTTCTTAAGCTTGGTGACGGTATACAGATATTCATGGATTATAATCTGCCATTTTTGGTAAACTGTAATATTTTATATTCAAATTCATAAAAATCTTGATTAAACAGTAATGTATAGTGATCAATGAAAGAAAAAGAATAAGAACCAAGTTGGTCCTTCAAGAGTCATGTCAGGAGTGGGAGTAGAGTCTGAATGATGGGGATAGTATTCATGTACCCAGTGATAGTTACATTAGTTGAATGCACAATAAATACTAGTTGTGGGGGAGCTTGCTACATGCTAAACACTTTCGGTACTTTATATGCAACTCATTTAATGCTTGTGACTCTAGGAGGTAGGACCTATTGCTTATCTCTATTTCATAGGGATATTGTCACAGCTGAAGAAATTCAGGTGTGAAGGTGTCAGCTACTTGGTGTGAAGCCACAGAGGAAGATTTGAACTCAGTGTAGGGAAATCTCAGATCTCAGTTCATAAGTAGTACATTAAAATGCAGTGAACAGCCTCTCTGCGTAAACAGGTGTTGACAGAAGAAGACGGAGGATGAAGGATCATAATGAAATCAATGCATCCTTTATTCTGGGCCTGGTCAGAGAGCAGAAAGCGCCATACAGTTTTGGCCTTAGAGTGGCAACCTTTGCAGTATTTGTTGGCCTGTGTGCATCTGAACTTGGGAAAATGCCGTATGGAGGCAGAAATGAACGCTACTGAGAAAAAATTCCCCTTTTGAATTTAAAATGTAGAGGGAAAGCCACTAATTAAAAAAAAAAACTATATAAGAACTCTCCTTGGAAAAACTACACCACAGAAGCCCTCCCCCACTTTTTTTGCGACTGAACTTGTAACCATCCTTTAAGACCCAGGTAAATGTCATTCTGCTGTGAATCCTTTCCTGGTTTTTTGAGATGGAAAGTTCCATCCTTTAAAAAAATTTTATTTTTTACATTGATTTAGTATTGAGAGACAGAGAGAGACTGAGCACGAATGGGGAAGAAGCAGAGAGAGAAGGAGACACAGAATCTGAAGCAGGCTCCAGGCTCTGAGCTGTCAGCACAGAGCCTCACGCGGGGCTCGAACACACGAACCTTGAGATCATGATCTGAGCTGAAGTCGGTCCTCAACCACCTGAGCTACCCCCAGGTAGCTCCCTCCTTTTACTCCCATCCCTTCTCCTGGGATGCTAATAGCTGCCACTTAGTGAGCAATACAGTGTATTGGACTTTACTTTATCTTAAAGTAAGTACTTTACTTTATCTTTTAATAGCGCTATGGATAGTTACCACTACCCTCATCTTACAGCGGAGGAAACCGATGTATTCTGGGATTAAGTCATCTGACATGCAGTTAATGAGTTGGCAGAGCCCGAGCTGCAATCCCAGAAGCCTGACCCCGGAGCTGGATGGTCCTCACCACAGAACCATCTCCCTCCTTTGTCACATTGACTTAATGGTCTTTTCTCCCTCTCCCGAACTCCTTCTAAGTCATTCATTTGAAGTAATGAGGATATCTCACATTTGGGTGCTTTTTCAGTGCTGGGACCACATCAGCGACTAAACAAAGGGGCTTCCAGCCTGAGCACAGGTGGAGGGCAAGCTCTTCTAGAAAGTGAGAAGAGCATAAATAAAGGCCCAGAAGGGAGATGGAGCACAGGCCTTAGCAGAAGCATAGGGTTCATTGCTTTGAAGGAAGGGAGAGTCTTGAGGCTGGAGAGCTGAGTGGTCCCCAGACCATATAGCTTCTCTGAAGTCTGGAAGGACTTCAGGGTGCGATTTTATAGTGAGGGGAATGGGAGCCACCAAATGGTCTTAAGAAGATTGGGAAAACATTGATTTAAACTACATTCATGTACATATTGGCATTCAGTTTGTGACTTTAAAGAAATCAATCGGCTGTTAATTTCACGTTCAGAAAGTCTCACTCAAGAAGTTTTGTAAAGAATAACAATGAAAGACATTGGGGAAGAAAAAAACCAATAAAATGTAACACTTTATTTTTATTATTATTATTTTTTATCTTAGAAGGAATTCACCAAAGGCTTCATATTTTGCTATGGCATCTTTAATTATAAAAATAAGCAAATAAAATAACTTGCATCTGTCATTACCATGATATGTTTCATAACCTTTATATGCACATGGAGCTTAAAAATGTAATTTAACAATAAATAATGACATATACCAGATATGCTCACTGTTTATTCCAGTACTCAGCCAAAAACCTAAATATCATTTAAATTATAAATACATAATGCAAATATAATGGCACAAAAATGTCTAAAGTGCAACCAAATCACAATAGAAGAATCATGCAAGCTGGTCTAGGTCAGCCCCCGAATCACTCTGTGCAGCAAACACAAGACGAGGCTTTGGAAATTTAAAGGGGAAGTCAGAAAGAGTGGGCAGGATGGGGACAAGAGAAGCAAAAAACTAGCAACATCGTGAGAACTGCTTTTTTTTCCATGTGTGTGGATATATGTATTACAGATACATATAGAAGTATCGCTGTGGGGAGAAAAGGGGGGTACCACGGTTTGAAGGGGATCACAGCAAACAAAGAGAATCTACTGGATTGAAGTAAGAGAGAATTTGGCTAGGAATCCTCGTGAACTACTTGTCGCATTGGGGTCCTGGCTTAGTGGGTTTGCGAAATGGACACGACACACATACTTGAGTAGCTTTTCTGGTTCGGAGAAGTCAGCCTTGCCTGGGGGTGGGGGCTGGGGGGGTGGGGGGAGAGTCAACTTAGCATATGGTCTACCTGATTTCCAAGAGGCTAAGGCAGTGTCCGTATGTTTGGGGACCTGGGGATGGGACAGTTCTGAGTATAAAAATGCTCTTAACAATCTGATGTCAGCACGCTTAGAGGCTGTGTGGGGACAAAGGCAGCAACGCTGTGCGACTGTTGCTGCTGGGTCTGCTGCGATTGCTCTTGGTCCTTGAGCAGCGCGTTACTGCTTTTAAAGGCTTTATGGTAAAGTTGTATTGCTTTTCATTTTTCTGGAGATGTGCCCTCCCTCCTCCCACCAGGAACCCTATCACTCAATTTGGTCAAATCTTGAGTTCAACCTAGTGAGAGTCAAGCACCAATAGTTTCTACCTAAGTGAGTTTGGAGTGGCCCCTGCAGTCCTACCCCTCCTCCCTCTTTCTCTCTCAACATTGACCTTTGGTGGGCAGTGACGCTCTTAAGGGACTGTTGGGTTCAAGGACGGTGACCCTGAGAAACTACTGTTGTTCATAGATAGGTTAATCATTTGGCTTTGGTGGTTGCCATCTTGTAAACATCACGGCAGAAATAATCAAACCACCAGCTCTTTTTCCCTCTTTCTTTTTTTTCTTTTTTCTTTTTTCTTTTTTTTTTCTTTTTTTTTTCCTTTTTTCTTTTTTTTTCTTTTTTTTCTTTTTTTTTGCGATCCTACAGAGATGGCCCAGCTGCCAGGACTACTTTGGCAGGCAGCGTGCTACAGGACAAAAATGTAAGAGGAGTCTATTAAGGCTGGACAGCCCAGGGTTATTTATACCCCCTCAGCCCCAAGTCCCCGGAACTGAAGACCCAAAGGCTGATTGACTCGTTCCTGATTGATTTAATGGAAAGTCTCCCACGCCACCATCAGTTTCAGGCACGGATGAGAGGCTGCGGGAAAAGAATTGCCACTTCCCAAGATAGAGTAGGCCTTATCGCACTGTACGTGGTCCAAGCCCAAAGGGATGCTCTTTTTGGTTCCCGTAATTCCCAGTTGGATGTGACAGAGCCATTTCAGGATAGGTCTAAGTCAAGAGTAGCCTCTGGGTTGAGGTGGGCTGGGAGATTAACATTTTGCCTGGGGTCCTTCAGATAAACCTGTTGGTTTTTCCTATCTCGTACAGGCCCATCTTAAGTTTTGATGTTGCGTAAAACTACTTCTACCCCCGTAAGTTATAAAAAAGGCCACAAGGAGCATTTATGTGGATATCTGGAAGTGAGATAGTTATTCCATTCCCAGGAAAAGAAAAATAAAGCTAAGTTACAAAACTAAATCTATATGCAATAAAGTTATTATATACTGCTTTGTTTAAGCAGAGTCCTCTGGAATTTATGTACAGTACATTAGTTTTCAGCTATTTATATTCCACAGTTAGACCTTAAGATTCTCTGGTTTTAAGACAATTGTTAAAGATACTTTTAAAGCTCTGAGCAGTTACAGTACATAAAGATGTTAGCTTTTTGTTTGTCATTAGATGCGAGAAGATGCAGGCTCAAACTCTGGTTGAAGAGCCAGGCTTGAGCAATTTGGTAAATGTGTCGGAAAGGAAGTTACACACTAGAGGATCAAGACCGTAAGACACTAGCTCATGAGAGATCAAGAATTCAAACACGACATTCATATTCGTCCATGACCAGCACAGATTCATCACACGAATTCCATTTAACATCTTTATGAGCATTGAAGACATGCATTTAAGTTAAGTTGCTTCTCATCAGCTAACTCTACCGGGGCAACCATCCTAAAACGGCTCCACATCTTCCAATTACAATGACTGGGCCTGACGCGAATGCTTTGTGTTTGAGAGTAGTTTGAGGGGACCTGGGAAACGACATGGTAGAGGAGGGTGATAAAAGAGGGTAACTCTCTCCTGCCAAGAGGCAGAAAGATCACACGTATTCTGTCTGTGGGAATGCTGCCATTGCAGAATGTTGGGATATTGATTACAGAAGCCTAGTTTCATGCAATTTTCCATAAGGGGAATAGAAAATAGGAACTACTTAAAAAAAAAAAAAAACCAAACCAGGCACAGTACACTCAAAGTTGGTGTGCGAACACCTTTAAAATGATACTAGTTTGGTGAGGGTGTGAATACCTCTCCCTGCTTAGGCACTCTCTTGTGAGGTGCGTTTGATGTGGGAGGGAGAGGCCACCTCACCTCGGAGGTTCCTGAGGAGGACTTTCAGCTTCTGTGGCTCGCTGGTGCGCCTCCTGTTGAAGTCAGCTCGCGGGTGTGTTTGGGCACAGTGATCTGTCTGCAGGATGTGAAAGAGGCTGGCCATGTTGGGCCCAATTTTCTCCATCAGGCTGTCTCTGATCGTGCTGACTGTGTCTTCATCACATTCCAGGAGGCTCCGGACAAGTCTGTTATAGTATCTGCATTGGAAGAGGGAGCACAGACAACAGACACTCAGCGAGAGCAAGGCAAGACCCAGGCTCCCAGCCGGGGTGCAGCCAACACCATCTGCCATGGTCAGACCAGGCAAATACAAATAGTTCATTAGCCGAAGGTGGCTTTTGCTTCTAACTTTTCTTCAGTGTCTTCATTTTTTAAAAATACTTATTATTTTGGGAAGGGGGAAGGAGCAGGTGGTAGAAAGGAGGAGAGATAGAGAGAGGGAATATTAAGCAGGCTCTAAGCTCAGCGTGGAACCCAACGTGGGGCTCGATCCCACAACCCTGGGATCATGACCTGTGTCAGAATCAAGAGCTGAACGTTCAGCTGACTGAGCCATCCCAGCACCCCTGCTTTGTCTTCCTAGTTTGAGTGCCTGTGCTTCCTAGATTTGCCATACAATGTGAGACAGCTTCGTCTTCATGTTTAATGCTCAGGAGACTTAGATCATCCTCTGTGAAGAGTAGGCTGACAGCAATGTCTAAAAATTTTAGAAACGTAGAAACATATAGCTAGATGGGATCACAGAGATCATTCAGTGGCTATCTCATCAGTCCGTACAGAAGAAACATACGTGGGAGAGCTAAAGTGACTTGTCTAAGGTCGTACAATCGGTTAGAGATAGAAACAAGACATAGTCAAATATAATGATATGAGCTCAGCCCTGGACACTTCTATGAAGAGTCACTGCACAGGAACTTGTGCAGAGGTATTTTGAGGCCTCTTTGCAATTTTCCTTTTGCTTGGTGGTGTGTGTGCAGGTGCACATGCACGTGAGTGCGTATTCGGACTTCACTTCTATTTTTAAAGGAGGCCCCAGTCTTCAGGGTCTCATGCATTTTACTACCCAATCTAATTTCTCCATCAGACATGCAGCTAGCCTTGCTAGAGGTCATCAACTGCTCACATTCTCAGTCTTCCTTCAAAGGTGCACTGTAGTCAGAAGGCCAAATGCCGGGAAACGAGGAGGCTTAAATGGAAAGATTGCTGGTCCTTGATGCTTTCCACTTCGGTAATTCCCCAAAGTCTTCTCCCACTGTTCTAGCTTTTGCGGGCCTCTTCCTTTTTTTGAACATTTTACAGATCTTTGGTTAGCATCACACAAGTCGGCATTGCATGGTCTAGTGATGGTTCTGTTTCCCCTACTAGACAGTTAACCTATTGAAGACAGCATTCATGTCTTTATTCTTTATAACCCTCATGTGTCGGTGTCCCATGGCTACTTTGCCTGCTTGTTGTCAATTTGTTGATTTATTTTGCGGCCACTGAGGAAATGGGGAGTTTTAGGCATAATAATTCTTTCCAAAAAGTCATGATTCCAAGAAGAAAAATTAGAGGTAGGTGTGGTTAAGTTAACAAACAAACAAACAAACAAACAAACCTATGCGTTTGGTATAAATCACCCTCATCTTAGATGCAAGTGGTTTAGATAACCCAAATGCTGAAGCTAAGTGTTACGGCTCAGAGACAAACTGCCTAATATTTATAGCATATGAATTACTCGTCCTGTTCATTGGGAAGACAGTTCAGGTAATTTTCCAATTTGAGGTGGGACTTGTTTGCTCCATTTTGAGGTGGCACTTGTCAAAACCCATTAGCTCTGTATGCACTAATAAGAGACTCTCCGGATGACAGTGACCTCCAGTCTTTATGTGGAGAGACTCTTTCCTCAGAGGAGCCTGCAGGTCACTGGGGCCACAAGATCTTCCATGAAAAGAAACCTGTTTATTTTTAACTCACCTCGCAGAGCACAGGATCAAACATCCTTCCAGAATAACTTAACCCCCCGGAGAGGTCCTTTCAAGGATGTACGGTAAACAGAGTGGAACACGGGTAATGAAGCAGAGCGGCCACCCTTCTGTGAGTGAGCAGATGAAGCTGGGCGCCAAACTAAAGAGAAGCACTGTTGTCTGGGTCTCGGACAACGGCCTGGCTCTACCCCTCCCACGAGGGAGGGTTACATCCAGCTGTTGTTAAAATTGGGATTCTCTTGGTGCAGAAACACATTTTCCAACCCTTTGGAATTATAAAGCCCATGAGTCAAGGCAGATCTCACTTGGATGGGGAAATAGGGAGAAAAATGGTTTTGGAAAAACTGAGAATAAACGACTTTGTACCAACAGCTTCAGATATCTATAACCCCACATAGGTCCCCAGGCATCCCTTTACTCGGGCTCTGCAAGGACACGGGTCCCCTTCATCTCTGTGTCTATTTTACAGAGTGATTAGATCTTACAGAATAAGGTTTCTGACCTCTCACCCTCCTGACCACCCCCATCAAGACTTTATAACTTAAAGGTAACCCTTTCACTTCTAGAAAGAACTGTTTACAACAGACGCCCCCTGCCCCTGCCCCAATGAGCCACAGAAGGTGGTCTTTCCTTAGACTGACCTTGGAAGCTCTTGCCTGGATGATGAAATCTCACACCAGTAAGGAAACTAAGCTTCTGCCATTAGCCTTGCCTCTTTGAGGTCAGATGTGTCTCTTTGGCTCTAACTCTCCCTCTCTGAGGGAGAGCCTACCTTTACGTTACTTTCGCTGCTCATCCAGACAGGACACCTATTTTCTGGCATTTCTTGATGATGACCTCACCAGCCCCGACTACCCTAGTGACTCCCTCCAAATCTACCCTTAGCTCTCTTGGGAAGCTCTGTAAACTCAACAAGGGCAGGCTGAGAGGGCTCCCTGTAAAATGTCCATGGCTCCATTAGCAGCTCCTCCAAGTCTGGAAAACCTGTCAACTTGTCAGGCTGCCTGGAGGTCAACATCATTTGCCAGAGTGAGCCACAGTTTAGTTCTGTGCCTCTCCATTAAAGGCTAGAATACAGAGTAACGGCGCTGACCTCTGGGATTGTGTGGATGAATGAGACAGACCTTTCCCGTCTATAAATCACTAAGTGAGATTATTTAAGAGATTGTCTCCAGCAAAAGTTGAATTAGCAATTGCCACATATTTGTCGGGCACCATCTTGTACCCACAGTCTATGTTACTATAGCTGTTGGTAAGATGTGTCTTCTCTTTGAGGAGAGAATTGAGCAAATTGAACAAATTTAATTGTTGATCACCATGGGGCACATTTATTCAAGTCTCCTTGGTGTTCTATTTTTTCTTCCTCTTTTTATTCTCCTTGGATTGTGAGTATTTCCTTCATGTTTTACTGGTTGCCATTTTTGAAGCAGAAATCAAATAGCTTGGCTCAAGGCCATATGCATTCTAGGCCCAACTCTGTTATTCACTAGCTGTGTGACCTTCAGCAGGTCACTTCCCTCTCTGGGCCTCTGTTCTTTCAATCGGTAAAATGAGGCATTTAGTCTCTGATCATGTCCAGCTATGATCTCCTATGCATCTAGAGATTTAATACATATTTTTCTTCTTCTTTGAACAAGGATGGTGCAGGTCTGCTTCAGGTCCGTCCTCTGCAGGATCAGTTAGAACTATGTCAGAAGATGCCTTTCTTCACCTTTATAGGGGTTGGCAGGATGTGCTACAGGGACTTGATGGGCTAAGTGTTCTGATCATCCAGCCTGGAAGGACCTTCTAATGCATGTTCCTTTCCTCCCATTTTGAAAATTCCATCACTGACCCTTTTTTTTTTCTTCTTGGTCAAGAATAAGATCAGATATTCTCCATAGCTACTGTTTCAGCCATGCTTTACCCAAATACACACATACTGCCTAGGAACGTTCTGTGTGAGGGTTTATAAATAGTCCTTTGTTTCCCTTGATCAATATTATTCTTCTGTTTCCTGTTCCCTATCCATGCCCTAGAGAGCTGGAAGCTTCGTCAGTTTTCCCACTCTGGATCAGATTGGTCCGATTTCTTCCCAAGCCTCACACTGCCCGGTTTTCCTCATCAATTTGTGCCTGCTTCCCTCGCGGGTAAGAGAGCAGTTTGCAAATTTGGCCAGGGGGATGGCCAGCTATCCTTTTTCTTCTGAGTGCATTTCTCCCATGGAAAATGTCCCTGTTCTGGCTGCCGGTCCAGTCTCACAGGCTTTTGGATTCTCCCAGGCCCAAATCTCATGCTAGATAAGTCACAGGAAGGTGGAATGAACCTGTAACTACTTCCCTTTGCGATTCAGTGCCAACTGGCACAACTTAGTGTGTCTCTGTGGTGGGACAGAGGCTGGGAAAGCAGGATGTTTCGGGAGAGCGAGGAGCTTAAATAGAGCAAAGCAAGCCCAGCATGAAACCAGAAATCTCTACAGTTCTGTGCAGGAATAATACTAGCCAGTTGAAGTGAAATAATGGGAGAAAGAGCTACGTGGAAGAGATGGCCACTTTTCCCCACCTTCTGAATAAGTGTGATTTCCCAAGATGAAAAAGGGAGACCGCAAGGCCCCTGTGACCATCTGGTACAGGTGGCGTAAAGGAAAGCCCCCCTGAAAGCAGTAGTGGCCTGATTCAAAACTCCTATTACTATTCGCTTCTTAGATATTTAGGATCACCGGTCCAGAATCTGTATCATCCTTTCTATACGACCTTTCCCTTTACAATGGAAGATATGACCTCAGTTGAAATAGAGCAGTTCGAATTGCCTCCACGTCGGTTACATGGCCTATTATAAGTCACAAATTGTCACAGAATCCTTAAAGATCTAGACTTATAATGATGGCTTTGCCAACATACCCTTGCCCACCCCCAGCTGCCCCACAAACAAATACTTTGTTCCTAGCCCCTGTTTACTAAGAATTCTTTTTTTTTTTTTTTTCCTATATGGTGAAGGGAGCCTCCAACAACTGGCCAGGCTTTGTTTTGTTTTGTCTTGTTTTTGTTTCCCTTCAGATGTAACAAGAATCTTTTTGGGAGCATTTTAAGGCCAAGGTCAACCTGAGATAGGCTATTTGAGATAAATGCGGGATTTGATTTTCTTGTTCTGAGGACATCAACTAGGACCCAGGGACAGAAGAGTCGCTTCCAAGTACTGAAGAAATTATTTTAGAAATTGACATGGGGTTCTGAGGAGACTTTACTGCGTGCTTATGGGAGAATCAGAAATTTTATCGAGTTTTAAGGTCAGGGACTTTAGTAGTTCCCTAAGGAAGAGTTACTTTCCCGGTCTTCCAGTTGCATACATGTGCATGACTAAACCACTGGTAAGCCCCGGGAGGAGCAGGCTGTTGGCACTACTGGAAGAAGGGGCAGACCAGGCTAGGAGATTAATCAGTTAGCAATCAGGTGGTCCAGGTAATAGGCAATAGGACTGACCTTTGTCAGTGTGTGCAGATTTGGCCGGGGAGTCAAAGGATCATAGTGCTTCAGGACTAGGTGACAAGTTTTAGGCTGTGTGGCATCACAGTGGGGCTGACCTTGTCCCAGCCTCGCTGTCCCTGCTGTACCTCCACGCCAGCCTCATTGGCACCTCTCCTAACCTGATGGCAGATGGGGAAGCCCAGGCCTATGCTGGGAAACTTTGTGGGTCGGGGAACGAGGATGTCAGCCCTCTCGTGTGCTGGGTGTCCAAGCCCGGCTGGTAAAGACAGTGAGCCCGCAGCACCAAAGGGCCGATGCTCAGATAGAATTACTTCAGAGGTTTGGGATCACGTAAGAATACTGAGATGAGAATATGAGCACTCACCAGAAACATCAATCCGGGAGACCACGGACTAGAGAAAGGAATACCATAGGTCTGGGAGGGGGAATCATCTGGCCCATCCAGCTCACTTGTCACAAAAGGAAATCTGATTCCCAACAAAGTGACCTGGCATATACTGGGATGTCTGCCTGGGCTTGGGACCTCTCAGAACACATGCACATTGAAAAGTCTGCATTATGACATTTGACCAGGGTTTTTCCAATGGCCACTTGTACCGTGCATAGGCATAATTTCAGCCAAATGTGGTATCACAAAAGCTTGTGTCCATAAACTTCACAATTCCCTTAAGGCCTAGTGTGAGAAACTGTCAATGAGAATGCACCCAGGGATGCTGCAGATGAAGCTTTCTAATAGCTGCATGGGAAGACTTTTCCTATAACAGTGAGGAAAAAAAAAATCCAGGCTGCTTAAGCTGTCACAACCAATCACAAACATATTTTTTCCTGCAAAAGCCGGGAAGGCTGCAAGCTAAAATAAGATCGTGACTGTGGCAATTAACCCCCTTCTGCGTCTGGCTCTGCCAGTGCCCTGCCCCCCACTGCCCTCCCCCCTCCCCCCCCAATGCCAAAAAGCGGACTCATTCTGTACCTGTTGGAGAAGTGATTGGGGAGCTGGACCACCTCGGTGATGGCTTCAGGGTTCCGCTTGGCGACGCTGCACACATTCAGCTTGCTGTAGCACTCCTCTTGCACCTCTGCAATCATCCTCTGGAAAGTGGAGCACCTCCGAATGGCGAGGAAGACCTTGGAGGTCACCCCATTGGCAATGCACTTTAAGCTCTCTTTGACAAATGCTTTTCCCTGCCAGGCAAGGGGTAGGAGGAGAAGCGTTAGCTCGAGCTGACCAGAGAGGACAGGGCATACGCAGTGTGTAACTTACGGGGCCTTGCTTTGGCACTGTCCCCCGGCCATCTGTATGTCCTTGCAATGAGGAAATTGTATGCCGCGACCCAGATTAAAAAAAAAAATGCCCCCACTTTCTTAGACTACCTTCAGCATTGAGCTTCACAGAAATAATGAGACAGGAGGAAAAAAAAGAGACACACCCGTAATCAACCACCCTGCAGCTTAAAACTAGCGTAATACGGCTTTGTCTTTTTGGGATTGAGACTTTGATAACACAAGCTAGTACGCTAGGTCATACGATGAGAACTTCTTTGTTAGAAGAACATTTTTATTTCCTCTTGAAGAGGCAAGGATTTTCTGCTCATCGCCCCTCCCTTACGTGACAGCCTCTGTCAGCGTGTGACGATCCTGCATTACAGGGCGGGGAGTGGTCTCGTACAGAAGTGGCTTCCTGGCCGAAAGTGTGCGTGTGCACGCGGGAGGGTGCGTGCACATGCCAGCGCTGAGAATTTAGGTTGTAGGCTTCCCTACAAGACTGGCTCCTACAAACAATAGTCTAAGCGCACTGTTAAAGACAAGCAGCCAGTGGGAGGCATGGGTAGAGGTCTTATTACCTGAGTGTCAAATTTAGCAGCGCTGTACAAGAAGGATTTACAGATGTCGTACATCCCATCTGTATCGCAGGTGGAGTTTTCCAGGCATGCAAAAGCGCCGCAGCCAACTTGCAGAGCGCTGTTGAGGCAGCGAACCACTTCAGCTGAAACACACAAACCCATCCAATCTGGGTCAAACAGGGAGGGGGATTCGGAAGGGTCAAGGTGGCAAGATTCAAGGACAAGGGCTCGGAAGAACTTCTCTTAGGTCTGCGGAGGGGGCCAGTAGGTAGTCCCATTCAGAGGGGGCAGGGGTGGAAAGAGCGGGCCAGGCAGACCCCCTTTGCTTGTAAGAGCCAGAGCACATGAAAAAAGCGGGCAGGGGTGTTCCCTGTTGGTCTCACCATTGCATACACTTTTGGGGGCTGGAGAAGTAAGGTCAGAGTCTGCGGCGTGCACTGTAAGTGCTTGAAACAGCTCTGCAGCATCAGAGGCCCTCGCTTAGAGCCCAAAAGCCTGGGAAGGCAAGAGGCAATGGCTGGTGGTCAGGTTTAGGAAGCAGAAGGGCCAAGGGAATTGATTTGGCTTCTGAAAATGCACTCTGGAGTAATAAGAATGGAATTTTCGTCTAAATGGCAGAGAAGAATTTGCCAAGGAGTTCACTGGGAGACCCTTCCCATTTAGGGCTTCTGACTTACCTTCAGGTTGGCAGAAAGGAATCTGGTCCGTTCATATTTCACTCCACCCCCCACCATAGGACAGTGCTTAGAGGTATGCATAATCTCTCTCATATTAAAAGCCATTTCTTGTTTTCTTTTTCTTTTCTTTCTTTTTTTTTTTTTAAAGAGAAACACAGGTGTGGAATAACAAGGCCAAAGCACCCCTTGTGCAAGACTAGAAGATAACCGCAAAGAACTTGCATGAGGCTTTCTACATTCTGGATAAGATCTCCCATAAAAGTAATTTCTCTCCTACAGAAAGGGGGTGTTCTGGCAAGCAGCTCGGCAAGAAATGATCTGCAGCCTTCATACCATAGGATTCTCTTCTGAGATCAAAAGCATGGTTCGGTTAGGCTTCCCCTCCCCCTCCCACCACCCGCAGCCTCTGAGATGTTACAAGTCATTTCCCTAATTATATATTTCCACGGGTTCAAATTATAACTTTGCTTTAAGCAGTTTTAATATGCATTAGGGTTGCTATTGTTTTAGGCAAGCTCGAATTGTGAATCACTGCATTTCTATAGCAACTAAGTACAAAAGGAAGTGAAGCAAAGCCCTCCTCTAGGCAGCGACCTGTGCTCTTCCGAGGGGAGCGTTGTCTGCAGCTTTTGGACACCTGCGATCCCATCTTTGCTGACAGTCGGGGGTGTGCGGGCAGTAGTGTCCGAGGGGCAAGCTGGACGAGTGGAGTCAAAAGGCAGAGGTGTTCATGCCGGCTTCCTAAGGACTCTTTTCCTTTAGAGGCCAAGATAATACACAATTAACTGCTACGGGAGTCAGCGCGAGAGTGAGACCTTCCCCTTCCCCTTGAAGAAACAGCTGCTACGTTTCACAAATACTCTTTTTCAAGGGGGCCCTCTGGCCGTGGGCTGCACTGTCTAGGCAGCTGAATGAAGCTCGAGAAAGCCGGGAGGAAGAGAAGGAGCAGTGTCAGGGGAGGGATGTGTAGGGTTTTCTCTGCATCTGCCCGGGGTTTGTCAGCCTTGGGGGCTATGGTTCGGTAAATCTGTCTGCAGAGGGAGCTTTCTGTGTGTTCTCCGAAGGGGCAGGGAAGTCCAGTTGTGGGGTCTTAAGGGTGAAGGAAGGGGGACGGCGTCAGACAAACCGTGTCTCACCTTAAGATCGGCTTCAGCTTCTGGAAAGTATAGAGAGCGCTTTGAAGCATGCCAACATTCAAGCCTTTCCCCCCCGCCCCCTCCCCCTCCCCCAAGAGGGTACGTGCCAGATTTCAGGCAATCAGGCTAGTAGGCTTATGCAATGAAATACCCTCAGCAGAGAGCCCAGCTTCTTCGTTAGTTGCATGCAATTTATTAAACAAAGGAGCTCCACTTCCTAAGGCTATTGGATTACACTGGCAGTTTATTGCCATCAGGCATGAAGCACATTTATTATCAAGATCAGCCGTCACAGACACAGTTGCAAAAGCGAGAGGCAAATGAGGACAGCTCTTTGGGGGGGAGAAACCGGTCCTGGGTTTGCCGCTTACCTGAGTTCTGAGCTGCCACCCGGGATTTCCTGGGGCTCACAGAATCATTCTGCTCCGCCTCATGGGTTGCAGAAGCACTGATCACCAGCACCAGAAGCACTGCTGAGTTTTGGAGCATTCTCTGAGAAGTTTCCGCTAAGTTGCTGGTTTTTTTTTTTTTTTTCCTCCCCCCTTTCCTCTTTCCCTCTCCCGGCTTGAGTGAAGATGTGGATCTGGATACACTGAAAGCCTAGGTGAGGATCTGATGAGGATTTTTTGTGGTTGCTGCTGCTGCTCTTGCTGACGCTTTTGCTGCTGCTGCTGCTGCTGCTGCAGTGGCTGCTTCTTGCACCTCTGGCTTTTGCAAACTGGGGGCCCAAGAGCTGCACCCAGGGATTTTATAGCGTTCTTATCGGTCCTTAGGATCAGGGACCAATCAGGTCCCTCAACTGGTCTGGCTAGCCAATCGGAGGGCACTCTCATTGGGCTGGAGCTGTTTGACTTCTTAGAAATATTTTCCAGCAAATTAAAAGTACCTGCTGCCAATGTTTTACATGTGTGTGTGACGGTGTGTGCATGGATGTGTGAAAAGCTATTTTCACGGAATTCAGGGATGACCGTGTAGTGATTGAACTGAGGGAAAAATCATGAAAATCTCAACGAGGTGCTTTTGGAAATCCATCTTTTTTTTTTTTTTTTTATGATCTGTGGGGGTGGGGAATGGACGGCAGCAAGCAGGATGTGGAGAGTGGTCTCTCTGGAACCTACTTTAACCTCATGACAGCCGTTTTAGTCTGATTTTATCAGTATACTGTGTTGTGAGCTATGTGCACGGCACTGTCCCTATCTTCCTGGCACGTACATATTCCCAGGTACTTATTGGCACTTTGGTTGCATGTAGGCATCCCGAGTTCTCATTCACGTATATGAACCCTTGAGGAGGGACACAGATGAGTGGAAGGGCCCTGGCGGACTGCGATAGGACAGTTCGGAGCGGTGGCCCCAGTTCCTCTACCGACTAGCCCTATGGCCGTCGTCAAGTCCTCTTACCTTGTTCTGCCTCTGTTTTCCAATCTGTGAAATGCCAACATCAGAGTCTAGCATGACTTACATCTCTAAAAACTATGATTCTCCGGCTACCCAAGTTAACCTTGATGCCATCTTCTCAGTCACCAGCAAGGTCGCACACCGCAGGAGTGTTAGTTACCACAGGTACACACATGCACACCTCCACACACTCAGCTCAACGGGGAGACGTCGTGAATGCCTGGAAGTTAACAAGCTGTGTTTTCAAGCCCGGCGACTTCATAATCACGTTGAAACAATAAGCTGGCCAAAGCAAGACTAAACCTGCGAGGTAAACCAGTTCATTTCTTGGGGGCGGGGAGGTTAAGGGGGCAGGCAGGACTGGGAGGAAGGGGTAGGAAAAGAGCAGAATGTGTAGGAGACAGGACGGCTAAGCTCTAGACTTAATGGGGGAAATTATAGGGGCATCACAAATCATGCCTGGTATAGAAGCTCCTGTTTTCTTATAAGTAGGCAGCACTAGGGCATGTCCTTAACTTGTGAAGGAGGCGGAGGAGAGGAGAGGACTTAGCAGGGTAAAAAAAAAAAAAAAAAAAAAAAAAGTGGGCATTACATTAAGGGCTGGGGTGAAGGGAAGGGATTAAGCAAGAAGACCTTCAGAAATTTTCAGGATGTAAATGCAAAAGGGCCTCTGGAGATTCATACAGGCAGGAACAAGACGATCTTGCAAGCCCGTGGTTTCAGTTTAAATCCTAACACCTTCCAAGGTGGAAGAAAGAATGCCAACTCTACTAACCACAAACCAAGTGTCTGCTCTGTGGGTGTGAGGGGGGTGGGCTTGCTGAGTTATGGCCCCTCCCTCCCTTGCAACAAAAGGTTGTTTGGGAAGGATGAAGTTTGCTAGAAAAAGGATACATGCATCTTTTCCCCAAGGATCTCGCTTTCTGTTCCTCCACATTCTCTACCTCCTTAGCCATTTCTCTTTGTTAACGGCAGTGCTGTTTGTTTCTCTTGTTGGACTTTCCCCTTGTTGGCTACTGGCTTTGGAGGGTAGAGTGATGATTTCTCCCATCTATATTCTTTTTCCTATTATCTGGGGCTGCCGCCAGAACAGAATGTCCTACAAGTGTCTGGATGTGTTTTGTGTTTCTTCTGATGTTGATTTATTCTTCCTTCTTATTTTACGCATTGATCATCATGTGCCTGGAGGTTCATTGCCGGGTGTGTGAAGTGTTTCACAAGGACAGATAAGCCAGCCTCTGAAGAAATCCACCAGCGGCCCGCCGCACCGGTGTGAACATAACCAGCGCGAGCATCAGGTCATTCCCATGTCTGACATTCCTGAATGTCAAAGAAGGGAACTGAAGTCTAAGTGGAAATGTCCAATGTCAAGTTTCTTTCCAAAGAAGAAAAGCTGTAAAGTTGACATTGGGCATTTCTACTTAGATTTCTATTCAAGGATATCTGAAGGGTCCATAGTCATTGTGCTTTTTTCTTGGACTTGGATATAGCAGTGATATAAGAGTCTGGTTCTTTTTAACTTCTCCTGGGCTATTTGAGACAATAGGAGGAGTCTGAATAGCAGACTTCAGAGCTCAAATTCTATCTTGCAAGCAACAGGAAGTCAGTAAGCATTCTTGAGTAGGAATTGTCAAAGAATGTGTTGAAGTTAGTGTTTGGGGAAGATCTTTTGATCATCCTTATGATGGTTGGAAGGAAGAAAAGAATGGAAGTTATCAGACCAGTTAGCAATATGTTCCTGTTGATAAGGCCCTGGAAAACGATGGTAGCAGTAGGAATGGAAGAGAGAAAAAATATGAGAGCTATTTTAAATAAAATAGAAATTATCAGTTATTCTCAGACCTTCCCTTGGGGGGAGAAAACCTATCTCCTAGTTTAATGACAATGCAGACAATGCACATCAGGGTTTTTCCTTCCCCATTTACTGGTTATGATTTTTGCAGTTGACAAGATCATGTGGCATGTCTGCTGGGCAGGCACTTTCTGGCTTCTGTTAAAGCAGTAGGCTTACCCAGCAGAGGTCTTGACTATACTTCCAGTAGGTGAGGCACCTTCCCCAGCCCGGCTTGTTTGAGCTGGAGGCTGCCCCAGGTGCAGTGGGGGGAGGGGAGGGGACGCTTTGCCATTGCCCCCCAGCAGGGAAAGTGGGTGGGAGGATCTGCCAACACCTAAGGCTGGGCGATGATGCCCTGGCTGTGCCCGTGCAAGGTTGGCATGAGTTCAGTGAGACGATTAAGCCAAAAATCTCCAGCGCTTTGCTGGATTTGGCTAGCTTAAAGCTAAGTGGTGAGTGGCTCCTTTCATTTTTGGTGAGAAGAACCCAGGAGCATGGCTTCCTGATAAACCTTTCTTTTGTTGTGAACAGAGTTCAAGACCCATCAAGGTTGGTCTGCCATAGTGACCAAGGTTGGAGCATCAGTGTTATTGTGCTTTGGGAATTCTGGGCCTGACTGTGTGGTTGCAATGTTGAGTCATGCCTTCTGAACCTCAAGGAAAGGAAGACAGGTGGCTAGGGGTGTGTGTGTGTGTGTGTGTGTGTGCGTGTATTTTCATCCTATATCAAGATATCAGGTTTTCTGTGTGGATAGTCTCAAGTTCTTGAGTGATTTTTGCCTATATATTTGTCTTTGATTGCTTTAGACTTTGCCAAAGAAAGAAAGTGAGAAAATATATGAAGGGGTCAAACTCCTTCCACCCCCACTGGTTTGTGGAGGGTTACTGAGTGCCTGGGACTCGGTCAGGTGTTGTGGGAAACGCAGGGAAGTGTTTGACCTTTTTCTGTTCTCCATGAATTCCCAAGCTAGTTCTTAACGCATGAACGTTGTATTTGAGGAAGAATATCTGTTTTCTGGAAATGTAATACGGCAAGTGGGTTGGAATAGAGTTTATAGGTTTGCATTCAATTAACATTTACTGGTTGCCTATCTACTCTCTGCCAGGCATGTCTGCAGATGCTTCTTATCTTTGAGAAAAGAACCCCTATCCTCTCGTCCCAAAGGAAGAGCCCAGGACCCAGAGAGAAGAATGGCTTACCCACAGGTCATAGAGTGGATGATGGAGCTAGGTCTCCTGAGATTTGCTTATTGTAGAGGTAGCTCTGGGTTCTTCAGTTGCATGAGCCCCGTATCGGAGGAGGGGGTATGCAGGCTTAGAGCACTGCCATTCGGGCTGGGTGGGGGGAAGAAAAAGAAATAAGCAGGATGACCTGACATGTTTAAACCAGACCAGGCAAGTTGAAGTTAGCCTCCACTTCTGTGAACATTGGCTTCCCATTCTTTCGGGTGTAAGTTACGAGGTCACTTTACATCAGGGAGGGCAAATTCATAGTCCTAGGGGCAACCTGAAAATCTTCTGTGTCACAAGAGATGCCTGAAAGGAGGGATGAAGAGGTTACTGTGTGTCATTGAATCCGTCGTCACCTATAGCCCTTTGGAAGGCCTAAGGTGACGTTACTCTGTTGAGACACATGAGGGCGCTCGAACCAACCAACAAGGCGATGTCTCCAAAAAAAAAAAAAAAAAAAAAAAGTTGCAACTCCAGGCTCCGTTAGCTTGGTCATTGTTTCAGGCCATCAAGATGCTTTTTAGGGGGATAACTCACCCCCCCGTAACGTAGCTGGGGGCTTGCAGGCTTGCATGGAAGTACATATTTGCAAGTTTTGCAGCACATACCATCCTGTATCCCATCCTCTTATTGCCTAGTAGGGAGAGAAGTTGCAGGGAAGCTTTTTAAGCTCTGCTACCCCAGTGCTAAGGGGAGGAGAACGTCTGTACCTAACTGCTCAGGCAGGTGATAACACATGTTACTTTGAGTTCCTTGTTTTCAAACAGGAGTTTTATTTCCAGGTGGCAGTGAGCACTGCACCTCATCACTGAAGGAAACGAAACTTCTTTGCCCCGTTTTCCCCACTTAGCATTCTTTCTTCCAGTGGTCTTCAGACAAAGTCATCAAGGCTGAATAGCTTTCTGTTCTGTGTCTGACACGCTTTCTTTGCCCGTCCTGTATCCGAAATCTTCCCGGGGGTGTGGGAGCTCGACGCGGGGGTATAAGCGCTCCCCTGCTTCTTGGTCCTGCCCCCCAAACCCCTTAGCGAAGAAGACATTGGCGTTCTCTTAAGTGTAGGCATTGGGGCAGACCCGTCACACGCACATGTCTGAAAAGTCCTCCACCCAGTGCTTCAGTAGACCCCTCCAGTGAGAGATCAGGCCTTCCGGCTTCCCGCCAACCAAGCCATCCGTCGGTGTGTATCCTTCAAGCTCTCTGTGCCTGGAATGGTGTTAGTGCTGTGAAAGAACAGACAGAGGGGGGGGGGGAAGGGAGGGGGGGCGAGCCGTGGAGGCACAGACCCGGACGCAAGGCAATGAACACACGGCGTTAACCTGTGAGCCCTAATGAGGGAGACCGATGGGTGATGCCAAGGAGTTTGTGAAATAGAAATTTAACAGAATCCACGTCAACAACCTGTGCTGAAGCCTCCTTCTGACATATTTAGCCTAAAGCCAGCTTGTCGTTTGCAAAATGCCATCCTCGGATAAAGAAGTGTCTTGCAGCCATTCCCGAGTGCTAGACAAATCTATTATTACCAGTTTATTGGCTGAGAAAAGAGGATGTGGAGAGGGAGCAGCCTTTAGACAAAGTTACCTGGCAAGTCAGCGAAGGGGCCAGACTAGGAGATTATAGATTTCTTTACTGGATGTTTGGAAATCTTGCCAAGAAATTTATTGTGGCAATTCAAATGCATTTAATAATCAAGTTGCATTTAATGTGCTTTAGGCTAACGTGCAATTAAGATCAACCAGTTCCTGGCTCTGGGCGGGTATCATGGGAGTATCAACATATTTCAGTGACTGTATCCAAGTCGTAAAGTGCAGAATGCAGAGTCAGAACTTACACTGTAAGGGTTTTATAATGGTAGCAAAAATGGTCACCGAGTGCCATTTCGTTTGCTTTCATGGAAGGAGGCTTTTGTCAGCTGTTTGGGAAATGAACTCTCTCAGCCCATTTAAAAATTAATTGTAAGGAAATTCGGTGGAATAAATGGAAATCCAAGTACAAAGGAAACGCACTCTGGCCTCAAGGCAAGTGTTTTCTTGAACTTGTCATTCCCCACTCTGCAGTGACAATAATAGGAAGGGGGAGGGAGAGAGAGGGAGAGAAAAAGTTACAGCTTTTGGAGGAAGTGGTGAAATCCTTAAGGGCAAAAATGTCATCAGGGGAGTCGCTGTGCTAAGACGGGAAATTTAGCGCACAATAGTGTGGAGCAGTGGAATATTATTCTTTTCATACAGCAAATTTTAATTATATTCTCATTGCTTATTCTCATAATTGTGTTATAATGATTTCTTCCCATAGTTTTAACTGATTGTCTTCACTGATCTCTTGTAGATTAACAAAAGAAGGTCAGTTTCCTGTGTGTGTGTGTGTGTGTGTGTGTGTGTGTGTGTTTGTCTAGGGGGAGGCATTTTGCCCTTCATTTGGTGTTTTAATCACTCAGAGCAGACTTTAGAATACAGAATATAACAAGAATGAGCCACACTGTTGAAATCAAACAGTGGGAAGGAGAAAATATCCTAACATGATATTAAACAGACTTGAAAAACAGATCGATCTGAAGGAAGAGTCCATGTTTTGGGATTTTGAAGTCATTACTTTCTTCTCTTTTTTTTTTCTCCAAAAAAGTAGAGAGAAATTGATGGATGGTTTCGGTTGATCCCATGAGTCCGGATGTCTTTCCAGGTCACAAGGAAAGGGGCAGGGACATAGGGTGGCTTTTCCAAGGACCCCAGTGCCCTCATGTGCGAGCTCCTCATCTTAACCTAGGCTGACTGGGCAGGATGTGAGGAGATGCCTTCCATGGTGTAACAAGACCGAGCGTTTGTGCCTCTCCTTGTGTGTCTTCTTTCAAACACATGCAGTCTCTTTAGAAAACTTAGAAACTGAGATGGTCTTTCCGGCCCTCTCAAGCCCCTGTCCCACTCACTCCCTACAATGATGCCTCGCACCCTGAATTGGGAAGAACTGCGGAAAGCCCCTCGCTCCTCTAGAAGCAGTGAAGGCAAAGCCATCAGCTATAAAATCGGTGCCCTGAATGGCTTTTCACAGTGAGGGGGTGACTTCCTGAGAAAGAAGCGGTGCCTTGCTGCAGGGATTTGCCACAGGGTGAAGAATCCAAACTCCCCTGAGAGCTTGAAGGCTTGTGGAAGGTGGGGAGGAGGAACCTCCAACCTAGCTCACTGTTAAGTGACTGAATCTGACTGCTGTTATCATGCCAGGGGCTTGGTTTATAATCGTGGTTCTTAATCGATTGGAGCATCTCCAGCTCCTGTGTGTGTGTGTGTGTGTGTGTGTGTGTGTGTATGTGAGAGAGAGAGAGAGAGAGAGAGACACTGTAATATATACTTAAAGGTGTGGTTTTTATTTTTTAAAATTCATTTCGAGAGAGAAAGAGAGAGAGAAAGGCAGAGATAGAGAGAGAGGAAAGCGGGAGAGAGATTCCCAAGCACTGACAGCGCAGAGCCTGATGTGGGGCTCGAACCCGCAAACCATGAGATCATGACTCAGCTGAAATTGAAAACCGGATGCTTAACTAACCAAGCGACCCAGGAGCCCCTTAAAGGTGTGGCCCTTATTAAGGTAAGTAACAGCCTTTTAAACTTTAGGCTCTAATGAGGCCCCTAAATCACAATGTATCAAATATGCTATGATGCATCCATATTCCATCAAAAGTATATTTTTATGTGATTATATATGATGTGTTAAATAGCTATTGACTAGTGGTGTAATGTTCTTTTGTAGACATTTACTTAAAGATCTGTCTCAAAGTTTTGCAGTTCTCTTATCGTATTCTTCTTTTTTCTTTTGGAACCAGCAAACTTTCTCCCTGTTCTCAGTGACCTTTAAGCCCTGATGAGCTCATAGACACTAGGTACCTTCCTATAGTTTCTAATGCATAGATTGCTTCTAAGGCTTTGGTTTATGAAGGGGTTATCAGAGAGGACCCAGGCACCCATCAGTGTAAATCAACATTTCCTAGAGTGTGTTCTAAGAGGTAACACACCAGGGTCTCACCACGAGCATCAGTGTGTTGAAGTCACCCAGAAGTCCTGCAGTAGGAAAACTTTTACATTGTTTAGTCCAATGTGCCCCAAAGTATTATTCAGAAAGCTTTTTAAAAAATTTTTACAAGTAGTACTTACTGACATCCTGCAGGACTGGTGTTCCTTGGAACCAACTTTGGGGAATGTTGATTTTAAGCCAATGAGCTCCTCGCCTCCTCTGAGTTTATGCTGGTCCTTTGGTGGACCAGCTCTTACCCCTGTAGCCCTCAAGCTCCTTCTTTACAGCTGTCTTCTTATTTAGACCTACCTTTTGTTGAGGGCCTTCAGGACTTGAATATCTCCTATCTCACTGAATTTTCTAAACAACGGCAGAGCCAGAGCGGAGGTGTTATTATGTGTATGTTACCTACCAGGAAAGGGAAGTTCAAGGAAGCACAGACATTAAGAAGGAGTGTCTCGATTCAACATTGGGTCTGACTCCAGAGTGCATGCTTCTAACCAGTGGTATTCTACAGAAGAACACTCAAGCATTCCATTTCAGTTATAAATATATTCAGAAAGATAGTAGACTGTGTTTCTCTTTAGATTCCTAAAAAGTATGCGTTCAACTGCATAACACTCTTCTAACACTTCAGGGAAGGAAGGGGCAGGGCCCTTCCAGAATTGCCTTTCTCTTCCAGCATAGAGAATTCTTTGTGGGCACCAATGATTCAGGGTCATCCGGCCAGGCTGCACCCAGGTGTTTAGGAGTGCTACGTGGAATTTTTCTTCTGGGCTCAGCTTCTCACTGGCTGTCTCCCCACACTGCTGTTTCTAGTGATCACAGCTGAGTGCTGTCGGCTGCCCAGAATACTGCAGCAGAACAAGGCTATCTGGGTTACCCTTGGCTGCGTTTCTTTCACTGTCTCATTGAAATTGCTCTTGCCTCTTGCTAGGGAATAGGCTCAATCTGATTGGGGGTTATTTTCTTGTCTGGAGAAAAGGGGGAGGAGGAGCACAATGGCCGCTTTGAGGAGTATGGGAGAGTGCAGTGGTTTCTTGGCTTGCTCTCTACTTAAAGAAAAGACCTTTAGAGTTACAGCCATTACTGCTTGAGAGGTTCCAAGCTCTCACTCCTTCAAACTGCTGGGGAAGCTCTAAGCTTACACGTTTCCCCATTCATGTGTAGTATCATGGGCATACACCTGGTAAAGTGTCCAAAGTCTAATTTTTTAAAGTACCTCTTTTGTAGAAGGACATCCATGTGCCATCCCAATAGTCGATTCTCCATCAGTGAGGTCTTTTGTCCATGCTTGTTTTTGGAAGGAGTAGAGAGGGGACAGAAATTTGTACATATATATTCTCGAGGCTTCATAAGTGAATGAAATGACAAGTTTATAAGGCAAATTATTGGCAGAGGAATGATTATCCATGTTATTTTACTTTTTTCTTTCACACCGTTTCTAAGCCAAGAACATCAGCAGGGATAGGAAGAAAATGTGTGTTGTTAAATATTACTTAGGCACTTGACATGTTATGAGGGGGAAAAATTCAACCACATTCTTATGCATAACATTATGTTCAGTCCTTCATTAATATCACTAGTTGGGCTAAGGGGCAGCCACAGGCTAACATAAACAAATAGTCGCAAATGTGCTGAGTGTCACAGTTCAAACATTCAAGGCAATAATTGGACTGCATGTGGGTGGGAGGTCGGAGGAGATCCCTGAAGAGGAGGTGTTTGAGCTGAAGACTGGACCATAACAAGAAGCAGTTAGGCAAAAGTGGGGGCCAGGTGGTAGGGTCACTCAGTCCTCAGGATCACCAACCACAGCCTGCATTCTCTATGAGTATGATGCCATCTAGTTATTCAAGTGTGTTGTGGAAGTGTGTGACATTGAAGATGTTTCTAGTGAGAAGGAAGCAGAATGCATGGCTATCCGCAGATGCTGTATGGTGAGTCCTAGGAACTGGAAGATGTAGGAAGAGGAAGAATGATACTGGATGAGACCAAAGAGGTAGGGTGGGGCTAGATCAAGCACTGTTTTGTGGTCCATGTTAAGATTTTTCAACTCTTTCCTATGCAATGAGAGACCATTAAAGGAGTTTAAGCAAGCAAGTACCATTGGTAAGATTTGCATTTAAAAAGTGTGCATTTCATACTACAAGATGAAGACTGGATTGGTTGAGGACTAAGGTAAAATAGGTACACTCATAGGAGATGAGTGATGATGAATGGCATTTGGACTGCAGGGATAGTGGGGTTGGAGAAAAATGAGTGGCTCCAAGAGACACATAGGTTATTGGATCAATGGGATCAGGTAATTGACATATGGGGTGGGGAACAGTGAGGAGAGAGAGAGGTAGATTCAAAGATAATTTCTGGGTTTCTCTCTTGAATTAGAGAGATGGGGGGGACATTTATGGAGACATAGAACACCATTGTGAGCGAGTTTTTGTGTGTTTAAATGCAAAATGATGACCCCAATTTTGGCCTAAGTTAAGATACTGAGAAGCTTAGAAGGAGATTTTGAGTAGGTGGTTGGATACATGCATCTATTGGTCAAGAGGGGAATTTGAGCTGGAGTTATAAATTAGGCAGTGATTGGCAGGATTTAGAAACCATGGAAATAGTTGAGATTATTTAAGGAGAAAGTATTGGGTTAGATTTGAAGAAGGCCAGAAAAGCAAGAGGTTTGTGGAAATCGAATATTAAATGGTTGGGTAGAGGAAGAGGAGGATGCAAGGGGATCTAAAAGGCTAGTCCAGTGAGATAAGAGGGCTCAACCCCCAAATTAGGAGGAGAGTGTTAAATGAAAAAGGAAATAGTTAACTGTTAAATGCTAGTGAAGCATCAAAGGTATAAAATAGATCTCTTCAGCTGCAAATAACGGAATCAAACTTGCTTAGACAACCAGGTTATTGACACCTCGAATTGTAATTTAAGAAATTTGCAAGTCTTCAGGTTCACCTTATCCTAATAGCTGTCTTCACTACTCTGTATCCCCTTTGGCCTACCCTCCTCTGTGGCTTTTATCTTTAGACTATTTTCCTCATGCAGACAGAAAGGTTGTATTTGCTTCTGGCTTCACATCAGCCCTTCCTGGTCTTCTGAAGTGATAGTTTGTCTTCCATTTGCTCACCTTTGAGAGTTGATTTATCTTATGGAAGCCCTCACCGTGCTCCTTCTGGCTGGTTATTGCACTGACCCGAGTCACATGCTTATTCCTGAACTAAACCCCGGCCTGAAAAAACATCTTGCATTTAATGACTTAAATGTGATGTCCTGATGCTATTACTGCTAAGGGGATGGGGTTAAATAGAGCAATAGGGCTCATTTCAGGAAATAGGGACGGAGTTATCTTCTCTTGAGGCACAAAACTGGAGTTCTTTGGGGGATGATAAAGAAGAGATTGATAAAGAAGAGGCTGGGCAACCAGGAAAGTCCAATATATTAACACAAGTAAGAGCCGAGAACTATTCTCAACAGTTTGGTAAATATTCTGCTAGATACAGTGTACTATACAATGTTCTCATTGTTTTAAAATTTAAATGGGATTACGTTGCACCCAGTGCTCCATAATTTGCTTTTCCTCCCCTTTAAAAACACTTTTAAATGACACTTCCACTGAAGTATAACAAAGAGAGACATTATTTTAAAACTGCTATATAAAATATATAGCCAATCCCATAATGGGGGACATTTAGCTTGTTCCAATATTTTCCATATTACAAATTATTCTACATCATTGTAAATGCCTTTTGAGACATGTATAAGCCTTTCTGTATTCAGTAGAATACATCCTTCATGATGAAATTTCTGGGCCAAAGGCTAAGCATATAAAATCTTACAGAGGCTGAAAAAGCAAACTCCTTTATACTACTACTTAAAATTTTTAAAAAATATTTATTTATTTTTGAGAGAGAGAGAAAGAGAGAAAGAGCATGAGTGGGGGAAGGGCAGAGAGAGAGGGAGACACAGGATCCAAAGCAGGTTCCAGTCTCTAAGCTGTCAGAACAGAGCCCAAGGTGGGGCTCAACTCAAAAACTGTGAGGTCATGACCTGCATGGAAGTGGGACGCCTAACCAACTGAGCCACCCGGGCGCCCCTATACTACTTCTTTGAGCAATCCACGAGAATGACATTTCATCCATATACTCACCAATGCTGAATACTAGCAATTGGAAACTATTTGGTGAAATCAAATTGTGATTTTAGTTATTTCCTGGATTAATATAATGCCTTTCTAAACTTTTTAAAAAGTATATTTATTTTGAGAGAGAGAGAGCATGGCAGGCGGGTAGAGAGGGCGGGAGAGGGAGAGAATCCCAAGGAGGCTGACAGTGCAAAGCTGTGTGGGTGGAACTTATAAACCTCAAGATCTTGACCTGAGCCAAAGTGGGATACTTAATCAACTGAGCCACACAAGTGCCCCTATTTTTAATTTATTTTTCATTTCATCTCTCTATTTGGATATTCTACTCTTTTTTGAGTAACACAGCAATTATGGATTTCCAAGAAAAAAAATTATTCATCTGTACTCGCATTACTTTGGTATAAATTTCTCCATGATATTCCCTTTGAATTAGTAAAATTTCCTCTGTACCTGTGATTAAGACCTTTCGTTGGCTTTTATGTTATTTATTTGTATCTTTTCTTTTCTTTTTTTTTTTTTAATTTTTAATGTTTTATTTATTTCTAGGAGAGAGAGACAGCGTGAGCAGGGGAGGGTCAGAGAGAGAGGGAGTCACAGACTGAAACAGGCTCCAGGCTCTGAGCTGGCAGTCAGCACAGAGCCCAACGCGGGGCCCGAACCCACGAACCGCTAGATCATGACCCAAGCGAAAGTCGGACGCTTAACCGACTAAGCCACCCAGGCGCCCCTATTTGTATCTTTCCTGTGTTTTTTGTTAATCAGCCTCGGTAAAGATGTGTTTATTATAGTGTTTTCAAAGCACTGTCTTTTTGGTTTTATTAAGTTTTTTAGTATTTTGTTCTAGATAATTTCTATTTTTAGCTTTATTAACTTATTCTTTCTACTTTTGCTGTTAGTTTTATAGCCTTTTGGATTGGAAGTTTAGTTAATTTATTTGAAACATTTCTTGTTGTATAATGCATTAAGCATACATATTCTCCTGAAAACTATTTTGACCATATTGTAAACCTTTTGTCATCTGGTACACTCACTTATCATTTTACTCTCAATAATTAGTAATTTAATTTCAGATTCCCTTTAACAATTAATGATTATTTAGATCAATTCTAGTTTCCGAATGGTTCCACTAATATTTTTTAATGTTTATTTATTTTTGAGAGAGAGAGAGAGACATAGAGTGTGAGCAGGGGAGGGTCAGAGATAGAGGGAGACACAGAATCTGAAGCAGGCTCCAGGCTCTGAGCTGTCAGCACAGAGCCTGATGAGGAACTCGGACCCACAAATTGTGAGATTGTGACCTGAGCCGCTTAACCAACTGAGCCACCCAAGCGCCCCTATTTTTTATTTTTTATTTTTTTGAGAGGGGAGAGAGAGAGAGAGAGAGAGAGAGAGAGAGAGAGAGAGAGAGAGAACATGATCGGATGAGGGGTAGAGGGAGAGAGAGAGAGAGAATCTGGGATTATGACCTGAGCCGAAATCAAGAGTCAGACGCTCAACTGACCAAGCCAGCCAGGCACTCCGGTACCACTGATATATTTAAACATACTTGAAGTCATGTTTTTTCTAATGACGGCTCATGGGTATGTTCTTCCTCACAAATATTAGCATGCCACAATGTTCACTTTTTGCCCTTTTACCGTGTTCTAAATTGTTATCATCTGGAATCTTTGATCTAGGTTCATATTCATATTTTAAAGTCACAGGTCACTACTTATTTAGCATTAGCTATAGGTTTTTACTGGATTCTCTAATAAGTACTATGTACATACTCCATATTTTTCTCTTTTAAGGCACATCTATTTTGCTTGTTTGTTGTGATGACAATAAAACCTTAAGTCATTCTCTCAGAGAGGTTTTCTGGTAAATTTTTCGAGTTCTCACACGATGAGAACATCTTTGTTTCTTCCTTCTCATTTAAGTATAGTTTGGTCACATATAGAATTCTCTATTCTAGATCATGGAAATATTTTCTCTACTACTTTTTATTATCTAGTGTTGCAAGTGAGAATTTTATCTTATTTTCAGTCCATGGATGGTATGTACCTACTTTTTAAAAACTCTGCAAGATTTCACCTTTTTAATTTATTTTCAGAGATATGAAGGTTTGTTTAAATTTATTCAGTTGTAGGTTTTTTGTTCTGATTTATTTGATTTATTTTGACTTTAACTTTTTTGTAAAGATAATACATTAACATAATTAAAAATTTAAAGGCATAGGTGGCTCCATTAGTTAAACATCAAACTTTAGCTCAGATCATGATCTCGTGATTTGTGAGTTGGGACCTGGGAGGGGGCTCTGAGCTGATAGTTCAGAGCCTGGAGTCTGCTTCAGATTCTGTGTTTCCCTCTCTCTCTGCCCCTCCCCCACTGATGTCCTTTCTTTCTCTCTCTCTCTCAAAAATAAACAATTAAAAAAATTATCAAAAAGACCTACTTAAAAGCATGAAAGTTATTTGGTGAAGAGTCTCCCTTCCATTCCACTTCCATCTCCCCCCTTTCCTTCCTGGAAACAACGGATGTAATCTATTTCTTGGGTATCCTTCCAGAGCGTTTCCCTCCGTTTCCCTCCCACCAGGTAGCATTTCCTGCACATTGCTCCATGGTTTTTGATTTTTGTTTTTGTTTTGATTTTCGTTTTTGTTTTTTTTCATTTAACACCCTCGAGAACAACATTCTTATATGTGTGTATATATATATACATATGTACTTATGTATATATGTATATACATATGTATATATATACATATGTACATTTATATATATATATTTATATGCAGTCATTCTTTTTTTTCAAGTTTTTATTTATTTATTTATTTTGAGACACAGGGAGAGCACTAGTGGAGGGGCAGAAAGAGAGAGAGAGAGAGAGAGAGAGAGAGAGGAAGAATCCCAAGCAAGACCTGCGCTCTCAACGCAGAGCTTAATGCGGGGATTGAATTTAGGAACCGTGAGATCATGAGCGGAGCTGAAATTAAGAGCTGGAAGTTTAATGGGGTAAAATTTCTAAGGAAGCCTAACCCAGGTACCAGTGTACAGCAGTCATTCTTAACGATGCTCCTTTGCATATAATTGGTCTTTCTTCTCTGGATGATTTTAAGGCACTGTCTTTGGTACAATTTTATAATAAGCTTCCGAAGACTGGTTCTTTTCATATGATTCTGTTTAGAGTTTACCGAACTTCTTAGATCTGCAAACTAGTGTCATTCCTCGAATTTGGCAAAATTTCAGCCATCATTTCTCCATATATTTTTTCAAAAAATTTTTCTATTTGCCTCCTGAAATTCTTATTACACATATGGTAGACCATTTTACATTTTCCATCCCTAAGGATATGTTCATTTTTCTCCAGTCTTTTTTCCCTTCTGTCCCATAGACTGAATAATTTTTATTACTTAAGTCTTCAGACACACTGGGCTAACCATCCAGTATGACACATTCGGAGGACTAGTAGTGGATGCGGGCTGTCAGCTGGAAACACACTTGGAGTTGTCGGAGACAGCACCTACATGTGGTCTGTCCGCATAGCTTGAACCCCTCCCATAGCGGCTGCATGAGTATTCCCACAGGCAAAGACGGAAGTTGTAGGGTTCTGATGACCTTGCCTAAGAAGTCCTATAATGTTACTTCTACTGTTTTCTGTTGGTCACATGGTTCTCAAGTCAGATCATAGGAGAGTTACTCTGAAGAAGACCATGTAAAATGGGAGACATTACGGTAGCCATCTTTAGAAAATACAATCTGTTCCAACTTTTTTAGAGTCTTTGTCTGCTGAATGTACCATATGGGCGATCTTGCCATTGGTTTCCATTGAATCACCTGTTTCCTTGGTGATAAGGTCACATTTTCTAGTTTCTTTGTGTGTTTAGTGGTTTTTAACTGAATATTAGACATTTGGAATGATACGCATTTCAGACACTGTATTCTGTTCTCTTTCTCTGAAAATTTGTAAGGCATGTTTTAGCGGGCTCATCATTTTGAATTTGTGTTAGGTTGATTTTATGCTTTATCTGGGTGAATATTTCCAAAGCCCCAATATGTCTTGGGAGTCCCCTATAACAGGAGGGATCTCAACTTCCAAATTCTTCCATTAAGATCTTGTCAGGGTGTGGCTTTTGGCATTGTTGGTTCTAAGAAGGTCTGGGGTCAGTCCTACAGCAAAGGCATAATCCTAATTTCTAAGGAAAGCTTTTGTGGTAACTCAGCCCAATGTTGACATATTAATCATGTCTCTCCACTCCAGTAGGGTCGGAACTTTCTGGTACTGCTCTTCACTGAGTACAGCCTGACCTCTAGAATCTTGGTTCCATTTTCACTTTGTGGTACTTGCTAGCTGTAAGCCTTGAATAGAATTGTTCTGTTCAGGTACAGCCTCACCTTCATCATGGAGATACCCAACACAGATTATTGGCATCCACCACTTTGCACATCTTGCCCTGTCTCCTGTGCTTTTCCCTGAAGAATCCATCATTTACGCTGCTCTGAACTCTGATATATGCTTCCCCAGCTCAACAGCTCTGCGGATTTTTGCTGAACTCCTGAATTTCCATTCACTTAGAAATGGCAGCCTTTTAGCCGCTCTGACTGGTACAGCCCCTCTGGAAAACAGTGTGGAGATTCCTCAGGAAACTAACAATAGAACTCCCCTAGGACCCAGCAATAGCACTGCTAGGAATTTACCCAAGGGATACAGAAATGTTGATGCATAGGAACACATGTACCCCAATGTTCATAGCAGCACTCTCCACAATAGCTAAAACCTGGAAAGAGCCTAAGTGTCCATCAACAGATGAATGGATCAAGAAGATGTGGTTTATCTATACCATGGAATACTACATGGCAATGAGAAAAAATGAAATCTGGCCTTGTGTAGCAACATGGATGGACCTTGAGGGTGTTATGCTGAGCGAAATAAGTCTGGCAGAGAAGGACAAATATCATATGTTTGCACGTATAGGAGGATTAGGAGGAACTTGACAGAGGACCATGGGGGAGAAGAAGAGGGGAAGTGGTGGGGGAAAGGGAGAGAGGCAAACCATGAGAGACTCTTGAATGCTGACAAAAACTGAGGACTGATGGATGTGGGGGGGGAGGGGGATGGGCATGGAGGAGGACACTTGTGGGGATGAGCACTGGGTGTTATGTGGAAACTAATTTGACAATAAACTATTGTAAAAAAAAAATGGCAGCCTTGTCCTGCTTGTTATCTGAAGCCTCAAAAGACTTGCTTCCTCTGTCTTGCCCGGCTCTCTAGTGGCTTATGGTGAAGAGACTAACGTAGTACCAGTTACTCCATCATGGCCTGAAGCAGAACTTCTATCCGTCTTATTTATGACTTCTCAGTTTTATGTTATATTTAGAAAAGCTGTCTTTATTCTGAGATTACAATAAAACATCCTGTCATAATGTTTTCTAGTGCTATTTATGGCTTTAATTTTTAACAATTTAAATCTCTGATCTAGGATTTATTTTGATGAGATATGCTATGAAATATGGAGTCAATTTCACTTTTACCCTCAAGATGGTAGTCCCAAAGCCATTATTTTAAAAATTCTTAATTTTTAACCACTTATTTGAAATACTTCTTATATAATTTGCTGTATTTTAATTATTTCAGTATGTTTCTTTACTTTTTGATCTGTTCTATTGGACTATCTGTTAACAGACTGGTATATCACTGTTTAATTGTAACTTTATGATGTGTTTTTACGCATGCTGAAGCTATTTCCTCCTCATTAATCTTTTGCACAATTGTGATTGATAGTTTTTCATATTAACTTTAGAGTCAACTTGGACTGTTGAAAAATCTCCCTGGTATTCCTTCAGTTTGTAAATTAAATTAGGGACAATTGTTATTTGGTAATGTCATTTATTCTAGAATGCATATTACCATTTATGTAGCTAAGTATTATTTTGCATCCCATAGTAAGGACATTTCTTGTTAAATTCACATCTAGGTACTTATTTGTTGTCATGTTTCTCATGCAAGTCATTTTTCCACTGTACCTTCTAAGTGGTTGTTTATGTATATGAGAGCCTTTGACTAAATAATATTCCATTGTATACATCTACCACTTTCTTTACCCATTCATTTGTTGAAGGGTATTTAAATCATTTCCACATCACGGTTATTGTGAATAGTTAGTTCTACAATGAACATGGGAGGGCTAGTAGCTCTTTGAGATCTCGATTTCAATTCTTTGGAATAAATATCCAGAAGTGGGGCTTCTGGATCATACGGTAGCTTTATTTTTAATTTGTTGAGGAAACTCCATACTGTTTTCTGTGGCAGCTGTACAATTTTGCATTTCCACCAACAGTGCACAAGGGTTACGGTGTCTCCGTATCCTTGCCGGTACTTGTATGAAGTTTCAGTTAAGGAAGATGAGTAAGTTCTAGAGACCGGCATTGTACCTAAAGCCAACATATTACATTATACAATCAAAATTTTGTTCGGAGGGTAGATCTCATGTGAAGTGTTCTTACAACAATAAAATACAATTAAAAAAAAAAAACAAAGGAAGCCTTGGGTTAAATGTGGGTATTGGTTTCTCATTGCCAACTGCTTTCTAAGAACTCCCTGTGCTATTATAGATGTTCCCCTTTCAATCTAGCCAGTCTCACATTTTCAAAAATTAAAAAGAAATCCTCAAACAATAACACAGGCTATTAATCATTATGTAATCTTTCCCTCTATGAATCCCCTCTTAGCTCTTGAGGCACTGAGAACATTTGTGGATGCTTCTTACTCCATACTCTTAGTTGAAGAGATTGCTGTCATTTGGTCTTGCAGCTTTTCTTTCTGTATTGTTTCAAGTCAAGAACCTGTTTTTTGAAATTCCAGGGATATGAACAGGTCCTCCAGCATCCCAGGATCATGGTGATCACTCCAGACATCAAGAATGGCTGGTGTATTTCTTCTATTACATCTGTATTTCTGGAAAACAGCCTCTTTGCTTTCATCCTCTCTTTCCTACGCTTTCAGCGGACTTTGAACCCATTGGCCCTTTGGGCGATTTGTGTTTACTCTAGCTACCCGGCCAGCTCAGTGGCGGGCACGGTGGCTGAGCTCCTGCACTCCCACTTCTGAGCTCTGATTTCTTGGGGCTGCCTCCACTTTCATTTCTATCCAGGGAAGGTTAAGAACCTGATGGCCACATTTCTAGAAATATTGAGGAAAAAGGGATAGAGTCAGCTTCCTTTCCTTTGTAGGAAGTTCCTCTCTAGAACCTGTGTGCCTACACAATCCATGTACCGAGAAAAAAAGATGATGGTAGCTTCTCATGTAAGCACTGAGGGTGGTTGGCTGTAACAGTATTATTCCAGGGGACAAGTTCCTTATCTCCGATGCTAATGATATCACCGACACCACCTTCTCTAACTACTGCTCCTGTTACTGTCACCCTTTTGTCTTCAGACCTGAGAATGTAGTGGGTACTAGGCAGAAAGTTCAGGACCTGGAGTAATCCATGTCCCCGAAGGGAGGGAGTCATCCTGATGCAGTTCTAGATATACTGTTTTTCTCCAGGTGCCTGTGGGCCATGCCTTTCTGCTGCCATTGGCAGATAGCCCATCCCACACCATGGTCTTCTACCACTTGGAGTGGTGGTGTCTTTCCCCTGTACTTTCAAAAGGATTTGTGCATGATTCAAGTTTGAGAAATGGAATAAAAGCATTGTCTCTGGACAATCCTAGTGAACACACTAATATGTTCCTTGGAGGGATCAAAGGTTAATATTAGTCCTTCCAGCATTCACCAACACATCTGTAGATTGTATCAGATTAGCTGGTTTTTCTACATCATGGTATAATAGCGGATTCACATGGGGCCAGCTGCATAGTGATGGAGAAGAAGGTTTAGGATATATTTAGAATTATTTAATCCTAATGATGAGGTGCTTGTCTCAGTCCATTTGGGTTGCTGTAACACAGTACACAGAGAGAGTGACTTATCAACAAGAAGAATTTATTTCTCATAGTTCTGAAGGCTGGAAGAGTAGGTGGCCAGCATGGCTGTTTTCATAAGGGCCCTCTTTCCTATGCATAACTGGCTCCTTCCCACTGTGTCTTCACATGGTCAAAGGGCTGGAAGGTTATCTGAAGCTTCTTTTATGAGACACTAATCCCAATCATGAGGATTCATGCCCATGACTTAAGTACCTCACAAAGGTCCTACCATCACTTGGGCATTGGGAATTCAACATTTGAATTTTGGACATTTGTAAACATTTAGACCATGGCAGTACTCAAGAAGACAAGTAAGAAGAGAATAGGGGAATGTAGAGAGCAGTCTTCTCATAATCTACATTTTGCCTTTGAGTAGACCTCCTTTGACAATGATTTAATGAATAGAAGAATTTACTGTGACTATAGATAGCCCTTTGCTGGTGATGCTGGTTTTTGTCTCCTCCTATCCACTCGCTCCCTCACCTAGTTCTCAGGTGAATGTGGTAAGCCTCAGTTTAACTCACTCCTTTTTACTCTTCACAGTATTGTGTTGAGAACACTAATCAGGTTCTGTCTCATCATTTTATGTTTGAGGAAACTGAGTTCTATATATCTCAAAATGGCTTTACCATGATCTCTTCTCTTGCAGATTATGATCTTCACAGCCTCCCTCAAAAGTATTAAACCTCAGCACCCCCAGTGTAGCAGTGAAGGACAAAGTCCTGGTGTGAGGTGTCTCCTTCTGAGACTAGCCTCTGGGAATCTAAGCAAAAGCAGGGGTTGGGGGCAGAGCTTTCTTACATGCAGTTTGTTTTTTTTTTGAGCTTTTGGAATTAACTTTAAATAGAACCATAGTAACAGTGACAGCTTTTTACAGTGACAACCTTGGGTTTAAGTGGACTAGTAAAAAGAGAATAATTAATGGTAAAAGTGAGAAATCGGTACATAGTATCCTTGATTTGATGCCAAGCATATATGCAGGGAATAGAGGTATTTGTTTACCTGGTATTTCAAAGTGAATGTTGTTTTGAGAAGACTAGGTAGGAGGGAAACATATTGTGGGAGGAAAAGTAGAGACTGTCACTAAAGAAAAAACTGGAGATTGGAGTCATGACTTGTTTGCTTCCTCATTGTTATTTCTTCTTTCTTTTTTGATTACCAAGAGTTGGCTTAATTTTATTGTGTATCAGATTCTCTCTTTCTCTCTCATCTTCTCTCTCATCAACAGAGATCATTTCCAAAAAACTGGTGTATGTATCTATCCACCTCTCCATCTATCCATCATCTAGTATCACACTTTGACTTGCCATAGAATTTGTTACGAGTTCATTTATTTCTCACTTTGTACTGTAATTGTCTCATCATGTGTATTATTTTTTAAATGCCAGACAATTCCTTGAAGAGAGGGTCCATGTCTTATTTGAAATCTGCATCCCTGGGGTCTAGCATATCATGGGATGAATGAATGAGCCCATAATATAGAGAATAGAGACTAGACACACTGCCTTTATTTTAAATTAGTGTATGTGGCTCTGTGTGTGTGTGTGTGTGTGTGTGTGTGTGTCTGTCTGTCTGTGTAAGCTAAGTAACTAACAAGTGGCACCAATATAAACCAATAGAAGAATCGAGAAGAGTAAGAGGGTAAGAAGGCATTATAGGAATTAGGCACTCAGCTAGTCCTTGAAGGATGTAGAGGAACTGGACCAACAAATAGAATGTCAGAGGAAGTTTGAGGAAGGAAGAACGAGCTAAAGAGAGGAGTCAGAAAAGCATGAGGTGTGTTTGGGGAATAGTTTGGATTTGCATGTTTAAGGTTGATGATTTGTGTTGGGGAATGATGTGCAGAAGGTCCAAATTTTGGTCTGGTTTGTAAGCATCTTGACTATCTCTAAGAACTTGACGGAGGAACAAGGGGGAGAAGAAGGGCAGAAATGGTGGGGGAAAGGGAGAGAGGCAAACCATGAGAGACTCTTGAATGCTGACAAAAACTGAGGACTGATGGATGTGGGGGGTGGGGGGGATGGGCATAGAGGAGGACACTTATGGGGATGAGCACTGAGTGTTATGTGGAAACTAATTTGACAATAAGCTATTTGTGAAAAAAAAAAAAAAAGAAAGAAATTTGTTTTCACCTTTAAGCACAAATGAGAATGTTAGGAAACGAAGTAGGATGCAGGTACCCAGTGGCTTTCATGAAAGAGCCACAATGGAAGCAGAGGGATAAGAAAGTTTAAAGGCACTTTATTCATAGGGGAACAATAGTGAATGGGAATCTGTGAGTATACACCATCGAAAGCTATAGAAGAGGCAAACAGACAGTCATATTACCCAAGATAAGTATTAAGGGATCCATATGAGATAATTAGAGGGAGCATCTGACATGAGGATGGACAGGAAAGATTTCTCAGAAGTGACATCTTGGGGCACCTGGGTAGCTCAGTTGGGTAAGTATCAGACTCTTTGTTTCAGCTCAGGCCATGATCTCATGGTTCTTGGGTTCGAACCCCACATCGAGCTCTGCTCTGATTGCATAGAGCCTGCCTGGCATTCTGTCTCTCCCTCTCTCTCTGCCCCTGCCCTGCTCTCTCTCACACACATACACACACACACTCTCAAAATAAATGAACTTCAAAAAAAAAGAAAAAAAAAGAAGTGGCATCTCAACAGTAAAGGATAAGTGCCAAGTGGCCAGGTAAAGGAGGGTTTTTGAAAAGGGAGATCCAGCAAGCCATAGAAAGAGCATGGCACTTTCAGGGTACTCTATGTAGTTTTAGACTGGTGTGAGTATGGAGAAAAGGAGGATACATGGCAGATGCGGTGACCAGGAAGTGGTGACTCAGGGACTGAAAAGGTGAGAGTGAAGGGCCTGGCTTGCAACCCTAAACTTGTTAGAGATTGCCTTATTCATATTTATTTTTTATTTAAAATTTGTTTTAAGTTTATTTACTTATATTGAAAGAGAGAGAGAGGGAGAGAGAGAATCCCAAGCAAGCTCCTCACTGTCAGCACAGAGCCTGATGGGTGGCTCGAACCCATTAACTGTGAGATCGTGATCTCCTGAGCTGAAACCAAGAGTCCAATGTGTAACCAATTGAACCACCCAAGCACCCCTGCAATATTCATATTTAAAGTATTATTCTTCCTTATAGCCCTTCTGAAATGTTTATCAGATCACTCTTCTTTTTCATACCATGTCATCTGAATTCATTGCCCTGAGAGGGCTTTATTTAAGGTATCCGAGTCAGAATCAGTGCACTTCTGTCCACACTGTACAGAGACCCTAGTTTTCTCCATTGGTAGTCTGAATTCTATTAGTAGATTTCTAATATTGTTATTCTTGAGTTCCTAGAATAGATCTTATTTTATTAAAAATGCATTTTTCATGATAATTGATGGATTCATTGACTAGAATCTATTCCAGATTTTTGCTTTTGTATTTTGCTAGAAAGATTGCTTTGCAGCCCTGTGTTTGAGGGGCCATATGTCAGAGAGGGTAGGTGAAACTTGGTTAAATGAATCACCAAGTAACTTTATTGTGTTCTATGGTATAGTAAATTTTAAACAGCACAGGTGTGCTTTTGCTCTGAAATTTTGAAAGCTTCCTAAGAAAAGGTCCTGATGAAGTATGTAGGATTTTCTATGTATAAATTCATGTCATGTGCAATAGAGACTATTGTACTTCTTCTTTTCCAATTCTGATGCCTTTTATTTCTTTTTTGGCCTGATTGTGCTGGTTAGGATTTTCAGTCGTGTGTTGAATAGAAGAGGTGAGAGTGGGCACATTGTCTTGTTTCTCATCTTACAAGAAAAGCTTTCAGCCTTTCATCATTGAGGATGATGTAAACTGTGGGCTCATATATGGCCTTTATTATATTGAGGTACAGTCCTTCTATACCTAATTTGCTGAGTGTATTTATCATGAATAGGTGCTGAATTTTTTCAAATGTTATCTCTACATCTATTGAGATGATAATAAGATTTTTAGGGTTTAGTCTATTAATGTGATGTATCACATTTATTAATTCGGGTAAGTGTAGTGTAAGTACCTGAGAGCTGGCTTTTTTTGATTATAATACAAGTTCATAATATGAAGACTTTTCTTTCTCCATTTTATTAAAAAATATTTGACATAAATCATTGTATAAATTTAAGGCATACAGCATGATGCTTTGATTTACATATATTGTGAAATGAATTAACATAATAGGTTCAGCTAACATCCATTTTCTGATACAGTAAAAATAAAGAAAAAAAGAGAGAAAAGGAAAATAAATGTCCTTGTGATAGAACTTTCAGGATTTACTCTCTTAACCTTTCTATACAGATGGTCCCCAACTTAATGATGCAATGGAGGATTTTTCGATTTTGTCATGGTGCAAAAACATGCACGTTCAGTAGAAACCATGTTTTGCATTTTGATCTTTTCCTAGGCTAGTGATACACAGTATGACCCTCTCTCATGATACAGGGGGGTGGGCCGCAGCTCCCAGTTGGCCAACCCAATCATGAGCAACGGATAGGCTTCCAAACGTTCTGCACCCATACACCCATTCTGTTGTTCACTTTCAGTACAGTATTCAATACATGACATGAGATATTCAACACTTTGTTAAACAGTAAGCTTTATATTAGTTACATGGTTCATCCAGCTCTGGGCTAACATAAATGTTCTGAGCATGTGTAAGGTAGGCTAGGCCAAGCTATGATGTTTGGTAGGTTAAGCGTATTAAATGCCTTTTGATTTATGATAGGTCTATTGGTATTTAACCCCATCATAAGTTGAGGAGGATCTGTGTATCATACCACCCTGTTAGCTGTGGTCATCGTGTTGTACATTCTGTCCCTAGCACTTAGAACCGGAAGTTCTACCTTTTGGCCACCCTCCCCTGATTCCTTCTTCCCCTACCCTGACATGAAGCTTTTGCTCTTTGAGGCCTCCTCTTCCAAGATAGCTACCTTGAATAAGTAGGTTGCCAGCCACAGGACTAGACGAAGAGCTAGCCACCCCAGCCCTGAAGCTTCCTTTGTTTTACAAACTTCTGGTTGACGTAAGTCATAAATGCCCAACTGACCGATTGCTTTACCCTTCCTGCACTTGAATTCTTGCTTTCCTGTGTTCAATTCATCAATAAAGAGTGAACCTGCAAAAGCTAGGCACCCCACCCTCAGGCCCTAATAAAAGCATAACCCCAAGCACATTCTCTCGCTGTTTGCAGTCTCATTGTGTGGGCCCCACGCATGCCGTGTTCCTTCCAAGACATGTGATTAATACCTTATTTTTTGCCCAGAGTTCCCTGATGGTTATTGCTGACGTGTGTCTTACAGTCAGAAAGGATCGCAAAGGCTGGTCCAGCCACAACATTGGTTCTGTAAAGAGAAATGTCTGTGTGGGCATACCACAGATGCAGATGACCCCCGCCCCCCGCCCCCTTCCAGGCATTTCTATCCCACACCGTTGCCACTGTTAGGCTGAGACCAGCACAAATTAGTATGTAGAACCATCGTTGCATCCCACGGGTAAATCCTACTTGATCATGGTGAATGATCCTTCTCATGGGTGGCCGAATTTGGTTTGCTAGTATTTTGCTAAGAACTTTTGCATCTGTATTCATCAGGGATATGGCTTGTAATTTTTTTTTTTTTAATAATATCTGTGTCTGGCTTTTGTATCAGGGTAATGCTAGTCTCGCAAAATGAGTTTGCAAGTGTGCCCTTCTCTTTGATTTTTTGGAAGAGTTTGAGAATGGTCGATGTTAATTCCCCTTTTAAATTTTTTTTTATGTCTTTTATTTTTTTATTTTGAGGGACAGAGACAGAGAGCGAGCGGGGGAGGGGCAGAGAGAGAGGGAGACACAGAATCGGAAGCAGGCTCTAGGTTCTGAGCTAGCCATCAACACAGAGCCCGATGTGGGGCTCAAACCCATGAACCATGAGATTGTGACCTGAGCCAAAGTCAGACGCTTAACCGACTGAGCCACCCAGGTGCCACTTATTCCCCTTTTATTTTTTTAATATTTTTATTTATTTCTAGGAGAGAAAGAGAGAGAGAGAGAGAGAGAGAGAGACAGTGTGAGCAGGGGAGGGCCAGAGAAAGAGGGAGTCACAGACTGAAACAGGCTCCAGGCTCTGAGCCGGCAGTCAGCACAGAGCCCGACGTGGGGCCTGAACCCATGAACCACTCATGATCATGAGCGAAAGTCGGACGACCAACCGACTAAGCCACCCAGGCGCCCCTCGCTTATTCCCCTTTTAAATGTTTGGTGAAATTCACCAGGGAAGCCATCTTTTCCTGAGATTTTATTTGTTGGGAGATTTTTGATCACTAATTCAGTCTCCTTACTGTCAATGGGTTTGTTTAGATTTTCAATTTCTTCCTGATTCAGTCTTGATAGGTTTTATGTTTCTAAGAATTTATTCATTTCTTTTAGGTTGTCCAGTTTGCTGGTATACAATTCATTGTTCATAGTAGTCTTTAAGGATCCTTTTTATTTCTGTGGTATCAGGTGTAATGCTTCCTCTTTCATTCATAACTTTGTTGGTTTGAACCCTTTCAAAAAACGTCTAATGGCATCAGTTCTCTTCTGAGAACAACCCAGGCCCCCAAGTTTTGTTGTGTTAGATAGTACGTATGTCTTATTATCTTTCAAAATAATTTCAGACTGTGGTTTGTGTTTCCAACTTTATTTAAAAATTGCTTAAATCTGTTTTCTAGTTTTTAAATTGGTTTTCCTCCATGAATTGAAATGGTTGGTATAATTACCTTTCTTTTTTAGAAATCATGTTATGATAATAGATTTTGGTCTAGATTGGAGGTCAGCAAATTTCTGTAAAGGGCCACGTATTACAGCTTTACAGGCATATAGTTTGTATTTCAACTACTTAACTCTGTCACTGTAGAAGGAAGCAGACATTGACAGTATTAAAAAAAAAAGCTGTGTTATAAATGGTTATGTTCCACTAAAACTTTACTTACAAAAGTAGATGGTGGGCCGAATTTTGCCTGTTGGTCACAGTTTGCTGAACCCTAGTCTAGATAAATTTTGATTCTGTAATTTAGCAAGTTTAAAAAAATCTTAATGTATGATTAACTTTGATAAATACTTTCTGATCCCTAGACAAGAAGGTATATTCTATATACATATGGTAAAATTTTGATCTCTTAAATTTTACTTACATATAATTCAGGCCATTTTAACTTCTTTGGGTGTCAAATTTCTCAGTCTTTGACAAAGCAGGTCATTTCTATCAATTACAACAATTTTATGTGGCACAAATAGAATGTTTGCAAGTTGTCTTTGCAAAACTCCCAAGAGTAAACCAAGATGTCTTTCTATAAAAGACTGTGAACTGATAATTCATCTGTCCAGCCCGCAAGTATTTTTGATTGGCTTCCACAGTATGGTTGATCAAGTTATTGATTGATCTAGCTTGAATTAGTTACCAATGTCTAGCTATCTGGAGATTTTACATCCCACACTCTGTAAAATCTAAGATGTCAGGATTGATTTTAAGATGTGCCAGGGGTGCCTGGGTGGCTCAGTCTGTTGGGTGTCCGACTTCAGCTCAGGTCATGATCTCACTGCTCGTGGGTTTGAGCCACATGTCGGGCTCTGTGCTGACAGCTCAGAGCCTGGAGCCTGCTTTGGATTCTGTGTCTCCTTCTCTGTCTGCTCCTCCTCTTCTCATGCTCTGTCTCCATCTCTCTCTGTCTCAAAAATAAATGAATATTTAAAAAAAGATGTGCCAGTATTTTACATAGCACCAAGGAAGAAAAAAATTGCTAATTATAATTGTCAGACACCATTGATTATAAGACATACCTTGATTTTTAAAATGTTAAAATATGAAAAAATGTGCATCTTAGACTCACTCAATGAATTAGAGTAAAAATCTGAATTTGTGGCTTTATACATGGGACGATCTAACAGCATTGGGACTACGCTGTTATTTCACAATAATGAGGCTGGACTTGAGTACTTCTGGCTCCTTTTGAAGTCTGGGGTTTGCATGTTCCACAATCCCCATCTCACCCACTAATTTGTGTAAGTTACATTTCAGGTGTGACCTCTGCTATATGGTGACAGACCCAAGCCAGAAGTACATTTTCTATTCCCCGTGGAAACAGATGGCCCCTTGCAACATTGAGAGAGTATTTGACGACTCATTCTGCTGTGTTTGCATTACAATGATTTCACAGCAACTAGAGCTTCCTTGACTAAATAATGAGCACTTTAATAAAGAATATCTGCATGGTGGAGGAGACTCTCCTTGAGCTAACTCCCTGAACAAAAAGTGTCTTCCCTTTATCTTTAGATAGATCCAAGCTTTCAAACTAAGAATGACAGAATGCATGGTTCTTGGTGTCTTAGAACAGTCACTTTGTCCCTATTTCTTGCTATTAAGTAATGAGAAACATTGAGGGTTTTTTTTTTTTTTCAATGTAAGGCTGAAATATTTCCTTGAATGATTTGTGTCCAGTAGGCTTTATTTTTCTTGTAAAGACAGAAAGCTAAACTATTTTGCTGTTCAGTTTAATACAAACACCTAGCAGTCCATGTCTTTTTCCCATTGCATATTTTTGCCGCTTTTGTCGAAGATTAATTGACCATGTAATTGTGGGTTTATTTCTGGGCTGTCTATTCTGTGTCATTGATCTATGTGTCAGTTTTTGTTCCAGTACCATACTGTTTTGATTACTTCAGCTTTGTAGCGCACCTTGATATCAGGGCTGGTGATACCTGCAGTTTTGTTCTTTTTCAGGATTCCTTTGGCTATATAGGGTCTTTTATGGTTCCATACAAGTTTTAAGATTACTTGTCCTAGTTCTGTGAAAGATGCTGTTGGTATTTTGATAGGGATTGCATTAAACCTGTAGATTGCTTTGGGTAGTATGGACATTTAAAAAATATTTGTTCTTTTTGAAAAAATTTTTTTAATGTTTTATTTATTTCTAGGAGAGAGAGAGAGAGACAGCGTGAGCAGGGGAGGGTCAGAGAGAGAGGGAGACACAGAATTGGAAACAGGCTCCAGGCTCTGAGCTGGCTGTCAGCATAGAGCCTGAAGCGGGGCTTGAACCCACGAACCGTGAGATCATGACCTAAGCGAAAGTCGGACGCTTAACCGACGAAGCCACCCGGGGCCCCTAAAAATATTTGTTCTTCCAGTCCATGAATATGGTATTTCTTTTTATTTGCTTATGTCATCTTCAAGTTCAGAGTACAGGTCTTCTGGAGTATAGTTTTATATTTAATAGCTTTCAGAGTACAGGTCTTTCACCTCCTTGGTTAAGTTTATTCCTAGGTATTTTGCTATTTTTGGTGCAATGTAAATGGGATTGTCTTAATTTCTCTTTCTGCTGCTTCATTATTAGTGTCACAGCCCTCTTTGGAATGTTTTATGCTTTTGGCTGCAAATCCTAATTTGTCTATCATAAATATAGCTATCCCCAGTTTATTTATTGCCACTTATCTGGCATATATTTGCTTAGCTTTTTATTTTAGAACTTTTTGGATCACTGTTTTAAATGTGTATCAGGAACTGACAGAGCGTTGGAGGGAACACGACATTTCCCGACTTGCACTGCGTGTAGGGTTTCTTTCTCCAGCATACAGTGCTTTAGGCTCACCCCTGGGAGGCTGCCTTTCGTTCTTTCAGCCCACTTATTTCTGTAAGATATCTTTCCCTCTTCGTTTCAAAGAGTGAGGTCTGGTTTTGCCTTGAAGAGAGGTCTTGATTGGGTGTTTCCAATCCATCTCTCTTTAGTGGAAATTTCTAACAGGGAGTGACATTACAGTGTCCTTGAGGTTTAAGTTTTGGTGGGATACATTTCTATAGTTCTCTGTCCCCTCAGTGATGTTTTAGTGTAAATTTGGTGGAGACGGCTCCATTTTTAATCAAGAAGTTCTAAAGGTTGTTTTTCATCGTGGATCCTTCCTCAACTAGAAAGGGAGTTACCCGCTGTGGGTTAATGTATCTGACTTCAATGTTTTTAATTTTTTTTCCGTTCAGCTTGAATAATTTGGGGGAAAACAATTTTGTATTTATTTATTTATTTTTTTGGCTTAGTATTTCCCTTTCAAGAAACATCAAGTACGTTATGACCATTACTTGGAAACAATGCATAGTTTGGGTCTTGTGTGTTTGGTATGTGTGTGTTTTTTCTAAACAGATGTTAAATAAAATCTTCAGGTCATGTGTGAGGCAGAATACTTAGAAGAATGTTTCAGAGGCCAGCGACTTTAAACAAACTGTTAAATCCATTGTTTATTAAAGTGAAACAATGGAAAAGAGGAAGTGGTGGAGAGTTGCTTGGTTAATATTAAATGAAAGTCATCCCTCTCCCCCACATCAGACATGTCAAACCACAGTGAATTATGAGCTAAATGAAGTTTTAAGAGCTAGTTTAGAAATCTTTGAACCAAACCAAAGCAAAACACAGCCCCACCGGCATGAGTTTCGTGTGAAACGTTTTGCCAGGTTGTTTTGTACAGACTGACTGTGAGTCCTTGGAAGAGCTGGATTCTCAGGGTCAACTTGGGGGCTGCTGGGTCAAATAGAAGAGAGGAAGCCATACACGCCTCAGAAAAAGTGGATTTAGGAAGACAGAGGAGAATTTCATGCGAAAGCAGAAGATCTGGCTCCTCTTTTTGTTGACTGACTGCTTGTTTTTTATGTTTCTTCAAGTAAGCTCAATGGTCCCCTCCGAGAAGACTCCAGGTTCCCCAGGAAGCTGAACCAGGAGGCAGAGAAGGCAGCGTTGGAGGGATGAGAATGATTCCTGGTTTCCCTACTGTGACGGTTAATTTTGTGTGTCAACTTCCTTAGACCACAGTATGTGGGTACCAGTCTAAATGTCCCTAAGGGGATTTTTAAAGATAAGATTAACATTTAAATGAGCAGCCCTTGAGTCAAATAGATTATCCTCCATGATATGGGTGGGACTCAACTAGTCAGTTGAAGGTCTTAATTTAAAAAAGATTGGGGTCTCCTGAGGAAGAGAGAATTCTGCCTTCCAGACTGCTTTTGGCCTCCAACTTGAGCATGAAATTTTCTCTGGGTCTCCAGCCTACAGTATTGCCCTGCAGAATTCACATTTGGCCAGCCCGCACAATTGGCACGAGCCAGTTCCTTAAAATCTCTCTCTCTCTCATCTATCATCTATCTATCTATCTATCTATCTATCTATCTATCTATCTATCTATCTGTCTATCATTTCCTATTGGTTCTGTTTCTCTAGAGAATCTTAATTAGTACACTTACCTGAGTATAAAGAAGATACATTACTCCATAGGCTATCTATGCAAGTGCCAACTTTTAATTTCCTTGGTACTAATTCAGTCATCCTTCTTAAGCTATCTGATTAGTTCACACCTGAATCAGAGAAGTCCCTAGAGTGGCTCCTCATTGTCTACAAAGTCAAGTCCAGACTTCTCTGGCTGTGAATTAGTGCCAGTTAAATTCCGGCCTCCTGTTCACTATCTTACCCATCACCTTCCAACACAAAACCTCTGCCCTAGTTCAACGGTTTCTTCTACTCTACTTGCATCTTCCAGAAGAATTTCTTTTTTTTTTTAAATTTATTTCTAAGAGAGAGAGAGACAGCGTGAGCAGGGGAGGGTCAGAGAGAAAGGGAGTCACAGACTGAAACAGGCTCCAGGCTCTGAGCCGGCAGTCAGCACAGAGCCCGATGCGGCGCTCGAACCCACGAACCATGAGATCATGACCTAAGTGAAAGTCGGACGCTCAACCGACTAAGTCACCCAGGCGCCCCCAGAAGAATTTCTTTTTCTGCCCCGGACATAGTCTGCTTCTCATGCATGGAATGTGCTTCTGTTTTTCCTTCTTTAATGTTTCCACTCCTTCACAGAACAGCCCAAATTCTACGTTTTCTATGCAGTGTCTCCTGACATTTCCTGTCTGTCAGCCCCACTTGTATCCCTAGTCGGCCTCACTTTGAGAGTATTTGTTCTCCATTATTGATTCAAGTATGTATGTTAACTCAACTATAGGATCCTGGGAAGAAGATACCAAGTGTTTGTACTCATTCTGCATATCCCATAGTGCCCATTAGAGCACTCAGCACATGATGCATCATGCAGTACTTGATAACCAATGACTGAGAGAATGTCATCTGCGTTATGCAACTTACCTTCAGTCTTCTAGATCCTTAGCTACATGTTAAACTATAGCTGCCACATACTTTTTAAAAACATGTTTAATTATTTTGAGAGAGAGAGCGAGCAAGCATGGGTCAGGGAGAGGGGCAGAGGGAGAGAGAGAGAGTCCCAAAAAGAGTCCATACTCAGCACAGAGCCCAAATTGGGGCTCAATCTCATGACCGTGGGATCATGACTGAGCCAAAATCAAGAGTTGGATGCTTAGCTGACTAAACTACCCAGGTTCCTCTGTCATACACTTTCTATTAGGACAAAATGGTCTTGCTTTGATGTTGTTTCATTGTGAACAATGCCAATGACTTCCTAGAAGTTACTGTCCCTCTCACCCATTAATAAATTGCCATGTATTGCCTTGTGATAACTCCTGGTATAATTCTCTTTTAAGTTGTTGCTTGCTTATCTTGTACGTTAATATTTCATCAGTTTGTGTCTCAGGGTTAAGGGTTTAGTATGCCCCACAATGTCTGACACGTAGTAGGCTCTCCATTAACCAAACTCTGACATGAAGAGTATGGGGGAGATGTTCCATGCTTTGCTGCAGTATTCTACCATTTTATACATTTATGCCTTTGTTCATGTACCTTTCCTTTGCCTAGAACACTCTTCTGTCTCTTCTGCATCCAGATAATTCATCGTGTCCCTCAAAGCTCAGCTTGAATTCCACCTTCTGTGATGCTCCTTTCACTCAGGCCATATTAGTCGCTCCTTTCTAAAGGTTCATAGCTCAGAACTCTGTTGTAGAACTTGAATTGTAGTCATCTGCTTTTTGGTAGTTCTGTGTCCCAGTCCTGTGTAGGACATCAGGTTCTTGAGGGCAGAACCTGTGACTTATTAATCTCTGAATTCCCAGTCCTTGGCATATAATAGATAACAATTTTTTTTTATTTTTACAAATAGTTTATTGTCAAGTTGATTTCCATATAACACCCAGTGCTCATCCCCACAAGTGCCCTCCTTCATGCCCATCTCCCCCCTCCCCCACCACACCCATCAGTCCTCAGTTTGTTCTCAGCATTCAAGAGTCTCTTATGGTTTGCCTCTCTCCCTCTCCCCCAGTATTTCCCCCCTTCTTCTCCCCCATGGTACTCCGTTAAGTTCCTCCTAATCCTCCTATATGTGCACACATATGGTATTTGTCCTTCTCTACCTGACTTTTTTCACTCAGCATAACATCCTCAATGTCCATTCATGTTGCTACACATGGCCGGATTTCCTTCTTTCTCATTGCCATGTAGTATTCCATGGTACAGATAAACCACATCTTCTTGATCCATTTGTCCGTTGATGGACACTTAGGCTCTTTCCATGTTTTGGCTATTATTGAGAGTACTGCTATGAACATTGGGGTACATGTGCTCCTTTGCATCAGCATTCCTTTATCCCTTGGGTAAATTCCTAGCAGTGCTACTGCTGGGTCATAGGGGAGTTCTATTGTTAATTTTTCGAGGAACCTCCACACTGTTTTCCAGAGGGGCTAATAACAATTCTTGATGAACAAATGAAGAATGAATGCTAGTTAAAGTCATTGAATATGCATATTTTTGGAGTCTTGTGCACAAAGTAAAAGTTCACATGATACAGTATGTGTACTAAACTTTTCCAACTGCCTTCCAGTTCTTTTCTCACTGGTGGAAGATTATTTTTGCCTTTAGTAGGATGGTGTGCAATGACCTTCACTTTGCTATTATAAGAAGACAATATAGAATTACCCTCCAGAAAGGTCACCAACTGTTTCTCACCATGAATGGTTGTATAGTTAATACCAGAACACTTCTGAAAGGAGACTTTGGTGAATGACAGTGAAGCAACTGGAATGCAGCATCAGGGTCCTGGGTGCTTGATGATTTGGGTAGAACGTGGAAAAGGATACTGGGATTTCCAAGATGGCCTCTGGTTACTCTAATATCACTAGGGTGAGAGCTCAGAGCCACTTACAGGTCTGTGTTGACTTCTCTTAGTTATACCAGCTCTGCTACCTTAGGTTCACGTAATCTCATGTTGAGTTTTGGGACCTCACTTTATATATAAACGGAAATTACAAGGTACGACGCAGAAATCAGTTGTAGGGACTAAATGAGATTGTGTATTTAAGAAATGATACAGTTCTTTGCAAATGGAATAGATTAGCGTGTTATTTTGTATTCTTTTCCAGTAACCCGGTACCATGCCTGGCATATAATAAGCATAGTTTTAAAATGTCACATATTTCACATATGCAGTGCACAGCTGTGGCCATGGTTAGGATTCCTGCAGGCCTGTCTCAGGACTGAACCAGGAAAAAGGTTTGTAAGCTGAATACCTGAGCCCCCCTTTTTTTCCTCCTCATCAGTAACATATTTTCCACTTCTGATGACCAGCCCTGCACAGTGACCTCCTTTTTTCCTTTTGCCCATTAGTGCTCACACCTTCTTTTTTAGAACCTTCTATTGTTACCTGTTGGATACAGGAAACTTGGCAATCCTTTTCTCAAGGCCTCTGCCTGGTGCAACATGGGCTAGAGTGGAGCATGGCCAAGGAGGGCTTCTGGGAGCACATCCAGCATGTAGTTTCATCAATGTTTAGGGGCTGGACATTGTGTGGCCTCCTAGCACACAGGAGATTCCCCTGACTTGAGGCTATGCCCCCCATTGTGACTCCTTTCCAGTTCAGAGGCTGCTCCACTGCTCCTGAGCCCATATTATTCATTTTTAAATGCACATCTGATTTTGAGGAGTTGTCCCTCATTTCCTGAGCTACGGAGTAAGAGGACAGAGTTGAATTTAGGGAAGAAGAGCTAGTATTGTAGGATGATAGTGGATTGGAAGTAAGGTCAGGGTCTATCCATCTGAGTGAGCCCTTGGACACCACAGAAGAGATCCCACCCTGAAATCATACCTCGTGTTGTGACACATGCTGTTCCACCCCACCTCCCTGCTGGTCACTAGGAGCTAGTGTCTCCTGAATGTGCCTTGGGCCATGATAGCCAATAGGCCCAAAGTCTGTGGTTGCATCATGTTGAGAAAATTTCCCTGGGAAGGAGGGGATCCCACAAATATCAGAGGAGGAACAGGAAATGCATAGTGGCATATGTCAGAGTGTGTTGGAGTTGGGGTACTTTTTCCTATGCAACTGGACAGTGTGGGAATGCGGTTGGTGCCCCTGGTGTGATGGTTAATTTTACAAGTCAACTTGACTGGGCCTTGGGGTCCCTACATATTTGGTCAAACATGGTTCTGGGTGTTCCTGGAAAAGTGTTTACACTAACATTTAGGGGTGCCTGGTTGGCTCATTCGGTTAAGCGTCTGACTCTTGGTTTCTGCACAGATCATGATCTCATCATGGTTCCTGGGATTGAGCCCCACACTGGGCTCCACACTGAGAGTGTGGAGACTGGGATTCTCTTTTTCCCTCTCTCTCTGCCCCTCTCCTGCTCCCTCTCTCAAATAAATATATAAAGTGTAAAACACACACACAAACAACACAAGAAAACCCACTAACATTTAAATTGGTAGTCTAAGCAAGACAGACAGCCCTCCCTAATGTGGCTGGGCCTTGTCCAATCAGTGAGGGCCTACACAGACCAAAAGGGCTGAGCCTCCTCTGAATCAGAAAGAATTCTTTTTGCCTGACTGCTTTCAAACTAGAATAGCAGTTTGTCCTGTCTTTCGACTCAAACTGAGACATCAGCTCTCATGGATCTTGAGCCTGCTGGCCTTCAGACTAGAACTTCATTGTCAGCTCTTCTGGTTCACGGGCTTTCTAACTAAGACCAGAACTTAACCATTGGCTCTCCCAGTCTCTAGACTGCCAACTCACCCTGCAGATATTGGGACTTACCAGCTTCCAAAATTGCATAAGCTAGATCCTTATAATCCATCTCTAGCTTTCTGTATATACATCTTAGTGGTTCTGTTTCTCTGCAAAACCCTGAGTAATGTACCTGGTCTCAGCATGGTCCTGAGCTCTGCCTAAGATCTGCTGATTGGCCAGAATGACTGATAAAGGCATAAAGTTCACAGAGAGGTTATTGAACCAGTTCCTGTGGCCCTCACTGGTGCCTAGTTACTCATTCCTGTCTTGTGTTTCCAGTTTGGCAAGATCAGAATTTCTGGTACTCGAGCATGGCCTGACCTAGGGCCTGACCCTTCTCTGTCTACGTCTTCCAGAAGGGGATTTCCTAGACCACTAGGGAATCTGGGGCCTTGCTGATTACAGAGGTGGAGAGTCTTGGTCTCAGAGACCTGCACATAAGGATAAAATCAATAGAATGCCAGGATTCGAAGGGAGCCAGTGCAACTGGTGAACTAGCCAGATTTTCTGAAGTGCAGTTTTCACCCAGGTGGGCTTCTTCGTGTATGTTCTTAATGGACAATAAAATGGCTTGTTTATTTTTTGTTTTTTACTCTAAGACCCAATATTTTAAGTGTGGAAGGTTCAGGAACTTTTGCCAACGGTGAACGGGATGAGAGTATGTGGGGCCGTTTTTCTGAATCATGAAGGAACGTGTCAAGAACAAGACTAGAGTAGAGCTAGGAGGTCTTCTGTTTCACTTTTAATTCAGGGGATGACCTTGGGAATGTCATATAATTGCTTTTTGCCTCTTAGGTCCACTTTCCCCTCAAAAAGTAGCCCTCCTAGCAACTCTGAAGTATATAAGGCAATACTGTTAAGTACAGTCACCATATTGTACGTTAGATCTCCAGATTGTATTCATCTTACAGGAACCTAATTGTGGTAATCATTTCACAGTGCATATGTATATCAAATCATCATGTTGTCCTCTTCACACTTACACGATATTGTATGTCAGTTATATCTCAATAAAACTGGGGGGAAGTGAAAAAAAAAGGTAACAAAAACTTTTTAAAAAGTGGTCCTTGCACCAACAGTCTCTATATCAACTAGAAGTTAAATTTCTAAATTCAAAATTTAGAATCTCATGCCCTACCCCAGACCTACTGAATCCAATTTCCATTTTAACAACATTTCCAAATAATCCATTTACACCTTAAAGTTTGGCCAGCACTGGTATGCAGGAAAGAGCATAACATTTTGGGTTTATTTAGAAACTACTGTTCACTTGGTCTGGACGCTTGTATGTGATTTTTTTCCTGTCACTGAAACTCTTAGCCTCTATTTTCCTATCTGAAGACTAGGTATAAAAATATTTGCCTGCTAACCTAAGGCAGTTTTCATGAGGATAAAATGAATTTAAAAGCTCATAAGCATGTATTGGGTGACTGCTGTGTGCCTGGGTCTCTGCTAACCACTGTAGGGTAAGGAAATGAGTAAGACACAGTGCTGGTACCCAGGAACTCAGCCTCTAGGACAATGGGAAAATATGTATGAAAGCACTTTACAAATGCAAAGGGCTACCTAAATGTTAGCTATTATTAGTATTAATGGAGATAATAATACTTGCCCTACTTATGCTGCATGGTTATTATTAAGCTCAGGTGAGATAAAGCATGGCAAAGCCATTTGAAAACCTGAAAAGTACTGACGTAAGAGCTTATTATTAGTATTATTATTGCCATCATGGAGTGAATGATAATTAAGTCTAGTAGGGGAAAACCTAGATTTAATTACATTTACTCAGGCCTCAGAAGATCCTGGAGTTTAAATACCAACCTTGGGACTCTTAGTTGAACATGCAAGGAGATTCCTGCTTGCTTTTGCTTCCGTAGGGGACCTGCATCAAGAAATAAGAATCTGTTAATACTTCTGCTATTTCAGACTATCTGATCCTGGAAGCAAGGATTTCTTTGCAGTTTATCGGCGACTCACTGAAATGCATCGACCTGTGAGGTGGAATGTTCTATCTGATGGGCAGCCTGACAATAGCACCACCCTGACGATTAGGATGTGGTCAGGTGGAAAAAATAGAGGAGGCTTATGTTCTGCGAGGTCCTCTGTCTTGGCCACATGCTCAAAGCCAGATTTCTGCTCTGTGTGTGACTGTCCATGGAGCCCAAACCATCCTGCTGCAACCCTGGGTGCAGGGACAAGCGAAGGAATGTGGAAATCACCCGGTCTTCTTCAGATGAAGACACTGGCCTAGAAGTTGGCCTGTCACATGTACTTTGCTCTGGACCACACTTCATGTAGATGGAGATGGAACTCGAAAGCTCAGTTCTCCCAACTCCCGGTCTAGTGGCCTCTCACTGCATCTTAATGCACTGGAGCTACTTTATGGTGGTCATTCTTGGTGCTTTGAGTGACGAACATCCCAGCGGACAGACAGGTCTCATTACAATTTTGCTATGATGTGTCCACCCTTCGCTTTTTGTTCTTGACAGTGTAGGTGCAGTTTCTGCTTTTCTTCCTTATTGGCTGTAGATCTCTCTTAATGCTGCTCATGACATGGCTGGCAGGAACTTGAAAGAGGCAGAGAAGGGGCAAGATGAACCTTTCCCTCCCCTGTAGTGGTCCTGCATGGTGTTTATTCTTTTGTTACATGCTTATAAGGGTCAGCTTTGCTTTTGTGTCATTCCTGCATGCATCTACCTCCTCCATCATTTTATGACACTCTGGGGCTCTGGAAAGAGCAGCTTCACTACTGAAATCCCATTTTGTTGCATGGTAGCTCTGTGACCTTGAGTGTGTGACGTCATCCCTCTGAGCCTCTGTAAACTGAGAAACAATCATACCTGCCTTACAGACGGGAAAACAAAGCAATGCACATAACGTCATTGATCTGTGGTAGCTGGTGCTAACGCCATCTTTGCTGTTAAGTGTGTGTTGGCAGTGGGTGGGGAACCATATCTGATTAACCTCAGTTGCTCCCCCCACCTCCCCAAGATACACTCATCCAAATGGACTCTCAAAGCAACAATGGTCGAACTCCCAGCATTATAGACTTTTCAATCACCAATGGGGTCACATATTCTGGTTATTGGTTCTTACCCAGGGAGGCGAGGTCAGCTTCCTCACCAAGACAGGCACTCCTCACCCCCCACCGCCACCCAACCACCTTGCATCTAGTAGAAACTCAATTCGGAGTCACTTGGTTCCTGCTTCTTAAACCTGACACTCCCTAATTCAAAGCTCTTTCCCCTTAGCAGCAGACACTTCTGAGAGTGATTGGCAGAAGGCTGTGTCTTTGACGTGATGACCTTTACCTAGAAACCACGTAATGGGAGGAGCCCAGTATGGCTGGCTCTCCTGTGGACGCTGGTGATAGGCTGATTCTGCCTGTGGGTGGATGGGAAGGCGGGCCTCGAGACTGCACAGCTCTGTGGTTTCACAGAAACCTGGGGAGACCTCTCCAGACCTTAGCAGCTGTGGTCCAATGCAGTATGTGTGACATATAATAATTTAAGTAATTGAAGTCTAGAATGCAAGGGGCAGATGTCCCTCTGTTGACCTCTGGATCAGACTCACATAGAGCCTGGCACAGTGTCATGCATTTAAAATGATATCTTGCCAGGGTTTTTTGTTTCCTTAGAAAGGGAGATGGCAAAATTTCAAGGGGAAAACTGTTGATACCAGAAGGCCACTTTGGGTCACTTCATCCAGGAGTCTGTGCAAGTTCCCGTTAAGCCCAGCCTTGAAGCTGGCTTTAGGAACTGAGGCTTAGGCCACTCTCCTCGCTGCCCTCTATTTCAGTGTATACCATGGCATGGCTATCAGGCATTTGGGGCCTCTTAATCTTGCTTGTGCCATAAGTAACTTGCTTGGAACACCACTGTCCTTTCTGCCATTGAGAGCTGGGGAATTAGGCTAGCAGTGGGTCTTGCAGACTTGAAAAGGGGTCTCCTTACCTGCAGGATCAGAAAGAAAAGTGACAAAACCCATGTGTATGTGTATATCTTAAGAAAGAATAGGGGCGCCTCGGTGTCTCCATCAGTTAAGCATTCGACTTTGGCTTGGGTTATGATCTCATGGCTCATGAGTTCGAGCCCCACATTGGGCTCTGTGCTGACAGTTTGAAGCCTAGTTCAGATTCTGTGTCTCCCTCTCTCTCTGCCTCTCTCCTGCTCATGCTCTGTCTCTTTTTCTCAAAAATAAACATTAAAAACTTTTTGGAAAAAAGAAAGAATGAACAGATAAAAGTTCTGAGTATCCAGAATACTTTCAGGAGCACCTCAGATCTTTCCCAAGATTTTCCTGTGTTGTGCAGCTGGTAGCAATTGCTGCGGGGAGACAAGACTGTAAGTGGAGGGTCAATATTTTTTTTCAATACGTCTCACCCATAGCTGTTCACATATATGGTTTCACTTAATGTTCGTTCTTCTGGACTTAACCAGAGGAGGAGGTTCATGAGCCACAATGTAGTATAAATTAAAGTGAACAAAGTTTTACATTAAAATATGACCTTTTAAATATTCTTGGATTGACAGAGAAATCAACACTGCAATAACAGATCCACTGAGAAGAAAAAACTAACAAGGAGAATACCATATATCAAACTTAAACCAATGTTGTTCTCGAAGGACATGTTACCGCACTGAATGTTTTCAGTAATAAACAACAAAAATTGGGAAGATTAAGTTGAGAAATGCAAGAGGTTAGAAAAAAGTGTATACCTGGGGGGAGCAAGAAGAAACATTTGAAGGTTGACGTTATTATATTAGACTATCCGGGGGGCACTTGAGTCGGTTAAGTGTCTGACTCTTGATTTCAGCTCAGGTCATGATCTCACAGTTCCTGAGATCAAGCCCTGCATTAGGCTCTATGCTGACAGCACAGAGCCTGCTTGGGATTCTCTCTCTCCCTCTCACGCTGCCCCTCCCCCACATGCTATCTCTCTCAAAATAAATTTAAAAACATTTAAAAAAATAGAATACCTGGCGTCCTGGGTGGCTCACTTGGTTAAGCGTCTGACTTCAGCTTAGGTCATGATCTCACAGTTCATGAGTTCGATCCCCACATCGGGCTCTGTGCTGACAGCTGGAGCCTAGAGCCTGCCTCCCTCTCTCTCTGCCTCTCCCCAACTCATGCTCTCTCTCTCTCAAAAATAAATGAGCATTAAAAATTTTTTAAATTCAAAAATTATAAAAAAGAATACCTAAAGATAATATAATGGATTAATAAACCTTATAGATGGTACTTTTAATATAATACAATTGAACAAACTCTGGCTAATGTATGTTACAAAGGTAGTAGAGATACAAATGTTTAATATGAGAAATAAGAAGTAGGATATATACCCTAAAGAAAGAGGTGAATTAAAGAGTGAAAGAAATATTATGGACTGCTTTAAGTCAGTGATTCTGAAAATACTATATAAATGAATTCTTTCCTTACACCTACGTATAAATCACCAAGTTGATTCAAGAAAAAAATACACAACCAGAATGGAACAGTAGCCATAAAATAATTGAACAACAACAACACCAAAAAAAATAAGTTGAAAGCACTACTACTAAAAACAGGTCCTGTATGTATAGTTCTACTATGTTCTTCTTTTAAATGTGTAAGGCAACCCAGTAATCATAAAGTAAAAATGGAAAGATTTGATTTTATAAAAACCTAAAATTTTATCATGGTATAAGCTAAAAATAAAGTTCTAAGTAAAATGATAAATAAAAAGGAAACATGTGCAATATATAAAAAAAAGAATTACTGTTCTTTGTATGCCAAGGGCTCTTAAAGATTAATAAGAAAGGTCATGTCATAAAATAGGTAGAATTTATGAACAAACAGGAGAAAAGGAGATGAAATTTGTCAATAACAAGCAAAAAGATACTCACCCCCCTACTAGCAGCCAGGTAAAAACAAGACAAGAGGGAAATACTGTGTTTCACCCATCAGGTTGGCAAACTGAAAGACGTCTTTAAACCATTAAACTGTCCTTTGCTGACAGGGAAGTGACTAGTATTCTCACACATAGTTGTTGGGATTATAGACAATTACAATCTTTCTAGAAAGTACTTATTGGTCTTTCTTAACAATGCAAAATATGCCTACCTATTGATCCCAAAGCCTACTTTAGGAACGTATTTCTCAGAAATAGTTACTATTTTTTAAAACGAAATGGGTAAGGATATTTATTGCATCATTGTCTTAAACCGCCAAATGTTCTGGAAACAATCTGAATGTTCAGTGTGGGGAATGATTGTATAAATTACAAAGGTAGTAATACCCAAGTAATTTCTTGGGCCCAAATCTCTGGAGCCATTCTTTACTTCAATTTTTATGTATGTGCCATATCCAATCTATCAACAAATTTTCTTGGCTTTACCTTAAAAATGATGCCAAATCTGAATGCACCTCTAACTTCCAAGGCTACTCCTTGGTTCAAACCCTACCATCTCTGCCCTGAGACTCAATAGTCTACCCCGTATCTCTGCTTCCACTCTGCTCATCTTGCTGTCTATTACTGAGTGGGCCCCAGAGTGAGAATCAAAAATGTAAAATAGGTGCCCGCTCTTGCTCAGAACTCTCTAGAGTCTGTTTCCCATTGCACTTGCAGTGATATCTACAGTCTGACTAGAGCTTACAAGGTGTTACTTGATCCATTACTTGGCGGTTGCTCAACCTGATTTCCTCTCCCTTTCTTCCCTTTGCTCACTCCTCTGCCAACAATGGCGTCTTGCTGTTCCTTGAACATGTAATAAGGACCATTGAATTTGATGTTCCGTCTGCTTGGAACCTTTCCCCCCCAAGTTATTGGCGGAACTTCTCCCTTCACCTCCTTTGTGTCTTTGTTTGATTTTACCCTTCTCATACCATCCTGTTTAAAATAGCAGCTCTCCTGTGATCCTATCTACATGATGACACATTCTGAGGCAACTCAAGTCCCAAATCTAAGACAACATTGAAGTCTAGTGGAAATCATTGCTAAATTCTTTCAAATAGCTTGTAAATGTGGTGAAAGTAGTACCCCCACCCATACCAATTTAAGTGTTTAAGTGCCAATCACTTGACGCAGATGGTCTCATTTATTTTCTTGGTATTCACTTTACTTATTCGCAGATCATGGATCCATGGATCCATTATACAACCAGCTCATGATTTCCTGGAAGTGTAGGGGGTAGGAGGCAAGATTTGAATCCCCAGTAGTGAGGCTGACCATTAAGTGGCTGTCCCACTTCACAAGGTGTTTCCTTGTGTCTCGCGCTTGCGCTGTCTCCCTAAGCACAGCAGCTGTCTTTAATCTCATGTTTCACTCTGCAAGCTTCCCCAGACTTTTTCCTAAAACCCAGCTCACACTGGCCAGTTGCTGTCCTGTACTGTACTCCCTCTGTGCCGGGTCTCTTCCACCTTGGCCAGGTCAAGTGTAAAACAGTTTGGAATCCTGGCTTCCTGAGCTCTGGAACACTCCCTACTTTGTCCTCACGGGCACACACAAAAGCCCTGGAGGCAGCCCAGGCATGCCACAGCCCCCCACAAGCAAGGAAGGATGGCAGACCATCCTTGTCCACTTACTCTCTAGTTCTTAGGAGATGCTTCTGTAGTGCGGGAGTACTGAGAACACGCTTGCTGAACTTCTCCATTTGTTTCACCTCCTTCTCAATTTCTTTTTTTTTAAGTTTATTTATCTATTTTTAAAGAGAGAGAGAAGCAGAGAGTGAAGGAGAGAGAATCCCAAGCAGGCTTTGCACTGTCAGTGTAGAGCCTGATGTGGGGCTCGAACTCATGAACTGTGAGATCATGGCCCGAGCCAAAACCAAGAGTCAGATGCTTAATGGACTCAGCCATCTGGTCATCCCTTCCCTCCTTCTCAATTTCTGTAAAACATATTACGACTTCCATTCATTTCATCCTTGTATTTGACTACACAGGCAACTGGTAGCTGTGTTGTCTTGAGCAAGTTACTTTATTACTATGCATCTCTGTTTCCTCCTCTGTAAAATGGGAGGAGTAATATCCACATTTCAATTTCACTGAAGGGATCAGATAGCAAAAGATACTTATTAATACCTGACATGCAGCTGACACCTATTAGATATGAGTGATTTTGAATCAAAATCCAAGGGCAGAATATGCATCTTTCCTCATTCTGCAATGTTTTGTCATTATATTAGTCCTGAGGAAATCTCTGGAAAAGTAGCCTAAATTTCACAGCAAAGCAAATGGTTTGATCAAGATTACATGGTGCATAGGGGCACCTGGGTGGCTCAGTCGGTTGAGTGTCAGACTTCAGCTCAGGTCATGATCTCACAGTTCGTGGATTTGAGCCCCCTGTCAGGCTTTGTGCTGATAGCTCGGAGCCTGGAGCCTGCTTTGGATTCTGTGTCTCCTCTCTCTGTCCCTCCCCTGCTCATGCTCTGTCTCTCAAAAATAAATAATGTTAAAACTATTTTAAAGATTACATAGTGTATAAAAACAAAACAAACATGTAAACATGCTTCCAACTGTCCTGTGCATGACTTCCGGTCAGACATTTCTAAATATAGCTTCTGTGGATGCATTTGAGCATTGGATGCACCCATAGTGATGGTTAAAGAAATGGACCAAGAGAGGGGGTTTGAGTTCTCGTTCCATCTGCCTCTAACTAACTAGCTGTGTTATCCTATTCAAGGCACTTACTTTCCTTATGGCTATGGGTTTTTTTTTCTTTTTTTCTGTTTTTGTCTTCAATAAGAAATACATATTTCTTAATAGATAAAACTCGAAATTCAGTATTCAAAAAACAACAGAAATCTTTGCTTGCTTCACAGAGTGGCTGGGTCAAAAAAGATAACCTATATTAGGATATCTTGTCAATCATAAAATATTATAAACTATGAGAGGTCATTCCAATAGGTTTAAAGTCTTCTCTTCAATTGAAAAAAAATAGTACAGCTGTTTCTGCCAGTGTCAGATTGCCAGGCATAGAAGGTGTTGAGAAGCTTCTACTCCTTCTTCTGGAATGATGATGCTCCAGGGTAACTGTACCAGCATCAGGAAGGCACGATCAACAACTGGATCTTGAACTTCATAGGCCATTGGATGGCTCCCTCTACCTTTGATAGCACTGTGACTCAGCTCTGGGGGCAGGGAGGGGGATAATGCCTGTTGGCCATGGAATGATCTCTCTCTCTTTATATCTAGCTAGCTAGCTATGTTTCTATAAATCATTAAGAAAAATCATGTCAGAGTTTCTTGATCCAAATTCCTCTTTTTGCTGTAAAAGCTAAGTTTACTCATTGGCCTAGAATAGGAATTCTCCAGAATGACTGCCTGCCACACCATTATAGACATACATGCATCTATTCTATCTGTTTCTGTCCGTCTCTCTGTGCATCCTCCATCCATCTGCCCATCTCCCATTCCAAACTTTTGTTCAACCCATCCATTCAATCCTACCTGCTAGGAGTTATTCTTTTTTGTTATCTTTTGCCTCCCTCTGGGCCTAACCTGGTCTAGGAACCTTGGCTTCCATCCAGGCAAGCTTCATTCAACTTGTTCTCAGCCAAGTGATGGTCTAAATTTGGAACCTCGCAAAGTTTTGTGAATGTCTTTCAACCTTTGGGTGATTATCTGAACTCGACCCAAACCTGCATGCTTGAAGACTCTGCTATTGTGAATCATGGCTCTTGTTCATCGCTGGTCACCTTGGCTGTTTTCCTTCTGCCTGGGAACTGACCTTGCGTAAATTCTCTGGATTGTTTAAGACCAGCTGCATGGCAGAGGCTGGTTGATGATGGGTGAACCAAAGAAGGTCGATAGCTTTCAGCTCAGCCTTCCCTGGACCAGAGCCCAAATCTCTAGGCTTTGTATAAATAAATTCAATTCACCTGAAGAGCAGCTTTCACTAACAATTATTTATGGTACAGTCTGAACCTCAAAAGCTTCATGAGAACTCTTGACCAGAGATCATGGGGATAGGTGTGGCCAAGGTGGCAGTGGGGTAGGGTAGCTGATTATAGGGTACACCCGCCTCCCCCATTGCTGGTGTAACTTTGGTTTGGCGGCTTGATTTTAGTAGGTCCCAACTTAGTCCCCTCTACAATGAACTCTAGTGGAAGACTTGAGAAAGAGCTTTTATTTCATTCTTGGCTTTAAAAAAAATAAAGGCAATATGTTCTTTTAAGAGAGAAAACAACAAAACAGGTTTTACAAGGGCCGGATTTTTCAGTTCTGGAGTTTCCCACACTATCTATGAAAGGCCTTGGCAAGGGCTACTTAGGGTGAAAAAGATAAAAATAATATCTTACAGTCATGTAAAGCTTTGTACTTTAAATGTCTTTCCAACTATCATTGATTGCATGCATAATCTGTCCTAGGCCTTGGGCTAAGGGGACAAAGAAATAAAGCAAGGTCCTTACTCTCAAGGAGTTTGCCACTTCGTGGAGGGAGAGTGACACTGGGTAAGCAGACGGAACACCCACTGTTCCCGCGACCACACCTTGCATCCCTACAGGGGAGAGGAGGGAGGAGACAATTCTGTTGCGTCCAGCATAGCCCTGTTTGAAAAGTAAGACAAAACTATTGTAAAATACTGAAGGTTGAAGGGACCTTAGATGTTAAATAATCTTACACACTCATTTTAGAGATGAAAAACTTCATCCAGCTGTGAGGTGACCGGCCTGAGGCCATGTCGCCAGGTTTGCAGGGCAGAGGGGCGAGGAGCTCTTCTTTCAGTTCCCAGGCAGTACTGGTTTTCTCCTCCAAATACCGTGCATCCTCCAGAAGGGACTAGCGTGCTCTGGTGGGACACTGCACTGTGCTGGTGGGGACCCACCACCTCCTTTTCCCCCATGCAGGGACCATTCAAGGCCAAGGGGGCCTCCAGGCCTAGAGGCCCTGCTCTCTGCCTGGACCTTCCGCACTGTGCTGGACCACCAGTGCTTTGGTGGTCAGGGTCTCCCCAGGAATCAGATACCGTCACGCACTCAAAGGTGTTCCTGATTTCATTTTGGGACCTCGCAGAGTATAGCATTCAGTAGACGGTCTCTGGAGGAGCAGCTAATAGTGGATTTTCAGGAATTTCCTACAAATATATTGGAGGGCAGGGGAGTTCACCTGTGTCCTCGCAGTCCCACCCCACCAATCGGATCACTTTAATTTTAGGGGCAGTGAAATTGTGTGTGTGTGTGTGTGTGTGTGTGTGTGTGTGTGTGTGTGTGGTGGCAGGGTGCAGAAACCCTCTGTTGTTAGAATCTTCCTTACCTCATGGAGGTGGGAAGCCATACTGCTGCTCTCAGGGGAAGTTTACAGGAGAAGATATAGAGAAGTGAAGTGAATATCAAGGTCACAGCTGGTATGGGACCTCAGTGCTCACGCTGCCGGATGGAATGACACTTCCTGCTTCCCAGAGCCTGGCTCAGGGAAGACACCCACGGGTGCCAGGGGAACGGTGTCCAGAGAACCAGATTTGGAGGCGACCATGGAATCTTTCACTCTGTGCGTTTCCTTTTGCTTCACCCTGCTCCTCTGCACTGGTCTGGAAAAGATAATCATTTATTTAGCCCCGTGTTTGACAAGCACTTTATTTTATTGCTTAATTCCTAGTTGTTCTCTGGCTCTAAGTGAAGAGTATTAGCTCCTGGGACAGTGGTGTGTGTGTGTGTGTGTGTGTGTGTGTGTGTGTGTGTGTGTGGTATGTGTATATCTCTATTTGTGAACATATTAAAACAATAAAGTTCCACAGTTTCATCTGGGCATCTGAGTTTGGTACTATTTGGATCCTGAAGGCCTGGATCCCAGAGTATCTAGGCCAAATGTTTTCAACATGTTTAAAGTCAGAGAATCTTTATGTAAAAGAAAAATCCCAGAATTGTGGCTAAGGCTTATATCTAGATCTGTATCTTTATCTGTATCTCTATCACTGGATCTACTTCTAATTTTTATTTTCTTTATTTATTTTGAGAGAGAGAGAGCATGTGAGCTGAGGAGAGTGGGGGTGGCTGGGTGGGGCACAGAATCCCAAGCAGGCTCTGTGTGTCAGCACATAGTCCGACTTGGGGCTCAGTCTCACGAACCTTGAGATCATGACCTGAGCTGAAACCAAGAGTCAGATGCTTAACCAGCTGAGCCACCCAGGCACCCCTGGATCTATTTCTATTTATCTCTCTCTCTACCTGTCTTTGCTATGGGTGTATTGCAATGGACTCATACTGTATTGAGTGTAAATAAGGTATAGGAAGAAGATACAGGTTATAATTTTTCGGTGTAGCATGACTGAGTTTTTATTTTTTCTAAATAAAAATATTTCCTGTGTCTAACACAAAAGTGAACCTATCCATATTTACACATATTTGAAATATCAGCTAATAAGGCAGACTTTATAACAGTTTATAGGAAAGATCCATGTAAGGGCCATAGGTCTCTAATGATCAGATGCTTCAAAGAAGCCTGATGTTTTGGACAAGAGCCTGCTCGTCCTCCTAAGGCTTCAAACCAAGTGCTCTGCTTTCTAGCTCTGTCACTTTGGGAATATTACTTCCTATGGGCCTCAGTTTCCTGCTCTGTAAAACCAGAGGAAATGCTGTTATCTCAGATGATTATGAGAATTAAGCAAAATATGAAATTGCTTGGCACATGGCCAGCATTCAATAAATATTAGTATCCTCATAATCTTCTAACCCTTTCTGTTTACAAAGCACTTGCACCTGTTTATGGACTGAATGTTTCTGTCCCCCCAGAATTCATATGTTGAAGCCCTAAGTCCTCATGTGATGGGATTTGGAGGTGGGGCCTTGGAATATAATTAGGTTTATATGAGGTCATGGGTAGGGGATGGGTCCCCATGATGAGATTAGTGCCCTTACAAGAATAGATGTCAAAGCTCTCTCTACGGATGTGACTACAGAGTGAGAAAGGGGCCATCTACAAGCCAGGAAAAGAGTTCTTGCCAAGCACCAAATCAGGTGGCACTTTGATCTTGAACTTCCCAGCCTCCAGAACTATAAGAAATAAATAATAAACAACCAGAGCTAGAACAAGAAGGCTCAGGGAAGTCATGAAGCCCCACATTTACAAGAAGGAGTCTGATTCAGGATTAGAGCCCACGTCTCTACTGTCCATTGTGGTGTTCTTCAGTGATCTCATGCTGCCTCTCTTTATGATGATAAGGGCTGTCATGTCAGAACTGGAGAAGGAGTGGGGTTTAATCTTATTTTGCTGTTTCTGATTTAATTCCTTATTGAGATGGTAACAGTGCTTCTCAACTTGGGGCAATTTCATCTTCCAGGCAATGTTTGATTGTCTTCTTTTTTATTGGACTGAAAGGTGAGACTAGTATCTAGTGGTTAGAGATCAGGGATGCTGTTGACCCTCCTACAGTGCCTTGGACAGACCTCATGGTTGCGAAACCCCGGATTATGGATAGTACAATGGAATGTGTCCTTCACCTCTAGATGACCTTACTTGGACTGTTTGTCTTCTCCCATGGACTCTGCCGAGTCTGGGGATAAAATGTGTGGCTGTAATGTATAGTATAAAAGCTACAGGAGAAAAATTACCAGTCTCAGAAATAAGACTCCTTGAACACTTTTAAAGAACATAAAGGCCTTGACAAAATCATATTAAAATAATAGGAAATACCTCAGATAAATGATTTCTCAATCCCATTATCGAATTAAATCATCCTTATACATACTAAAAATATGAGACAGCTAAATCTTAAAACTCATTAGTAAATATTCACAATATTCTACAAAATAGCTGTAGATCCTAGAGAACTGAAAAAACATATTCTACAACACTCCTTATAAGTCTCTTAGTAAAGAAACAAACTGAAATGTGCATTAATTGTATCCCTGGCTAATTGGCACTGCTATAACCTTGTTTACCAGAAAAGATAGTAGTAGCAGGGAAAATGAATTCATAAAGGGATTTAACTATGCCATTTTCTAGGGTCAGTACAAATTCCCATGCCCCCTGATGGTATTGGAAACATTTAGTATATGATATAAATGCTATGAGGGCCTTGAGGCACTCAGTTTTCCTGGATAGATTTAGCATGACTTTGCCAAGGCAAGAAAGGAAACCCTTGCATAAGACAATTGGGGGAGAAATATTTCAAAAATGTTTTCTGGGGATTCCGCATCGACTGCCTGGAAAAATCAATACCCCAGGTGCTCTCGTTAATAGGGTTTTATTGCAAAAGCCTGCAAGATTGAGTGGGGCTTGACCACGGTGCAATGGATATACATTTCAGTGCACCCATTTTAGTAGAGTAAAATGTTTTGCTAGTGTTTACTGCAAGACACTCAAAGAATCCTTCCCCAGCAGAGCATCCTGGGAGGTATTAAGTTGAGGGATGTTTGATGGCAGTGACCTTCACCATTCCTCCCTAAAGCACACTCAGATTGTGGTAAAGGAATTCTTCCTTTTGAGAAGGAGGTCCAGGGAGGTCATGGAAAGATCTGAGTGGTGGCTTGGCAAATCGCTTCTTTTAAGTTATTTTTTCTTTTAGAAAAATCTGAAATCCACAGGGGAAAAAAACAACTGTAGTGTTTTTGAAAATTGTAATTAATGTTATATACATTTTACCTAGATTTTCCAACGGATGTCACCTTGCTACATCACCTCCATATCACTTTCTCTGTAGAAACCCACTGCCTTCTTGCCAAACCGTTCAACCATCCATAAGGTAGGCTACACACACCATCACATATCACTCCTAAATATGTCAGCATGTGTCTCCCAGGACAAAGATAACTGTCATGCACAATCACACCATTCACAGACCTAAGGAAATAAACACACATATAATATTATCACCCAATAGTCCATACTTCGGCATTCCCATTGTCCCAATAATGCCCTCTCTAACTTTTCACAATTACATTGCATGATATGTCCCTTTAGTTTCTTCTCATCTAGAACAACTCCCAGGTGTTCCTCTGTTCTACATGACAGTGACGCTTTTGAAGGGTCTCAGATTGGTCTGTTTCCTCATCATTAGATTCAGGTCAAACAAATTCTGGCAAGAACATCACACACCTGATGTTGTGTGAACTCACTGTATCACACAAGAAGGCGTAGGACGTCAGCTGTCTTACTACTGAGGTGGTGGGGCAATGTGAAGCTTGATTGGATAAGGCTGTGACCACCAGATCTCTCCATTGAGAAGCAAATTTACTCTCCACCCTTCCCTCCCAATTAATCAGTAATCTGTGGGGTGATACCTTGGGATTTTGTTTTTAGCAAACATTGTTGAGCTTTGCTTGAATCAATTATTACATTGGAGGGTTTTGTCAATCACATTAGTCTTTTTACTTATGCTAGTTGGCATTCTTAGTCAAAAAGAGATTTCACTTTTGTCCCTATTTCTCTTCCCTTCCCTCTCTTTTCCTCCCCTCCCCTCCATGGTCCCTCCTTCTCCCTCTGTGTCTCTCTCTGTTTTTCAAGTATCAGTATTAAATTATGCATTTTTCAATGATGTAGTCTACTACCATTGTCATTCTTCTCCCTGCTGTCCCAAATTTGGGCAACAGAGCCACTTAAGACAGCTCCTGTGTTCCTCTGAACTGTCTCCATCTGTCTTTGAACACTTGCTTACTTTCTTCTTTATACCCCGTAGGCTTATTTGTCCTTTCCTTGTCCAGGCCTGAAATCACTGTTTTTCAAATAATTCTGGTTCCTGTTAGTGGGGATTGGTATTTAAAAATAAACACACATTTCATACCAATACACCTGGTTCATGTAGAACATCACAGAATTTTTCCTTAGCTTCTCTCATTCCATACTTGTATTTTCCTCCCCTGGATCCCTAAAACATTAATTTATTTACACATCCACTACAGAAACAAAATAGTTTTAAAATTACAGTGCAGGGTGCCTGGCTGGCTCAGCACAAAGAGTGTGTGACTCTTGATCTTGAGGTTGTGAGTTCGAGTACCAGGTTGAGTGTAGAGTTTCCTAAAAAAAATAAATAAATAAAACTAAAAAATAATAAAAAATAAAATTATAACACTAATACCACCAAGAAAATCAAGAAAGAAAATCAAACCTGATTGTAAATTTCACAATTGCTTTTCAATTCCTCTTAAACTATATCCCCTTATGTTTACATTACTTGAAATGATTATTTTTCTCTGTCTACATGTGTTTTAAATGTCATGTATAGGTAAGGTCATTTGTTACTGTTTCTATTCAGTTCTAGAGTTTTTTTTTTTTACATCGTTTGTGATTTTTACTTTTATTTATTTATTTTTAAAAGTTTATTTATTTTGAGAGAGAGAGAGAGAGAACATGAGCAGGGGAGGGACAGAGATAGAGGGAGAGGAAGAATCCTAAGCAGGCTCCATGCTGTCATCACAAAGCCCTATGTGGGGCTTATTTAAACTCATGAATCGTGAGTTCATGACCTGAGCCAAAATCAAGAGTCGGATGCTTAACAGACTGAGCCACCCAAGTGCCCTTGTGATTTTTATGTTTTGACTATGTAAATCTTAGTATGGTTCAAAAGTCAGAGCTATGTAAAAAGATAGTCAAAGAGATTTCATTCCTTTCTATATTCCCTCTGCCCCATTCCTACCATCTCTGGTAGGTAAGCATTTTTATTAGTTTCCGGTTCCTCAGACTCATTTTACCTGTTCAAAAAAGGTTAATGGATATGTGCATATATTCTTATTTTCCCACATTTCTCTTACAGAAGACAGCATACTCTATAACCTCCCAAACAGGATAGCATGCAGGTTATCTCTCACTTCCTTCCCCATAGTACTCCCATGTTCCCTGAGCTCCTCACTGCTCCCAGTTTGCCATCTTTCCTCCTAGAAGAGTTCTAAGTGTGATGGGCTCTATTTGGGGGAGTATCTCTGAGCACCGGATTGGAAGCCTTGTGATCTGGCCCCTCTCCTGCCCTGTGATGCTTATGGTGCTTTCAGTATGGTCCAAATTCATCTCAAGTTTCTTGTGCTGGCAGTGGTTCCTCATTTAGAAGCCTAGCTTGCTCCTTAATCTTGACACAGCTTTCCATTACCTTGCAAATTTCAAGAGTCTCCTGTTAGGGGTGCTAGATTTGAGAAAGGTTTGTTAACACAATATTCTTACTTAGGATGTTTTATATCCTGTTCCTTCTAGCATGATGATGGAGGTGGGTGGTGTGAATGACACATATCATGTTTCTCTTTTAACAACGCATGGCTTCCAGGGAGGCTTGTTGAGGGTTAATTTTGAGTCAATTTAACTGGGGCAAATGGTGCCCAAATTCAATATTATATTTGGGTGTGTTTATGAGAGTGGCTCTGGATGGGATTAGCATTGGAATCAGTAGACTCAATAAGGTAGATGGCCCTCTTGTGTAACCTCTTCCACTCCACTGGGGCACTGGGGAGATGAATGGAACAAAAGGGAGAGGAAAGAGAGATTCACCCCCGTTTTGCTTCTTACCTGCCTGATTGAGCTGGGACTTCCATCTTCTGCCCATGAAGAAGGGCATTTAACTGGGATTTAAACTCTTGGCTTTCCTGGATCTCAAGCCTTTGGACTCTTTTCAGCAGAGCTGTGGCAAGAGTGGCTTCCTCAAGGGATGGTTTGCTAATGCCTTGGAGAAAAGTACAGGGTCAGGATGACCACAAAAGGAAGGGGTTGTTTTGTTAGGTTGGAAAATGTCACACGAAAACATGGCCCTTTCCCCAAGGATCTCTTAGAAATAAAATCATAAACACAAGACTTTAAAGCAGACTCTCCTGGTAAACCACTTATTGCTATAGCTTCAAGGGCTTGGCTTTGGAATCCTTTCTCCAGTGCAGGCTCTCGTTCCAATTTGTTCTGCATTGCCCAAGCAACTGGATCATGTCCCCACCAATGTTTTGGCCACTCAGATAACTTTTAGAGGCCAAAACAAATTATTACCACACATTTCCCCTAGTGTCCTATGTATAGAATCCATGTCCTTTTGTTAGCGTATCTGGATGTCTGCTGGAGTCACCATAAGCCCATCTCAAAAATGCTGCATTGTGCTCAATGAGGAAGCAGTTTAACTCTGGGTCCCAGGCTGAATGAAAGTCAGAGAGGCTTTTGCTCATGGCATAAAAGTTGATCTGAACATTGAAGATCTCCTGGAGCATCACTTTTTTTTTTCATCATCTTCTGCTTCAAAAAAAAAAAAAAAAGCAGAATTACTTAATGGATACAGAGGATATAACATAGGGAAAGAGTTTGTATTTTCCCATGCTCTCTGGTATAAAAGCTGGAGATGGTAGCAAGAAGTACAATCTCCATTCCAGATGGGTTATGGGTGTTCTGTAGATCACAACCCTACTTTTCCTAAGATCTCTTTGACTTTGTCAGTGCCCTGAAAAATGGAGATGCAATTCAAGAACATGGATCGTGGGAGAAAGAGGGAGACGGACTAAAATTTGTTGAGTGCCTCCTACAATATACTTTCTTTGGGAAAACCTAGCAATAACCCTGTAGGTTAATTACTCCCACCTATGTTCTATAGAAGAGCAACTGAGTCCCAAAGGTAGTGAAGGGGGAAGCCAGAATTTGAACCTCAGCTTGCCAGCCCTTTCCAGTACACCACACTGACTCTCCACATTGGTGTTACAGTAAAAGATCCCTATAGAAGTGAAAACGTTGGGAAACTATAAAATAATGCCTGAGTTGGGAGCAGGGGCAATAAAAGGCACCCTCAATGCTTTCTGCCCATTCTTTCCATGATCATAGGAATAGAGGTGAACAGTGGGTGGTGGAGGGTGGTATTTCTGTGGGAAGAAAAGAATGCAAATGAAGGACAGCTGAAAGACACCTTAGAATTTGGGGGAAAGGAGAAAAGCAAATAGTCTTTTCTTCTCTCCTCCTTATCTTTTATTCTTTTTTAAAAAAATGTGTATTTACTTTGAGAGAGACAGAGAGAGGGTGTGTGAGCAGAGGAGGGACAGAGAGGGAGAGAGAATCCCAAGCAGGCTCTGCACATTCAGTGCAGAATCCAACGCAGGGATCAAATTCATGAACCATGAGATCATGACCTGAGCCAAGATTAAGAGTTGGACTCTTAACCCAGTGAGCCATCCTAGCACCCCTCTTTTATTGTTAAGACTTAAATGCAGAGTGCATTAAAGACACTTTATTTTATTTTTTTTTTAAACATTTTTTAAAAATGTTTTATTTATTTCTAGGAGAGGGAGAGAGAGAGAGACAGCGTGAGCAGGGGAGGGTCAGAGACAGAGGGAGTCACAGACCGAAACAGGCTCCAGGCTCTGAGCTGGTAGTCAGCACAGAGCGTGACGCGGGGCTCGAACCCACGAACCGCGAGATCATGACCTAAGCGAAAGTCGGACGCTTAACCGACTAAGCCACCCAGGCGCCCATAAAGACACTTTAAAAGGGTACTCAAAAGACACTTTTGACAATCGGTAGCTAATAATAGTGGTGCTCAAACTTTATGGTCTCAAGGTCCTCTTACTTCATCAAAATTATGGAGGGACCCTCCGTGAATTTGTTTATGCAAGTTACATTACTGATATGTACTAAGGCAGAAATTAAAGTAGAGAAAAGTTCACACCATTTAAATAACTCATTTAATAGGAACAATAATACACCTATTATATGTTAACTTAAATAACACAAGTAAAAAAGACTATTTTAAAAAATTAATGGGGCTTTTTTTAGAGTGGATTTTTTTTTTCTTTTTGCAAGTCTTCATGTGTGGCTTAGAAGACAGTGGCATTCTCATATTTTCTCTTGTATTTCATCTGTTGCCACACTCTTGAAGTTTATGAAGTAACACTTGGTAGGAACTTCATATAGATATATAGTTGGGAAAAGAGGAGCATTTTAATAGCTGCTTCAGATAACTGTTACTATTCTTTGCTACTTCACAAAAGTGTAACAAGCGGTGGTTTCTTAAAGGTTAGCACAATGTGGAATGTAAAATCTCATCAATGAACTTTTTGTCGTTTAATGTATTCGAAATATATTGACCTATCTTGCACTTTTTAAATTTTTTTCTAAATGTTTTTATTTTTGAGAGAGAGAGAGCACGAGCAGCAAAGTGGCAGAGAGAGAAAGAGGGAGATACAGAATCATAAGCAGACTCCAGCCTCTGAGCTGTCAGCACAGAGCCTGATGTCAGACTCAAACCCATGAACTGTGAGATCATGACCTGAGCCAAAGTTGGACGCTCAGCCAAGTGAACCACCCAGGCTCCCCTCTTGCACTTTCAATGTATCTTTATTCATGCATGATTTTGTAATTTTTCCACATTGGTTATTTGGAAGATATGAGCTCACTGAATCAGACAAATCTTATAAATGTTGATTGGTTTCACTTAAAATCACATCCACTAACCAGTAACCTCATCAGAAAAATCTCTAAGTATTGGAAAGCTATCAAGCTGATAGTAGCAGATGCAAGTTTCTCAATATTCTTAACTTCTCTTGAAAGTTCAAATTTTACCATTGGCAACAAATACTGATGACTGTTTCTTTTCAAAGTCTCATTTTGTTCATGTTCAAGAAAATGTCTGTCATACACACAGATCTAAATGACCATGGTATGGTGGCTAGGCATTCCTTTAAGTAAAAATGGGGCTCTGTGGAACAAGCAGGTAGGTCAGCTCAAGCTCAAGCAATCACACAAGTGCTTTTTCTGTAGACACGTGTACTTTGGTTTGTGCCAGGAGTGCTTTACATATCCTCCTGATTTGGCCACATCGAATATTAATAGGGCATGCACACTGCAGTCAAAATTTAATAACATCACTACTTTTTTCACACCTCATCAAGGACATCCTAAAGAGAAACTGCCATTTTTGTGTGTGAGATTGAAGGACTACCAGCTGAGTTTGGTGTCACTTCCTTGATTTATGTTAGTCGTTAAGAGATTTATTCACCACTGCTCTTACACCGTCACAGTTGGTCCAGGATAAAACATGAGATATTTCAAAACTATTCAACCCTTTGAGTATTGCAGTACCACTTGTGTTTGCTGCCAAACACTCATATAAAACATCTTTAGGGACACCTGGGTGGCTCAGTCAATTAAGCATCCCATTCTTGATTTCAGTTCCGGTCATGATCTCATCATTGTAAAATCATTGAGCTCTGCATTGAGAGTGGAGCCTGCTTGGGATTCTCTCTCTCACTCTCTCTCTGACCCCCAGCTTGGACATACTTGCACATGCTTGTGCTCTCGCTCTCTCTCTCTCTCAAAGAAAAATTTTTGATCATTAGTTGGTGCTATTATCACAAAACTGCAAGTCTGGCCATATCTATAGGTTCATCAATAACAAAGCAATAATGCAGTTTTGCAAATGAGATACTAATTCAGTTTTCACACTTATAGCTAGACAGTTTGTCAGGTGACTATATTTTTGGAAACTGTCAGGGTCATGATTTCTTCCACCAACTTTTAATCTAGCAGGCATTCAGCAAGTGTCAAATGTAGAAACTTTGTTAAAGTTTTAGTTATTATGTTCCTTTCTCCAACCAATGCTCTCGACACTGAATCTAAAAGTGACACCACCATTTAACTGATACCCAAATGCTGCTCAACAATGTTCTGTTGTGTAAGACACAATTTGAATGGTAATATGTTATCATCTATCAAACTGAAATATGTTATCGTCTATCAGAAGTTGGCTGTCATACTTTTATTTTTTTGGGGTACAACTTTCCCCAGTTTATTTGGAGTAGTTTCTTTTCTTCCTTGAGTCAAAGAACTCTCTGATATGAAGCGTTACCTTTTTTAGCATTTTAGAGGAAGATAGTATGCATAGCTGTGGGTGGATAATCCCTCTTTTTAGCCAGCAATCTATCCTAAAATAAGAGGAAAACATATTTTAGAAACATTTTTATTTATTTTAGAATAAATTTTATTAAATTCCAAAATAATACTTGGATAAAACTTAGAAAGTTAAAAAATTTGTTTAGAGTTTATGCAAAGGAAGGCAAAATTACATTCTTTTCGTTGTTATGCTTCCATATACGTATGAAGAAATGTTGGGGATTTTAAAGTAATGATTTATTGGATGGGAAGGAGATAGCATGGATTTTAGATGGCATAACTGAAGGTAGCTAGGAACATTTCAAGTAGAAGTTTTGAGAACAAACGGAGCTAATATCACATGTTTATGTACTAAAACTTCAACTTCAAAAAATCCTGAAACTCCCAAAAATATACAAACACAGATTCATTAGCCATCAGAGCAGTGACATCATCACACATGTGACTTGAGGAAAATACCGCTCTATGTCTGTGACAGAATAAACATAAAAAGGGTGAAGAATATCTTAGTGATACAATGAAGATAATTTTGACATCATGGGCCCCCTAAAGGAAAAGAGCAGCTGGCTGTTTGAGGACTGCTGCCTAAGAGGGAACTCACCAAGTGTCTGAGGAAAGAAAGAAAAAGTTAACTATTTAGGACTCTGTTTGTGATCTTTAAACGAGAGAGACAGGGAACTTGGGCTTCTACATGGTTGGCGTAATTAAGCAAGCAGAGAGGAGCTTGAATACAATAGTCTTATCAGGAATAAAGGATCATTCAGCTGGAATACATTTTGTTGTGTGATTTTAAATAGACTCTTTGGAGAAGATTGCTGGCTTGGGTACCAGTCTCATGGAGTGTTGGGACCTCGTAATAGTCATAAATCAGTGTGAGGCCTTTTAAAGGTGAAAAGGGGGAAAAGGACAGAAGAAAAAAACTGTATTTGAAAGAGTTATCTTCCCCTCTGCAACCTTCAGATCTCTAGCTCTGACTTGTCGTTTTGAAATCATACTTTTTAAACATTGACTGTTTGTTTATTTATCAGTGTTCTTCTATTTTAGTTTCTGATTCTCGTCCCAACATGCCCATTTCATTGTTTAGGATTTGGATTAGGATTGCCAAGTGGTAGAGAAACCATGCTGACCCAAAGTTCAATAGGGATATCTTAGTCCATTTGGCTGTAACAAAATTCCATGAATAGGGAGACTTACAAACATTTCTCATGGTTCTGGACCCTGAGAAGTCCAGGATCATGGAGCCAGCATATTCAGTGTTTGGTGAGGGAATCTTGGTTTATATACAACTGTCCTTTTGCTGTGTTCTCATATGGTAGAAGGGGCAAATTGGCTCTCTGAGGTCTCCTTTGTAAGGGCACTGATTCTATTCATGAAGGCTTCACCCTCATGACCTATTCATCTCCTGAAGACCCCACTTCCTAACACCATCATTTTGGGTCTTAGGATTTCAACACATGAATTCGGTTGGAGACACAAAGCATTTCATCCCTGGTCCCTCCAAATCCATATCCTTTTCACATGCGAAATACATTCATTCTATCTCTATAACTCCCAAAGTCTTAACTGGATCTAGCATCAACTTGAAAGCCTAAATTCACAGTCTCATCTAAGTATCATCTAAATCAGATATGGGTAAACTGATTCACCCTGAGGCAATTTGCTGTCCTACTGTGAACATATGAAATCGAACATGTTTATGTGCTTCCAAAATAGCACATATTTTGGTGGGATGGCGTGTGATAAGCATTCCCTTTTGAAATGGAGACAATGCAAAAAAGGAAGAGGTAACAGGTTCTGAGCAAGTCTAAAACCTTAAGACCCACTGGGGTGGACTCTGCCCCCATGGCTCCACTGGGTATTGGCTTAGTGGGGGCCCCCTGCCTGCATGGTGCCTCCTGGACTCCAGGGTTTCCATCCTTTGAAATCTAGCTGGAAGGAGTCCCTTGGTTTCTGCACTCTTAGTGCAGTGGAGATGTCACCACGAGGAAGCTGCTGAGAATGCTGCCACAGTTTACCACCTGTACCTTCTGGAGGGGTGGCACCCAGCCCTCATTGCACCTGGGGCAGCCTAGGAGCAGGACGCCACAATGCGGGGGGCAGAGGCTTGTAATTGTTTCTTCCCATGGGGCTCTTGCACACTATGCAAGTGGAGTAGCAGCTGTGGGAAGATGCTTTCTGGGCCATGCTTCCATTGTCTTGAACAAGAGGTCCTGTTTATTTATTTTTCTTTAAATATTGTCAATTTTGTTTCCATATAACACCCAGTGCTCATTCCCACAAGTGTCCTCCTTCGTGCCCATCACCCCCATTCCCCTCTCCCCCACCCCCATCAGCCCTCAGTTTGTTCTCAGCATTCAGGAGTCTCTCATGGTTTGCCACCCTCCCTCTCCCCAACTATTTTTCCCCTTCTCCCCCATGGTCCTCCGTTAAGTTCCTCGTATTCCACCTACACGTGCACACATATGATATTTGTCCTTCTCTGCCTGATTTATTTTGCTCAGCATAACACCCTCAAGGTCCATCCATGTTGCTACACATGGCCAGATTTCATTCCTTCTCATTGCCATGTAGTATTCCATCGTATAGATAAACCACATCTTCTTGGACCATTCATCTGTTGATGGACACTTAGGCTCTTTCCATGTTTTAGCTATTGTGGAGAGTGCTGCTATGAACATTGGGGTACATGTGCTCCTATGCATCAGCATTTCTGTATCCCTTGGGTAAATTCCTAGCAGTGCTATTGCTGGGTCATAGGGGAGTTCTATTGTTAATTTTTTGAGGAACCTCCACACTCTTTTCCAGAGGGACTGCACCAGTTTACATTCCCACCAACAGTGTAGGAGGGTGCCTGTTTCTCCACATCTTCACCAGCATCTATAGTCTCCTGATTTGTTCATGTTAGCCACTCTGACTGGCATGAGGTGGTATCTCAGTGTGGTTTTGATTTGTATTTCCCTGATGATGAGGGACGCTGAGCATCGTTTCATGTGTCTATTGGCCATCTAGATGTCAAGAGGTCCTGTTTAGATGTTCCCATTGTCTTGATGAATAACATGTAGCTTCAGGGCAAGAGGACAAACTACACTACTTTATTAAATTTGGCCACACCCTCTGTGTTCTCTCTCAAGCAAACTTTCTCATTTTTAACAATATGGATAAGCTGAGAATCTTTCCACTTTTTAATTCTGCTTCCCTTTTGATGAACAATTACATCTTTAAGTCATTTCTCTCTTCATGTTTTTTACGATAGGTATTCATGAGAAAACAGGCTCCTTTTTCAATACTTTGCTTAGAAGATTGCTCAGCCAAATACTAGACTTCATCGCTCCAAAGTTCTTCCTTCCACAGAACACTAGGACATGAACAATATTCAGCCAAGTCCTTGGCCACTTTGTAGTCAGGATTGCTTTTCCTCCAGGTTTCAGTAACATATTCCTCATTTCCATCCAAGAACTCTCAGCATGGCCTCTAACATTGAAACTTCTACCAACATTCTGTTCACGACCACTGAGGTATTCCTTAAGAGGACTGAGGCTCTCCCTACAGTTCTCTTCATCTTCTGAGCCCTGACCAGATTTGCCTTTAATGGCCTGTTCATGGCAATGCAGGCTTTTTCTGACATATACCTCCACACTCTTCCAGACTCTGCCATTATCCAGTTCCAAAAGTCTTCCATATGTTTAGATCTTTATGACAGCAGCACACCCATTTCTCAGCACCAAGTTTTTGTCTTAGTCCATTTGGGTTGCTATAACAAAATACCATGGGCTGGATAGCTTATAAAAAGCAAAAACTGATTTCTCACGACTCCGGAGGCTACAGTTCAAGGTCAGGATGGCAGCATGGCTGGGTTCTTAGTGAAGACCCTTCTTTGGGTTTCAGACGGTCTTTGCTCAGTGACCGTACATGGTTGAAGCGGTGAGCCAACTCTCTAGGGTCTCTCTTAATAAAGGCATTAATCTCAATCATGAACTCTCAACCCTCTGATCTAATCCTATCCCATATTAGGGCCTGCTTCCTAATACCACCACCTTGGGGATTAGATGTCAATGCATAAACATTATGGACACACAACATTCAGACCATAGCAAGGTGTGATGTTGGGTTTTCATTGCCATTGATACTGTCTGGAAAGGGATGGTGTTGTTAAGAAAGAGCAGGCGCCTTTTTGATTCATCCCCACTCCATCAAATTCTAACTGACCTATTCACAATTTCTGCTGCTTTATACTTTTTTATTCCTCTGCCTTCATTCCATAAGATGATATGAGATAAAAATAAAACAAAATTGTATACAAACAACACTAAAACTCTACAGTGACACGTACTTCATTAGAATTTTATGCAATGATGGAAATTATCTGTATCTGTGTTGTCCAATATGGTAGCCACTAGACACACTGGCTATTGGTCCATGAAATAGTACAATGAAATGGTTAGCAAAACTGATTAATTGAATATTTTAATTTAATTTAACTTAAATAGTCACATGTTGCTAGTGCCTACCGTATTTGACGGCACATATCTGGAAATCTTTGGCCTCAGCCAATTTTTCCAGTTTCATTTCTTATCTCTGTACTTCTAAACTCCTTGGGTTTTGTGATATTGTGATTTAAAATGGGGATGAGGAAAGTGCTGGTATTGTTTCTTTCTTACATTATTTTAACTTTTCCACGCCTTACCTGATGCAGTGGTCATATGACCAGGGACGCAACTACAAGGGCTGGTAGTAGGGATGATTCCTAAGGACCTGATGGGGCAGGATGAGCCTTTACTTTCTCGGACAAAATTGAGATTAACAATGAATGCAGCTATATTGCCTGGCAATAAAGCTATCCTACCAGTTCTGTGCCTGTATAAGCTTACCCTGTGTGAACAGGAGTGGACTGAGGGAGAGAGCCTTTCTAGACTAGTATTGTTGCCTGCAATCTAGGCCAGCAGAGTCATCTAACCTAATGGCCCTTCCAAAGGTAGAAAAGTTTGAGTATAAATGGAGACAAGGAAAAACAGTAGCTGCATAAATGGCTCAAGTAATAGGCAAATCTCATATAACATTAACACCTTGAAAGAGGCTCAGAGCAAGAGATGATATTGTCTTAGTTTGAGTATATCAGGTGCTTGAAACGGTGAAGTCATATATTGCTGACAATACTTCTGTTTTTTGGAACCTCATAAGATTGAATGGAAGCCCACAAATCTGAGTGATCTTGCAATGGGAGGCTATTTAGAAGATATGATGATGGAGTGAATAGTTATTAATGACTGAACGGGATTCTCATAATGTGGCAATATATATTTTTTTACTTTTATGATGATTTTGCTATAAAAGACTTTGTTCAAAGACCAGGGGATACATGGTGATATTGTGATTTATGATGTTAAAAAAAGAAACAGCAGTCCCCAAATAGAGTTCTTTGTGCTAAGTCCCATGTCCTCAAACTCACTTCATACATAACCTAATTGAAGTTTCAACTTATCACAGGGTTATAATCTTGAACCAGTCAGTCTAGGATTTCCTGGTCAGCAATAGTGAGGTAATCCACCTGAAGATTCCTCCTAACCCCCCCAAAAGAGGAAGTAATCTGCTCTTTCTTTGCCCCTGCCCTTTTCAGCCTATGAAAGTTTCCCATTTTTTTATAGTTTATTGTCAAGTTGGTTTGCATATAACACCCAGCGCTCATCCCAACAAGTGCCCTCTTCCATGCCCGTCACCCCCTCACACTGGTCAGAGTGGCTAAAATGAACAAATCAGGAGACTATAGATGTTGGCGAGGAAGTGGAGAAACGAGCACCCTCCTACACTGTGGGTAGGAATGTAAGCTGGTGTAACCCCTCTGGAAAACAGTATAGAGGTTCCTCAAAAAATTAACAATAGAACTCCCCTATGACCCAGCAGTAGCACTGCTAGGAATTTACCCAAGGGATAAAGGAGTGCTGATGCATAGGGGCACATGTACCCCAATATTCATAGCAGCACTCTCAACAATAGCCAAAACATGGAAAGAACTTAAGTGTCCATCAACTGATGAATGCATCAAGAAGATGTGGTATATTTGTAAAATGGAATACTACATGGCAATGAGAAAGAATGAAATCTAGCCATTTGTAGCAACATGGATGGACCTTGAGGGTGTTATGCTGAGCAAAATAAGTCAGGCAAGGAAACACAAATACCATATGTTTGCACATATAGGTGGATTAGGAGGAAGTTAATGGAGGATGAAGTGGGAGAAGAAGGGGAAAAATAGTTGGGGAGAGGGAGGGAGGCAAACCATGAGAGACTCTTGAATGCTGAGGGGAAAGTCTCCCATTTTATATGGCTTCTTGGAGGTCTTTTCTATTTGCTAGATGGGAGGCTGTTCGATTCGTGAATTGTTGAATAAAGCCAATTAGATCTTCAAATTTACTCAGCTGAATTTTTTCAAAACAATAATAAGAAATATATATATCTTTTATTCCTGTTTCTGACACACAGCTCTTAAAACACATGAAATTTCCTAAGCCATCGAGATGTGTTGTTGTGTTAGTGAAGGGACTTTTGGATTGCACCTAAGGATGGGGCCAGCTGCCAGTGGAGCCAGCCATGTTATTAAAGGATTGGGTAGAACTTTCAGTCCCAGATTTCACCACTGACCTCTGTGAGCTGGGCTGGAGATTGAGTTCAGTCCCCAGTGGCCAATAATTTAATCAGGCATGCTTATGTAATGAAGCTTCCATAAACACCCTAAAGGACTAGGTTCAGAAAGCTTCTGGTTTGATGAACATTTGGAGATTTGCGAAGAGTGGTATCCTCAGAGAGGACATGGAAGCCTGTGCCCTTTCCCCATACCTTGCCCCATGCATCTCTTCCATCTGGCTTTTCTTGAGTTATATCCTTTTATAATAAATCAGTAATCTAGTAAGTACATGTTTTTCTGAGTTCTGCCAACCACTTTAGCAAACTGATCGAATGCAAGAAGAAAGTGGTGGTAACCTCCAATCTGTAGTCAGTAGGTGAGAAGCACAGTGGTGGGGGCGCAGTCTTAAGGGACGGAGACCTTAAGCTGTGGGATCTGATGCTGTCTCCAGGTAGACAGTGTCAGAATTGTTTTGAGTTGTAGAATACCCACTTGCTGTTGCAGAATTGCTCAATGCTGTGGAAACCCATTTCCTGACACACATGTTGAAAATGGGCATTAGAATTATATATACACACACACATATATAACATATATGTAAGTTATATGTTTATATGTATATATGTTTATATATATATTTATATATTATTATTCATGTTGTTTCCTCCATCTGAAATGCCTTTCTGATATTTTTTGTTTAATGAAATCTTATTTGTTGCTTAGATTACAATTTGATGCCATATAATTTGCTAAATTTCCTCATCCTCCTGATGCATAATTAATGATTCCTTTGCCCCCACAGAGTATTTGTTCATGCTACCAACATAGCATCTGTCAAGTTGTCTTTTTTTGCAGTTGTAATGTGTTTCTATCTCCCAATCAGTCCACTACAGAGGTCAGTGGCTACTTGTAACAACCTCCAATTTTTTCTAATGTTTCATGTTTTTATTTAAATTTTAGCTAGTTAACATATAGTGTAATATTAGTTTCAGGAGTAGAATTTGGTGATTCATCACTTACATACAATACCCAGTGCTCATCACAATGAGCACTCTCATAATACACATCAGTTAGCCCATCCCCCCACCCACCTTTCCTCCAGCAACTCTCAGTTTGTTTTTTATAGTTAAGAGTCTCTTATGGTTTGTCTTCCTCTCTCTCTATTTTTTTCTTTTCCCCTATGTTCATCTATTTTGTTTCTTAAATTCTACCTGTGAGTGGAATCATGTGGGATTTGTCTTTTTCTGATCGACTTACTTCACTTAGCATAATATACTCTAGCTCCATCCATGTGGTGGTAAATGGAAAGATTTCATTCTTTCTGATGCCTGAGTAATATTCCCTATATTATACACATACACACGTAAGTATATGATTTCTGGGTATACATGGAATATATATATGTACACACACACACGCACACACACATATACATACAACATCTTTCATTAGTTGTACCTGCCATTCCAGGGATCCAGTAGTCACACGTCGCTACCATATTGGATAGGACACATAGATTTGCGTCACTGCAGAGAGATGCATAGTTTCTTGTCCTCAAATAGTCTAGAATTTGAACAAGAATAATGCACTTTTAAAATTGCCGTCAAACTAATAGAATGTAAGTATCAGATGACATTAATGTGTAGACATGAAGTACTAGTAAAGTACTAGTGATAGCAAGTGATAATAAGGTGCCCATCTTTGTGTCATTAGGGTTTTCACAGTGTTTGAAAGAGGATAAATGCTCATCCTGTAATGGCCATACCAAGGCGGTAGGACTCATTGGCACATTCAATGCTAGTATGTGAAAGGTAGAGCCACAAACCAGTTGGTGGGTTGAAGAATCAGGATGCTGGGAAGAGACTGTGAAACACCAAAGCCTCTTGGGATGGTAATAATGAGGGGCATGACTAAGGAGTTAGATACTAGATGAATTAGCAATTCTGAGCCAAGAATTAGACAAAGATTTGTCAGATAAAATGTGGGCACTAAGGATTTTCCCGGACGGGTGTCTGCACCTCTGTTAAAGGACTGGGAATCTTAGAACTGAACTAAAGGCATGATTTCTATCAGATGGAAGACACTGCTAACTAATTGTTTATGAAATAAACCTAGACAAAATATAAATGTAAGTTATCTATATTTAGGTATAAAATGTATAAGTTATAAACCAAATATACACTAAAGATCTATATACATTTGGATCTAGAGTGGATACTTTCTGCCAACAGGAAGTTCACATTATTGGTGCTGGAATAAACACATAGACAACTATATAGAGCAATACAATAATGCTATATTAATGTGAGCAGAAGATGGAGCCCACCAGTGAAAGTGTTTAATTCTGCTCTTTTTCTGCCATTTGTGTAGTGCTGTGCAGGTGCAGACGTATTTGTCAGAGAGGAGAATGGATGAACATGCTTTCCTCTGATTTTCGTAATCTGAGCCTCATCTCATTACAGCTTGGAAAAGACACTTCCAAACTACTAGCTCTAGACCAATTTCACCCCTGAATACTTGGACAACTTTCCTTTCATCAGTAGATAATTCATTCAAGCAACATTAATGGAGCATGTCTTGGGCACCCTGTGAACTGTTGGGTGCTTTGGAAGATGACATGTAAGTCCTTGTCCTCAAATAGCTTGAGATTTGAATAAGAATAACACACTAAAAATATTGCCACCAGTCTAACAGAGTGTAAGTACAATATCAGAGGAATGGTATAGATCTTAATCTTAAGTACTAGGCCAATTTGGAGGAGGAAGGGATATTTTCCAGCTGTTGTGATTAATCAGCATGAGGATGCCCAGGGGGATGGTAGCTGGGTCTGTTTTCTGAGGCCTTTACTGCTGACTTAGCCATTCCATTTCCAGTGAAAAAGTAGCAGTCTGGCTTCTTTTCTAGAAAAGTGTTGGCAAGTGGGCCCTCCATTGTAATTCAATGACCAGCAGCTTGACACAACTGTCACAGATTGTCTTTTTTTCTTTTTCTTTTTTTTTTTTTAGCTTCTCCTGAATGTGAATTAGATCCTTTGGGAAGCTGCAAAAATTCCTTAAGGTCACAAAAGAGCCATTCTGCTGCCTGGTTCTTGCATATTACAAACGGTCCCCTTATTAATTGCGCACTTGGGCAAAACATGGATTCTTATCACTTATTTGTAATTCGTGGCCATGTGAAGCAATATCTGAATTTGAATTGCAGTTTTGTCATTTGCCAGCTGTATGACTTTGAAGAAGTCAATCTCTCTGGTCTTTTCTCATTATTCTCCCCACAGGTTTCTGCTTTTAATCCTGGGTATGTCAGTGTTCCGTGATGTCACACATAATCTGTTTATCCAATAGTTACCCTTTGGCTTAATAAGGTCCAGATTATTTAGGTTAGCCATGTAATATTTCTTTTTTTTTTTTTTATCAGAGAATTCTTTCTGTTTCTAGTTTCTCTTCGGATATGGATTTCATTATACTACCTCCAATATCATTACCTCAAGAAGCGAGACAATCAAACCTCTATCAGGAGTACCGCAAATAGGAGCTATAACTTTTAAACACTCAGAATGAGACACATCTATAAGCTTATTATCTACCATGCCAGTGCTATGGTATAGAGGTGCTGATATCGTATAGAGAAACTGAAAGATTATCCAAATGAGGGTGGGACTCCTCATTTCTTTCTTCTCCAACACTCTTCCTTTAGTTACTGGATCTTAGTGTCTGACTCATGTTATTTGTCTTCTTCCTGAAGAACTTTTTTTTTTTTTTAAGACTATTGTTTTTTAGAATGGATTTAGGTTTGCAGCAAAATTGAAAGGAGAATACAGAGATTTCCCCTACCCTCACATGTGCACAGCCTCCCATTATGAACACCCCCCACTAGAGGGATACATTTGTTAGACTTGATGAACTGACACTGACACACCATTATCACAGAAAGTCCATAGTTTGCATTGTTAGAGGTTACTGTTGGTGTTGGACGTGCTGTGGTTATGGACAAATGTATAAGGACATGCTATATAAGCATACAGAATAGGTTCACTGCTTTAAAATCCTTTGCACTCTACCTATTGATCCCCCACCCCACCCCCGCTGATCTTTCTATTGGCTTTATAGCTTTGCCTTTTTCAGAATGTCATATAGTTGGAATCATACCTTTACGGATGGGCTTCTTTCACGTAGACATATGCATTTAAAGTCACTTCGTGTCTTTTCATGGCTTGATAGCTCACTTCTTTTAGCACTAAGTGATATTTCATTATGTGGATGAACCACCATTTATTTATTCATTCACTGACTGAAGGACATTTTGGTTGGCAACCATGAATAAAGTTGTTATAAACATTTGTGTGCAAGGTTTTGTGTGTCCGTAACTGTTCCACTTTTTTGAATAAATATCCAGGTATGTGACTGCTGGATCAGATGGTAGGAGTATTTAAGTTTTGTAAGAAATTGCCAAACCATCTTCCAAAGTAGCTGTACCATTTTGCATTCCCACACATTTGTGTTGCCACGCCTCCTAGCTGGTATTTGATGTCAGTGCTCTGACTTTTGGCCGTTCTAATAGGTGTGCAGTGATATCTTCATGATGCTTTAATTTACATTTTCCCGATAATAAATGATGTAGAGAACTTCCTTTAATACTTCTTGTGGTGCAGTCTGCTAGCAATACATTTCAGTTTTTATTTGAGGAAGTCTTTATTTCTCCTTCACTTTTGAAGAGAAGAATTTTGCTGAATATAGAATGTGAGGTTGGTGGGATTCTTCTTTCAACACATGGATATTTTGCCACACTTTCTTCTTGCTTGGGTGGTTTCTGATGAGAATTCTGTCCATTGTAATTCTTATCCTGGTTACTTTATAGGTAAAGTGTTTTCCTTTACTCTGCTTCTTTAAAGATTTTGGTTTTGTCTTTGATTTTCTACAGTTTGAATATAGTATGCCTAGGTGTGGATATTATTGCCATTTATCCTGCTTGATGTTTTCGGAGCTTCCTGGGGCTGTGGTTTGATATATATCATTAATTTTAGAAAACTTTCAGCCAGTATTACTTCAAATATTTCTTCTACTCTAGTCTCTCTATTTTGTCCCTCTGGTTTTCTAAATTATCTGTATGTTACACTTTTAAAAAACTTTTATGTTTATTAATTATTGAGTGAGAAACAGAGCATGAATGGGGGAGTGGCAGAAAGAGAGGGAGGGAGACACAGAATCCAAAGCAGGCTCCAGGCTCTGAGCTGTCAGCACAGAGCCTGACACGGGGCTCAAACTCACTAACCTCAAGATCATGACCTGACCTGAAGTCAGATGCTTAACCGACTGAGACAGTCAGGTGCCCCTGTATATTACACTCTTTAAAAAAAACTTTCTTTTAATGTTTACTTATTTTTGACACACACACACACACACACACACACACACACACACGCACATACAGAGTACAAGCGGGGAAGAGCAGAAAGAGATGAAGACAGACTCTGAAGCAGGCTCATGGCTCTGAGCTGTCAGCACAGAGCCCCATGCAGCGTCAAACTCCTGCATGGTGAGCTCATGACCTGAGCTGCAGTCGGATGATTAACCGACTGAGCCATCCAGGCGCCCCTGTATGTTACACTTCTGATATTGTCTCACAGTTTTTGGATGTTCTATTGTTATATTTTTAATCCTTTTTTTCCTCTTGGATAATGAGAAAGTCTGGAACGTTTCTATTTGATCTATGTTCAGGTTCACAGATTCTCTTCCCGTGACAAGAATGACCCCACTAAAGGCATTCTTTATTTCTGTTAACAGTTATTTTTCATTTCTATTATTTGCTTTCTTTAAAAATATTTTAATGTTTATTTATTTATTTTGAGAGAGCGCACATGAGCAGGGGAGGGGCAGAGAGGGAGAAAGAATTCAAAGCAGGGTCTATGCTGCCAGTGCAGAGCCCAATGCGGGACTCAAACTCCCAAGTCATGAGATCATGACCTGAGCTGAAATCAAGAGTCGGGCACTTAACTGACTGAGCCACTCAGGCGCCTCTCTAACATTTTCTTTAGATACTTCTTTAGAGTCTCCATCTCTCTGTTTATATTATCCATCTGCTCTTGTATTTAAAAAAATTTTTTTTCACTGGAGTCCTTAGCATATTAATTATAGTTGTTTTAAATTCCCTGCCTGGTAATTCCAAGCTTGAGGTCATATCTGAGTTTAATTCTGATGCTTACTTTGTCTCTTCAGACTATTTCTTTTCTTGCTGTTCAGCCTGACTTCTAGTTATCTGGGTGAAGGCTGGACATGGTGTATTGGTGTATTGGTATTACCTCAGAAACTGAGGTAAATAGGCTGTTAGGGTGATATCTTGTGCTGATCTTGCCAGGGGTTGAGCTGTATCTAATGTTGCTGCAGCTATAGTTTCTGGAGACTTTGAACTCCTTTAAGGTCCTTATTTTTGTCAATGGGTTTCCCTAATAACTCCTCCTCAGATAGTCCCCATCTGGAAATTTTCACAGCTATGCCCTATTAATATTCTAATGGAGCCGGTGGGTGGCTTGATAAGGTATGGGGGAGGGGAAACATTCTATGATCTTATGATTAAAATTCAGTCTCTTAGTGGACCTATGTATCTGGGCTGTGATGTCCACAAGTGTTTCTTAGGCTTTTTTTTTTTCTTTTTAATTTCTAGGAGAGAGAGAGAGAGAGAGAGAGACAGCGTGAGCAGGGGAGGGTCAGAGAGAGAGGGAGACACAAACTCTGAAACAGGCTCCAGGCTCTGAGCTGGCAGTCAGCACAGAGCCCGACACGGGGCTCGAACCCACGAACGGCGACATCATGACCTAAGCGAAAGTCGGAAGCTTAACGGACTAAGCCACCCAGGCGCCCCTCCCTTTTTTTAAAAATCTGTTTCACTCCTTATGTGAGACAGGAAAGTGGGGGGTTGGGTGGGCTAAGTATGAGAAATGCAGTTCACCTCTGTGAGATAAAGCTATAAAAAAGTTAGCCCCCTCCCTCAGAGTAGGTCTTTGTTATGAAGATTCGTCCAGGCATATTTCAGAATGGTTACTTTCTGTCCCCTCCAGCTAGAGCCAAGAAGGGATCTTTCTAGACTCTTCATCATAGGAAGCTAGTGGAATCCCTGGAGGTGAAACCCACAAAAGTGTATGGGTCTCTCCAAAGTTACGCTCCCGATAGTTTCTCATTCTGCAGACAGCGCACAGCCAGCCTTGAGCAAGTCATCCACGTTATCATGTAGGTGTTCTCACAAGTTCATGGTCCCTGAAGCTTCTACTCCAGGTAAGCAGTCTGAATTGGCCTGACTTTGCAGATTTCAGGTGTTAAAGATTTCCACTTCAGACTTTTGTATTTGAATGGACTCAGGTTAGCCAGAGTTTGCATCTGTGTCCTTCTCACATGCAAATCAACCTTGGCTCTAAAATTGCACTTGGGTTTTCACGCCTTTTGTTTAGGTTTATTCTGGGGAGACATTGGGAACAGAAGGAAGGATGAGCTTTGCCTTGTAATTTGCATCTGATGAATTCTTCAGTTTCTGTTTTATTTCTTAGGCGTCTGGCAACAAGCTTTTGGAATTGCTAAGGGATGCCCTGAAAAATCTTACAATTTCTTAGACCCCAAATTCTTCATTTATGTTTCAGAGTAAGAAAATAGGAAGAAAGCTTACATAGCTTTTTTCCAGTAAGAACATTCGGTAGTTCTCCACTTATTCTGCTATATTCCCCATTTTTTTTTCTCCTGGTGTGGAATTATTCCAGGGATAGATAAATGACTGACCTATTATCACATCAGAGTGGAAAGATGAGAATTAGCTCTCTCTGTTCAGGTCAGTGCTGGGTCCTGACACTTGCAGGATTTCCTGTTCCTTTTCTCAGGTCATGCAGACGTGTGTGCTGTCGATTTGTATGTGCAGTTGCTTTTGTTAAACTGGCTGGCTGTCTTAAAGGGTAAATCCACACACTCTACCCTCCACCAGCTACCACTGTGTATGGGTATACCTTAGAAAATAACTCATTTGGGAATATCTTAAAGATGTGACTTTTTATTTTATTATTACTTTATATTATAAAAAGAAAAAAAATAACAAGCCAGCTTATTTTTCAATTTCCCCTTTTTCATTATATTCACTATATTCTTTTTTTCTCTACTTTTCATTCAACTGCATAAGGTAGCTAATGTAACTAATAACGTAGTAAAATTCTGGTCACAATTTGGAGATATGGGTTTTTTCCCTACACCATGAAGAAATTCTCTAACACCAAAGCTGACTGGGTATCCTACCATTCAATTCAATTCTGACACTATCTTCCTGGAGATAGTATCAGATTTCACAAGTTGAGGGCTCAGTTCCACAAGATTGCCCTCTGCCTCAGATGCCACTCACAAGTCCAGATTGTTCCCTATTCATCTAAAAGTCTGGATACAAATCAGAGGACCCCACAAACTTCTTGAGCTTGGGTTTGACTGATTTGCCACAGTGGCTCACAGAACTCAGGAAACTAGTTTACTCCCTAGATTATTGGTTAATTACAAAGGACATTAAAGGATATGAATCAATGGCCGGATGAAGAAATACATAGGCAAGGTCCCAAACAGATGAGCTACTGTTCCCACAGAGTTTGGGGACCCAATATAGCCGCACATGGAAGAGCTGTTTCAGTATCCTTGAAGCTCTGAACCCCCTCCCTTTGGGTTGTTATGGACGCTTCATTATGAAGGCACGATTGATTAAATAACTGGCTGTTGGTGTATGGTTCAAACTGAAGCCCCTCTCCTCTGCTTGGAAATTAGAGGGTGCGACTTGAACCTTCTATCCCTGGTTGGTTCTCCTGATAACCAGCATCCCCATCAGTAGAGAATTCCCAAAAGTCCTTTCCTTAACATAAATTCAGTTGTAGTTGTATTCCCCACAAATTCATACATTGAAGGCCAAAGTGACTGTATTTAGAGATTAAGACCTTTAAGGACATAATTAAGGCAAAATGAGGTTATAAGGGTGAGCCCCGATCCATTAAGACTGGTATCCTTATGGAAGACGAAGAGAAACCAGATCTCTCTGTTTCTCTCTGTTTCAGCATGTGCAGGGGAATGGCCAACTGAGAACACAGTGAGAATGTGGCCATCTGCAAGCCAGGAAGAGAGGCCTCCTCATAAACCAAGTCTGATATTGGACTTCCAAGAACCATGAGAAAATAAATGTTACTTAAGCCATCCCATCTATGGTATTTTTTTATAGAAGCCCTAGCTGACTAATACATCTACACTGGCACATAATCTTTATAAGCAATATTTCAATGGCTGCAATATTGGTCACTATACTAGAGTTTCCCAGGAGATTTTTATATAGAATTCCAGTCATGGGAGATGAGACCATGCCATAAACAAATAAACAAACAAAGCAATTATGTTCTGTGGTCTCATAAGTTTATAAAGTTTATAAAGGAATAAAGGAATAAATTACTTTGTTCTTTATGCAGTATAAATTTTGGTTGGACCTTCACTTGCAAGAAGTAAGGAAACTATATGGAGCCCATCTAAAGGTATTTACCCTAAACTGAGCTTTCTGAGACTATCATCTATTGAATTCCTGTTTGGTTGTTGTTTTTTTTTTTTTTTTTGTCTTTTCTGATTTTTCCATGAGTTTAGGAAAGGGCCAGAGTAGGATGAGACACAGACTCTTTAAGATTTCCACGGAGTAACTTAAATCCTGGACAGTGTGACTTACATATGCTGTTGGGGCACTGTACGTGAGTGTAATAAGAGTTTGACACGAGATGGAGAAACATACAGTCCTCAACAGTCTGAATCCAAGACTATATTTCTGTGTGTATTTTTTTGAGAAATTTTGAGTGTTTGTGGGTAGATAATGAGGGGTAGAGAAAGGATTGACGTGTGTATGTTGGAGGGTGGGTAGAGTGTTAACAGATTTGTCTTCCTCTTCCTTAGTCCTCTGCCAGGTGATGGGGACTTAATAATATCTGTACCTGTGAAACTAGGAGCATGCATGGACCCCTAAAGCCTGGTAGAGTCAGTAGTGCACAAGGTGGTCTCCTTTCCTAGTTCACCATGGTAGAGTTTTGACCACAGGAGGGGAGTCAGACATGTATCTCATCTGTATCTGTATCCTCTGTATCATTATGTCCCTATCTACAGCTATGTCTGCATCTGAATCTAGTGTTTTCCTTGGGGAGATTTTAGAGGAAGCCATGTAACTGACTAAGATGATTCAAGCCACACTATGAAATTAGAACTACAAATATTCTGGTATACAATTAGCTTAAGCATCACAATGCTGTATACATACTAACAATGAGGGGAATGGGGTTCTGTTCCTTCTCATCAGGAACTTTTACTCACAAGTGGCTAAAATGTAGTTTGTTTTAGTTCTATCCAATTTCTTTTTTGACATTGCTAAGATTTTGATAATTCTCATTAATGCGAATAAAATGATCAATAACCAATACACACAATCAATCAAGTTTTATTTTCACTACCAAGTGTTTTTAATGGACTCCTTTGAGAATATTCTCCATACACCTGGGCTTACTTGTTCATTACTGTGGGACAGCTCCTTTATATTTCTCTCTGACATGCTCTACATTGAGTGCTCTGTGCTTTGTATTGGGGTATGCATTTGTGCTCTTCTCCATTCCTCTTATTTCACTGTCTTTGGCAGGAAGAATAACTTCTTCATGGGGATTCTAGCAGGGCAGAAATATGAATGCCATGTTTTCTGGTCATATTTTGTAATGCCTGTCCATCAACACTCCATTCTAGAGGATGCTTATCCCAAGCCTGAAGCACAAAAGTCATGTTTTGTCCCATATCCCTCACCCCTCCAACCATGACTGATTGAGAAGATGGCCCAAAGCAACCTGGTGTTTTTTTTTAGTATACAGAAATAATATATATTGAAAGTAATTTAAATATGATAATTTACTGAATATATTTCTGTAATGAGCTGCCACCCAATAGGGAAAGGTAGGAGGCCCACCTGGGCTGCAGTCTCAATGCAGTAGGATTTTGACAGAATTCTTGGATAGGTACATTACTTTCTTAACAGTATTTGATATTGTATGATAACAATTTCCTTAATAATACCTGAATACTCTTTATTTCTTGACTTAGGGCTTTATTATGACATCATAAAAGAGTTTATTGAGACTGACTGAATCTACATTAAACAACAATTAACATAACATACAGAGACATAGATACAACCACAATGAATGTAATCTGTTCCTACTTTAACACCCATTTCATGCATTTCTGCATGAGGATGAAGAAACCTTTCTTTAAGTGTGCCCTCACCCCCACACCCCCCGCCAAAACCAGATCTTGATCCTGGTCCTATATGTATCTTTTTTTTTTCTTTGTTTCTAGAATGTAGTCTTTTCCTTTTCTGGAGCCCATGTTAGTCTGGGTCCCAGGTTTGCCTGGGTGGTTTGTTGCTTTAAATTAGAATTTTTTAATAAATGTTTATTTATTTTGAAAGACAAAGAGAGCACAGGTGGGGAAGAGGCAGAGAGAGAGGGAAAGAGAGAATCTAAAGCAGTCTCTGCACTGTCAGCATGGAGTCTGATGTGGGGCTCGATCCCATGAACTGTGAAATTGTGACCTGAGCCAAAGTCAAGAGTCAGATGTTTAACCGCCTGAGCCACCCAGGCACCCTTAAATTAGAGTTTTTATTCAAATCACCTCTTGATATGCAATTGTTCTAAATTCAGAATTTAAGTACAAAGATCATTTATATGACAACCTTGAAATCAGACAACCTGGGTTTGAATTTCGGGCCCTGTTGTATGCAAACTCCATGACCTGGGACAACTTTATATCTCGATATATGAAAAGCTAAACATTTTTAATGTATGCAAGATAATGAGTTTCGAGATAAGTATACATCCATGAAACCATTACCACAATATATCCCATAAACATATCCACCACTTCCAAAAGTTTATTTCTGCCTACTTTACTATTATTATTACTATTTTATTTTTTGTGTGTGTTAAGAACACTCAACTATTGGGCAAGGTCATCGAGAGGACATGACCACTGGTTGACCCTTGAGCTAGAAACAAGGCCATCAGAGGCTCCCCACCCCTTTCCCAGTCCTTGGAGTGTACATCTTGCCCACTGTTCCCACAGCAAAAGCAGTTTCAAGGACATAGCCTTGAGAGTGTAAAGTGATGTGGAGACCCAGTTAAGGCCTCTATATAAACATTTAAGATTCTGATGGGGGTACGGAAATCTACTCATCTTGCAGCCACCTATGACAGGCCTTGTATGTGAATTCCCTTGCTTATTAAACTTGCCATCTATCAATCTGAAATGGCCAGCCTACCTCTCTGGTCTTTCCTTGCTTCTTGTGTGTGGGGGCCTGTGGTTTCAGATTTCACTCAGGAGGTTTGGGGTTTCCAACCAACATTAACACAGGACGGATCTATCAGAATGCTGGTTGCCAGGGGCTGGGGGATGAGAAAATAGGGAGGTATTAATCAAAGGGCACAAATTTTAATTACAGACAGTGAGTAAGTCCTGGAGATCAACAGTATCGCCTAGTGCCTGTGGCTAACAGTCCTGTGCTGTATACTTAGCAATATCCTGAGTGGACATGTTTTCTCTGTGTCAGTTTCTTCATTTCTGAAAGGGACACAGGAATCGTCTAGGAGAGGGGATTCAATGAGACAGTCCCGTGTTCACATTCAGTATGAGCTCAATAAATATCAGCTCTTAACCATAATAATGCTAACAGTAGTTCTAGACACTGGGGCCGCTATAAGGCAGCTACACTGCTCTGTGCCATGCCGGGCTCAGGGCTGTGTTCATTTCTTCTCTAATCTCTGTAAAACACCTGCTGCCACTGCCGACGCCAAGGACAGATTTCTTACTGGTTTGCATTCTGTGGCATCTCAACAGGAGAATTCTTTTATTCGTCTTACTTCTGGTAGAAAGAAGACATTTTCAGGGTCGAGCAGGGAAATGGCAAAGATCCTTTCTCTATCTGCTCTGCCCACAGCCACTCACTGCAGTAAGTCGCTGGCTGTTTTCCCCCCAAGTACCACTGTCACCAACTCCCGTTTGGATGAGGTAGCAGGGGATTTAGTTTCCTTGGTCTTTCTTGCTGCATTTGGTCTCCAAACAGCTATTCATTTAAAAAAAAATAAAGCAGTCAATGTCTCTATTGAATCACTGGACTTTTAACTCCCTGCCCCGGGTTCTTTGTAACTGGTCGTATCAAGGCAAAATGATGGCAATGATAAAGCTTGTATTTGTCCTTTTCCAGATCCTCTGTCTGACTCTTCCTCTCTTTCTCCACCTCCCTCCTCCACAGGTTCCAGTGCCTGAGTGTCATGCCTTTATTTTGGCAGGTATTTTCTTGTTCACATAACATTCTCAAGATATATGATATGCTGACCAAGGAGAGGAGATGAGTGCCAGGATGATTCATACCCAGGAGTTAACAGGTTTCTCTTATTGTTTTAGGCAAAATTTCCACAACAAAAGAAAATGGCTATGCTTAATCTGAACAGGAAAGTGAACAAGGAAGAAAGAAAACAGGTATCCAGCTGAGTGCCTCCTACACGGAGATGGACGAAGCGCTAGATAGATGACCTACATGGGGTCCCTAAGTCTTCACAGGTAGAAGTATGATTTGACTGCATTATGCATGATAAACTAGATGTGGAGAAATGAGGAGCCTTTCCCAAGGTCACCCAATGAGTGAGTGGTAGAGTTAGGATTTTTAGATCGAGCTCGCCTTTTCAGAGAAGCTTGGGTGCACCTGACATCCCACCAGCTCGGCTACTGATCTACTCCGATCAGTAGTAGTAGATCGCATTGGTGCTGGCCGCTTCAGGGGAGGTGTGATCAAAAGGGACTTCTCTGATGGGAAGCTGTGTTTTTGGATGGCAGTGACGAGAGTTGGGATCGGAAAGGGTTAACAGATGGTTTGCAGTTCCTCCAAGAACCCCACTGACTTTTGTACAGTAAAATAATAAAGTTCCAATTTGGGAGTGAATTTGCTACTGTGACACCAATACAGCTCCAGGCTATTAGAGGATTAGATGAACACAAAACGTTGCGAGCCGTCAGCTGGGGCTCTGGAGGGTGATTCAGCATGTCGGTTGCTGGGAGCATAGCTGTTAATTGGAATGGGAGAGCGAGAAGGAGCGCTGGTTTGGCAGATCAAGTTTAAATGGGTGGATTGTCTGATGGAGACTTTTTCTGTTCTCTTCTGGCTTTGGTTCAATGCTTATAGCCAGACTGTCTTGCTCCCAGCTGGACTCTGCTTGTCTTGAAATGCCTTTTTTTTTTTTTTTGTCAGTTTGTAGCTCTCGATTTCATAAGGGCTTGGGTAAGTGAGAGGCAATGGCAGTATAGCCCACTTTCATCAGTTGCCTCTGAATTTCAGAGCCCTACTTACCTTCCAGCTCACTGCCTTCTAAGTTGTCCTAGGCTCCTTCCCTGCTGACCATAGAGCAGGTATTGCGGCAGGCCTATTTGCAGTGTGGTTCAATTCAGCCGGTGTTTATTAGGTTCCAGGAAGATGGGAGAAGCAGAGCATGTGGAAGCTGAAGACCTGAGTTCAAAAACTGCTTTTATCACTGAGATAAATAAGTTGATTGCTCCAAGCCTTAACTTTCTCTTTTGTAAAAAGGAAATGAGGAAAATAAAGTTCACCCATCAGGTTGGTCTGGAGCATTTAAGAGACTCCTGTGAAAGCAAGTAGTGAAAACTCAGAGGCACCAATCTGCTCTCAATATGTATGAATCTCAGCCACAATTTCCACGAGGCCTTTTATGTTCTTCAGGCTTCTTCTTCCTTTCCTTTTCTTAAATCCTTTACTAAGAGAGCTGCCCTGTCTGCATGGTGCAGATAGCTGGAGAACAGACCAAAGGCTTTGGGGAAATAGACCAAGAAGTGTGCTCTTGGGGCAAGTTATCTCATCTTCTGGAGACTCAGTGTCTTTATTTCCAAATTCACGTCGGTCTCACAGGTTATCATGAGGAGAAGAGGCGATAGTTTTGTACGGTGCCTTCAACAGAGCTTTGCACATAGAGTGGGCTATAATAAATGGTGTTCTGTCTCTTCCACTCCCTGATTTTTACTCTCCTCACAGCATTCCTCTCTGCTCTGTCCGGAAAGAATGGTTGACAAAATACTTCCGGAAAAGAGGATGAATTGATCAAATGTCCTCCCCTTGAGTTTTTTAAAAATAAGTTAATACCGTTTAAATATTGTATAGTGTACAAAACCAGAGAGTCCCCAACGTCTTTTAACAAAGAACAGCGCTCACTGCCTCTTTTCCAGTCTCTAGGTCAATTTTGGTAACTCTTCTGACGGTCACCTCTTGCATTTATTAGAATTTTCTGATTTTTTTTTTTCCATTTTGGAGTAAATCTAGTGACTGCTGACTCTAGCATGTGCCAACGTATCTCTACTTCATCTCTTTTATTATACTCCACACACCCCACACCCCGGTATCCATTCCCTGGGGCCGCTGTAACAAATTACCACAAACTTAGTGTCTTGAACAACAGAAGAAATGTATTCTTCCATAGTTGGGGAGGCCAAAAACCTAAAATCATTATTGCAGGGCCAACATCTAGGCGTTGTCAGCTGAAAAAGTGAAAAAGGGACACTGAGGTAATACAAAGGTAGTGGCTGCAGGAAGCCTTGTGAGGGCAACAAAGAGAAGGGGTTAGGGTACCTCGAACCTAGAAAATCCAAGGAAGGGCTGCATGGTGCTCCACGCTAGACCCCGGAGGAGGAAGAGTTGCCGGCCAGGCGGGGAGATCGCTGAAGGGTAGCAGGCAGTTGGCTCTGGGGTTCTAGAAAAATAAACCGCTCAGAGCCTGGAAGATTGATCAGCTGCCACAGCCAGGGAGAGAGGGCTGCGACGGAGATGATGCGGACAGGCCTAGAAGGAAGCAGGAGCAAGCGTGTCTTTGGTCCTCCTCTAGGCTTCCGGTCTCCCTCTGCGCCACCTACTGATAACCGGAAGTCTGCAGGCTCGGGAGAAATATGGTTGGCAGAGTCCCCGCTGTCCCGCGGTGGAGGGACTGGCATTGAGGGGCGATAGCCTAGGACCTGGCACAGATGTCTTCCAACTCCTGACCTTGCTAGAAGTTTTACAGTCTTCTCTGTAGGCTTGATACCATAACGTTTCCCATGAAGTGCGGGGGGAGGGCTGGATTTTTTTTTCAGTGATGAGGTTATACATTGCTGGGTCCTTTAGATCTGGAAACTACTCAGCTTTAGGAAAATTTCTTAATTTGAGCTCCTCTGTTTTCCTGAACTTTCTAGGATTCTTACAGTCTCTCTCGTTTACTTCTGGGATGGACTGACCAATTTTCTTCTATTTTTGCCTTGGAGTTCTCATCTCTTTGTCTTCTTGTGATGCTTCCCATGAGGTTTTCTGAACTTTTGGTTCTAACCCTTTCAAGGTTTTATATTTCCACCAGCATATGTTTAAATTTCCAAGGCCTCTTTGTTTGTTTGGTTGGTTTCTTTCTTAAATGGCACTCTAGTCCACAACCGTTAGTACTCAGTTTGTTTCACAGGCCTTGATCCTGTTTCATCCTTACTTGGATCTCTTATGTGAAATTCGATACATTTTAAAATGTGTTCATCTACTCCATGTTTTGTCTTTCTGCCTCTGTCTTTTGTGTGATAGGCTTTCCTCCTATCTCAGATACCTGTTAGCCATCTAACTAAGGGCAAACTACTCAAAGGCTGAATGTGTATGGGCTCTGCTCCTTGATTGCTGGGTCTTAGTCTAGGGTAGTCGAATGAGAATCTGGACAATTCGTTGGTCATAAAATGCCAATATCTACAGGTATTTTTGGCCCTCCCCCTCCTTGGGCCTGTCAGGTTCCTCAGAGAGGAGCATTTAGTTCCAGGCTGTAAACCTTGCCGTCACTTTTCTGAGACTTGACTAGGGCAAGATGGTGGTATGGTGTCTACCACTTGTTATGCAGACATCCATGGAATGACCCGGGGTTCTGCACAGTGCCCTGCTTCTGTCTGTAGCTCAGTCTGCTGTTCCTGTTTCTAGAGCCGGCTTGTTTATTCTGTTCCGAGAAGGTATCTCTCATCTTCTTCTTGACAAGGAGACAGCCAAATGTTTGCTGGGCAGGCTGGGAGAGGCTCTCTGATTCGCACAGATCCCCAATCACCTCTTTTCTCTTCCTCCCTGACCTCACTCTGGCCGTCAGAAGGCCCTGCTGCTCCCGATGCTGGAGCACCCTTGTTCCTCAAGCAGGGAGGCAGGAGAGCTCATGTCTTCCTGGCTGTCTGTATTGCCTGGTCAGGACTGAAAACCAGCAGGCATAGCAACATGTCACAGGCCTTTTTTGGTCAGAAGAGAGAGTGGGAAGGGGGTGGTGGCACTTTAAAAAAAGAGAGAGAGCAGGGGCATCTGGGTGGCTCAGTTGGTTAAGCATCCAGCTTTGGTTCTAGTCATGATCTCATGGTTCAGGAGTTTGAGCCCTGCAATCGGCTGTGTGCTGATGGCTCAGAGCCTGGAGCCTGCTTCGGATTCTGTGACACCTTCTCTCTCTCTCTCTCTCTCCCCCTCCCTTGCTTGCACTCTGTCTTTCTCTCTCTCTCTCTCTCAAAAATAAATAAACATTTTAAAAAAGAGCATGGGAAGTTTGCTAAGTACTGGCCCTGTTGCAGTGAGAAGGATTTATGCTATAAGCACTTCAAGGGCCTCCTTTTGGCTCTGTTATCGTCACTTACTCAGGACAACAGGCTGAAAGTAGACCCATGTTACTTACCATGTCCTCCCTGACTTGCTTTAAGTCTGGACCACCTCCCATCTTCTAGGAACCTCCTGACTATTGTGGTTCACACTTCCATCTTGCTTTCTGGTTCTCACTGTCCAGAGTCAAGATCCATGTGCTCCCTGGAGATATCTCTTCACCTTGCTGTCTAGTGTGATTTATTCATCCATTTAAGTGCTCACCAGTTTTGCCCTATGTAAATGGCGGATACTGGGTGGACAGGGCACTGGTTTTCTCTTAGTCACTTCACTCTGTTCTATACAGAGTGTGCTTTTACACATGCACACATTTACATGCAGACACACGCATACACACAACAAAATTCCTCCCATTACCTTTGGCCAGTAGCACCTGATTATAAATGAATGATTGCTGATGGGAAAATTAATATTACATGTAGATAGTTCTTTAAAAAAACACTTCCCGTGCTTTATGCCACTTAATTTTTACAACAGTTGGGGGCGTGGGGGGAGGGATGTGTTGCACCTTTTTGATAGCTGAAGACGCTGAGGCTGAGAGGCGAGATAGCACGTGAGACTTGAAATCAGATCTTCTTTCTGAAAGTCAAATACTCTTTTTTTCCCCTTAATTTTGTACACACATATTCATGGCACCTTTATGTGTAACAGACCCAAACTGGAAACAACCAAAATGTCCATCCCTGTCCAGGCAAACGGGCAAGCACGCTGTGCTATACCCATATGACGGAGCGCTACCCAGCCACAAAAAGGAGCAGACTATTGATACATGCAGTGAATAAATTTCAAAATTATTACACTCAATGCAAAACACCCAGACCCCCACCCCAAAAGAGTATAAAAGAGTATATTCTGTAGGACTCCATTTACATACAATTCTAGGAAGTGCAAACCCATGTTCAGTGACAGCAGATCATTCCGTTGCCTGGGAGTGGAAAACGACAGTCAAATACTCTTTGGGATGGACCGTAGCTGTCTCTCTCCCAAGGAGGCTGGTGGGGCGCATGCCGTGGCCTGCTCGTAGAGAAGCTTCGCCCCCAGAAGCGTGTACCCCGGTAGGTGAGCGGAGCCGAGGCTGGCTGGCCTGGCGGAGGCCAGGTGTCCAGTCTCCCAGGCTACTCAGGCCCTACTTCCTCTCAGACGAATGTGGGATTGTTTTGTCATAAAAATACAAGTGTAGTCATAAAACATGTCTTTGTGGGGGAAAAGTTTCCCAGGCCTGAGAATGTGTGTGTGTATATGTGAGACAAGCTAAGACAGGTGTCCCTCCCCTCCCCCGGCCCCGGCCCTGAGGCCAGCATGGCCAGGTGTGATCTCATGCTAACCTACAGCACAGGGGGAGCCCTGAAAGGCCAGCGGCATCTGATACCCTCCATATCAGGCTTAGAAGAGTTTCCCAAAAAGAACTGCATTCCCTGGGTCAAGAGCTCATTTTTTCCCCCCAAGAAACATGTGTATTTCAGCAGAAATTTAATCCCTGGGGTTCTAACTCCTTCACACTTACATCAGTTAAAATGGCATTTCTGAAGAGACATGTGATCCCGTGGAAGCCTCTGGAGACGAAGCCCAGCTCGGTATCCCTTCTCATTGCTTGACCTTAAACAAAAAAAGAGGAAGTCACGTTTTGTTTTTTAAAATGATCTTGACAAAGTCTTTCCTTCAAACTGGCCTGGATTGAATCTTTTTCTCTCACGGGTTCTTTTGCCACATTGTCCTATGGCTTTGCATGATGGAAGCAGCTGGCAGAGCTCAGGCTGTGGCCTGCGAGCCATGTCCCTGAGTTCAAGCTGGCCGGCCCCACGAGACAGCTGACCGACGTGAGGCTGGGCCTCTGCACGAGAATCAGACAAGTTTTTGTTCTAGAGGGGCCCTAGAAGTCCTCTCTTAATTCCTTGCTCTCCCCTCTAGAGATGAGGAGACTAATGTCCAGGAATGAGGTGCCTTTCCAGAACGGCACAGCTAATTAATAGACATTCCCAATTTTCAAGGACTTGAGTGGCCAGGCATCATGCAAAGTGTTCTACAATTATTTATCTTATTTACCTGTTTGGCAATTCATGAGTAGAACATTATTGTCCCCATTTTACTGAGGTGAGAAATGAGGCCAGGTAGGATTGGACAGTTTGTCTCAGGTCTCCATCTTCCCTGGCAGGATGGGAATTAAAACCACATGCCTATGTTCGTTGCTCGTAATGCGTGTGCTCTTCAGCTCCTGCAAGATGTGGACTGGGTGGCAAGGGCCTGCAGCTCCCAACACCTGTCCTCCAATCTCTTTTGTGATTTTTGACATTACGATTACTTTGTAGAATCACTAGACTTTAGTATGTGTGTCTAACTCCTAAAAATGTGATTTTTTTCACCTGATTTTGGCGTTCTCCGAGAACTAATACAAGGTGACGTGCCGCCTTAGCTTTCAATCTATACTGCTTTCTTTCTAGGCCAGTCTAGTCCCTCCATAGTTCCTACATCTTTGTCTTCTGTCCTCTGCTGGCATCCACGTCTCTTTTCCTTTTAGACACAGGGCTTAAGAAAGGATCTACGATTGGTGGTTGATAACTCAGTGTGAAGTCAAGCCAGTCAGAGCCTTTTGTAGGGGTATTAGTCTTATCTCTGAAGATGGAATGGAGAGATTTGTAAGGAAGAAAGAAAAAGGCCAGGAAACTGCATTCGATAGCATGCATTTTGTGCCAGATACCATGCTAGAGTCTATTACATAACTTCATTTATAAAATGCTGCCCCTTCTTCTCCTCCGTTTTATAGATAAAGACACTGTAGTTCAGAAAGGTTAAATAACTTGCCCTCCTCCATCACATAATGACTTTAATTGGTGAGATTCTTTCCGCTGTACCATCAAGTAGAAGGAGAGGATTTTGAGGGTGATAAGGTCGGGAGGGAGGGGCTTCTCCGTGTTCTTGAATCAATTGTGAGAGACTGACCTCTACTGGAGCATATAGCACTTGATCACCAAAAAGAAGAAGTCATTTTCTTAGCTTCAAATGATCTTTCCTCACATTTTGGAGAGGTATCTATTTAACATAGGTATGCCTACTACTTATCAAATACTGAACCGAATGCAAACGTAAAGTGAATATATATCCATTCACCCATGGACGTCACGGTAGGGACACAATGCAAGTATTCGACACCCAGTGTGGTCAGCTTCACCTGGGCGGTATATCCAAATAGTACAAGACACCGTTTCTTCTAGAAGGACCGGATGACTCAGGCTTAGCTAAGGAGCAGCACTCCTCCAGGTATTTTCTCCTCATATCATATTCCATGTTTTATAATATACATATCTGGGGCACCTGGATGGATGGCTCAGTTGGTTAAGTGTCAGCTCAGGTCATGATCTCACTGTTGCTGGGTTCGAGCCCCATGGTGGGCTCTGTGATGACAGCTCAGAACCCAGAGCCTGCTTCATTCGGATTCTCTGTCTCCCCCTCCCTCTGCCCCTCCCCTATTCATGTTCTCTCTGTCTTTCAAAAAGTAATAAACATTAAAAATTTTTATCATGTGCATATCTGTATCCTGTGCCATGATTTTGTTCCAGGGTCCATTTTTTTTCATGCGACATTGATTCTTTGAACTGCCATGTTGACCGAGAGTCACATAAAATGGGTCTGAGACATAGAGAACTGACTCTTATGAATGTTTTATTTACTTATCTATCATTCTCATCAGTAAGTAGCCTTCTTCCCTGTCTCTGGTTACCTTTTGCACTTAGCTGGTCAAATGACAATTAGATGAAGGATGGAAATAAATTGGCAGATTGCCTTTAGCTTCGAGACAAGGGTTCTTTCTTTCTATGGTTTAGTTTCACAAAGGGTTTTGTAGGCATTGGAAGTTTTGGTACAAAGCAGCTTGGTGTAAAGGTTGTAGCCCAAAAGGGTGAATGAAGAGGTCAATGTCCTTGGCCTCACGCTGCTGGGTTTTGATATGATGAAGTCCCTTACACTGCATGTTGTCCTTTCCTGTACTTGGAAAAATGATTTTGAAATATAGTAGATTATTATTTTACATTTTATTTGGAAATAAGGCCCAGCTTCCCAGAGAATATGCCTGCTGGAGTCATATAATACCCAGCCTGGATGGCATTATTAAGCAGCTTGGAATCATGTACAAAATCGCTCTGCATAGAAAAGAAGCAATTTTCTATTAATTTGTAATGTTTTTATTGTGCTTTTCTTATTACAAAAGTATTTCATGCAGAAAATTTGAAAAGTATAGATAAGCAACAAAGAAATGCATAAAAACCCCTTGAATCTTGTCTCTCAAAGATATCCACTGATAACATTTTATATTACCCTTTAGATTTTTTTAAATGAATATTTTAACATAAGCAGTATTGCACTATTCACAATATATTTCTTTTTTCTTTTAACAGTATGTTTGAATATCCTTCCATGGCATAACAATCTTCTAGAATATCATATTTCATGATTGCCTCATATTTAGTTATGTGGGTCTATCATAATTTATTTAACTCTTTTCTTTTTTAGGGATATTTCATTTATATCCAACATTTATTTTTAGACTCTTCTGTCCTAAACATCTTTGTTGCTAAGTCCTTGTGCACATTCATCATTTATTCTTTAGGATCAAATTCTAAGGGTGCCAAAAATTTAAGGGTTTTGATATTTGTTGCCCAAACGACTCTAAGAAAGTAATATCAGTGTACACTTCCACCCACTGAATCATACTTGGGACAATAGTAGAGAGATAGATTCGTTTAAAACTTTGCCAATACGACAGGTTACAATAGTGTCACATATGCATTTCAATTTATTACTAAAATTAAATAGGTTTTTGGATTTCTACAACATATTTATTGATATTTAAGCCTTTTAAAACCTTTTGTCTTAATTTGTATAAATTTCCGTACACAAATATATAAAGCACAGGCTCTGGAGACAAACTGCCTGGGGACTAGCCCAAACTCTGCCACTTTAGAAAGGCCAATCCCAAGACTACAAGAATATCAGCTCCTTTTTTTTGTTTGTTTTTTTTTCAGTTACCTTGGGTGTGATTTTCTGCATTTCTACATTTAAAAACTGACGTTAGAGGGGCGCCTGGGTGGCTCAGTTTGTTGAGCATCCGACTTCGGTGATCATGATCTCAGTTTATGGGTTAGAGCTTCACATCAGGCTCTGTGCTGACAGCTCAGAGCCTGGAGCCTGCTTCAGATTCTGTATCTCCCTCTCTCTCTGACCCTGCCCTGCTCACGCTGTCTCTCTCTCTTTCAGAAATAAATGAAAAACAACAAACAAAAACAAATAAAAAAATTTTAAAAACTGACGTTTGAGCCTGAAAAAAAAAAAAACAATCTAAAAAGTGACATTTGTGGCTGTGTTGATGCCTATTTTCCTGCATCCAGTCCCTCTCCTTTCCTGGCTGCGCTGGGCCACAAGACACTGCCTCAATGTGCTGCTTCAATGGGCTGCCTTGCCTTCTGGGTTTTGGTTGGGTCAAGGCTGTGGCGGCAGTGGAAGAGAAGAGAGGGAGACTGGAATAGGAGATCGTAGAGAGCAGCATGTGCTAAGCCAAAGTTTGGATTGAATTCCATACTTAGTGGGACACTGAGCAGGATTTTAGGTGGTGGAGGAAGATGGTCAAAGATTAAAGTGGAAGATTAAGACAGTTAATTTAATGGTTCTGGGTGGACTAGAAGAAGGCTGAAGGCAGGCAGCCCCTTGTGGGCTGGGATTGTGGCAGTTCCAGTGAACTTGTGTATGTTGGCCATGAGGGGGATAGGGATAGCTGATTGAAGAGACTTTTCCAAAGAAAGTGAACTGGTCTTGGGGGTGGGTATGTTAAGGAATTGTGTAGTAATACTGCTAGCATATGGCTCAGGCTGTTGCCTTTCTACAGTGACAACCACAGGGCTCTTTGCAGGGAGATCCTCCCTGGTAGCTAAAGTCACCCTGTTATGAAAGCCAAACACTACTTCTGCATTTTCTCTTTTCTTTGATTTCCAGGTCTTAGAATATTATAGTGTCTTAAAAACATATATTTAGGGGCTCCTGGGTGGCTTAGTCAGTCAAGCGTCTGACTCTTGGTTCCGGCTCAGGTCGTGGTCTTGTGAGATGGAGTCTTGCGTTGGGCTCCAGTTCTGTGCCGACAACACAGAGCCTGCTTGGGATTCTCTTCCTCCCTCTCTCTCTGCCTCTCCCTTGCTCACACATGTGTTCTCTCTCTCTCTTTCTCTTTTAAAATAAATAAACTTTAAAAAACCCCAAAAACATATACTTAAAATAACAATCACTAATTTCTTTCTTAGCAGTTGCATATTATGGCATTTAATATTTTTATTCCCAGTTGGCCTAAATGGTATCGCATAATCAGTTGAAAATCCTAGTGGGAGGCAGTCTGGAACAGTGGCAAACATGGGCTGGGGGAGGGGGGTGGGGTGGAAAGCTGGTTCCTAGCAAAGTAGGGCAACGCTGTATGTTTTTCCTCTTATAGACTCTCCAGTGTACTTGTGTGCTGTCCTTTGGTAACTTCTTTATCCTCTAAATGGTTTCCTTGGAAATACGACTTCATCTGGGTAAAGCATTTAAGAAGACAGAAAGGAGAGAGAATTCAAGTTGCTCTGAGATACACGGTAGATTCAGCCTTCTTTACCATTGGTGCTATTTTTTCTTAGGCATTTGCCAGGAGAATAGCTTTGGCTTAATAATTTAGCGATGGTAACCATATTGCCTGCTCGCATTGGAAGTGACTTTGGATATTGTGTAATCCAGTCTCTTTATTTTGCCCCAAGGAAAGCAAAACTCAGATCCACTTCCCCCACCCCCTTCTCTGTCCCCTTGGTCTCCTCAGACTGGAAATCTTTTGGTTTCTGTGAATCAGCTTCATTAAATAAGAATTGGATAACTTGGAAGTGTCTGGTAACATGTGACAACCCTCACCATGAGCTCTGGGGCTCTCCTCCAACCCATTGGTGGTTTCTCCACATTGACAGCACCTACTCAGATTCTATATTTGCTTTTATTTCTGAGGGTTTTGATTCTGGTGGGGACTAGAGCGTGTTGGTGTTAAGCAGGAAGCAAGTGATCTTCGCTCCACAGGATTCAATAGGCAAAATGGAGGAGGAAGTTCAACTGTGCTGGGTGGGAGAAAAGGGCAAGATTGTATCTGGGAAGGTCCCTTGGAGTAGCAGAAAGTCTGCAGGACTACCTCATCTTCAAGAGAAAATACTTACAGGACTGAAATGCCATTCACTTTGCCGTGGTTTCAGATTTCTTATTTGTATATTTCTTCCTTCTCCAAATTTTCTGTCATGAATGCCTTACTTCAGTATTCGGGGAGATTTATCTGTGTGTATCAATGTCTATATCACAATTTCTAAAAGATAAAATGCTTGAGGGAAGTAGCTCTGAAACCCTTGCGGGGGATTTTCAAGAAGATTGGAAGGAAAGCCCTGAACAGCATTTCCTAAAGTGTTTTGTGGGAAGCAATCTTGGAAAAACCGTTCCCCCGCCAAGTGCATTTGGAGCGACGTGCTCCAGGCTCCTCTTGGAGACTCATAATGCCCATTAAGAGCTCTGGAACTTTCTGCAGGAAAATAAAACAAAACAAAAACACAAAACTCTGCCTCAATTCTTTTAGCTCAGTGTTTCTAAACATACTTGGCTTGAAACTGTCTTTTGGGCCTTAAACTTCCAGCATGACCACTATTTTGTGAAACAGATTTTGGGAGAGTGCCCTTAAGAGAGTGCCACAGAAACTCAGTTTGAAGCCCTGTGTCTCAGGGTAAGCCTAACACAAACCAAACTGTCATGTCTCCCTTCTGTTGATGTCCTCGTGAACACCAATCAGTTCAAGTGAATATTAATGCTTGCCTTGAAGGAGAAACAAACGACTGAAAGCATACAGCTTGGAGGAGGAGGGCAGGTGTATCAATGAGGAAGGTCAGACTTATGGCCTCTTGGCAGGGGCTGCACTTCGCATTAGCAGAGCTGGGAGGGCCTCCTCTTTGACCTCGGTGGCTGACTTCTGGAGTCACCTCCCGGGAGCTTGGCTGCAGCCGCTTCCCCAGGCCAGCAGGGGGCGCCTCCTTTCTCTGCTGGAGGCAGCTGTGCTGAGTCCATCCTATCTGTGCAGCCCTCTTCTAGGTGTTGTGGGGCTGCGGAAGAGACAGCTTCACTCCTCCCTTACCAAACTGATGATCTAGTCAAGGAGATGAGGCCTATACTTATGAGGTGTCTGAAAATATAAGATTACCATTGTGTACTGTGTCGTGTAATATGGACTTTAAGGTATATCTTATGCATTTGGAGAAGAGGCCATCAGTGAGCCTGAAGTAGGGCAGAAGGTAGGGCTGGAGGAATGACTAGATCTTGAAAAGGCAGGGATGAGAGGGGAAGGCAATCATGTAGGGGAAAGGCCGGAAAGAACTATGATTTGTCCAGAGGCAGCATTGCCAAGTCCATTGGGAAGCTTTAGGCAACTCTGACAGGTGCTGCACGCAGCAGGATTTTTCAGATAGGTTATAGGGGTGACTTGTAGACAGGAGTCTACACTGAGTCTCCGTGAGTTCTTCACTGACCAGCCTAGTCTCTTCTGTGGTATGGCAGTTCTGGCCAAGTAGCCCATTCACTATGTACACTTATTAGCTTGCTCTTAAGTACTGTGAGCATGTCGTGTTTCCTACAGGGCCTGTGAGCTCTCTGAAAGCATGAGCAAAAGTCTCCTTCCCCTTTCCCTCCTGCCTGTTTGTCCTAAGCATGTCACACAATACTCAACATAAAGTATGTACTCAGTAAATGTTTGCTGATAGACCGGTTGAATTCTGAATAAAACTTGTTGTGGGCCCCTGGGTGGCTCAGTCGGGTGAGCGTCAGACTTTGGCTCAGGTCACAAACCATGATTTTATGGTTTGTGAGTTCAAGCCCTGCGTTGAGCTCTGTGCTGATAGCCTCAGAGCCTGGAGCCTGCTTCCGATTCTGTGTCTCCTCTCTCTCTGCCCCTCCCCTGCTCATGCTCTGTCTCTCAAAAATAAATAAACATTTAAAAGCATTTAAAACTCATTGCTTAGGTGTACATCTATGACTTCCTTAGGCCATCACTGAGTGTTAATGTCCCCATTTCACTGGGGGTGGGGAGGGAGGAAGAGGAATCAAGACATGCTCCAATGTTGCACAGCGTCAGGTAGCATCAGGCTATAGAGCCTCATTTAAAATCTAATTCTCTTTTGAGGCTCTTGTCTGCTCAAGTCAGTATGACTGAGTTCTGTCCTCAGTCTGGTTTGTGTGTGTGTGTGTGTGTGTGTGTGTATGTGTGTGTGTGTGTGTTGAGGTGGAAATGGAAGGGGAAGGAGAAGGTACAAAAACAATTAAGATGAAGTGCTCCCCTCAAGAGGCTTACACTCTTGTAAGAAGAACAAGGAGGAGCACTATTATCTGTAAAGGAGATACCAGCCAGCCTTTTGGGATGTAAGGGAAGGAGGGGCCAATTCAGCTACATGTAGGTTGTTACATATTGTTCGAAAAAGATGAGTGGGAGTTTCTTCCGTTGCTTTCTGTAGAGCCTCTTTCCTCGTTGATGCCAACTAGACTGCACCCACCGGGGCCTTATCCTTTCTTTCCCTCCTGCCCTGGGGCAGTGACAGCGTGCTCTGCAGCTGTGTGGCAATTCCAGGACAGACACTGTACCTCCAGGCACAGTCCACCAGATGGTGCAAAACAAATGAAACACCAGTCCTCATGATCTCTTCAGCTTGTCGAACCTGAAATTGACAGCTGTGGCGAGGGCTTTCTGGGAATTTTCCACTTCAGAGTTCAGCTAGAATGGTATGAAAATGTACCCTTGAGGCCTGAAGAGAAAGTTTGGAGTAGTTTTAGGGACTAAAGATTCGTGTGTGTGTGTGTGTGTGTGTGTGCACGCATGTGTCTTATATGTAGGCAAAATGGAGGCACTTGACTACATATGGAGTCTAGGAATCCTTCTGCCCTCATCCCAAATCGTCTTGCACCTCCAGGTTCAGGGCTAAACTTCCAGGCCACAAAATCATAGAAGTGTTCAGGTGGTAATGCCCTAGGGAGAAATAATACCGACTCATACTTGTTTAGAGCCTTGCATGTACTTTCATATTTCTGATTTCTTTCCCTCCCTCGCTCCCTCCCTCCCTCCCTCCCTTCCTTCCTCCCTTCCTTCCTTCTTCCCTTCCTCTCTCTCTCCCTTTCTCCCCCTTCCTCCCTCCCTCCTTTCCTCCAAGCCTCTGTTTGTTCTCTATGGTTAAGAGTCTGGTTTTTTTGGCTTATCTCTCTTTTTCCCTTTCCTTTATTCATTTGTTTTGTTTCTTAAATTCCACATATGAGTGAAATCGTATGGTGTTTGTCTTTCTCTGACTGACTTATTTCATTTAGCATTATACCCTCTAGACTCATCCATGTTGCTGCAAATGGCAAAATTTCATTCATTTTTATGGCTGAGTAATATCACATCTTTATCCATTCATCTATCAATGGATACTTGGGTTTCCTTAATAATCTGGCTACTATAAATAATGCTGCAGTAAACATATAGATTTCATGTATATAGATTTCAAATTAATGTTTTCATATTCATTGGGTAAAGGCCCAGCAGTGGAATTGCTGGATCATATGGTGATTCTAATTTTAATTTTTTGAGGATCTTCCATTCTATTTTCATAGTGAGCTGCACCAGTTCACATTCCCACAACAGTTCATAAGCACTCCTTTTTCTCCACATCTTCACCAATGATTGTCTTCTTTTCTTGTGTTTTTTATTTTAGCCATTCTGCCAGGTGTGAGGTGATATCTCATTGTGGTTTTGATTTGCATTTCCCTGATGATCAGTGATATTGAGCATCTTTTCATGTATTTGTAACCATCTGTATGTATTTTGGACACTAGCCCTTTATCAGATATATCATTGGCAAATATCTTCTCCCATTAAGTGGCCTTTGGTTCTGTTGATAATTTCCTTTGCTGTACAGAAGCTTTTATTTTGATGTAGTCTCCAACTTACCTCTGATTTCATTAGAACTTCATAACAACCCTGTGTACCAGGTAATGTTGTTATAGTCATTTTATAGATGAGAAAACTGAGGGTCAGAGATAGAAGAGTCCCAAGGTCATATACTTGGTTAGTGATGGAGCTGCTGGACAATATGGAGATCTTCAGGTGTTTTCCTGGGTTGAATTCTCTCTTTAAATGATTAGAATGCAATTGTCTTAAAAAGTAGGTGGTAAGAGGGAAGAAGAAGAGAAGATTGGGAAGGATCAAGTGCTTGATAGAGTAGAGAAAGAGCAGTGTAAGGGAAGACTAGGGGTCCAGAAGACAAATGTGCTTTTTCAAGTTTTCTTGGAGTGATTGTGTGTGTGTGTGTGTGTGTGTGTGTGTGTGTGTTAGAGAGAGAGAGAGAGAGAATACTCACATGTGCATCCATGAACACAGAGCAAGCATTACCTTACGCAAATATCACTTTATCCAATTTGGTTGTGCGTACTTTGGCTGTAGCAGTGAAATATATTAGAAAATCAAATTCCAAACAAGAAACAATGGAAAATAAACAAATAAAAGCACTTCCTTGTTAAATCAAAGTTGCATCGATTTCCCAGCATGGTACAGGAAACATGATTCCCTGTGCCCCTTCCTGTTCTCCCTAAACTGTCCCTTCCCCTTCCAGTGTCCACATAAGGAGTCTGTTGTAAGCCCTTCATCATACATGCTCTCTGCGTCTCATCCTTGCCTTCCCCTCAACAGTACCTGCAAGACTGTCATTGCCTCAGAGCTTGCCAAGTGACCAACAGATTCTTCAGAATCATCTGTGTTAAATACATTAATGAATGGTAATGGTTTAATGGGTAGCTCCTTTTGAGTAACACAGAAGAGAAGAGTTTATTTCATTCACAGCTTCATGCATAATTTAAAGCAAAGCACTATGGAGTTTCAGGCACTGATATTGGACAGGTCTTTGGGGTTCCTGGAGACTTCTCGGAATCATACACACCACCCCCAGATGTCTATGCAGCCTGTCCATGGAGTCATCTGTGGCCTGCCTGTAGAGATGTTTTCTGGTAGGGGGTTGTATTTAACCAGGCAAATTCACTCTTATGTTCTTCCTTCTTTCTCATTTTAGTGAAAGACTAAGGGTAAGACTCCCAGGACATTCTACATGGATTTTTGCAATAATCTCCATATTTCTCATTTTAGTTCCAGCCCCCTTGTACTTTTATCATTAGAGGTGGTTTCCATAAAATTTACTATGAAACAGATAAGATCATTTTATCTTCCTTCTTGAAAATTTTAAATGCTTCCTCATTTTCCTTTTTAAATAAAAGCCTAATTGATATATAATTCGCAGCCCATTAAAATTGACTCATTTAAATTACAGAATTCAGTGGTTTTTTTAGTATATTCAAAAAGTCACTGCAGTGGATGGGTGGCTCAGTAGGTTAAGTGTTCAACTTTGGCTCAGGTCATGATCTCATGGTTCATGGATTTGAGCCTTGAGTCAGGCATTGTACTGACAGCTCAGAGCCTGGAGCCTGCTTCAGATTCTGTATCTCCCCTTCTCTCTGCCCTTCCCCTGTCACACTTTCTCTCTCTCTCTCTCTCTCTCTGTCTCTCTCAAAAATAAATAAACATTAAAAAAAATTTTTGTAAGTCATGCAACCATCATTGCCAATATAAACTGAATTGTGTGCCCCTAAAACTCTTGTGTTGAAGTCTCAACCTCAGTGACTGTAGCTAATTAAGAAAAAATGAGTTCGTATGGATAAGCCCTAATGCAATATGACTGTTGTCCTTATGGGACGAGGAAATTAGAACACTGACAAACCCACAGATTGAAGGGCCAACATATGAAGACACAGAGGCCAAAAAAAAGTCTTCAGAATAAACCAAACCCATTGAAACCTTGACCTTGGACTTCCAGCCTTCAGAACCACAAGAAAAGAAATGTCTATGGCTTGAGGCCCCTGATTGTGTATTTTGTTACAGCAGTTCTGGTAGACTAATACATCTACATTTAAACTTAGAATGTTTTCATCACCCCCAAAAGGAAACATCTATACATTGTAGTCATTTCTTACTTTTCTCTATCTCTTTTAGGCCTAGGTAACCACGAATCTACTTTCTGTTCTATAGGTTTGTCTATTCTGGATGCTTCATAGAAATAAACCATACAATATGTTTTTTTTTTTTTTTTGTAAAAACTGGTTTCTTTCACTTACCATAATGTTTTCACAGTTCATCCATGCTGTAGTATATATCTCCACTTCATATTTGTTCCTGAATGACATTTCATTATGTGGACATACCACATCTTATCTATTCTACTCATCAATCGATAGACATTTGGATTGCTTCCACTTTTTGGCTATGAATAAATCTGTTATGAACATTCATGTACAATTTTTGTGTGTGTGGACATATGTTTTTATTTTTCTTGTGAATATATCTTGGAGTGGAAATGCTGGGTCATATAGTAACTTTGTGTTTAACATTTTGAGAAACTGCCAAGCTGTTTCTTGAAGTGGTTGTACTATTTTGCATTCTTATCAGCCACAGATGAGATTTCTATTTTTTTTTAATTTTGAGAGAGACAGAGAGAAGATCTTAAGCAGGCTCCATATGGAGACTGACACGGGGCTCAACCCCATGAACTGTAAGATCATGACCTGAGCTGAGATTGAGTTGGACATTTTAATAACTGAGCCACCAAGGCGCCCTTGTCTTTTTGATAATAGTTATCCTTTGCCTAATGGCTAATTTTTCTTCTGTTTTATTTTGGACATCTTTTCATATGTTCCTTGGCCATTCTTGTATCTTCTTTGGAGTAATGTCTATTGAGATCTTATATGCATCTTTTAATTGGTTTGCCTTTTTATTAATGAGTATTCTGGAAATAAGTCCCTTAGGTACATTGATTTACAAATATTTTTTCGCATTTCCAATTCCAAGTGGATTGTCTTCTCACTTTCTTGGTGGTATCTTTTGCAGCATAAATTTTAATTTTGATGAGGTTAAATTAATTAGTTTATGTTCTTTTTGTTTTTCGTGTTCTGGTGTTCTGTCTTCTAGGAAAGCACTGCCTGATCCAAGGTCGTGAAGATTTGTTCCCATGCTTTCTTCTGAAAATTTTATAGTTTTAGTTCTTACATTTAGGTTTATGACTTACTCTGAGTTAATTTTTCTGTATGGTTTTAGGTAAAGTATTCTACTTCATTCTGTTGCTTTTAGATATCTAGTTGTTGAATCATTTGTTGAAAAGACTTTTCTTTCTCCATTGAATTATTTTGGCATCCTTGTTGAAAATAAATTGACCATTAATGTAAATATTTATTTTTGACTTCTCAGTTCTGTTAATCTATATGTTTTTCTTCATGTCAGTACCACACTGTCTTGATTACTCTTACTTTAGAGTAAGTTTTTAACAAATTTTTTTTAAATGTTTCATTTATTTCTGAGAGAGAGAAAGGCAGTGTGAGCAGGGGAGGGTCAGAGAGAGAAGGAAACACAGAATCTGAAGCAGGCTCCAGGCTCTGAGCTAGCTGTCAGCACAGAGCCTGATGCGAGGCTCAGACCCATGAACCCTGAGATCATGATCTGAGCCGAGGTCGGACGCTTAACCGACTGAGCCACCCAGGTGCCCCTAGGTTAAGTTTTGAAAGAAGGAAGTGTAAGTCTTCCAACTTTGTTCTTATTTTTAAATATGGTTTTGGCTATTCTAAGTTCTTGCATTTCCACATAAATTTTAGGGTCAGCTTTCACTTTCTACAATGGAGCAGCTGGAATTTTGATGGAAGTATATTGAATCTGTACATCAGTCTGGGGAGTATTGTCATCCTAACAACATTAAGTCTTCTGATCCATGAACATGGGATGTCTTTCCACTTATTTAGATCTTTAGGTTTTTTTCCAGCAATATTCTATAGTTTTTAGTGTAAAAGACTTCCATTTCTTTTGTTACTTTTTTCCCTAAATGTTTTCTTTTTTATTCTATTGTATAAAGATTTTTTAAATTGTTATTTTTGGATTGTTTATTGTTAGTTCAGAGATACAATTGATTTTTGTATATTAATTTTGTATCCTATAGTTTTGCTGAACTTCTTTATTCATATAGTGTTTTTAGTGGATTCCCTAGTGTACAAGATCATGCTATCTATGAATAGAAATATTTTTACTTCTTTTCTAATTGTGATACTTTGTATTCATTCCTTCTTTTGTTCCTTCCTTCCTTCCTTCTTTCCTTCCTTCCTTCCTTCTTCTCTTCCTTCCTTCTTTCCTTCCTTCCTTCTTTCCTTCTTTCCTTCCTTCCTTCTTTGCTTCCTTCCTTCCTTCTTTGCTTTCTTCCTTTCTACCACCCTTCCTTCCTTCCTTCCTTCCTTCCTTCCTTCCTTCCTTCCTTCCTTTCCATTATTTTCTTTCTTTCTCTAAATTCCCTATCTAGACTTCTGCGCAAATGAATAAGGGTAAGACAAAGCCGAAAGGAAAAGAAAAGGAGAGGTAGTTATTTAAAATAGTGTTGGAACATAGCTTATAAGATATGAGCCCTTTGGGTTTCCTTTTAAATCACTTACTAAGGCACTCTTTGAAGAGTAAAATCCCTACTTATTAGGAAAATTTTGAATTTAACTATATTGTGTCTATATGCTGGTCTGCCAACTTCTTTTACTTTATTTTCTAATAAAAGTGCCTTTTCATTTGGGGGAGTATCTCCGCCTCCATTTCTCATGTTCAAGGGGAGCAGATAATTATAGTATTTACCCACCCATCTTCACAGATGTGAAGCTGTTCAGCTCTTCCTTCATATGCCGTGAATTTTACTGTGTTCATATTATAAAGATCTTTTTTCCTCTCTTAGGTCAAAGTTTGTTTCTGTTGATTGCAATAAAAAAATCTGTTATGCAGACTCACGTAGTAGATGACTCTTTAAAACATTATTATAGATGGTGGGCCCCCCTAACATGTGATAACATTACTGGTCAAACAGCATTGATAATAAAGCAAAATCTATTTTAAATTCAAAGATAACAAAAAAGAGAAAGAATTTAAATTGAATCTGTTTAAGAGGCTTGATACTACTGAACTTTTAAATAGAGGCATAGAGGAAATATTGAAAGGATATCTGGATGCTGCAATGACTTACTTTAGAATTTGAATAGAAGACTGGAAAGAGAATGGAAAGAGACTAAGCTATTTCTTTAAATTACCCTAAATAGGAAAACAGGTGCTAACTACAACGCAGAAAGCAGTATAAGAAAATCCTGCACACACCACCAAAGCCAGTTCTGTGCCCCACTGTTTCCTCCTTAAGTCCTACCCTGCAGGGATTACCCCACCCCCACTCCCAATCTGTGCTTTACTTTTTTTTTTTTTTTTTGAGAAAGAGAGAGCAGAAGAGGGACAGAGAGAAGGGAGATACAAAATTCAAAGACAGGCTCCAGGCTTGCTGTCAGCATAAAGCCCAATGTGGGGCTGGAACCCACAAAACTGTGAGATCATGACCTCAGCTGAAGTCAGGTGCTTAACCAACTGAGCCACCCAGGTGCCCCTGTGCTGTACTTTGTTTGCATCAGGGCAGGGGTGTGGTGAGGTGGGGGGATGTCGTCCAGAGTGCCCCCTGCTGGCGGGTCCCCCTATGCTCCACCCTTCCCCCTAGGGTTTCACCTTCTCTGACTTTCCTCCTGACCCATCTTGCCTGCCCAGTCTCTCTCAGCCATTGTCTTCTGTGCTCTGTTCTGAGCCCTCTGTTGATATGTTGGGGCTCTTCAGTTACTCTCCCCTTTCTGTTCTGCCTGGACTCTAGTCTCCCAGGGATGGCAGAACTGCATATTCTCCTCTGGCAGAAAAGGTAAGTCAGTACCTCACTCCACAACCCCTCCTCCAAACAAAAACCAGTCTGCCTTCTGTTCACAAACATGATTTCTGTTGGCTAGCAGTTTCATTCAGTGCTTCTCAGGGCTCAGAAAGCAGAGGATATCTGGATCAAAATGGTCTAATTTTATTATTGTTATTATATTTTTCTTTTTAATCTGTATTCAAGTTAGTTAACATACAGTGCATTCTTGGCTTCAGGAGTAGGACCCAATGATTCATTTCTTACATATGGCACCCTCCTTAATGCCCATCATCCATTAGCCCATCCCCCTACCCCTTCCTCTTTGTTTTTATCTTGTCTTTCTTTCCCTTCCCCTATGTTCATCCATTGAGTTTCCCAAATTCCACATATGAGCGAAATCATATGAAATCTTTCTTTCTCTGACTAACTTACTTTGCTTAGTATAATAATCTTCAGTTTTATCCATGTTGTTGCAAGTAGTAAGATTTCATTCTTTTTCATCACTGAGTATATATATACACTACATCTTCTTTATCCATTTGGAATTTATCCAAAGGATACAAAAATGCTGATTCAAAGGTGGCACATGCACCCCAGTGTTTATAGCAGTGCTATCAGCAATAGCCAAATTATGGAAACTGGGTCTAATTTTATAATATCAGGATGAGAAGGGACATACTGAGTAGTCTGACCCTCCATGCAGAAGCTCTCGATGAGGTCCTATACACTTTCTTATCCCCAGATTTATCAGTGGGTGACTCCAGTTGACTTCATGCTCTTGTAGCTATAGCTCCCTAAAGTGCTACCTCCACCAGAGCATGTGCTCTTTCACTTACTCCCCCTACTGGGGAGAGAGGTATGTCTTTAGGAGAAAAATTCCCCCTTACTCCTTCAATGAGCTTACTTAATGGCTCCAGCTGCTCTATGTCTCCTCCTTCACCACCAACCCCCAGACACATGCAGTAACTTGAAGTTACATTGTGATGGTCTTTCTCCTGAGCAGTTCTAGACCATCGGGCTTCCATGTGACAGTATATTTTTGGGGGATTTCACACGTTGAAAAGACATATCAACGCTTTTGTGCAGAGCGAGTTTGACCCATCTCCAACAAGTGTATCTCTTCATCTCTGCAGATTTCTCCAGCTCTGAAGGTAAGCACATGGCCACGCATGAATGATTCCCCTCGTCCTTCCTCTGAACATTCAGTGAACATCGAGAAACTGTAAACTTCCCCTTTCCTTCTGTTTTTCAGAGACATTTTTTGACTTGTACATGACAATCTGCACATTTCACAAATTCCTTAGAGAAAAAGGGAGGAAGAGGAAGGGCACACGAGAAAATTTAGAGAGGTATTCCAGAGTTTGGAAAATGAGTCCTAGTGCTTCATTTCACTACTTTTAAGCAAATTCAAGAAAATGGGGGCAAAAATGATGATAGAAGACGACGGACAAAATAGGACCAGTTTTAAGAAAGCATTTTGAATGTTATATGGCTGTATAAAAGTCCTAACCGTTTTGTTACCATTTGATAATGAGGGAATGTTGTTTTTTTTTGTTTTTTGTTTTTGTTTTTGTTTTCAGTGACAAAGCAGCATCTTTTTAAAAAAGTCAGAATGATTGACACATGTATCTCACATAAGACAAACCGATTCAGTGTTGGAAAGATTCAGAATGCTTCAGACTGAGGTTCAGTTGATATTTATTAAAATCTCTTACTATACAAAAAAGCTTATGTCTGAGGATTTCATATATATAATCTCACTGGACACCCAAAGTAAGCTTATAAACTTGTCATCATCATTATTATTCCCATTTTACAAATGAGCAAATTGAAACTTGAGCCAATTAAGTTCTTTCTCCAAAGTCAAAGTGGAGTCAGGAAACACCCTTTCTAATCTTCTTTGCTGTTTTCCCCTCCTCCCTAGCCTACCAGCTTTATTTAGGCATAATTGACAAATAAAATTGGAAGACATTTAAAGTTTACAACGTGATAATTTGACATACATGTACATTGTGACAGAATTCCCTCCAAGTTATTTAACACATCCATCACCCCACATATTTACATTATTATTATTATTATTATTATTATGAGAACTTTAGGTTCTACTCTCTGAGTAAACTTCAATGACAAATACAGTGTTTCAATTACAAATACAAAATACAATGCAGTGTTATTGCTTGTAGTCCCCGTGTTACACATGAGATCCTCAGACCTTACTTATTACTGAAATCTGTATCCTTTTAGCAATCTCTCCCTATTTCCCCCACCCCAGCACCTAGCAACTACTGTTCTACTCTCTGTTTCTAAGTGGGACTTTTTCTTTCTTCTTCCACATATTAGTGATACTATCTTCCTAATGTTCAGAGACTGTTGCAAAACCAGTACAATGACTAAGATCCAACAGAAGCCAAAGGAAGTAACTGACAGTGAAAAATGAGCAGAACCCTTTCTCCGGCGAGGAGTACTTGCAGCAAGCAGGCAATTATACCGTTGCCTAGGGGAAAACAGAAACTCTCTTCTAGGATGGTGCAGAGCATTCATTTGCCAAGGCCGTGGGGTTTCAGAGGGGCACCAGATCCAGGCTTGTGCTTATAAAGATCCATCAGGCAGAGGCGAGGGCGCTGGGAGAAGGGTGCATGCCCAGTACCTCACAGAGACAGTATTCGTAACTATTGGAAATGCGACAGAAACAGGAAAAACACATGAACTCAACTCAGAAATTGTCGCGTCTTTTGGTGACTGTAGAAGGTGCAGGGTTTTTTTAATCATGGTGGAAAATAAAAACAGTCATCTGTGCACACTGTGTCACGTGTGCTACAAAGCATCTGCCCACCCTGTAGCCTGAGATGCCGTGCTCTGGCCAGCACCGCAGAGCCCACCATGGCTTCCATGCAAGGGCCTTACTCCTCTTTGATGGCCTTCCCTGTCCAGTAAAGTCACCTCAAGGAGGGACCCCCACCTCCCCACCACGCCCTACCCCTGAGTGCAACTCCACCCTGAGCCCAACATTCTATTCAGTCTGCTTATGCCCCTCACTTATCTGTGGGGATGAATCTCTTTATTTAAAAATGAAGGGAGACTGCTTCAAAATATCTCATAATATCTCAGATGAGAGTGAAAATAATGGATGTGCAAGCTCTTCTGGAGGGCAAGTTTGGATAGAGCCAAGGAAGGATCATGGGGAGGGGGTTAGTGTGAGAGGACTCTATGGCCAGGAGTCAGAGGATCCAGATCTCAAGTCTGGCATTCAGGACCAATGAGTGATTTAAATGAGAGATTTCTATAAAGCGAATCTGATAGATTTAATAAGAAGATAGATAAGATAAAATGTGTGAAAGCATTGGGTGTGGTGCCAGGACCAAAATCCTGGAGACAGGATGAACTGAGGGTGGGTTTCAAAGTGGCAGAAAGGGAAGAACTGGATGAAGGAGCAGCTCTACAGTTGAAGACCCATTCAACTGCTTGGTGGATTTTTCAAGGGTAAATACCAGGGAGTTAGAGGGGCAGGGGTTTTCCATGTGGACTAGTTTCCTTCCTGTTCTTCTTATGTCAGTTGAGTGGGCTTGATGGCCATGGATGACGTTGATTGCTCCAATGACACCAATGCTTCAATTTTTCCCAGTGAAAAATAGGGTAAAGAGTGACTCCTTGCCAAAGTCCCCTTGATGATGATGGGAGGACGATGCTGTTTCCTTTCAGGCAGCATAGGATTTCCCCCCAAGGCTTCTGGAAGATCCCAGGTGCACTAGCTTGACTGTCACAACTTAGGTAAACATGGCCACCCTTGAGGTGGCTAAAGTGGAATTTCGGACATCTAGAAATATCAGGCCAATAGCTGCCCCTGGCTCAGCTGTCACTTTCCCTTCTTTTGGACCATCCAGAGGAAGAGAATCCAGTAGTAGAGAAAACAAATTGCCCAAGTGCTAATTCCCTTGATAGCAGCCTGGTGGACTGAGTTTTAGAGAAGAAAAGGCTTTTTTGTCTCCTATAACATTACTCTGAAAAGTTTAGGTTGCTGAGACAAAGCACAATGGGCTTTTGAGGTAATGACTGGTTTTACTACTGCAGGTGAGCTTTTGGACTTTAAGTTTGCTCAAGCAAGAGAGCGTCAGAAGAGACAGTATTGACTCCAGAATTTCTACATTTGAGAGGCCATGGGTAGCAACCTGCTTGGAAGCATGGGCTGGGGAAAGGCAGAGCCTGCTGGGCTGGACAGCAGGTGAGTTAGGTTTAGTAGATATACTGCTTTTAGAGAGTATATTTCACTTTGGTGGCGTGGGAATCATATTGTTTCTCATTATGGAAGAGGGCACACAAGACCTGTCAGCACCTTCATGGTGTCAACTCTTATAAGGCGATGAGTTGGACAAGCCAAGGCAGTTGCTTGTTGAGTCATAATGGACAGCACATTGACCATGGAAGTTAGGAAACTTGTGTTTCAGTTCTTGCTCTGTTAACAGTCTCACCTTGGACAAATGAGACCCTCCTCTCTTTAGGTGTGAAGTTAGTTATGTGTTTTTTTTAAAAAATATTTTTTATTTATTCCTAGGAGAGAGAGAGAGAGAGAGAGAGAGAGAGACAACGTGAGTGGGGAAGGGTCAGAGAGAGAGGGAGATACAGACTCTGAAATAGGCTCCAGGCTCTGAGCTGACAGTCAGTACAGAGCCTGATGCGGGGCCCAAACCCACAAACCATGAGATCATGACCTAAGCAAAAGTCGGACGCTTAACGGACTAAGCCACCCAGGCGCCCTTGAAGTTAGTTATGTTTAAAATGAGGGAAGTCATCTAGATCAGTGCCATCGTGTAGAAATACAATATGAGAAATATGAAATTAAAAATTTTCTATCAGCCACATTTCAAAAATCAAAAGAAACAAGTTAATTTATATTCTATTTAACCCCATATATCCAAATTATTACTGTTTTAACAGGTAAGCAATGTTAATGTTATTAATGATACATTTTACATCCAATTTTGTGTTAACTCTTCAAAGTCTGGTGTGTAGTTTGCCCTTAGGGCACATCTCAATTGGACCAGCATGGTTCAAGTGCTCAGTGGCTCCTCGTGCTCAGGGGTAGCCATATTGGACAGTATGAATGTAGATGATGTCTGAAGACCCAGCCAGCAATAAAACTCTTTAATTCCATGACATGCCATCCTAAGACTGTTTTATCTTTTTCTTAGTCATCCTTCTTTGGATTCTTATCTCTGGAAGATTCCAGTGTCAATCCGAACACAGGAAGAACTCATTTGTGACTAGACCCTCTTGGCCCAGATATGCTATAGACCTCCCAGGAACAAAGCAATTAACTTTTCTCCTTACCTTGGGAAATTGCATTGAGATCCCGTGTGAAAGGAGATGATACATACACATGCAAAGTAATTAGTCCTTGAGCACTTCTTCTGACACAGTCACAGACGTCAGTGCAGTCTGTGATGCATGTTCCTGCCCGAAGCTGCAGGAAGTGTAATTAACTCTCTCCTGTAAAGTGCTACAAGATGCTGTAGATGAAAGGTGACCAGTGAGAGCTAAACATCACCCTGAGCAACGTTTGATCATGCCCATCCCCAGTCAGCACCATTACAAACCCAGACTGACGTCATTTCTGCAGTTAGCAGCTCTTCCACCTGGGGAAAGATGTAATGGGAGTGTTGAGGCTCCACTAGGTGATCCATTAAAAAGAAGAAACATCCTCAGACTTTTGCCCAAGGGGCCTTGCCTTGTCGTGGATTCCAAGAAGCAGACCCCAATTCCCTGAAATTGTACACATAGTGCCTAATTGAGCTTGCCCCTCCTCAAGCTGAAGTCACTTCAGGTAGTAGATGAGTCAGAAATAGCTATATGATTTTGTTTGCATTTGATACTGGAGACTGGGGGAGTTCTCAGGCCCTGAGATCTCAACTACCAGCCAGTGCCAGGTTCTTGACTTCCCCGTGAGAAAGAATTCAAGGGCGAGTCAGAGTACAGTACAGTGGAAGAGGCTTTATTACAAAGCAAAAATACACACTTGAGAGAAGGAGGCCAGGCACACTCAGATAGAGGATCTTAGTTGCCCCGGGTAGATGTAAGGCTCTGATCTTTATGGGCAGTTATAATAAAGGGGTGGAATAATTTTGCAGGGTTGTGAAAATGGGCGGGGACTTCCAACAGCTCTGCATGTCATTATGCATGCTGTATGCTAGTTACTATGCCAAGCACAATCTGACTTTTTTTTTTTTTTGCAAATACTCTAAATACACTTGAAATGCACAAATGGTCCTCTAGCTTGCTGAATGATGGGGGGAGGGATCATTCTTGGTCATTTGTAGGTTAACCGGGTCTTTGTGCATATGCATTCTATGGATTTGAACAACATAATGCTTGTGGCCATGAGAAACCACAGAGATGCTATCACAAGGCTTACTTGGTTGTCACAAACACCCTGTTAGGTATCAGGTTCACTCTGTTCCCTGTCCCTTTTTTCTCCTACAGTCACCCAACATTTCCTTATCTACCTGCCTCATCTTCCCCCTTCTGAGAATTCCAGTCCTTAATTCTTGAAGAGATGTAGAGGGAATAGATCTGTCTTCTGTAGCTGCTTCTTGCTGATTTAGGGGTATTGCCCTTGCCTAGTATGGAGGTAGAATTCTCTGACTACCTGATCTCAGGGTTTCAAAGATATGTATGCAGGAGGGTCCGTGGTGAAGATGGCTTGAGGCTCTTGCATGACCATCATCTTAACATGGAACTGTTGTAACCTGAAAGGAACAAATGTTGACAGTAGATGGAATATGCCTGGGCAAAACATCAGTATTAGGAGTGTGAGAATCAAGGGTCTTAGATAAGACACTGTGTAGTAACCCTTGAAGGTATGTAGAGCAGATCGGGCTGGATCTAGGATTTCCTGAGAAATGAATGAGCCTTTGCTGAAGTTGTGAAGCCTGGTAGCTTGTTCCAAGATTTAGGTTGCTCCCATTTCTACCTGTCCAGAGACATTAATGTAAAAACAACAAGAAGCATTAGACAAAGCACATATTCCTCATTCAGCCAATAAATAATCTAAGGCAATTCTGTGGTGCATCATCATGGCTCCAACGAATCTATTGATTGCCTTAACAATATGAAATCTTGTCCTGACAGTTGGGCAGTACTGGACATAGATCTTGTGATGTTTTTGGCTGTTGCCCTGTTGTAGACCATTTCTCCTGTCAAAGCAATGAGGCTTCTTATGGGTGCCACTACTGCCAGAGCTAGTAGTGGTGTCCCTCTCTTCTTTATTGCTTTAGATGTTTCTGAGGATTTAAAGATCTGTGGGCTATTGGTAAATTTTTGAGTGTGTTCACATGGGGGATAGACATATTGAATTATCCAGTAGTTTCATGATGTGTCATTTATATCCCAACATTGAACTGCATATCCTTGATTGTTGCATATACTCAGGAACATGGGCTCTTTTTCCAGGCATATGAGCCCTGGTGTTGGTAATTTAGGGGACTTAAGCTTGGATGAGCTGAAGGAACCCACTTTTTATAGAGGACCAAGGGATCCTCTTGTGTGACTTTACCTCCATCCTTATCATCCCAAAAGTCATTATGCTCCTCATCATCCCAGTCATCTGGATTGCATCTTAGTTAGTCATGTTCTGGGCATAATTTAGTATTTGACTCTAGAATTTTCCTTCTGTCTCTGAGTATATGTGGTAGGTTTATCTTTGTTGTCTAGGATCACATCCTGGTAGACAGAAATCAGGGGAACTACATTTGCATGGGATAGGGCCTGGGATATAGTCTCCTCTTGCAGTAAAATTGTATCTAGGCAGGCCACAGGAAGGACAAGAAGTATATTTTGTGGCATATTCATTTGAGGGTCTAAATTGGTATACCAGACAAGTAAATTTTGGTTGTGACAAAAAGCCCCTTGTCATTCTGTAGAGGAAGACATTTGTGGATGGATATATTAACCGGGAAGGCCAATATGTTTACGATAGGATTTGGGCCCCATTAGTCTTCTGTAAATTGGATGATTTCAGATTGCTTCCCATGGGGCTGGTTGTCCATGAATGAGATTTGTCCCACTTCACTGGAAGGTTGATGGTGAATACTCAACAATTGTTTAAGGAGGTGATCTAAATGAAGTCTGGAGTAATTTGGACCCAAGTATTGTTTTCCCATTCGGAGTCCCAAAGAAGTTGACACCCTGAAAGCATGACAAGGAGTAGAAGCATTTGGGTGTGGCTATACCCAGCAAAGACAGAGGAGTTTTCTTCCCCAACACACAAAATCTGTAATGGCACAGTAACATGGAAAGAAATAAGAAAAGGACTAATATTCCCAGTGGAAACATTCATGTTACTTACTTTATAGCTTTGTTTGTAGAATGGTAGCTTGAGAGTCTCCAGGGTCTCACAGGTGTTCTCCTCCCTCATGTCCTGTGTTGACTGAAATAAAACGGATTTATTTCTAGCTAGGTGAAACTGGCTGGCTATTCCCTGGAGTTTGACTGTGGTTAGGGTGCTCAAGAGGACCAGGTTATAGGCCCATACATTTGCATTGTAGTTGGTCTATGGGGGAATTCTCTTTCTAGGTCTTGAAAACGACCATGTCTCCTGGGAGAAATGAGGAGGTTAAATGTTGGGGGTTGGGACCTGGGAGGGTTTTATTTCCATATTCTGTAATGTTTTTGTTTTTGTTTTTGTTTTTTTACTTGTCCCAGTTTATGATGTGTCTGGCTATTTCTTGAACCTCAGTACCAACTAGAAAGTCTGAGGTAAAAAAATATCTTTCATACAACATCTCATAGGGACTAAGTTGAAGATTGGATTTGGGGCAGTTTTGACCTGAAGGAGAGCAATGGGAAGCACTCTTATTCATGATTCAGAAGATTCTTGACATAGTTTGGGTGTATTCTTTTTGAGGTAATGGTTGACCTTTTTCACTTTTCCAGAGAATTGTGGCCTCCTGGGCATAGAAATGATAACTGATTCCAAGGACTTGAGCTAATTGTTGGGTGATTTTGGTTGTGACTGAAGGCCCATTGTCACTCTCTAGCAATCGAGGAAGACTAAATCATGGGATAATTTCATTAAATATTACTCTGGAAACCCTTTGAAGCTCTCTCTGTCCTACAAGGGAATGCCTCTGTCTGTCCTGTGAAGGTATCAGTTAGTACTAGGAGACACTTAGAAGTCTGTGCCTGTGGCAGCTGGGTAAAGTCTATTTGCCAATTTTCACTTGGAAAAGTACCTCAACATTGGTTTTAGAAGTGAAGACGGTTTCATTCTGCCTTCTGGTTTATTATAGAGGCACTGAGGACAACCTTAATAATATCTTTAACTGTTTGTTAAATCCCCTTTTCAAGGAGGAGATGGGTAACTAGTGACCTTAGAGCATCTCTCCCCATTTGGGTAGAGTTGAGTATTTGTTTAATGACTTTCCATAGGTGCCATCTGGGGAGTAGTACTTTATATTCTCCAATTCACCATCTACTAGGGTCTCTATTATACCCTCTTTGTTTAGTCTAGTCTTGCTCCATCGTAGTATATTTTGGGTTAGAGGCAGAGAGGCCTGGGGTATCAAAGCCAAGGTAGTGGTTTTAATGGTCTCTGTAGCAGCTGTCCTTTTTGCTGTTTTGTCTGCTAAGGTGTTTCTTGTGCTTATTTCTGAGTCACCTTTTTGGTGGCCTCTGGAGTGTATTACAGCCACTCTAGAGGTTTTTAAATTGCCTGCAGGAGCTGTCCTATCTTAGGGCCAAGCTTTGTGGGAGACATTTTTTTTTTCCATTTAAAAGACCTCTTTCTCTCCAGATGGTTTCATGGGCATGTAAAGCCAGAAAGACATATTTAGAGTCAGTATAAATGTTAGTCCCTTTGTCTTTTCCCAGTTGAAGAGCTTGAATGAGAGCTGCAAGTTCAGCTTTTTCAGCAGAGGTGTTAGGTGATAGTGTTTGGCCTCTATAATTTGATGGAGGCTAACAATGGCATATCCAGCTCTCCTTAATTCCTTGTTTACAAAGCTGCTCCCATCTGTAAACCAAACTTCATTTGGATTTTCTAGAGGCTTGTCCTTTAGATCAGGCTTATTAGAATATGTTTGTTCAATAGTTTTTGTACAAGAGTGCTCCGACAAGTAACAGGGTTGCTGGTTTTAGGGTTTGGTGGACTTTAAGGGTTATATCTGAGGAATCCAAGAGAAAGACTCAGTACTTAGTTAAGCGTCTTCCTGTCAACCCGTTGTTCTCCTTTTATTTCCAGAACTCCTTGTACCTGGTGGGGTATTAGCACTTCCAGAGGTTGTTCCAGAGTTAGTTTAATAGCTTCCTCAACAAGGAGGGCTATGGCTGCTACCACCTGTAGGCAGCTTGACCACCCACTGGCTATAAAGCCTAGTTGTTTAGAGAAGTAGGCCATAGGTCTGGGGATTTCTCCTAGTTTTGGAGTGAGGACTCCCAGGGCTACCCAAGGTTTCATCTACATATAGAGAGAAGGTCTTTTCTAAGTCTGGAATCCCAAGGGCAGGGATGGTGGTTAAGTAGTCTTTGATGGCTTGACTTGAAAAGCCTTTTGTTGTTCCTGTCCCCTTGAGCTTTGCAATGAGCCCAAAGCATGGGATTCAGATGGGGCAAAATCTTGCCATCCCTAAGAAAGTTCTGAGATTTTGTTTGTTTGTTTGTTTGTCTGTAGAGGGCTTATCTTGAGTATGACCTCTTTTCTTTTTGCAGACAAGGTGCTCCTCCCAGGAGTTAAAATACATCGTACATCTTTAACTCTTTGTAGAGAGATTTATACCTTTGATGGGGAAATCTGATAGCCTTTTTTCTGAGGAAGTTTAAGGTTAGGATGGTGTTTTCATTGGAGTCTTCCTTGGTGGGACTACATATGATCAGGCCAACCACATACTGGAAGAGTGCCCTGGTCTCTAGTTTCAGTTCTCGGAGGTCCTTTGTCATGTGTTGTCAAAGAGATGAGGACTGTTTCTGAGACCATGAGGTAATACAATCCAGGTATATTTTTGATCAGCATTGGAAATGGGATCTGTCCATTCAAATGCATACAGAAACTGTGAGTCTGGATGCAGAGGTGTGCAGAAGAAGTCATCTACAGGTCCAGAACAGTAAACCAGTGAGTATCGCCAAGGATCTGGGTGAGGATTGTTCTAGGATTTGCCAAGGTAAGGTAGATAGGAATCACTGCCTCGTTTATGGCTCTGAGATGCTGTACCATGTGGTATTCCCCACTGGATTTTTTAAGTGGGAGGATGGGGTTGTTGCATGGTGATTGGCAGGGCACTAGGAGTCTATGTTTGAGAAACTTAAATATGAGGGATTGGAGTCCTTGCTTGGCTTCTAGCTTAAGTGGATACTGTTTCTTAGGAGGAAATTTGCTTTTGTCTTTAACAGACACTGTTATTGGCTTAATGTCACTGGCCTTTCCAGAAACTCCTTGATCACACTTGGATTGATTTGAGTCCAAATTTCAGCAGGGACTTTTGTTGGTGAGTCTTGATGTTTGCCCATGACTAAGGCCAGAAATATTTGTGTCCCTGACTTCTGAGGCATAAAATAGTTCCCAGGGAGCTCAAAAAATCCTGGTGTAACAGAAGGGTGGGGCATTCATGTGTGACCAGAAACTGATGTGAAATCATTTGGTCACCAATTGATGGGTGAAAAAGTTAATTTTTTAATACTGTCAACTCTGGTAATCTTACAGCTTTTGGAGGATAAAGGTCCAAGCAGTCAGTCAAGACAGAGTAAGTGGCTTTTTGTGTTCATTAGGAAATTAACATTTCTGCCTGCCACATCTAGGATTACCGGAGGCTCTTGTGGTCCATAGAACATTACCTGTGATGGACAAGGTCAAGGGAGCTACCAGGGTCTTTGAGTCCCATTAGTTGTCAATGGAGGCAGCCATCATGGAATTGGGAACCATCTCCTCCCCTTAGGATCTGAGTGCAATCTTTTTTTTAGTGGCCGCTTTCTCCATCTTGGTGGCAGTGTCCTTTAGGTATGACCTCACAAGTCTTCATCTGGTGGGGACATTCTGATTTCCAGTGACCTTGCACACCACAGTAATAACAAGCCCTAGTATTTGGTGTAGGTCCAGAATGTCTCAAAGGGTAATGCTGAGGTTACAGAGCCTTGCTAACTGCCACAGTTTTTAGCGATGCCTGTTTCCAACTCTCTTACTTGCCACACTGAGTCTTCGTCTCCTCCTCAGCTTGGTTCCGATTATTATAAACCCCAAATGCCAGTCAGAAGTTGGGTCGTGGGGTTTGAGGCCCCAGAGCTAACCCTTGCATTTTGCACCTGATGTCAGGTACAGATTGACTGATAAAATTACTTCCCAGGATGACTTGTTCTTCAGGGGTCCTAGGGACTATATTAGTATATCATTTAAGGTTCTCTCCTAGGCACGCCTGAAATAGGGTGGGATTTTCTTTCTTTCCTTGTGTAATTTTCCAGATTGTATCATAATTTGTAGATTTGATAATGCACTTTTTTAATTCCTTCAATTAGGCAAGTTGCCATATTGGTTTTTCTGTGCATTCCCTCCCTTCCCCTCTGATAGTTTTAACTGGGGTACTGAGCTGGCACAGCATTTGTTCCTATAGGGTATTGTTCCAAATCCCTGTCAACCCAAGTGTCAATAGGGGCTTGAGCCTCTATCCAGATACACTGCTTTGTATATGGGGTGCAATAAATAGAGAAAATAATATGTAGATCTTAAGATCAAAGGAGAGATCAGGAGCCTGGAACTCTTCTGTGACCTTGCCTGGATTTTTAGAAAATCTACCCTGTTGCTGTTTATGTCATGGAGATATGTCATGAAGAAGGGAATGTGGACCTGAATAGTGCCTGCCTTGTCATTTGCTGCTTCTCATGATGGGCACAGTTTCGAAGGGTATGCATGGTAAGATGTTTCCTTACATGTCATCCCAGCAGGACTGCCCTTCCTGGGGAGGAGTGGATACAGAAGTTGACAAGGAAAGGAAGGAGCTGGTGTCAGAGGAGCTGAAGGGATAATACCTTTAGGAAGTGCAGGTGATGGAATTGTGGGTGCCCTAGAGGAAGGGGACTTCCCAATAAAGGTTTGTCTACAATGTCAGGTTCTTGGCTAGGAGGACCAGAAGGGGTGTGTGCATAATAGACAGGGCTTGTCTTCCAAAGGTCAGGGTTTTGGTGTCATGTCATAAATTCTTGTGCATAAGGGATTTCTGTCCATTTCTGTTGCTATTTATAATGTAAGTCTAATTGTAGTATAGTATTGTAATTTAGGATCCTATCCTCAGGCCAAAATTCTCCCCTCCAATTTATATTGAGGCTAGGCATTATTGCAGAAAAAGATCAGTTTCCTTTTCTTTAGGCTGTCTAGTTTAAAGGTTTACCAATTTTTTAGAAGTACAGCCCTGGGGAGAGTTACAGTGCTCTAAAAGAGAGTTATCCATAATACTTCTATCCTTTGGCCTGGAAGAGAAAGGAGAATAAAGAGTAAGTATCTTGGTGTTTGTTCTAGACAGAGAGGACTCGTCTAGCCTGTTGATGCAGTCAGGCATCTTGGACCACCAGTTAGTACCTGGCATCCAGGCATCCCTGGGACCTCATGGTGTCCATTCTAGTGAGAGGACCTGTAGCTCAGGCCCAGGCACCCACCCTGTCCACTCCAGGGAGAAAATCTTCAGCTCTCCATGTGGCCAAGTGTCTGCAGCCCTTGGGGTTTTAGAAAGAAGGAGGAGGCTTCCAGAACTGAGAAGTCTACATTGTACATTGAATTCTATGAGAGCAGGCAAAATGTCAACCCTTGTACTGGTCTGGTCCAGCTGGATATTAGATAAAGTGCCACACCGTATGGTCTGTAAAGTTTGGCCTTCAAGGGAATTGGTAAAGAAAGGCTTTCTTATATTACCCCTAAAAAACCTACAGAGAGACTTGCTTGAAGGAAGAGTGAGCTTGTTACCAGGACAAATGCCAGAAGAGGCCCAGCTTTGCAAAGTGATCCAGATTAGGGTCAAAAGAAGGATTACAAGTAAGGGCATGTTTTAGGAAACAAAGTGAAAGGCGGTATGGGTTCCATGGGTCCATGAGGTGGTCAATCCACAGACTGTGACTAACCAAGGAAGCAACACAGAGACAGTGAGTTCGGGTGTGGTTAGGTAGTGAAGGCCAGCAAGATACAGGAGTAGTTCTGGGGTGGTTATCCCAAGATAGATGAGAGAACTTCTGTCCAGCAGCCAGTAGAACTGACTCCCATAGACCACATACAGAAGTGTAGAGGTTATTAAGAGAGAGATTCTCCGGGAACAGCATTGAAGGCAGAGTGAAACGGTGGTCCACAAAAATCTGGTGTGGCTGGGACCAAGGACTCTCTTGATTGTTCGACAGTTTGATGAAACTTGAAACGGTTAAGATAATCAATAGTCCCCTTAAGCAATGGCAATAAGGAGATTTTCCAGAAGCTATGTTAAAGTCAGAGTGAAATGGCAGTTTTTGAAATAAAAACAAAAATGCTTATTCAGGGTTGCTATGTGCTGGATACATGTGATTTCAGTGTGCATTGATGCCTGGGCATTTGCTTGAGGTCGGTGGGTGACATAAAGTCCACATAGCCCATTCCATGAGAAAGTTATCTTCACATGGAAGACTTCTAGAGGGTGGTGATCACCCTAATGGGTTGTAACTACTACTATTGTATCTTCTATTTGGAGTAGCAATTCCTGAGGACTGTCAAGGATAAAGGAGTCAAAGTCAAGATAAATAAGGGGTGTAATTTTTAAGGTTTTGGGGTGAGAAGACCTTGAAACAGAAGTCCAAAAAAATTCTAAAAGAGGCAGAGGAAATGTCCAGTCCTACAGAAAGGATGGAAATAATAGGCAGAACTTCCAGAAGAACAATTAGGAGGGCCCTCACTAGACTAGATGCAAGGACTCCCATAGGGACAATTTGTTGAGTAGACTTACCTGTCTGTGGAGGCCAGGTGGAATTTGGAGGCACTTATTATTTCTGGAGTCTCTTCAAAGAGACAGCAGAAAAGGAAGGGAGATCAGTGAGTATCAGAGTTGTGGGAATGAAAGCAGTCAAATATCTCCTGGCTGGCTTGCCCAAAATATGACAGCAGAGACTGGAGGAGTCCTCAGACCCTGGGACCTCAACCACCAGCTAGTGCCAGTTTGTTGACTTGCCCATGAGAAAGAATTCAATGGAGAGTCAGAGTACAATATAGCAGAAGAGATTTTATTGCAAAGCAAAAGTGCACACTTGAGAGAAGAGAATCCAGGCACAATCAGATAGAGGATCTTAGTTGCCCTGGGTAGATGTGAGGCAGTTATAACAAAGGGGTGGTACATTTTTGCAGGGTTCTGGGAGTTGGCTGGGACTTCCAAGAATTATGTATGTCATTACGCATGCTCTATGCCAGTTGTGTGCTCTATGCTAGTTGGTACGGCAAGTGCCATCTGTCTTTTTTTGCATATACTCTAAATGTACTCTAAATGCACAACTGGTCCCCTGGCTCCCTGAATGGAGGGGTAGAGGAATCATTCTTGGTTATTTGCAGGCTAATCCTGTCTATGTGCACATGTGCGCCATGGATTTGAGCAACAATGGGATGCTCATGGCCATGAGAAACCACAGAGCTATCAAAGGGTTTACTCAGTTATCACAAACATCCTATCAGGTGTCAGGTTCACTTTGTTTCCTGTCCTTTTTCCTCATATAGTCACCCAAGATTTTCCTATTCTACCTACCACACTTTGCACGGTTTTTTGGTTGTTTCTTAGTTTTTGTTTTTTGTCTAATAGAGTTGGTCTTCAGGGTGAATGTGAGCACACTGGATTTATCTTTATCCCACACTTGATTTCTCTTTAAAAAAATTTTTTAAATGTGTATTTATTTTTGAGAGACAGAGACAGACTGGTAGAGAAAGAAAGAGAGACACATAATCCAAAGCAGGCTCCAAGCTCCGAGATGTGAGCACAGAGCCCGATGTGGGGCTTGAAGCCAGAAACTGTGATATCATTACCTGAGCTGAAGTCGGATGCTTAACCGACTGAGCCACCCAGGTACCCCCCCTGATTTTTCTTTCTAAGCCTGCTGTTCTTCTTAAACGCCAGATCCCCAAACCCTTTTTACTGAGCTTCATTTTCTCCTGCCTTTCCATCACCGAACTGGGCCCTGGATTCATTTTTACCCCCTTTTGTCTTTAAAACTTGTTTCTTAAACTTGGTGTCTTATAAGAATTTACCATATTTATTCTTCTCTCAGATGTGAAAGTCAGAGTGGTTTGACTCATTTGGCCTGTATCTATCTGTTCATTAACTCAGCATCTCCTATGTATCGGTCAGTGTGCTTGGTAGGCAATGGACTGGGCTTCTGAGCTAAGACCTGCCTCTTTTGATGATGTTTTATTTCCTACCTGCTCTTTACATGCTCATGATCCCCTGGCATCCTTCCTCCTCATTTTCTGGCAGAATGTTCTCCGCATTCCTCAGGGTTTTCTGAGAGCTGTTGCACTTGGCTGTGAACGTTTAAACTGCACATCTCCAGGGAACACCAGCATGGGGGCTGAGCTCCACAGCAGTCAGTCCCATGTTCCCTGAGAAGGCTCATCTAGCTCTATGCCAGTGAGCCGAGAATCTGTGTGGCCAGGCCCCTCTTCTCTCATGAAATCTAGGCCTAGATTTACTTTTCTTCTCTTTTTCTTCTTTTCATTGAGTTAACATATACTTATAGTAAAGTGTGCCAAGGGTGATGTCTTAGTTTGTGCTGCTGTAACAAAAATACCACTGACTGGGTGTCTTCAACAACAGAAATTTACTTTTCACAGTTCTGGAAGTTGGGATACTCAAGATCAAAGTGACGGCCAATTTGGTTGGTGATAAGAACCCTTTTCTGGTATGCACTCAGTGTGCTGCCTTCTATCTATCCTTGTAGGAAAGAGGGAAATGAAGAGGGAGCTACAGTTAATAGATTTCCATATATATGATCTCTAACTAGTTCAAGGTACAGAATATGTCCAGAACCCTAGAAGATCCCATCATGCTCCTCCTTAGTCACTACCATTCTTTTTTTATGTTTTATTTATTTTTGAAAGAAAGAGCATGAGTGGGGGAGGCACAGAGAGAGGGGGACAGTGGATCTGAAGCAGGGTCTGCACTGACAGCAGCAAGCTCCATGCAGGGCTTGAACTCATGAACCACAAGATCATGACCTGAGCTGAAGCTGGGTGCTCACCTGAGTGAGGAACCCAGATGGCCCAGTTATTACCATTCTTTAGAGGGAAACATTTTTTAAGATTTTTGATCCTAGATCAATTTTACTTATTTTTGAACTTTATATATATATAAACATAAAGTTTGTATTCTTTTTTCGGTCTGGCTCTTTCATTGAACACAATATCTGAGCTTTTGCCTAATCAACATTCAGGCCCAGTTTCTAGTAAGATTTTCCTACCTGTATATCCCGCTGGGAAGTCCAATGGTATGTATCCACAACTAAACCCATCATTTCTGTTTCTTAAAATATAATTGAGAGTCATCTGAGCATCAGAAGAATAAATACTGACCTTATAGAATTGCTGGGCAATTTCAATGAGATACTGTATAGAAAGCATGTAGTTTAGTTCTCAAGTAGTTAAAGTAAAAAAAAAAGTTATTTAGAATTGGGAGAGGCCTGACATCCTTCTGGGTCTCCTTTAATTTTACCTGTTTCCCTTTTGTTTGTGGGAGGTGGGCTCTGAGCCATCCGGTGGTCATATTGTCTTAAATAAAATTTTAGTCTTTAATAGGACTGTCTAAAATGATATCTTCTTCTGGGGATTTAGCAACATATTGAGGTCTACTTATTTGTTCTTTTGAATGTGAATTAATTTGTTAGGAGTTGCCTATCAGGTTTTGGAAATGACTTAACTGACACTTTAGTGTGAAAGACACAATCTAGATGTTTTGTCACCTTTAATCATAGAGTGATGCTTTTAATCACAGAGAGAATCTTAATATAAAGAAAAATATAGATAAAATAATAACACCCTTACAGGTGGCCAGCCTTCACCCCAAGTAACTGTCAGACCTACTGTATTGCTAGAGTAGTAAAATATTCACTTTGCCTAACCTTAAGCTTTAAACATAATGTGAATCTATGATCGTCAGTGAAGCTCTATGAAAAATTATAAATATCTAGACAAAGGAAAGAAGGAAACGAAATTCTGGGAATTTGGAGTAGAGAGTCAGGGAATCTCCCACCCTGGGAACAAATTTGAGGATCTGGGAAAGCGGATGAACTGCAGATGTCCGGAGTCAGGAAAGAGTTGGGAGTTGCTAGGAACTGCACAAAAGAAGGTTAACAGCTGAGCAGGAATCCCATTTCCACAATTCTCTGATGCTGTAGTTTTAGTCATTGTGGCTCTACTCCTGTAATGCACACTTGACAAGCCACATAACTGGCAAAATTCGAACCCCTTCCACACCAAACATTGTCAAGTTAGCCTAATGTGAAACTTTTAGAGTCATACACATTTTAAAAATAGAAAGAATAGAGAAAGAAGATTTACTTTACCCAGATATGCTTCCCAGCCCACTCTGTGGTCACGAGGTGAATCTATAATATAAAATTTGCCTACAGTGAAAGGAAAGCAAGTTGATAATATAAGCGGTATCTATGTCACTAGCTATATTCATTCATTATTCATTCACTCAACGATTATCATACTTACTCTGTATGGGAGGCTATGGGAGGCTGTGCTAGGTAGAGAGCAATACAGACACAAGAAAAACATGGCAATTTCCACTTTATTGCTGCTCCTCCTTTACGACGAAGATGACCTATTTCGTGAGATCAGTTGTTGGCTTGGAGATGGAAGAAGCAAACAGCAGAGCTTTGGGTCATGGCTTTGTGGGCAAAGGTAAAGGAGAAAGAATGTGTGATGGAAAAAAACACAGCATGGTGTATTCCCAGCAGTGTGATTGGTAAGTCAGGGCTTACGTCTCACTTCTATGCCTTACTGGTGCGAGACCTTGTACAAGTTACCTGCCCTCGGGGGGCTTCTTTTGGAGAATGGAGATGATAATACCTACTTCTTGGAGTGAGGTGGAAATTAATGAGATGATAATATGAGCAAGGTGAAGGAGAAGAAGGAAAGCGAAATAATAACTCTACATCTGTTTATTAAGCATCCACTCTTTCACTGATTCCCTATTTGTCACTTACTGTGTGCTAGGGCCCAGTGATTTAGCAGAGTGAGACAGCATGGAGAAGGGCAAGTCTGCATTTGCACACATAGGGGTGAAATGTGGTTCTCCTGGGGCTTGGTTATAAACACTTTCTACCTTGATGCCCTGTGGGCGGATCTGTATTGGATTAAAAAATATGGGTTCTAACAAGAATTATCTTCATTCGATCCACATAAATTGGCTTCTGTATTCCACCAAACATCTTTTTTCATGATCAAGAGCATTCTTGCAATGAGTGGTATAAAATATGGAGGAAGGGAATAACTAATATGTCAGCTTGTAGATATCTGTTCAGTTAGCCCTGATATTCTTCTAAGATGCCATTAGCTTTCAGGGAGGTCTCTATCTCTGCATTAAATTTCCAGTGTGCAGAGAGGCCTCATTTTGCACGGCACTTGGGTTCCTAAAAAGTAACATGTAAATTGAGAAGAAGAAGGAAAAAAAGAATCTCATCAAACTAGGACGAGTTGTGGGCTATATATGTTCAGGCAATTCTAAATATATATAAGTAATCAGTCCTGAACTTATATTAATCTGGTAAAGTTAGATGATCGCCTCTTGACTTTTCTCAAAGTGAGAGATATCCTTGCATTTAGGAACAAAGTTAACAGGGACCACGTGGCCTTGCCGGGGGCAGTTAAGAGCAGGTTATTCAGCTCCTGCTTTAGATAAACATGGGATAAGAATGTCAAGTCCCTACCCACCCCTCCCCCCTTTTCCGGGCTCCCCACACACCACCCCAGCTCTCCCAGATGTTTCAGATTCCAAGAATGTTTGCATTGATTAAACATTCTATTTTTTGCTTATTTCCCCATCCCAGACCTTGGAAATGTTATCTTTACTTTTATTGCTTGAGATCAGGGCTATTTCTGGAAGGTGTGGGGTTCAGGGGAAAAAAATCACATTTTGTGCTCTTCTCTTCCCTGGCTCTTTTTTTCCTACAGGTGGAAGTTGACATGACTTCAAGGGCAGCGGCTGTGGGTTGCAAGACTATCCAAAGTCTATCCTTGAAGGATTCTTCTGGAATATTCCCTGAGTGATGGTTAAAGGAGTTTGTTGTCTTGTTGCATATGCACGATTCAGCCATCTCTTTTAGAACCCTGCAACTTTTTTTTTTTTAGCAATTGGAGTCTGCATGCAGGGTGGGGTGGGGTGTGTGGGGGAAGAGGAGGATGGTCACATGCACAGGTCCTGGGGAGGAAAGTGAGAGGCAGCAGTGCTGGGGGCCGAACTCTGGAAAACATGCCACTATCTCTGGGGATTAGCCTATCAGTTATCTAGTCGTCTCATTTCAACTATAATTCACTTCAGTGATTTGGTCCCTAGGTCATTGCCTTCAAGCTATGCTCGGGCCAGAGATTAGAGGCAGCCTTGGGGTACAGCACAGCACATGGGAGACTTCAAGTCAGGAAGCCTGGGATACACGGGTGTGGTAGCCATGGGCAAGTCAGTGAATGCCTTTGAACCTCAGTTTTTTTATCTACTAACTTGCAGACAACCTCACAGGACTGGCGTTTTAGTTTTTTGTGAGGATTAAATGGAACAATGTCTGAGGGAATTCCAGTCAAGCATTTTGAACTTTTGGGAGTTTAGAAGCGAATAGGGTGCCTTTCATGAAGAGGGGTTGCCTTCCTGGGGGCTTCTGTGCTTTGATATCCTTCAGAATGTCCCTCACCCATCTGAAAGTGAAACTGGTGTGGAGGGTTCTGGGTCAAGGCTCTGTCAAAATGGAAATATTGTTATATTTTATTGTGGTTGTTTTGTGTATTTTCCCTCACTCTCCATTTTGCAAAATAGGTGGGATTTGCCAGGATGGGGGGTGGGGGGTGTCCTGAATTTAGGAATGATGGGAGTCTTTATTTCCCCCCAGCTGGGAGCTCTAGTGGGAGTTCGTAGGATTACCTAGGGAAGGTGCAGGTGCTCAGTCCCACCACAGACCGGCCACATAGCCGAACGTGACACCTAGGACTCTGCATTAAAAGTCAAGTAACTTTGAGGAGTCTTGTGCACACAGAGACTGAAAGCCACCGCTTTAAAATGACTATTTATTATGTTGGCTGACCGTGGAATTTGAGCACAGATTTGACTGGTATGGAAGAAAGTTTGGGAAGGCGAATTGGCCCAAGGTAGGGTGAGAGGTGGAAAGTCACTGAAGATCGGTTTTGCTGTTTGTTGACTTGAGACTAGTTCCTTGCCTCATGAGGAAAGATCACATTCAGAGGAGTGAAAGCAGGGCTAATTCCCGAGAACTTGAACCTGGAATAAATCAGTAAATTAACTCACATTTTTTGCCGCAGATTTTTGTATTTGCCCACGGCTTCGGCAGGATCAGGGTTGTGCTTACAGATATATGATGAGAGGACTAAGGACTGTACTCTGATCACGGACTGTGCTGGTGGGAACTTTATTTTCTCCTCTCGGGTAACCTTTTTGAATCTAAATCTCATGTTTGCTGGCAGCATCAGAAACAGGTATGAATCAAGTTATTGTATTTCCTGAATGTAACTCTACCTTTGTAACACCCCACATGAATAAGGGATACGTTTTCCTCCCAGTGACACGTCTGCGGCTCCTCCTTCTACCTCCCACCCAAACATCCTTCAAGAAAAGGAAGAGAGGTTTCATACCAAGCACAACGAGGTTTCAGACAATTTAGCAGGCTGTGCTGAGGTTCCTGGAATGGAGTGGAAGGCCCAAAATAGATATCCGGGAAGAAAAGAGGAAATGGCAACAAAGAACTTGCTTTAAAATTGCGGGACCCTGCAGGGTCTTTGATTGCCACAATTGAGTCACGTGAAATTTTGGTCTCTGCCATCAAGAGGGGTGTTCCCACGAATTGACTCATGTTCCTTGTTTCCTTCCTGAAAAAAAGAAAAGAAAAGCATTCTGATGATCTGAACAATTCCAGCCACTAAAGAAGGAAGATCCCATGGATCTTGGGTTCACACAGAAGTTTCAGTGAAATAATGCAGGGCTTAGAGAGTCTGTTCCCGTGAAAGTTTATTCACTCAACAAATGTTCATTGAGTGCCTACCAAAATGCCAGGCACTGTGTTAAACACAGGAATACAGAAGCTAATAAGAAATTGGCCTGCCATTAAGGAGTTCTTTGTCTATGGGAGAAGACACAAAGTAAACAGGGAATGCTATGAAATATAAACCCAGGGGCACCTGGGTGGCTCAGATGGTTAAGCATCTGATTTCAGTGCAGGTCACAATCTCGTGGTTCATGAGTTTGAGCCCTGCATCGGGCTCTATGCTGTCAGCATAGAGCCCATTTTGGATCTTCTGTCCGCCTCTCTCTCTGCCCCTCCCCTGCTGGCACTCTCTCTATTTCTCTCTCAAAAATACATAGTGTTAAAAAAGAAAAAAAAAAAAAGTAAACCCAAAGGGCTGCTCTGATTTGCTCTGTGGCTCTTCACATGGTTACTGCCCAGTGGAATTTAACAAGAGGAAGAACTTCATGGTTTATTTGCTGTAGTGGATTGTCTAGTGTCCTCCCCAAATCCCTGTTCACCCAGAATCTTAGAATGTGCCATTATTTGGAAATAAGGTCTTTGCAGCTATAATTAAGGGAAGATGAGGTCACACCAGGTTAGGGTGGACCTGAAGTCCAATGACTGGTGTCCTCATGAGAAGAAAAAAAGGTAGACAGAGGCACACAGGGAAGAAATCCATATGAAGCTGGAAGCAGAGATTGTAATGATGTGTCCACAAGTCAAGGGACACCAAAGATTGCCGGCAACTATCAGAAGCTAAGAGAAAAACATGAAACAAGTTCTCCCCGTGAGCTGCCAGAAGGAATCAACCCTGATTTTAGACTTCTGGGCTCCAGAACTATGAAAGTATAAATTTCTGTTTTTTCTAGGCACCCAGTTTGTGATGGATTCTCACGGCAGCCATAGGGAAGCAATACAATGGTTTTCTAGAAATTGTATGCTTTCGTGCATTCCCTTGTTTTGTCCTTGGATCTACTAAAAATTACATGCAGTGTTCCTCTTGGTATTTGAAAACTGATGGCTGCTGATAAAAGAGAGAAATGGTTATGAGAGAGGTCAGCAATGCAAAAGCTCCCAAAAGCTTCTTTGCCTTATACTTTGGCATTTTCTAATGAGGTTATTCTGGCTGGTTCTTGACACCTCAATGCTAGTAATTCCCTTGTCTGTGGTTGTCTTCCTCTCCATTCTCACCTGCTGTCCTCCTCCACCTCAGTTAGCTCTAACATATTTTCTGCAAAAGTCTTTGTTCTTTATAACACTCTCTAGTACATAACCACATGGACTTGCTCATTCATGGTCCAACTGGGACTCGTTGGCCTAAGCTCGTTAACAAACTAGGAAGGAGGTGTGGCTGTGTGAATAAATGAGAATTTTAGCCAAATAGGTTGCCAGTGGTATTTATCAATATAAGAATGTTCTTGTTGGGAGAAGTAAACGTCATCACATTTTTTATTGTACTGGTACAGGCATTGAGATCCGTTGGTGGTTTGTCTGATATCTCGTCGGTACCAGTATCTCTGGTCAGTGCAAGAGTTGAGACAGAACCAAACATCCTTCCATTCACTTCCCTGCTGTGCCAGGCAGGGATGGAGTGGCCATCATTCCACAGACTACAGTAGCAGAGATGCCAGCAATAAGGATTTCTCTATCAGGTTGGCTTATCTGGGAAAATTTTTAAAATTCTACTTCTCTTTCCTTTACCTAGCCTCATCATTAGGTAGATGCCAGATGGTGAATTGTAGATTGTATTTCAATGTGTCCATTCGCTCTGAAATTTTATGACCTTGGTTTCACATCCACAGGGAAAAATGTTTCCAAAGAAGCTTGAAAATCATTGAGGGGATTGAAAGTTCCTCTAGTGATCCCCTCCCCCCCCGCCCCACTCTGGGACACATCTAGAGGCAAACATATGTTTTTAATGTATTAATTTTTCTCATCTATGGGGACTACTGGATAGAACATTTGGAGAGAAAAAGTAGGTTAATTTAATAAAAAAAACCAAACAAACAAAAAAGAGGGGGTGTTGCTGAATGATCCCTAATCTCTCCCAAACATTACTGACTATGAAATTTGCTCTAGAATGAGAACCCAGAATTGTTCACAGGCCAGACCCTATCATACTTTTGGTTTACAACCCCAGCATCCATATCACTCAGCGAGGCCCGACAGCACCCCAGCATCCAGAAGCACCCATTCTCACCTCCAGCCACACGCCAGAGTGCGAGCACAGACTTCCTAGTGGCAGGACTTCGTGTTGGAGGTGTCACTTCTGGATACCGCTCTGGCCTCATTTTCCTTGTTTGGAAAATGGTGGTCATGCTCTCCACTTCTCAGGGTTATTATGAGGACTAGAGATAAGATACATAAAGCAGTCCTTGGTAAAGAGTAAGTGCTTCATAACTGGGAGCTCTCATTATTTTTTAAATTACTGTGATCGTTTGTGTATCTTTGTGCATAGCCTGGATCACCACGAAATTTTAATCGGAAAAAATTTCCCTTAGGCTAATTCATTTATTTAAAAGGTAAAATACTGAATCACCTTCAGGCACATTTTGGCTGTGGTTCATTTGCTTATTAAAGTCTCTGGGCTTTCTCGAGGGTTTTAGAAAGTGGCCAGCTTCCAGGGTCCCAGCAAAGGGACTGCATAGGGGAGGCAGTAAAAGGGAGCCAGTAATGTCCTCTGCAAGGCTTGTTACACACTTGACTGAACTGCTCCAGCCCCAAAGGGGCCATGCCTTAGAGGGGACATCTCAGAGATGACCGAGAAGAGCAGAACATATGAAAATAAGGGAGGCATCTGGGGCACCTGAGTGGCTGAGTCAGTCAAGCCTCAGTCTTCGGCTCAAGTCATGATCTTGCGGTTCCTGAGTTCGAGTCCTGCGTCTGGCTTTGTACCCACAGCTCAGAGCCTAAAGCCTGTTTCAGATTCTGTGTCTCCCTCTCTCTGCCCGTCCCTTGCTCATGCTCTGTCTGTCTCCCAAAAATAAATAAACATTAAAAAAATTAAGTAATGGGGGCATCTCATTTTGCGATCTGACCCCTCTGGGAGAGACAGATTCTCTCTGTGCAGCAATCACATCGATTTTTTTTCTGTAGCCATTTTACATGCTGTTTAGTCTCTTTCCCTCCATTTTTGCATATTTCTGACAAGGCAGCATTTCCCTTCTCATCTAAGAGGAATTATAAATTGTGCCTCTCTGTTTTTACAGGAAGGCACATGGGTCACTGGCTATTACGCTTGCTGGATCTGAACATAGCTAAGATTAAAGCAGCATGTATTTTAATATCTTCCTTAAGAAATCAATTTGGACAAAACACAAAGCATCCGATGATCAAAAATGGGGACCAGTGGCAAAGATGGAGGGTTATAGGTAAACACTTGAAGAACTGTAAATGGAATGGTCGTGTCTTCTGCATGCATATGAGCCTCAGTCTCAATCTCTGGGCAACTGTATTCTGGAGGGCACTGGAAAGAAACTGGAAAACTTGAGTTGTGTGCCAGCTCTGTGTGGTAGCGGTGTGCTGACATGGGGCAAAACCTGAGGCTCATGTTCTCACCAAAAATGGGATAATAATATGTGCTTTACCTGACATGTTGTGATAATCAAATGAGTTGACTGTCTGTAAAGATGGCCTGTAAATGACAAAAGGCCACATAAGTATCACTATCTAGTTATGGCTCAATAAAAACGGGTTTTGTGTCTGTTTGTATACACTCAGTGCATAGCTCATCTTGATCCCCAAGGAAATTGGGATCAGCAAATGACTTCATATGGAAAAGTAAAGGAAGGTGTCTGCAAAACTCAAATTGCCATGTACGGCAGCTTTTTGTCATTTCCAACTGGATCCAGGAAGAATTTAGCAGCTGAAGCAGTTTCACTGCTTCATTTGCTTTCAAAACCTCAAGTCATCTGGAAAATTACAGGGTTGAAATGGGTGAGAACATGAAGCCACTGAGGAGGGCGTTTGTGGAAGGCTCAGCGGCCTGGTGCCCCTGAGTTCTGCTGGGTACACCATGGAGAAGTCAGCTGTTTTCAGTGAGAGAGAGAGAGGCAGGGGGAGAGAGAGAGGGAGAAGAAGAGAGACAGAAACAGACATACAGGGAGAAAGAATGAAGGAGAGACAGAGAGGGAGACAGGGAGAGAAAGAGAGACATGATGAGGGAGAGGGAGAGAGAGGGGGAGGGAGGGAGAGAGAGATAGACCAAGAGCAAGAGAGACAGACAGGGAAACAGATACAATGAAAGAGAGAGGAAGAAGGGGGAGGGGGGGAGGGAAAGGCAGAGAGAGACAGAGAGAGAGAAGAAAATAACTGGAAGAGATTTTCTGTGTTCAGTCCCAAAAATCCTAAGGAGGAAGTTAATTTGCTCAGGCTTGCTCAGGACCTTTCTGGTACAGTGGGGAAAAGGAAAAAAATATATCCTTCTTGAATAAGAGTTGGAAAGTCATAATTTTCAAGACTCTGCCTGAACTGCAAGAACAAGAGAGATCCAGCAGGAGACCTGGAAAATCAAATGTGTCCCTCCCCTGACTCTGTTCCTTGATCTCCTTCCTGGCAGGATATATAGAATTTGTCTTGCTAATCGAGCTCTTGAAAGGTTTCAGCCAACATGTGTGCTCGTGCAGGAAACACATTTGGAGTGGTTTTCCTTCATTACATGATAGCACTGGATTTAGGTTAGGACGATGAGGCATGTCTTTCTTAGTGTGCCCAGTTGAAGGATGAATGCTAACATGAGGTTTTAAGCTCATAATGGTTCCCATGCCTGTGCTTTAGTGTTGGCGAGCCACAAAAGTTCTCAATCCTCCAAGTTCTTTAGGATTAGGCCTACTTCTTGGACAGGGGAGGGAGATGACTGGCTCATGGTAAATAGGCAACATGCCCAACACACCCAAAATGATGATAGTTCGATTGTTCACCTCATTTATCTATTGCATTCTATGCTTTATCCACTATGCTTTGCATTGTATTTTTTTAAACTTAGTTCTTTTAAAAATGTTTAGGTTTTTTTCTTTTTTTTTTCCTTTTTTTTTTTTTTTTTTTTTTTTTTTTTTTAGGGAAGGGAAAGGGCAGAGAGAGGAGCAAGTATCCCAAGCAGGCCTCATGCTGTCAGTGCAGAGACCCACACAGGGCTCTATCACATAAACTATGAGATCATCACATGGGCTGAAGTCAAGAGTTGGACACTCAACCAACTGAACCACCCAGGCGCCCCTGCATGTATTTCTTTTCTCATTTAATGATCACAACAAATTTATGAGAGAGATATTATTACCCCATATTTAAGAGAAAGTTAGTGCTGACAGAGGTTACAGAGTTAGTCCAAAGTCACACAGTACTAGATGTCAGAACTAGAATTTGAACCCACATTTGTGACTATCTCTATAGTTGACTACGTATAGTTGATTACTGTTTCAAGTAAACAAAGATTTATTGAGAATTCCTCCATTTGCGGGGCACTGTTGAAGATGCTGTGCTGTCTTACTCTTTGCCTTCAATGGATTTTTCATCCCGTATATATAAGTAAAGAACACAGATAGCTACGACATGAGACCAAACTTGGTAGGTTGCTGAAGGACGGGTCCTATTCAACAGATTGTAATAAAGGTGACTGACAAATCACAACAGGTTCTGCCGTGAAACAACTTGTCCCGCTATACCGGTGACTACTAGCTGAAAAGTGGTCCTTGTATTATTGAATAAACGGTTTGAATGTCATCTTCACTATCACAGAGCGATAAGGTGAATTATGGTTATGAGGTCACATCTACAACGTAAGTTAGATCTTTTGTAACTCCAGTTATAATTCAACAAATATCTATGGCACTAGTGTGGGAAACTAGCTGCCCAATCTATCTCAAGTGCCCCCCAGCTACTTCTGCGCATTCATGGGGTCTCCATCCCTGGACTCCTGGTCTTCTAGGCACAGCTGTGCTTTGGTGACTGCCTCTACTTCCTCCCACCATGGGCTCCATGGAGGGGCTGCTGCTCTCTCTTCACCTTCAATAGACACCCCCACCCCCATCTTAGGTGTAGATCTTGCCACAAATCATTTAGATGTTTAGATCCTATTTTACTCCTTTCTCAGGGATCTTTATCCTCTCTTTACTCTTTGGGAGAATGCTGAGAACATAGTTTAAGTCCCACACTGTCCTCTTTGACCAATTTTATAGCTGGACTAAAGGGGAATTTATCTCTCAGTCCCCACAAATCATAGTACACATTACCATTTACCCTGCTAGGTGACATGTCGGAGACAAAAAGAGAAGGCATTTTTAACTTTCGAAGAGATTGTTACTACCCCCACCCCAACCTTGGAGAGACAAGACTGATGAACCGTGTACTCTGATGGGGACAGAGCATTAAAGATGGAGCTTGGTGATCAGCTTAGCTCTTTGACCCTGGTGTGACTCAACCTCATGTTGAGACTTTATGTCCCCATCTCAAAACAAAAGAGTCATCTTAGATGATATTGCCATTCCTGCTCTACTTTTCCTTTTCTGATCCCATTAAAACATAGAACAACAATGTTCAATGATTTGTGACATACTGTGTGATTAAGACATGAACTGTATATGTTGAAAGAAAGAAAGAATCATGGTGAGTTGGGGGTGTTCCTGAAGGACTTGACGGATGAGAGGGGGGCTCATTAGGTATTGAAAAGTAATTAGATTTAGATTAGCAACAGACAGGAAGACTTTTGTCTTTTTTACCCCAGCTATTTTTTGGATTGAGAAATTACTGTCTAAAGTGAAATTTTAGGGGTGCCTGGGTGGCTCAGTTGGTTAGACATCTGACTTCAGCTCGGGTCATGATCTCAGTTTATGAGTTCAAGCCCTGCATTGGGCTGTGTGCTGACAGCTCAGAGCCTGGAGCCTGTTTCAGATTCTGTGTCTCCCTCTCTCTCTCTCTGCCCCTCCCTGGCTCTCACTGTCTCTCTCTCTCCCTCTCTTTCAAAAATAATTAAACATTAATAAATACATTAATTAATTAATTAATTAATTAATTAAGTGAAATATTAGGAGGGGTAGTATGTGGGTAGGTCGATCATGTATGCACTTTGGATGAACTTGTATTTCTGTCCCCAGTTTGTTTTCCTAAAACCCAATTCCATTTCTCATGCTCCTTTCCTGCCCTTTTATCTAAAAAATGAGTGGCAGTACTTTTTTTTTTTTTACAAATAGTTTATTGTCAAATTAGTTTCCACATAACACTCAGTGCTCATCCCCACAAGTGTCCTCCTCCATGCCCATTCCCCCTCCCCCCACATCCATCAGTCCTCAGTTTTTGTCAGCATTCAAGAGTCTCTCATGGTTTGCCTCTCTCCCTTTCCCCCACCATTTCCGCCCTTCTTCTCCCCCTTGGTCCTCTGTTAAGTTCCTCCTAATCCTCCTATACGTGCACACATATGATATTTGTCCTTCTCTGCCTGACTTATTTCGCTCAGCATAACACCCTCAAGGTCCATCCATGTTGCTACACATGGCCAGATTTCATTGTTTCTCATTGCCATGTAGTGTTCCATGGTATAGATAAACCACATCCTCTTGATCCATTCGTCCATTGATGGACACTTAGGCTCTTTCCAAGTTTTGGCTATTGTGGAGAGTGCTGCTATGAACGGCAGTACTTTTTTTTTAAATGCATTTCACCACTTCTTCCTCCTGAGTTCTTAGGAAAATAAAAGTTTATGTATGTATTATTAATAGTTGTCCATTGTCTTGATTTTTGGAATCTTCTCTACAATATCTTCAAGTTATCCTAAGGTTCCCCCAGGTGTAAAGAGTACGGTGGTAGTTAGTCTTCAGAGATAACCCTACCCCACTCAAAGAATAATACCTAAACTTAACCACTCTCTAGTAAGGCCTTCTCTTCTTGAATCTGGACTATCTCTGAAACTCATTTCCTAAGGAAGTGATACTGGACTCCCAAGAATAAGTCATAAGAAGCTTGAATCACTTGGAGTGTTTAATCTTAGCAAACTTCCTTTTGGAAACTAGGTATCATAGAAAAAAGATAACCACTAGGTTATCCTGAGACCATCAGAAAAATGCCCAAGTCATGGGAGAAGCTCTGTGAGGAGGGACTCCTTGTGGAAAGAAGACCAAGGGGCACCAAGGTGGCAGATGTGTAGGTGAAGAAGCCACCTTGGAAGTAGACTCCTCTAGCCTAGTCAATGCTGTGTGGATCAGAGACAAATGGATCAAATTTTGTGGAAATTTCTGACCCATAGAATTATGATCAAACAAAAGTGGTTGTTTAAGTCACTAAGTCTGGGGCATAGGATTTAAGCTTCAGTGGACAACTGAAACAAGTATCACCAAACCATAACACTATTCCAGAAGTGTTTGCTACATAAGCTTGGAATATATGAGAAATGGCAGCAGAAAGAGCATTGGAAAGAGAATCTGGGCCAGGTTGTATTCTTCTATGGTATTTGGATTTTTCCATTAATAGTGGAAAACTATTAAAATTTTTTATCACGAAAATGACCTATTTTAATAAACATTTACTTAAACTCTGGCTGATGTGTTATGGAAAAATCAACGCTAGAAGAAAGAGGTAGGAAGCCCAGGAAAAGTGTAAGGAGGCTGTGGAGTGGGAAAATGGCAATAGGAATAAAGAGTGGGGAATGAGTAGTGTATATGCTGTATTAGTCTGAAGTCTGGACTGTCAACTAGACAGGGAGTGCAGGAAAGCATGTCAAAGATGCAAAAAGGACCCTGACTTTGTAGCTTTTGTGACTCGAAAGGACTGAGCCATTAATAAAACCAGGGGATTTCAGAGGAGGATTAAGTTCGGAAAGGGAGGGAGAGAGAGAGGAGGAAGGATAATGATTTTTTCAATTTTGAGGTGTTTTATTAGTTATCTCTTGCTGTGTGATGAAGTATCCCGAAACGTAGTCTTAAAACAACAAACCATCATACAGTTTCTCAGGGTCAGGAATCAGGGAGTGGCTTAACTGGAAGGTTCTAGCTCAGGATGTCTCACACTTTCAGTCAAGCTGCAAGTGGAGGGTGCTGTTATCTAGAGATTTGACTGGGTCTGCAGGACCTCTTCCACTCAGTAGCATGGCTGTTGGCAGGTGTCGAAGTTGCTTGCCACATGGACTTCTCCACAGAGCTGCCACATGGCTTCCTCCAAAGCAAATGATGCCAGAGAGAAGCAGAATGGTGGGTGGGGCAAGAGGAGGAAGGAGAGGGAGAGGGAAAGAGGGAGGCAGAGCCTGAGCCCCAACGGAAGCCATAGTATTTGTTATGGCCTGAATGTGTCCTCTCAAAATTCACACATTGAAACCTAACCTCCGAGAGACTAGGAGGTAGGATTAGGTGATGAGATGAAACCCTCATGAATGAGGTGAATGCCCTCATAAAAGAAGCTCCAGAGAGTTCCCTAACCCCTTTGTGATGATGCAACAAGTCTGTGACCTAGGAGTGGGCCCTCACCAGACCAGGCTGGCACCTTGGTCTTGGACTTCTAGCCCCTGAAACTGTGAATAATTACTTTCTGTTGTTTGTAAATCATCCAGCCTGTGATATTTTGTTATACTTACAGTCTTTCTATAATCTAATCTTGGAAGTGGCATACATACTCCTGCTGCGTTCTGTTAGAAGCAGCCATTAAATCCTGCCTTTACGCAAAAGAAGGAACACTAAGCTCCACCTCTTTTGAGAATTTATGGTTATATGTTTAAAACCACCACAGATGTGGCAAATTTTAGCTTCTGAGATTCTATCCAGGTAAAGCAGAATTTAGGAAATATGTGTGTGGATCTCAGCATTGAGCTTAGAGGGCAAAGCAGGGATTGCCAAACTCATTTTTGGTTCCTTTTAAAATTATTTTTCAAGCATCTCCAGGGTGCCAGGCATTCTGCCAAGTGAGGGAGATATGGTAGTGAATAGGACAAGCAAGGGGCCTGTCTTTATCATGCTTGCAGCCTAGAGGAATATCCAGATCAGCAAATAGGAAGTTAAAAGTAGGAAGTTATACAGGACACCTGGGTGGCTCAGTGGTAAGCGTTCGACTCCTGATTTTGGCTTAGGTCATGATCCCGTGGTTCATGGGATTGAGCCTCACATCTGGCTCTGTGCTGACAGCGTGTAGCCTGCTTGGGATCCTCTCTCTCTCTCTCTCTCTCTCTCTCTGCCCTTCTTTACCTGTGCTCTCTGTCTCTGTCTCTCTCAAAATGAATAAATAAACTAGAAGAATTATTTAAAAATTGGAAATTATAATACCCTAGCGATATGAAATGAGGTTTGGGGGATGTGTAAGAACCTCCCAGATGAAAATGGGGTCAGAAGACAGACCTAGAGTACAGTGCAGAGGGGATGTAGAGCTCAGGAGAAAAGGATGCTGCCTAGGAAACAGGGAGCTGCCGCACTGTTTCCAACCTGACTGTTTAAGAGCAGAATCGGGCCCACAGACTTATTTTATTTGGCCTGCATTCTGCTCTTTTTTTTTTTTTTTTAAATCTGAAATAGTTGCCAACATCAAAGAATCCTGGGTTTCTATTTTCTCTAGAAATTTGCATTCTCCTGTTGGCATATCCTGCTGGTGCTGAGATGGGGTGCCTTCAGTCTCTAGTCTGCTCCCTCCCTGCCCCTCTCAGTCAATGCCATTGCCATTGCTGCTACATGCTGTCTCATTACACTGCTGGCTTGGCTTGCTTTGTTCACCCCTATTCCCTGCTTTGCTCTTGGTGACACTGACGTGTGCAATTCTAGCTTTGATGTTGGTATGTACCATCATTCATGGAGATGCTTTAATGATCCAAGATGATGGCAGATGTAGGATGGGTAGAAAAATGATCCCATAGAAGAGGGGTTCTAGAAGGCAGGGTGGAAAGGTCTGGAAGGGGAGGGAGACTTGGCAGAGAGGTCAGAGGAGCAGAAGCCCTTGATCCTGGGAGGCTGAAATACTGGAGGGGATGGTAATCAAGGATGATAGTGATCAGAGCTGACTGTGGCGGGCCACAGTCTCTCTAAAAGAGCTCCCCTGAAAGATGGTGAAAATAAGAATAGCCAATTATTACTGAGTGCTTACTGCATGTCAGGCTCTGTTCTAGTGCTCCCATGACTTGTCTCAGTTTGCCCGCACAATAGCTCTGCGTGGAGGTACTATACCGTAGCATCTTCTTGTAGATGAGGAAACTGAGGCAGAAAGGAATTGAGTTCTGTTTAGTCACAGGACCCGGATTTTATTCCAGGACATGTGACTCTAGAGCCTGAGCTCTCAATGGTCATACTGGAGGAGAGGACATTTGAAAGTGTCAGAATGAGCAAGCCAAGACCTGGGTCAGTTGCATTTAGGAGCTATTTCTCTGCATATGAAGGTTGCATCCATCCCTGGTGGATGACAGGACACTAATCTCTGTGGAAGGAGGTAACTTCACTCTGGATTAATCTCATGTTCTTGCTTTTATTTTATTTATTTATTTTGGGACAGGCTCCAGGGAGAGGCTGTCTGTCTGAGGCTGCTGGGACATGGTGAGGGGTCTGGCAGTCTGGGATGGCACCTCAGTGGTCAGATGCCAGGTTTCTCAAGGCTGACCTGACTGCACAATCCAATCCAGAACCATTCACAAATCCACATTTATTATTAGTCACAAGCCTTTCTCAGTGTTGGGCCCAGCCTTGAACATAATCTGTTGCAGTCTTGGGTAGGTAGTCAAATGTGGCTTAGATATATGGCCAGTAGTGGGGTGCTTGGTGTGTGGTGATGGCCTCAGAGTGTGCCCTCTGCTGGGTCTTGCCAGCGCTGCTGGGAACACTCAATCCCTTCAACCTACAGTTCTCTGCGTTTAGCTCTGGCTTAGTAATAACTTCCCTCCAGAATGGAAGTCCTAACATTCTCATGGCTAAAACTTCCTCTTTTCCTAGACCAGGTTTTGCATGGAAGGGATCATTGAATTTCCAGAAGCAAATACCTAGCCGTAAACAGAGTTTATCAATACCGATCTTTACAATACAATTTTATCTCTTGGCTTGTCTCAAGTCCTGGGGACCTTCTAAAGAACAAACATGAACCCTCTGGCTCCTGATTTTGGTAATTACCCTTAGCCCTGGCTGCCAAGATTTTTTCTTAGCCCTGTGGTGCCAGTTTTCTTTCTCATTTTTCCTTCTTTTGCTGAATCACAATAAGGCTCAGCACAGAAATCGTCTCTATTGCAACATTTGCCCAACATATGCATCTCAGACTAACTGACAGCAATATTGCTGTGAAATTTGGACTTCCTGGAAATAGCTTGTTCATAGTTGGAGACGTGTTTAAATAATAAAAGTAGGCTGTCATCCCTGGGTTATGGGTGAAGGAGCTATTTATAGATGAGCAAAAAATCCCCAAAGTGATAACTTACATTATTGTACAAGGACAATGGAAAATTCTCCAGGAGACGGATAGCATAAAAGGGATTTAAAATTAACTTCATCATGTTTTATTCATCAAGACCTTAAGTTGACTTACTTTTTTTTATGAAGGCCATGCAATTTTGATTCCTTTTACTTCTTTTTTAAAAAAATAAAACCACAAGCCACTTAAATAATTATGCCAGGTCACAAACTGTGGTCCTATGGGCTTATCTTGCTTGGAGATCTCTTTGTTTTGCTCAGTCGATATTTTATAAAATTTCCATCGAAGTCCAGAGGCTGGGTCCAGGCTCTCTAGTTCACTGTAGTCTGCACTGCTCCCTATTGTCGCACCCTGGGCTGCTTCGGCTGTGCTGGGGCATCCAAGGGTGTGACCCCTGCTCTGGGTCTGCCTGTGCCTGTCTCTGTGACCAGATGTATTCTGTGCCCTTCCCTTTGCACATACTGCAATCGCCAACTAACGTGTCTTCCTTAACCCTTTCTTTTAATCCAAATCTTACATCTCTCATGAGCTGTTTCTAAGAAGCCTTTTCAGGCTATTTTGGTCCATGGCGATCTCTCCCCTTTTTCTATCGTCCCAATGCATGTACTTAACAAATGGGGGTGGGGTGGGGAATTGAGGAAATGGGATCATTAGGAGATGTTCTAATAATTTTATAATAGGACTTGCAATCCTTGAGGGCAGATACATTGCTATCTCGTTGAAAATGCATACTTCGTGTCAGGCACAATTCGTGCACCTTGGAGATCATTTGGACTGTGTTGCATTTCAGGTTTGCTTGGCTCTTGTGTTTTAACACTTCAAATAATGAACAACCAGGGATTGAGAGAAAGAGAAAGGAGAAAGGAAGAAAGGAAAGAAGGAAGGAGGGAAGAAGGAAGAAAGGAAGGAAGGAGGGAGGGAGGGAGGGAAGGAAGGAAGGAAGGAAGGAAGGAAGGAAGGAAGGAAGGAAGGAAGGAGGGAGGGGGAAGGAGGGAGGGAAGAAGGAAGAAAGGAAGGAAGGAGGGAGGGAGTGAGGGAAGGAAGGAAGGAGGGAAGGAAGGAAGGAAGGAAGGAGGGAGGGAGGGAAGGAGGGAGGGAGGGAGGAAGAAAAAGGGAGAAGAAAGGAATTTGGAGTAATATAATTCTTAATACCAGCATTAATATTTGACCTTAAAGAACATCTAATGATCCTTCCTCATTTTAGCACAGAGTTGAGGTGACTAATTCAAGGTCATATTGCTAGTTAATGGAAGGGTGGAACTTGCAATGCAGTCTGCTAATTCCTGTCACAATGTCATTTTTCTCTCCTCTCCCTCTCTCCCTCCCTGCTTTCCTCCCTCTCTCTAAGCCTGCGTGTGAGTATGTGCATGTAAACACATGCACAACGGTATACATAGAGAATGCTTTGGAAGCTTCTCTATAACAAAAGCCCACAGGTACATCATAAATCTTTTCATGTTGATGGATAGTGGATGAATTCAAAGTGTAACATTAGGTATTCCTGGTTAATTTGAATTGAGAAGGTTAGAGAATCCAATGCTACATGTTAGAGAAGTTTTCATCTGTAATGGTGAAAAAAAGTGGGTGCTTAAAGGTGTCAAGAACCCTTCAGCTAAGTAGAAAGCTTAACTGTCTGGACCATCTCCTTTCCCAAAGTTTACAGATAGTTAAACTTTCATTGCATTTCCGTTAGTTAGCAAATTCAGCCTTTCTGAATCCTTGGAGCAAAGGAGAGAGGGTCCAGGTGGAAGGGGAGCCCTTGTAAGAGGGTTTCTCTTGCCTTCCTGCTCTGTGTATTTTAGGGATTGATATGCAGCTGTTCTCCAGATGCTGACTCTTTCCCCAAAGCAGCTGTGTCTCAGCAGGGGCCCCTTCTATCAATGTGACAACCTGCTGAGGGCTTTGGAACTCTTCCAGATGTAAGGCATGTTGAGGCTATAAAACATAATCATTAGCATTATCTCCATTTTCGTTTTCGAGTCTCAGCTGTTAAAAGTTTCTTGTACAGATTTAGGGCTTAATTGTGCTCATTTTTCTTCATAGGTAGCTTCTTTTAGACAGCATGGGATCTTCCCTTGGAGCTGGGTTTCCTAAAAGGAAAGAAAGACTAGCTGTGAGTAATGTTACTTGCTTCTGGGAGGCTGAGAAGCCTGAGATTAGGAGCTGTCTTTTCCCAGAGGCAGTGATCTGCTCGTCTGTGAGCTGAGCAAAATCGTCCATGGCTTTCTTTTGCTGAATCACAGGCTTTCTTTTGCTGAATTTACTTGGAATCAATTTCTTCTTTCTTTCATTCTTTCTCCTCCCCTCCCCTCCCTTTGTTAACACAGCCCCTGTCTCACGTAGTGCCTGGAGAGGGTCTCTTGTTACTTCATTCTTCTTGGGATCTATGCTCTATTCAAGAGGGGATATATATCTATATTTTTGGGGAGTGTTTCTTGAAGATTAAAAAGCTAATGCTTCTTTGCAAGAACTAAAGAGAGATTTCATACTGAAGGTGCAGTAAATTAGAAGCATGGGGCTTGAAGGTCTGTGAAAATATTAACCAAAGCAATAGACAAAATAATGACCTGGAATAAATTCGCCCATAGAAATTTATCTTGTGGGTTTATAGTGTGGTCGTTTTGTCTTGGAAATCCAATGCCTCTGTGCCCAATCTAAGAATCACACTGAGTTTCGATGACAGAATTAGAAATACTCGTTCAACTCCACACGGACCTTCACACAGGCAGGCGATTATGGCATCGGCAGCAAGTATCTCATGCCAGGAGCTGCTGAGAAGCATTTGCTCACACAGGGAGCCCAGTAATTGGCCAGAAGACAGAGACTTATGCATATTGATATCTAAATTTCCGGCCATGTTTTACAAGTCTTGAATTCGACATTCAGAAGGTTCCTGTCAGTTTTCCAGACGGTTCACAAAATGCTGAACAGACCCGCGAGGTGTTCTTCAATGGCAAACGTCGCCTGAGGCGAGGTGGCCTTGAGATCTGCCATTAAGTCTGTCTTCTCCAGTGAGCTCCACTCTCTATGATGAGAGATATGGAGTCCATGCAATGTGTGCTGAACTTCAGGTCAGAAACTCCTTATTTTGGGGCGCCTGGGTGGCTCAGTCAGTTGGGCCTCCAACTTCAGCTCAGGTCATGATCTCATGGTTCATGGGTTCCAGCCCTGCATCAGGCTCTGTGCTGACAGCCAGCTCAGAGCCTGGAGCCTGTTTCAGATTCTGTGTCTCCCCTGCTCCCCTGCTCTCTGACCCTGCCCTGCTCACACTGTCTCTCTCTCTCAGAAATAAATAAAACATTAAAAAAAGTAGAAACTCCTTATTTCACCTAGCAACATAAAACCATATGCATAGTGAGATCCCATTAAAAAAAAAAAAAAGTACAGGGATACCAGGGTGGCTCATTCGGTTAAACAGCTGACTTCAGCTCAGATCATGATCTCACGGTTGACAAATTTGAGCCCCACATGGGGCTCTGTGGTGACAGCTCAGAGCCTAGAGTCTGCTTCGGATTTTGTGTCTCCCCCTTTCTCTGCCCCTCCCTTGCTTGTGCTCCATCTTTTATTTAAAAAAAAAAACATTAAAAATTTTTAAAAAGTACACACATACTTATATCTACCTATCAATCATGTATTTAAAAGAAGACTGTAAGACACAGAGTTAACAGCAATTTTGTCTGCATAATAGGATTGTGGATGATCTTTTTCTCTTATTACAAGACATGATATTTTATATTTGTAAAATTTCCTTTTGTATTTTCTCTTTAAGATTTTTTTTGTATTTTCTAATCTTTTTGTTTTTGCAATAAACATGAGTTCCTTCATAATCAGAAAATATCTAAGGATGTGTCCAAAGTTATGAAATATTTGACATCCAAATTAGCATCAGACTTGGACAGGTTCTGCATTGAGATTCTTTCCTTTACAAATTATACTTGAATCTCATTTACTCAGGAAATCTACTGTGTGTGGCATAAAAGTCAGCTCATAGAGGAGGTGTATAAAACCCAGATTTACCATTTTGTCCTTGGCGCTGCAGATAGATTTGTCCAATACCCACATTTTTATATCTTGTTTCAGCTGGTTAGGTGGTATATGCAGTTGTTAAAACTGAGCTCTCTGAAGATCTACATGTCTTGTTGTATGTTAATTATATATTAACAAAAAAGAAATAAAAATAAAAGATCAATATAAGGTGGAATGTGATTTTTTCCAGATCTTTGAAATTGAGATTACATTACATTGAATGACTTGGGCAGAGAAATGCCTGATGGGAACAGAATGTTCATCTGTTTTGTATGTTCTGACAGAACCAAAGTGTGAGCTGTAGTTGATTTCCCTAGGTTGGAAAATGTGATAACAGTGATGTTCGGAAAAGCCATCAGGCCATCCCTTCCCCAGGAAACCAAAGTCTAAGAAGCACTGCCTCTCCTCGCCGAAGATGTCAATGTCAGGGAAAGAGGGTGCTAAGCAAAGTCCTTTAGCTTTTGTAATTGGGAGGGTGGCAAATGAGAGCAAATGAAGAGACCAAGTGATAACAAAAGTATTCAAAGAATATAAAGCATCATCTGGAATTAAGACGCCAAAGAGGATGAGAAAGAAGATCACTTACTTGAAATATCTTTTATAAGTAGTAAGGTAACCTACAAATTGTGATTTTTCTCCTGTCTGTGTTTGATGAGGCGCTCGTGCTGGGTGGGGCATTCCACTAATGAGTAACTGGCCTTAAATATGCCATAAGGCTAAGAGCTTATATCTTAGGACTTCTTTTTAATTTAACTTAATTTAATAAAGTTAGGCAAGGTGAATTGGAAACTCAATCAACTGCTTTGTTATAAACATTTAACTAAAGGAGTGAATTCAGAAAAAAAGTAAATTATTCCAGCTGTTGTCTCGATCCTCAGTCTTAGGTTACGTGTATAGATCCATTCTGTGAATAACAATATTTTAAGTTTATATAGCATTATAGTTTTGAGTTTGGTGCTGCCATCCTCAGCATCCTGATACAGTGCATATATGTTGAATATATATATATATATATATATTCAACAAGGTTTATGACTTTCTGAATTCTGCTACTAGAAATTGAATCTGACCACCATACTGGCTTCTGATATCTCTGATTCAAAAGGACACTTGTGACATATTTCTATTTTTGAAAAATCTGACCACCACATTGATGGTCTGGGACATTCCAGATAAGTGAACACCCTGAGCCTTCCACCTATGGCATCTGCATTAGCTACTGGTTTCCCCATGCCTCGTTTTTCTGTGGATTCAGGAAGGTCACCAGAAACATAATAATTTAAATTTCTCCAGATCAGGCTCACTCCCTGAAAAAGGTAGGAAGTTAAAATCCCATACAATGCCCCACCATCCTCAATGTCCCACCAATATATTCCTTGCTGTATGTGTTTTGTGAGAGTTTATGAACAATCTTCTCATTTTTCACCACCCAGGGCCCATGTGCTTAATGTCACATGGGGGTAGTCACATATCACTGCCGTTTCCCTTAGTGTCCTCCTGGGATGCCATATCTGACAAGGGTTCCCTTACTCTGTCCTTCATTTACCAGTGTGGGGAGTTCCAGAGTAGCAGAGAGGAGTTTGTACAAATGACTATACTTGGAGATTCAGGAGTCAGCCCAACTATGTAATCTGACAATGTAAACTGCTAGTAAGTACTTTAGCCCCTCTTCCATTGAAGGGGGTCTGAAAGGGTTTGGTTTTTTTTTAATGGGATCCAAATTTGCTTTTGAACTTGCTTTTGGTAGCCCTGACCCTCCCTGAGCTTCCCTGCTGGGCTTGAGACCTTAAGGGGCAGGCAGCATGCTTGGTTCACCTGTTCTCTTCTTCTCTTGAGCATGTAGACATCAAAACAGAGCAGCTTAGCTCCCTTCCCTCAAGCCTTGCCCAAGAAAATAATTCAGCAGCAGATTTCTTCTCTGTTGGGCTCAGACCTGAGTTCACAGGCTGAGCATGGAACTGATATTCGAAGTCAGACACCAAGCTTTCCCCAGTTCCCAATCTTCCCCTTATGCACTCTGGAATGCACACACCCACTTGCTCAAAGTTGTCTTCTTCTTCTTTTGTTAATATTTGTTTGTTTATTTTGATGGAGAGAGAGAGAAAGAGCATGAGTTGAGGAGGGGCAGAGAGAGAGAGGGAGACAGAGAACCCCAAGCAAACTCTGCACTTCCTTGGGCAAAGATGGACATGGGGCCCGAACCCACAAACCATCGGATCATGACCTGAGCTGAAATAAAAAGTTAGAGGCTTAACTGACTGAGCCACCCAGGTGTCTCACTCAAAATTTTCTTAAGCAAAGAATTTATATACAAATAACTTATGGTGACCACTGCTGTTAATCATCTTATGGACCAGACCTCAGACACATCCATATCCCACTTCTGGCTCAAGCCAAGACCTTTGCCTCATCATCTAGCTGGAACAGCAAAATTAACACATGTGAAAAGATTAGTGTGCAATCCAAGATAGAGTGAAATCAGATGCTAGATAGACTGTATGTACTGTAAGTGCTTTGGGTTTCAGGGCCAGAAGATGCCTCCTACAGGCTAATATTGTTAAGAAAAATGGAACAGAAAGACAGAAGTGTACTGAACCACGAAGCAATGGTAAGATTTTCATAGGAAGGACGCTGTGTCGCATGAATTCTGCTTGAGGGATGTTTGACACACACGTCCTTATAGAGGTCATTTCATGCGTTTTCTCATTTCAGACTTTTAATGGAAACCAACTCGCTGGCTTATTTTCTCCCTCCTGTCTTCTTGGCACTAAAAAGATAAGCGTTTGAGTTCCAATTCCACGCTTTGAAGTGTTGAAGTGATCCAGGCAAAAGAGATGTGGTTCTTTCGACCAAAGTAGAAGCTGCCAAGACAGTTAAGAAGTTATTTTAGTATTTGCTGATGAATTGAACGTGAAGGTGAGGAAAAGAAAGAAGGTAAAGATGATTGCAAAAATTTTTGCCTGATCATTTGGAGGGATGAAAGAAAGTCCCATCAATGGGGATAAGGAAGGGTACAGGTTTTGAGGGGAAAAGGTTAGGAGGTCAGTTTCGGGTATGTTCCATTTGGTATCCACACGGAGATAAACCTAGTATCCAGTTAGATATATGAGTCTGGAATGCACTACAGAGGTTTGCGAGGGTGACACAAAATTGAAGTCATTGGCTTGGAGATGGCCTTTAAACCCGCCTAGGAAATGGGAGAACTTGGAGAAGGGCCAAGATCCCAGGCTATGGAGTGCTGGGCGAAGGAGGCAATCCAACATTCTCAATAATCGATGTGTATGCTAGAACCTTGGGCTTCCCTTCCCTCACGACACCTCCAGCCCAGGTTCTGGAGTCCAGTGATCTGCCACGTGGTGTCCTCTGGGCACTGAACAATTTTCCTGTGGCGTGCAGGATATTCACGGACTCTGCCACCTGGGCCAGGCATTACTGCCATCTGCTGGGCAGTTCTGGGGCTTCTCCTGAGTACAGCTGCACCCTCTGGATGTCACAGTGCTGTGTCCTACAGACCTGGAGGTCCCAGAGGGGGGTGGAATGATGGTGATATTGTATGCAGGGGGTTAGAAATTTATCAGAGCAGTGCAGCCTATGGCCCCAACTTTAAGAGCTGAACACACCAAATTCTCCCTCCTATAGCCACCTACCCCCACCACATCCACAGGACTCAATATTTAGTGACAAACACCATGCCGACCTTAGACTTGTCCCTTCCCTGACCCCATAGGCCATGCTTATCTGTTTGACCTTCTCTTCTCTTGGAATGAATTCTCCCCTGGGAGATTTCTTCATCCCTCATTCAAATAGACAGCTGGCAAATCCACTACAGCGGTTTGCCAGACATGTCTAGATATGCATCAGTCCTAGCAATGGGGTTTTTAGGCATTTATGGGGCCTAAATTTGCTTTTTAAATTTCATAAAGAACACATCTGACATATTCATTCCTCTGAAGTCCACCAGCTTAGAAAGCTGTATATCCGATTTATTGTCAGAGAGTGGTATCTTCTGGTGGGTGAGTATCTTTTCTGCAACCTCATTGATCATGAGCCCGGAGGAAGCAAACTTCAGTTGGCATCAGCAATGACAGGGCACTTAGGGGGCAGTCGATAGTCATTTGCTATTTAACGGGTTTAGAGGTGAAAGTGCACCGAAGCCTTCTACATGGTTAAGAGGGTGGGCAAATGGGACTATTAAAATCATACTGTAATTGCTGTATTAGTATTTTATTATGACCATGCTTTCTTTAAATTTTAAGCTTCAGTTAAAAATATCATATTACCATTAGGAATCTGTGTGTGCCTTAATAAGTAACTTATTTTTGAACAGGGGCAGGACTGACAGTCTGTGTGCTTACTTTGCTGGTTACGCCATGTTCCCCGCCCCCATACTGTATAGAGATCCCCTGAGGCAGCCTGACATTCTGCTGGTAAGCATCAGTACCACTGGACACTGTTTATTTTGGGAGCTAGGTGTTCTCTTTGATCAGTCCATGCCAACACACATCAGTCAGTAAATATTTTGAGTATTGCCTTTGGTTTTACATAGCTATTAACCCATTGATCATTTGAATTATATAGAATGAGTTGAAATATTACATATTACATTGGAAAATTGTAATAACCTCACGAAGCTGATGGAGGAGAAGGGGTACTCATTACTTTCATTGGGAAGATAAGAAAACTCAGGGGCGCCTGGGTGGCTTAGTCGGTTAAGCTCCGACTTTCACTTAGGTCATGATCTCGGGGTTTGTGGGTTCGAGACCCGCGTCGGACTTTGTGCTGACTGCCAGCTCAGAGCCTGGAGCCTGTTTCAGAGTCTGTGTCTCCCTCTCTCTCTGACCCTCCCCTGCTCACACTGTCTCTCTCTCTCTCTCTCTCTCTCTCCTAGAAATAAATAAAAATATTAAAAAAAAAAAAAAGAAAACTCAAAGTCACAGTGCCCATCCCTCAGGTGATACCATAAGAAGGTGTTAACATCATCTTTCGAACTCAGGCCCTCTGATGCCCAGGAAGGTGCCATTTCTAGTAGGAAGCCCTTCCCTCCTTAAGGGTCTTCTGCTCTTTGGGTCATTATCCACGTGGACTGTGATTTCTCTTCAGAGTCACTTGAAAGGAGGAAAATCTGGAACTTTTGCTGGCGCGTTTTTCCCAGTATTTTAAAAAAGTGATATCTTCTCCTCCTTCTGAGTTTGCGTATTTGGGAGGGATGTCTTAGCTAAATGGAAAAATGAGGATGTGAATTTATAGGCTGATGTATAGGTTAGAGGAGGGAAGTGTTTTGTGGGTGATGACAGGTGCGTGAGGGATGCGAGGTTGTGAGCAGGTGTGTGAGAGAGTGTGATAGAGTCCAGTGATGTCAGACTGAGTAACATTTCCTCTCCACAGGGTAATTTACTATGGGACTCTTGACACAGCAGGAAATGGGGGGAATAGAAAGTGTAAGAACAGCTGGAGCACCTGGAGAAATGCTATAGTTGCGGAAGACTTTGGATTCAACATCTTCATTTCGTTTGCTACCTGGTATTGTTTGTTATCTCTCTTTGGATGTGTTAGGTTTTTTTCTTTTTTTGTGTGTTTTTCTGTTTTTGTTTTTGTTTTCTCCTAACTTTATGCCAAGCTTTCAGATGGAAGGAATGATATTTTGCCTCGTGTTATCCCTGCAATGCCTGGCCAGTGTTAGGAACTGTGTATGTGTTTAGAACCCATTGTTAATTGATTGATTCCTGAGGTTCCCTGTGGTCATATATCTTACTGTCCTGTGAGCTGTAGTTTAAAAAAAAATCAGGGGCGCCTGGGTGGCTCAGTTGGTTAAGCGTCCAACTTTGGCTCAGGTCATGATCTCACGGTTTGTGGGTTCAAGCCCTGCATCGGGCTCTGTGCTGACTGCCAGCTCAGAGCCTGGAGCCTGCTTCAGATTCTGTATCTTTCTCTCTCTCTGACCCTCCCCTGTTCACGCTGTCTCTCTTTCTCTCTCAGAAATAAATAAAACACTTAAAATTTTTTAAAAAATCAGGAGCCCAAATAAGGGAAGTCAGTTAACAATCACTGCTTCTCTTAAATTCTTAACAAGTTCAAACACACAAATGCTGTCATTTGGATCTGCAAATAGATTGTTTTAAGGCAAAACGAATAGACATTTTGGAAAGTATGGCCAGAAAAGTCTCTCTCAAGAAGGTTTTGTTTACCTAACTTGTAATTGTAGAGATTTAATCATTTCTTTTCTGGGATTTGCCCTAGGATCCAACTCACCCTGGATTTTCATAATTATCATTTGCCAACAACAGAAACTCGTGGGATCACAGGAGTAGCAAGGGGACAAAGTCCCAGTGGAAAAGCACTTTTCAAATCTCTGCTTGAATCACATTGGTTAATGTTCTGTTGGCAAAATCAATCCCAGCCCAGGTCTATTGATGATGTGAACAAGCATAGGCCGGCTGACCACATGAGGTCTGTGTGGTCCCAGCTGAAAGCCAGCCAAGGCCCAGAAGCAGAGGCACCTTAGCTGACTGACAGCTTGCCCTAGGCACACAAATGAGCCCCAGTGAGACCAGGAGAAGAACCACTCAGCTGAGTCCTGCCTAAATCATCACTCCGCCCAACTGTGAGATAACTACATGTCGGTGTTTTAAGGTACTAAGTTTTGGGACAGCTGCACGGAAAAAGACAACTAGTATAGTGTTCACTAAAAATTTCTTGAATAGATAAATAAAATGAATAAAGGAATTAATGATGCACACATGAAATGAGCAAGGTGGTTATTTTATTTAGTGGCCTCACTCCACAAATAAAGAAATTGAAAGTCAGAGTAGCTAAATAACTTAGCTAATATTACAGAGCAAGTTAGGGGAGGGCCAGTATAGAATATCTATTATTCTTTTCTTTTAAAATAATATTGTCTCCCTAACAATATTGTATGTTCCTTGAGACCAGGAATTCCTAGGGTTGTGATCAGCAGTATCTCACAAAGTATTTTATGTATTTCTTTTTTTTTTAAGTTTATTTATTTTGAGAGAGTGAGCACAAGTGGGAGAGGTGTAGAGAGAGTGGCAGAGAGACAGAATCCCAAGCAGGCTCCACACTGTCAGCACAGAGTCATATGTGGGCCTAGAACTCATGAACTGTGAGATCATGACCTGAGCTGAAGTCAGATGCTTAACCAACTGACTGAGCCACCCAGGCCACCTGTATTTCCTATTTAAAAATTAGTCTTGAGTACAGAATAAATGTGCACAGCACACAGGCAAAAAGGTACAAAGACCCCAGTGAAAAGTCTGTCTTTCATCTGCTCTTTTACCAAACCATCCAGTGTTCCTCCCCAGAAGCACTTAGTGTTGAGTGGTTTTTTTTGTTGTTGTTGATTGTTGGTTGATTTTGATATGTTTTGTACACTTGTATATGAGGTCTGCCATACATTTGGTATTAATGGTGGTGAGTAAATTTCAGGGCTTGTTTTTTTCCCCCAAATCAGAGAACAGGGGTGGGGTCAATAAAGTAAACCAGCCTTGAACCTTCCCCCCAGCCATCTGCTGTACTATCTGTGAAGCTGCACCATTTTGGGAGACAAAAGTTGAGACAGAAGGGAATCAGCGCTGATTGGAATACTCAGGAGTCAGCATACATTCTGTGTTATCATAAACCATATCTATCCTAGTAAAACTAAGGGAAACAACAGCAACATGAAAACATAAAGGTTTCCCTGGACACTGGCCAAGATGCATGCCCTTAAATTGTGGGAGAGAAGCCAGTCTTGGAGATGGGGGACACATTCAGTTTATTAATAATTTGTAAAACATTATTTTGTTAAAGTCCTTCAGTGTACTTTATCTCACTTTATCTCTCCTATTATAAAAACATGTACATGCCCAGCATGTCATGTTATATTTCTCTGCCCAGCAAGTTAAACATTTTTCTGCCCAGCAAGTCAAACATTTTTACAAGAACATTTTAGCTTCTTATAAAAATAAAAAAGTAAAATTATCTTTCTTTCTTCCTTTCTCCCTCTCCTCTCTCCCTCCCTCCCTCCCTCCCTCCCTCCCTCCCTCCCTCCCTCCCTCCTCTCCCTCCCCTCTCCCTCCCTCTCCCTCCCTCTTCCCTCCCTCCGTCCCTCCTCCTCTCTCTCTCTCTTTCTTTCTTTCTTTCTTTCTTTCTTTCTTTCTTTCTTTCTTTCTTTCTTTCTTTCTTTTCTTTCTTTCCTTCTTCCTTCATTTTCCCTTAATACACTCTCCTTTTATAGTCATCGCTTCACATACACCTATTTGTTTGGGCATTTTCCTGCCAGAGATCATGAAATGTCATCCCTCTGACCCTGCCTGTCATTTTCTTTCTTTCAACATTTTTTGTTGTTGTTGTTTGTGACCCTGTCCATAAAGTTGCTCTATCCTAAAATGTTGGCCCGTTTCACCAAGATTTCACAGTCAAAGTTTTAGAGTATACCTTTTTTTTTTGCAAGTGTACTTTTCTCCTTCTCCAGGGCACTGTAAGTTTTCATCAGCTATCTGACACATATGACATGGCCCACCCTGTGTAGCCTTTCATTGTGATAGCCATCACACAAGACAGGTTGAGTTGACTCTTCGCACACTCCTTCTTCTACCACTAGAGTATCTTAATTTGGTGTGTCGAGGGTTTTTTTTAAGGTCCTGTTGGTCTTCTCACGTGTGCCAGGGTTTTCTGAAGATAAGAGAGCTGGCTTTCTTTCTGTAGGGGCCCATGGAAACAGCTCCTTGCATTTGCTCATTCTTGTCTACCCCTGTTGCCTTGCATCAGTATGTCTTCTCCTTGGAGGCTAACCAAAGGCATGACATAAGAAATTTCTCCACAACAGAACTGTACTGTAGCACAAAATCAGAAGGTCCCTTAGATGCTACATTCTGGAAATTTCATGAACCTTGGAAGTTAGGGAAATGGGTGGTTTGTTTTCAGTTCTCCCAATATCCTATTTCAAGATTCTGTTCGGTCCCCTTCCCCTTCTCTCTCCAAAGTGCTCTTACTGGTAAAAACTGGCACAAACACCTTCTCATACAGTCATGAGAAGGTGTTAGTAACTTAAGGAGAATGTAGTACTGGATCCGATCTTCCAACGATGAGTTCTTAGGCACTACAGAAGCCAGAAGACGAGCTATGTTTGAACTGGGACAGGGGCCCCCAGGTGCTCTCCAGCCCATCTAGTACATTCTTACCTTCTCTACTGGCTCTCAAGATGGCCCAATGGTTATGTTTGTACTTATGCACAGTCTTGAGGCTGCCTTTTCCCCAGTGACTCTGCTTAATGATCTCTTCTCTTCCCCCTGATCACCACCCCTAAGCTCCACAATGCTCTGCCACATTGGCCTCCTGCATATGAAGGTTGCACCTTGTCTGTGTGATTTTTCCCTGGCAGCTTTGGTGTTCAACTTCCCAGAACTGGAGGAAGAGGAGACAGAAGAAGAAAAATCCCTCCTTGTTGAGAATTCATTCCAATAGAATTACCAAGCATGGAGCGGTGCCTTCCAGGTTCCCTCCCACATGTGCCTCAGGCTTCTAGCCCCGTATCTGCACAGCCTGGACCCTGTGTCAGCTTTGATAAGAGCCAGGCTGTAATCAGTGCAGCTGCAGCTCTCTGGCTCTGATTTCCTCTTGTGGCTTCTTCATTCCTGTTGATAATTAAAGGAAGCTTTTCTTGCCATGCTGAAGGCTATATAAAATAAGTTAATAAGTAATAAACCAGCTGGCATGGGGCCAGGGACTCGCTGCTTCTGGTATTCTTCCCATCCTTGTGGTATAGTTCCTGAGGGGGAAGCTTGGCTCTCAGACTCAGCCTTTGGATTTGGATTTGGATGGCTGGGAGAGTAAACTTTGCTTGGCACTCTGTTAAAAATGTAAGATGCATGGAGAACATTCTGTGATAGTGCTTAGAGGGCCTTGGACTTTGAGTGAGAAAGGCCATTGGCCATTCTTTGTATCTTCCTGTCTAGTCTTTTCTTTCAAATCCTAGGTTTCTTAATTCTCTTTGCCATCCTTATACCTGTATCACTGTACAGCTCACTCTGATGTCATTAAGCTTAAAATAAATACACCAGGACTTGCTCTCCATGTAGTATGTGGACTCAGTCATCAATTTCTTCTCTGCCTTTTCAAGGCTGTACCTGTCCACAGCACTACAGAGGAGTGTCTCCAAAGACTTGTTATTTTGGGAGTTACTTTAGAAGTTAGCCTCTCTTGAAATGGCCATGGGTCATCTTCTTGTTGGAAGCTTTGAATAAAGTCTCTATAATGAGGTTTAGGCTCCCTCATAGTCAAGGAAACTTCCAGTTAAGTGTTTAGGCCTGGAGGAGTGGGGGTGATGATCAACCTGTTTTGATTAGTCACAGATGCTTTCTTTACATTCAGTCTGCCTTTGGCACAGAGGGAGACAATAGTGGAGGCCATTATTCAGGTTATTTGTGTTAAAAAGAATCCTTGTACTCAACTCCCCTTTCAAAGAAGGTGATTTTGGTTGTAAATAAGCCAAGATGTCTGTTTCAATGAATGAGTATAATTGATGCTTTTTATCAGCTGCCCACATTGTTCTCTGGCAAAGAAAAGACATGATACTATAAAGGGCTGGAAGGGTAGTTCCAGGAGCACACCATAGCAATGCCTCCAAAACAACCCCTCTGAGCTTTCATGGCCCTGGCTTCTAAGTACACTGGCTTCTAAGTACAGCACCAGCAAATTACTTCTTGCATTCCTAACTTCGACCTCTGACTCTGCGGTCTATTCTGGAATTATCTACAGCTTATTTCTAGTTTCTGTCCTCGATGTGAAACTTCTGGTTTCATATGTTTCTCTTCATCCATCCCTTGTCACTGACTTCACAATTATATTCAAAACCTTACCTATAACTTTTGGTTCCTGAACACTGGTGTATTTCAAACTTACTTTACATATACTGCCCCACAGGTATTCTTGTTAGATTCAGAATTTACCCTTAATTTTCTACCCTAAGTTGGCTCCTGACTAGCTCTTAAGGTTATTCACTGTGAAACTTGCTACAGGGCAAGTGATGAAGCACTTATCACCTCACATCTATTTGCTGACTCATCCTGGAATCCCAGAGATATAATTATGGTAACTTCCATTAGAATTAATCAACCACACAATGAGCTAAAGCTGCGTTGTGTTTGAGAACTCGGATGAAAAATTTGTCCATGTAAATAACCGTCTCTTCAACCCCAGTATGCAAAATTGGATTTTAGGAGAGTCTGAAAACTGTCATGTTTGGTGATTGTAATAATTTTAAGGTCAGACTTGCTATAATTATTCTATTTATTATTGTCATCTGTGTCTACACTCTAGGTATAGATGAAGAGCCACATTTAAGCTGATCGTGTACCATATTATAAAAACAGAAAGTGTGTTATATTTGCCTACATTACTTTCTTCCACATCACCGCAACATATGTAGGCATCTCTATTCCTGGTTTTCTCTCTTGTTCTCAACCTGGAACATACGTTACTATTCAGAGTCTTTGCTCTCTTTTGGGTTAGTCAGTCTTCCTCCTAATATATACTGGATCCTGATGGCCTCCTCTTTTTGCCACACACACATTGCTAGGTAGATTTCTCTTATTGGATTTCTTTGCTGATAGGTTTTGGCAATTTTGCAGAGTAGTTATAGTTTCTTGGGTAACTTCTGAAATTCCCTCTTGGAAGTCTGGGAGAGATGGTTTGTTTCATTATCAGGAGAACCATAAGTTGAACTAAACTATTAACCTTTGTAGACATATATGACTTTGGTAAGGATAGTCTATCCTTTTATTTATTTACTGTTACCCTGAAAGGATTAGACTGTATAGCTCCAGTGAGATCACTGATAATTGAACATGCTTTATAAGACGAGTTAATACTTTTTGAGTGCCTACTATGTGCAAAGTTCTGTGCCAGAACTATAGTAGCAAATAAGGGAGGTGTGGATCTGAGGCACCTGGGTGGCTCAGTTGGTTAACTGGCTAACTCTTGATCTTGAGTCAGGTCATGATCTCACAGCTCATGGGATTGGGGTTTTTTTCCCTCTCTCTCTCTCTGCCCTTCCCCCACTTGCACATATGCTCTCCCTCACTATCTCAAAATAAATAAATAAACATTAAAAAAAGAGAGAGATGTGGGTCTGATGTTATATCAAGGATGACAAATAATCTCATTATAGTACATTTAAAGCACCTTGAAAGAGAAGTATAATAAGCTATAAGAACTGATAAAAGGGGAACTGGCTAATCTTGAGGGGCAAAGGAAGACCTCTTTGAGCTGGAGTTGAGATTTGAATATAGAGTAAGGATTAATTAGACACAGAGAGGAAATGATGGTGATGAAGGGGTTGGGCACTAGAGGTGAGCTGGCATTAAATATTCCAGGTAGAGCCAAAAGCATGTGAAGGTCTTGAGGCAGAAAGAAAGAAAACCCATATTCACAGAACTAAAATAATAGAGTGGCAGGCTGTAGAGAGCTTGGGAAAGCATAGCATAGGGGTCAGCAGAGGTCAGATCATGTGTGACCTTCTAGATCATGATATGGATGTTATCACAAGCCAAGATCCCCAAGGAGCAGACACAGATTAACATGTGGAAAGTTTATTGGTGAGCACTCTAGGGATCAACACCTATGGGAGAGTGGAGAAAGTAGGACTAGGCAGAGAGATAAGTTGGACTGTAAGACAATTTCAAGAAACTTGTCAATTCATCCTATCGGGAACTGGGAGGGCCCCTCAGAGTTATCATAAGTTTAGGGGACACACCCGGACCTTGATACTTTCTCAAGGGCCAGTTGACTACTGATTGAATGGGAACTTCCCTGAAGAAGAGTGTGTGTGATCTAGGTTGAGGTGACTTTTCTTATCTGAGGCCAAGTCTGGAGAGAGATTCAGCTAAGACCTGTCAGGTGTTTCATGCCAAACAGCTGGTGGAATGTATGCCTTGATTTTGAAGGGGAAGACCTGATTGCACATCATGGTCTAGGATATTAATTTAAGCCTAGTGAGAAACCAGTGGGAGATTTTCAGTCTGGAAGTAGTATCTTATTTGTGTAAAAAGATAATGCTGGTTGTTTTCAGGGAGGATGGGTTGGAAGGGTGACAAGATTGGCTCCAGAGGGACTAATTATGAGGATCTGGCTTAACTCAGGGGACAGATAACAATGGGGTGGACTGGATGATGGCAGAGGAGACGGAGGGGTACATGTATATGAGTGACAATAGGTCAGATATGGGAAAAGGAATCTGACAACAGATTAGTTGGGGGAGATTAATAATCAAGAGATTCAAGTAGAATCAGAGTTCCTGGCTTATAGGGCAGGGTAGGTGGTGAGACCATTCACTGAATTTCTTCTATTTTGAGAAAATGAGTAGATCTCCAGTTTAATTTAGGGTAAGTCAAATTGAGGTGCTTATGAGATGCTCAAACAAAGGAGATAGTTAAATATATAATTGTAGAGCCCAGAAAAGATGTCTGGGCTCTGGGTGTAAATTTTAGAACCATCGTGGTATTTGAGACCATGGACTTAGATAAAAGATGGTTTAGAAAAAAATGTAGAAAGTGATCCTAGGAACTGACCCAAGAAGAGCTCCCACATTTCAAGGTCAAGTGGTCAAAAAGCTCCTAACTAAATTAGAAGAAGAATTACTAGATGGTGGTAGGAGAGCTGGCAGAGTGTCATGTTATGGAGGACTTTGGACATGTCATGGAACACTTTGCCGTGATGAAAGGAAAGAAACATTCCTTCTCTGTTGTATCACATAGAAACATAATTGGAGAGTAGCTGCTGAGTTCCTACTATGTTCCAGCGCTCAGCTAAGTGCTACTGGATACACGGAGTCCAAGGTAAGGTTTTGGCTCTCAAAAAACTTAAAACCTAACTGAAGCAAATAAGACCTGCTACTTCATTAGGCATGACCCAACGTAACGGTGCTAAGGGCTGGGAGATGAGAGCAGAAATAATAGGATAGGGAGGTTAGGAAAGGATTAGGTGAAGATACTGAAGTTTTCACTTGGTTCTGAAGGTTGGGTAAGGTCTGGATGGCAGGGAAGATACTTCCAGTGAAGGGTGAGATTTTCAAAATGGTGGAGAGAGTGATATACCCAAGATACTTTTAAGAGACTTTAATAATTGAAAAGTGAATAAATGTGGTACTTGAATGTTATTTGAAATAATTGTCATATTCTAAATTTGTACCTAGTTTATAGGCCTTTAACTTTCTGATATTCACTTCATAATAACTTTTGAGGTTCTGAAATTTTCTGATGAAATATTTTTTATTTGCTTTTCTTTTGAATTTAATTGGGGTGTGCTTTGTTTTGTGGTTTTAAATTTCAGATTGGCTAACTCGTACATCAAGTCCAGAGAGCTTATTTCTGAAATACAATCCAGTGAGCTCTGACATTGTATTTTATTCTTTTATTCCTACCTCACCCAGAGATCATAGCCTATGCTTTTACTAATGAATTATAGATAACAGGTTTGGTAATGTTTCAGAATTCAGAATGAGTAATTCTTTGAAGAATCTAAAACCTGTGCTTGTACTCTTTCCACATTTATTTAGAATTGGAATTCTGTAAAGGAGGGAAAATATGATCAGCACATATATTTTTATGTAGCCAGCCAGCACAGTTCCACAGCATTATTTTTATGATAATTCAGCTTATTTATTAAGTGGCAGATTGCTGTCTAGCTTTTTTTCTTAACACAGGATACTGAGTATTATTTCACAGGTCTATAATCTTTAAACCTAACCCTACTTTAGAAGCTGATCTCTTCATGCCTGCTATGATTGTGTCCAGTTCCAAAACTAAACAGCTCCAAACAAAGAACATTGATATTAGGACTTAGGTAAATCCCCCCTTTTGCCTCCCTTACTTGTACATCGCACAGCTAGTGCCATACAAATGACACTAGTGGATAGGTATGGCCTTATGATAGACAATTAGCTTCCCCATAGGAGGAGGTGACAGTCCTAAAAATTAACCCTGAATAGCACAGGCACAAACTAATGTTTACTTACTCCAACACTTGATTAATAGTTTGGTTGAATAAAGATTTCTAGGTTGAAAGTTATTTTCCCTAAGAATTTTAAAGATTTGTGTTCTCTTTTGCAGCACGCAGTATTGCTCTTTAAGAGGCTGATATGTTTTGATTCCTGATTTTTTGTGTATGGTAAGTTTTAACTTTTTTTTTTAAGTTTATTCATTTACTTTGAGAGAGAGAGACAGAGGGAGGGAGTGAGTGGGAGAATGGCAGAGAGAGAGGGAGAAAGAGATTCTCAAGCAGGCTCCACACTGTCAGCAGAGAGCTGGATGTGGGGATCAAACGCACCAACCATGAGATCATGATTTGAGCGGAAGCCAAGACTTGGACGCTTAATTGAATGAGCCACCCAGGTGCCCCATGTAAGTTTTAACTCTTTAGATGGCTTAGAATCTTCTCTTTGTTCCTAATGCTACCAAATTTTCTGGATTCTGAGTTATCATCTCTTTTGTTTTTCTTTTGTTTTGGTAGAGAGTATTGCTCAGTAGCTTGGGAGGTAAATTATCTGACACATAATGTATCTAAAAATATCTTTATAGTTTTAGTTTATAATATCCTTTAGTTTCTAGTCTGATATTTTGGGTAGGTGTAGAATTCTAAGTAAAAATTATTTTCTCTCAGAATTTTGAAGGAATTACTTAATTGCCTCACTAACTTCCAAGCGTTGCCACTAAGAAGGCCACTGTCATTCTTATTTCTGTCCCTTCATGTGATTTGTATTTTCTCTTGGAAAGTGTTTTGGTTCTTTTTTTTTTTTAAGGTATTGTGTTGGAGCCTTGATAAGCCCTTTCAGTCTAGAAACTCATGATCTATAGTTTTGTGAAATCTCTATATTACTACTATATTAAAAAATTCTTTTTTTGGGGTATCAAAATCTTTGGACTTTGAAAATACTAGTCTGATTCTCCAAATTTCATAGGACTTTAGTTTCTTCTTTTTTAAAAATATCTTGTTTTACCCTTTAAAATATTTTATCTCCTTTTCCAGCCTCCTTGTATTGAGTGTTTGATTTGTGCTCTCATATATTTAATTTCCAAGAATTTTCTTGTTCTTGGAATGTTCCTTTTTAAAAATAGCATTATGTTCTTTTTCATGGATTCAATATCTTTTCTTATCTCTATGAGGACATTAATGATAATTAAAACATTTTTTTTTCTTCCCTCTCCCTCAGGGCCTTTTTGTTTGTTTGTTTTGGTCTCTCTCCATCATTTTTCAGGCTTTCCTCAGATATCTAATGATCTATGGCAACATTTAATATTTGAAAGTGAAATTTGGAAAAGGTAACCTCTGTGCAAGGCTTGCCGGCTGAAGGGTTCACTTTAAGGTGATTGGGCCAGGCTGGATAAACAGGGCTGGTAAGTTTATCCAGAACATGGTCTTTTAATTTTCTGCTGGGGGCTTATGAGTGTGGTGGTTTCTAGTCTATGAGTCAAATAGAGGATGGAGCTGTGTGTCTCACTGTTTACGTTGTAAACTCTCCTGTAATTCCCGTGTGGGACTCCAGCCCTTCACTGTGCTGACACTCCTTTCAGCCTTCCTTACTAGACTGTCTAGGAAACAGACAATCTTTTCCTGGTTGGAAGGAGGGGGGAGTGGGGAGAATTCAGTATTCCTATTTTCTTTCTCCTTATGGACTTATGCTTTTTTAAAAACTCTCTTTATCTTGTTTATTTTTTCCAAGTATTGTTGAGAAATAATTGATACACATCACTACATACATTTAAGGTATGCAGCCTGATTGGCTTCATTTACCTTATTGTGATATGACCACTGCTGAAAGATTCAGCTAACATATATATTCAGATTTAAATACAAGAAGAAGAAAAGAAAAGAGGAAACAATGATTGTGATGAGAACTCTTAGGATTGCTCTCTTAACATTGAGATGTGAGAAGCATTCCAAGTCAATCTCTGTTTTTAATCTCCTGCGTTTAACCTGTGGCCAAGGGCATCCTTCTCAGAGCCCAGTGTCCCTGACCCCCCTCCTCCCCAGCACTCCTCAGGGCCATGCAAACCTCAGATCTCTGTATCTTTGAGCCACAGCGAATTCTACCAGCAGGCAATGGTCCCTGAGGCTACCTCCACTCTCCATGCAGAGTCTGCCCTCAGATATGGTGGTTCCTTCTCCATAATGCCATCTCCTCATCAGGGTCACTGACGTGGCACCTCACCAGGGTTCTGTTTGGATTCTAGAACAAACAACATTTGTGGTCTATTGGGCAGGTCACACTCTGTTAAGTTCACCATGCCCTTGGCCCCCTGGAAGATTCTGTCTGCCACCAATGAAACCTTGTGTCCAGCCACTCCCAGTGTGCTTTGAAATCTGTCAGCACACCACCTACAGTGCAGCCTCCCCTGTCCTGTCTTCCTGCTGCCTACTCTTCTCACCTCAAGCTCATTGCCCCACACTCTCCCCACTGTCACCATCTTGCTTACTAGCCCTGCAGTAGACATCATAACACCAGCAACAAACTCCTCTTTATTTTTAGTTTCTTCACAGGATCTTTTCCAACACTTTTCAACTCCACTTAACTTGACCACATTTTTAAACTTATGACCCCTCTTAACAGTATTATGTAATTCTTTTAACCCTTTTTTGGAATTGAGTATTTATTTCATTATTTTTGGGCGATATGTGATAAAGAAGGGCTTTCAAGTGAAATGTTTTGCTTGTATCAGTACACTATTAAAGTTCATATTATAAATTTCATTGAAGTATAACTTAAAATGTTTTAATGTTTATTTTTGAGAGAGAGAAAGAGAGAGAGCCCATGTGCATGTGCATGAGTGAGGGAGGGGCAGAGAGAGGGAGACAGAGAATTTGAACCAGGCTCCAAGCTGAAAGCAGAGAGCCTGATGTGGGGCTTGAGCTCACGAACCAGGAGATCTTGACCCAAGCTGAGGTTGGACACTTCCCTCACTGAGCCACCAGGCACCCCTGAAGTACTTTTATATTGGATTCTCAAACCAAACAAGGAAAAAAATTAAAATTGGTATCTCTGTTAAAGATTATTTATAACTACATGTACATTTTTAAATGTTTTAGCCTGTGTACATTTTAACCTTTCCCATTTAAAGAATGAAGCATACTCTACTGTAAATCAGAACACACTCATTTTTGAAACTAAATTGAAATTTAATCATATATTACTTCATTGAGAATGCACTCTATGGCCTGATGTTTGAGATTACTTCACTTTGCATTTTAACTGAAACCTGGGACTTTTAAGGAGGATGTCATCTTCTCACAGCTGTGTGGACCAGAGACAGCGGGTCTCTCACCTCACAGGACATGAATATGCCATCAACAGTGTCTTCTTCCCCTTGCCAATTTGACCATTGTTATTGTCTGACTTCCAGGAGATTCTTCTTCATTACCTCAGAGGATTGTAATCCCACTCAGTCCTGTGTCATCTAACTCAGGCCTCTTCCATCTTCAACAGGACTGTGTGCTACAATGCAGGAGTGCTGTCTTCAGGCTGTGGAGGATACCATTGTATCCCATGGGCCTGATGATACTCTGCCTCACCTCTGAAATCATAAACTTCAATACCCACAACTCTTTATGCCTTTAGCCCATCCTCTTGTCCCCAGTACTCAGCTCAGACCTCACTAGGATCTCCATTCTGTCATTTCCTTCCTTTTCCTCAGTCCACAAGGCTCCTTCATGGCCTGATGTTGTCCCCATACTAACCAAGACCCCCACTGCACTATTTAACTCTTACTTTTCCCAACCATTCTCAACACTGATTAGTAATAACAAAAGAACACATTTATTTGGCATGTTCCAGGCATTTGGTGTGTTATTAACCACTTTACATATATAACATATTTAATTCTAAAAAAGTTCTATGGTTAGCTACTATTAATATCTCCAATTCACAGACCAAGAAACTATGACAGAGAAAGTTTAGATATCTTGCCTGCTTTAGGTGATGTGGCTGGAAAGAGTTGCACTGATTTTTGTCTGGCTCCAGAACCCATACTGTTTTAAATCATTGTACTGGTACCTCAGTAGTTTCTTCTTTCTTGTCCTGAATTAGCCCATTGGATCATTTTTGTTTATCCACTTTTATATTCTTATGTCAGGACTTCTGAGAGCTGCTAGAAAAAAATCACCACCCCTAGATGGATCGGTGCCATGACAAATCATGGTTTCCAGAATCACCTGGACTTTTCTTTGAATCCAGTTTACATGCATCAGAGAAAATTCTTTCCCTTCCTGAAGTGGCTATTCTAAAGTTTCAACATAATTCTCACACCCTTCACTTCCCTCACATCTCATCTTATTTTAGCAAATGGCTTTGACTCCTACCTCGCTAAGAAAATTTGACTATCAGGTGTAAACCACCTTTATTTCCAGTCCACACACTGACAAGGTGTTTATACCTGTAACCACTTCAGTGTCTTTTCTAGTAGTCCAAGATGATGCCTCCATTCAAGACTTTTTTTAAAAAGTTTTTTTTAATGTTTATTTATTTTAGAGAGAGAGAGAGAGAGAGAGAGAGACAGAGACAGAGACAGAGGCAGAGTCTGAGTGAGGAGGGGAGGGAAGAAAAAGAGGGAGACACAGAAACTGAAGCAGGCTCCAGGCTCTGAGCTGTCAGCCCATAGCCAGACTCGGGGCTCAAACTCATGAACTTAAGATCATGACCTGCGCTGAAATCAGATGCTTAATCACACTGAGCTACCAAGGTGCCCATGATTAATCCTTATGTCTGGACTCTGTGTCTCACACTCTTCCACTTAGTCCAAGATAAAGATCATATCACATGTTTCTTGCTCTTTCTTCTGTACTTTCTATCTCCTTATCTTCTCTGGCTCCTTCACATCACTCTGGTCCATATCCTCCATTAGCAGGATTGAGATATGCATTAGCCCTGGTCCTAGCAGGAAGCAGAAAGGACCATTGAAGAGAGTTTAATAAAAAGAGCATTTGGAAAGCTATAGACAGGCTTCAGGGAAACTACAAGCCCAGTAGACACGCAGCACTGACAGGCAAAGGAATGGAACAGTTACTGGAGCCCAGGAAAAGTTAGGTGGATAGGACCAACTTAAAGAGGAGCTGGCCAATGACACAGTTGGTTTTCATTGACTCTAGGAAGATTGATGATAAATAACTATCCCTACCTTATTCTTCTTTCTCCAGTTTCCTGCCAGAGCCTTCCATTGGCCAAACGCAACCAGGGCCCAGAGGACAAAAGATTCCTTGTTATAATTATAGCCATAGAGACCAGCCTCCTACGGCACAGAACAAGGCGGAGAAGGATAGAAAGTGGATCTAGATGGGGCAAACAGATGATAGAAATTTGTGTGGAATCATCTTTTTTCTGGAACATCGTTAGTCTAATTTTCATTGGAATGCTAATTTTAAAGAAGTATCCTTTTCAAATTTCAAATCATCACTAGTTTGTTTCTATACAACAATGAATTTCAAAAAAAATTATTGATAAAAGGTTCTGATTTCCATAGTTCTTTCTTGCATTACCCTCCGTGTCCATTTACTGTGTCTTGAATGTAGTAGGTACAAAATTAATGATTGAATTTGTTTTAGGGTCTCTACACGCCATTCTCTATTTGCTTGTGTTTCTGTTGCCTAGTAATTTTCAAAGGCTTCATTCTGGGCGCCGGGGTGGCTCAGTCAGTTGAGCATCAGACTCTCAGTTTCAGCTCCGGTCATGATCTCACGGTTTCATGAGTTCAAGCCCCATGTCCGGCATTGCCCTGACAGTGTGGAGTCTGCCTGGGATTCCCCCTCTCTCTCTCTCTCTCTCTGTCTCTCTCTCTCTTCCCCTTTCCCCCACACAGGTGTCCCTGTTTCTCTCAAAATAAATAAGCAAACTTAAAATTTTGGGGCATCTGGGTGGCTCAGTTGGTTAAGTGTCCGACTTCGGCTCAGGTCATGATCTCACGGTTTGTGGATTTGAGCCCCACGTCGGGCTCTGTGCTGACAGCTAGCTCAGAGCCTGGAGTCTGCTTCAGATTCTGTAACTTCCTCTCTCTCTGACCCTTCCTTGCTCATGCTCTCTCTCTCTCAGAAATAAATAAAACATTATTTAAAAAAAAAAGGCTTCATTCCATAAAAACCAAAGGTGAAAGAAAAAGCAAAGACAAAAATACTCAAATATTTCCCCCAAGTAGGATAATGTGAAAAACCAAACCAAAACAAAGCATGGAGTGATGTTACACACTATAGAGAAAGATTAATTTTTAGGGAAGAGGTAGATCTCCCCTGATGCCTGGCTTTGGCTAAGCCATGGTGCAGCATGACCAAACTGTACAAGGCCAGGGCAGGCCAGAATGCCAAAGGTCCTCTCAGAATTGGCTGCCCCCAGCACCTGCACAAACACCCTTTAAGAAAGGGTGCAGTTACATTTGGTGGCCAGCCTCCAAGCTCTTTCATGAGTTCTTTCTCTTGCTTTTCCCCATTTATCCAGCACGTATCTTGGCTCACATATTCCTGAAATTGATATATCTGTGGCTTTCCTGGGAGGGTGATGTTGAATAGAGTGGGGGTTGGCTTCCTGGGGTTGATCAAAGAGTGTCCTGGTTTTCTCGGAAGCACTGAAGCCCCAAGTCTCCCTTGGGTCTGTCTGAAGGTTTGCACAGCTGTCTTATGTTGGGGGTAGGGTGTATCATCACCAATTATTTTGTCATCATTATGTCCTGAAATGGTAAAATTTTGCCACATGGGCATATAAAGGAAATATGGAAACACACTGCTGGTCACGTGGACTGAGGAGAGGGTGACATGCAAACCTCAGCTTTGTCTTGAAATCAGGCAGATCCTTAAGAAGTCTCCATTGTTTTCTGAAGAAGTTTGGATCATTTTTGTTTATGTTTCAGCCTTTATTTTCCCATCTAACTTTCTATTTCCCTTTCTAAATCATTATGAAAATTTATAGTTCTTTTATAAAAGTGTCTCTTGCCATCACCATACAATAGGACAGGTATATGTCTGGTCAACATTTTTGATGGTTTGATATCTGGTTTAGTCTATAGGTTAAGTTTTCAAATGACCACCAATCGTCTAGAAGCTTCTCAATATTATAAGAAATTACACCTACACTTTGGTTATATGCCACCAGGTGAACAATGGAAAAGGAACCAGGTTAAATGCACTCTGATTAAGAAGTTGAAAAAGGCAGGAGTATTTTCCTTTAGTAGTATCACTTATTTCCATAAAATTACAACCTTGATATTGTACATACATTTGAATTAAAATAAGACCGTTTTTAAATGGGGCTTTTATTCCTTATTACTTTGTAGTCATCTTCTCTAAGCTTATTCTCACTATGAATACTTATTGACGGTCTTTTAAGGGCTAAGTATTGTTTCAGATTCTGAGATTACAACAGGGAACAGCATGAATTCACTGAGTTTGTGTGTGAGTGGGGCAGAGGTGTGTGTGGTAGAGGGCCTGGTGGAGATGTAGTCTCTGCAGAAGAAGGAAGCAGTGTGAAGGGAGCACTGTAGCTAGGGTAGTCAGAGATGACCTCTCCGAAGAGGAACCTTCTAGTGGAGATCTGAGTGTAAGAGGCCACTTCAGGAAAGAACATTGCACAAAGTAAACTCTATGATCTGTGTGTAAATGCAGGGAGTCCAACCCAGGGAGTGCAAGTGATAAACAAGTGCATATCTAGACTATATACTTTGTATCTATCTGTAATGGTTCATTGAATGTGTCATCCTGACTGGCCACAGGGTGCCCAGATTACGTATCATATCCCAGTGTGTCTGTGAGGGTATTTCTAGATGAGATTGGCATTTGAATGGGTGGATTCAGTAAAGTAGATTTCCCTTGCCAAAGTGGGTACACACCATCCAATCCATTGAGGGCCTAAATAGAACAAAATGCGGAGGAAGGAGGAATTGCTCCTTTTTACTTCCTACCTCACTGTTGAGTTTGGACATCTAATCTCCAGTTTTTAGAATGAGGTTTAACCATCGACTCCTCTGGTTCTCAGACCTTTGGACTCAGACTGAAGTTGTCCTCCAGCTGTCCTGGGTCTCTAGCTAGCAGAAGGCAGATCCTGGGACTTATTAGTTTCCAAAATTGCATAAGATTCCTCTTCATAATAAATCTCTTATACATTGATATATGCATTTATATACAATATATATTATATAAATATTATATTTATATATAAATAATCTCATATGCATTTAATACAAATGTATTAATAAGTACATATTAAATGCATATATAAATTCACATATATGTGCATACGTATATGCATATATGTTATATGCATGTATATATTAAATGCATATATAAACGTTCTATTTCTCTGGAAACCCTACCACGCCTAATAGTTTATCTATCTCTCTATTTTTCTACATATCTATCTATCTATCTATCTATCCTCTATTAGATATATCTATGTATTTATCATCTACATGTCTCTATATTCTATTTATTATCTATCTCTCTACTTATCTACCATCTATCAGTCTATCAGAAGTATACTATTATACTTGTTCAAGTTTCTGTGTATTGAGTTTCTGGTAACCTAGATGGCCATTCAGCCATATGAGGGTGCACATATATTTCTTGGATTTATTAGATCATACTCCAGAGACTCAGGAATGATCTGAAGCAGGAAAAAGGGACTGAGAAGCTTCAGCAATCAAGGAATAGGATGACATAAATCTCTGAGCCTAAGCTGGAGTGGTTAGAATGACAACAGTAGTCAAGTTTAATGGGTTGGTTGTGCTCATAGTTCTCTTGGAAGCAGAATTTGCTTTATACAGTGGCAATGGCCTTGCTAGTCAGGCCTGCAAGTTCTTCACTGGCCCTTGTACTTGTGTGATTGGTGATCTGTGTTGGCTCTGAGAGATGAACTCAACATAAATGTGAGGAGGTGAGGGCATGTCTGTGGGCGTAGTAAACCAGTTTGACGAGAACAGAGGTTTTGAAGAGAAGGGTGAGAGCGAGCATTTGGAATGTAGGTTCAATTGTGGAGGACCTGAAACACAGTGCTGTAAGCAAGTCTTTATAGATGAGTAAGCTTTAGTTACCTCATCTCTAAAATGGGGATGATAATACACATCTCATGGGGTGAGAACGAGATGATGTAATGCACATAAAATGTCTAACATTACACTGTACACATATTAAGTGCTTAATAAAGAGTAACTGCTACTCTGATAATGAAAGTGGTGTTTAAGGATGATTAATGTGGCAACAGTGTGTGGGATTAGGTGGAGGAGGGAAATAGTGGAAAAGGGATCCCAGTTACAAGGCTGTTTTAACAGTCTAGGCATAAATACGGTACTAATGAGGCTGGGAAAGCAGGGAACCAGGAGAAATCACCTGCAGGGAGAGTTAAGAGGCCTTGGAGACTGCTTGGGAACATGCCGCCGAGGAGATGGGGAGCTTAGAGACAACTGGGGTTTGGCCTGGGTGGCTCCAGTGCCACAGAACTGGTTTTGACCAAGGCTGTTAAGTGACCATTCTTCTAGAAGGGGCGGGCTGTAGGGAGCCTGCAGCTAGAACAGGAGGGGAAGGGGGACAGGGAGGGTCAAGTAAAAGTTGAAGGATAGAAACAGACTAGTTCACTAGAATTGTCCAATAGCAACTCCTGTTGGTCAGCGGGGGAATTGTGCCAAGGACCAGCTGCCCAGTGGGCTGCGTTCACTGGAGCAGAACATCCAGGGTTAAACCAGACTCCATCCTCCCTCTCTTCCTTTCTTCTTTCTCACCTTTTCTTCCTTTTCCTTTCTCTTCCCACCTTCTGTCCTTCCTTCCTGCCTCCATTAAAAAGTGGGCTAGGTTCTGTGCCCGGTACTGGGCATAGAAAATTACATAAATAGATCCTTGCTCTTGAGAAGTTCACTATCCAAAGTGAGTTAGCAAAAAGGCTGGTACAAATGTGAGGAGCAGGTTCAGTAGATGCGGTCTGGGTATGTGGAATGGAGAGAGAAAGAATTAACCACCGCACCGAAGTAGAAGTCTTTTCTTCCAGAAGATCCAGGAAATAAAAGATAAGAAGATTTCGGTGCATTTATTTATTTATTATCTATAGGTGACACAAGGTCTTTTCATCTCTAGGGAATATGGAAGGATCTTCACCCATGGTTGATCTGAGTGTATTTTGTTCCAGATTTACTCCTGAAGGTGAGAAGTATCTGGCTTAGGAGGTTAATTTTGATGTTCATTTGAAGGATGTCGAAATGATCCATCTCAAGATCATAATACATTACCAAATTTTGTACTTTACTTTTCTTCCTGAATTAATAGCTCCAACTCATTTATTCTTCTCTGATGAGGAACCGTTAGGTCCATCATTCTCCAAGTATAATCTGTGGACCTGTGCAGCAGCAGCGGCTGAGAATAGGTGAGGACGGCTTATTCTCAGGTCCCACCCCAAGCTCCTGAAATAGAACTTGTGGAGATGGAGAAGAGCCATCTGTCTTTTCAAGTCCTCCAAGTGATTTCGAGACCAGCCAAAGCTTGAGATCTGCTGCTTTAGTTTCCCAGCACGGACACTTGCGTTCAGTGGGTAATCAATAGCATCTATTTGAATCAAGGTAGTAATGTCTGATGCTTCTCCCCACATATACACAAGATGTGATAACAGACTCCCAGGGTGAAATAATGTATGAGGTTCTCTTAGAAAGTGAGAGAAGCACAGATTTCTTGTCCCTTTCTTGCCTGGCCTGATTTTCTTTCAGCAGATGTTCTATTACACTTGCTATTCTGTGTGAGATTCAGGTTTGAGTTTGGGGATAGCTGCACCCTCTGCTTTTTAAGCTACAGAATAATACACGATTAAAAAAAGAGAATAATGGGTGGCTGTTCCCTCTCCAGCCTCTCGGTTTTGTGTGGAATCAGAGAGAGGAGCCCTCTTGCTTGGTTTAGCCTCACCTCCTGGCCACATCACAGTATTTGATTCAAGTTGATCGATGCCGCCTCTTCAGAACATCCTCTCTTAGCTCCTGGCTTGACCTCTGCTCACTTTTACAAGCTTCATTTCCTGTCCCAGACTCTCCTTCTGTTCTGATTTTGGTTATTTCAACCACTTCCGTGGCTCAAACTATAATTTCTTAAGGAATTTCTCCCATAAGTCTCTCTCGAACCCAGGCCTTCCGCAGAGCACCAGACCTCTCTCGATAATTGCAGTCTCCACACGGACATCCGGCGGGTACCTTGCACTTCACCTGCCTAAACTGGACTCCTTGGTTTCTTCCATCAGTGGACACTTCGTTCCAACTTCTCCATTTCTGTTCAGGGTGTCATAATCCCCCAACTCAAACTGGAAATGCTAGCCTCATCTGTGTTGCACAAGACCCAAGTGAGGGCAGGAATAAATGTCCGTGTTGGGATCTTCTGGGGGGGAGGTGGCGAGCGGCGTCTCTCAGTTTTGCCTCTGTGTTTGCTCGCTCCCTGTTTATTTAGGCTTTCCCCACCACTCCCCTACTGCAGTGGCCTCCTCACTGTCTTTCCCTCTGCGTGGAGGAGACCGCAAGACGGTGCTCTTAGCTTTTTCTTTCTCATTTTCAGATCCCCAACTCATTATTAAATGTGTGGGGAAAATCATCTTGTTCTGTCATTGTATAATAAAGCTCCTTGTGGCAGCTTGTTCGGCGTGGGCTTGAGAGCATAAACAAATGGAGGTCATTTTGCCTTCTGGGGGGTTATTTTCAATATCCAAGATTTTTCCGTTCCTGCTCATTTCCCCTGCTTCTTGCTTCAGAAGCTCCTCACAGCGAAATCCATTGATAGCTTCTACAAAACATAAATCTCAGAAAAGAATGAATAATTTATTCATAGGATCTTCAATCAAAACACAGGTGACAATGTATTAGACAGATTCTAATACGCGTTCTCACCTGGCTTTGCACACCGCATGGAAACAGCGAATTAGATTTCTGGAAGGAGAGAGACTGCTGATAATGCCAGGATTTGCTGACATTAAGAGTGACCTTTCAGAATGAGCAAGGGAAAGAAAGGACAAAAATCAATATTTTAAAAAGTATTTTACGTTCATTGTTCCGTTAATTTTGACAACAACTCTTATTTAATAGACGAGGAAACTGAGACTCAGTGATGTTTAATAACTCACCCAAGGTCATATTTCTTCAAGAACTAGGGATTCTGCCTTGAGTATTTTGGACCCCCAAAGCCAATTGCCTCTTCATTATGCTAGCATTTTCCAAAAGGATTCCATGGGACACGAGTTCAGTAGAATGCTAGTGAGTATTCTCTGTAGAGGTCAATCAAATTACAGAACAATCTCAACACTGCTGTCTGTAGTGGACTCTTCTCTCTCCCCTGACCCCTGGCTACCATTGACTTCTTCTCTGTTTCTATGGCTGTGCCTTTTCCAGATGTCATAGAAATGGGATCACGTGGTACATAGCATTAGCAAAACGCATTTGAGAGTCACCATGTTTTATATATCAACAGTTTTTCTAGTTACTGATAATGGTATTCCATTGTAAGGTTGTACTTGGAACACATTTAGGTTGTTATTCACTTTTGTGAATAAAGCCACTACGAATAATTGCATACAGGTTTTGGGGATAAATATAACTTTTGCCTTATTTTGGGTGGGATTGGTAGATGGTAGAGAAAAGCCTGGAAATAAATGCAAATGTCCAGACATCAGTAGCTCCCAGCGATTCGATATTTTCTTGTTAGCCTCTTGACCTTAATATTGACAACTTTGAATTCATCTTAAAATTTTTTTAATGTTTTATTTATTTCTGAGACAGAGAGAGGCAGCATGAGCAGGGGAGGGTCAGAGAGAGAGGGAGACAGAATCAGAAGCAGGTTCCAGGCTCTAAGCTAGCGGTCAGCACAGAGCCTGATGCGGGACTCTAACCCACGAACTGTGAGATCATAACCTGAGCCAAAGTCGGACGCTTAACCAGCTGAGCCACCCAGGTGCCCCTGAATTCATCTTAAATATGTCACGCTGCATCTGCCTCAGGGAAGTGGGATACAGTTCTTTCTCTCCTTGACAATTCCTTTCAGGTACCTGTCTTTCTTTAGATTTCTTGTTAGGTGATTAAAACCTCAGCACTCTAATGGGCTCATGAAAAGTTCTGAATTTGCAATTTTTTTGGCTTTTTTTTTCTTAGTGGTATATATGTGAAAGCAAAACTCTTTGTACGTTTTCATACCTCAAGGTGCAACTAATCCCAAGCTGGAATTCCATTTGTTCACTTAAAAAAAGATCCCAACTATAAGCAATGGTTTTGAATAGACCCAAATGATTTTGAAAAGGGGTGCAGTTTACTTCCAATATTATTGATGGATTGGGTAAATTTCTTCAAATGCAGCTTTCTCTTCTGTAAACATGGAATATTAATCTTCATGGATTCAAGTCCTCATGTATTTTTTTTTAATTTAATTATTTATTTTTGAGAGAGACAGACAGTGCCCGAGTAGGGGAAGGGGAGAGAGAGAGGGAGACACAGAATCCAAAGTAGGCTCCAGGCTCTGAGCTGTCAGCAAAGTGCCCAGTGCGGAGCCCAAACTCACAAACTGTGAGATCATGACCTGAGCTGAAATCAGATGCTTAACTGACTGAGCCACCCAGGTGCCCCCAGGTCCTCATGTATTTTTAATATCATCTGCATGTATGTTTTATAAAGAGAGGCTTTACATATTCCAGCTGTTGGACTGTCTGGCTGATTTCATCCTACAGTAAAGTTCTTTACATCTAACAAATATTAGTTTTAAATTAGTTCCCTGTGTGTGCGTGTGTGTGTGTGTGTGTGTGTGTGTGTGTGTGTGACAGAGAGAGAGAGAGAGAGAGAGAGAGAGAGAGAGAAACAGAGAGACAGAGGGAGAGAGACAGAGAGAGAGAATGATGATGGTATATAGAAGTGAACATTTTCTTGTCTTCTCCAAGCTTGTGAAAAAGAAAATACTTTGGATGCCCATTCATTAAACCATACCTTCCTCACTCTCCTATCTTTGCTGTCATCATCAATCAACTTCCTGGTCACTATAGTGTGTTTACTGGGGCCTTGGAATCTTCCAAGTCATCCAATACCTTGGTCTCTAAGAATCACTGGAGATAAGTCACCAAAATGGTGCCTCTATTGGTATATGATTTCAAACTTGACAAGTCTCAGATCTCTCCTTTTTTGTGCCCCTAGCCTGCTCATTCTTCTGTTAAACTCAGAGAATATTCCAAAAATATTGCCCCTTCTTTAAAAATTTCAGGTACTGTCGAAAGGCTCATTCAGCTGATGACTTCATTGCCTATTGAACACAGAGACACAGCCATCTAGTGGGAATTGTGACTATTTTTTTCCATGCTCCTTGGTGTATTTTTAGATATTTGTCCTAATGTTCTCTTTTTGTTCTGGTTGAAAGCATGTTTCTCTTCCAATCTAAAGTAATATTTCAAAATCCAGCGATTTCCATCTAAAATTTTGAATCAATTGTCAATTTTGACCAAAAAAGCCCCCAAAACCTGTTGAAATTTTGATTAGGAATTATAGAATCTATAAAGTCACATTAATTTTTAAATTAATAATTATTGACATATCTGCAAAAGCTATTTTTTGGTTATTAATATAGTCATTTCAACTTTCTTTGGATTATTTATTAGTATCCTTTTTCACTCCTTTTAATCTACTCACATTTTACTCTTAACATGAGATTCTTTCAGATGACATGAAGTTGGATTAGCCATTTTTATTTGGTCTGAAAAGTTACTGTGTTTAAATTGGAGGGTGTAAAAAATTTATATTAATGTAATTGTTGATATGATTTGGTTTATATTTAACATCTTACTTTTGTTCTTATTTTGTTCTTTGTCCCATTTTCCTCATTTCCTACTTTCTTTTGAGCTAATTCGGTATTTTCTTTCATCTTGGGTATTAACGTCTTTGTGTTACTTCTTGCTTTGTTTTATTAAGATTTTTAGTTTATTATCTATTTTGAGAGAGAGAGCAGGGGAGGGGCAGAGAGAGAGAGAGAGAGAGAGAGAATCTCAAGCAGGCTCCACACTGTCAGCATAGAACTTGGTTCAGGGTTTGAACCCATAAGCCAGGAGATCATGACCTAAGCTGAAATCAAGAGTTAGATGCTTAACTGACTGAGCCACTTCTTGTTTTATTTTTTGAGCACTTTTTTTAGGATTTGCAATATGAATTCTTACCTTATCAAAATCTATTATTTCATGTGTCATTTAGGACTCTTTCAACACTTATTCCCATTTCTTTAATTCTGTCCTTTGACTTGTACAAAGTTTAAATCAAGATTTATTCCTTGGCTCAGGGCCATTTCTGCTACACCAATTGGAAATGAATACTATGATGAATGTCAGAGATACTAAGACATAGACTCCATCACGCAAGTGCTTACTTGAAAATATGGAACACATTTAAGTGGAAAGTAATTATAATAAGGCAAATAAATACATGTGGTAAAAGTCTAATGACCAGAATAGATACCAAGTACAGAATGAATTGAGGGGAGATCAGCATGGATTGAAGTGTCCAAGAAAAGTCTCATCAAGAGGATGGAACCTAAAAGAAGGATTTGCCAAAATAAAGGAAGAATTTTATCAATTGAACAAGAATGAACAAGATGGTGACTCTGGGATTTTGTGCATGTTGGGTGAAAATACCTTGACTAGAGTGAAGAATTCAAGTTGCCAACTATAGAATATGAATTTGGAGAGCTCGGTATGTTGTAAAGTTAAGCACAATATTTCTTGTAGAATGTTATTTCATTATTTTACAAACTGTATTTCCAGAGCTTTCTCCCTTTATGCTATTCCATTACACCCTTTTAGGTAACAGTGATTTGCTATATGGCTTTCCAAAAGCAGCTTAACTTTCATCAAACTTGTGTCTCATAACTTTGTTAAAGAGTTTCTGAAGTGAGGAAAGTAAGAGGCATAGAATTTAAGTGATGGAGAAAGTAATAATGAGCTTAGCAGAGAATGTCACTTTTAGTCTTGAGAAAAATTTGCTTGAAAAGGAAGGAGAAACATTTCTTAGTTTCCTTCTCCCTTCACTTCCTCTACTACATGTTAAATTTGCCTCTCTTTTAAACGTATCTCTAAGTCATCTCTCATGTCACAACTTGTACTGCTTCTCAAGCCTTAATTAATACTTCAGTGACCTACCAAGTGGCATCATTTCAGAATTGTTGCCTGAAACCAGGTGTAGGGGTGGTCTGTCATGTCTTTGATGGGATCATCTCAGTGGCTGTGCAGGCATTCCCTTCCTCTTTCTTGTTTCATAGAACTTCTCAAAGAGAACATATTACCAAAAGGCTAATTCTCATTGATACATGGGGACTATTCTTCAGTCAGTAGTATATTACTTCTACATAGTCAATGATATGGAAACAAATGGTCGTGTGATTGCTAATATGGCATGATGACACTTTACTGCCACTGCCACCACCTCTGGCACTAGTCCACAGCCACTCTCATAAAGCACTACCATCACTAACACTGCTTTGGGCTCCATTACAGCTTTCACTGTTGGCTGTTATGCTCCTCACTGTGTTAGGCATTGTCTCTACATCATTTCTGATCATCCAAGGATCTTGCATTATTGCCTTTATGCTACGTGAGTATGCTGATGATCACAAAGATTAGTTCTAAAGTTAGCAGTCAGTGAAGCCAGGAATTAAACCTAAGTTTGTCTGATTCCAAAGTTAAAGTTGTTTCAACCATCACAAACAGCCAATCAAGCATCCTCTGTTTAACAATTTATTTTTCAGGGGTGCTTGGGTGGCTCAGTCAGTTAAGTTTCCAACTCTTGATTTTGGCTTAGGTCATGATCTCATGGCTCATGGAATCGAGCCCCACATTGGGCTCTGCGCTGACAGCACAGAGTCTGCTTGGGATTCTCTCTCTCCTTCTCCTTCTCCCTCTATCTGTCCCCCTTAAAAAAATAAATAAACCTTAAAAACTAATTCATCTTGCAGAGTCTACACTGGATGACCACAGTGCCCATGTCTAAAAGCCTATTGTTGATATGTTCACAAATGTCTTTCTGAAAGTCTTTTTTTTTACTGTTTTTATTTTCTTTCTTGTTCTTTTTATTTCTCTCTTTACATTCCAAGTTAAATGTCCCATCTGTGATTTGGAGCCTCTGTGGCCATTGGTGATCACTCTAGTAAACATTAATTATATGTTGAAATACCTTTTAAGTGTTGTTCTTCCTGATTTTCCATGTGAAATCATAGCATAATAATAAAAATTTGGCACTTAAGTAGCTTAGTGTTCTTAGAAGTGTTGACATTTGGCAAATCTACCTTGAGCCTTTTTTTGCAGAAAGGGAGGTGTGACAGTGCATGACAGTATAGGTTGGTAATTTATTTTAAGCGTAGTTACACAGAAACATTACCCCAGCAATAATTCCCAATAGTATTTGTTCTCAGGTTATATATGTGTTCCTTACTAAACATAAAGACTGCTACAGCCACTTGGGGTGCCTGGGTGGCTCAGTCAGTCGGCTGAACGTCCGACATCAGCTCAGGCCATGATCTCACGGTTCGTGGGTTCAAGCTTCGCATCAGGCTCTGTGCTGACAGCTAGCTCAGAGCCTGGAGCCTGTTTCGGATTCTGTGTCTCCCTCTCTCTCTGACCCTCCCTTGTACACGCTGTCTCTCTGCCTCAGAAATAAATAAAACATTTAAAAAATTTTTTTAAAAAGTAAAAAGACTAATACAGCCCCTTGCTTTGATTATAGTTCACGTTTTGTCACCTTAGTTCCTACTCCATTTTTCAAACAATACTCATTTTCCATGGTTTCTAACTTCTTGGTTATCCATTTTTATCTTGTTGTGTTTGGAATTTTTATCTTCCCTGCATCAAATAAGCAGAGATTGCTGGCTTTTGTAGGCAGGGTTGCAAGCTTGCCTTTCTCCCAGCAGGGAGGAATCTTGATTAGCTTTCATCAATCAAAGTAATCTCATTGTCCTTGACAGTTGATGATTTAAGCATTAGCATTAAATATAATTTTGGCTAATGAGACAGGAGGGGAAGCCTTTGAAGGATTTTTGGCAAGCCTTTTCTCATTGGTGAATATTCATACTAAAGAAACTCTTTCTTTTCTTCTATCTCTCAATATTTTGGTGACTTCTGTGATGCGTGGAACTGCAGCAGCCATGTTGTGATGATGAGGGGCAAGCATAAAGTTGAAAGGAAACAGAACAAAGATGTAAAGCTGGAAGCTGGGAAGAACCGGTGCTCCTAGTAACATTTTTGAGTCACTGAGAAACACATTCCAAGGCTGAACTTTAATACTTATGGGGGATAATAATAATAATAGCATCTGTGAAATCTGCTGGTGTTAAAAAGTTACCACACTTTGAGAAGTGATCAGTTTTTTTCTTTTTTCTTTTTTCTTTTCCACACCGGCTTTTGTCAGAGGTTGAACAACCAATAGATTAGTGGGGAGGACGTTCACTAAGTAGGAAGAGGTGGGGAAATCATTTCATAATAATCAGGATTGAATATCAGCAATCTTGCTGTTGTTCTCACTATGCCGAGTTTCCAATGCGTGCATTAGAATGTGACCTCATTATTCTGGCCTTTATGCCTGTGAGTATAGAAATTTTCAGAAGGAAAATATGGTGACAAAGTTTTCTGCTAACCTCAAAGTCTCCCACAAAGTCTTTTAGACTATTAGGCACATCAACTCTGCTATATCTGCTTCTTCAAAAGAAGTTATTGCAAGCGGCACAGTTGAAAAGTTAGTTATTTAAAACTTTGTGACAGAATTCCACATTTACATTGAAGTTGTTTTGGAGAGAATCAACAAGAATGGCAGATAAAAGGCTCACTGACTTACAGCATTTTAAGAAACAAATAAACTGATTGACTAAATTCCATAATCATGTAAGTGGCTAGTATTACATAATAATAATAGCCAAACAAATAACTAAAACCTTGAACAGATGTGCTTTATTTCTTTCACAGGGAATATACTAGCCAATCTTCTTGTTCTCTAGTGCGTCTTCAGGATCTAACTTTTCTAAGAACCCTCGGTCTGTATCTTCTTCCTTTTTTTGTAAAATAATCTGATAAAAATACAAAATCATCTCAATGGAAGTCAGAGGACCTGGGCTCTGGACTCAGGGCCATCGTTGACTAATTGCATAATTAAAGACATGTTAGGTAAGTTTGCTTTTTACCTCATCCAAGCCAAATTGAACTGCTGGGGATAAGTACAGCAATCTCTGTTAATAATGAATCACTGAGAATGGACTATAAACTCAAACTTGTCTGGCCTACCATATTGGGCAAATCTAGAACTATTTTCTCACCATAGATTGTTAAAGTCCTTTAGCCATTAGTGCTAATAATACACAGGAATAACTGATCAAGATATGGCCTGGATCCTTGGAGCTGAGTAAATCTCTTCATCCTATATGGACACATGACATTGTACTTGTTATCCCTAAACGTCCAGCAGCTGTGTTTATTTGCCTTGTTGTATATCTACTTGTTATGGGTATTCATGCCAGAAACTGTTGAGATGGTTACAAGATACTGGACGAATGCAAAAATGCCACTAATGGATCTGTTCTTGATGTTGAGCTATAGAGCTGATTACATACTCCATGCCATTTCTAGGATAAATGCTGACTTTGAATGTGGCAGCAGATCCAAGTTGCCTGTCCTGATTTTCCGTAGTTGATTTATAACCTACTGTCAAGATAACTTGATGAAGTTAAATTATGTTTTCTAGAGAAATAAGCCTGCATTGCCACACTTGAGAAATTTTTATGTCATACTTATATTCTGGACACCTCACATAAAAATCATATACTGGGGTTTTATTATTTATTGTCAAAGCCTCCATTGGTTCTCTTCAGGTAGCTCACAAATCAGAGTTTTCATGTCAAGTTCAGACGAGCATGATAGGATGTGTGGTTGAAAGGATAACGCAAAACCTGCTTTGTTGTTAAGTCAGTTATTAAGAAAGGCAGGACTTAGAAAACTGAGGAGGAGAGGACAGAATGAAGGGTGGAGGAAAGGCAGAATAGCTATAACTATTATGAAAATTTGTTCTACAGAAAGTGATCAGGAGGAATTGTCTTTTTAAGAATTAGCAGATAATGAGGCCCTCAACTTTCCCCTCTTATTTATTCTGGTCCTACTGTTACGTTTATGAGGCTAGATAAGTTTATGTGCTGAATTCAAGTATCTCAAGGTCAAGGAAACACTAAAATGTAGAAGCTTTTAAGATTCAGAATGCAGAGTTTTTGTCTTTGTAGTTGTTACATTTGCACCTGTGGTTGCACCTGTGTTTGAGGCTCTATTCTTGGATACGCAGTTGTCACCCAGGAAAACTGTAAAAATAAAGTAAGGTGATGGGGTGGAGAGAGAGATTGTTCTTATTATCGTTGTTCAGGCCCATTAGTGTGGCAGTTGAATGGACAGAGCTTTGTAGAGAGAATATTATTGGAGGTGTCTTCATTGAGCCACAGAAGACAGAGCAAGAGTGTGAGTTGTCTTCTTCCTTTTATGGACAGAAAAATTGAGGGATTTTGGTCTACCTTCCTCCTTTTATAAACAGAAAAACTGAAGTTAAAACAGATGAGATGATTTGTTTAAGAGCACATAAAAAATTAGTGTCAGAGTCACTAGGATATTAAAGAGATCAAATACCAACAGGTGTGGAGATGTTGGTTTTAGAGTTGGACTCTTGAAGCTAAAACCATGGTTCTGTCACCCACTAGCTCTATGTCCTTGAATAAATTGCCTAATCTCCCCGGAATCACCCTTTTCATGTATAACATGGAGATAGTACCTACTCTATGAGTTTGTTTTATCTACCAGGTAAGATGCTTATATATTATGTTGTATATACAGTTATCCATATACGCGAAGTAAATAAATGTGTATTTAGGCGATACCTCGTAGGTGCTCAGTAAATGCTAGCCATTGCTAGTTATTGTTATAGCAATTAGCACTTTATGTTTATTTGAATGTGGATAACAGTAAAGATGATTCAATGCTATGAAGACCATGTGACATTATTTCTGACTGTAAGAAGCTTATGGTCTGATTCAGAAGTCAAGGAATGATGCTTGAATATCTAAATAGCAATGAAAGATGGTAATGTAAGCTATTTACAATAGCTGGCTTGCAAGTTTAGGGAAATAGGGGCCCTTGGGATGATGGAATTATATAAATGAAGGTACCATTTCAGGGAGCTTTCTGTCAAATACTAGGAATAGCTAATAATTGAGTATAAGCATTGGAGTGAAGGTATCACAAAACACCCCAAACAAACATGAAGTTTCACAGGAAAAAGACTCCAATTTAATTTTCTGCTGGCCAGAAGGAAGCTTATGATGATACAAGTCAAATAACATTGTTTTTGTTCATTTTACTTTTCTCCTTTTTTCCCTCTAATTCAGAAAGAAGGGTCAGAGTTGACAGCTGGTGTATGAGGGATAAAAATGAGGGAAAAAGAAAAGTCACCTGTAATCTTTTCCCTAAAGGCAGATGCCTTGTCTTCAATAAGGCTTAGCTTAAGAAGAATGTGGAGATAAGTCTTACTTTTGATCAATGTAGGTAATTAGGCTGGATAATTTTAATTACCAAACTGAGAGAGCATTTGTGACTCAAATTGATGATAAACCTTTTTAGTACCATAAAGTATCTAGGGGAGCTAACTGAAATTCCTTCCAATGGCAGAAGAAACCCCTAGCATTACGGGTCATGATTAAAAGGACAGCAGGATAACAAATAAAGTTACTTTATGATTATCTTCATAACTTTTCTGTCCTTAAAAGGTCATTAAACATTCTGGTCCAGGTTTGCTATCAACTGCCAAATTATCCCATCCAATTTTGTCTGTAGAAGCCCCGATGGTAAAACTGCATTTATTCTTTTAAATCATTTTTAGAGCAAAGAGAGGGAAACATACCTACCTACATATCTACCTGTATACGTAGGTACACATTTATATACATACTCAGCACAATTACCTAGATCTTTTTATAGTCATGTCTGCAGTGGCCCTTTACAATGTATGATATGTGTCTGGCCTGAACTTTGGATGAAAGAAACAGTACAGAAAGAATATCTATTTTAATTGGGCAAACAACATAAGACAAATATTTGACAGTTGAAAGAAAAGTGAACTAGATATTGAGCTTCTGGAATGGCAGAGTAAAGACATTGGTGAACTTCCTCTACCTCTAAAACAACACAATTATTGGCAAAATAACTAAAATCAATGAGCTGAAATCAAGTGCAAAAATCTGGTAATATTCCAAGGCATAGAACAACCTGAAGATCCAAGAGAAAGTCCAAAAGGAACTATTGAAACTCAGTAAGAAAGTGGAACTATTTTAACTTGGGACTATTTTCTTTCCTTCTCCCTCTCTAGTTCAGTAGTATGGTAGCCAAAATCTGGCAGCATTGCAGATAATGGAAAGATTTTACTGCTTTTTGAGATTTGTTAAAAGTATCATTCCCAGAGTATAGTTCATATTTTGTCCAAATGGGAAATACTGTGGGAAATCTCTATTCTCAGTATAGTGACTGTTTGATTTGATCAGAATCCAGCTCAGTGTGTGTGTGTGTGTGTGTGTGTGTGTGTGTGTGTGTGTGTGTGTGTGTGTGTGTGTGCAGGAAGCTTACCTGAGGATGTTAACACAGTAGCAAACTGCTGGAAAAATGTCAGTTGCCTAAGGGTTTGATTTCAGTTGGGCAAGCAAGATATGGGCTGAGGAGTGTAAAGGGAAATTCTGGAAGGCTGAACAATCAGCAAACTCAGACATATTGTTGGGGCTCTAAGAGTCTGCATATGTGCAAATTCCTAGGAGGGACCTTGGAAAAGGAGATGGCACCAGTCGCTTACCTCTGGCTAAACTAGAGGTCTTGAACAAGTAGAAGGTAAAAGCTAAGATTGTTTTGTAAACTGTCTGAAGTTTTAAGGCTTATCTTTTCTCACAGGTTTCCTTTGCAAAGGGTGGAAGTTTTAAAGGCAAAGCATTTGATGAAATTTTTTTGACCAACTAATGTTGATGACTAAATTATACTGAATCAGGCATGGCTTTTAGGAAGTCAGACTTAAAAATAAAAGCAATAACTCAATAAGAGCTAGCAGAGTTCAGAGGGCACACATTTCAGGGAATACAGGAATTTACTAAACAAATAATTAGCAACAAGAAAAACAAGATTAACAAGAAAACTTGGTGGAGGAAACTGATTTCACAGATGTTACAATATATTATTTATAAAGTTGAATTTAAAACAATAAATTAAGTCTTTGCTAGTAACTTCCTGAAGAAACCAGATGGTGGACTTACTAGACAAAGATTTTGAATCAGCTATTTTAAATAAACTGAAAGAACTATAGGAAACTTTGCCTAAAGTATTAAAGGAAATGGTGACAATAATGTCTCATGAAATAGCGAATGCTATTAAAGAGTTAGTACTATAAAACCAGAGAGAAATCATAGAATGGAAAACTACAATAACAGAAGAGGAAAATTTACTCTAGTAGTATAACAACTATGTTGTAGGAGTAGCATATTTGAGATGGTAGAAGAAACAGTGAACTTCAGGAAGTGTTAGTAGAGGCTGGCAGAATGAACTTAAGAAAGAAAACATAATCTAACTCTATGCCGTCTACAAGCAGGACACTTTATATTCAACAGCAAAGAATGAAAACTAAGAAAAAGGATGAAAAACTATACAACATGTAAATAGCACTCAAAAAGGAGTTGGACTGTTTATATTAATACTATTCAAAATAGACTTTAAGACAAAAAGTGTTATTAGAGGCAAATAAGAACATTTTATGATGAGTGTCAGTCCTTCAGGAAGATGTAATTATTATAAAATTGCACCCCTCGCTCCACCCCCCCAAAACTTCTCCATATCCAGGGAGCAAAAGCTGACAGCATTAAAGGGAGACAGATAATTTAACAATACTATTCAGAGACTTTAAGACTCCATTTTCAACATTAAGTAGAACAAATAGACAGAAGATCAACATGGAAATCAAAGATTTGAACAACGAGATCTAACAGACATCTATAGAAAACATCACCCTCTAGTGGGAGAACACACATTCTTTTGAAGTGTATACAGAATATTTTCCAGGATAGATCCCCTGCTAGATCATAAAACAAACCTCAAAAGATATGAAATCATATAAAATATGTTTTCCAACCTAATAGAATTAAAGCAGAAATAACAAGAAAACATTTGGGAAATATAAAATATGTGGAAATTCAACAACAGTCTTCTAAATAACTAATGGAACATAGAAGAAATTGCAATGGAAATGTCAAAAATACTTTGAGATAAATGAAACCAAAATACCGAAACATATGGATAGGACCTAAAGCAGTATTTAGAAAAGTTTGGGTTGTTAACATACATATTAAACAAGAAGATCTCAAAACAAAAACTAAACCATTCATCTTAAGAAATTAGGACAATAAAACAAAATAGCTAACTCAGAGGAAGCAGAAGGAAAGAAACAATAAAACACACAGCAGAAATAAATGAGGTAGAGAATAGAAAAATAAAGAAAATCAATGAAATCAAAAGTTGGTTCTTTGTAAAGGCCAATAAAATTGACAAACTTCTAAATATACTGAACAAGAAAAAAAAAAGATTGAAATTATTAAATCAGAAATAAAAGAGAAGACATTACTACTGATCTTTCAAAAATAAAAAAGGCTATAATACTGTAAATAGCTGCGTGCCAACAAATTAAATAATTTACATATAATAGATTTCTAAAATGACACAAACTACTGAAAGTGACTCAGGAATAAATAAAAATCTGCATAGAGTAGATCTATAACAAGCAAAATTCACTTCATAATTAAAAACACTTCAAACAAAGAAAAGACTGGGCTCCAAATGGCTTAAGCTGTGACTTTTACCTAACATTTAAAGAAGAATTAATACCAGTCCTTTAGAAACATTCCCCACCCTGCTGCAAAAAAAAAAAAAAAAAAAAAAAAAGATAAAAAGAGGAGGTATTATTTCTTTTTTAAAAGAATATTTATTTATTTACTTTTGAGAGAGAGAGAGAGAGAATCTAAAGCAGGCTCCAGGCTCAGAGCTGTCCTCACAAACCCAACGTGGAACTTGAATTCACGAACTGTGAGATCATGACCTGAGCCTAAGTTGGATGCTTACCCGATGGAGTCACCCAGGCCCCCAGGGGGAATAATAGTTCCCAACTCGTTCTGAAAGACCAGTATGGCTGTTTTACTAAAACTAAAGAAGTCACAATAAAACTATATACCAATATCCATAATGAATGTCAATGCAAAAATCCTAAACAAAACACTAGCAAACCAAATCCAACAACATATGAAAAGATTATACACCATGACCAAGTAGTATTTATCATAGAAGTGCAGGAGAATTTCAACATTTAAAAACCAATCAGTATAGTAAACTGAATTCATAGAAAAAAGGACCAAAAAAAAAAGATACAGGGTCATCTTAGTAAATGCAGAAAAAGCATTTGATAAAATCTAAAACTGTTTCATAAAAAAAGAAAAAACCAACCAACACTCAAAAAACCAAGAATAGAAGGAGAACTTCTTCAGCTTGATAAATATCTACAAAAGACCCATAGCTAACATGCTTAATGGTGAAAAATGGACTATCTTTTTTCTAAGGTCAAGAATAGGACACAGAAGAAGCTTAGAAAGAGAAGGTTTAAAAGAGTGATGTATGAAGATCCTGAGACCACCTCCGCCTCCAGGTACAACAAATCTCCAACTACATAACAGAATTCCCTCTGAAGGGGCCCTAGATATAAATGCAAAAATTCTCATATATAGTCAAGATGTAGAAGCAACCTAAACGTCCATCGATAGATGAATGGATAAAGAAGATATAGTTTGTGTATACAGTGGAATATTAGTAAGCTATAAAAAAGAATGAAGTGTTGTCAATTGTGACAACATGAATGGACTTACAGGATATTATGATAAATGAAGTAAGTTAGACAGAGACAGACAAACACCATGTGACTTCGCTTACTGTGGAATCTGAAGAACAAAAACAAAGCCAAACAAACCAGAAACAGACTCACAGATAGAGAACAAGATGATGGTGCCAGAGGGGAGAGGTATGGAGGGATGGATGAAATAGATAAATGGACAAAATAGGATTAAGAGCTACAGTCTTTGAGGCACCTGGGTGGCTCAGTCGGTTAAACATCCGACTTTGGCTCAGATTATGATCTCACTGTTCGTGGGTTCGAGCCTTGCATCGGGCTCTGTGCTGACAGCCAGCTCAGAAATAAATAAAAAACATTAAAATAAAATTTTTAAGAGGTACAGTCTTCTAGATACAAATAAATAAGATAAGGGAATGTAATGTACTGGCTGGAGACTATAGATAATAATAATTGTTACAATTTTGTATGGTAATAGACAATAACTCGACTTACTGTGATGATCATTTCATAATGTATACAAATATTGAATCGCTGGTTTGTCCACCTGAAGTGAATCAATATAATATGTCACTTATTCTTCAATAATAATAATAATAATTAAAAAGAGAGAGAGACAAGTCAAAGATGCTACTCTTGCCATTTCTATTAAACCATGTACTGGATGTTTTGGATGGGGAAATTAGACAAGAAAAGAAATAAAAAGCACTCAATTTGAAAGGTAAAGTACTATAATTTCCACTGGCAAATGATTCTGTATATAATTTCATATATAGAAATTTATAAGAAATCCACAAAAATGTTTGAATAAATTACTTCAGCAATGTGGAAGGATACATGATTAATATAAAAAGTTAACTGTGTTTCTATACACTGGTGAGGAACAATTTAAAAATGAAATTAGAGAATCCTGGATGGCTTACTCGGTTGAGTAAATGACTGATTTCACTTCGGGTCATGATATCAAGCCCCATGTTGGGTTCCTTATTGAGCACGGAGGCTGCTTGAGGTTCTTTCTTCTCCCTCTTCCCCTTTTCTTTGCTTGCTTTCTCTCTCTCAAATAAAAAAATGAAATAAAAATAATCCTGTTTACAGTAGTATCAAAAAGAAGAAAATATTTAGGATTTTAAAAAAAGTTTATTTTTGAGAGAGAGCGAGAGAGCACAAGTGAACAAGGAAGAGAGAGAGAGAGAGAATCCCATGAGGGGTAGAGAGAGAGGGATAGAGGAAGGGAGAAAGAAAGAATCCTATGTAGGCTCTGCACTGACAGTGCAGGGCTCAAGCTCACCCAAGTGAGACTCCAACTCATGAAAGATGAGATCGTGACCTGAGCTGAAGTTGGATGTTTAACGCAATGAACCACTCAGGTGCCCCATGAGGAATAAATTTAATCAAAGCAGGGGCATCTGGGTGGCTCAGTTGGTTAAGCTTCCGGCTTTGGCTCAGGTCATGATCTCACAGTTTGTGAGTTTGAGCTCCGCATCAGGCTCTGTGCTGACAGCTCAGAGCCTGGAGCCTGCTTCAGATTCTGTGTTCCCCTCTCTCTCTGCCCCTCCCTTGTTTGTGCTCTCTCTCTCTCTCTCAAAAATAAACATTAATTTATTTTTAAAAATTAATCAAAGCAATGCAAGACTTGTACCCTGAAAACTGAAAACATTGTTTGCAATGATTAAGGAAGGCCTTAATTAATGTAGACATCTGTGTTCATGTACTTAAAGATTTAACATTGTCAAGACAGCAATACTCCCCAAACTGATCTACAGATTCAACAAAACTCTCTCAAAATCCCAGTTTCTTTGTTTTGTTTTATTTTGATTTCTGTTATTTTTTGCAGAAATTGACAAGCTGATCCAAAAATTCATATGGAAATGCAAGGGACCCAGAATAGTCAAAGCAACCTTGAAAAAGAACAAACTTGGAGAACTCATGCTTTGCTACTTCAGAACCTACTACAAAAACTTATAAAAATCAAGACAGAGTGATACTAGCATAAGGACAGACATATGCACCAGTGGAGTAGTATTGGGAGCCCAGAGATAAGCCCTTACATTTATGGAAAATTTATCTTTGACAAGGGTGCCAAGAAATTGAAAGGCAGAATACTCCTTTCAACAAATGGGGCTCGTACAACTAAATATCCACATGCAAAATAGTGAGTGTGCTTCCCTATGTGACATCATATTCACAAATATTACTCAAAATGTATTATAAATGTAAATGTAAGAGCCAAAACTGTAAGACTACTAGAAGAAAACCCAGGTATAAATCTTTATGACTTTCAAGTAGACAGTGGTTTCATAGACATGTGTGAAAAACCCAAGGCACACATAAAAAAATGTGGTAAATTTGACTTCATTAATATTGAAACTTTTGGGATTCAGACACTATTAAGAAAGTGAAAAGATAATACACAAATGGGAGATTAATTAATCATATATCTGTTGGAATTTGTATCCAAATATGTAAAAAACTCATAACTAAACAATAAGAACACACATCACCAAATTTTAAAAAATGGGCAAAGGATTTGAATAAGCACTTCTCTGAAGAAGATATGTAAATTGTCAAAAGATACACGCTTAATCATTAGGAAATGCAAACCAAATGACAGTGAGATATCATTTCACACCTATGGTGATAGCCAAAATAAAGAAAAAATTGAAAATAATGTGTTGGTAAGAGTGTGGAGAGATCAGAGCTATCACACTCTGCCGGTGGGAGTGTAAAAGAGAGAAGCCACTTTGGAAAACAATTTCATAGTTCTCCAAAACGCTAAACAGGATTTTTATGTGATCCAGCAAGTCCACTCCTACATGTACATTCAAAAGGAAGGAAAGTGAATGTCTATAAAAACTTGGAGGTGGGGAGCCTGGTTGGCTCAGTCGGTTGAGAGTCCGACTTTAGTTTGGGTCCTGATCTCGCGGTTTATGAGTTCCAGCCTGGCGACGGGCTCTGTGCTGACAGCTGAGAGCTTGGAGCCTGCTTCTGGTTCTGTCTCTCTCTCTCTCTCTGCTCCTGCCCATTCATGCTGTGTCTCTCTGTCTCCCTCAAAAATAAATAAAACATTTAAAAATACCAACTAGTATGTGAATGTTCACAGCAGACTTATCCTAGATAACCAAAAGTAGAAACACCTAAATATACAGCCACAGATGAATGGTTAAATGGAATATGCATATTTATACAATGGAGTTTTTTCAGGGATAAGAAAATAAAATATCGATACATGGTACAACATGATGAACCCCAAAAGCATCTTGCTAAGTGCAAGAAGACAATCACAAAAGATTACCTATTGTAGGATTCCATTAATGTGAAAGGCCTAGAATATGCAAAGACATAGAGATGGAAAGCAGATTCATAGTTGCCTTGGGTTGGAGCTGGGTTGGGAGCAAGACTAGGGTATGTGGTTTCGTTTTGGATTGTTGAAAGGAATTCCAAAATAAGAACATGGTTATGATTGCATAATTCTGTTATAGAGTAAAACCCACTCAACTGTATACTGTAGGTGGGTAAATTTTATAGTATGTGAATTATATCTCAATAAATTATTTATTTATTATTTTTTTTACAAATAGTTTATTGTCAAATTAGTTTCCACATAACACCCAGTGCTCATCTCCACAAGTGTCCTCCTCCATGCCCACCCCTCCTCCCCCCCACATCCATCAGTCCTCAGTTTTTGTCAGCATTCAAGAGTCTCTCATGGTTTGCCTCTCTCCCTTTCCTCCACCATTTGCCCCCTTCTTCTCCCCATGGTCCTCAGTTAAGTTCCTCCTAATCCTCCTATATGTGCACACATATGATATTTGTCCTTCTCTGCCTGACTTATTTCGCTCAGCATAACACCCTCAAGGTCCATCCATGTTGCTACACATGGCCAAATTTCATTGTTTCTCATTGCCGTGTAGTATTCGATGGTATAGATAAACCACATCTTCTTGATCCATTCATCTGTTGATGGACACTTAGGCTCTTTCCATGTTTTAGCTATTGTGGTGAGTGCTGCTATGAACATTGGGGTACATGTGCTCCTATGCATCAGCATTTCTGTATCCCTTGGGTAAATTCCTAGCAGTGCTATTGCTGGGTCCTAGGGGAGTTCTATTGTTAGTTTCCTTAGGAACCTCCACACTGTTGTCCAGAGGGGCTGTACCAGTTTACATTCCCACCAAAAGTGTAGGAGGGTGCCCGTTTCTCCACATCCTCGCCAGCATCTCGTGTTCTCTGATTTGCTCACTTTAGCCACTCTGACTGGCGTGAGGTGGTATCTCAGTGTGGTTTTGATTTGTATTTCCCTGATGAGGAGCGATGCTGAGCATCGTTTCATGTGTCTGTTGGCCATCTGGATGTCCTCTTTGGAGAAGTGTCTGTTCATATCTTCTGCCCGTTTCTTCACTGGGTTGTTTGTTTTTCGGGCGTGTAGTTTGGTGAGTTCCTTGTAGATTCTGGATATCAACCCTTTATCTGATATGTCATTTGCAACTATCTTTTCCCATTCCGTTGGTTGCCTATTAATTTTCTGGGTTGTTTCCTTGGCTGTGCAGAAGCTTTTAATCTTGAGGAGGTCCCAACAGTTTATTTTGGCTCTTGATTCCCTTGCTTTTGGGGATGTGTCCAGTAAGAAGTTGCTGCGGTGGAGGTCAAGGAGGTGGTTTCCTGCTTTCTCCTCTAGGGTGTTGATAGTTTCCTGTCTCACGTTCAGGTCCTTTATCCATTTTGAGTTTATTTTTGTGCATGGTGTGAGAAAATGATCTAGTTTCATTCTTCTGCATGTTGCTGTCCAGTTCTCCCAACACCATCTGTTAAAAAGGCTGTTTTTTTTCCATTGGATATTCTTTCCTGCTTTGTCAAAGATTAGTTGGCTGTATACTTTTGGGTCCACTTCTGAGTTCTCAATTCTGTTTCATTGGTCTATGTGTCTGTTTTTGTGCCAATACCATACTGTCTTGATGATGACAGCTTTGTAGTAGAGGCTAAAGTCTGGGATGGTGGTCCCTCCTGTTTTGGTTTTATTTTTCAGGATTACTTTGGCTATTCGACGTCTTTTGTGGTTCCATACAAATTTTTGGATAGTTTGTTCTAGTTTTGAGAAGTATGCTGGTGCAATTTTGATTGGAATTGCATTGAATGTGTAGAGTCCCTTAGGTAGTAATGACATCTTAACTATATTTATTCTTTCTATTCATGAGCATGGAATGTTTTTCCATTTCTTTGTGTCTTCTTCAATTTCCTTCATAAGTTTTCTATAGTTTTCATCATACAGATCTCTTGTATCCCTGGTTAGGTTTATTCGGAGGTATTTTATGGTTTTTTGTGCAATTGTGAATGGGATCAGTTTCTTGATTTCTCTTTCTGTTGCTTCATTGTTGGTGTATAAAAATGCAACCGATTTCTGTACGTTGATTTTGTACCCTGCAACTTGGCTGAATTCTTGGATCAGTTCTAGTAGGCTTCTGGTGGAGTCTGTCGGGTTTTCTATGTAGAGTATCATGTCATCTGCGAAGAGTGAAAGTTTGACTTCCTCTTTGCCAATTCTGATGCCTTTGATTTCCTTTTGGTGTCTGATGGCTGATGCTAGGACTTCCAGCACTATGTTAAACAGCAGTGGTGAGAGTGGGCATCCCTGTCGTGTTCCTGATCTCAGGGGGAAAGCTCTGAGTTTTTCCCCGTTGAGGATGATGTTAGCTGAAGGCTTCTCATAGATGGCTTTGATGATGTTTAAGTAGGTTCCTTCTATCCCAACTTTCTCGAGAGTCTTTATTAAGAAGGGATGCTGTATTTTGTCAAATGCTTTTTCTGCATCTATTGACAGGATCATATGGTTTTTATCTTTTCTTTTATTGATATGATGGATCACATTGATTGATTTGCGAATGTTGAACCAGCCCTGTAACCCAGGAATGAATCCCACTTGATCTTGGTGGATGATTCTTTTTATATGCTGCTGGATTCGATTTGCAAGGATCTTGTTGAGAATTTTTGCATCCGTATTCATCAAGGATATTGGCCTGTAGTTCTCTTTTTTTGCTGGATCTCTGTCTGGCTTGGGAATCAGTGTGATGCTGGCTTCATAAAATGAGTTCGGGAGTTTTCCTTCGCTTTCTATTTTTTGGAATAGCTTGAGAAGAATTGGGATTAATTCTGTTTTAAATGTCTGGTAGAATTCCCCAGGGAAGCCATCAGGTCCAGGGCTCTTATTTGTTGGGAGATTTTTGATCACTGATTCAATTTCTTCACTCGTTATGGGTCTGTTCAGGTTTTCTATTTCTTCCCGTGTGAATTTTGGTAGTGAGTGTGTGTTTAGGAATTTGTCCATTTCTTCTAAGTTGTCCAATTTGTTGGCATATAATTTTTCATAATATTCCCTGATAATTGCTTGTATTTCTGAGGGGTTGGTTGTAATAAGTCAATTTTCATTCATAATTTTGTCTATTTGGGTGCTGTCTCTTTACTTTTGGATAAGTCTGGCTAGAGGTTTGTCAATTTTGTTTACTTTTTCAAAAAAACCAACTCTTGGTTTCATTGATCTGTTCAATTGTTTCTTTGGTCTCTGTTGTTTATTTCTGCTCTAATTTTTACTATTTCTCTTCTTCTACTGGGTTTAGGGCGTTCTTGTTGCTCTGCCTCTAGCTCCTTTAGGTGAGCTGTTAGATTTTGGACTTGTGCTTTTTCTTATCTCTTGAAATAGGCCTGGAGAGCAATGTACTTTCCTCTTAGGACTGCCTTTGCCGCATCCCATAGATTTTGAATTGTTGTGTTTTCATTTTCATTTGTTTCCATATATTTTTAAATTTCATCTCTAATTGCCTGATTGGCCCATTCATTCTTTAGAAGGGTGTTCTTTAACCTCCATGTTTTTGGAAGTTTTCCAGACTTCTCCCTGTAATTGATTTCAAGTTTCAAAGCATTGTGATCTGACAGTGTGTATGGTATGATCTCTATTCTTTTATAGTTATTGAGGGCTGCTTTATGTCCCAGTATGTGATCTATCTTGGAGAATGTGCCATGCGCACTTGAGAAGAAAGTAAATTCCCTGGCCTCAGGATGTAAAGTTCTAAATATATCCGTCAGGTCCATCTGGTCCAATGTATCTTTCAAGTCCATTATTTCTTTAGTGATATTCTGTCTGGTTGACCTATCCATTGCTGTAAGTGGAGTATTAAAGTCCCCTGCTATTAGCACATTCTTATCTATAAGCTTGTTTCTGTTTCTGATCAATTGTTTTAGATATTTAGGTGCTCCCATATTTGGTGCGTAGACATTTATGATTGTTAGTTCTTCCTGATGGATGGACCCTGTAATTATTATGTAGTGCCCTTCTTCATCCCTTGTGATTGTCTTTATTTATTTTTTTTTTTAAATTTTTTTTTTACTGTTTTTTTTATTTATTTCTAGCAGGGAGAGAGAGAGAGACAGCATGAGCAGGGGAGGGTCAGAGAGAGAGGGAGTCACAGACTGAAATAGGCTTCAGGCTATGAGCTGGCAGTCAGCACAGAGCCCGACGCGGGGCTCGAACCCATGAACCACGAGATCATGACCTAAGCGAAAGTCGGACGCTTAATCGACTAAGCCACCCAGGCGCCCCTCTTGTGATTGTCTTTAATTTAAAGTCCAGTTTGTCTGATATAAGTATCGCTACTCCGGCTTTCTTTTGATTTCCTGTAGCATGATATATATTTCTCCATCCCCTTACTTTTAATCTGAAGGTATCTTCCCGTCTAAAATGAGTTTCTTGTAGACAGCATATAGATGGATTTTGTTTTTAATCCATTCTGCTACCCTATGTCTTTTGATTGGAGCATTCAGCCCATTTACATTCAGTGTTATTATTGAAATATGTGGGTTTAGAGTCTTTGTATCTTTTGTAGGGTTCATGTTTGTGGTGGTGTCTCTGGAATCTTTGTTCCTTGCAAGCTTTCCTTCAGAGCATCCCCCTCAGGATTTCTTGTAGGGCTGGCTTCGTGGTGACAAATTCTTTCAATATCTGTTTGTTTGGAAAGGTTTTTATCTCTCCTTCTATTTTGAATGACAGGCTTGCTGGATAGAGGATTCTTGGCTGCATATTTTTACTGTTCATCACATTGAAGATCTCTTGCCATTCCTTTCTGGCCTGCCACGTTTCAGTAGATAGGTCTGTCACCACTCTGATGGGTTTCCCTTTGTATGTGAGGGCCCTTTTCTCCCTAGCTACTTTCAAAATTCTCTCTTTGTCCTTGTATTTTGCCATTTTTACGATGATATGTCGTGCAGAAGATTGATTCAAGTTACGTCTGAGGGGAGTCCTCTGAGCCTCTTGTATTTCCACATTGACTTCCTTCCCCAGGTCGGGGAAGTTCTCTGCTATAATTTGTTCCAGGACTCCTTCAGCACCTTTCCCTCTCTCTTCCTCTTCTAGGATTCCTATGATACAGATATTGTTGCGTTTGACTGTGTCGCTGAGCTCTCGAATTCTTCTTTCCTGTTCCTGGATCAGTTTGTCTCTTTTTTTGTCAGCTTCTTGTTTTTCTATAATGGTGTCTTCTAAATCACTTATTCTCCTTTCTGCCTCTTCAATCCGTGCATTGGAGGCCTCTAATTTATTATGTATTTCATTTATCGCATTTTTTAAATCTTCATGCCTATTTTTATTTTCCATTCTGTCTGTAGCCATAGTTTCTTTGATGTCCCCTATGTTTTTTCAAGCCCTGCTATTAATTTTACCATTATTATTCTAAAATCTTGTTCACTTATGCTGCTGATATCTGTTTTGAGCAGTTCATTAGCTGTCATTTCTTCTTGGAGTTTCTTTGGAGGAGAGCTCTTTCATTTCGTCATTTTAGTTAGCTTTCCAGCTCTTGATGGTTTTAAAGACCTGTTATGCTCTCTGTTTCTATGAGCACTGCTCTATCCAAGAAGACTCTTTGACTTTCCAGGGCCTATCCTTTCAGAGATTGTTTTTTGAATGGTATCCCTCGGTCACTCTTGTTGGGACCTTAGTTATTTTATTTTCCTATTCGTAGTGATATTTGGGACTCTCCACCTTGTGTACTCTGGCTTGTTTCTTGAGGTAGCCCTGGAAAAGAAAACAGACAGACAAACACACAGGGAGCAGGAGCACACAAACGCACAGGCTGATTCAACTAACATGCAAAGCGAGAGGGAAAATGAAAAAGTTAATAGAAAAGGCGGAGGAGGGAGGGCGAATAATAGGGAGCATAAAATACATAAAAGGGTCAAAAAGGGGAAAAGAAAAGGAAAAAAGAAGAAAACCGATGGACAAAGAACGGTTTAAAGCATATACCTGGATTTCCCAGCTACAGTTAAATAGCCGTGTGTATGCAGTGCTGGTTGAAGAGCATTGAGAAAAAAAGAGAAGGCAGGGCGAGACGAGGCAGATTTGGAAATAGAATGAACAGGCAGAAGGGATAAGAAGCTTTTTTCAAAGAGGTAAAGGGTAGAATATGGTTGGATAGGTGAGAGAAGGATGCTGGAATGATCCAGAGAAACTATATAGTCTAATTACTCCTGAGAGAAATAGCTGAAAAAGTCGGTAGGTGTAGAATTTACATTTACAGAATGGACTTGTTGTGATTGTTTAAGCAAGCTGGCGACCAGAGTTAATCAGGTCAGTGTTTTGGGGAAAAAAGCGAGAAAAGAGAAAGAAGAAGAAAAAAAGAGAAAAGAAAGGGGAAGAAAAGAAAGAAGAAAAAAAAAAGGAAAAAAAACAAAAAAAGGAAAAAAACAAATAAAAGGAAAAAAGAAAGAGAAAACAAAAAAGGGAGGAGGGCACCTCTCAGGCAGGGATGGGCGTGGCGTGATCCGATGCCTCAGGCGGGGGGTTCTGCCTTGGCGATTGTGGGGAGGAGAGTGACGGTGCTCCAGTCCCTTCTTGAACCCCACGCTGCAGCTCGCTTTTTTTTTGGCGTGTCATCTCCCCGTTCCGGGGACGCAGCCGAAGTTGGTTGCACTCTTCAACCCAGGCCAGTTCCACTCTCCAAATCCCAGTCCGCGCGCCCCGCTGAAGTTGCCTTAGACACAGCTTCCCAGACAACCCCCTCGGGCTATTCCAGGCTCCCTGCTGAGCCCTGGGGGCGGAGTCAGAATCGCTGCTTCCTTCTCTGGGTCTGGCCGGCGCGCATGCGCGGGGGCTTGCCTGCCGGGTCCGCGTAGGCTGAGCCCGGTTAGAAGGCTTTCTCAGTGGCTTCTGCGTCCTTTTTCTCCCAGTCTCTCAGGTTTTGTAAGGTTTCCAATGGCTTCAGATCTTTTTTGTGTGATGTATGGGCGCGAGTGCAAGTACGGAGCTCCTTACTTCTCCGCCATCTTTCCCTCTTCCTCAATAAATTATTTTTTAAAATGACCTAGATTCTCAATTCCTAGACACTTCTTTTAATGTGTATGGTGAATCTTTGTGAAATTAAATGACTTGTAAAATGGTATATATGTAAGATGTGGCATATTCAGGAAGAAACTAAATCTGCCTAACCTTGGAATTTATGTTCCTAACTCTAGCTAGATCTTTACTAGGTGAAAAGATCTTACCTAATGGAGATAAGTAACCATTTCATCCAGAACTGCAAAACACTGAGTGGTTTAGAAAGAGCCTCTGATATCTATCACAAATTAGGCTAATGATGAAAGGAAATTGATGTAATTATAAATCAAGTCTGCTTTTAAAAAAAACATAAATTTTAATTTTCTCTACTCATATGATTTAGATTCTCTGTTTCTTTTCCACATTGATAATGAGAGTTTGATCCAAAAGGTTAAAAAAAAAACAGTTAAAAAGACTATACGGTAAAGATTTCCAACTAGACAGATTTAGCAAGGGCATCTGCATGCATGGGGTGTTAAATGTAGGTTTGTATTTGTTTTTGTCTCATTTTATTTTTTACTGTGTAAAAAAGATAATCATCTTAGAATTTATTAAATAGGGCAGTTTCGTCTTTTAATTTAAATCTTAGTTATTTAACGTACAGTGGAATATTGGTTTCAGGAGTAGAATTTAGTGATTCATCACTTACACACAACAGCTAGTACTCCTCACACCAAGTACCGTCCTTAGTACCCATCACTCATCTAGCCTGTCTCCTACCTACCTTCCTCCATCACCCCATAGTTTGTTAGTTTGTTCTCTATCATTCTATCGTTTAGAGTCTCTTGTGGTTTGTTTTCTCCTGTGGGTGAAAAAATATTGCATTCGTCTTTCTCTGATTGACTTCTTTTGCTTAGCATAATTCTAAAAGCATAATTCATCCACGTCACTACAAATGGCAAGATTTCATTCTTTTCGATGGCTGAGTACTGTTCCATTGTATATATGTACCACATCCTCTTTACTCATCCATCATTCAGTCAGTGGACATTTGGGCTCTCTCCATAGTTTGGCTATTGTTGATAATGCTGCTATAAACATTGGGGCTCATGTACCCCTTCGAATCTGTAGTTTTGTGTCATTTGGGTAAATGACCCAATTGTGCAATTACTGGATTGCAGGGTAGTTCAATTTTTAGTTTCTTGAGGAACCTCCATACTGTTCTCCAGAGTGGCTGCACCAGTTTGTATTCCTACCAATAGTGCAAGAGGGTTCCCCTTTCTCTGCACCCTCCCCAACACGTGTTGTTTCTTGTGTTGTTAATTTTAGCCATTCTGACAGGTGTGAGGTGGTATCTCATCATGATTTTCCTTTGTAGTTCCCTGATGATGAGTGATGTTGAGCATCTTTTCATGTGTCTGTCAGCCATCTGGGTGTCTTTTTTGGAAAAGTGTCTATTTATGTTATTCATGCCTTCTGCCCTGGGTTATTTGTTTCCTGGGTGTTGAGTTTGATAAGTTCTTTATAGAGTTTGGATACTAACCCTTTACCAGATATGTCATGTACAAATATCCTCCCATTCTGTTGGTTGCCTTTTAGTTTTGCTGATTGTTTCCTTCACAATGATTACATTTTTTATCTTGATGAAGTCCCAATAGTTCATGTTTCCTTTTGTTTGCTTTTAAACCCCTATAACATTCAGTAGAGTATTGTATACATGAAGAACCATCAGCAGCCCCTCCTGCTTATACAATCAAGACAATACATTGTCCAGTATCTCAGGCTTTCTATTAGTTCATCAACTATTTTATCCTCATCTCCTATAAATGTCTATCTTCTATAAATAGCACATGTTATGCAGGTGGTTCTTTGGTTACACCTTGAGTTTTAAAGGTTTTGATCAAGGGCACAATCCAGGGGAATATTTCTATAGGGATGAGGAAAGTGAAGGAGAAGAGAAGTGGTCTCAGAGAGAGGGGAAACCTCATAGGCAGACTGCAGGTACTTACGGAGTGCCTACCATGCGCTTGCCTTGGTAATGAAATAGAAAAAGAAAAATATAGGCAAATAGGGGAAGGCAGACAATTTAACATGGAAAGGCACTTTAAGTTGGGGAGGAATGGATGACTTGGGGGGAACCATTTCAGTAAAAGTGAGAAAAATCGACAGACTGTGGTAGATTTTGAGTCCTGGAAACAATGAATGTATGAATTTGTGAAAGAGAAAAAGAAAACACTTCGCAATGAAAAGAGGGACAAAATATTCTGCGAAGGGCTTTTCAGACTAATCACAAAGTGTGTTTAAGCAAAATAGAAGAAGGAAATTAAAAAAAAAAAAAAGATCGAAGATTCTGGCTGCAGCCTGTTTGGAGGATACTGTTAACAAGGCCATGGTCAAGGATTCAGTGGTCATCCAGGCCAGCCAGTCTTATATAATGAATGCTTGTTTTTTTGGACACAGCTGCACCTCTGCCCTTGGGCGACCATTTAACAGTCTCATAATTTTTGGCATGAGGAAAACTGGGCTGGCAAGAGGTGCGAAATGTTTTGACACAGACTGATCGCAGCACCTGAAAAGGAAACTTGGACCTATACTCTATAGAACCAGCAACAGCAAAGTGCATTAGCAAATCCCACTAGACTTGGATTACAGACCTTGGATTGCATTCCCTCCCTGTCATTTGTCTTCTTCACGCTACCAGAACATTTCAGAGTATTTCAGTGTTCTTATTGCCTTAGACAGCTGGAAGTAGCATAGAAGTCTTCATTAAGACAATCTAGCCTGTCTTTTAATAAAAAACTATAGTTACTGCACAACTGTGGCAAGACAAAGAAGGTGTAGTAATCCTGGTTCGCTCATTTGCTTATTCGTTTAACAACTATTTGCTGAGTGCCTGTTTTCTGCCAGACTCTGGACTAGTAGGTAAGAGGCACAATCGTTGAGAAGACAGACAAAGTAGAAAATATGTAAACAATAAATAAACATGATTCATAAGGATTGGTAAATTTTATGATAGAAATAAAGTAGATAATGCATTTGAGTCACTGAGGTGGCCTCTGTAAAGACAGCATGGCTATGAAAGGCCTCTCTCTCAGTTTGGTTACTCCAGAAGCATCCTCTGAGGTAAGAATTAGAGCACAGTAACTTATTTGGAAGGTAATCCCAGGAATCACTGGAAGAGCAGTGGGTGAGACACAGAGGTGAAAGCGACGACCAGGGGTACTTTGTCAACCGCGGTGTCACTTGGGCAACTGCAGGTGACTCCTCCCTGGGAGGTCTTGGGAATGTGTTTGAACAGGGCCTCTGAGTTATCTCATCTGAAGAAAGCAGGAGCTCCGGTACTTGTAAAACACCATCAGTTATCCGTTGAGAATTGCTGGGGGTGGAGGGCATTGAAGGGGACATTCCCTGGTATTTCCTGCCTGTTGCACAGGTGGCTGGGGAAAAAAACAAAACACCGCAGGTAAAGAAATGCAGGTGGAAGCAGTTGGAAATCAGTCCACCATGGTCAGGGGGAGGAGCTACAGGTGGGGGTGATTGAGCTTTTATAGCTCCTAGAATAGGAGGGATGAGAATGACGCCATCACACAAAAAGCAGATGAAATGGCAAATGGAAAAGTCAAGAGGTAGGAAACGAGCGATGTGCTTGAGACTGAAAGATAGGACAGTGTAACTATGTATTGATGTGCCCTCATCATCCTTGCTCAGTGGCTTTACACACATGCATACCCTATGTTCATTCACTCTCCCCGCTTTGTGCTGCTGGACTCTCTTTCTAGGCATGCTCCTGGCCTCAGCTCAAATATTCTTTCCATAGACAGAGGTTTGTGATTCTCCAGGTGGGTGTAAGCCCCACCCAGAATAGGCTCCCATAACACTAGTGTTTTCTTTGCAATCATTATTTAGTGTCCGGTTTTCCCTCATGTAGTTCATTGGGTATTATCTGAAGACATCCTGGATCATTTATTTTTTTTAAATCAGATTTTCAGGTGGGTGGCTCTGTTGGTTAAGAGTCCAACTCGTGGTTTGGGCTCAGGTCATGATCTCACGGTTCATGGGTTCAGGCCCCACATGGGGCTCCTCGCTGACAGCAAAAAGACTGCTTGGGATTTTCTCTCTCTCTCCCTTTCTGCCCCTCCTCTGCTTGCGCTCTATCTCTGTCTCACACACAATAAATGAATAAACGTAAAGAAATCAGCTTTTCAAACCCTATCTCTAAAAGTACTCTATCAGGGTGTCTGAGAATGGAGAAGGTGAAATATCGTTTTCATCTAGCTCTCTAGGATCTGTTTATAGCTTGCAAGTTGGAGAGCCTCTGCCCTAGTCAGCAAAATCTGGAGGGCTAGGATCTGGGAATATTGTGGTCCCTGTGCATCACCAGAGCCTTTTATGGTGCCTGGAGATGCCAATAAATATTGAAGAAATAAGTTCCTTGGTCATCCTGCCTAAATGACAAAGATGAGACAAAGCCTAGGTCCAAGTAACAAAGTGAAGGAGTAAGATCAGGGTACGTGAGAAAAGAGTCAGAGATATTAGTGGTGCTTAATAAAGAAGTCAGCGAGGGCTCTTCACTTCTCAGTGATAGAAACCAAACAGGCTTAACCCAGAGAAACATTTCTTGGATTACATAGCTAAAAATTTAGGTATATATTTGTCTTTAAGCATAAGTGGATTCACAGGCTCAAAGGCTGTCATGATTTCAACCCAGTCATCTACTTTTCTCACACTAGATTAAAATTTTTTTAATGTTTTATTTATTTTTGAGAGACAGATAGAGACACATTGAACAGGGGAGGGCCAGAGAGAGAGAGGGAGACACAGAATCCAAAGACAGTCTCCAGGCTCTGAGCTAGCTGTCAGCACAGAGCCCTACAGGGGGCTTGAACCCACAAACCATGAGATTATGACCTGAGCCGAAGTCCGATGCTTAACCGACTGAGCCACTCAGGCGCCCCCATTCATGCTAGATTAAAGCTCAATTTCGTATTTAGTGCAGATTCTGCTCTCTTGGTGACGAAATGATTACTAAAAGCTCCAGGCTTACATCATTCAACTCAGGAATCTTAGCAGAAGAGGCATGTCTTTTAGGTGTGAATACAGGAAATGTCCCGAGGCTAAGTCCATTTGACCCATGTGATTATTTGATTATTCCTGCATTAGTCATGGAATTGATGGATGGAATTTATTGGCCATACCAGAAACATGTACTCATACCTTCAATGGTGGATAGTAGAGACGCTGGAGCCAGATCTATCTGATCTGTATGGATTGAAGGGAAAGGTGGGGTTTTCAAAGGAAAATTGAGGATGTATTGAATCTCTGTTATTTGAAATTCATCCACTCAACTACTACTTGTTAATCCCCATGCTGTGTGCCAGATTGTTTTATGCATACAGCAGAGAATAAGACAAATCAAATTCCCTAACTTGGTGTTATTATGGAGCTTACAGTCTGTCCAGTAACGCAGACAACTCCATTATAATTGCAGTAAAATTGGATGAGTGTTATAATAGAGGATTTAACATGGAGTATTTAAAATTTTTTTAAAAATATAATTTATTGACAAATTGGCTAACATACAGTGTGTAAAGTGTTCTCTTGGTTTTTGGTATAGATTCCCATGGTTCATTGCTTACATACAACACCCAGTGCTCATCCCAACAAGTGCCCTCCTCAATGCCCGTCATCCATTTTCCCCTCTCCTCCAGCCCGAAGTGTGAGACAGGAAACCATCAAAACCCTAGAGGAGAAAGCAGGGAACAACCTCTTTGACCTCAGCCACAGCAATTTCAGCAATTTCTTGCTTGGCACATCTCCAAAGGTGAGGGAATTAAAACAAAAATGAACAATTGGGACCTCATCAAGATACGAAGCTTCTGCCTTGCAAAAGAAACAATCAACAAAACTAAAAGGCAACCGATAGTTGCCTTTCCCAAATGGGAAAAGATATTTACAAATGATAAAGGGTTAGTATCCAAAATCTATAAAGAACTTAACATGGCCTATGCACAGAGACAGGTTATTTACGCTAAAGAAACAAGGAAGACATCTTGAAGTGAGTGAAGTTTGAGCAGGCTCCTGGATATTGATCAGGAGTTAGCCAGAATTAGTCACAGAGTAGAAAAGTTCTTAGGCAGAGAAAGTGTTCTAGAGAAAAGAGATGATAAGACCGCTGAAGACTTGGAATAAGCGCAGTAGGAGAGAAAGAAGGTCTCCATTGCTGTGGTCTGAGCTACCACCAGATAGTCCTCTTTCCCAGACAGCCTGGCTTACAGGTTCTGGCAATACTATCTCTGCCCTCGATCTTTCCCGATTTTGAGGTGGCATGAATTCTGGCTGGGGTTCAATGTCCAGACTGTTTCACCATCCCTCCTCTGGCTTTTCAGGTTTTCCATCCCTATGGAAACAATTTCCTATATTCAATATCTAGAGTGGTTTCTATTTTCCCGTTTGGACTGTGGTAGAATCAAAAGCCATGAATAGTTAGCTTGGTTCTGTGTCACTTTGGGAACGAAAGGCTTTTTAGAGTGGATTTAAGGCAAGAAGAGTTCTGTGTACAGTTTTGCTTACATCTGGTTTTTAAATTTTTTAAAAATGTTTTTTATTTATTTTTGAGAGTCAGGGAGAGACAGCACAAGCAGGGGAGGGGTAGAGAGAGAGGGAGATACAGAATCCAAAGACAGGCTCCAGGCTCTGAGCTAGCTGTTAGCTCTGAGCCTGACGTGGGACTCAAACCCACAAACTGTGAGATCATGACCTGAGCTGAAGGCAGATGCTTAACCGACTGAGCCACCCAGGTGCCCCAGATCTGTTGTTGTTTTTTTAAGTTTCCTCACTGATGTGCTGGAATTTGTTATATGGTGATAGCCTGATATTAATCTTTTGCCCTTTATATATGTTGCAAGTATTTTCCAAGATATTACTGACTTTTCATTCCTTGTTCACATTTCTTGGTCTTCTCAGTTTTTTAAAGTTTTAAAAATGCAAATAAACCATGTTATTTTATGTAATCAGATCTAAGAAAGCATTGAGAGTATATATTCATTGAACAGGTTTTTGTTTCTTTCCTTTTTTCTTTCTCTCTCTTTCTTTTAAAGTTTGATCTTTTACACATATGGAATATTTTATGTTATATGGGGTGACATAGAGAGTTAACTACCCGCCCCAAGAGTGAGTTAAAGTTATTTATCACCACCCCATTCTTGTTCTACTATTGCACATTTGGATCACACTTCTTTACCCAAGTTTCCTAAGATTGACCTTTACTAAAGGTCAACAGAAGAATATTTTATGGAATGGTTTCTATATCTTTAGAAAAACTAGTTGGAGATATTGTATATAAATCACATTAGTAGATACGAAGACAGGGAATAGGTATTTTCTTGGATTTAATTAAAAATGTTCACTTTATTAGTTTCTGGAGATTAACTGGAATGAATTCTTTTCTCAAGATATGAAAACCAGGGACGCCTGGGTGGCTCAGTTGGTTAAGTGTCCGACTTCAGCTCAGGTCATCATCTCATGGTTTGTGGGTTCGAGCCCCGTGTCGGGCTCTGTGCTGACAGCTAGCTCAGAGCCTGGAGACTGTCTTTGGATTCTGTGTCTCCCTCTCTCTCTGACCCTCCCCTGCTCATGCTGTCTCTATCTCTCTCAAAAGTAAGTGAAACATTAAAAAAAGATATGAAAGCCATATGACACAATTTGACCAAAAAGTAAACATATTTAGCTCTATAGTATCTGACATCTAAATAGTTAAGCCTTTCCCTTTTAGAAGCCTTAGAAAAATATTCTGTTTCTTTAAGAAAGATTTGGTTCCGGTTACTCTTAGTTGTCATGACTGATCTGCAAACATCCCTTAAATAAAATAAATTCAAAGGAAGCAAATATTAGCAGTAACTATGTCCCTTAAGATACCAGTTTCACTGTAAGTCATACTCTGAAAGCTTAGAGAGAGACAATTTTTGCAAATATATAAGTGAAGAGAAATTTGTTTAGCTTGTCTTTTATGTAAAGATTTCAATGCTAAAAAGCTCATATGGGAATAATCCATGAACTTAGTGTCAGTCAAATCAAATTAACAATTTTCAACATCTAGAGTGCATTAATTCACTAGTCAACAGATCAGCCAATGGTTTTTTATGTTAAAGTGATGTTAGGAGTGAACAAGATACACGTGGTCCTTGCCTTCAAAGTAATTTCCTGTCTGGTGGGACAGATGACACATCAATGTGATGTGAGTAATTAATGGTTGTTATTTACATGGGAAGCGTATTTTACCTAGTTTTGGTAGGTCAGGGGATACGGCTTAGAAGAAGCTTGTCTGGAAATCTGAAGGACACAGTAATGATGGGTGCGATATGTATGTTCTAAGACAAAGGCAGCATAAATAAAGGCCCCGTAAAGAAATCTCCGGGGTCTTAAGGAGAAAACTTCAAGTAGTGGTACAGTTTGGGGACAGAAGGTGATGAAGTCAAAAGTAGTGAGTATGGTTTGATGAGGGAGATGATGAGCATGAAACCCGGGCAGTAGAAAGTCACTGAAGGGTTATAACCACAGGGGAAGACACAATCAGAATTGCGTTTTATAAATTTCATCTAGATTCAGCTGAAGAATGGATTGGAAAGGGAAGGCAAGCAAGGGGGCACTTTATTAAGATTTCAGTATGGCCATATAAAGCGAAGTGGACAGATTCAGGAGACCTTAAAGAAGGAGAATCCACAGGACACGGGGACACATTGGAGATGGGAAGAATTTCGGGTGACTTTAGTTTTCAGCATTGGGACCATGAGTGAATAATGGTGCAGTTTACTGATGGGGTGACCCTGGAAGAAAACGTATTCCTGGAAGAAGGTGCTGAATTCAATTTGGGGCAGGTGAAATCTAATGAGGCAGAGGGACACCCAAGGAGAACTGCCTTCTGGATCTTGAACTTGAGGATCGAGGTGGAGGTTCAGGAATCAGCAGTGAATGAACAGAACATGGCATCAGGGAAATGACTGAGGTTATGCGGCACTGCACATCTGATTATGTCCACCAACGTGGGCAAGAACCGCCGCAGAGCAAACGGAGCTAAGCTTTGCCTCTGTTTGGCTCTGCAGCAAAGGTAAGTTGGTAGCATTCCCACCAGAACAGTTTCACCTGAGATTTTTTTTTATTTTTAACTTGTTTTGAGGGGGGTGAGGGGCAGAGAGAGAGGGAGACACAGAATCCCAAGTAAGTTTCAGGCTCTGAGCTGTTAGCACAGTGCCTGACTCGGGGCTGGAACTCACCAGCTGTGAGATCATGACCTCAACTGAAGTCGAATGCTTAACCAACTGAGCTACCCAGGCGCCCCTCACCTGCGAATTTTTTACAGACCAGTGCAAAGCTACAAGCTTTCAAATCCTTGGCACATTTGCAAAAGTAGAAAATTAAATACAGTATTAAGGATAGAAAAAAATTTAAAAATTCTGTTTTATCCAGGGACATTCCCCCAAACTAGAAGAATACCTGGCATATAGCAGACACTTCCCGAATATTTGATGAATAAATGAATGTTTACAATTTTTATGCAAAGAAATAGTTATTTACTCTATCAGTGCAGAATGATCTTCAGGCTCTTAACGTTACTGAAATTCAGTAAACCCCTCATGGAGTGTTTCTTTCGTTATAATTTTTACGAATACTTTTTAAATTATTATAATTTTTAAGGGTCTACATAATTTATATCTAAAAAGGGAATTTTAATACAATGTTTCAGAGCCTAAGGCACAGAGCCCTGAGTAGCAAAACTTCTACTTTTATCAAGTCTTGCTTGCGCTGGTCCTCAGCATCCCTTCGGAGATTCGAAGATCAAGTGAAAGGTGAAAAAAGATTATGCCGTTTCTCCAAAGAACACGTCCAGAGTTTTGCCCCCTCGCCAGCCCTCCAGATCCCACCCCCTTTGTAATCTCGGTCTCCACCTCCCCTTCTTCAGGGTCAGAGAAAACAGTTCTTAACCGTATAAACGTTAGCTTAGGACTTTTATACAAGTCAGGCTGGTTAAAATGTTTCCCAAACCCGTTATAACCTCCTGCCCTTTGTTTGAACAGAGTGAAACAACACGGACTTTACTTTTTGACCTTTGAGCATTCATGAGGGAGACCGAGCCTGGAGGCTGCAAGGAGGCCTGGGAGGGCTCCGCGGGTAAAGTGCTGTCAGAGTCTGAGCCTCTAAAAGGGCAAGCCTGTTGCTAAGGAAACGGCGGCTCCGGGAGGGCTAAACACACACTTGAAATCTCCGGGAAAGGAAGGCACAAACAAGTCAGATGCTTGGGGGAGGGGTGGCCTGAGAACTTCTATGCCTGTATCGCTGGGAGCCCGTCCAGGGCTGCGTAAGGCTCCTAAGGCTCCGGGCACTCAAGCATCTATGTCCCTTCCTAGAAAACAACTAGCTGGAGTTTAAAGGGATCTTCCTCTACTGTGAATTTAATTTTGCCCTGCGCACAAGCAAGAGGACACCGTGACTGTCAGTTTTCCGTTAATCTCCGGGAAGTTCATAGCCGTTTCGTGTTTTTTTTTTTCTTCCAAGTTTAATCACCATCATTTGTGCGATGCAATATCATCAGAACAGTTTGAAAGTGCTCAAAAGCATTTTGACTTGTTTTCCAGTCGGTGTTCACTCTCAGTGGGATAAAATAACTATAGATGTAGTCATTTGGGACACTGTGAGAGATGCTTTTTTAAAGATTGCGTAATTCTCCACCTTTCATAGATGGATAGTCCTGTTTTTAGTTAGAGAATGATGTTTGACACTCACTTTCTGTTACTCATTTCTAACGCGATGGGTCTTGAATTACTTAAGTGAATAAATCAGCTAAACTATGAAATATTGGAAAGATTATTTTTAACTTTCTAGTAAAAAAGCAGGGAATATAACTTCAAAGCCACTTCTTCTTATAAAATAAGTCTCCTTTTTCACCTATGAACAGTCGGGTTTTTTATATACAACGAGCTGGCACAACATCTAACATGGACAATCGTTGGTCTTTCCATTGCCCTTCCTTGTAAAAAGATTTGCTTGCATCAGTAAACATTTCCTTCCTTCCATCCTTTCCTCTCCCAGAATAAAATAAGTCATCAGTTCAGAGATACACTATCTAGATTGCTACATTATTGAAGCTAGATTGTTGCTTAGAGATCATGTAATCCAAGCTTTCCCTTTAACATGTGACTATATCTAAATGCAACTTCTGTTTCTTGTTTCTGGGGCCATTTCCAAGCACAGTTATGAATAGGTGCCGACAAAATTCCAGCTTGAAATTCATAAGGGTACACCTAAAAGTTTGGCTTAGAAAATATCCACATCCGTGTTAATATCAGTGAGAACCAGAAAGGTTTTAATCTCCAGGCACGTTTTACCAAAACAAGCCCATGCCACAGAGACGTAGGAATTTTAAAATAAGGAGAATGTTTTGTAAGTAACAAAAAGTTAAGTCAAACTGTACAGAATGCAATGAGAATGTAGCAAAAAAGATCAACCCCCGTGTGCTTACCATCATCTGTATAGATGATGCTCCGGCAGAGTGTGAGAGGGGTGTGTGTGTGTGTGTGTGTGTGTGTGTGTGTGTGTGTGTGTGTGTGTGTGTGTGTGTGTGTAAGAGAAAATAAAGCTGTAAACGTAGTTTTGTTGAAACCCAGAACCCAACAAGGTTATTTGGAAGGAAGCCAGCTCATCGTGTTTTAATTCAGTAGATGTTTACTTCAAGAGATATGTGAGTAAACTTAAAGTGTGCACATTGCTGAACTCAACATACCAGGTGCTAAAAACCCTTATCTTAATTTGCCTTGACCAGACTTCATTGTAAGATCAGTATTTGACTTCATTACACAGACGAAGTATATTTTATGGCAAGAGGAGAAGTCTGTTTTCTTTTAAATTGCTGCTAAATTTCTAACTCAGTATTTTCTTGGAGACATTTTGAAAGAGGCTTTTGAAGTCTTAGTGATGTTACTAAGCAGTCTTAAGAAAATCAAAACAGACAAGAATCCTAAATAGTCTTTAGCTGATTTAAGTTAATTGTGAAAATGGTAAGGGCAGCAATGACTTAAAAGAAAAAGGAAGAGTGAAGAGTGATTTTTTTAAAAGGTGGATTTAGAAAGATACCTGAGAACTTGTAGACTAATTGAGTCAAAGGTAGATTGAAGTTTCACTCCTGTTATTCTTTCTTTTATTCATCATCAAACAATTACTAAGACCTAACTGAATTCTAGGCACTGTGTTAAGTAAGTACTGTGTGGGAATATGATATTAGTAAAATACAGTTTCTTTCTTCACATAGGCCACAGTTTAATATGTGAAATAAAGACAGAATTTATGCTGTTAATAATGTATAACTTTCTAAGGGATTTATTTTCTACTTTATAACATTTAAATACAGAGAAGTATTAGAAATTATCTGTTATAGTTCATTTAAGGAAAGATTAAGATAATATTTGTTGATTAAGAGACATCTGGGTGGCTTAGTGGTTAGGCATCTGACTCTCGATTTCGGCTCAGGTTACGATTTCATGGTTTGTAAAATCAAGCCGACAGCACAGAGCCTGCTTGAAATGTCTCTCTCCCTTTCTCTCTGCCCCTTTCCCCCACCTCTCTCTCTCCCAAAATAAATAAAACTTTTAAAAAGGTAATATTTATTGATTAAATGAAAATCTGCTTTCCAGTTTTCCTTGCTTGGTCAGTTATGGACTTCTGAAAAACATAAGCAACAACAAAATATATATGTTAATCAAGTTTTAGAATTTATAAAACACTACTACACCCATTATCCTGCTTGATTTGCACAATTGCACAATGATTTATTATTTCATTGCACAGACATTGAAATCGAGACAGTGAAAGCGCCTGGTTTTCTCAAAGTCATTTGGCCAGTGAAAGCTGCTGCAGAGTCTCTCTTTTTGGACTGCAAATGCTTTTCTTTCTGTAATGTACACTGCCTCCTGGGGTGATTTGTGCAGTTTATTTTTCTAAATAATATTTATTTTGATTCTAAAAAGTATTACACTGTATACATTTTTGATTAAAGATAAGAAGTATTATTTTATTATTGACTTTTTTTTATTAGAATCTAAATATATACAGTACACAAACCATAAGGGTACACAAGCAGTGAAATTTTAAGTATATCTTCTAATAAGCATCCAAACTAAAATACAGAATTCTTCCATAGTCTAGAAGTTTCCATCATATGCCTATTGGCCAGTTAGAAAATTCTCTGTTGAGCCTACCTTTGCACTTTTTTAAGTTGAACTTTTTGTCTTTTTCTTAGTGATTTGTGCAAATTTTTCTCAATGAATTGGATATAAGTAATGTGTTAGAATATGTATCACAAATATTTTCTCTTATCTGTGGCTTGCCTATTTTTCTCACATAATTATGTCTTTTGATGAGTAAGTGTTAGTTTTAAAGAATCTCAATTCATTAATTTTTTCTTGTAGGATAGTACCTTTTCTGTCTATATTTGCCTACCCCTAGTTCATGAAGAGATTCTATAGTGTTTTTTTTCTAGAAATTATCTTGTTTTATATTTAAACTTTGTGTCTATATGTCAAATTTATTTCGTACCTATTGCAAAAGAAAACTAATCAGATGGGGAAAAAAATGTCTCATTTCTTAAACTTGCTTTTTTCCCCGGTTTACCAATAATGTTGACAATCTTTCAAATACTTCCATTTATTTTGTGTTTTTTCAACCATTATTAGTTACTTGTACTGTGCTAACATCAGCAATACGTCAGCAAACAAAACAGTTATCTTGGCTACTTATATTTCTACTGTGTTTGCTTGTTCATATTCTTTTTCTATTTTTTATTTAGCTCCTTGAATTTTTAATTGATTTGATGAGTGCTGATTTTTAATTTTTCATTCTTAAACTAGTGTTGTTTGAGTGGGGTCCTTTCCCCTGGATTTTCCCTTGTCTTTTAACTTTATGTGCTGTGCCTTATGATTTTCAGAAATTTTAAATGTTTTTGTGGTACAACGCTCCACACTGACTTAAACTTCGGGATTTTACCAGGCTTGGCATATCACTTAGAAAGGTTTTCAGGGATAAGAAAAAAAACGTGACCAACACTGACTTAAACAAATAGATCCTTGCTTCACTCTATCACAGGACATTTAGGGGTAGGCAGTGTAGGGCCAGTGGCGGGACTTAATTTCCTCAGGAACTCCAGGCCCTTTTCACTTTTTCTGTTCCACCACCTTTAGCATGTGGGCTACTGTTTTTTTTTTTTTTTAATAACTTTTATTTTTTTGAGAGGGAGAAAGAGAGCATGCGTGCATGTGCCTGAACGGGGGAGGGGCAGTGAGAAAGGGAGACGGGATCAGAAGCAGTCTCCACAGGGTCAGCACAGAGCACATATGTGGGACTCGAACTCAGGAAACATGAGATCATGACATGAGCCAGGGTTGGATGCTCAACCTACTGAGCCACCGGGCGCCTGGGAGATACTGTTTTTATGCTTCTATATCGTTGCCCCATGGCAGCTGTAGCTTCCTATCTTGGGTTCATACTTCAGGCAGGGGGGGAGAAAGGAAGTGGAGGAGGTGGCAGCAGATTTCTGTGTGCCTTTCATTGGTCAGAATTGTGGCTCATGTACATGGAAAGGCTGGTAATGGAATTTGAACTTTCCATTAGTTTCTATAAAAGACGAAGATATGGGGGAAATGGGCTAGAAAGGAAAGATGGATATAACTCAATATAGACAGCTGCCAAATTTAGGAAAGACTATGTTGGATTATTTGCAGAATAATCTTTTAAAGCCAACTTGATTTTAACATATGAATATTTTTAATTTAGCATTGGGTTCTATTTGCTAATATTTTGTTTGCATCTAAGTGATATGTTGTTTATTTATTTTTTAAGTTTATTTATTTCTAGGAGACAGAGAGAGAGACAGCGTGAGCCGGGGAGGGTCAGAGAGAGAGGGAGTCACAGACTGAAACAGGCTCCAGGCTCTGAGCTGGCAGTCAGCACAGAGCCCGATGCGGGGCTCGAACCCACGAACTGTGAGATCATGACCTAAGCGAAAGTCGGACACTCAACCAACTAAGCCACCCAGGCACCCCGATATGTTGTTTATTTTTAACACCAGCTACAATTTTAATGTCTTTTGCATCAAGACAGTTATAAATAAATAAAATAAGTGATGGCAGGTAGTCCTAAATTAACTAGAGGGGGAACTGTTAATTCATGTTAGTTTGTTTCAAATTATCAGATAATACAGCTTTTCATGAGAAGCTAGAAACCCAGAGTTTTATGTACAGTTTTTCTAATTTTTTAGGTTGATCATAAGTTCAAGTGAAAACAAATAAATAAGGATGTCAATATACCTATAAATATTCTGCAGACAAAACACCATCACTGGCAGGAATCAGTTTGTGGTGCATGGTCACTGCTCTCTAACTTTAGTCTCCCTCCCTCCCTTACTTTCCCTCCCTCCCTCCCTCCCTCCCTCCCTTCCTCCCTTCCTCCCTCCCTCCTTCCTTCTTTCTTCCTTCTTTCCTTCCTCAGTCCTTTCCACCCATCCTCCATCTCTCTCTCTCTTTTCCTTTCAGTTTGGGATTCAGGATTACAATTAAACTCAGAACTATTTGAATCCACTTCTCTTTTTCTGCATCTTGAAAGTGCTTATATGTCATAAGTTTTAGCTTTTAATTAAATTTTGGGAATACTTATCTGTTGAATTCAAGAGACTGACTAGTGCCTTTCATGCTTTTTGATTGGTTGGCTTTTTTTTTTCCTTTTCTTTCTTTTTAAAATTAATTTATTTAAATTCAGGTTAGTTAAGATACACTTATAGTATAGGTTTCAGGAGTAGAACTAGGTGATTGATCACTACATACAATACCCAGTGCCCATCCCAACAAGTGCCCTCCTTAATGCCCATCACCCATTCAGCCCATCCCCTACCCAATACCCCTCCAGCAATCCTCAGTTTGTTCTCTGTATTTAAGAGTCTCTTATGGTTTGCCCCATCTCTGGTTTTATCTTATTTTTCCTTCCCTTCCCCTATGTTTATCTGTTGTGTTTCTTAGATTCACTTATGAGTGAAATCATATATTTGTCTTTCTTTGACTGACTTATTTTGCTTAGTATAATACACTCTAATTCCATTACATGATTGCAAATGGCAAGATTTCACTCTTTTCCACTGCCAGATAGTATTCGTGTGTGTGTGTGTGTGTGTGTGTGTGTGTGTGTGTGTGTACACATACATACCACATCTTCATTATCCAGTTATCAGTTGATGGACATTTGGGCTTTATCCATCATTTGATAGCACTGCTATAAACATTGGGGTGCATGAACCTCTTCGAATCAGTATTTTTATATTCTTTGCATAAATACCTAGTGGTGTAATTGCTGAGCCATAGAGAAGTTATATTTTTAAATTTTTTGAGGAACCTGCATATTGTTTTCCAGAGTGGCTGCACCAGTTAGCATTCCTAACAGTGCAAAAGTGTTCCCCTTTCTCTGCATCTTCACCAACATGTGTTGTTTCCTGAGTTGTTAATTTTATCCTTTCTGACAAGTGTGTGGTGTTATCTCCTTGTAGTTTTTATTTGTATTTCTCTGATGATGGATGATATTAAGTATCTTTTCAAGTGTCTGTTAGCCATCTGGATGTCTTCTTTGGAAAAGTGTCTATTCATGTCTTCTGTCCATTTCTTAACTGGTTTATTTGTTTTCTGGGTGTTGAGTTTGAGAAAATTTTTTGGGTGTTGAGTTTGATAGATTTTGGAGAGTAATCCTTTTCTAAAAAAATCATCAAATACTTTATTATAATTTACTGCTGGAGAGAGAAAGAGAACAGAGTTAAGCCAACATTTAAAAAAAAGCAGCGGTTTACAATCTAGGAGTGTATGTCCTTTGTCAAAAATGGTTAAGAAGTAGGTGGTCCAGGAGCACCTGAGTGACTCAGTTGGTTGAGTGTACAACTTCTACTTGGGTCATGGTCTTGCTGTTTGTGAGTTCAAGCCCCACTTCTGGCTTTATAATAACAAACTGCTCAGAGCCTGGAGCCTGCTTTGGATTCTGTGTCTCCCTCTCTCTCTCCCCCTCCCCTGCTCATGCTCTGCCTCTCTCTGTCTCTCAAAGATAAATAAATGTTAAAGAAAAAAAGAAGTAGGTGGTCCAGTGCTAGTAAATCAGGGGTAGGCATACTCAACCCTGTTTTTTCATTTTTTATTTGTTTTCATTTTTTTTAAAGATGAAAGCTTTTAAAATATACAAAGTAAACAAAATAGTATACCTAAACTTCCATTGATCTGTCACCAATTTTAGTTAGTTGTCAACATTCTGCCCTTCTTGTTTCACCCATAATCTACACCCCACATTCAGTTTTTATTAGAGTTTTGCAAATGTGTATATATAAAGACAGAAAATTGCCATCACTCCAGGCATTCTTTACATTTGCTAAAATGCCATCCAGATATCTTTGAGGAAGTGTCTGAATCTTTTGCCCATTTATTTTTATCAAATTGTTTGCTTCTTTGAATTATATTTTAAAGAATTCCTTGTATATTCCTGAAGAGGAGGAAGCCCTTTACTCTTGATATTTTATTTTCAAAATTTCTTCAGTCTATACGTTGTCTTGTTATACTTTTCTGTGTAGAAGTCTTTAAATTTAATGCAGTTCAGTTTATCAATATGTTCTCTTATGGATTATTTTTTTCTTTTGGTCATAGCATCTAAGAAATTTTTCCACAACCAAAAGTCCTAGAGATTTTCTTCCTATAGAAATTTTAGAGTTTTAGGCTTTATATTTAACTGAATTATATTGAGATAATGTTGGACACTAACCCTTTATCTGATATGTCATTTGCAAATATCTTCTCTCATTCTGTTGGCTGCCTTTTAGTTTTGTTGATTATTTCCTTCACTGCACTTCAATTTTTATCTTGAGTAGTTACCAATAGTCATTTTTGCTTTTATTTCCCTTGCCTCCAGAGACATGTCTAGCAAGAAGTTGTTGCAACCAAAGTCAAAGAGATTGCTGCCTGTTTTCTTCCCTAGGATTCTGATGCTTTCCTGTCTCACATTTAGGTCTTTCATCCATTTATTTTTTTGCATGGCATAAGAAAGTGGTCCAGGTTCATTCTTTTCCCTGTTATTGTCCAGTTTTCCAAGAACCATTTGCTAAAGAGACTGTCATTATCCACTGGACTCTCTTTCCTGCTTAATTGAAGATTGGTTGGCCATACATTTGTGGGTTCATTTCTGGGTTCTTTATTCTGGTCCATTGATCTGAGTGTCCGTTTTTGTGCCACTACCATACTGTCTTAATGATCAGAGGTTTGTAATGCAATTTGAAGTCCTGAATTGTGATGCTTCTACCTTTGGTTTTCTTTTTCAACATTACTTTGGCTACTTGGGGTCCTTTCTGTTCATTGCAAATTTTAGGATTGTTTGTTCTATCTCTGTGAAGAATGCTGGTGTTATTTTGATAGGGATTGCATTGAATGTATAGATTGCTTTGGGTAGTATGACTTTTTAACATGAGTATGGAATGTTTCTCCATTTCTTTGTTTTGTCTTCAATTTATTTCATAAGTATTTCTATAGTTTTCAGCATACAGATCTTTTACCTCTTTGGTTAGGCTTATTCCTAGATATTTTATGGGTTTTGGTACAATTGTAAATGGGATTGATTCCTTGATTTCTCTTTCTGCTGCTTCACTTCTGGTGTATAAAAATGCAACTGATTTCTATATGTTGATTTTATATCCTGTGACTTTGCTGACTTCATGTATCTGTTCTAGCAGTTTTTCTGATGGAGTCTTTCTGGTTTTCCATGTAGACTATCATGTCATCTGTGAAGAGTGAAAGCTTGACTTCTTTGCCAGTTTGTATGCCTTCTATTTCTTTTTGTTGTCTGATTGCTGAGGCTAGAACTTCCAGTATCATGTTGAACAACAGAGGGGAGAGTGGACATCCTTGTCATGTTTGTTGGCATATAATTTACACACTAAAGATGGACGTTCTTTACAAAGTTTGACATATGTAAGCACCACCACCATCAAAATACAGAACATTTTCTACCTGCCAAGAAGAGCCCTTGTGCCTCTTCCCAGAAAATTCTTTGACATCTATGGCTCCAGACAACCAATGATTCACTTTCTGCCAATATTGATCTGATTTGTTGTTCTAAGAGATTAATATAAATGGAATAACACAGTATTACTCTTTTGTGTCTCGTTTGGTTCCATTTCATTGCTTAGCAGAATTCCATGGTATAGATATATCAGAGTTTGTCCATTCATCTATCCATGGATATTTGTGTTGCTCCAGTTTTTACTTTAAATAAAGCTATGACGGATATCCATGTATAAGTCTCTGTGTGGGTATGTATTTTTATTGTTCTTGGGTAATTGTCTAAGAGTAGAAATGTTGGCTCATATGGAAAGTATATGTTGAACAGTATAACAAACTGCCAACCACTGTTTCCCAAAGTGGTTATACTATTTACCATCCTATCAGCAATGAATGAGAGTTGTAATTACTTCATATACTCAACAATGCTTCGTTTTGTCATTCGTAAAAAATATATATTTTTGCCATCTAATGGATGGATATCTTATATCACATTATGGTGTCAAACTTCCCTGATGCCTAATAGTTTTAATTTAATTATTGGCAATTTTATTTACCTTCTGTAGACTATACAAATCTTTGCCCATTAAAAAGAGTGAGGCTTTATCTTATTTTTATAGAGCAATAAGAGCTCTTTGTATTTCTAGTTAAGGCTTTTGTTTTATTTCATTTTGTTTCAGATATATCCATTGCCAACTTTTCATACAATCTCTGACTTTTTATTTTCTTAACAATACCTTTGAAAATGCAGATATTTTAAAATTTGATGAGAACATTTAATCATGTTTTTTCTTTTGAAATGTGGCTTTTTATATCTTACATAAAAACCTTTGTCTAGTTCTAGTGTTGCAAAGATTTTCATCTATATTTTCTTTCTCCTAGAAGTTTTATAATTTTAGCATTTACATATTACCTTATGATCCATTTCCAGCTACTTTCTAGATATAGAGTAAAGGAACAGTCAAAGTCTTTCATGCATTTTGTTTTTATTTGTATATTCATTTGTTCCAGCACCGTTTGTTAAATATACTTTTTTTCCATGTTGAATTGGCTTTTTTTTTTAATGTTTTATTTATTTCTAGGAGAGAGAGAGAGAGAGAGACAGCGTGAGCAGGGAAGGGTCATAGAGAGAGGGAGACATAGAATCCGAAACAGGCTCCAGGCTCTGAGCTGGCAGTCAGCACGGAGCCTGATGCAGGGCTCGAACCCACAAACCACGAGATCATGACCTAAGCGAAAGTCAGATGCTTAACTGACTAAGCCACCCAGGCGCCCCGGCTTTTTTGACAAAATAAAGTGGTCATATATACATAGATCTATTATCTGCATGCATAACCTAACTTATTTCCTTGATTTAAGCCTCACATTTTTCATTATCACACTAGCTTCCTCACCTAACTTTATAGCAACTTAAAATCAGGTAGCACGAGTCTTCCATCTCTGTTCTTTTTCAAAAGTGGTTCACATATTGTAAGTTCTTTGCATTTCCAAGTAAAACTTAGAATCTGTTCATCATTACAAAAAAAATTGCAGGGATTTCTATTAAGATTATTAATTTGGGTAGATCTGTATCTTAGAGACATTGTGTTTTATGAACAATGGACATAGCCCATCTCTCCTTTTATTTAGGTTCTATATTTCTCTCATAAACATTTTATAATTTTTAGTATATAGGTTTTTGGCTTATTTTGTTTAATTTGTCCCTGTTTCATACTTTCCTTGGTACTGTAAATGATATTATTTTAAATTTCAATTTCCAGTTGTTCACTGTGAGTTTATAGAAATACAACTGAATTTTCATTGACCTTGTATCATAGGATCTTGGTCTATTGTTTTCTTTTTCTTACATTGTCTATTATCTTATCTGCCTTATTTGTTTGCATTTTTTTCTTTTTTTAGTTTGGGTAATGCTCACTTCCTTCTCCACTATTTTACTCAAGAATTTGTGAAGGAATGAATTGGTATTAATTTTTTTTCCCCTCAACTCTTGGACACAATTCAATGATGAAGCTATTTAGGCTTGGACTGTCATTATATGAAGGTTTTAAATTATAAATTCAAATTACTTAATAAATATTAAACTATACATATTTTCTGTTTCTTGTCTCAATGAGTTTTCCTAGTTTATCTTACTCAAATAAATAGCAAACTGTTATTCATAATATTACTTTATTTTCTTGTAAAGGATATAAGTTCAGTTGTGATTCTCCTTCTTTTATTTCTAGTATTCCTAATTTATGACATATCTTTTTTTTTACTTTCAATCAACATAGAAGTTTATCAGTTTTACTGATCTTTTCAAAGAAATAGTCTTTGATTTCATTGATTTTCTGTTTTCAATTTAATTGGTTTCCGCTTTACTTTTTATTATTTGTATTATTCTGCTTATTTTAGGCTGAATTGCACTTCTTTCTCTTATTGCCAATGGTAGAAGCTCATTTCATTTATTTTAGATTTTTCTTCATTTCTAATATCTGCATTTAATGGTATAAATTTCTTTCTAAGCACTGCTTCACTGCATTATGTGTTTTGATATGTTGTATTTTAATGTTGCTCTAAAATTTTAAATATTGCTTGAGATTTATTTCATGTGTCTGTGACTTGATTTCCAAATATTTGGGAATTTTCCAGCTATTTTTTAAAATCTATTTTCAATTTAATCCACTGTAGTCTGAAAACATAGTTTGTATGATTTTGCTTTCTTTTATTTACTCTTATTTTAAATTTTGTGAAGGTATGTTTCCTAGTCCAGACTGTGGTCTGCCTTGTGCAGGTGAAGCTTAATAAAAATTTCTGTTTTTGTGGGATGAAATATTTTTTAAATGTCAAATTAGATCAAGATGATTGGTAGGTCTTAAGGTTTTGTTAGTTTTTGCCTAATGTATTTTGTTACTAAATTGTTGGATCTTACATATTTTGAGTTGTTATAATTTCTTTGAAAACTAACCTTTATAGCATTATTTAATTCCTGTCTATCTCTGACAGTCTTAATTGTGGTGAAGTATGCTTTGTCTAAAATTAATATAGCTACCTCAGATTTCATTACTGTTACTTGGTATATCTCTCTCAATATCTTTACCTTTAACTTATCTGAGTTTAATATCTAAAAAGGATTTCTTGTAGACAATAACTGGTTGAGTCTAATTTTTTTTAATCCATTCTGACAATCTCTGTATTTTAATTGATGCATTTTCTTTTTTTCTTTTTTAAAAAAAATTTTTAATGTTTTATTTATTTCTGAGAGAGAGAGAGAGACAGCATGAGCAGGGGAGGGTCAGAGAGAGAGAGATACAGAATCTGAAACAGGCTCCAGGCTCTGAGCTAGCTGTCAGCACAGAGCCCAATGCAGGGCTCTAACCCATGAACCATGAGATCATGACCTGAGCCGAAGTTGGAGGCTCAATCGAGTGAGCCACCTAGGTACCCCAAATTGATGCATTTTAGACAATTAACATTCATGTGCTTTGCTTAGTATCCACCATGCTTGTAACTTTTGTATATACTTCATTTCTTCTTTTTTTGTTGTTGTTGTTCCTCTTTCTACCTTCTCTGCTACTAATTATTTTATATGACTTCATTTTCTCTTTTTTTCCTAAAAGAGAATCATCTAGACTTCCTAAATTTTTTTTTACTGAAACCTTAGGGATATTTTTCCCTTAGAGTTTATAACCTATATTTTAAGCTAATCTAACTTCACCTTAAGAAAATACTTTAGTGCTTCATGTGTAGTATAGGTACCTTATAACAAAGAAGTCATAATTTCTCCCATCATTTGTGATATTACTGACATTTATTTCACATATTTGTCATCTATCTATTTATCTATCTGTAATCTATTTATTATCTAATTGTCTATCACCCAATACATTATTATAATTATTTTGTTATATAATTTACATATAACATTGTGTAAGTTTAAGGTGTACAAAATGTTGACTTGATACATTTATATATTGTAACATAATTAACACCATAGCTTTAGCTAACACCTCTGTTATATCACATAATCATCATTTCTGTACTGTGGTAAAAATATTTAAGAAATAGTTTATTAGCAATTTTGAGATAAATAATAAAGTGTCATTGACTATAATTGTGTTATACATTAGATGTCCAAAACTCACTCATCTTTTTTTTTTTTACTGTTCAACAATGTTTTTATTTTATTTAGTTTTATTTATTTATTTATTAATAGTTTATTGTCAAGTTGGTTTCCATATAACACCCATTGCTCATCCCCACAAGTGCCCTCCTCATGTCCATCCCCCACCCTTATCAGCCCTCCATTTGTTCTGAGCATTCAAGAGTCTCTCATGGTTTGCCTCCCTCCCTCTCCCCCACTACTTTTCCCCTTCTTCTCCCCCATGGTCCTCCGTTAAGTTCCTCCTCATCCTCCTATACGTGCAAACATATGGTATCTGTCCTTCTCTGCCTGACTTATTTCACTCAGCATAATATCCTCAAGTTCCATCCATGTCGCTACACATGGCCAGATTTCATTCTTTCTCATTGCCATGTAGTATTCCATGGTATAGATAAACCACATCTTCTAAACTCACTCATCTTCTTGTTATAAATTTGTATCCTTTACAAAATCTCCCCAGTTCCCCTCACCTCTCAGCTCCCAGTAACCATCATTCTATACTCTGCTTCTGTGTGTTTGGCTTTTTTAGAGTCCACGTATAAGTGATACAACATGTACCCGTTTCTACCTGGCTTATCTCACTAAACATAATGACCGCAAGTTCTATCCATGTTGTTGCAAATGGCAAGATTTCCTTTTATTAGGTTTATTTATTTATTTTGAGAGAGAGCAAAATAGAGAGAGCAAGGGAGGGGCGGAGAGAAAGGGAGAGAGAGAATCCCAAGCAGGTTCCTCACCATCAGCATGGAGTCCAATGTGTAGCTTGAACTCACAAACTGAGATTGTGGCCTGAGCCAAAACCAAGAGTTGGATGCTTAACAGACTGAGCCACCCAGGCACCCTTGGCAAGATTTCCTTTTTCTCTCATAGCTGAATAATATTCCAGTGTGTGTGTGTGTGTGTGTGCGCGCGCGCGTGTGTATCATTTATCATCTATCATCTCTCATTTATCTGTCTATCTACCTATCATCTATGTATCATCTATCTTCTTTATTCATTTATCTGTTCATGGCCACTCAGGTTGGTGTCATATATCTTAGCAGTTGTAAAAAATGCGGCAATAAACATGAGAGAGCAGATTGTTTTGGATATTCTGTTTTTATTCTCTTTGGATATATACACGGAAGTGAGATTGCTCAATCATACACGGAGTTGTTTTCAATTTTTTGAGGAACTTCCATATTGTTTTCCATAGCGTATGAACCCAATTTACAATCCCAGAAACTGCACAAGAGTTCTCTTTTCTCCACAACCTTGCCAACACTTGTCATCTCTTGTCTCTTGATTATAGCCATTTTAACAGGCATGAGGAAATATCTTGTGGGGGTTTTGATTTACATTTCCCTTATGGTTAGTGATGTTGAGCATCTTTTCATGTATCTGTTGGCCACTTATATTTTCCTTGAAAAATGTCCATTCAGTTCCTCTGCCTAATTTTTTAAAATGTTATTTTTGAGAGACACAGACAGAGCACGAGTAGGGGAGGAGCAGAGAGGGAGGGAGACAGAATCTGAAACAGGCTCCAGGCTCTGAGCTGTCAGCACAGAGCCTGACGTGGGGCTCTAACTCATGAGCCATGAGGTCATAACCTGAGCCAAAGTTGGATGCTCAAGCGACTGAGCCACCGAGGCCCCCCTACCCCAATTTTTAATCAAATTGTTTGTTTTTAAATTATTGAGTTATATCAGTTGTTTAACTATTTTGGATAATAACCACATCTGATACATGGTTTGTAAATATTTATTCTATTCAATGGGCTTTATTTTCGTTTTGTTGATTGTTTCTTTTGCTATGCAAATGCTTTTCAGCATGATTTAGTCCAACTTGTTGATATTTGCCTTTATTGCTTGTATTTCTGGTGTCATATCCAAAAATATCAATACCAAGAACAATGTCAAGTATCTTTTCTATGTTTCTATGTTTCCTTTTAGGAGTTTTGTGGTTAATTTAATCCATTTTGAGTTAATTTTTGTGAGCGGCGTGAGATAGGTGTCCCAATTTCGTTGTTCTGCCTGTGGCTATTCAGTTTTCCCAGCACCATTTGTTAAAGAGACTATCCTTTGCCCATTGCGTGTTCCTGGCTCACTTGACAAGCATTAGTTGGTCATGTATAAAGGACCATATATTTCTCAGTTCTATGTTCTATTCTATTCTATTTTTTATGTGTCTATTTTTATGCCAGTATTATATTGTTTTGATTACTATAGACTTGTAGTATGTTTTGAAATCAAAACATGTGATGCCTTCCACTTTATTCTTTATTCTCAGGACAGCTTTGGCTCCTTGGGGTCTTTTGTGGTTCCATATAGATTTTAGGAATTTTTTTTATTTCTGTGAAAAATGTCATTGGAATTTTAATAGAGTTTGCATCAAATCCATATATGCCTCTGGATAGTCATGGACATTTTAATCATATTAATTCTTCTGGGTCATGTACATGATATATTTCTATATGTATGCTGTCAGATTCTTTAATCAAAATCTTATTTTGGGGGGGCACCTGGGTGGCTCAGTCGGTTAAGCGTCCGACTTTGGCTCAGTTCATGATCTCACAGTTCGTGGGTTCGAGCCCCGCATCAGGTTCTGTGCTGGCAGCTAGCGCAGAGCCTGAAGCCTGCTTTGGTTTCTGGGTCTCCCTCTCTTTCTGCCCCTCCCCTGCTCATGCTGCCTCTCTCTCTCTCTCTGTCTCTCTGTCTTTCTCAGAAATGAATAAAACACTAAAAACATTTTAATCTTATTTTTTTAATTAGTTTTTATTTATTTTTTGAGAGTAAGTGAGCAAGGGAGGGGAAGAGAAGAGAGGTAGAGAGAGAGCCCCAAGCAGGATCTGTGCTATCAGTGCAGAGTCCTACACAGGGCCCAAACTCATGAACTGTGAGATCATCACCTGAGCTTAAACAAATGAGACTTCCAGGTGTCCCTCTTTCATCAAAGTCTTGTATCTTTCACTGTACAGATCTTTCCCTTTCTTTGTTAAATTTATTTCATATTATTTTACTGTTTTTGTAAACTATATTTCTTTTTCAGATATTTCATTGTTAGTGTATAAAAAGGAAACTAATTTCTGTATGTTGACTTTATGTCTTGCAACCTTACTGAATTAGCTATTTAGTTCCAACAGGGTTTTGGTGGAGTCTTTGAATTTTCTATATATAAGATCATATCATCTGCAAATAATGCCAATTTTACTTCTTTCTGATTTGGATACTTTTTTTTTTCTTTGCCTAATTCCTCTACCTAGGACTTTCAGTACTATGCTGAATAGGACTAGTGAGAATGGGCTCCCATGTCTTTTCCTGATCTTAGAGGAAAAGCTTTTAAATCTTTTCATTCTTGAGTGTGATGTTAATTGTGGGTTTATTATCAATGGTCTTTATTACACTAAGGCATGTTCCTTCTATACACGACTTGTTGAAAAACTTTATCATCAAAAGATGTTGTGTTTGTCAAGAATTTTCTGCATCTAATGAAATGATCATATAATTTTGGTCTTTCATTCTATTAATGTGGTATTAATATATACACTGATTTACATATGTGATACCATCCTTGCATCCCAGGGATAAACACCATTTGTCCTTGGTATATGATCATCTTAATGTGTTGTTTAATTCAGTTTTCTAATATTTTAGTAAATATTGTTATTTCTTCTAGCAATGATTGAGAATTCTATATTCATCATGGTTGTTGCTCTATAGCTTTCCTTTCTTGTAGTGTCTTCACTTTGGTTTCAGATTAATGCTGTTAATTCCACTTGTTTGGAATTTTCCTAGATCTTTACTTTGAGCTCCTGTGTTTCCTTGAAGCTGAAGTGGGTCTTTTGTAGGTAGCATATAATTATTACTTTTAAAATCCATTCTGTCATGGTCTCTTTTAATTAGAGAATTTAAACCATTTACAGTTAAAGTAATTACTGATAGGTAATACCTAATACCAGCTTATTGGTTCATTTTTAGTTTCATCCCTTTCTTCCTCTCCTTCTGTCTCCCTTAGTAAAGTGATGATTTTCCTCAGTAGTATCCTTTGATTTCTTTCTTTCTCTTTTGTGAATCTACCGTAGGTTTTTGCCTTGTAATTACCAGGTGGCTTACATAAAGCATCTTATAGATAAAACAGCCCATTTTAAGTGATGGCAATTTAACTTTGATTTCATATAAGGTCTCCACCATTTTATTCTCTCCTCTTAATATCTGTGATGTCATAATTTATCTCTTTATATATTGTATATTTGTTATAAATTATAGATACTATAGTTATTTTTAATACTGTTTTTCTTGACCTTTATACTATGGTTAAGTGGTTTACATGCAATCCTATTACAGACTTAGAGTTGTCTAAATATGACTGTATATTTAACTTTACCACTGTGTTGTATACTTTTATGTGTTTTCACATCACAAATGATCATCTTTTTATCTCAGCTTAAAGAACTCCTTTCAGCATTCCTTGAAAAGCAGGTCTAGTGGTAATGAACTCCCTCAGCTTTTGTTTGTCTGGGAAAATATTTATTTCTCCTTCATATCTTTTTTTTTTTTTTAATGTTTTATTGATTTCTAGGAGAGAGAGAGATAGCGTGAGCAAGGGAGGGTCAGAGAGAGAGGGAGTCACAGACCGAAACAGGCTCCAGGCTCTGAGCTGGCAGTCAGCACAGAGCCCGACGCGGGGCTCGAACCCACGAACTGTGAGATCATGACCTAAGCGAAAGTCAGACGCTTAACCGACTAAGCCACCCAGGCGCCCCTTCTCCTTCATATCTTAAGAATAGCTTCACCAGATAGGATATTCTTGTCTGGAACTTTTTTTTCTTTCAACACTTTGAATGTTTTATTCCACTGTCTCCTGGTCTGTAAGGATTTTGCTGATGATTTGCTAAGTCTAATGGGAGTTCCCTTTTAAGTTACAATCTTTTTTTCCCTCTGGCTGATTTTAGGATTCCTTTATCTCTGATTTTATACAGGCTCACAATAATGTACCTTGGGAAAAGGTATATTATCTCTTTTTGCATTGAAATAATAGGGTGATGTATTAGCTTCATGAAAACTTGGATGTCCAAGGCTCTCCCAGTTTTGGGAAATTGTCAATTGTTATTACCTTAAATTAACTTTTTGTTCCCATTCAGCCTCTCATCTCCTTCTGGAAACCTAATTATTCTAGTATTGGTATGCTTGATATAATTCCGTATATTATGTAAGGCTGTCTTTGCTCTTTTTCATTCCTTTTTCTTTGTCATGTTATACACAATTTCCTATCTTCTAGCTCACATATTCAGTCTTCCATTTGGTCTACTTTGATGTATATTCTCATTTGCATTCTTCATACATTCATTGAATCCTTTGGTTACAGAATTTCTGTCTGGTTCTTTTTTTACTTCTATGTTTTGTTAAATTTCTCATTTTGCTTTTGTATTAATTTTCTGATTCCGTTGAATTCGGGTTTTTTGTTTGTTTGTTTGTTCTTATAGTTCATTGAACTTGGTCAAAGCAGCTATTTTGAATTGGTTTTCAGTTAGATCGCAAAATTCCATGCTTTGTTTTTGGTTTATTGGAGGATTATTGTTACGTTTGGTGGTGACCTATCTCCTTGACTTTTTTCATATACCTAGTAGTTTGGCATTGTTACTCTTGCATTTGAAGTAGCAGACACCTTCTTAAATCCTTAATAGTTGCCTCTAGGTGGTATACTGCTCATTGGCACTGCTATAGCGGGCATTTTCTCTTGACTTTGTATTGATACACCTGCTTCACACCTGTTGCTCCCTCTTGTGGCAGAACTTTTAAGGTCTCATGTTTTCTCTGGTTCTTACAACTCACCAGGCCCAAAAGTGACCCTATAGCTTACACCCATATAAAGTACAGTTCTATTATTAAGAATTGTACCAAACATATACATATACTTACAGCTTCTTGCTCAGAACTGGTCTGTTTTCTCAGAAAGCACTCTGTTTTCTGGTGTTTGCTCTCACTGCTGCACTAGAGAGTATGCCCAAAGAATTGAGGGAGGTGTGCGTTTAGTGCTCTGGGTGCAGTTCCGGTGGCAGGCTGGGGGGTGGGGAAGGGGAGATTCAGGAAAGGTTCTCCCAGAGGCTTGAGAGTGGACTTCTGCTGAAGTTCTGTCAGTGGGACCTGCATCCGTTTCATGACTTGTGGTGTTCTTATCTGCCTTTTTTCCAATTTCTTCTCTCTTCCCAGTCATGGAGCTCCCACCTCAGTACTCTGAGTATTGTTCCTGCAGAGCTGGTGTAGCCACATGCTCACCCACCACTCTTCTTTCCCCCACAGGAGAGTTAGCTGCTGGCTAGTTCAGCCTCACTCCGTGTCACCTGAGTGTAGGGGCAGTGATGGCAAAACTCCTCTTACCTTCTCTAATGTGTATGTGCGTGTGTGTGTCTACATATACATATTTGTATTTAAATATAAACATTTGCATATATATTTTTCCCCTCTCCAACAACATGGTGCATGTCCCCTCAGGAAGGCTGGACTTATACAGAGTCTCTTTCATTGTGGGTGTCTTCCTAAGACAGCGATCTCCAGGTTTTCTCTAACTATGGCTGAGAGGGGGGTTGGGGCAGGTTCATCTGTTCCTGCTGGTTCTGCTGCACATAGGTCGACAGCCCAAAGTCTGTCTGCCTCGTATTGGATGCACAGATGGGCAAGATGGGCAAAACTGCCCCCAGGTCCCTTGGTATATGGTGCTGGATCCTACGACTCCCGCAGAAGTGCTTCTGTTCAAGAACGAATGCCTAATTCGTTTTTAAAAATGGGAACAAAAAGGAGGGATATCTTACTCCATCATGACGCTGACATTGCTAAGAATCTAACTGGTACTTTAATTAGATTTTAGATCAATTAACAATGAAATAAATAAGAATTTTCTTTCACTCTCATTTATTCTTTCTACAATGCACTTCCTTTCTTTATGGAGCCCCAATATTTGACCTTTTTCATTTTCCTTCTGGCCCCCAAATTTGTTTTACCATTTCTGGCAGGATAGATGTGAGGGTGATGAATTACTTCAGAGTTTGCTTGTCTGAAAAAGCCTATTTTTCCTTTGCTTTTGGTGGGCGATTTTGGGAGATATGGATGTTTTCTTAATGTTTCAATGTTTTTTAAAAAATCACTCTTTTCTTGTTTGCACTGTAGCTCTTGTCCCCCTTTCTCTGTAGGTAAATTGTTTCTCCCAGCTTTGGCTTCTTTAAAGGATTTTGTCCTTGCTCCCTTGACATACACACTTTTTTCCCCCCTGCAGTTTGAATACCATATATCTAGGTATAGATATTTTTGATATTTATTCTACTTAATGTCCTCTGAACTTCCTGGATCTGTGATTTGATGTGTCATTAATTTGGGGAAGCTCTCAGCCACTCTTCTCCCCTCCCCTAAATGCAGCATTCCCCATCTATGTCCTTGAAACCCTGATGCATATTAATGCTGTTCTTTCCACTTATGTGAGACAGGAAGGCTAGAGGGCTAGAGCAGGAGGAGTGCTTGGCCCTCCATCCGGGAAAGGCTCTGGGAAAGTCTTTTCAAAAGGAGAATAAAACCATATTATGGAGAAAGGTCTTCCTTTACCCTTTTTGGAACCACAAAAAGATCCCTCTGGTGGTGTTTCTGATAGTACAACCCATGAAACTGTGAGAGGTCTCCTAATACTGCAATCCCCAGGAGTAGCCTCCCTCTCACGCTGGCCCATGTTTAGACTCTAGCGTTTCATCAAAATTCCCACTAATGGTTCCTGCCAGTTTATGGCCCTAGCATTTTCTGCTGCAGGTAAACTGATCTCAGATGTGGCTCTCCAGATGTGCTTCTCCTACACGATTTTGAGGTGATGATTTCCCCTGCACCTTCAAATCTCGAGTGGGTTCAAGAAAAGTCATCAGTTTTCATTTTACCCAACAAGTCTTATTGTACAAACAGGTGTGATGACTTTAAAGCTGTTTACTTAAGGAAGGGGAACCACTCGTTACTGTGAAAAGTTTCTGCTGCATAGAGTGGCTGAGGAATGGGATGACATCTCCTCTTTCTTGAGTGACTCAGATAATTTTCATTGTTATCTTTTTTCTATTATTTTAAGACAATCACAGGCTTTCTTTTAATTCAATTAAAAGAAATACAATTCTTGTAATAGTTTTTAATTATCCCAATTACACTTTCAAAATTGTTAATTTTTTTAATTTCCAAAAAATATATTTCTTAATCTTATAATTTGTCATTTTCATAATTGTTTCCACCTATTGAGAATTTTAATACTTTCTTGAATTTCATAAAAAACAAAAATTAAGAGTATTGTACATGTCCTCTCTCTCTCTTTAAAAAAATTTTTTTTTAATGTTTATTATTTTTGAGACAGAGACAGCAAGCAGAGGAGGGGCAGAGAGAGGGAGACACAGAATCTAAAGCAGGCTCCAGGCTCTGAGCTGTCAGCACAGAGCCTGACACGGGGCTCGAACTCACAGACTGTAAGGCCTTGACTTGAGCTGAAGTTGGCCACTTAACCAACTGAACCACCCAGGTGCCCCCACAAGTTTTCTTTTTTTAATGCAACTATTTAATAAAAGAAATAGCAGTTCTAGCTTTTTAGAGTGGTCCCTTCATTGAAAATGGCAACATTTTTTCTCGTTTGACTCCTCGTGACAAAGGAGTCTAAGCTGGTTTAATTACATACTGAGAGATTTTTGTCGGAGATGATGTGGTTTATTATTGGCATCTGTCAGATAAACTGTCTTTGCTTGAATATGGGTTCAGCTATGGTTATGGAGTAAAGAGGGAGCTATAATTAGCGATTTCTAATTTCTAGCTTTGTCTTTGGGGAAAAGTACTTCTTTAATTGTGTCTGTGATGGCAGCCTTCTTTAAGTGACAGCTTTGCTCTTGAGATGAGATAACCATGCCAATCACCTTGCATTTTCAGCAAGCAGCCCATCCACGTCTAGGATAAACCAGAAGTAATTGCCAGAATAGAAAATTTGCTTTGTCAAAATTCTAGTTTCTCTGAGACTTAAGACCTTAGAAACAACTACCCTGTAAACTTACTGCTCTAAATCAGGATAGCAAAGACATTCTGCTGGTAGATTAGTCCATTTATTTTCCCAGTGGATGTTCAACCCTCACCAAACTGAGATTGACTAACTCTCCAACTCTGCTCTTCTTTGGCCTACACTTCTCATTTTCTGTGAGCATACAGATTTCCATTATTATTTATTATTAGGTTTCCCTTTGCTTACCATAGAAAAAAATAAGAAGTGGGCAAAGAAGGTGAAGATTTGTAGTCCTGTCAGCCCAGATTCCCATCTTGATCTTTAAATCTTCTCCCCACCCCAGTTTCTGGGCCAAACCCCAGGTTCAGGGCTTTTCACGTTACTTGATGAAGATTATACTTACAACATATTTAAAAATTTTAGAGATTAACAAAGCAGCACCATCAGTATTAGTTAGAGGAAAGCAATGAATTTCAGTTTGCCTACACATACTTGCCTTCTCACTTGCAAACAGACACATATCTTACGAAAAGCTCTGTGTTCCGTGACCATTATGTACATTTAGATGGTCTGCGAGGAGAACCCGAATATTTCATCGTCGTGGTTAGAAATACAGGTATTGTGAGTGTTCACTATGTGTTAGACTTCATGGAAGTTCTTTGCACGTGTCTCACCTTAAAATGAAATCTTTCATACCATGTAGCTCTGAAATTTCAGACTTTGCTATTGCCAAATCTCTTAAAGTTAGAGAATTTAAACATGAAATTATAAATTTTATATTTTTCCCGGCCTAGCCATGGTCAGCCTGGAAAACTTGTCAGAAAAAGTTAGAAATAGCTTCACAGACCAAACTAAGAAGAGAATTTGGTAATATATTTTGGTTGCCTGCCTAATACTTAATATTGCTTGAGAGAATGTCTGTTTTTAATATAAAATAGATGTGTGAAGTGAAGGAAAATATTAAGGATATGGATGAAGGATAATTCTATAGTCTGATATATAATATATGTGATCTTCTCTGAAGTCAACAAACCTTATGCCTTTAAAATGAGTCCTCTTATTTTATTCCTGTCCATCCTAACTGAGACTAGCTCTGAGTAAAACTGAGAAGGGGCTGAAGATTATTTCCAATGACTCTACAGTAAGAACGTATAATGCTTCTAGAGCTAGGAAGAACACTAAGTATACTTTTCTGAGCTCTAGCTCCTCATCTGTAAAATGAAGATAATATTACTGGGGTCCTAGGATTTTTGAGAAGATTAAATGAGATAATATATGGAAAATACCCAATATCATGCCAGCTACTGAGTGGTAGCTCATTAAATGGCAGTTTTAACTGTGTTTATCATATTTATTAAATATGCAAGTTCCTTTACCCCATTTCTTTTCCTTTGGTGCCCAGAAATATATCTTGAAGAAGGAAGTGAAAAGAAAAGAAAAAGTTTAGGAATAACAAGAGACTGGTTATTTTAGCTTTACACTGATGAAACTGCCACGAATCCTCAATTTTGTTTCTACTCAAAACAAAGCTAAACAACAAACCAACCAACACACACGCACACACACACACAAAACTTTGTAGTGTAGCAGAATAGTCAATGATAATAACCAGTAAGTTTGCATAATAGTCAACACCATGCAATTCAAAATTGAAGGGCATCTCAAATTTAATTCTAATAATCTGAGAAATTTCAGTGACCAGATTTTTTTTTTATTGTGGTGGATCTTTATCTATGTGGGTGCCTGAATGCATGCATCCATTACAGGATGGTCCTTTTAATAGAACTGAATCTCTCCCTGAGCACGTGCCAGCCTGAGGTGCAGGCTAAAGAAAGAGACCAACTTTTATAACACTAGTAATTAAATTTAGTTCATTGCAATCCAGCCATTTTCTCCATGTTTTGGATCAGAGCTGTAGTTTGGCTTGAGTTCAGAGGGAAAGGTTTTTCAGAAGTTGTGTTGTTTATATGATTTCAGGACTTCGTGTAAACCCATGAGTTGTTTGCTACAGCCTCCTTTTATTCACACTCCTTTTAGAATAAAGTCCAAATCCTTTTCATGTGGCCTGTCAGGCCTCTACTCTGTTTCCAGCTACACCTCTTGCTATCTTCCCCTAGAGCCGTGTGACTTGGCACATCTCAATTTCTTTCAGTTCCCTGAACCTGTCATATACTCTCTTATGCTCTTTCTTCTCTGTCCTCTTTACTTTGCTTTGCCCACTCAGCTTTCTGGCGTCAGTTTACAAGTCACTTCCTCCAAGAAGCTTTCTCTGAGCACCAAGTCAGGATGAGCTCCCCTCCCCTGTGTGCGCACATTTACATTATAAAACATAACAGATTGGGCTACTGTTAGTTGTCTGTAATATCCCATTTCCTGTATCCGTAAGTGCATGGAAGCCATATTCATTTTTGCATCTTTATTGTCAGAAATAGTGCCTTGCACATAGAAGAAACTCAATAAATATTTTGCTAAATCAAGGCACTTGATCCCCCTCATCAAGAATAAACAGGAAGAGCTTGTGAAAATACTGCTAGCCCAATTACAGGTTTTGTTTGCCTCTTAGCTATTCCTAGTCCTCTCTTCCCACTCCTCTATTCTATCTTTTTCTGGAATGTGGATTTTAAGTAAAATACTAAGGACTTTCACAGACAAGTCTGTTTAAGGGTATTGCTAGCTGAAATTTATAATGTATATAATGAGAAGGCAAAATACCTTCAACATTAAGTGCCAGATTTAGAGGTAGGTGAATGTGTGTTTAAATCTACCCTTACAGGTGGTGATTCTCAGCAATTTACCTTACCTATCAAGACTCCGTCATCCACTACAAAGTCCACATGGTAATGCGTACCTCATAGGATTTCATGACAGTTTCATGAAATACCTTATGTGTAACTGATTTATTGAACATCATGGACTCAGTAGGGCACACAGAGAAAACGGCTTAATTTATTTTTTTCCCCTATCATTCCTTTAAAAAATCGTCCTGTTGACACCTCATTTCCCCTGGATGAAATCTCAAGCAGATAACCACAGATTTTCTGATCATTCTTAAGTGTTAATATATAGTCTCATTCTCTAGGTATTAAAAAGTCCAGTCCATTTTAATATCAAAACTTCCATTTCTCAGTTAATTTTGATTTTTTTTTCCTGTACCCGGCTTGCAGTTGCCTTAGGTTAAAAAAAACCGTGGTTGGGAGGGGATTCTGGTGAACTTGCCCAATATTGTCCCATGTTTCTGTTTTCTCCTCTTCTCCTCACTGACTACACTACCTCTGTTCTTGCAGGGTGCAGGAGCTTGGGGAAGGGAAGATGGCAAAAGAAGAGTTCTTTCTCACTAGCACAGTTTTACCTGGTATTGGTGCCTTGCTGATGTGATAGAAGAAAACACTGGCCATTTCTTCTTGGGGCTCCTTTTTTAATGTTTCTCATAGGATCTTGGTTTTGTGGATATTCTATCTGCTCTTCCCCGAGTCTTCATGGCTGACTGTTTGGATGCTCTCTCAGCCCATTTCTGTCTACTCCAAACACTGTTCCTACAGTCACCATATCCCTCCAAACTTACCTTTTGCACAGGGCTCTATTCAAGTTGACTCATGTCTGGCTCCTCTCCTTAGTGCCTACATTTTTTCTGGTCCTTGAAACTCTAGAAATTCTCAGAATGCAAGACATTCTTAATATGACCTCATAATTTCTCTGTCATGCCATGCTATTCCAAACAGCTTCTTGCCTTTAGATTTTTGGGGGACTGGGGCTGTAAGGTAGATACCAGACCAAATGCCGCCCCAACTTTAGAGACCCGTGTCAAGATTTCTGAAACTTAGTTTATTTGACTGGGCTCAAGGGAGGGGAAATATAGCATCTTGAGATGCTCTTGCTAAAGAAACGTATACTTCTCAATACCTTTTCTTTAATCATCAAGTATCCCTGGTTGTTTATGCCCTCTAGGTGGCTCAAGATTTGGTAAGCCACCTTACCAAAGGTTTGCTTTGCTGGGCCACCTGTTAGATGGTCTGGTATCTAGCTCTTTAGGTCTAGTATAAAACTCTTTAGAGTTTTAGATACTCATCACATTTAGTTTCAAGTTTGGAGTGGCAGTTCAAATTAATATGATGGGAAAACATCTCATTGATATCTTGTTGCACATGTAAAGTTTACATGTAATATAGTTAATTAGTAAGTGGTTGTAGTAATTATCTTGTTATTAAAGCAAATCAGATGTGTCAAAATCTGTCATACTGAGTCATTCTCCTTTTTAAAGGTAGTGGGAAGATTTAAGAGCTGGATGTTAAAGTGAAAGATGAAAGAGAGCTGTGTCTACTATTCCATAAATATCAGCCTTGTATCTTCCTACTCATGTTAGAGAAGGAGGTAACAGGAAAGGATTTCCATGTCCTCCAGTAGGTTGGGATTTGGTTCCACATACTATTTTTTTGGCCTGGTATCCCTCCCACCTACTATTTTGAAGCTTTTCCCATTCTATCTGCAGAGATGGTCTTGCTTCATACTCTTAATTTTTAAAAAATTTATTCTGAGAAAGAAAAAGAGAGAGCACAAGCAGGTGAGGGGCAGAGACAGAGGGAGAGTAATCCCAAGCAGGCCCCACACTGTCGGTGCGGAGACTGATGTAAGGCTCGAACCCATGAACTGTGAGATTATGACCTGAGCCGAAACCAAGAGTCTGATGCTTAACTGACATAGTCACCCAAGTGCCCCTTGCTTCATTACCTTATAATTCTCCATGCAGATCTTCATTCTGACAGTTGGAAGAATGCATAATATATTTTTGTACTTGTGAGATTCTTAAGAACCACACCCTGGCATTGTTTCTCAGGCATTTAGCATAGTCCCAAGGACCCAAGTTGGTTTTCAATGAATATATGTAGAATAAAATAAATACACCACAGCTAATTTGCTCATGTCAGCTCCCTAAAATCAGAACGTTAGACATAAGTTGGAAAATGCAATAGAGCTTTGACTGGAATGTAAAATTGGCAGAAATTTCATGGTTAGTCTGAAATCTACTATGAGAGAGATTTATTTGGTGTCTCTGGTATAACCATATTTTCCACCTTTCTTATCAAGAAGCTTTCAGCCCATATCAACCTTAAAAACCATTTCAGACATGCTGGCTGTGCATTTCAAAAAGGAGAGCCAGTATATCTAGATCTTGTTTTATAAAAACAGATAGCTTAGAAGATACTTTCTACTTTTGGTACAGGATTTGTAATATAGTTTAAATTATGACCATTATTACTTAGATCGATGTAAATAATAAACTTAGCATTTGCAAAAAAAAAAAAAAAAGGTGGCTGTTTACAAAAACACTTACAGTGTTTCCCTCACTTAGTTGTCTCTACCATATGAGGTAGTGAGTTTATCATCCTCGTTATGGGAAAATCAAAGACCAGAGAGTTTAATTACTTGCCCAACATCACTTAAGACATAATTTATAGGTTTATTATTCAAATCGATTCTACTGACTGAAGGTTCCATGTTCTTTTCATTTTCTAAGGTTTAGTTTGTATTCTATCCAATTAATAACAACAGAAAGATATACATGTGATTTATCTGGAACAGACTTACTGCATAAATCTATTTATAGGTACCCCTGCCAGGCAACCAAAAATCGATACAAGAAATGATGTTAATAAGTTTTAAATGTTATACCAAATTTTCACATTTATGTAGCACTGAGTACTTTGTTTTATTGACTGTATTCCCTATGCTACACTTTTCATCTCTGTGACTTATTTATTTTATAACTGGAAGCACTTAGTACTCTTTAAAGTACTTTGATTTCCCAACTGCTTCTCGCAATAATCCACACTCCCAGGCATATTCTTCCTTCATTGTTTTATTAACTCATAAATATTCTAAAAATAGACATAAATTCAAGTATTTTGTAACATTTCATAATATAGAAACTCGATCACAAGCTTCTGAGAAAGTGAAACCATAAATTACAATGCCATTTATAGCTTTGAAACAGAGACATCTTCTTTACACATTCTAGTGGTAAAGCTACCATTCATCCATTCATTCACTAATTAATTGTGCTGCTATCATAGTCCAAGAACAGACTTTAGACCTGCAGAAGACATGAAAATTGACAAAGCTTATTGTTTGCTTTCCAGTGTCTTATAATTGAGATTAAAACATACATGCCACATAAACATATATAATGGAAGTATTTAGTAGGAAAAGGTAAAAGACTAAAGAAGGGTTGACATTTTGTGGAAAATTGGTAATACCACCTCAAGGTATTAAGAAAGACTTTAGAGGAATGGGAACATTTGAACGGGCCCCTGAATGATATAGGTGAGTGAAAACTTAGTGGGAGAATCTCTTAGTCTCATTAAATAATAAGATCAAAGGCAAAATAGGAAAGTCCAGGTTGAGTTTTTAAAATGATTAGTTGAATTATGGAATGTATTAAAAAGAGTAGAGGAAAACGGGTCTCACAAAGTATTTGAGGCCAGAGAGTGAAAAGTCTTGAACATCAAGTAAGAAGGAAAATATTACTCAGTGAACAGTGGGAACCTTCTGGTGGATTTTGATTAGGAGAGCACCATAAGTTCAGAGCCATAATTTGTCAACTTTTGATATTTAAAAAGTAGAAGAGGTATCAATCCAAGTGATCATAACGATAGTTCTGATAGTGTCATTTCTCTTGTTATATGTTTTGATGGTTTACTGTTATCTTTAGGAAAAAGTAAAACCTCTTAGCATTCCTGGGATGATCCCATGTTCTTCCTCTTGTCTACCATTCTACATGCTCTTCACTGATTGCAAGATGCCTGACTCCTCTGTTTAAGGCACTTTCACATACATTATTTTCTCTGCCAGGAAAATGCTTTCATGTCTTCTTACCTGACTAATTTCAAGAATATGTGTAAAGTTTATTACTTCAGGGAGATTGTTGTGTCCTCTGCTAAAATCTCCCTTACTATTGGTCTCCATAACAACATGAACTTTTGTTCTGATGTGTATTGCATTTTTTTGTAGTTAGTTGTTTCATTGTCTTTCCAGTTAGATTACAAGCTCTATGGGAGCAGAAACAATGTCTGTCATTTTGAATCACGAACCCCTAGCATGGTGCCTTGTCCATGGATGTTGCTCTAAACCTCTGTGGAATAAATGTGTGTATATATATGTATACCACATATGAAAGAAATCCAAGAGCATCAACAAAGATATATATGCTGTTTTATAACTAAGGCTAAGGATGCTAATAACACATTAACATTTTTACCTGGTATGTTCTTCCTTATATATATTAAAATTACCAAGATTTTTGGTTGAGCAGAGTCAGAGCATATATTCTTCTGTCCATGGTGCTAAATATTAGTATTTTACTCTTGAGAACTGTTATTTCTCTGGGAGTTACAGGACAGGAAATGGGCTCCTTTTCCCTTCTGCATGAATTTACATGGACATGCCCTCTTTTATTATCACCATTATCACTGCTGTCATCATCATCATCATCACCATTATCACTACTGTCATCATCATCACAATCATCATCATCATCATCATCATCACTGCTTTCGTTTTCTAAGCACCTGCAGTATGCCAGTCTCTTTGATAACAGCTTTGTCTACCTTATTTCACTTAATTTGAATAATATGAGAGAGTCTCTGTTTTACGCAATGTTATAAACGAAAAAAATGACACTTCAGAGAGATTAAATAGCTTGCTCAAGATTACAGCTAATAAATGGCAAAGCTGGAATTGAAACTGACATGTCAGAGCCCCTAAAACTTCTCTTAAACATGTGTAATATGGCTTCCGTCAGTGCAGTCACTTACCAGCTCAACACCACAACTCTGCTCTTCTTGGTCATTCTAGCTAAGAGTAGTGTCTTCCTACTCTGAATGCTCATGACATTCTTTACTATGTCTCCCAAACTTCACAATTTATAAATCACTTTCACCTACTTGATTTCATGTAATAACCAATGTGTAAAATTGGTATGGTTGATATACCTTAAGTATAAGAAAACCATACATAGGTCAGAAGTTAGATGTCTAAGGTTACATGGCAATTGACAGATATTCCAGATGCCCATGTTCTTAGACAAATTTGTTTTTCTCACTTGTTTCCTACATGTCTGATTATGTAACTTTGTTTACATACAGTTTAATGGACATAAACATTAGAGGAAGAAACATTAGCTCTATGAACATTTTCCTTTTCCTGCCACAACAAAACTGATTTATTTATTTTGTATTCCCCTAAGTTTGTATATAAGCCAACAGCTGGTGGTTCTGACCTAATATTAATTCTACCCTCATCTTTACTAATAGACCTCAGAGTTTTGTTGGGTGCGGGCAGCATGCCAGCTATATAGAGTCTATATAAAATCTCCCTTGTAGACATGGGTGGACTTGTACACAGCACATGTGAGCTAGCAAATTGGGAAAAATAATGTTTTGTTTAATGTTTCACATGGGCTGGACAAAACACTGAGAATGAATGACCAGCTGTGTGTGAGATGATTGTTATCTGATTTTGAAATTGTTAAAATGAGCTTCATGAACATTTTCCTTTTCATGCCACAACAAGACAAAACTTGCTATAGGTCACATAACTCGTAGGGAAACCAGTACTTGTATTATTAATCTTAAATCCATTCCAATTTTGTTTCCTCTCTTTTTCTCTGTCTCTATACCTCTGTCTCCACCACTTTCTGTTTCTCTCTTTCTCTGTCTTCACTTTTTTTGGTACTTTTTAAATAAAGATGACAGGAACTCTAAAGTGACATTTGTTTAGAATTTAATTTTCACAGGATCTGTAGAATTATTTCTTTAGCACTATTTGTACTCAACTATATGCCTCTGAAGCCATATCTGTGAATACAGCTGGCTATTAGAAATGGTTTTGTAATATGTCTTTTATATATAGAAAGATAGAAAGATCATTTAGAATTTCCTCTGGCATGATGGATCAAAATTTATTTTTTACGATTGGTAATTTAGAAAATTTCACTTTAGCTGTATAGCTCGTTATTGGCAAAGCCACCTGTTCAACTTCCTTCACGTTTTCTTGCTTAAAGACAAACCCTGGCACCACTTCAACTCATTTGTATCTCTGAAGATGACTCCTGCCACATAAGCTGGTTCACATTGTCCAGGTCCCTTTCCCTTTTCTTCTGCCTGTTCAATGTCTGCTCTGTTGTCAAGATAGTGTGAAGCTGCAATTTAATGGTTCCTAGTGATTCCTTCAGCAATTCCTCTGAGGGGTAAAATAGATGGTCTGGTCACTTGGCTGAAGTCCAACAGAGACAGCTTGTGGATGGAGGTACAGAGGACGTGGAGTTGGTACTGGCCACTGGGAAAACTGTCATGTCCCTGCAGCCTCAGGTGCTGAGCTATGACTGCTGCTTCCTCCCCATGTCCATGGGATAAAAGAAAGCAAGGATTGGGAAAGGTTGTGCAGGTGGGGCTTTTGTTTTTCATCAGCTTCTAGGGAAATCTGCCTCTACATGAGATCTAGAAGAGTAACACAACCATTTTTGTTTCCTGGCTCAATTTACCTTTAACCATCTATACAGAGGACATATGGGATGGGGAATTGGTAGTATTCTTCTATCCATCGTCTCCATCTCCTCTTCATTAACAGTTTACTCTTGTCTCCAGAGATGAAACCTCTCATCTATGGAATTTTCTTCCTCAATGGATTCTACAGTGTCTTAAGCGATCTGTTTCCCTGTACCAACATTCCCACCCAGGTCTGAATTGAGCCTCTTTCGTCCTCCTCCTCTATCTTTATGAATTTTACTTATTTTGAGAGAGAGTATGTGTGAGAGAAAGAGAGAGTGTGTGCACAGAGAGAGAAGGAGAGAGAGGGGTACCTGGCTGGCTCAGTTGGTTGAGCATCCGACTTCAGTTCAGGTCATGATCTCATGGATTGTGGGTTCGAGCCCTGCGTTGGTCTCTGTGCTGACAGCTAGCTCAGAGCCTGGAGCCTGCTTCAGATTCTGTGTCTCCCTCTCTCTCTGACCCTCCCCTGCTCATGCTCTCTCACTCTCTCATAAATAAATAAAACATTAAAAATTTTTTTAAAAAAGGAGAGAGAATCCCTAGCAGGCTCTGCACTATCAGTGTGGAGCTTGAGGAGGTGCTTGATCTCACAACTGCGAGATTATGATCCAAGCTGCTATCAAGTGTCAGATGCTTAACCAACTAAACCACCCAGGCAGTCCAAGCCTCTTTTCTTCTTGACCTTAGGCATCGGTGACCAGGAGTGGACCTCAGAACAATGAAGCTGAATAAGAGTTTGAAGGAAAGTGGACTTTTTAATCTGGGCCAGAATCAAGCATCAGAACTCTTTAAGGTGTCTCTTTTCTCCCTTTGACTCCAGGTTGGCACCGAGAGTGAGGAAGAACTCAAGCTCACAAGGTGATAGGGGCAGAACTTGATAGGAACAAAAAAGGACTATGGTCCTTAAACGGGAAAAGGATGAAGAGACAGGGATTGGAATAAAGTCTTACAGAGAAGGCTAACACCAAAGCCTAAGTAAGTGAACTAGAGCCTACAGTGATGGTAAGTGGCAAGATACCTGAGGATACTCTGGGAACCAGGGGGAGGCTGAGCTTTACAGTGGAAGATAGACATCCAGAGTAGTGAAAAGTGGGCAACAGCAGAGAGTGAAATCAGACAAAAGAACTACATTCATTGAAATAAACTGTCTCTCTAACTTCTAATTTTAAATGTTTAGGAGCTTACATTGGATACTAGATGCAATAGCAAGAATATTTGTGTATATTTTACTTTGCTTGCTCCTCATTACAAGCCATTACAAGCCACTGCCATTACCTCCATCTTTTCAGATGAAAAAAAAAAAGCACAATTTGCAGCACAATTCTTGATTTCAGCCAGAAGGTGTTATGTTAAAGTAATATGAGAAAATATGATGAAACAGCAGTTTCTTTTTTACTCTGATAATTTTAGACATGAACACTGTCACTATCTTTCCGAGATTTCATAAGTAGCCAGAATTCTTAGGGGAAAAAAATCCAGCTTAGTCATTGTTTGATGCCTGGAAGTAGTTTTTCCTTAGCACCATGCCAGAGAAGATTTTTGTTCAGTGAGCTGTTGCTATGCTAGCCTTAACCCTAAGATCAAATACTTTACATGTGTTGGCCCTGGGAGGGTGCCCATAGCTTCAAATGTTTGGTTTAGTCAAGGCTAGTGTTTGAACTCAACGGTGGGGTCATCTGCTTGACCATAGTTAAGATTAACATAGGCTGGGGGTGAGATCAAGAATTTTCAACTCTCCCTCATATTCTTTCTCTGCTCTAAAATTGAGTATTGAGAGATAAACCTGGGTTGTCCTTGGAATAAATCTATGCAATGAGCAGGTTTTTGGTTAGTCTGTGGCCAATATCCATATGGCCTGATCCTTTATAGAATGATCAAAACTTGGATAACAGAATTGCAACATGTGGAAGACAGGAAGATTGTGAAAATCTTGAGATTTTTCTCATCCATCTTACTTCTTCATAGTCATATTATCAGCCATATTACTTACTTCATATTATTGTGACTGGATGTCACAAATGTCAAAGTTTTTTTTTTCTAGGTAGATTTTTTTTTCTCTTGAGCAGAAAATTATTTTTTCAGGATGCCTAGCATTGTGTGGATAAATGAAAGTTCCTAGATTACAGTATGTATCACCTCTGTGCAACCAACTGTACTGCAATATAAAGTTACCCATGTAATGAGAGAAGAACTCAGTTAAAATGCAGAAGAACTCAATGGAAAATTTGTTTCAAGCCCTATCAGAAGTTGTTTGCCTCCAGGCAGTAATTTGGGGTGTTCAATAGTAAGTAACAAAGGAACTCAATCAATACACTAACGTCTTTATCCTTGAACTGTAGTTTTCCACTGCTTAGAAAATAGCTTCCTAAAGATTAGGATAATGAGCAATAACTGTGTGGTAATATAAGAGAGTCATGGAGTAGGTTGGATCTTTAAAAAAAAGTCTTTGAACTGTAAGACTTGGTTTTATAATGTCTAAACTCTGGAAATAGTATGTTCAACATTTTATTCTATCCAGACCTCTATGTGACAGATTTTTCTTTAACCAGGGAGGTAAATGATTACTTTAAAGCCAGATAACATTTTCCACATCACAATCATAATTACAAAATTATAATAATGTCAGAAGACAGTTGGTGAATATCTGAGATGAGAGGCAGAGAGGTGAAGAGAGCATTCCATACATAAATCATCTTAAACTCAAAAGCTATTCTGGAAGCTTGCTATTGCCCAATGGGAGGAAAAGAAAAGAAGGTTAGATAGAGAAAGGCCAGAGACATTTATAAGGCTATCGGAATGGCATCTAAAAGTTTTCCATCTCTGTCCAATGTGTGCTTTTATTCTGGCTGGAGTAGACATCCGAGGTGGCACATTCTAATATGAGATATATAACAATAAAACATTTGTGGTGTCAGTAACACTTTTATTTGGGTAGATGGCAGCATTGGTTTCCAAGTACCTAGAATGCTTGGAGTAGGATCAGAGAGAAGTTAAAAGTTTAGGGAAAATATTCTAGCCTTCTGGAGAAAGTACTGATAAGACAGCTTAGTAGAAAGTCTAAGAAATATTCAACCTAGCTGGAAATGAGGATAGATATGTAGGCCCAGCAGTGATCTTAAGTGTCATGTAGGGACCATGAAACAAAAATATAGTTAGATGCATTGAACCAATATAGTAGGGAGAAGAAAAATCTTCCACAGACTATGGAAACTATCCAGTATATTGGGAACATGGTGAATTCTTAAATTTCTTTGCTGCTGAGGCTGAAGTTTCTAAAATACTCCTGGATCTTGTTTGTGAAAGGTTTTAGAGCTTAAAATTAGTGTTTTTCAAGCTTTCTTTCTAAAGATCCTGTACCACTACCTCCTACCCACCCTCTATTCCCACTTTCAAATGGAGCTTCTCCCCCCCTCCTCCAATAAAATAAAATAAAAAAATAAAATAAAAAAATTAAAAAGGAGCTCCATATTTTTGTCTGAAGTTTTATAGTTTTTGGTTGTATGTTTAAGTTATTTTTTGTGTACAGTGTAAGATAAGGGTTCAATTTCATTCTTCTGTTTGTGATTATCCAGTTATCCCAGCACCATTTGTTAAAGAGACTATCTTTTCACCATTCAGTAGTCTTGGATCTTTTATCGAATATTAGTAGACTGTATATATGTGAGGATTTATTTCTGGGATCTCGATTCTCTTAAAATGATAAATTTTTATGCCAGTACCACACTCTTTTGCTTACTATAGCTTTGTAGTATTGTTTGAAATTGGGACGTAAAATACTTCTGGCTTTGTACTTCTTTCTCAGGATTACTCTGTCTATTCAGGCTCTTTTGTGGTTTCATGGAAACTTGAGGATTCTTTTTCTATTTTTGTAAAAAGTATCGTTGGAATTTTACTAGGGATTTCTTTGAATTTATGGATGGCTTTGGGCTGTATGGGCATGTAAAAAGTAGTAAATCTCCTGATTCATGAACATAGGATACTTTTTCATTTATTTGTGTCTTCTTTAATTTTTAAAATCAACATCTTGCATTTTTTGGTGTATTGATTTTTTTTTTTTTTTAAGATTTTCATTTATTTCTAGGAGAGAGAGAAAAAGACAGCGTGAGCAGGGGTAGGTCAGAGAGAGAGGGAGTCACAGACTGAAACAGGCTCCAGGCTCTGAGCTGGCAGTCATCACAGAGCCCGACGCAGGGCCCGAACCCACGAACCGCGAGATCATGACCTAAGTCAAAGTCGGACGCTTAACCGACTAAGCCACCCAGGCGCCCTTTTGGTGTATTGATCTTTCACCTCCTTGATTATATTTATTCCTAATTTTTAAAAATTGTTTCTGACGTTATTGTGAATAGGCTTGCTTTTGAAAAATTTTTAGATACTTTATTGTTAGTGTGTAGAAATGAAACTGATTTCTGTATGTTGGTTCTTCATACTTCCAGTTTATTAAATTTATTGCGGTTCTAACAGTTTTTAGTTTTTTGGTGGATTCTTTAGCATTTTCTATAAATGAGATCATATCATCTGCAAACAAAGACAATTTTACTTCTTTCTAATTTGAATGCCTTTTGTTCATTTTTCTTGACTAATTAGAAATTAGTATTTCTAATATTGTGTTAAATAGAAGTGGTAAGAGTGGAGATCCTTATTTGTTCCTGTCTTGGAGAAAAAGCTTTCAATCTTTCATCTTTGCGTGTAATGTTAGCTGTGGGCTTGTCATATATAGCCTTTATTATGTTGAAGTATGTTCCTTCTAATCTTAATTTGTTGAGAGTTTTTATCATGAAAAGGTGTATTTTGTAAAATTTGGGGGCAATCTATTGTGAGTCATATGGTTTTCATTTTTCTATTAACGTGATATATCACATTGATTTGTGTATGTTGAATTATTTTTGCATTTCAAAAATAAATCCAGCCTGATTGTGGTATATGATCTCTTAAATGTGTTGTTAAATTCAGTTTGCTAATATTTTGTTGAAAAATTTTGTGTTTATATTTACCAGAGATTTTGGCCTGGAGTTTTCATTTGTTTGTTTGTTTGTTTGTTTGTTTGTTTTGACTTCCCTTATCAGATTTGTTATCAAGATAATGTTGGTCTCATGAAATAAGTTTGGGAATATTCCCTCCTCTTCAAATTTGGAAGAGTTTGAGAAAATTTATAGTTTTTTAAATACTTGGTAGAATTCATGGATGAAATTATCTGGCTCTTGGCTTTTCTTTTTTTTGGAGATTTTTTGATCCCTGATTCAACCTCCTTACTCATGATGGGTCTGTTTAGGTATTGTTTCTTCTTGATTCAGTCTTGGTAGGTGGTATGTTCTAGGAATTTATCCATTTCTTCCTGATTATCCAATTTGTTGCCATAAAATTGTTTATAGTAGTCTCCTATGATCTTTTGTTTTTATGTAGTATCAGTTATAATGTCTTCTCTTCATTTCTGTTGTTGAATCCTCTCTCTCTCACTCTCATTTGATTATTCTGGCTAAACGTTGGTCTAGTTTGTTATTTTTTCCCTGAAAAAAAACAACCTCTTAGTTATGTTGATTTTTTAAAATTGTTTTCTGGTCTCTATTTTATTTATTTCTACTCTGCTCTTTATTATTTCCTCTCTTCTGCCAATTATGGACAGTTTATTGTCTCTATCACTCTTCCTCCCCCGACCATTTCTTTGAAATATAAAGTTAAGGCTTTTTTTCTTATTACTTATTTTTTCTTTTCTTAATGCAGGCATCTACAGTTATCAACTTCTCTATTGGAACTGCTCTGGCTGCATCACATTCGTTTTGGTATGTTGTGTTTCCATTTTGATTTGTTTTGTAATATTTTTTTATTTTCCTTGTGATTTCTTCTTTGACTCATTAGTTGTTCATGACAATGCTAGTTAATTTCCACACATTTGTGAATTTTCCAGCTTTCCTTCTGTTATTAATTTTTAGTTTCATGCCATTGTAGTAATAAAAGATACCTAGAATGATTTAACTTGTTTTTAAATTTGTGAAGCTATGTTTTGTGAACTAACATCATCTATCCTGGATAAATGTGTGCCTGAATGTATATTCTGTTGCTGTTGAATGGAATGTTTTTATATGTCTGTTGATCCATTTGGTATTGTATAGGATCTTCATTTCCATATTGATTTCCTGTCTGGATGATCTATCCATTGTTGAAAGTGAGTTTTTGAAGCTTCCTAGTATTATTGTACAGTTGTCTGTCTCTCCCTTCAGATCTGTTACTCTTTGCTTAATATATTTAGGTGCTCTGATATTGGATGCTTATATATTTGCATTGTTAGATCTTCAGAATGAATTGAGCCCTTTATGGTTATATAATGACCACTAGTTATTTATTTATTTATTTTTATTTTTATGTTTTAAAATTTATATCCAAGTTAGTTAGCATATAGGGAACAATGATTTCAGGAGTAGATTCCTTAATGCCCCTTACTCATTTAGCCCTTCCTGCCTCCCACAACTTTTCCAGCAAAATAGTTTTGTTCTCTATATTTATATTTTGCTCTCTTATATTTTGTCTCCTTCCCTGTTTTTGTATTATTTTTGCTTCCCTTTCCTTATGTTCATCTGTTTTTTATCTTAAATTCCTCATATGCATGAAGTCATATGATATTTCTCTTTCTCTGACTAATTTCACTTAGCATAAAGCCCTCTAGTTCCATCCATGTAGTTGCAAAAGGCAAGATTTAATTCTTTTTGATTGCCAACTAATACTTCATTGTATATATGTATACCACATCTTGTTTATCCATTCATCCATCAGTGGACATTTGGACTCTTTCCATATTTTCACTATTGTCGACAGCACTGCTATGAATTTTAGGGTGCATGTTTCCCTTTGAAATAGCACACTTGTATCCCTTGGATAAATACATAGTAGTGCAGTTCCTGGGTGGTAAGGTAGTTCTATTTTTAATTTTTTGAGGAACCTCTATACTGTTTTCCAGAGTGGATTCACCAGTTTGCATTCCCACTAGCAGTGCAAAAACGATCCTCTTTCTCTGCATCCTCACCAACATCTGTCATTGCCTGAGTTGTTAACGTTAGTCATTCTAACAGGTATGAGGTTACATCTCATTGTGGTTTTGATTAGTTTTTCCCTGATGAATGTTGAGGATTTTTTCATGTGTTGGTTGGCCATCTGGATGTCTTCTTTGGAGAAATGTCTATTCATGTCTTTTGCCCATTTCTTCACTGGATTATTTGGGGTTTTTTTTTGGGGGGGGGTGTTGAGTTTGATAAGTTCTTTATAGATTTTGGACACTCACCCTTTATCTGATATGTCATTTTCAAATATCTTCTCCCATTTCGTCAGTTACCTTTTAGTTTTGCTGATTGTTTCCTTCTCTTTGCAGAAGGTTTTACCTTGATGAGGTCCCAATAGTTCATTTTTGCTTTTGTTTCCCTTGCCTCCAGAAACGTTTGTGTAATAAGTTGTTGCAGCTGAGTTCAAAGAGGTTTCTGCCTGCTTTCACCTCAATGATTTGATGGCTTTCCTGTCTTACACTTAGGTCTTTCCTACATTTTGAGTTTATTTTTGTGTATGGTATAAGAAAGTGGCCCAGGTTCATTTTTATGCATGTTGCTGTCTAGTTTTCCCAGCACCATTTGCTGAAGGGACTGTCTTTATTCCATTGCATATTCTTCCTTGCTTTGTCAAAATTTAGTTGTCCATACATTTGTGGGTCCATTTCTGCGTTCTCTAGTTTGTTCCATTGATCTGAGTGTCTGTTTTTGTGCTAACACCATACTGTCTTGATAATTAGAGCCTGTAATACAACTTAAAGTCTGGGATGGATATTTCCAGCTTTTTTTTTTCTTCCAAGATTGCTTTCGCTCTTCAGGATCTTTTCTGGTTTCATACAAATGTAAGGATAGTTTGTTCTAGCTCTGTAAAGAATGCTGGTATTATTTTGATAGGCATTGCATTGAATATGTAGATTACTTTGGTAGTATTGACATTTTAACAATATTTAAATATGCTCTTTAAATCCAGGAGCATAGAACCCTTTTCCACTTTTTGTGTCTTCTTCAATTTCTTTCATAAGCATTCTATACTTTTCAGTGTATAGATTTTTCACCTCTTTGGTTGGATTTATTCCTAGGTACTTTATGGTTTTTGGTGCAACTGTAAACGGGATAGATTCCTTGGTTTCTCTTTCTGTTGCTTCATTATTGGTGTATAGGAATGCAATTGATTTATGTGCATTGATTTTCTATCCTGCTACTTTGCTGAATTCATAGATCAGCTCTAACAGTTTTTTGGTGAATCTTTTGGGTTTTCAATATAGACTATCATTTCATCTGTGAAGAGTGAAAGTTTGACTTCCTCCTGGCTGATTTGGATGCCTTTTATTCCTTTGTATTGTCTGATTGCTGAGGCTAAGACTTCCAATACTATGTTGAATAACAGTGGTGAGAGTGATCATCCCTGTCTTGTTCCTGACCTTAGGGGGAAAGCTCTCAGTTTTTCCCCATTGAGGATGATATTAGTGGTGGGTTTTTCATATATGGCTTTTATGATCTTGAGGAATGATCCTTCTATTCCTACTTTCTTGAGAGTTTTTAATCAGGAAAGGATGCTGTATTTTGTCCAATGCTTTCTCTGCATCTACTGAGAGGATCATGTGGTTCTTGTCCTTTCTTTTATTGATGTGATGTATCACATTGATTATTTTATGGATATTGGACCAGCCCTGCATCCCAGGTATAAATCCCACTTGGTCCAGGTGAATAATTTTTTAAATATATTGTTGGATCAAGTTGGCTAGTATCTTGCTGAGGAATTTTGCATCCATGCTCATCAGGGAAATTGGTCTGTAGTTCTCCTTTTTAGTGGGGTCTTTGGTTTTGGAATCAAGGTAATGCTGGCTTCATACAAAGAGTTTGGAAGTATTCTTTCCATTTCTGTTTTTTGGAACAGCTTCAGAAGAATAGATGTTAACTTGCCTTTAAATGTTTGGTAGAATTCACCTGGAAAGCCATGTAGCCCTGGACTTTTGTCTTTTGGGAGATTTTTGATTACTGATTCTATCTCTTTACTGGTTACGGGTCTGTTCAAATTTTCTATTTCTTCCTGTTTCAGTTTTCGTAGTTTATATGTTTCTAGGAATTTGTCCACTTCTTCCAGATTTTATTGATTCCTCATGATATTCTCTTATTATTGTTTGTATTTCTACTGTGTTGGTTGTGATCTCTCCTCTTTCATTCTTGATTTAATTTTTGGGTCCTGTCCTTTTCTTTTTGATCAAACTGGCTACAGGTTTATCAATTTTGTTAATTCCTTGAAAGAACCAGCTTCTGGTTTCATTGATCTGTTCTACTGTTTGTTTGTTTTTTAGTTTTAATAGCATTGATTTCTGCTCTAATCTTTATTATTCCCTGTCTTCTGCTGGTTTTGGGTTTTATTTACTGTTCTTCTTCCAGCTCTATCATTTTTTGGGACCCCTTTGATTCTGATGTTTTACTTTTTAGTGAGTCACTGAGTTCTCTAATTATTGAATTGTGCTCTTTTGCCTTAGTCTCCCTCTTTTTTTCTGCTTCATTATTCTCCATAAGTTCATCCACTATATCGCTGATTTGCTTTTCTGTTTCATCCATCCTCACCACCCTGGCATCCATTCAAGGGTGCAGCTCACTTATAGCATTTTTTTATTTCATTCTGCCTAGCTTTTACTTCTTTTATCTCCACAGAAAGGGATTCTAATCTATTTCCAACCCCAGATAGTATTCTTAAAATGGTGATTCTAAATTCTGGTTCAGACATCTTGCTTGTATCTGTGTTGATTAAGTCTCTGGCTGTTATTTCTTCCTGTTCCTTCTTTTGGGATGAATTCCTTCATTTTGTCATTTTGAAGGAAGAAAAGGAATTAATAAAGTAATAAAATAAAAACTAAAAACAACACAAAAAATTAAAATGAAGGATGCTAGATCCTAGGTGTGTTTTGATCTGAAAGGAGCTCAATAGATTGAAGAAAAAAGGGAAAGATAAGAAAAGAAAAAAAAAAGAAAAACAAAAAAGAAAAAAGAAAAAGATCAAAAGGAAAACGTTTGAAAACTTGAAAAAAATGTATACAATAAAATAGAATAAAGTGAAACGATGGAAATAAAATAGAATTTTAAAAATTTACAATAAAGTAAAAAATATAGTAGAAAAAATAAATAAAAATCTTTTTAATAAAAGTGGAAAAGAAATATAATTTTTTCTTTCTGTATTCAAGAATAAGAGAAGAAAACGAAAAAAATTGAATAGATGGACCAGAAAACAGTGAAATATGATTGAAATTACATCGGTTTATCCTAGAAGTCAAACTATGAAGCATTTCATAGTCAGTAAACTAAGCAGGTAGAGAGACTTGTGGTGTTCCTGAATAGTATGGTTGGCCCAGTTGGGGGGGGGCTTAGTGTAACAGCCCTGTTCTCCACTAGAGGGCATTGCTTAGCTTACTGGGGTGGATTGTTGTGGCCCATGTAGGCATGTAGGCATATGTGCTGGAGGGGTGAAAATGGCATCACCCAATTACTGATATCCCTGTCCAGCAATCCAACACCTTTCCTTTGTCTCGAGCTTACTTGCTTTTACACTGTCTGTGACCAAGCCAGGTGGTACCTCCCTCCTGAGTTTTAACTCAGAGCAGTTGTGTTTCCCAATCCCTCACTTCTGAGGGACTCTGGCTTTGACCGTTTCTAACCCTCTAGGGGAGGGTCTCACCAAGCAATGGTCAGGTGCCTGCCCACCCCCAGGAACATTCCTGAGACCGTGCAACTGCCAATGCCCAGAGACTGCTGCTGGGGGCCAGCTTGCCCCAGAAAATGTTCACACGATTGTATAGCAGCAGCATTTCAGAGATTATAGAAAATCTCAACACACATCTGGCACTAGGCTTCACCCTTAAAATCCTTGCTCCAACACTAGTGAATGTGGTTGTTCTCCAGGGTCTACTGTGACCCTTGTCTATGGTAGGCCACACAGCCTCTACCAGATGTCCTCCCAGCAGGAACCACCTCTCTCTGTGTGGCCCAAGGACCCATCACACCTTTCCCTCTGCTCCTGGGGATTCACCCTTCCCACTAGGGCACCACCAGGTATCGAACTGCAGAGCTTCAGACTCTGCACCTCCTCTGTTTTTAGAGTCTTAATAGAATTTAAATTCTCTCCTTTCTCCTTTTTTATCCAGTCCCTTGTGTACTCTTCCTTTTCTATCCACCTGCTTTCGGCAGGGGTTGGGGGGGGTTGCTTTCCTGTACTCTACCCCCATCTTGGTCCTCTCTCCACAAGCAAAAGCAGCTCCCTGCCCTCCACAGCTTCTCTCTTCCCCAGTTCACCTCTTTGCACTGCATACCTGCAGAGTTCTGTGGTTCAGGTTGTGCAGATTGTTGTGTTAATCCCTAAATCAGTTTCCTAGGTGTGCAAGATGGCTTAGTGTTGATCTGGCTTCATTTCAGGATGAGAGACACAAAAAAACTTCCAACTGTTCTGCCATCTTGGCCACCTTATAATGACCTTCTTTGTCCTTTGTTACAGTTTTTTACCTAAAGTCTATTTTGTGTAATGTAATGTAATGTAATGTAATGTAATGTAATGTAATGTACAGCTACCTCTATATTCTATTTTGTTCTGTTTGCACAGAGTATCCTTTTTTATATCCCTTCTTTAAGCCTCTGTGTGTTCTTATAAGCTGAAGCCGAAGGGGGTTTCTTATAGGCAGCATATAGATGGATTTTATTTTTTATTTATTCAGCCACTCTATGTCTTTTGATTGGAGAACTCAATCCATTAAATTTAAGTAACTATTGATATAGTAACGACTTATTAATGCCCTCTTACTGATTTTTTTCTGGCTGTTTTGTAATTTCATTATTCCTTTCTCTCCTGTTGTCTTTCTTAGAGAATTGCTGATTTTCCACAGTGATATTCATTGATATCTTTTTCTATCTTTTGTGAATCTACTGTAATTTTTTTGCTTTGTGGAACATACATAAGCAAGTTATAGTTATAATAGTTTACTTTTAGCTGATAACTACTTAACTTTGATAACATAGAAAAGCTCTACCTTTTTACTCTTCCACTGACATTTTATGTTTTCATGTAATAGTTTACATCTCTTGATATTGTGCATTTGTTAACAGATTATTGTAGCTATAACTATTTTTAATACTTTTATTCTTTAAGTTTTAAGTGACTGATACATCAGCATATTACAGTATTGGAATATTTTGAATTTGACTATACACCTACCTTTACCAGGATGTTTCATATATTCATGTGCCTTCATGTTACTAATTAGCATCCTTTAATTTCAGCATGAAGAACTTGTAAAATAGGTCTAGTGGTACTAAACTCCCTCACTTTTTGTTTGGAAAAAACTTATCTCTCCTTCATTTCTGAAAGACAGCTTTATTGAGCAAAGTGTTCTTGGTTGGTAGGTTTGTTGTCACTGTTGCTTTTAAACACATTGAATTATTCATTCTAATCTCTCTGGGGCTGCAATGTTTCTCCTGAGAATTCTACTGACAGTTTATGGGGGTTTCCTGTATGTGAGGACTTTTTTAAATCTCTTGCTGCTCTCAAAATTCTCTGTCTTTGATTTTAGACTTTTATTATAATGTGATTTGGAGAAGATCTTTTGGTGTGGTTGGAGCAGTTGGGGGTCGAAATTCTGTGGGGATTTGTGAGTTATGAACTTAGATATCTAGAACTTGCCCCACTTTGGGAAGCTGTCAGCCATTCTATAGTCAAATAAGACACCCCCTTCCCCTTTTTCTATCTCTTTTCTTTCTGGGACTCTGACAATGTGGAGCTTGTTTCTCTTAAAGTTATCCATAATTTATACAGGTTTTGTACACATTTTAAAAATCCCTTTTTCTTCTCTTCCCTGGATAGGTTCAAATAACTTATCCTTGAACTCACTGATTTTTTCCCCTTCTGTTTGGTCGAATCTGCTGTGGACCTTTCTATTGAATTTTTTGGTTCCGTTACCATATTCTTCACCTCTAGGATTTCTGTATTTGGTTTTTGTTTCTTAATTTAATGGCTTCTGTTTCTTTGTTGAACTGCTCATACTGTTGCTGCATTGTTTTCCTTATGTTTTTAGCTGTCAGTCTGTGATTAACGCAATTCACTGAATTTCTTTTAAAGAATTCTGTTTTTGTCTGATAGTTCATAGACCTCCATTTCTTTAGGGCCAGTTATGGGAGCTTGATGAGTTTCTTTTAGTGGTTTCCATTTACTTGATTCTTTGTGATCCTGATATCCGTAGTATGTGTGCACTTGAGGACGTGATTGTGTGTTCCAGCTTGTTTCAGTGGCTGGGTGGGGTTGCTGATTTGCTTCCCTGCCCTGGTAGGCTGTGAGACATGATCTGCAGCTACCCAGTGTCTCTGGCTAGCCTTCCCTGTTTGGCGATACTGGAGGACATGCTCAGCATTGATTGGAGCCAGTGATTGGCTTCCCTGTCTGCACGGGGCTCTAGAATGGACTGTATGGCCAGGATGGGCTGCCAGCTAGAGCCCCAAATTGAACAGTACTGACCACTGAGCTCTGTCTGGCCATGGACTCAAGTCTGCAGATGAGCAGAGCTGCTCGTTGCTTCTTTATTCAAGCGCTCCTACTAGCAGGGGCACAGTCTGCCAAGATCTGTGTGCTGCTTGCTCTGAGTCCCATCCACTTCTCCATCTCTAGTTGATGCCCTAGTGATCCCTGTGATCAATATCTAACAGGGCTCCTGGTCCCAGAATGCTGGGGAAGCTGGGGGTCTACTTCAATTCTGCTTTTCTCACTGGAGAAACTTTAGGTCCAGTGAGACCCCTGAGTGTGGGGGTATACTGGTCTGGGGGGAGGGTGATGCAGTCAAAGCGAAACTTCCTCTTTTCCTTCTTAGTTTGTTCTCTTGTTCAGTGGAGGTCTTCTGCCTTTGACCTCTGGTTTTAGGATCTTCACAAAGTCATTTTGTCTATGGATAGTTGCTAGTTGTTCTTTCTGAGAGGGGGACTTGAGTTAGAACATCTGTTTTGCCATTTCCTGGTCTGTGATCTTTGGGTCATTTACAATAACTCTCTTAATAAATTATTTAAATTATCTTTATCTTATGGATAAATAAAAGGGTGTTAAAATGTAAATAATTCCATACAAAATCCTAAGAACTAACTTGTATTTTTGTATTAGTTTGAGAACCTCTACATTTTCCCTTATGTCCACCACTGGGCCACAGGTCATAGTTTGAGAATCACTATTAAGATGAATAAGACTGTGCAAAGCAGGTGTTGAGAGGTAGATCTGATCCTCCCCCCCCCACCCCCCAAATCAGGTGCTTCTATGGTTATTCTAGGATTCTGTGATGCTAATTAATTTAGAAATATCTTCAAATTTTATGGGGCGCCTGGGTGGCTTAGTCGGTTAAGCGTCCAACTTTCGCTTAGGTCATGATCTCGCGGTTAGTGGGTTTGAGCCCCGCGTCGGGCTCTGTGCTGACTGCCAGCTCAGAGCCTGGAGCCTGTTTCAGAGTCTGTGACTCCCTCTCTCTCTGACCCTCCCCTGCTCACGCTGTCTCTCTCTCTCTCCTAGAAATAAATAAAAAACATTAAAAAAAATTAAAAAAAAAAATATCTTCAAATTTTAATGCAAGTTTCCCATTAACAGTACTCTTTTTTTAATACTTACCTTTCAATATTTAAGATTTCTGTGATAATTATTTACCTATTACCTCTTGACTCCACATTTCCCCTTCTCTAATGTTCTATTGATCATGCTGCTGTTGCTGCAAACTACATTTCCTTTATTCCTTTTTTAGCTAACTTCTTTACTAGTTTCTGCCAATAAGACACATCAGAGGAAGATGTTAAGTAGAACTAGGCAAAAGGGACTATCTTTCTTATTCTTGATGGCTACAGTAGCCTTAGCAGCAGCACATTGATGGAGCAATAGGTATAGGCTCAAACCTTCAGCATCTTTAGGGGTTTCTAGAATAACCATTAGTGAAACTCTCCAGAGTCATGCCCATCAGCTTGGCTGAACCTCCCCTAGTCCACTGTTCTCAGAGGATTCCTAGGTTTCCAGCTTCTTCCCTTTGTTTCCCCAGCCCTAAGGGTAGGAGCTAATTCTTGAAGTTGTAATCAATATTGTACTTCCTGTTGTTTTGGCATGGCTGATAAATTACATTAGCATTCAGTTGACATATTTCTAACTACCTCTGGATTAGAGATTTAGGAGCTAAATCTTTTTTCTCAATAAATCATCTCTAGTCTGGGGAGCTGTGGTTTCATGTACATGGTTTATACATTACTCTATTTCTCTGCTTTATATGTTTTATTGATTTTCACAACCATGTTAACAAAATATTAACAACTGTGTCTATAGTAGCAATGTATCCAACTGGAGTCATACCCGTGGTACTTACCTGTAGGAAAGATCTTAGTCTTATCTTTAGCAGTGTATTGGTGACAACTGAGTGCAGATAACTTATAGTCAGTTATTTCAGTTCTTCAGGAAATTATCCCCAAGAATAAAAAGTGAAGAAGAATTCTGAACTCCATTCCATGGCACACTGAATCCTACTCAGAGACTGAGTTAGGCTGGCCAAAGTTCTTTGGAAGGGTTAATAAGGAACTTGACTTAAAAAACAACTTTTTTTCCTTAGCTTTATTGGATAAATATGGATCAAAGTAAACTGATGGGACGGACCAACTTGAACAAACTTTAAGAATGCAGTTTCCAACCACCATAATATCCTGAAAAACTAAGAAGCAATCACTGCTACAGAGTCATATGGCTCCGCCACATTCTCTCTGCTTTGTTTTCTTTCTACCTGAATTTCCTAAAAATGAATTTCAAATCTTAAAAAGAAGTTTTTATCTACTTTTATTCCATTATGTCTTTTAACTACAGCTTTATTGAGGTACAACTTATATCCAATAAACTGCACATATCATAATATGACAAATTTCAACACGTGTATATACCCACAAAACCATCACCACAGCTACTACAATAGCAAGTTCCATGAATTCCTAAAGTTTCCTAGTGTTCCTTTGTAGTTCAACTCTTCCAACATCCTTGCCCCCAAACATCCAACTGCTTTCTGTCATGATATATTAATTGATTTTTAAAAGAATTTTACATATATGGAACCATATATTATATACACTTTTGCGGGAAAAAGGGAATTGGCTTCTGTCACTTAGCATATCTGTTTTGAAAATTTCTCCTGTTATTTTATGTATCAATAGCTTACTGTCTTTTTAAAATTACTAAGTAGTATTCTATTGTATGATTATACCAAGGCTTATTAAATCACTGTTGGCTGTCATCTGGGTTGTTTTGTAGCTTTTAGCTTTTAATAAAACATCTAAAATAAGTCTCCTAAGGACATTTGTGTATAAACAAGTCTGTGTGGAAATAGACTTTAATTCCTTAATTTTCCATTTCTCTAGAAATGGAAATGCTACATCATAGCATAGTTCTATGCTTAATTTTGCAAGATTCTGTTAGGGAATTTTACAAAATGGTTGAACTATTTTATGTTACCTCCAACAGTTGTTCCACATCTTTACAAACATTTGATATGGTCATTGTTTTTAATTTTAGCAATTCAAATGGGTATTTCATGGTGTTTTAAATTTGCACTTCACTTTTGACTAATGATGTTGAATATCTTTTCATATGTTCATTTCCTATCAGTAAATCTTCTCTGCCAAAGTGCTCAAATATCTCTTTTTTAAAATTAGGATGTGAAGCGGCGGCGCGCCTGAGGCCATTGTAGCTCCAGGGCGGCTGGGACCCCTGAAGGAGACGCCCAGACACCAGGCGTCTGTGCTCCTGGCTGGCTGGAACTCGAGAGGGAAGGCAAAAAGCTAAAAACTGGGAAATTTGCCTGTGAGTTCGTGTTTCGGGTGACGAGCCATAGAGAGACCCGGTTTTCCTCACTCCAGCGGGCTCAGGCTACGCGGACCCGGCAGGCAAGCCCCCGCGCATGCGCACCAGAGCCGACCAGAGAAGGAAGCAGCGATCCTGACTTCGCCCCCAGAGCTCAGCAGGGAGGCTGGAATAGCCGAGGGGGTTGTCTGGGAAGCTGTGTCTAAGGCAACTTCAGCGGGGCGCGGGCTGGGATTTGGAGATTGGAACTGGCCTGGGTTGAAGAGTGCAACCAACTTCGGCTGCATCCCCGGAACGGGGGTTTGACACGCCAAAAAAAAAAAAAGCGAGCTGCAGCGCTGGGTTCAAGAAGGGACTGGAGCACCGTCACTCTCCTCCCCACAATCGCCAAGGCAGAACCCCCGCCTGAGGCATCGGATCACGCCACGCCCATCCCTGCCTGAGAGGTGCCCTCCTCCCTTTTTTTTTTTTTTTTTTTTTTTCCTTTTTTTTCTTCTTTCTTTTTTTTTCCCTTTCTTTTCTCTTTTTTTCTTCTTCTTTCTCTTTTCTCGCTTTTTCCCCAAAACACTGACCTGATTAACTCTGGTCGCCAGCTTGCTTAAACAATCACAAGTCCATTCTGTAAATGTAAATTCTACACCTACCGACTTTTTCAGCTATTTCTCTCAGGAGTAATTAGACTATATAGTTTCTCTGCATAATTCCAGCATCCTTCTCTCACCTATCCAACCACATTCTACCCTTTACCTCTTTGAAAAAAGTTTCTTATCCCTTCTGCCTGTTCATTCTATTTCCAAACCTGCCTCGTCTCGCCCTGCCTTCTCTCTTTTTCTCTATGCTCTTCAACCAGCACTGCATACACACGGCTATTTAACTGTAGCTGGGAAATCCAGGTATATGCTTTAAACCGTTCTTTGTCCATCGGTTTTCTTCTTTTTCCTTTTCTTTTCCCCTTTTTGACCCTTTTATGTATTTTATGCTCCCTATTCGCCCTCCCTCCTCCGTCTTTTCTATTAACTTTTTCGTTTTCCCTCTCACTTTGCATGTTAGTTGAATCAGCCTGTGCGTTTGTGTGCTCCTGCTCCCTGTGTGTTTGTCTGTCTGTTTTCTTTTCCAGGGCAACCTCAAGAAACAAGCTAGAGTACACAAGGTCAAGAGTCCCAAATATCACTACGAATAGGAAAATAAAATAACTAAGGTCCCAACAAGAGTGACCGAGGGATACCATTCAAAAAACAATCTCTGAAAGGATAGGCCCTGGAAAGTCAAAGAGTTTCTTGGATATAGCAGTGCTCATAGAAACAGAGAGCATAACAGGTCTTTAAAACCAACAAGAGCCGGAAAGCTAACTAAAATGACGAAACGAAAGAGCTCTCCTCCAAAGAAACTCCAAGAAGAAATGACAGCTAATGAACTGCTCAAAACAGATATCAGCAGCATAAGTGAACAAGACTTTAAAATAATAATGGTGAAATTAATAGCAGGGCTTGAAAAAAACATAGGCGACATCAAAGAAACTATGGCTACAGACAGAATGGAAAATAAAAATAGGCATGAAGAATTTAAAAATGCGATAAATGAGATCCATAATAAATTAGAGGCCTCCAATGCACGGCTTGAAGAGGCAGAAAGGAGAATAAGTGATTTAGAAGACACCATTCTAGAAAAACAAGAAGCTGACAAAAAAGAGACAAACTGATCCAGGAACAGGAAAGAAGAATTCGAGAGCTCAGCGATACAGTCAAATGCAACAATATCCGTATCATAGGAATCCCAGAAGAGGAAGAGAGAGGGAAAGGTGCTGAAGGAGTCCTGGAACAAATTATAGCAGAGAACTTCCCCGACCTGGGGAAGGAAGTCAATGTGGAAATACAAGAGGCTCAGAGGACTCCCCTCAGATGTAACTTGAATCGATCTTCTGCATGACATATCATCGTAAAAATGGCAAAATACAAGGACAAAGAGAGAATTTTGAAAGCAGCTAGGGAGAAAAGGGCCCTCACATACGAAACCTATCAGAGTGGTGACAGACCTATCTACTGAAACGTGGCAGGCCAGAAAGGAATGGCAGGAGATCTTCAATGTGATGAACAGTAAAAATATGCAGCCAAGAATCCTCTATCCAGCAAGCCTGTCATTCAAAATAGAAGGAGAGATAAAAACCTTTCCAAACAAATAGAAATTGAAAGAATTTGTCACCACGAAGCCAGCCCTACAAGAAATCCTGAGGGGGATGCTCTGAAGGAAAGCTTGCAAGGAACAAAGATTCCAGAGACACCACCACAAACATGAACCCTACAAAAGATACAAAGACTCTAAACCCACATATTTCAATAATAACACTGAATGTAAATGGGCTGAATGCTCCAATCAAAAGACATAGGGTAGCAGAATGGATTAAAAAACAAAATCCATCTATATGCTGTCTACAAGAAACTCATTTTAGACGGGAAGATACCTTCAGATTAAAAGTAAGGGGATGGAGAAATACATATCATGCTACAGGAAATCAAAAGAAAGCCGGTGTAGCGATACTTATATCAGACAAACTGGACTTTAAATTAAAGACAATCACAAGAGGGGCGCCTGGGTGGCTTAGTCGGTTAAGCGTCCGACTTTCGCTTAGGTCATGATCTCGCGGTTCGTGGGGTCGAGCCCCGCGTCGGGCTCTGTGCTGACTGCCAGCTCAGAGCCTGAAGCCTATTTCAGTCTGTGACTCCCTCTCTCTCTGACGCTCCCCTGCTCATGCTGTCTCTCTCTCTCTCCCTGCTAGAAATAAATAAAAAAACAGTAAAAAAAAAATTAAAAAAAAAATAAATAAAGACAATCACAAGGGATGAAGAAGGGCACTACATAATAATTACAGGGTCCATCCATCAGGAAGAACTAACAATCATAAATGTCTACGCACCAAATATGGGAGCACCTAAATATCTAAAACAATTGATCACAAACAGAAACAAGCTTATAGATAAGAATGTGCTAATAGCAGGGGACTTTAATACTCCGCTTACAGCAATGTATAGGTCAACCAGACAGAATATCACTAAAGAAATAATGGACTTGAAAGACACATTGGACCAGATGGACCTGACGGATATATTTAGAACTTACATCCTGAGGCCAGGGAATTTACTTTCTTCTCAAGTGCGCATGGCACATTCTCCAAGATAGATCACATACTGGGACATAAAGCAGCCCTCAATAAATATAAAAGAATAGAGATCATACCATGCACACTGTCAGATCACAATGCTTTGAAACTTGAAATCAATTACAGGAAGAAGTCTGGAAAACTTCCAAAAACATGGAGGTTAAAGAACACCCTTCTAAAGAATGAATGGGCCAATCAGGCAATTAGAGATGAAATTTAAAAATATATGGAAACAAATGAAAATGAAAACACAACAATTCAAAATCTATGGGATGTGGCAAAGGCAGTTCTAAGAGGAAAGTACATTGCTCTTCAGGCCTATTTCAAGAGATTACAAAAAGCGCAAGTCCAAAATCTAACAGCTCACCTAAAGGAACTAGAGACAGAGCAACAAGAACGCCCTAAACCCAGTAGAAGAAGAGAAATAGTAAAAATTAGAGCAGAAATAAACAACATAGAGACCAAAGAAACAATTGAACAGATCAATGAAACCAAGAGTTGGTTTTTTGAAAAGGTAAACAAAATTGACAAACCTCTAGCCAGACTTATCCAAAAGAAAAGAGAGAGCACCCAAATAGACAAAATTATGAATGAAAATGGACTTATTACAACCAACCCCTCAGAAATACAAACAATTATCAGGGAATACTATGAAAAATTATATGCCAACAAATTGGACAACTTAGAAGAAATGCACAAATTCCTAAACACACACTCACTACCAAAATTCACACGGGAAGAAATAGAAAACCTGAACAGACCCATAACGAGTGAAGAAATTGAATCAGTGATCAAAAATCTCCCAACAAATAAGAGCCCTGGACCTGATGGCTTCCCTGGGGAATTCTACCAGACATTTAAAACAGAATTAATCCCAATTCTTCTCAAGCTATTCCAAAAAATAGAAAGCGAAGGAAAACTCCCGGACTCATTTTATGAAGCCAGCATCACACTGATTCCCAAGCCAGACAGAGATCCAGCAAAAAAAGAGAACTACAGGCCAATATCCTTGATGAATACGGATGCAAAAATTCTCAACAAGATCCTTGCAAATCGAATCCAGCAGCATATCAAAAGAATCATCCACCAAGATCAAGTGGGATTCATTCCTGGGTTACAGGGCTGGTTCAACATTCGCAAATCAATCAATGTGATACATCATATTAATAAAAGAAAAGATAAAAACCATATGATCCTGTCAATAGATGCAGAAAAAGCATTTGACAAAATACAGCATCCCTTCTTAATAAAGACTCTCGAGAAAGTTGGGATAGAAGGAACCTACTTAAACATCATCAAAGCCATCTATGAGAAGCCTTCAGCTAACATCATCCTCAACGGGGAAAAACTCAGAGCTTTCCCCCTGAGATCAGGAACACGACAGGGATGCCCACTCTCACCACTGCTGTTTAACATAGTGCTGGAAGTCCTAGCATCAGCCATCAGACACCAAAAGGAAATCAAAGGCATCAGAATTGGCAAAGAGGAAGTCAAACTTTCACTCTTCGTAGATGACATGATACTCTACATAGAAAACCCGACAGACTCCACCAGAAGCCTACTAGAACTGATCCAAGAATTCAGCCAAGTTGCAGGGTACAAAATCAACGTACAGAAATCGGTTGCATTTTTATACACCAACAATGAAGCAACAGAAAGAGAAATCAAGAAACTGATCCCATTCACAATTGCACAAAAAACCATAAAATACCTCGGAATAAATCTAACCAAGGATACAAGAGATCTGTATGATGAAAACTATAGAAAACTTATGAAGGAAATTGAAGAAGACACAAAGAAATGGAAAAACATTCCATGCTCATGGATAGGAAGAATAAATATAGTTAAGATGTCATTACTACCTAAAGCACTCTACACATTCAATGCAATTCCAATCAAAATTGCACCAGCATACTTCTCAAAACTAGAACAAACTATCCAAAAATTTGTATGGAACCACAAAAGACCCCGAATAGCCAAAGTAATCCTGAAAAATAAAACCAAAACGGGAGGGATCACCATCCCAGACTTTAGCCTCTACTACAAAGCTGTCATCATCAAGACAGTATGGTATTGGCACAAAAACAGACACATAGACCAATGAAACAGAATTGAGAACTCAGAAGTGGACCCAAAAGTATACAGCCAACTAATCTTTGACAAAGCAGGAAAGAATATCCGATGGAAAAAAGAGCCTTTTTAACAGATGGTGTTGGGAGAACTGGACAGCAACATGCAGAAGAATGAAACGAGATCATTTTCTCACACCATGCCCAAAAATAAACTCAAAATGGATAAAGGACCTGAACGTGAGACAGGAAACTATCAACACCCTAGAGGAGAAAGCAGGAAACCACCTCCTTGACCTCCACCGCAGCAACTTCTTACTTGACACATCCCCAAAAGCAAGGGAATCAAGAGCCAAAATAAACTGTTGGGACCTCCTCAAGATTAAAAGCTTCTGCACAGCCAAGGAAACAACCCAGAAAATTAATAGGCAACCAACGGAATGGGAAAAGATAGTTGCAAATGACATATCAGATAAAGGGTTGATATCCAGAATCTACAAGGAACTCACCAAACTACACGCCCGAAAAACAAACAACCCAGTGAAGAAATGGGCAGAAGATATGAACAGACACTTCTCCAAAGAGGATATCCAGATGGCCAACAGACACATGAAACGATGCTCAGCATCCCTCCTCATCAGGGAAATACAAATCAAAACCACACTGAGATACCACCTCACGCCTGTCAGAGTGGCTAAAATGAGCAAATCAGAGAACTCTAGATGCTAGCGAGGATGTGGAGAAACGGGCACCCTCCTACACTGTTGGTGGGAATGTAAACTGGTGCAGCCCCTCTGGACAACAGTGTGGAGGTTCCTCAGGAAACTAACAATAGAACTCCCCTATGACCCAGCACTAGCACTGCTAGGAATTTACCCAAGGGATACAGAAATGCTGATGCATAGGAGCACATGTACCCCAATGTTCATAGCAGCACTCTCCACAATAGCTAAAACCTGGAAAGAGCCTAAGTGTCCATCAACAGATGAATGGATCAAGAAGATGTGGTTTATCTATACCATGGAATACTACATGGCAATGAGAAAGAATGACATCTGGCCATGTGTAGCAACATGGATGGACCTTGAGGGTGTTATGCTGAGCGAAATAAGTCAGGCAGAGAAGGACAAATATCATATGTGTGCACGTATAGGAGGATTAGGAGGAACTTAACAGAGGACCAAGGGGGAGAAGAAGGGCGGAAATGGTGGGGGAAAGGGAGAGAGGCAAACCATGAGAGACTCTTGAATGCTGACAAAAACTGAGGACTGGTGGATGTGGGGGCGAGGAGGGGTGGGCATGGAGGAGGGCACTTGTGGGGATGAGCACTGGGTGTTATGTGGAAACTAATTTGACAATAAACTATTTGTAAAAAAAAAAAACAAAACAGGAAAAAAAAAATAAAATTAGGATGTGAGTCTCCTTCCCCTGCCCTCTCCTCTTCCTCTTCTTCCTCTTCCTCCAACTCCTCTCCCTTCTCTTCCTCCTCCTCCTTCTACTTCTTCAAGGTTTTCATTTTAAATCTTGTTAGTTAACATGCAGTGTCATATTAGTTTCAGTTCTAGAATATAGTAATTAAACGCTTACTTACAACACCTGGTGCTCATCACAAGTGCACTCCTTAATCCTCATTATCTATTTCACCCATCTTCCCACCCACCTCCCCTCTGGTAACCAAGAGTTTGTTCTCTATAGTTGAGTCTGTTTCTTCGTTTGCTTCTCCTTCTCTCTTTTCTCTTTGCCCATTTGTTTTGTTTCTTAAATTCCATGTATTAGTGAAATCATATGGTATTTGTCTTCCCCTGACTAATTTATTTGGCTTAGCTTTATACTCTCTAGTTGCATCCACGTCATTGTGAATGGCAAGATTTCATTATTTTTATGGCAGAATAATATTTCATATAATATAATATTTCATATTATATAATTATATATATTATGAAAAATAATATATTATATAATAATATATAATGTGTGTATATATATACACACTACTTATACATCCATTTATCAATTGATGGATACTTGGCTGCTGCCATATCTTGGCTATTATAAATAATGCTGCAATAAACATGGGGGTGCATGTATGTCTTTAAATTAGTGTTTTTGTATCCTTTGAGTAAATACTTAGCACTGTGATTGCTGAATCATAGGGTGTAGGATAATTTTATTTTTAACTTTTTAGTTTAATTGACTTCATTTATTTATTTTTGAGAGAGAGAGAGAGAGAGAGGAGTGAACATGAATGGGAGAGGGGCAGAGAAAGAGGGAGGTGAGACTTCCAATCAGTCTCTGTAATATTAGTGTGGAGCCTGACATGGGGCTCACTCTCATGAATTCTGAGGTCATGACCTGAGCTGAAATCAAGAGTTGGATGCTTACCCAACTGATCCATCCAGAAACCCCTATTTTTAGCTTTTGGAAAAATGTCCATAGTGTTTTCTAAATGGATGCACCAGTCTGTATTCCCACCAACAGTGAAAGAGGGATCCTTTTTTTTCCACATCCTTGCCAACGCTTGTTGTTTCTTGTGATGTTGGTTTTAGCCATTCTGACAGGTGTAAGTGAGGTGATATCTCATTGTAATTTTGATTTTAATTTCCCTGCTGGCAAGTGATGATGCCCATCTTTTCACGTGTCTCTGCGATCTGGATATCTTCTTTGGAGAAATGTCTGTTCATGTTTTCTGCCCATTTTTAGTTGGATTATTCATTTTTTGGATGTTGAATTTTGTAAGTTCTTTATATATTTTAGATACTAACCCTTAGTTGGATATGTAATTTTCAAATGTATTTTCCCATTCTGTGGGTTGCCTTTTAGTTTTGTTGATTGTTTCCTTCAGTATGCAGAAGCTTTTAATTTTGATGTAATGCCACTAGTTTATTTTTGCTTTTGTTTCCCTTACCTCAGGGGAGAAAAAAATTGCTATGGTTGATGTCAAAGAAGTTACTCCCTATATCATCATACAGAATTTTTATGATTTCTTGTCTCACATTTAGGTGTTTAATCTATTTTGAATTTATTTTTGTGTATGATGGAAGAAAATGGTCCAGTTTCATTCTTTTGCATGTTGCTGTCCAGTTTTCCCAACACCATTTGTTGAAGTGACTATCCTTTTCCCATTGGATATTCTTCCCCGCTTTGGTGAATATTCATTGACCATATAATTGTGGGATTATTTCTGGGTTTTCTAATGTGTTCTATTGATCTGTGTGTCTATTTTTGTGCCAGTACCATACTGTTTTGATTACTACAGCTTTTTAATATAACTTGAAGTCTGGGATTGTGATGCCTCCAGCTTTGCTTTGCTTTTACAAGATTGCTTTGGCTACTTGGTGTCTTTTCTGGTTCCATATAAATTTTAGGATTATTTGTTCTGGCTCTGTGAAAAATGTCTTTGGCATTTTGATAAGGATTGCATTAAATACATAGATTACTTAGGATAGTATTGACATTTTAACAGTATTTGTTCTTTCAATCCATGGGCATGGACTGTCTTTCGATTTTGTTTGTCATCTTCAATTTATTTCATCAATGTTTTATAGTTTTCACAGGGCAGATCTTTCACCTCTTTGATTAGTTTTTCTCTAGGCATCTTATTATTTTAGGTGTAATTGTAAATGGGATTTTTTTCTTAGTTTCTCTTTCTGCTGCTTCATTATTACTGTATTAGAAATGCAACAGATTTCTGTACACTAATTTTGTATTCTGTGACTTTATTGAATTCATTTGTCAGTTATAGTAGTTTTTTATGGAGTTTTCAGATTTTCTACACATAGTGTCATATTATCTGTAAACAGTTCAAGTTTTACTTCTTCCTTACCAATTCGGATGCCTTTTATTGATTTTTGTTGTCTGATTGCTGTGGGTAGGACTTCCAGTACTATGTTGAACAGAAGCGGTGAGAACTGACATCCTTGTTTTCTTCCCAACCTTAAGGGAAAGTTCTCAGTTTTTCACTATTAAGGATAATAATAGCTGTGAGTTGTTCATAATTGGCCTTTATTATGTTGAGGGAAGTTCCCTCTAAAGCTATTTTGTTGAGGGTTTTATCATGAATGGGTGTTGTCTTATGTTAAAAGCCTTTTCTGAATCTATTGAAATGATCTTATGGTTCTTATCCTTTCTTTTATTGATGTCATGTATCATGTTGATTGATTTGCAAACATTGAACTATCCTTGCAACCTGGGAATAAATCTCACTTCATGATGGTGAATGACTTTTTTAAATGTATCGTTGGATTTTGTTTGTTAATATTTTGTTGAGGACTTTTGCATCTATGTTCATAGGTATTGGCTTATAGCTCTCTCTTTTGGTGGTGTTTTTGGTTTTGGTATCAGGATTATGTTGGCCCCATGGAATCTGGGTTTTTCTTTCTTTTCTATTTTTTTGAATAGTTTGAGAAGAATAGGTATTAATTCTTATTTAAATGTATGGTAGAATTTACGTGTGAAGCCATCTGGTCCTGGACTTTTGTTTTGGGAATTTTTTGATTACTCATTAAATTTCTTTGCTGATAATTTGTCTGTTCAAATTTTCTTTCTTCCGGTGTCAGTTTTGGTAGGTTGTATGTTTCTCAGAATTTATCTATTTCTTCTAGGTTGTCCAAATTTTGGCAGATAGTTTTTCATAATATTCTGTTACAATTGTTTGTATTTCTGTGGTGTTCATTGTTATTTCTCCTCTCTCATTTCTGATTTTATTTATTTGAGTCCTTTCTCTCTTTTTCTTGATAAGTTTAACCAGGCGTTTATCTTTGGTTTGCTTTATTTTTTTCTTCAAAGAATCAGCTCCTAGTTTCATTGATCTGCTCTATTTTTTTTCTGTATCACTTATTTCTGCTCTAATCTTTATTATTTCCTTCCTCTATTGGTTTTAGGATTTCCTTGTTTTTCTTTTTCTAGCTTCTTTAGGTGTAAGGTTAGGTTATTTACCTGAGATTTTTCTTGCTTCTTGAGTTAGGCCTGTAGTGCTATAAACTTCCCTCTTAGAACCACTTTTACTGCATCCCAAAGGTTTTAGACCACTGAGTTTTAGTTTTTATTCATTTCCATGTACTTATTAATTTCTTCTTTGATTTCCTGATGGACCCATTCATTCTTTAGTAGCATATTATTTAAGCTCCATGTAAATTTGGTCTATCCAGACTTTTTCTTCTGGTTGACTTCTAGTTTCATAGTAAAAGATGCATAGAATGACTTTGATCTTTTCTAATTTGTTGAGGATTTTTGTGGCCTAATATGTGGTCTCTTCTAGAGAATGTTCCATGTACACTTGAAAAGAATGTGTATTCCGGTATTTTGGGATGGAATGTTTTGAATATATCCATCCCGTATGTCATTCAAAGCCATTATTTCCTTGTTGATTTTCTGTTTGGATAATCTGTCCATTGATGTAAATGGAGAGTGAAAGCTCCCTACTATGATTGTATTATTATCAATTATTCCTTTATATTTGTTATTAGCTATTTTTTGTATTTGGATGTTTCTATGATGGGTGCACAAACATTCACAATTGTTATATCTTTTTGTTGCATTGTCCCTTTATTATTATATAATGTCCTTCGTCTCTTGTTGCAGTCTTTGTTTTAAAGTCTATTGTTTCTGATGTAAGTATTGCTACTCCAGTTTTTATTTGACATCCAGTGGCAGGACAATTGATTTTCTATCCCCTCACTTTCGGTCTTCAGGTGTCTTTAGGTCTAAACTGAGTTTCCCGTAGGAGGCATATAGATGGGTCTTTTTTTTTTTTCATCTATTCTGTTACCTTGTATCTTTTGATTGGGGTGTTTATTTGCACTCAAGATAGTTATTGATAGATATGTTTTTGTTGCCATTTTATTATTTGTTTTGTGGTTGTTTCTGAAGATTTTCTCTGATTCTTTCTTGCCCTTGACTGTTTGCTGGTTTTCTTTAGTGATATATTTGGATTTACTTCTCTTATTCTTTACATATTTATTAGTGGCTTTTGACTTGTGGTTACCATTAAGGTTAGTATGTAACATCTTCTGCAAATAGCAGTCTATATTAAGTAGATGGTCATTTAAGTTTGAACCCATTCTTTCCACCTCTCTTCCTCATGTTTTAGGAATATCTTGTCATATTTTACATCCTTATATTTTGTGAGTTCCTTGGCTATTATTTTATTAAAATATTTATTTTTACTGCTTTTGCGTTTTCTATCTTCATATTATTGTTTTTGGTCTTTCTTGCAGGGCTAGTTTCATGGTCACAAACTCCTTAGTTTGTGCTTGTCTGGGAAACTCTTTATTTTTCCTTTTATTCTGAATGATAGCCTTGCTGGATAGAATGTTCTTGGCTGCTGATTTTTGCTATTCAGCATGGAAAGTTTCTGCTGAAAAGTCTCCTGAAAGGCTTATGGGATTTTCCCTGGGATGTAATTGTCCTGTTTAATTTTACTGCTTTAAATTTTTTTATCTTTATCATTATATTTTGCCATTTTAATTATGATATGTCTTGGTGTGGATCCGCTTTTGTTGATTGTGGTTCTCTGTGATTCCTTGATGTGGATATCTTCCCCAGTTTAGGTAAGTTTTCAGCTATCATTTCTTCAAATAAATTTTCTGCCACCTTTTCTCTCACTTCTTTTTCTGGGACTTCTATAATGTGAATGTTACTACATTTGATGGAGTTACTGAGTTCCCTGAGTCTGTTCTCATTTTAAATAATTCACTTTTCTCTCTTTTGTTCAGCTTGATTACTTTCCATTACTCTGTTTTTTAGGTCATTAATTCATTCCTCTGATTCTTCCAGTCTGTGGTTCATTCTCTCAGGTGTGTTTCTCTTTTCATTTATTGAGCTCTTTATCTTTGCTTTGTTATTCCTTATATCTGTTATAAAGGTTTCACTTATGTCTTCTAGTCTTAAGTCCAGTGAGTATCCTTATGAACATTACTTTAAATTCCCTATCAGACATTTTACTTCTATCTATTTCACTTAGATCTCTGGCCATGGCCTTGTCCTTTTCTTTCACTTGGGACAAATTCCTCTGTCTTCTGATTTTTTTTCTTAGTCTTATACCTGCTTCTCCATGTTAGGAAAGTCAGCTACTTCTTCTGTTCTTAAGGGTAGTGGCCTTAAGAAAAAGTCCCAGATTGGGATACGTGGTGTTGCCAGGGGTTTGGGCTGGTTTTCTGGGAGGGAGCATGCTGCACTGGGACTGAGACAAATGTGATGGGTAGGATGGCCCCACTGGAGCATGGGGGGCGTCAGGTTCTGTGTAAGCAAGTTAGGTAGCCAGTGTCAGCACTCTGCTGCTTCCTGTAGGTGTTCCTGTACTTACGCTGCATGGCAGGGGAAGGAAATGGCACAGGTCAGTTTCTTTGTTCCCCGAGGGATCTCTGTGAATTCTCCCTCTCTGGGACACGCTCCAGGGTGAGCAAATAATCTGCCTACTCTGTGCCTCAGGCACTCTTCAGATCCCTATTTCCACACTATGTTCTTGGGCTGCTTGCCTGCCTTTTTTCCAGGAGCAGTACAATGTCCTTTGGGTCCCCTTGAGCCAAGTTGGTAGTGTTATCCCTTATGTTTGGATGAATCACCCACTTAAACTTAATTATTAGTGTGTATATGGTATGTGTATGGTATGAGGTAAGGGTCCAAGTTCAGTATTTTGGATATGGATAACCAATTTTTACAGCACTATTTTTCTTTCAAAGATTATTTTTTCCTCATTGAAAATTGTCTTTCAGCATTGTTAGAGATCAATTGGCAATAGAGATGGGCTCTAGACTCATCACTGTTTCATTGCTCTATACATCTATCTTTGCACCAATACTACCACCTAGATTACTGTAGTTTAATAAGTCTTGAAATCAGGTAATGTAACTCCTCCAATTTTGTTTTTCTTTCTTAAAATTGATTTGATTGTTATAAGAAATTTCCATTTTCATATAAATTTTAGAATCATCTTTTCAATTTCTACCCAGAAAAGGTTTCTGATATTTTAATATGTATTTATTTTTGAGAGAGACAGAGACAGAGCATGAGTGGGGGAGGGACAGAGAGAGAGGGATCCAAAGCAGCCTCCAGGCTCTGAGCTGTCAGCACAGGTGGGGCCCATGAATTGTGAGATTATGACCTGAGCTGAAGTCAGATGCTCAATTGACTGAGCCACCCAGGTGCCCCTTGGCTTCTGATATTTTAATGGGGATTGTGTTGAGTTATAGATTAAATTGTGGAGAATTGACCTCTTAACAATAATGAATCTTTTAATACAGGAATATGGTTTATCTTTCTTATCTTTTAAGATTTCTCTCAGCAATGTTTTTCATCTTATTGTAAGGGAATGGAAAATGCTTTATCAGGGGCGCCTCGGTGGCTCAGTTGGTAAAGCATCCGATTTCAGCTCAGGTCATGATTTCATGGTTCATGGGTTTGAGCCCCGTGTCAGGCTCTGTGCTGACAGCCTGGAGCCTGCTTCAGATTCTGTGTCTCCCTCTCTCTCTGACCCTCCCCTGCTCACACTGTCTCTCTCTCTCTCAGAAATAAATAAAACAAAAAAATTTTTAAAAGAAAATATTTTATCAAATTTATCCATTAGTACTTCATATTTTAATGTTATTATATGTGTTGCGGACGAAATGACACAGAGGACAAGACACACACAAAAGACAGACAGAGACACAACTCTGGCCGGAGGAACAATTCTCCGCAAGCCCCTCTTGCGGTTTATTTTATACCCCGGTAACTGGATACAAACTGAAACCTGCAAGATGCATTCCTTTACCGATTAAGAGCAAGTAGCCAAACACATTTCAAGGACAGGTGGGAGCAAAGAGAGGGAGCGACCACAACATGTTTACTAAGAGGCCTGCTCACAATTTCAGCCTCCTCCTTATTTCTAAGGAGGGCATGTTCCCTTGTTCGCCAGCGGACCATTAAACTTGGGTACTGTGTGCAGGCCTCCTGGCAGAGCATCCTGTTTGCAGGCATGCCTTGCCCAGGCAGGGAGCCCCGCGTGCAGGCACATCCCCGCGTCCCTAACCAGGCTTTCTTGTGGTCACTGTCGGGCTCCCACAATATGCATTTTAATTTTTTTCTAAGTAGGGCTTTATTCTTTGTGTATATGTGTGTGTATTTATTTATTTATTTTAAATTTAAATACAAGTTTGGGAACATACAGTGTAATAATAATTTCAGTAATAGAATTTAGTGATTCATCACTTACATATAACACCCAGTGCTCATCCCAACAAGTGTCCTCCTTCATGCTCCTGACCCCTTTAGCCTTTCCCCCAACCCAATACCGCACCATCAAGCCTCGATTTGCTCTCTGTATTTAAGAGTCTCTTAAGGTTTGTCTCCATCTCTGATTTTATATTATTTTTGCTTCCCTTCCCTTAGGTTCGCCTGTTTTGTATCTTAAATTCCACATATGAATGAAATCATATGGTATTTGTTTGACTGACTTATTTTGCTTAGTATAATTCATTCTAGTTCCATCCATGTTTTTGCAAATGGCAAGCTTTCACTTTTTTGATTGCCAAGTAATATTCCAATGTGTGTGTGTGTATATATATATATACACACATATGTACACACATACATATATACATATATATGTATATATACATATATGTACGTATGCATACATATACATACATATATGTATATATATACATACATATATACATATGTGTGTGTATATATATATATATATACACTTATCTTCTTTATCCATTCATCAGTTGATGGACATTTCCATAGTTTGGCTATTGTCAATTGCACTGCTATAAACATCGGGGTTCATGTGGCCTTTGAATCAGTACTCCTGTATCCTTTCAATAAATAGCTAGTAGAATAATTAGTGATATTAGTTTTGAAACTTAAGTTGCCAGTTGTTTGTTATTATTATATAGAAATAAATTAGAGTTTTAAATTGGCCTTGTGCCCTCCAACTTTGCTTTTTTATGTATTTCTTATGCATTTATACATATGCAATATGTCATGTGCAAATAAAGACATATTTACTTCTTCACTTTTAAGCTACATACTTTTTATTTTTCTTGACTTTTGTGCTAGTTAGAATCTACAATGCAGTGACCAATAGAAATGGTGAGAATAAATATATATATAATCGTACTTGTTGTTTATTGTTGCAGGAATCCATTCAAGTCTTACTATGGGGTATTATGTTAATTTTAGGTTTTTCAAAGTTCACTCTATCAGTTTGAGAAAGTTGCCTTCTATTTTTAGTTTACTGATTTTTTTTTTTTTTTTTTTTTTTTACCATGGATAGATATTGAATTTGTTGAATGCTTTTCCTGCATTTATACAGCCAACTGTATGGGTTTACTGTTTTCCTCTGTTGATTTGGTGAATTACATTGGTTGATTTTTGGAATGTTGAATGACCCAGGCATTCCTGGAATGTACCTTACTTGACTCTGATGTATCATTCATTTTTACTTATTGCTAAAATCAATGATTTTAATAAGTTCATAGTCTAAAGATTTACTTGATAGATTCATGGACTAAGTTATCTATTCATTCTGTAGTGAGATTTGGTAGTTTTTCTTTCAAGGAATTGATCCATTTCACTTATGTTGAAGACTTTATAGCCATAACGTTGTTAGTAAGATCATATATTATCTTTATCATATTTGTGGGATTAGTAGTGTTGTTCTTTTTTCCCTTTCATTTCTTTTTTTTATAATCTTTGTATTTTTCCCTTAAATAGTTTATAGTCAAGTTGGCTTCCATATAACACCCAGTGCTCATCCCCACAAGTGCCCTCCTCCATGCCCATCACCCTCCTTCCCCTCTCCCCCACCTCCATCAGCCTTCAGTTTGTCCTCAGCATTCAAGAGTCTCTCATGGTTTGCCTCCCTCTCTCTCCCCCACTATTTTTCCCCTTCTTCTCCCCCATGGTCCTCTGTTAAGTTCCTCCTACCACCTATACATGCAAACATATGGTATCTGTCCTTCTTTGCCTGACTTATTTCGTTCAGTATAACACCCTCAAGTTCCATCCATGTTGCTACACATGACTAAATTTCATTCTTTCTCATTGCCATGTAGTATTCCATGGTATAGATAAACCACGTCTTCTTGATCCATTCATCAGTTGATGGACACTTCTTATATTAGTAGTTAATCTTTCTTTCTTTCTTTCTTTCTTTCTTTCTTTCTTTCTTTCTTTCTTTCTTTCTTCTCTCTCTCTCTTTCTTTCTTTTCTCTCTCTTTCTTTCTTTTCTCCTTTCCTTCTTTCCTCTCTCTTTCTTTCTTCTCCTTCTTTCCAGTCTGACTAGAGGTTTAGCAATTTTGTTGATCTTAAAAAACCCAGCTCTTACTTTCATGAGTTTTCTCTGTTGTTTTTACCTTTACAGTTTTATTGATTTCTGCTTAATCTTTATTATTTCTTTCCTTCTGCTTGCATTGGGTTAACTTGTTATTCTTATTCCCATTTATTATGTGTAAACCTACGTCATTGGTTTTGATCTCTTCAACTTTTCTAACATATGCATTTATTGCCTTGGATTTCTTTCTAACCATTTTTTTCTTAATCCCATAGATTTTTAATGTTTTATGTTCTTTTTCATTCAGTTCACAATATTTTCTAATTTCCCTTGTGGTAATTCCTTTATCCATTTATTTAGAAGTTAGGTATTGAGTTTCCAAACATGTGACCAGTTTTAAGATTTCTTTTTGTTGTGGATTTCAATTTAATTGTATGCAATTATATTTGTAAGTTTAATAATAAAAATTTATATTTATTAAGACCAAGAATATGGTATATCTTGAAATTATTTCATGTGTTTTACTATGTGTGCTTTTTTTTTAAAGAATGCATATTCTTCTGATGGTGGAGTGGAATAGTCTATTAACATTAATTAAGTAAAATTGCTTGAAAGTACGGTTCAAGCTTTCTATAACATACTTGGCTTTTCCTCCACTGGTTTCTATCAATTATCAATGGAAGAAATTTGAATTCTCTAACAGTAATTGTGGACTTAAATAAAATTACTTCTTTCAGTACTTTCAAATATTGTTTGACATATTTCAAAGCCATGTTAAAAAAGTAATACATTTTTAAGATGCTTATTTCTTCTTGATTAACTAAATGGTCCTTTTATCACTGCAGTAATCTTCTGTAATTGTTTCTTCTCTGAATGTGATATTAATGTAGCTAATTCTGTTTCGTGTATATGTGTGTGTATACATGCATGGTATATTTTTTTATATTTATGACCTGTATGTATCTTTATATTTAATGACAGTTTCTTATAGAAAGAATATAGTTTGTTGTCCATGTTCGTCTAATCTAACTCCATGGTTTTTTTTGTTTTTTTGTTTTTTTACAAATAGTTTATTGTCAAATTAGTTTCCACATAACACCCAGTGCTCATCCCCACAAGTGCCCTCCTCCATGCCCATCCCTCCTCCCCCCCACATCCATCAGTCCTCAGTTTTTGTCAGCATTCAAGAGTCTCTCATGGTTTGCCTCTCTCCCTTTCCCCCACCATTTCCGCCCTTCTTCTCCCCCTTGGTCCTCTGTTAAGTTCCTCCTAATCCTCCTATACGTGCACACATATGATATTTGTCCTTCTCTGCCTGACTTATTTCGCTCAGCATAACACCCTCAAGGTCCATCCATGTTGCTACACATGGCCAGATGTCATTCTTTCTCATTGCCATGTAGTATTCCATGGTATAGATAAACCACATCTTCTTGATCCATTCTTCTGTTGATGGACACTTAGGCTCTTTCCATGTTTTAGCTATTGTGGAGAGTGCTGCTATGAACATTGGGGTACATGTGCTCCTATGCCTCAGCATGTCTGTATCCCTTGGGTAAATTCCTAGCAGTGCTATTGCTGGGTCATAGGGGAGTTCTATTGTTAGTTTCCTGAGGAACCTCCACACTGTTGTCCAGAGGGGCTGCACCAGTTTACATTCCCACCAACAGTGTAGGAGGGTGCCCGTTTCTCCACATCCTCGCCAGCATCTAGAGTTCTCTGATTGGCTCATTTTAGCCACTCTGACTGGCGTGAGGTGGTATCTCAGTGTGGTTTTGATTTGTATTTCCCTGATGTCTAACTCCATATTTCAATTGGTATGTGTAGATCATTTGTATTTAATGTGATTTTTCATATACATGGGTTTATATCTACTATCTTCTAATTGTTTTCTTTTTGTTCCATCTGTTCTTTAGTCCTTTGTTTTTCTCTTTTTCTGCTTTCTTTTGAATCAATTAAGTATTTGTTTCATGACTTTTTATTTCTTTAATTGCTTTTCTTTGTCTAGGGTTTACATATATGTAACCTTTAACTTATAACAGTCTATATTTTAATAGTAGCATATATCTTCATGCATATTATAAGATATTAAAATACTTTGCTGGGTATAGAATTTTATATTGTCTGTACTAGTTTCCTAGTACTTTAACAATGTTGTCTTACTGTATTCTGGTTTGTGTTGTTTCTGCTTAGAAGTTTGTCATCATTCATCATTCCTACCCTTGTTGTCATGCGTGAAGTGTGTCTTCTTTCTATGATTGCCTTTAAGAATTTCTCTATCATTGTTTGGTGACAATTGGGTTATGTTGTATCTTCTTGTGATTTTCTTTTTTTAATATTTTTTTATTTATTTCTAGCAGAGAGAGAGAGACAGCATGATCAGGGGAGGGTCAGAGAGAGAGGGAGACACAGACTCTGAAACAGGCTCCAGGCTCTGAGCTGGCAGTCAGCACAGAGCCCGACGCGGGGCCCGAACCCACGAACCACGAGATCATGACCTAAGCGAACGTCAGACGCTTAACCGACTAAGCCACCCAGGCGCCCCTCTTCTTGTGAATTTCTTAATGTTTCTTCTGGTTGAGGTTTTTTGAGATGTGGGGGATTATAATTTTCTTTAAATTTTGAAACTTTTAGCAACTCTTTCTTCAATTTTTTTGTTCCATTCTTAGTCCTTTTCTTCCAGGATTCCAATTATGTATTTGTTACACTGCTTGATATTGCTTATAGCTCACTGTTGCTCTGTTTACTTTTCTCTTTCTTTTTTTTCTTCTTTTGGTCTCTGTGTTTCATTTTGGATAGCTTCTCCTGCTATATCTCTAAGTTGTTGTTTTTTCCTTCTTTAATGTCTAATTTATCATACAGGACACTTTTCATGTCAGACTTTACATTTTAATTTTTAGAAGTTCAATTTGTGGCTTTTAAAACTCTTCCATTAATCTTTTTATCTTGTTCATGTTTTCTTCTACATTCTTAAACATATAGAGAAATAGAGAGAGAGAGAGAGAGAGAGAGAGAGAGAAGGGAAGGGGCAGAAGGGGAGGGAGAGAGTGAATCTTAAGCAGGCTCTACACCCAACATAGATCCCAATGCAAGACTAGGTCTCACAACCATGAGATTATGACCTGAGCTAAGAGTTGGACACTTAACCGACTGAGCCACCCTGATGCCTCAGACTTTCTTGAACATATTAAGTTATACTTATAATAGCTATTTAATCCTTATCTAATAATTCTATCATGTGTTCTTTCCGGATCTGCTCCTGTCGGTTGACTTTCCTCCTTGTTTAATGGTCATATTTTATGTTTCTTTTCATGAAAATAGACTTTTTTTGTGACTAGTAAAGCATAATTATATTCCTGGCATTGTAGATTTTATGTTTTTGAATTCTAGGTCTTCTTTTATTTCTTTCAATGCTTTTGGTCTATACTCTGGAGCATTGGTAAATTACTTAAAAGTTCGTCTTAAAGCCTTCTTATATGCATCAAGAATAGATATTAGTTTAGGGCTAATTTAGTCCAATCACCGAGGCAATACACTTTTGGGGACTCTACTCCAAGAGTTGGCAAACATTTTCTTTTCAAGTGCCAGATATCAATATTTTATATTACATGGAACAAATGCTCTGTTTCAACTACTTAATTCTAACATTATAAAATAGATAATATGCACTAGCTATAGATCACATGTAAATAAGTTATCATACCTGTGTGTCAATAAAATTTTACCTACTAACAAGCCTCCACAAACAGATGGCAGGCCAAATTTGACTTGTGGCCGTATTTTAATGGCTCCTGCTCTACTTAATGCTATGTGTCAGGAAATCTTCCCGTTATGGATGTTGGGAAGGAACATGAACTATTCCCATCCTTTTGTGAGCTCTGCAGAAAATTCTCATTGCTCTGTTCTAGTGCCTTCCCCTTGAGCTCTAGAAGTTATTTTAAAAGCATGCAAGATCAGTTGGGTAAGCACACCTTGAGAGAAAAATTCTGATGATCTCTGATGCTCACTCTCTCGTTTCTGGTATGCCTCATGAATTTGAGAATGCATAAATTCCTTGAATCCTGACCTCTGCTTCTTCAAACTCAGGTGCTTTCCAAGTTCTGCTGGGTCTTATCCATGTGAGGCTGCAAACTTTTTCCAGGTTTAAGCGGGGGTAATCATAGGACTCTTTTAGTTATTTAGCAGTTTGACTCTTCAGGAATCATTTTTATGATTTAATTTGTTGTCCAGGATCTGAAAGCCGCTGCTTCCTATATTGTGTCTGTTTTATAAGTCAAGTATATAAATCTGTTACCCATTATTCCATCATAACTGGGAGCAGAAGTCACTTCATTAAATACTTTTTACTTACAAAATCTGAATAATATACATATCCTCTTTCTATCAGGATTCTAAGGGAATAGAGTCTAACCTTTAAAAATAGATTTTGTTCATTTTATTTCCATTACGTACATTTTACTTACAAGTTGAGATTTGGGGAGTTGGTATTTACTACAATAAACATTTATTAAAGGTTCTGAACCTTTTAACATTATTTTCTTTGGGCTCATAAAAAATTTTAAATATAAGTGGAAATTTGTCTGCCTTGTTTTCACTTCTCACTTTTCCCCACAAGCGTATCTTAAAACTTAGTCCACTAAAACTACTCTTGATACCTACCATTTTCTATGTATATTAATGGACTTTGATTGAGACTTATCTTGTTATATCCTCCATGAATTTCATAGGGAGTATTTTCCAGTCAAATCCTATCTTTAGGCTGAGAAGTAGGGTGATTGAGAGGGTTTTGCATAGCTTAGACCTTGTAATATAACTTCAAAATTCAAACAAAAGAGGGGTGATGAGTAGAAATTTAAGAGAGACGCAAGAAAGCAAGCCAGGTTGACATCTTAATGTGTTGTTGCATGCAGGGATAAAAGTAATTAGAAAGTGTTGGCAGGTGAGTATTAAGGTGTGCTTAGGTGGACAGCAGAACAGAGTTGTGATTGGGCTCTTGGTTTCAGTCAGATCCTATTTGTACTATGTCTAGTAGGAGTTTGATACTCATGAATATGGATTATACTCTTTTGATGTTCACAATTCTGATGGTCTTGCCCTCATTTTTTTCACCGCTTTAGTTATTTCAGCCTAGACATGACTTGGAAGGAAGAGGGTGGGTAGGGTCTGCACCTTGAGGGAAAAATACAATCAGCTATTCTGAGCCAGTTTAAAACCTTATGGGGTTACATATTATGGCACATTTCAGCTGCTATATCTATTAAACATTTCATTCAGTCAATATGTACTGAGTACTTGTTATTTGATAGATGCTGCACTAGGTAATGAGAACAGAGGGGTAAATACTATGTATCCATTATCTTTGTAAATGTCAGTTACTCATTGGGAATATAGACATGTAAATAATTCACTGTACTTAGTATCTTTAGTACTAGGGGTATATGTGAGATGCTCAGGAATCCAGCAGAGCAATCAGCAATCCCTAGAGAATATTTTGGCTAGAATACTAGAAGTCTTTATCACACAACATACCATAATGCTCCTATTTTGACTGATTCATCTTTTTTTTTTTTTGCATTTTACTGACAGAAAGTGACACAATGCTATTTTCTTCCTTGAGCTACTGATTTTCCTCTCCTTCTCTTCCTCCTCCTCCTCCTTCTTCTTCATATATTATGGAGTGAATCATTATTTTGTTTTTCCTTGACTCTGATCTAAATATGTTTTGGAAGTAACACCTTTTAAATATAAATTTTAATATTCTACTTTTTTTGAGTAGTTGGAAAAATATTTCCAATTATACTTAGCCATGGAGAACTGATTGTCATTTTTAGCACCTTTGTGGCATGAGAGAGAATTTTCCTTTATCTAATTACTAGTCGTCTGGCACAGACAGATGCTGACTTAGTAGGAAAGGATCATTAGATAATTTCAGGACTAGTTTCAGGCAGTTTTTTTCTGTTGTCAATTTATGAACTAGTGTGAACCCTTTTTCATCCTCCTCCCCACCCCTGGCCCCATTTCTTTTTCTTATTTTGGGTACATTAAGTTAAGTTAGTCTGTCTTCTGAGGCACAGTGTTGAGAAAGCTAATTGTATCAGTCTTATGTCAGAATTTCTATAAGAACATTAGGATATCTGAGAATAGTTTCTTATGGAGAATCTGTCAGGATGCTTATGTTTGCAGGTGTCTTTGGAACTCTGGTACAGGATGAATTTGTGAGCATAAGGATAAGCTCAGGCTTTTTCCAGAGTGGTAGTTGTAGGGTGTAGAATAGCACCATCTGAATTAAAAAATTACTTTGAGAGATGGAGTCTGTCTTAGCAAAAGAACACATGAATTCCTGTAATATATCAGATTTTCCATTTATCCACCCTGACATTTGTTCTTTAATAACCTCCTGTGATGCCTCTAGTGGTGTCATTCTGCACAGCATGTTCAGATGGTATGCATGCTAGGGAGTGTACAGTCAAACCAATGAGAGATGAAACAGACCAAACCATGCTGCTGGCACCACATGGACAATCAGGAAATCCAATGCTAAGTGGACAGGCACCCTCTGCATAGTATCAGCAGGAATCTGTATTTGAGAAGCCTTAATCCAGCAGGTTGAGTCTAGCATTAAAGTCCAGGGAACAGGCGGCACCTGAAGTTAGATTGTCTGCAGCTGAGGGTATGAGGAGCAAGACCAGTCCTTCAGGGAGGCTTTCAAGGAAGTCAGAAAACCTAAAGCAAAATATCCAAGATTAGGCCAGCACAGTGTGGCCTAGGGAGGGGGGAGGCTCTTTGTGCATATACAGTGGGACTGGGAGAAGGGAGGGATGCATAGATATGAATAGAATGCCCCAGACATTATTTTATGAATGTGAGACTACTTTCAGTGGCTATTGCTGATATATTCTCTTTCCATTTTCAGGTAGGCTTAGAAACTAATGGGGCTGGGCCTGCAAATAAGGAGGTGAGACAGCCAGAAGTAGACTAATAGAATACAATTGACTGTTAGTGCTCATGCCAAAAGAAAAAGAAAAAAAGGGGAGGGGGGGAGAGTCTTACCTGCATATCTAATTTAGGTAATATTCATTATCCTCATTCCCTTTAAATCTTTATATTTCCTACTTTCCGCTTAGATTACATTTTGCTGGTAACAATTTCCTGTGAAAAATAAAACTTCTTTTTTATCTATCTTACACAAGTGTTAAATTAATAAATATCAGTAAATCTCTTCTAGCTCTAAACATCTATGATCTGGAATCTCTGACTCTCTCTCTCTACATATGTAGAGATAGAGAGAATCAGAGAATCATCTTACATATATTATATATACATATGTATATATGTATATATAATATATGTATGTATATATATAGAAAGAGAGACACACAGAGAGATCTAGAGCTAGATATCTAGAACTAGGAAAATTCTTACTGATATATATTAATTTCATAAAAAGAAGTTTCATGTATATGAAGGTTGTATATATCTTTATATATATACATGGAAAATATACATGGAGAGAGAATGATGATATTATTTAACAAGCATATATTGTAAGTCACTCTACTCAACAGCAGGTATTTATGCCAGCAAACTTTAACACTCAATTTCTGCCTGTCCCTAGCCTGGCGTTAGGGGTCATTCATTTATTTTTTTATTCAAAAGTATGACTTAGTAACTACTACATTGTGGGCACAGAAATGGACTCAGTAATACAAAGAGTAATAAGATATGGCCATGATCGAAGTCTTGCAACTGATAGACACAAACGTTTGACTTGTCTCCATGTCTAGACCAGATGGTCCTCCTTAATCTATAACTGAAGCATCTGCTGATGTTACCGATGTTGCCAGATGACCAGCAGCCTTTGTTGCCTAATCTTGGGCCAGTCCCTCACTGAGCCCAGTAGATGCTTATTCCAGATAAGATTCATATTTGGTTGATTGGGACAGATGACCTTTTCCTGGGTGGGGATGGTCCTTCTTTCCTATTCCATGTGTCCTGGTTTCACCTAAAACTAGTCCCAGCTTGCTCTCTCACTTTGGCTGGAAGGGCCCACCATGCCATGTGGTTTTAACAAAAACTATATTAATTAAAAGATGATAACATTTTATTTCTAGGCTCTGAAAGGAGGGAAACTGTGCCATTTATAATAGTTACATTTCATTACATAATACATAAATATATTTCATTTTCATTTGATACATATATATTATTTCTTTTTTTGGTATTTGATTATTACCTTCCTCCTTTCAGACTGAAGAGTAAGATACAATGTTTTGGTTAGGGTTCACTCAGAAATTAGAGCTATGAATGGTAAAGAGTGAGAGATTTATTATAAGATTTAAACATTATGCAATGGTGGGAGCCAGTGGAGGAATCTTTGCAATGCTGGTAGGGACCTGTGTTGAATCTGTTGATCATTACGGGTCAACCAGACTGAAAGCTGGGGTGAGAAGCTGAACATATACAGGGGCAAGGAAAACTGAAATCAGAAAGCATGAGCCTGTAAGAACAAACTGAAACCTATGTTTGTCCCTCATTGTATAAAGCTGTTCCCGTGGATGATCAGCACGAGAAACTGGCACTCGGTGCAGTGGGCTGTACATGTTCTTGTTGCGAGACTCTGATAGAGAAGATCTGGCAAGATCAAGAGGTGCTGTGGATTCAAGTGCTGCCACATACCAAAAAAATGATCCATGACAATGTGTATCATTGATAAGGAAAATGCCAGCAGCACCTGGTCTCTCACCGACCTTTAAGGGTAGGAACACAATGACTGTGGCTTCACCTCTACTTTCCAAATCTTGTGCAAATATTGGCCAGTTCTTACTTAGAGCTGTAAGAAGAGAGAATTCTAGAAAATACAGTTCTAGTTTAGCTAAGTTGACACAGTAGAAAACCACCACATTCTACCACTTGTCAGATTGGTACCCATATATGCTTATTTTAAGCATGTTGAACTTTGAAATAAATACAATATCAAATCATGTTTTCACTTAATATGATGCAACTATCTCATGTACAACTGGAAACACACTAATCCTGTCTCCAAGAAAGGATACAAAACTCTTTTATCCATCTTTGATATTCTTTCCTTTTCTGAATTCTACCTCCCTTTTGACATTCTGTAGTTTTCCTCCTGCTCTGCAAACTTCTATTTACATATCTTCATTTAGATGACAGGGAAATGAGAAAGGACAAAAAGAATCAGTTCTATGTACAATTATATTCACATTTTTAAAAGCTATAACAATTACTACACTTCTCATTTCTGCAATGGATCACGTAGCTATAGTTGGAATCTTAACTTTCCTTTTCTACTAGTTATTTTGCTCTCAGCAGGAAACTCAATTGGTTGTAGTTCTTGACTGGTCCAGTGACCACAGCCTATATTATTGAAGTGCCTGAGTGAGAAGTTTTGTCTGTATTATATTGCTGTAGTGTCCACCAGTTTTAATCACAGCATATGGGAGTCCAATCAAGTCATCCCAGGGGACTTTATGGACACAATCCTCAGTATTCCTGTTATGTTGTAATGACTCAAGTTCCCCTTGAGGTAAAATCAATAACCCCAACAAGTATAGTAATCTTCTCTTTGCCTGTCCACTCACTGCAGTAAGGAACACATAGTGACCAGGTGGGTAGTTTTGACTTTCTGTTTAATAGAACTATTGCTATGTTTTCTGATGGAAGTGCTCCTTCTTTGGTAATGAAGATCCCTAGTCTAGTGAAAGTCAAAGTTATAAGGATCAGAAGCAAATATTTTATTCATGTATAGATCCTTACAGGTGATAGTTTGGGAAGCCATGCTCATTTCCACCTCTTGACTTCTGGATCTATGGATCCTGACAATAAGAGAAATAACACCATATATTGGCCACTCATTTAGAGCATATATCATATTCTAGTGACATTTAGCCCAGCCCTAAAGGGTCTTACTATCTTTCTGGTGTTATGACTATGTTTTCAAAAGGCCCTCTACTATTTCATCAGACTTTCAGGAGTGATTGGAACATTGTAAGCCCAGTGAGTTCCATGGGTAAGAGCCGTTGCCATGCTTTATTTACTGTAAAATGATTTCTTTGGTCAGAAGCTATGCTATCTAGACTATCATGACTGTGAATAGGGCATTTTATAAGTTCATGAATGGTGGTTTTGGCAGAAGTGCTGTAGGCAGGAAGGCAAATCCATATCCAGAATAAGTGTCTGCTTTCTAGCGAGAACAAAGTGCTGCTCTTCTATGATGGAAGTGGTCCAATATAATCAGCCTAGTAGCTGGCTACCAGGTAGGTGGCTAATCCTTTCTGGGAATGTAATACTGCAGGATATTACTGGTCTCTCTTGTTGGCAGGTTGACTACTAGATCCACCATGGTGGCGTATTAGAGTTCTCCAAAGAAACACAACCAATAAGTTGTGTTGTGGAGACTGAGAAGTCTTCTCTGTCTGTCATCCACAGGTTGGAGATTTGGGCAGGTGAGTGGTGTGACTCAGTCTGAATCTGTTCATGAGATCCAGGAACAAAGACATAGGAAAAAGTTGGTGTCCCAGCTGGGCAACCAGGTAGAAGTGGCCAGATTCTTTCTTCCTCTACATTTTTTTTTTTTTTTTGGGCCCAATTCATGCCCTCAATGAAACAAATGAAGATCGCCCACACTGGGGAGGGCTATCTATTTTATTCAGTCACCAGTTAAAATGCTAATTTTATCTGTGAAAAACAGCCTCACAGACACACCCAGAAATAATATTTAGCCAAATATCTTGGCACCCCGTGATCCAGTCAAGTTGACACAAAATTAACCATCACAGTCCATTGAAGTTCATGTTGCTAAGCACATGCACAATCTACATAATGCTGCTTTAGTTACTTTGTTTATAAGCCCCCTGGACAAGGAAAGTGGTGCATGGTGATTGGTGTCCACAAAATGGAATCATTTTATCCATGTTATTATTAAGGTCCTCCTCAGATGAGGGCATTGTTTGGTGAGCATTTATATGGGACAAAAACATCTTTATACTTTTCCCATTTGGAGGCTGTTTTGTCCATGCACCTTTTCCTAAGATGTCTATGGACAATTTTCTTGTTCTTTTTTCTTCTTTTTTACAAATAGTTTATTGTCAAGTTGGTTTCCATATAACACCCAGTGCTCATCCTCACAAGTGCCCTCCTCCATGCCCATCACCCCCCCACACACCCATCAGTCCTCAGTTTGTTGGACAATTTTCTAATCTTGTTCCTTCAAAGTCCCTGATGGCTCCACTAAGCTGTTAGTCACTATCCATGAATTAGATACCTCTGGCCATCTCTCCATATGCCCTCAGGATTTGCTTAAATTTACTTTTTTTATGACATTTTCATTTGATTATGGAATGCTACTGTGCAGACCTAAGTTTTTTGCTTTCTAGGTCAGACAACCACTATGAAAGATGGGCAGCTCAAGTCACATGGTAACTTAATGGCCCATGACTAAGCATTCAGTCAGACAAGCTTCAGTAGTAAAGGCAGAAGCTGTTTCTCAAAAAAACCAAAAAACAGACAAAAAAGGGTATTGATAGACATTGGCATAGCTTTGCTCCAAAGTTCTAAAGACCTGCATTGTGATTCCCCTAAAAATTCCTACTAAAGCCTCCTTGCAACATGACTATCTGCTATCATATCTGTTTATCATACAAACTGAAGAACAGAGGAACTTGGTGACAGCCTGGACATATTGTACTGCCTTAAAAAAAATGTGCCTCATTCAGTGTGCTGATAAACAAAAAAAATCTTCTGAATTTAGGCTGATGGACAAAACTGGATTTGAAAAATTCAGCAGGTTATGGATGGATACGCATGAAGTCATTAGAAAAATAACTAGTCACCTTTCTCCTTGCCAATGAATGACACACTTGTATTGCTTTTTCTGATCACTTTGAGAGGGTTTTAAAAATTATTTTGTTTTTTGAGTTTCTTTATCAACTAAAATATTGTTTAAGGCTTATTTATTTTTGAGAGAGAGAGAGAGAGAGAGAGAGAGAGAGAGAGAGTGTAAATGGGAGAGGGGCAGAGAGAAAGGGAGACACCTCATCTGAAAGACGCTCCAGGCTTTGAGCTGTCAGCACAGAGCTGGCCTCCGGAGCCGTGAGATCATGACCTGAGCTGAAGTCAGAAGCTTAACCAACCAACTGAGCCACCCAGGCACCCCTCAACTAAAATCTGTAGAGTGTTTTTAAGATGAATTTTTATAGAGTAGTTGAGTCTGCATAGTTCTCCTAAACCTTGGACATGTGCTCAATTCCATAAATTTGTTAAATTAATCTTTGAAAAACAAAAAAAGAGCCAATAAATGTATATGGGACAAATACTCATATTGTATGAAGAGGAAGAAGATATGAATTAAGTACATATGATAGTTTATGTAACCACTGATAGTTTTGAGTGAAATTATTCAGTGTTTCTCTATTATTTTTAAAGTTTTTCTTTAAATTGTGATTTGTATTTCATTATACAGAATGAATGTGAATATAAGTATAATACCTTATATATTACATTTATATTATATATACGATATTACATTTAGTTGTCATGTCTACTTAGGCTCTTGGCTGTGACTATTTCTCAGTTTTTTTTTTTAATGTTTTATTTATTTCTAGAGAGAGAGAGAGACAGCATGAGCAGGGGAGGGTCAGAGAGAGAGGGAGTCACAGACTGAAACAGGCTCCAGGCTCTGAGCTGGCAGTCAGCACAGAGCCCGACGCGGGGCTCGAACCCACGAACCGCGAGATCATGACCTAAGTGAAAGTCGGACGCTTAACCGACTAAGCCACCCAGGAGCCCCTCAGTTTGTTTTTAAAGACTGTGAAAATTTTGAGCTGGGGCACTTGGGTGGCTCAGTCAGTTAGGTGTCCAATGTTGGCTTAGGTCATGATCTCATGGTTTGTGAGTTTGAGCCCCACATCGGGCTCTGTGCTGAGAGCTCAGAGCCTAGAGCCTGCTTTGGATTCTGTATCTCCCTCTTTCTCTGCCACTCCCCTGCTTGAAGTCTGTCTCTCTTCCTCAAAGTAAATTAACATTAAAAAATTTTTTTTAATAAAAAAAAAGTTTTGAGTTTAGGTAATTGGTAGAATGTTCTACAACTGGAACTTGTCTGTTATCTTTCTCATGAGTATATTGGGAGTTATTTTGGGGAGAGGGGAAAACCATAGAAGTAAAATGCTGTTCTCATCACATTATTTCAAGGATAATGTGAATATAGGTATAATATTTTATATTATAGGTCTTTCAAGGTCTTTCAAGGTCTATTTGACTTATCACTATCAACATTAACCTTGATCATCTGAGGTAGTGTTTGTCAAGTTTCTCCATTACAAAGTTACTCTTTGACCCCCTTTTCATACTATAACCTTGGGAAGGAAGTCACTATGCAAAGCCCACAATTAAGATGTGGAGAGTTATACATTCCTCCTCTGAGGGTAGAGTATTTATATAATTGACATATTTCTGAATCGGAGACTTCTCTCATCTCCCTCACTTATTATTTGCAGTATTTTACTGAAATTAGTGTTATTGATTATTTATTTTATACTTTGGCTTATATCCAGTACTATATTTTGTTATTCATACTGTCTCATTTTGGGCCATTGGGAGCTTTTTAAGCTGGCCTCTTTATTCCTTTGCCATACCACGATCATTGGGGGTTTTCTGAGCACTTCCTCACTTTCTGCCACTACAGAGGCTCCAGGTTCATCTTTCATTTTTCCTATCCCAGTCCTAGAATCATACGTTTCTCCAGGGAACCTTGGTTACTTTTATTGGAGAATGGTATTAGAAACCAAGATCTGGATACTAAGTGTGCACAGTACTTCTGGGGTGTCATTGTTCCTAGGCCTTCTCAATGGAGAGAGTGAGAAAATACATACGGGTATACTGAACTGTCTATAGATGCATATTTTAAAACATTTCTATATATAATCATCTGCATCTGTATTAAGCTAAATATGAGTCCATCCTAATGAACTCTGATCATTACCAGATGGATTACTTTAGACTACTCTTGCTTTTCTGTAAAATCCCACTCCAAATGTGAGAAATCTGACTTCTCCTACCTAAATATTAGGTAACATTTACCTAATTATTCTATTATGGCACATATGTGTTATGGACTGAATGTTTTTGTTTTCCCCCAAATCACATATAGAAACCATAAATTTCAATGTGACTATATAGGGAGGTAGGACTTTTAAGGAGACAATTAAGGTTAAGTGAAATAATAAGTGTGGATTGGTATCCTTATAAGAAGAGGAAGAGACACCAGATCTCTCTCTGTCTCTGTCTCTGCACATATGCAGAGAAGAAGCCAGGCAAGGATACAATGAGATGGTGGCCAGACAGATCTTAACAGAAACCAATCCTGATGGCAGCTTGATCTTGGACTTCTGGCCTCCAGAACTGTGAAGAAGGAACTCTCTGTCATTGAAGCCCCCCAGTCTGTGGTATTTTGTCACAGAAGCTAGAACAGACTAATACATGTATAGTGTGTTGAGAATTATTAACCCATATTCCACTGGGCCAGCTTCATCAACCAAAATGCAGGGCTTATATCCCTTTCCCTTTGCTTTAGACCCACAGTTATTTAGGGCAGTATCTTTCTTCCCTACTCCCTTCAAGGAAGGAAGGAATTACTTTACATATTTGTAATACAGTTTGATTCTTTTGCTGTAGACTGCATTCCACTTTAGGATTCCTCAGTGTGCTAAATGACTTTTACATGTTTACATACATCAAGGCTTACTCTTTGTGCTGTGAAGTTCAATGGATTTTGGCAAATGTGTAGTATCGTGTATCCACAGTTATGGTATGAGATAGAATAGGTTCACTGTCATGAAAAAATCTCCTAATCATACACTCCTGGTAACCACTGATCTGCTAACTCCCTCTCTAGTTTGCCTTTTCCAGAGCCTCATATAAATTGAATTAGAGAGCCTTTCAGACTGATTTCTTTCACTTAGAAATTTGCATTTCAGAGTCATTCATGATTTGCAGGGCTTTAGTGTAATAACCATATTTCCTAGTTTCTGTTTTTGATGCCTGGAGGGATTGCCTCTGCTGGGATTAGCTAATCTCCAGAGATCGCAAACACCTTTGAGAAGACCAATGAGCAAACTAACCAATCCAGAGCCCTTACGCCCAACCATCTTCTTTGTCAGGCCCTCACATTTCAGTGAGCTATCTCCCTCATCACTCAGGGACAAGCATCATATAATGAGGGACAATCTTTAGACCCCACAGCCCACAGAAATGATTCAAACTAGCTAATCCTAAACCTGCTTAGTCTTCTTACTCTTCCTTGATCACTCCTTCCTGTGAAAACCATAATAAAAACTTGCCCACATTTTCCCTTGTGCCTCTAATCCTAGTGTTTCCCCATGTAGTCCCCCACAGCATGCATGACCTTTCCTTTTGAGATCTGAATGACAAGCTATCATTTTTATTAGTTTATTTATTTTGAGAGAGAGAGAACAGGCTGGGGAGGGATCGGGGGCGGGTACATAGGGTCTGAAGAGGGATCTGTGCTGACAGCAGCGAGCTCAATGTGGGGCTCAAACTCATGAACCATGAGATCACGACTTGAGCCAAAGTCAAATGCTTAACCAACAGAGCCACCCAATAAGCTTTTTTTTTCCTTCTCAAATTTTTATTTAAAATCTTGTTAGTTAACCTACAGTGTAATATTGGTTTCAGAAGTAGAATTCAGTGATTCATGACTTAGATACAACAAGCTTTTTAATGGCAATCATCTCCTAATCTGTTTTCTTTGCCATACTTGAATAATAATAAAATTTGCATTTTAAAAAACATAGCTTACTCCATTTTATTATTGAATAGTATTCAATTATATAGATTCAGTACAGTTTATTTATTCATTCACCTACAGAAGAACATATTAGTTTCTTTTCCTTTGGAGCAATTATGAATACAGCTGCTATTAACATTCAGATGGAGGTTTTTGTGTGGGCATAAGTTTTTAAATCAGCTGGGTAAATATCTTTGAGTGCAATTGCTGGATTATATGGTAAGACCATGTTTTGCTTTGTAAGAAACTACCAAACTGACTTCCAAATTGGCTGTACCATTTTGCATTCCCACCAGCAATGAATGAGAGTTCCTGTTGCTCCACACTTTGCCAGAATTGTTATTTTTATTATTTTTAAAAACTTAGCCATTCTAACAAGTGGCTTCTTTTAATTTGCATTTCCTAATGCAAAATGACAGTCAGCACTTCTAATATACTTTTTTGTCATTTGTATATTTTTTTTGGTGAGGTGCCGGTTTATATCTTTTGTCCATTTTATAATTGGGTTGTTTATATTCTTATTGTTGATTTTAACAGTTCTTTGTATATTTTGGCTACAAGTAGTCTATCAGATTGGTGTTTTGAAACTAGTTTTTCTCCCAGTTGGTGGTCTATCTTTTCATTCTCTTAACATTGTATTTCACACAGCAGATGATTCTAATTTTGATAAAGTCCAACATATCAATTTTTTCTTTCATGGATCATGTTTTCTTGTTATGCACCTAAAAATATCACTAAACTCAAGGTCACTTAGATTTTCCTCAGACATTTTATAGTTTTAAATTTTCCATTAGGTCTATGATCCACTGAGTTAATTTTTGGGAAAGGTGTAAGGTTTATATTTCCTTTTCCTTCTCTTCTCTTCTCTTCTCTTCTCTTCTCTTCTCTTCTCTTCTCTTCTCTTCTCTTCTCTTCCCTTCCCTTCCCTTCCCTTTTCCTTTCCTTTTCCCTTTCCCCTCCCCTCCCCTTCCTCTTCCCCTTCTCTTCCCTTTCCTTCCCTTCCTTCCCTTCTTTTCCTTTCCTTTCCATATGGATGTCCAATTGTTCCAGCAACCTTTGCTGAAAGACTATATTTTTTTCATTTTATTGCCTTTGCATCTTTGCCCAAGATTACTTAACTATATTTATGTGAACATATTTCTGCTCTATATATTCTATTTTTTTTTTTTTTTGCCAATACCACACTGTCTTTATTATTGTAGCATTGTGGTAACTTTTGAAATAGGGTAGTGTGTGTTTTTCACCTTTGTTCTTCAGAATTTTATTGGTTATTCTATGCATCTTGCCTTTCCATATAAGCTTTTCATTCTGTTGATATCTAAAATATAGCTTGCTAAGATTAGGATTCTGTTCAGCTTATAGATGAAGTTGAAAAGAGTTGACATCTTAATACTACTGAGTCTTGTCAGTCCGTGAACTTGGGATATTTCTCCATTTATTTAGATCTTGGATATTCTATCTCCTTTTATTATTGTTTATTTCTTTCTCTTTACATTTCAATTTGAGGAGCTTCTAGTGAGTTACCTTTAAGCTCTCTGATTCTTTTACCTATGTGTTCAATCTACCAGTAAGCTGATTAAAGTCATTTATTTGGTAGTATTTTGTGAAAGATAGTATTTCCTTTGATTCTTTCTTAAGAGTTTCCATCTCTCTATTACCTATCAGTTCTTGTATGTTGTCAATTTATTTCATAGTTATTTTAAATTTCCTATCAGATAGTTTATAAATCTGAATTGTATCTGAATCTAACTCCGATGCATGCATTCAAAATGTATTTTTATGGTTTAAGCATTCTTTCTAACTTTTTGTTGAAGGTCAGACTCTTTATACAGTAATAGGAACTGAAGCAAATTGGCTTCTGGTCTGACGGGTATAGGCATTGGGTTGTGTTTAATATTTTCTCGAGGTGTTGGTGCCAGAGGCTCCAAATTCCTATAATGTCTTTATTTATGTCTTCATTATTTTCTTTGGGTTTCTATAGGAACTGTATTTTAAGTAGAGTTTATTCCCTTGTACTTTCTGAGTTATAACTGACTGTTATTTATAATAGATACCTGTTGTGTGAGACACGGTTTTGTGGAAAGTGTGGGGGAGGAGAAGCATTCTATAATCTTATACTCAAATCTCAGTTTTAGTGAGTCCATCTGTCTTCTTGGGCTGTGACCTTCACAAGTGTTTCTTAGCTCCCCTGCTTTAGGTAAGACAGTAATTTTAGAGCAGGGCTTGAGTCAGAGAAATGGCCTTGCTTTACACAGGACAGGCTTTGGTAAAGTCTTTCCTTCTGGAGAGTAAGCTTTGCTGTGGAGAAGACCCTGGGTGTATTTCATGGTATTTACTCTTTCTTGACCCCTGACAGAGTCATCTTTCTTGGATGTTCACAGTAAACAGGAAACTTGTATATTTCCTGAAAATAAAAGCCCAGGAAAGTGCAGCACCCCTATACGATCATGACTTCCAGGGGTTTCTCTCTTTCATTCTAGTCTACATTTAGCTTCCAAGAATTCATCAAAGTTGCCATTTAAGTTTTCCTACCAGTTCATGGTTCTAGAGGCTCCTGCTCAGGGTAAATGGGCATCAGTCACAATTGTCTCAGTCCAGATTTGGTAGTGGCAGTTTGCTGTGAAACTTATCTTATGCATCCAAGAGAAGACACTGGTTTTGTTTGTTCATCTTTTAATTGTTTTAAGGGATGGGCGTGACTTATAAGCCCTTTACGAGCCGTAGGTAAAACCAGAAGGTGTGGTCATGTGGGTTGAATTGTTCATAGTTTCATTTTTGAAATTATAAAGTAATGCCGAATAACTGTTATCATTCCCTAAAGAATATATTCTCTGTCTAAGGAATTAGAGTTACTGTATACCACACATTTTTCTGTGGAGGTTTTATTTGGTTTACTGATTTTTAGTGAAAAGGGTATTGATTCCTTCCCAAATGGTATGCTTAGCTATTACCTTTCTTTGAACTGAAGTACTACTTATATTCAAGATGTTAAAATCTTCATCCCTTAATGTGCTTCTCTGGCTTGGATTATACCTCTGGGAAGTGGCTACAAATCTTGGTAACTGAGTAAAGTGGCTTTTTTCATAAAGTTTATTTTTTTTATTCTATAAAAGTTAAATGTGTTGTAGAAGTAAAGAAGAAAGAGGCCAGAAGAACTAAACTCTAAAAACTGATCAAAGTTATGATGGGAACACTGACCACTTTTTCTATGTGGTGAAGCATACATCTGTGTCTTTAGTAAATGGAATTACTGTCCAGCAGATCATAAAATTACATGATATAATTTCCCCGTGCTACAGAACTTCCTATGACTCACAGATATGAACTACCTTGTGTTTAACTAGTACTTTTTTTTTTCTAATACAAACTAAGAGCCAAATTAGTTATTAAGCTTCCAGGAAAATGAACAAGATATCTTTGCTCTTATTCTCTCTTTTTAAAACCAAAAATTTACTTGATGTTATTTCTTTTTTCTTTTCCAATAAGAATTCCTTGCCAATTTTGATAAAAATCCAAAGCAATTGGCAGGCATTGATACTTCCTCCCTCCTCTGCATGTCTCGGGAAAATGACCCACCAATATGGCTCTATGTAATTTACTTCTCCATCTCTGGAAACACCATTAGTAACATTAGCACTCTCTTAAGAAACAGCAGTTTTACCTGCTTATAAGGTAGCTTAGCAACAGTAGATCTGAATAATATTCTGTATTCTTTCTGATTACAGGAGTTTTACTTTTATTGTACCCTTGCTTGTAGAATATCAGACTTTTCTGTGTATCTTTAACAACACAATAATAAGGGTCCTGGTTTATTAAACAACTCTACTCTTCTAGAAATTTATCATTCTCTCATTTAAATTTCACTATAATTTTATAAGTCATAAGATTAACGGGACTGGGATTCAGCAGGTCCACCCTAGTGAGGCTAAATGGATTGTTCTGAGCATTGCTATTCCATTTTAAAGATGAGAAAACTGTCTGGAGATTAATTGTCTCTATTAATTGTCCCCATTAATTGGAATAGCAAATAAAAGTGTAATTTTTTGATACAAAAATTGGAAAAGAGGAATAGATTATATTCATCTACAGGGTATTGAAAGAACTGCAACTAGTAATCAGAATTAGGGCAAGTTTTTATGACTAAGATCATGACTTTAGACTTCTTGGCTGATAAGAAATGTGAGCAACTTTCTTGCCCTCTGATGTTTTCCTCCCCTCCTTCCTTCTCTCCCTCTCTCCCTCCCTCCCTTCCTTCCTTCTTCCTCCCTTCCTCCCTCCCTTCCCTCCCTCCTTCCTTCCTTCCCTTGTTCCTTTCTTCCTTCCTCCTTTCTTTCTTTTCTTTCTTTCCTTCTTTTTCTTTCTTTCTTTCTTTCTTTCTTTCTTTCTTTCTTTCTTTCTTTCTTTCTTTCTTTCTTTCTTTCTCTCTTCTCTCTCTCTCTCTCTTTCTTTCTTTCTCTCTCTCTCTCTTTTCTTCTCTCCTTCCCTCCCTTCCTTCCTTCTTTTATTTTTCCTTCCTCACTTCCTTTTTCCACTTGACCCTTTGGTTCTTCTTCCAGAAAAAGAAAAAACTATAAAGAGTAATTGCATATGGATGAGTGTGCTAACAGTTGTTAATGCAATGCATTTTAAGTACTAGAGCATGGCTTAGCATCTCAGGGTCCATGGGCCAAATCTTACCCACCACCCATTTTTGTATGACCACACGAGTTAAGAATAATTTTACATTTTTAAATGGTTAAAAAAAGGAGAAGAATCTTTGTGACACATGAACATTATATGAAATTTAAATTTAGTGTCCATAAATAAAGTTTTTTGGAATGCAACCATGCTCATTCATTTATACATTATTTCTGCCCAGTTGCAATGCAGAGCAGAGTAGTTGCAATTGAGACCACATAGCCTGCTAGCCTAAATTATTTACTATCTGGCCCATTATAGAAAAGTGCTCATTTCTTTTTAGAGGACTAATTTTCACACCTCAAATCTTCACATATGCTTGAATTCAACCATTAGAGTTTCCTATTTTAGATGGAGATATTATTGTTTTTTAAATGTAGATTTTTCTGCAAGGCAAATATCCCTTTCATTCATTTAGAGTTGTAAGACTGCTGATTAGGTCCTAGCATACATCTAATAATTTATGACTACTAGTTTAAAAATTTGGGAGAGTGTAAAGTTTTCTCTAAATCCTTATAACAAGATAGGGTAGACAGGCTTTAAGTGGGGTAGTGATCATAAGTTGAAAAATAGAATTTTTTTCAACTATTTTCAACTGTGAATTTAGGACTAACTAGTCAACCCAAGTCTATCAGTCCCCCCACAGCAGTGATCATACATGTTTCTTTTTCACTATTACACAGTTTTACTTAAAACTAGCTCTACTTATATTATGGTAATATTAGCCTAATTCCTCTATTGTCAAATTTGCACTTTTCATAATCCAAAACACTTGAAATTCAAAAATAATTTCTTGAGATGTCACCTGACATACTCACGTGACATCAAAAAAATTTATATCCAGTATTGAAAAATTCTCAGCAAGCCTTTTGGATTGAAAAGACACTGACTATGTTGTTGGGGGAGTGGGTTACAAATCAGACACTGATCTCTCTTACCTTCTTTACTACTTTCTATTTTTATCCTTAGCCATAGTTTCCTGCAACATCTATCATGTATACCTATTCTCTGAAAACCCAGTGGACCAGAATAAGTCCTTTTATTTATTTGACTATGATGTTCTATTACAAACCATTGTAGCTGTGTGATGAAATGTGTATGTGCATTGTTTGTGTTTTTAATCATCTCCTAAATTAAAATGAAACATATCCAGATTCATTGGACTTAATTTTCACATAATTTTCTGACCAAATGCCACAGATCTCATATTGACTTCTTATCTAAAATTAGAGGCAATTGAGATGAATTATAAGGTGTTTCATAAGATTATTTTAAACATAATTCTTACCCCTGCTTGTAATTCCTCATAACATCCTTTCTCCTTCATCTCCACTCTGTGTGGGGTGATTTGCCACTGCAGATTTTTTCCATATTCTCATTTTTTTTTTTAGTTTTTCATTAATTCTGGCTACTGCTCCTCGTTTAAATTGTGGTTTTACTTTTCCCTGCTTAAAAAAATAAAACAACATGTAAGGTAAGTTATCCATACAGATGACTCAATGTTTGCAGATCATTAGGTGGAGAAAAAAAAAATGCCCGTCCATTGGCACAAGGCAGATGCTTAGGGGCAGTGTGAATCTTGAGAGTGGACAAGAGAACTTCTAAATCACTTTACACTATGGGCTTCTAGGGAGAATCAGTATTGTTAAACAAAACCTGCCTTTGAAGCTTTGCTCCTCACAGCTCAAACTAAGAAGTGGTTTGAGAACTGGTTTGAGAGGTAGAGAAATGAGCAGCTCTGAGTACTAGGTTCACTTATAGGTAATTTTACCTTTCCCTATTAGATTCACGTGACAATTAGTTGCCTTTTCTGTGTTCAAGGTTAGATTGCAAATGCAAGTGTTTATGCTCATGATTAAAATTCACAGATGAGATTTTGTTGATCATTTTACCTAATATGTACTATTTAACTGGAAAGCAAATTTACTGATTCCTCATGATTCTTGGTCTTTCCAACACTATTGTTTAAAACACAGCAGACATTCGGAATATGCATGTTAGCACTGTATATTAGATAATACTAAGGCAAATAATGCCTTAGCAGGGTATGGAGTCCTCAGAGATTTACTGAGGACTCAATATTTTCTTTTTTCACCCTGAGTGTTGTAGGCATGAAATACTAGATAAAAACAAATGTCAAGAGTAGTCAGTCTTAAGGAAGAAAAGAGGTCACAAAGAGTGGGGTCTGTGAAAGGACAGGGTGGTAAGGCATTCTGGCTCCAATTTTTAAAAATTTAAGTGACATGTTAAGTTCTTCTGAAGCAGAAGTGCATAGTGTATAAGCTAGCTGGTCACTGAAGGTTAGCGGGGAACTGTGCCAGCAGCCTGCCCTCTGACTGTCACTCTGAGAAGAAAATCCACCATTACACAAGTAGACAGGGGAAAGTACTTTGTCAAAGAAATTGAAAATGTTCCAGAAAATTTTATGATTTTTCCCAAAACATTGAGTAACACACAATGCCATACCGTTTAATCTGGTTATTTTACTACATCATACTAATACAAATAATACCTTTCTGCAGAAGAAAGTTGTATGTAGGAAGAGGAATGCAGGTGAAATTCACTGATGAATATACAGTCAATGCTTCATTCTAAGCACCAAGATTGACTGGTGCACAGATGACTGAGAGTAAAGGTGGAAAAAGCCTGGAAACCATTCGCCTCCTCACTGATGCTCAGTGAACAGCAGCAGCTGGAGAAAGGGATTTTTTTTTTCTGGGTGGGGAAAAAAACAGTGCAAATGCTAGAGATGGAAAAAGATGTGTGAGGCTGGCTTGCTTGTGGATTGTTTAGGGGGCTATGGAAGTGGAGTGATTAAGGGGGAGAGCAGACAAATAACAGGGAATTGGAAGTCAGGGGCTCTTTTGCTGCTCAAGTGCGACATCAGGATCAGCAACATCTCCACTGAGTGCATGTTAGAAATGCAGAGGACCATGGAAAAATAGTTATAGACCAGGAGGGAGGCAAACCATAAGAGACTCTTAAATTGTGAGAACAAATTGAGGGTTGATGGGGGTGGGGAGAGGGGGAAATGGGTGATGGGCCCTGAGGAGGGCATTTGTTGAGATGAACACTGGGTGTTATAAGGAAACCAACTTGACAATAAACTACATTAAACAAACAAACAAACAAATGCAAAATCTCAGGTTCGCCTTGATCTATTGAATTAGAAATCTGTATTTTAACAAGACCGCCAGGCAATTCTCAGACATATTAAAGTTTAAGAAGCACTGTCCAATGTAAGACTTTTACTCAGGGACAATGGTTGGCTGCACATTGGTAGAATGTGGGGGTTTTTAAAAATAATTGTGCCCTACTCCCATAGCAAGAGATTCTAATTTAACTGATTGAGGGTAAGACCTGATCATTGGGGATTTTAATTTTTTTATATAATATATTTATTCACTCATTTTTTTCTTCACTCATTCTACACACATGCACCGAGTACCTGCAGTGAAGTTTTCACATAAATTTAATGCCACTGAGAGTTCACACCTATGTACATTTTACTACAAGCAAGGTGGTAATCTCTAATCTCAAATCAGGGTTTCTGTTTCTGCATTTGGGTACACGTATAAGAGCTAATGGCCCCAATTACAACACTATCCTGAATGGTTTGAGCCATGCGTTCCAAGCTTAGAGGGACCTTTTCTACTGCAGGAAAATTTTTCTGATGAGTTTGTTACATCACCTCTAGTAATTTATTTAATCCTGCCTTTTTTTTTTTTTCAAACCCCTCACTTCCACTACTATGCATTTTACTTCTTGCCAGTGACCCACAGAGATGTTAAGAAATTCAAGGTTATTTATAGCAAACTGCCTCAGCTTTTTCCCGTTCTTCTCAAAACTGGGTGTCTGTGAACTCCTCTTCATTTCTCCCTTCTCTCAGAGAAGCAGAGACCCCTCTTTGCAACAGCTAATCCTTTCCCTTATGCTCTGGATCCTATTCGAGTTCTGTGTTTTATCAATTTCTGTTCTCTTCTCCCCACGTGGCTCCCTTTTTCCTGGCAGAATCAAACAGCACCTTCTTGCCATTTCCTTCTGGTCACTAACTTCTATTGTTAGTAGTGTGTCAGCTGGAGTTCTGTCTTCCAAATGAGTCTAATATCTGCTCTTTTCTTTCCTAAAGTCTTGGAAGGTTATAACATAAACTTATAATACAGCCTCATTTCCTGTATGCCCTCCATGATGGTTCACTGGCCTGTAGAGGGGAAGGTAGCATCTTTTGAAGGTAAACTCTTAAAGGACAGAGATAGTTTCTTTACATAAATGTCCAGCACATGCAAATCTCAGAAAAGTATACAGGAAATACATGAACTTGAAAACTCCTTTATAAGCTAGTCATTATTTTCCATGTGGACTACCCTTCTTAAAATATTGCATGATTTTTTTGAGATTATTTTACAGACCAAACATTTTATTTTGCTCAGAATGTACTAAATCTACATGCAACCAAATCTAATTATGAGTAAATAGTCTAAATTATTGACTCATTATGTGCAGTGAAACTCTGAGCAAACTCTGTTTCAAAAATAATTCAGATATCTTTTACTTCCAAATGTTAGATCTTTTGGTGGAAAAGACACGATTAGTTTGGAAGAGCACTGGGAGATTTAAATGCTTCTGGTGATTCTAAGAGGGGTAAGTGTTGACCAAGGCAGCTCCAAATGACATAATATGATTTTCCATTACAAAAGATCACTCTTGTTGCTGTGTGAAGTAAAGCTGTATGAGCACCAGAGGGGAGGTTGGTAGGGGGATGAATGAGATAGGTGATGGGGAATAAGAGCACAATTATCATGATGAGCCTTGAGTAATGTATAGAATTGTTGCATTGATATATTGTACATGTGAAACAAATATTGGAAAAAAATAGGGAAGATTCACATTGCCCTGTTGGATAGGAAAGTTCAGATTGTAAAGATGTCTATCTTGTTCTCATTGATATATTCATTTAAGTCAATTTTCATCAAGCTTCCATAAGATTTTGTTGAAACTTGATAAAGTGCTTCTGATACTCATCTAGAAGCTTAATAAATATAAAATTAGGAGCTTACATTTTGATAAAAAATGGTATAGAGAAAGTAGTTCTAGAAGGTATTAAAGCCTTCTGTCATCTTATAGCAGTTATTTCAACAAATATATCAGTGGAGTAGAAGGTTCAAGAACAGATATAAATCTATATGAGAGTTTTTATTTTATAAAAGTTATATGCTATTTTATTTTTTTAAAGTTTATTTATTTTGAAAGAGAGACAGACAGAGCACATGAGCAGGGGAGGAGCAGAGAGAGATGGAGACAGAGAATCCCAAGCAGGCTCTGCACTGTCAGCATGGAGCCTGACATGGGGCTGATGACCTGAGCTTAAATTGAGAGTTGGACACTCAACAGACTGAGCCACCCAGGCACTCCACGTGATATTTTAAATGAATGCTTTGATGGTCCCTTTGGAATTATCCTTTGGGAAGGCTATCCCTTATGCATTGGGATAAGTTCCAGATGGAAGAATTGAAGATATATATGTAAAAAAAATCCCCCACCCCACCCTGCAAAAATTGTGCATATGTAAGTGTAGTTTTTTTTTGAATGTTTTATTTATTTCCAGGAGAGAGATAGAGACAGCATGAGCAGGGGAGGGTCAGAGAGAGAGGGAATCACAGACTCTGAAACAGGCTCCAGGCTCTGAGCTGGCAGTCAGCACAAAGCCCGACGCGGGGCTCGAACCCACGAACCGCGAGATCATGACCCAAGCGAAAGTCGGACGCTTAACCGACTAAGCCACCCAGGGGCCCCTGTGTAAGTGTAGTTTTGATGTGGGTTAATATTTTTCGAACATGATATAGACAGAAAACATAAAAGAGAAAATGAGTTTGCTTAGACAAAACTAGCCATACATAAATGAAAATGAAAATAAGATTCTATGGGAAATATTTTACATATGCGTTAGACAAAAGACTAACATGATTATATATATATATATATATATACACATATATAGATATATATACATATATGGCACAAATTAATAATCAAAATGATAAACACTCCAGGAATACAGTGTGAAAATGTTAACTGAGAACATTAAAAAAATTTTTTTTAATGTTTTATTTATTTTTAGAAGAGAGAGAGACAGCGTGAGCAGGGGAGGGTCAGAGAGAGAGGGAGTCACAGGCTGAAACAGGCTCGAGGCTCTGAGCTGGCAGTCAGCACAGAGCCCGATGCGGGGCTCGAACCCACGAACCGCAAGATCATGACCTAAGCGAAAGTCGGACGCTTAACCGACTAAGCCACCCAGGCGCCCCAACTGAGAACATTTAAAAAAACTACAAATGGACAGTAAATATTCTGACATATGTCAAACATTATATTTTCAAGAAATTTATGTTAAAAGCATGGTTTATCATTTTTGCCTGTTGAATTAAAAATATTATAAAATTATCTCATATTAAAATAATGATACTTGATCTGGGAAAGGATATAGCAAAATGGGCATTCTCATTCTTTTCAAAATGGGCATCCCATTAATTCAAATGATAGTTTTATAGGAACTTTTATTAAGACAATAATCATGACTCTAAACAAAAATTTGGCCCCTGACATATCTTCACAGCATGTTTTTTAGATAATAAAAAATGAACATTAAAATTCTACAATTGTTTAATATTCCAATAACTTAAGATAAGTCTGAGCAATGAAACACCATATCAACATTTTGTAGGAAATATGGTTGAATGTCAAAAGGATAAATGTTCTACATTAATATTTGACATGCAACTGTACTTACTACACACATTAAGTAAAAAACATGTGAAGATAATGTATGCAGCATGAATTAAAGATATATATTTACAGAAAAAGATCTAGAAGTGCCAACATTTTGGCAAGTCATCTTTCAGTTATACCTTCTTCATATTTATGCTTATCTGTAATTTCTATAATAAATATGTAACTTTTTGAGAAAACCTTTTAGTTCGGAATAATTTTAGTTTTACAGAAAGTTGCAAAGACAGTAGAATATCCCATATACCGTTTACATAGTTCCTCTTGATGTTAACATACTATGTAACTATGGTACATTTGTTAAAAACAAAATGTTAACATTAGTGCATTACTATTAACTTAACTAAAGACATTTTTTTGAATTTCATCAGTTTATCAACTAATGTTCTTATTCTATTCCAGGATTTAAGCCAGGATACCACATTGCACTTAGTGTATTACTTTTCTAAAATGAAAAATCTTCCAAAACTCATTGAAAAATAATAATAACAACACAAATTGAGGAACAACAGCATAATTGAGGAAAACTATGGCGTTTGAGCATAAAATGGGCTTTTTCTAGGCTTTCTATTGGCCAAGAAAAAGAGGGAAAGCTGATAGGGAACATAATGATTCACCATCTGGTACTGTGTTCCCCCTGCCTCTTTGAGGCAGGTAACAGATGGTGGTAGAGGAGTTGAGGAAAGATATCCACACCACTTTTCCAAGGATTCCAACAAAAAAATGTTATTTCCCTATGTGAAGGGTATCCATAGCAACAGAAAGAGTAAAGACTCGAGTTTAAACTATACCAACCATGTATACTTTAATTTTGCTCAGAAATTCTGATTGGCTGTCGTATCTTATTCATAAGTGATTAAAATTGGCTTATTAAGTGCAGCTTGGTAGATTTTTGTGATCTGTGGGGGAAAACAAGAAAAGAGACACTGGGTAGTCAAATGTTTAGGACTACCTGTGGCCTAAGAAGTATTTTGATCAAGTCTTATCTAAAGACATTTGAATCGTACTGGTCCATTCCATTTATCTTGCTGACTGCCCAAGACAAGTGGTATATCTTTGTAAGGTAGCCAGTGCAAGAGTAAAGTTTTAAGGGAAGTTCAGATTTTACATCTCTAACCACCATGTTATTAATGCATTCAGTACCCAAGAAACTCACTCCTGTACCCTTTCACTGAATTTATTCAATAACAAAATAAGATGTATTATGTTATCCCTTGTTGCTAGCTAGAGTGCTTTAGGATAGTGCCATTAACCTCCTCTATCTCAGGATTTATCTGGCTTCATGAAATAGAGAGAAGATTCAGCTAGGAAAATCTAGTCAACCTTATTGACTTAGACATTATTTACAACAGGGTTCTTGCAATTAATGAGGACCATAAGAAATTGTCTTTGTAGAATCAGGCTAAGTGGTTGAACATCAGATGTATTTATTAAGCTCTCTGCAAAAAATGACTGGTCCTTGTACAAATCACTGTGCTGATTTCGTGGTGCCTCATCCCTTGTGATTTTATCTAAGCTGTGTGTGTGTGTGTCTGGGTGGTGTAATTCTGTATAGAGCATAGATAGTAAACAATAGACTCTGGAACCTATGAGGAAGAGCTGCTGAGGCAAAGCAAACTTGTAAAACTCATCTCGGTAAGAAGGACTCACTGTGTGATGAACCCAGCACTGGCTTGGGAATAAGGTAAATTGGATTCAATCTGGCTCTGTCACTTGCTGTGGGAAAGCTTTCATCTTCACTCATCTGCCATTGCCTTGTTTATAAAATGGGGATCCTAATATCCTCCTGCACAGTTGTAATGATGGAATGGAATAATGTATAAAAATATTTGATACATAACACTCATTCAGAATAGATGTTTTATTCTCTTACTGGTCATGCTCATTCCTGAAAATCATCTGGTCGTGATCCCAAAGATACAAGTCTTATGCAATCATTTTGTTTTGAAGTTAAGAAAAGGTTAAGCAAATAAATAAATAAATGAATAAATAAAAAATAAAAAAAAAAAACAAAATCAAAAACCTTTCCATAGAAAGACATGCCCTTTTGACTCACAGGATTTCAGAAAGATAGGGTAAAATTATGCTGTGACTTGTGTTCCCATCAAATTAAATTTCCAGAACCAGTCACTCTGTAGATGCTTAGTGTTGATGACTCTCTAGATTCATTTGATCACTTTTCCCAATAAGCCAGAACTAAATGAATCCCAAATGACTTTCAGCTATTCTAGGACAACTGTCATTTTCCTTAAAGCCAGTAATTACATCTCTTCCCCTGATGTGTATTTTGCATTCCTGCCAAACAATTTCTGTAATAGAGATTACCAAAAAATGAGAAAAGGTTTATTTTCAAAAAACTTCACATTATTTTAACTGACAGAAGATGAGATGTAAAAACATTTGATCTAAATATACACTAACATGAACATGATGTAGTTAAAAGTTCTAAAATGATGTAGGAATAAAGAATTTGTTTAATTGCATTTTATCAGAGGTAAGAGAATACCTTTGTGCTTCAAGCTCACTTTTTAAAAAAATGAATGCATTAGTTCTTAATCACCCGTGTATCTAACCATTAAATGAGTTGTTTAATTTAAAATGTGAATTCTTAGGTTTCACTAACATAGATTTGAATCAGTGGTGCTGGGGTGGGTCCCTTGCAATATGCCTTCAAGCAAGCATGCAGGTGAATCCTGGGCAAATTTTCTTTATGCAATTATTTTGTGAAACAATTGAAGAATGGAATCTTATTGGTGTGGAGGCATTTGAGAAATTGAATTCCACTTGCCTATAATTCTGAATTGTTTCAGTCATCATTATTTTAGCCTTCCATAATTCCCATATTCCAAGGAATTCAAGATGCTCTGAACGTTAAAATGAAGCCAAGGTAAGTTCAACACTCTAAAAATAGTAAACGTCCTTATTTAGGGAATATGGGAATATTTTGATTGTCTAAAAATTACTATGTACAAGACTATAGAGACTCCTCAGAGCTAGCAGAATGAGTACATGAGACAAAAATGTGACTAAAAATTACCTGATACTAGAGATACTAAAAATAACTGATACTAATAGGTAAAATAAATTTGGCTTCCATTTTGTATGTCTCTTCCTCAAACTTCACTTTTCTAATGGTTCATTTTGACTGTATTTTACAAAGGTATTGGGCCTAGATGAATTCAAAATTTTAAATAAAGTGGTACTTTCACAGGTGAATATATAGTAAAGGTAGAAAAACTAGTATGAAGATTAAAGGACAAACTAGTAAAATTAACTATAACCAAAATAAAGGGATACACAAATAAAAAGATGTAAAATATGACATTAAAAACATATAGTGAGAAGTAGCAAAATGTAGAGTTTTCATAATGACATTAAAATTTAGTTGCTATCAACTTAAAAAATATATGATATTATATGTAAACTTCATGGTAACTACAAAGCAAAATCTATAGCAGATCCACAAAAGATAATTAGAAAGGCATCTAAATATAACTCTAAAGAAAATGTCAAGCCACAACAGAAAAGAGATACACAAGAATAAAGGAACAGAGTAGAACTACAAAACAGACAGAAAACAATGAACAAAATGACAATAAGTATATATTTATCAATAATTACTTTAAGTGTAAATGGACTAAACTCTCCAATGAAAAGACAGAGTGGCTGAATGGATAAAAAACAAACAAACAAACATCCATATGTTGCCTACAAGAGACTCACTTCACAGACTGAAGAGGAGGGAATAAATCTAAACCCATTTTACGAGACATGACCCTGATACTAAAACGAGTCAAAGACATCACACACACGCATACACACACACACACACACACACACACACGTGCACACACAATTACAGGTCAGTATCTCTGATAAACATAGACACAGACATTCTCCACAAAATATTAGCAAAATCAAACCCAACAACATTAAAAGGTTCATCCACCACTACGTGGGATTTATTTCAGGGATGGTTCAATATCTGCAAAATCAGTGTGATAACCCATCTTAACAAAGCATAAAAATTATATGATCATCTCAATAGATGCAGAAAATGTATTAAACAAAATTCAATATCCTTTTATGATAAAAATTCTCAACAAACTAGGTACAGAGGAAACGTACCCAGGATATTAAAGGCCTTATTATGTCCAGGTGCCTGGGTGGCTCAGTCAGTCAAGTGGCTGACTTTGGCTCAGGCCATGATCTCATGGTTCATGAATTTGAGCCCCACAGAAGGCTCTGCACTGCAGAGACTGCTTGGGATTCTTTCTCTTTCCATCTCTCCGCCCCTCCCCAACTTGTGCTCCCTCTTTCAAAATAATAAATAAGCTTAAATAAAATGCAGACCTTATATGACAAACCCGCTGCTGACATCAAACTCAATGGCAAAAAGCTGACAGATTTTCCTCTAAGATAAGGAATGAGACAAGTATATCCACACTTGCCACTTTTATTCTACACAGTATTGGAAGTGTTAGCCATAGCAACTAGGCAGGGGGAAATAAGCGTCCAAATTAGAAAAGAAATAAAATTGTCACCACTTGTAGATGAAATGATACTATATATGAAAGTATACTGAAGATTCCACAAAAAAAACTGTTAGAATAACTGAATTCAGTAAAATTGCAAGATACAAAATCAATCTACAGAAAAAAATGTTGTGATTCTATACCAGCGGAAAAAAAGAACTATTAGAGAGATTAAGAAAAGACCACTTGACTCACATCAGAAATATGTGGAAATAAATAACCAAGACTTGGACACTGAAAACTACAAGACATTCATGAAAGAAATTGAAGACACAAATAAGTGGAAAGATAGTCTGTGTTCATAATTCGGAAGAATTAAATATTGTTGAAATGTCTATATTATCCAAAGCAACCTATGGATTTTATACAGTCTTCATCAAAATTCCAATGGCATTTTTCACAGAAGTAGAAAAAATAATTCTAAAATTTACATGGAACCACAAAAGACCCTGAATACTTGGAGAAATACTGAGAAAGAACAAAGCTAGAAGTATCATGCTCCCTGATTTCAAGCTGTTCTACAAAATTATCGTAATCAAAACAGTATGCTATCAGCATAAAAGCAGACACAGAGATCAGTAGAACAGTATAGAGAGCCCAGAAATAAACCCATACATATATGATCAATTAATTTATGACAAAAGAAACAAGAATATACAATGGGCAAAGGACTGTCTCTTCAATGAATGACATTGGGTAAATTAGACAGTCACGTGCAAAAAAATGAAATTAGACCACTGTCTTAAACCATACACAAAAATCAACTCAAATGAATTAAAGCCTTGAATGTAAGACCTGAAATCATAAAACTCCTAGAAGAAAACATAATTAGTAAGCTCCTTGGCATCAGTCTTCATGTTGAATTTTTGAATCTAACTCCAAAAGCAAAGGCAACAAAAGTAAAAAAAAAAAAAAAAAGTGGGACTACATTAAATTAAAAAACAGGCACAACAAAGGGGACTATCCATAAAATGAAAAGACATCCTACTGCATGAGAGAAAATATTTGCAAATGATATATCTGATAAGGGATTAATATCCAAAGCACTCAAACAACTAATAGCAAAAACCAAACAATCCAGTTAAAAATGGGCAGAAGATCTGAATAGACATTTTTCCAAAGAAAACATACAGATTGCCAAAAGGCACATGAAAAGATGTTTAGCATCACTAATTATCAGGGAAATGGAAATTAAAACCAAAATGAGCTATCACCTCACACCGGGTTAGAATGGTTATTATCAAAAAAGACAAGAAATAACAAGTTTTGGAGAGGATGTGGAGAAAAGCAAACCGTTGTACACTGTTGGTGAGAATGTAATTTGGTGCAGCTGGCTATGGAAAACATTATGGAAGTTCCTCAGAAAATCCAAAACAGAACTACCATATCATCCAGCTATTCCACTTCTGAGTATTTATCCAGAGAAAACAAAAATCCTAATTTGAAAAGATTTATGCATCCCTATTTTTATTGCAGCATTATTACAATAGCCAAAATATGGAAACAATAAGTGTCCATCAAGAGATGAGTGAATAAAGAAAATGTGATAAATATATATATATGTATATATATATATACTATTTAGCCATAGGAAGGAAGGAAATCTTGTGATTTGCAACAACATGGATAGACCCTGAGGGTATTATGCTAAGTAAAATAAGTCAGACAGAGAAAGACATACTGTATGATTTCATCTATATACGGAGTCTAAAAAGCATAGCAAATCAACAAACACAAAAAACCAAAACTCATCGATACAGAGAACAGATTTGTCATTATCAGAGAGGAGGGGTTGGCGGATGGGAGGAATGGGTGAATTGTACGGTGATGGGTGGTAGCTAGACTTGTGGCAATCACTTTATTGTGTTTACAAATATAGAATTATTATGTTGTATGCATGAAACTATTAGAATGTCATATACCAATTTACCTCAATAAAAAAGTTGTTCTTTAGCCACAGGTAGTTTGAGGAACAGTTGCCAAGATCACCTCATTTGTAGGTCCTCTTTGTTTACAGTTTTCCTGGAATGGTGACTTAAGATTACGCAGAAATTGACAACTTCTCTCATTCCATAGCTCACACCATAGCTGTTGACAAGCTTGTTTATAACTAGACAGGAAAGAGAAGGGAGGGGGCTACTGATTGTATTTATTTCTGTATATCCACTTTGTTCCAAAAAGGATTTAAGGAAACTGGCTCAGGGGCTAAGATTGTTGATATGGAGTGAGGCTCTCTAAATTGGGAAGACATTTTCTGTTTTCAAAGGAAAGTTCTAATAATGTTTGGATAAGGGGCATTCTTTTTCCCCTCATGCTCTGACAGTTGATTAACAGGTGGGAGCTGGTCTTGTTTTATGTTTGAGTCTATGTGAGTTTCAACTCTTGTGGGTTCTTGTTTTGATTATATGTAAGGCCACTTGTCATGTGGAACACAGAAAAACTACTGTAAGATTTAAGTGTGAATCTCATTATGTATTATTTACTACTTGACCCAGACTATTTGCATTTATAACTCCAAGATATTAAATTTTGGGAAGAAAAACTTTACCTATTAATACTGATAAGAAAGCACACATTCATGATGTCTGGATGTTGTTCCTCACCTAGCAGCTGTCCCATGTAGTTGAAGTGGGTGGTGGTAGGAAGTCCAAGGTCAAGAACAGTATTTTCAGCATTCATTCAATGCTTCTCATTAACCTGCAGTGGCTGGGCAGATCTGACTCCCAAGTCTCCAAGAGATGCTTCCACATAACACTGCAAATACTTCCCTTTTCTATGGCACTTTATTTGTTCTTCTTATTGAAACAAATTAGCACAGGTTTACTGGCTTAAAACAAATATATTTATTCTCTGGAATCTGAAATAAATCTTTTGAGGCTAAAAATCTAGGTTTTTAGCAAGACTATTTCCTAATGGAGGCTCGAGGAGACAATCCTTTCTTTGCTTCTTCTAGGTTTTGGTGGCTGCCATCATTCCTTGCCTTACGACTGGAACATTTCAGTCTCTGCTTCCTTGACTACACTGCCTTCTCCTTTTCTGTAGTAGTATCTCTCTCTGCGTTGTGTGTGTGCATGCTCGTGTGTGTGTATGTGTGTGTGTGTGTGTGTGTGTGATTTTATTGGCTACAAACTTAATATTGAGGCAAATAAGTGGTTAAGAGACTCTGGAATTAGACCATGTGTTTTAAAATCCTAAACACTTAACAGTTTATTTCACATTGGAATGAAACTTTGCATCTTACTTATCTCATTTGTAAAATGGATAACGATTGTACCTACTTTATAGGCTTATTTGGAGGATTAAGTGAGTTTATACAAATAACTTAAAATAGTATCTAGAAACACAGCAAGTACTCAATAAATATTAGATATATCTTGCTATTATTAAGTAGATACCTATTGGCCCACCTTGGGTCAAGCACTGTGAGATCCTAGGGATCTTTTTTTTCATATTTTTATATGAGTATTTCATACTCATAGAAGTTGTGGTAAATATCCAGGTTGAGCTTGCTCAACCTCTCTTCTACATACTACTGCTAACATGTCTGTTTAAGTCCGTTTCCTTAGGGAAGTCAGATTCTGACGTGAATACTTGGCTGTGAGGAGTTTATATTGGATACAGACCATTAAATGGATAGCTGTGGGGAATGAGGGCATAGGATTGGGCTGAGGAAAGAGTTGAACTATATGTATTGCAGTCACAATGAAGGACTCAGTCAATTCCATGAGGATCTCTGGCACTGAAATCACTTTCAGAGATATCCTGTCTTGAGGCAAAACTTCTGGTTCCTCACCCACTCATGTAGATAAGTAATCACATGTAGTATGCCTCTGGCAGTGGGCTTGGTCTTATGTGATGTAGCACTCTTCAACGGATGCTAATTCCTAGAGAAAGACTTAGCTGAGAGATGTCAGCCATCAATAATCTCAGCTCAGCACAACTCAGCAGTTGGAATAACATGGTGCCAGTCCTGAAGGGGCATCTGGTCGACCCACCTAGACAGCATTGTCAACAGTGCCCCTCTAAGCTGGACATGCCAGAAGTCCAAACCTCAGGATCTTACTTTCCCTGCCACTAGAGAGCTGAATGTGACGTTGCTTCTAGCAAGAGAGATATCCCTGGGAGGATTTTGATTCAGAACTGAGTTAAGCATGGGCACCCGGGTGGCTTAGTCGGTTAAGCGTCCAACTTTCGCTCGGGTCATGATCTCGCGGTTCGTGGGTTCGAGCCCCACGTCGGGCTCTGTGCTGACTGCCAGCTCAGAGCCTGGAGCCTGTTTCGGTCTGTGACTCCCTCTCTCTCTGACCCTCCCCTGCTCACGCTGTCTCTCTCTCTCTATCCTAGAAATAAATAAAGCATTAAAAAAAAAAAAAGGAAGAAGAAGAACAGAGTTAAGCAGAGGAAAAAGCAGACAGTATACATTCATTTTGTTAAGTAGGGGTGTGGCACAGACATGGTGCTTTTTCAGTCGGTGGCTTCCGAATGTGGCACCTTCTTGCTCTGGTAGTGACAGCTGTCCTGCCGTCATGGCACAGACAACACGGTGCTGGGGACTGGGAGTTGTGCCAGGAAGTCAGCCTAGAGCTGACTCTTCCAGATTTCCTATGGTTTTGTAAGCCGTTTAATTCCTGATAATAAATTATTCCTTCTTAATTTAGCGAGAGGCTAAATATTTTGCAACTATACCTCAACCAATTATAATAATCTTGTCTTTTGTTTGAAGATAAGAAAACTGAGTGTCATAGAGGTGAGGTGGTGTGCATAGGATCACACAGCTTATATGAGGCAGAAACTGGATTCAGATTTAGATACCCTGGCTCCAACACTGTGCTCTTCACCTACAGCAAAGTTAGAAATACACATTATGTGTAACACTACTCAATCTCCTCCCATGTCCAGAATGAACTCACAATCCTTAGCACAAACTCCCAGAAGGCCACAGTAAATTGGTAGCAGTTAGCATATAGATAAAATTCATTTTTAATTTGACTCTTTTTTTTAAAGGTTTTATTTATTTCTAGGAGAGAAAGCGAGAGAGAGAGAGAGACAGCGTGAGCAGGGGAGGGTCAGAGAGGGAGGGAGTCACAGACCGAAACAGGCTCCAGGCTCTGAGCTGGCAGTCAGCACAGAGCCCGACGCGGGGCTCGAACCCACGAACCGCGAGATCATGACCTAAGCGAAAGTCGGACGCTTAACTGACTAAGCCACCCAGGTGCCCCAAATTTGACTCTTTATCACACAAAATATAACTATACAGAAGTAGGAAGTTTTGTTTCTTGGTTCTTGTTCTACCTTTCTTTCTTCTTCTCTTTTAATATATTTTATGATTTCTTCCCAATTTTATGCTCTCAGATGTTGAAAGCTCTTTTTCATTGGGAAGATGTTGTCAATCTAATGATTTTGACACGTAAAGGAGGACCTTCAGAAGAAAGAAAGCAATGCTTAACCCTAAATAAGGAACTATTAATAAAGGAAGTTTAAACCACTTTGAGATATTTCAGTAATTTCTGGGGACTGGCACTTCCCCTAATATAGCACTTTGCATCATTTTGCCCAATAAATATTTTTTGATTGGATGCTTTTCTAATTCATCTGCTAATGGCTGCGTGGGCAAAGGCAGAAAACTTGGATTCAAAACAAAGAGCAATATTAGGGTTAAAATGATTTCTTCCAGGGACAGCTCCCAGAGTAATATTCTAGAGCATAAATTTAGCTTGGCTGATCTTTTGTGAAGGAAGTAGAAGAGTCTTTATTTATTTTGAAATGCAATAGCCAAGGATTCAGCCTTTGATTTCTCTCCAGATATGGCTGGAAGTCCTGAAAAAGTCTTCTGGGTGCCTTGATCTTGCTGCCCCAACGCGAATCTTCTTGGTGTCTCTCCTGGGTAGCTATAATCTGCCTTTGATCTCTCTCCCTACTTCTCTCTCTCTTTCTCTCTTTGTATGTGTGTGTGTGTTGACATTTATAGTTGTAGATTGTTTGCTTCCTTCTGTTTGCCAAGTTGATCCATTTTTCAGCAGAGGGATCAATAACCCAAAGCTACCATATGTGGTGGCAGGGCCACCCACCCCATTCTGTAAGTGAACACATGTGTGTGTTAAATAAACAGAGCAGCATTACCGCCACTGGGGAGTTTTTGCCAAAGCTATATATTTATTCAGATGTATTAAATGAAATGTTCCTTAACTACATTGGTAGTTTAACAAGGATTGAACCTAAAAACAGCCATACTGAGACCTCTTCGAGCAAGAAATGAGTAAAAAATGTTCACATTTATTGAAACAATTATGCTAGAAATTGTAATAGACATTTGAAATAGACACAGTTTCACTTAATCCTCACAATGTTTTGTGAGATAATTGTTTTGAGGAGTGGAGCAACCCAAAGGAGGGCACAGAGATTTGAATCCACTTGTGATTGATTTCTCAGAACAAGAAAAAAACAAAGTTTTGCCTCCTGGGGGCCTAGGTGGTTCCAGATGAAAGTTCAGCTGGAAGAGAACCATGAAGGTCTGCTGACCAAGGATGGTCCTAGATTTTACCTTCACTCTATTCTTCTCTATTCATTCTGCCCATGTGAGTGCAAGAGAAAATGAACTGGGAGCGAAAAACCATGAATTTTTGTCCTAACATGGTCATTACCTTGCATTACAAAATACTTCCTTGTTTGGGTCTCTTTACTCATCTGTAAAGGAGGGATTTGGGCTAAATATTTACCAGCTCTTCCATATAGTTCTCCTAGGGTGCCTGGAAGTGGATGGAGAATATTTTATGGATTTTTAAAAAAATTTTTTAATGTTTTATTTATTTCTAGGAGAGAGAGAGAGAGAGAGAGAGAGCGTGAGGAGGAGAGGGTCAGAAAGAGAAGGAGTCATAGACTCGGAAACAGGCTCCAGGCTCTGAGCTGGCAGTCAGCACAGAGCCCAACGCGGGGCTCGAACCCACGAACCGCGTGATCATGACCTAAGCGAAAGTCGGACGCTTAACCGACTAAGCCACCCAGGCGCCCCTATTTTATGGATATGTCACTTGGTCTGAGTCTTTATGTAAATATAAGACTTTACCAACAAAGAAGGAGAATGGTCATTTACCATGAAAGGAAACAGAATTATTTGCCTCCATGTGCACTCTGTGATAGATATGTGCATGGAGAATGGTGGGACACTAAGTATGTGTGCCAAGTGCACACTAAGCTGTGGAGAAAGATGAAGCTCCAGAAGTAGTTTGGGGGCTGGCTTTAAAGTGCTTTGGATACCAATTTAAGGAGTTTGAATTCAATCCTGCATGTAGGAGATCCAAAAGCATTTTAATTTGTGGAAGTCATCACCAGAACTGTTTTTGGGGAAAGAAACTCTGATAGCAGTACTGAAGATGGACTGGAAGGAGGAGAAGTGAGATGGAGAAAACAATAGATTTAGCACAGTAATAACCCAGGCAAAAGACGATGAGGGCTTAAATTAACATTTCAGCAGAAGGAACTGAAAGGAGAAATGAATTTCTAAAGCAATATCCAAAGGACAATATTTTCACTGTCATACTGATCTAAACTATCTCAGATACTTCCTAGATTCGAATTGCATATTTAGAACGTTTAAAAACATTTTTAAAATTGGGATTCATCTTACTCTTGGTTTATCCTGATTTAATTGGCACAGTATTTCCTATATTTCTGAATATATGAAAATAATGTTAACTGAAACAATCTATGGTGTTTTACATATGATGAAATAAATAGTGTTCCAATTATTCCAGATACACTCTCTACAGTCTCTAGCCCAGTTGAGCTTAAAAACACAAAACAAAGCAAACAACAACAGAAAAAGCATTTCCTTTTCTTTGTTAAGTGGAGCAAGCAAAAAAATCAATTTGGCTTTCTTTAATACATGATCAGTTTTTTGTTTGTTAGGTATATGAACCCACTGTCTATTGCCACTATTTCTTTTTAGGTGAAGTCTATTCTCTTCATTGAATGAAGCAGCCAAATGATCAAATTCCTATTGAGAAGATCTACGGGGAAAAAAATGTCAAAAGCTCTAATTTTGAGTCCTGCATTTGGGGCACTAGTTGTGTGACCTTAGGCAAGTCATTTAAACTTCTCAAGTGGATTAGCCTCACCAGTGAAATAGAGTCACAAGATCAGTCTCATAACATTATTGAGGAAGTCAGATCAGAAAACATATTCTCAAAGATGACACAAGGGAGCTTTCTTAGTTGATCTGTTATCTTATGTGAGTATGTGGTAGACTTCAACTTACTATGCATAACTTGGGTATTATTTGCTGGCCATATTCGAATGTTCTCATGGATGCTCACAGCTTATCTACACCTAGTATCTCAGATCTCCAAAAAATCGTCCTGTCTAACCTGTTTTCTGATTTGGCTCAGAAAGCACATTTTGGTGGCGGATGTGGTATTACGAATGTTCTAGAGGGGAGAATCATTTGCCAGGAAGCCTTGCCAATTGAAAGCAAAGTGAAAATTCAGAATTACGGAGGTTTAATTTCCTGCTGAATAATTCCCCACAAGCTGTGTAAACTTCTTTTCACTGAACAAATACTCATAATAAAATACCTTAGATGCTCTTTTCCTTTTTAATAAGAAAATGCTCATATTATTTGAGAATGGAGCCAAGGGAAGGAGAGGGTCTGGTGCTCCTGAGCTGAGTTTGTAGAAATCATCGAGAAGCCTCCTGTGCCTTTGACCTGTGGAGTTTGGAAGTTTCGGTAAAGGCTTTTCCTTCAAGAACCCTGCAGATTGTTCACTGGCTAGTTTCTTGCCCTCTATTTATCATTGTTGAATGGATTAACCATTGATAGAGGATACTTCAAAATAGTGCTTGTGCACCTATGATGTGCCAGCCCTGGGGTAAAGTGAGTAACAAAACAGATATGATTCCTGACTTGCCAGAACATAGAAGAGAGTCAATCATTAAGTGTTCACATAAATTAGTGTGAAGGTAAAAAACTGATGGGGCGCCTGGGTGGCTCCGTTGATTAAACATCTGACTTTGGCTCAGGTCATAATCTCATGGTTGGTGAGTTTGAGCCCTGTGCTGAAAGCTCAGAGCCTGCTTCAGATTCTATGTCTCCCTCTCTCTTTCTAACACCCCCCCTCTCATTCTCTGTATCTCTCTCTCTCTCTCTCTCTCTCTCTCTCTCAAGAATAAACAAGCATTAAAAAAACTGTGGTAAATGTTAGTTTATATTAATACATCAGGGAAAAACTCTTTTAGGAAGGACATTTGAACTAGAACCTAAAGTGTAAGTAAACATTGGCTAGCTGTCAAGTGCATAGATGGTACCAGAGAATGGTAGTCTCATTTGCAAAATCCTTGAAGTAGGGAAAGAGCTTGGTGCATCTAAGAAGCTGAAAGGAGGCCAATTTGGCAGGACCCCTCATATTCTAGTGAATATGAGGGAGAAGATACAAAATGAAGAGCAATAGTCAGTTCAGATATTACAGCCCTTGTGGACCAAAGTACAGTAGGAATCCACAGAAGGGTTTAATCAAGGATATAACCCAATCAGACTCTGTTTAGGAAAGTCACTTTGCCTGCTGTGTGAAATCCACTGAAGAAGAGCCATATACACAAGGAGACTACTTAGAAAGCTCTTGTAGTTGAGGTGGAATAATTTGGTAACAAAGGTGATAGAGAGCTATGTATTCAGATGTATTTTAAAAGTTAGGAGTGCATGACTTGGCTCTGAATGAAATATGACAAATGAGGGAGGGGGAGTAGCCAAGACTGAATCTCAGGTTTCCAGCTTGAACACTAGCTGAGTTTATGAAGCCATTTTTAAAACTCAGTTACATCGAAGTGGGCAGGTTTGAGCAAAGAGCTGCAGCTTGGCTTTGGCCACATTGAGATCGAATTTCCAAGTCTTCCAAGTGGAGTGCATGTTATATACATGTGGAGCTTTAAGCAGAATTCAAGGTTGAAGTTATAAATTATAATATAGATATTCTTCAAATTACAGTCTTGGTGCATCTGGGTGGCTTAGTCGGTTAAGCATCCGACTCTTGGTTTTGGCTCAGGTCATGATCTCACAGTTTGTGCGTTCAAGCCCCACATTGGGCTCTGCTCTGACAGTATGGAGCCTGCTTGGAATTCTCTCTCTCTTTCCCTTCATGCTTTCTTGCTCTCTTTTTCTCAAAATAAATAAATAACCTTAAAAAATACATAGTCTTTAGATTCATCAGAGTATAGATAGTCTTGAAAGCCATGGAATTATGGGATTACAGAGCACCTGTGTGGACAGGTGCTTCCTTCTGAGCCAGTATGTTAAGATCAGTAAATGAGGTCAGACTATTGGGAACACAGGTCATGATCAAGGTCAGATTAATCACCAAGCAATGAGAGCAATTAGAAATCAGACACAGTATCCTGGGTTGTTTTTGTTTCTTTGTTTGTTTGTTTTGTTTGTTAGTTTTTAAAGCAGCTTCCATATAAAAGGGATGATAAAACTCTAATTAGTCATGAACTGTGTAACAATCACTATGCAAGACATTTTATAAAAGGTTTTCCTATTTCAACTTTTTTAAAAAGTTGTTTTTTTTGTTTGTTTGTTTGTTTGTTTTTTTATTTCTAGGGTAGAGAGAGACAGTGTGAACAGGGGAGGGTCAGAGAGAGAGGGAGTCACAGACTCTGAAACGGGCTCCAGGCTCTGAGCTGGCAGTCAGCACAGAGCCCGACGCGGGGCTGAACCCACAAACCGCGAGATCATGACCTAAGCCGGACGCTTAACCGACTAAGCCACCCAGGCGCCCCGGAACTGTTGTTTTATAATAATCTTGGTTGAACCAACTTTGTAGGGCATATGTCTATCTAATGTTTAAGAAAATACCAACTTTTGGGGCGCCTGGGTGGCTTAGTCGGTTAAGCGTCCGACTTTCGCTTAGGTCATGATCTCGCGGTTTGTGGGTTCAGCCCCGCGTCGGGCTCTGTGCTGACTGCCAGCTCAGAGCCTGGAGCCCGTTTCAGAGTCTGTGACTCCCTCTCTCTCTGACCCTCCCCTGCTCACTCTCTCTCTCTCCTAGAAATAAATAAAACATTAAAAAAAATTAAAAAAACAAAACAAAACAAAACAGTTCCCTTTGCCCTGTCTCTTCCCATCTCCTGTTCCTCAGAGGCAACTGCTTTAAGTTATTTTAGTTTTTTTCACTTGATATTAACATATATGTGTCGAATAATGTGTTTATAATGTTAATTTCTAAATTTTACTATTTTTTTTGTGTATTAGGCATTATATCTTGGATTTTCACTTTGAGATGAGGATTTAGCCTTTTTCATTAAGCCCCTTTTCCAAAACATACACTCAGACATTATATCCAATGTAGAGTAGAATGCATTTTAAAAGCCTCTTTGGTAGAATTTGAGTTGTTACCTAAGTCTTTAAGGAAGAGACATGGCTTGATGGAAAGTAAGGATACGGCAGAAACATCTCACGCAGAGAGGCAACATCTCACTTAAAGAGAGAAATGTGGCGAAAGAGACAGAATGGCGATGACCACACCTCACATTTCAAGGGGTTTATCTCTTCACAGTACATTTCCACATTGAGTCTCTAAAGGTGCCAAATATTCCAGTGAAGCAATGAAGCAGTAGGACAGATATTATTCAGATTTTATTTATTTATTTATTTATTTATTTATTTATTGCCTCAGAGAAGAAATTGAGGTTTAGATTGGGCTCTGCTCTGACAGTGCAGAGCCTGCTTGGGATTCTCTCTCTCTGTCCCACCAATGCTCTCTCACTCTCTCTCTCAAAATAGATAAATAACCTTAAAAATAGTCTTTAGATTCATTAGAGTAGAGATAGTCTTGAAAGCCATGGAATTATGGGATTCCATACTGGGCAATTTGAAGCCAAAATAAGGGTCTATTGAGGTCACAGTAATGAGATAAATAATTGGTAGATAAATGCATGGGTAATGTTTATGTTTCCAGTAATCAGGAAATACAAATTCCATATGTACTACACATATATTTGTATACAATATACAAGTATATAATATACACATAATATTTTCATATAAATTATATAGGTATATAATTTCATCTACTGTCTACCCTGTGTGTATGTGTGTGTGTGTTGGCATATGTGTGTATATATACATACATATACATATATATGACATAAATTGGTGCAAAACTAGAAGATAATATGAAAAAGTAATTTTATTGAGGATTAGACTGAATGGTGTCTAAAAACTGATTTTCTCCTGTAATTATAGTTTTATTTTCAAACCAAATTAAAAAGTGGTGGGACTAACTCTTCGTTTCACCTCAGGTCATTTTCTCATGGTTCATGGGATCAAGCCCCATATCAGCATCTTTCCCAACAGGGAGAGCCTGCTTGGGATTCTCTCTCTCTCTCTCTCTCTCTCTCTCCCCTTCTCTTCTGTCCCTCCTCTGCTTGCACGTGCTCTCTTTCATTTTCTCTCTCTCTCAAAATAAATAAATAAACATTAAAAAGAAGTGCTGGGACTTAGTAGGACTTGAGACTAACTTCTATGAGTTTGGATTTAACATTAGAAATACTATAGGCTGGGGGCGCCTGGGTGGCTTAGTCGGTTAAGCGTCCGACTTTCGCTTGGGTCATGATCTCGCGGTTCGTGGGTTCGAGCCCCGCGTCGGGCTCTGTGCTGACTGCCAGCTCAGAGCCTGGAGCCTGTTTCAGTCTGTGACTCCCTCTCTCTCTGACCCTCCCCTGCTCATGCTGTCTCTCTCTCTCCTAGAAATAAATAAATTAAAAAAAAATATTAAAAAAAAAAGAAATACTATAGGCTGTTGTTTAAAAATTCATATGACTAAAATTGTTTTTTAAAGACATTAGAAGTAGATATAATTATAGTATAAGAAAGAGGAAGGAGATAGTCTTCTTTTTCCAGTACTCCCTTTCCAATTCTTAATTCCCTCCATATTTAAAAATTGTAATTTAGGAGGAGTATGTTAGCCAGTAAATCATGATTATCCATGAATGGGCCATGTAAACTCATGGAAAGATCCATCACTGTCCTCTCCAACATACACAGCCATGTGCCCATGCTTTTGTCATAGTGCCCTTCTGGAGCACAGTCATGATAATGCTGGTTGGGAAAAAGCAAGACTGTAACCAGAGAGCAATCTGTCATGAATTAATCATGACAGTGAAAACTATCTGAATACCCATATGGTATGGGTAAGGCAAGAGTTTGAAGACACATATTTTCTCCAAAGTTGGTTGGAAAAATCAATATTCTGAAAACTGCTTAATATAGGATGATTTCTGAAAACCTGGGGCAGTATAGCAGGTATACCATTGGAAAACAATTAACTTAACAGTGGGAAGTAGAGTTGAGAACACGAGCCCCCTTCTGTGTGCATATTGTGTCTATGAAAAATGCAAAGATGATTTTTTTTTGGATTTAAGCATAAACTGTCTAATCCAAAATCTTTTGTGAGAACATAATGCCTGTAAATGTAAAAAAAAAAAAAAAAAAGAAGAAGAAGAAGAAGAAGAAGAAAGAGTCTTGGAGGCTAAATTGCCACTTACTAGCGTGGCTAATGGCAGAGTGAATAGAAGAAGAAATGAAACCACCGTACCTGATTCCAAAATGGATATAACATGCATTCAAATGGCAGCTCACACTCTGGGTCACTTAGGCATAACTGATGCTCTCAATCCCAGGTAATAGCTACTTCTACTTTGTTCCTGTGATATACTTATCTGATAAAGACATCATTTATCTTTATAATGTTGTGTGATTACTTAAAATGAATTTTTCCCTCAAATAAGAGTGCTTCCCTATGCACTCCATTTTCTTCCCATGTGAAAATTTGATGTGTTGGCAAAGTTGCTTTAAAAATGTCTGAATGAAAGAAATATGCTAAAAGCTAAGAGTGATCAAGGAGTTTTGCATTTTATTAATCTCTCCTTGTTGCCTTAGAGATAAATTTTCATCGACTTTGAATTAAAACCTTTATGTTTTTTGATAAACACTTCACATTTTAATATAAAGGTGATATAAAATGTGCATGTCTTTCTTCCTACATTAGAGATTATTAATAAACACTTGTCAGGAACCATCAGATCAAGAGCATTCCTCTACGGGAGTTGTCCATCCCCTTTCCCAGCTGTGCCTATGCCTTTTTAAGGTTTTTGTGTCACAAGCCATTTGCCTGCAGTCGCATCGGTAGAGGGAAGAATGAGAGCACCACGCTGAATAAAATGGGCACAGAGAACTGTTAAGAAAGGAATCAATCACAAATTCTTTGGACCATACCCTATGACCTCCTGAGCCAGAACCAAGAGATGGTTCTGATTTTATGTGACTGGATTAGGGAGAGATAATGGTATTGACCACAGGACAGTAGACAGGGAATCTGTGTCTGTTCCCAACTGAACAACCCAAGGGGTCTTTAGGAAACCTTGAACTATAGACTTAGGTGGCAGGGATTCCTCATCAGGCCTATAGAAGAATAACAGATTAAGGCCACTGTCTGTTCAGTAGCATGACTTTCAGCGGGGTGACCTTTGCACAGGCTCCCTCCGCAGTGAGTAAGCCTTTCTTCCTTTGTTGTGGCTTTTACAAGCATGGCAAAAATCAAATGGTTGAGGAGAACTAAAATGCTCTCAGCACTTTCTTTCTCAACAGGCTCTTCCAATCCTCCATTTGTCCAGCCAGTACTATTTTCAGGGCAACATGTGTTTGTGCTTTTTTTGGGTTTAATACCCACAATCTGGCCTATTTCCCTGGCTATTAGCCCCTTCCTTCTTTGCTCTTCCAGCAGAAACAGAGCTGCTTTTCACCTCTTTGTGACTTCCTGGGAACAAGTGCCCAGCCACATTTTCATAGTCTATATTGCCCCACTATAGGAAAATCAAGATTTAATGCACACATGCACACACACACGTGCACATCTAAGTCTTTGTTGCTTATGGTTGCAGATCAGGAATCAAGTTCAGATTCTAAGCAACTCTCTTACAAGTGTTAATGACCCATTTCTGAAAGCATCCATTTTCTTGATAAGCTACATATGACAATGTGCCTGTGTGTGTGTCTATGTGTGTGTGTGCTTAAATTTCATGGGTGTAAATCTAGTCTTCCTACCAAGAATGTCTTTACACACCCTCCTCTGTTCCTTAACGAAACTCCTCCCTGCTTACCTCCCCCCCCCACCCCACCCCCCCGAGGATACACCTTCTGGTCTTTGGCTCCACCCAGGTTTGAGCATAAGCTACTTCATTTGTATTTGACAAGTTTGTAAATGCTGTAGGCTGGGCTTTATTCCACATCAATTACAATATCACAATGAACAACTTATTTTGGAGTCTTAAAATCAGTTAAGAATGGTAGGCAAGGAGCCTCTGGATTGGTAAGCGTGTGGAAGTGTGGGGAGAGTGGCACAGCCACACAGGGCACAGGAGCTCTGCACACTTTCCACATAACTTGCCCTATACATTCCTTCCGTCTGGCTGCTCCTGAATTATATATATATAAATTTTAAAAATAAAACAGTAATTCAGGAAAAAAACCCATGTTTGAACCCATGAGGAACTCTAGCAGGACTGTTTTCTGTGGAACCTAGGCAAACCTTAACAAGTTGAATATGGTTCAGTACTTGACTTTTGACCTTTGCCTTGGGAGAGTGGGGCTTCATGCTATTCTTAAGAGCACACAGCCAGGTTGAGGGAAGAAATAAACACAAAACTGACAATTTCGCACAGAAGTCTGAAGTTTGAGTAGTGTCTTCTCAGTTCAGCCTTTTCTTTAAAACCTGAACTATTTTTATTTATGGCTGACCCCTGTTTAAAATATATCTAATTTTGATTTAAAAAGTAAAACACATTTACTTTAGAACATTTGGAAACTATAGTAAAGCATAAGAAGAAAATAAAAATAATTTGTCACCCAAATTTTAGAAACAACCACTGTTATTTTGATATATGTATTTGTGGTATATATCCACTGTATAAAACAGTGTTTATATGCGTATGTGTATTTGACTATATTGATATATAATATACATATGTATATATATATATATATATAAATTTGTACTGTATACACACACACACACACTGTATATAATGCTTTGTTTTTTCACATTTTTGTTTTTTCACATCTGTTGGTGGTTTCTCTGCTTAAAGTGGCTTCCAAACAGGGCTGTCTAGTTTTCCTAAGTGCAGGAAGGCACTCATATATGCCTCATAGAGAAAACCTGTGTTAGATAAGCTTCCTTCACATGTGAATTATAGTGCTGTTGGCTTTGAGTTCAGTGCCAATTAAATATTAAAATAATTATATATTTATACATATAACTATTATATATATATATGAGATAAAGTATATTTAAACAGAGATACACATTTTAAAAGTTGTATATTGATTAGTTGATGAAATATGACCAGAGGCTTGCAGGAATGTGACCTATAGTTCCACTAAGAGTAGTGGCTCAGAATTCACTAGTTCAATGTTAGACGATTTTATAGAAAATAGAAACTTTGTAACTTTTTATAGAAACTACAAATAATGAGAATTGACTGCACATCTTTCAGAGGCATTGATCTTTGAACCATGAAATATGTCCTTTCTTTTTACCATTTTCTTTCTTTCTTTTTTTTTTTTTACCTTTTGATCAGTCAGGGTTTTTTTTTGACAGTTTTGAAATTTTGCTCCACACCATAGGTTCAATTTCTCTACAGCATTAAATCTGCTTTTTAATGCTTCCTATGAAGATTATTAGCTTCTGGTGTTGTGGCTGTGATTTTTCACCTGCTTGTATCTTTCTGGCCGTTAGTGTGAAGAATCAGAAGTCTTACCAGATCTTACTAAGGAGATGCCATTTTGAACTTGAAATCTGCAGATTATTTTGGTTTGGTTTTTAGTTGTTTGATGTGTCACGATGCATAGCATACCATCGTGATATGTAGACACAAAGACGTTTTCTTCATTCAATTTGTTTAATGATAGGAAAGAGGCTACATGGAATATACCAGCCAGCAAAAAAAAATGTGATTTTATCTGAAAACTTGACTTGCTTATGCATCCTCACTATGGTTTGACTTTTAGAAAATGAAAGCCAATGATTATCCTTGAAATGAATCAATCCATAGCAACACTACTCCTCTTTGAATGTCAGGCAAGGCAGAGGTAGGGCAAGAAAGACAATTGGGAGATTATTTTACCAAAAGAACTCATCTTTATTGATCATTGTTAGGCATTTAAAACATATCATATTAATACTAATTATACAAAGTAAATAGTATAGGCATTTAGAAAGTCAGTGAAGCAGAGTATTTAGGAGATGGGCTTTGGAGAACCCTGCTTATATTTTAATTCTGGATCTGTTACTTAAAAGAATAATAATGAGGGGCACCTGGGTGGCTCAGTCAGGTAAGTGTCTGACTCTTGATTTTGGCTCAGGTCCTGATCTCAAGGTTCATGGGATCGAGCCCCATGTTGGGCTCTGTGCTGACCGTGTGAAGCTTGCTTGGGATTCTCTCTCTCTCTCTCTCTGCCCCTCCCCCTTCTTAAAATAAATAAACTTAAAAACAAGAGTAATAATGAGATCTACCTTATAAGGTTATTATGGAATTACACAAATTAATCCATGCAAAGCTCCTAAAAGAGCTCTTGGCATAAAACACATAGTATATAAGTACTATTTTTCTATTTTTGTAACTACAACCATCTTTCAAGTGAAAAAAAACCCTCAAGCTCAGAGAGATCAAGAAATCTTTTGAAGGACACAACAAATCAATGGGAGCACCAAGACTCAGACAAAATTTATCTGTCTTTAGATTCTTTATCTTTCTTGGGCCAATTGTGATTTCTCAAGATAAATACTACAAACCTATATTTGTATTGTAACTACACATGCTGCCAGATTTCAAAAAGGCGATGATCAATGCATTCTTCAATATGATCACTTACTTAATAAAAATGGAAAATGACTGTTCATTTAAAAGTATTACTGATATTATGTAAATATGTACATCTGAAATGATGTGCTTTTCCTAATTCCCTCCTCACTGTTCTACCTGTCACCTGTTGACCCTACCAGAGATCTGCCATTCCTTCTGGCAGTTGGGAATACAGTATCCTTTTCAAATGGAGGGATACACTGAGGCATAATTTTGATAGAGTTTTCTGTGCCATGACCCTGTGTTCCCCAATGTGAGGATTTAATGAAACCCATTTTGAAATCATTTGTGCTCCAAACACAGAAATTTTCTGTCTGTTACCCCTTTCAGATATTGTAAAATAAATCTAATTGTTGTAGAGATCTTGAAAAATGGTTCCCAGATCTTAACGTCTGTCTCAGCACTTGATTTAACCTTCTCTCCAGGCTTTGGACTTGATGGGGAGAGGTATAAGATATCCAGAAGACAGAAGACTGCAGTCTTTGGAGGCATTAAAACCATTATTCTGGCCACCCAATAACTATGTGACCTAAGCATATTATTTAATTTCTCTGACACACAAACTTATCATCTTAACACCAGCATAAGGGTGCTAATGATATAGAACAGTTGCAGGATTTTAATGGGATAATACGTATAAAGCACACATATCTGTATGTATATAGTAAATGTCCTCTTCTCTGTATCCATCTGTTCTGACTCACTGTCACAGCTGTGTGGAGCATGTTCTCAAAATGTCTCATTTCTCAGAAGGTCTGAGATAAAGCTACAGCCTTCAAATGGATTCAATAAAGAAAGAAGAATCAAGGAACAAATTAACATGTGTTATTCCAGTTTAAAAGACTCTAAGGTAAATAAATGAAGGGATTGAGACATTTCCATGAATATGACCACTGACCTGTGACCCTGTTTTTCCCATAGGGAAGTTCTTCCCCGTTTGTCTGGGAGCATTGTTCCAACAGAGAAAGGGTACAGATGTGTTGTGCTGTTGTGTGTTTTAGGCTGAGGTAAAGAGGTCTGCATGTACATATGGGCTAACGCATCACTAATCAATGAAGCACCTCGGTGACAACAAAGAGGTTTTTGGCATCACATAAACACTTTATCTTTGAAAAACTCATTATCATAGCTTATTTTTGAAACAGAGATGCGATCCCAAAATAACTAGATTACAGATGAAAACAAGCATCCTTCAGGGTAGTGCCCTATATCAGGGGTAAGGGGAAAGAATCAGGTGTAGTAACCGAAAAATATTTCATGCCTCACATCAGGCCTCAGAGGTTCTTATTTGATAAGTATGGGTGGGGTGTCAGTATCTGTATTTTGTTGTATAGATACTATATTGATAAAATTCACAGACCGTAGTAACTACCAAGTGGATTCTAGCATGTATGCATAGCTAGAGCTTTAGCTCATGATTTTATAATTTTTATTATTTCCCCTGATTTTACTTATTTATTTAAAAAATTAATGTTTATTGTTTATTTGAGATAGAGAGAATGAGCAGGGAAGGGCTAGAGAGAGAAAGAGAGGCACAGGATCTGAAGCAGGCTCTAAGCTCTGAGCTGACAGCACAGAGCCCGAAGTGGGGCTTGAACTCATGAACTGTGAGATCATGACCTAAGCTGAAGTCAGATACTCTGTTGACTGAGCCATCGTGGTGTCCCTATTTCCCTTGATTTTAAAAGGTAATGCTTTATTGGATGTTTTTCTTATGCTCATCCATTTTTGATATCCACTCTTTTCTATATTGATCTATGATAGGTTAAGTTCATCTTTCCCTTACTCCCTCTCTGACAAAGGTTTGAGTCCTTGAATAACTTCTATACTCTGTAGGATGTGCTTAAGGACTTCCTCTTCCAGACCTAGAGGTTGTAATGGCTTTTGGCTATTGCTAGCCCAGAGGGATATGGTTTTTAGCCCCAGGCACTTGGTTTCTTAAACTCAGTCAATCTCCTGTGTGATGGTTAATCTTTCGTGTCAACTTGAGTGGGCTATGGAGTGCCCAGACTTTTGGTCAAACATTATTCTGGGTGTGTCTGTGAGGATGTTGCTGGATGTTATTAACACTTGATCTAGTAGACTGAGTAAAGCACATTGTTCTCTCTAATGGGGGGTGAACCTCCTCTGATCAGTTGAAGGCCTGCATAGAACAAAAAGGCTGATCAAGATGGGATTTCTACTGACTGACTACTTGATCTGGGACATTAGTTCTTTGAGGCCTTCAGTCTCCTACTGAAGCAGCAGCTCCTCTTGGGTTCCTTCTGGTTCAAACAGGAATGTACACCATTGGCCCTCCCGGTTCTCAGGATGTTGGATTAAAAACTGGAAGTATATGTTGGTTCTCCTGGGTCTCCAACATGCTGACTAGAGATATTGTGAGTTCTCAGCCTCCATAACTGCATGAGGCAATTCTTTGTAGTGAATTTGATTTTTTCCCTCTCTCCGTATATATACAACCCATTGGTCCTGTTTCTCTGGAGAACCCTGACTAATGTATAATACATGTTGTATATTACCCCTTTATTAAATGCTCCTCAGTTACCATTTTTGGTGAGCCAGGAGCCTGACTGATACTTATATCTAATCCAATGAGTTATAATTAACCACTTATCTCACAACTGTTATTTTGACTTTTGACTATATTTATGAAACATTTTTCAGTAAACTTATATGAATTGATATTGCTGACAATACAACATTATTGTGTGTCTGCCCCAAAAAAATCTACTGAGGAGTTTTCTAGGCAATTTTAAAAGGAGAGATTTCCTTTAAGGAAGACGAATTTTAAGATAAAAATGAGCTCTTTTTGGAAAGTGTTTTGCCTTTCATCAGTTCCAAATGTAAGAGTAAATTTGCTTTGTCATCGTTCATTTCAGTTTGTTTGTTGTCAGCTCTTCCAGAGCACTGGTATGTGTGGGTATTAGTGAAAATAGTTTAATTCCCAAAAGAAAGAGTGTCCAATTGTTTTAATTTCCTTTACCACAGCTGTTAAGCAGCTCTTTCATCTTTGCAGTGGATCAACTTTTGTTGCATTTGAAATCCTTCAGAATGAAACTTAGTCAATTCATGAGTAGAATATTGACCTTGGAACTCATGGGCACTAATTAAATGTGCAGGGTCGTGTAGGGAGAAAGGTTGGGCACTGCACTCTAGCAAGGGCTCCAGTGACTGGAGTTGTTGATCTACTTGGAAAAAAACTTGACTGTCATCTGGGACTTTTACTGAATAATTAATTCATCACTCTCTTTGTTTGAACTCTGGTTGGGTAAATTCTGTCCAGTATGAATCTCCATTTATTTTCTTCACTCTCTTCCAGAACTAGCAGGATTGTTTTAAGTGGTGAAGGTGAACGCAATTCTCTAATATATCTGAGGGAGACATACTGGTAAGAATGTTCTCCACTGATCATCTGTGTGATTGAGCAGTTACTTTGTGTCCATGCATTTATTTTTTTCCAATGTAAAACACAACTCCTCTTCCTTGAAAAGATATATGCAAAGATAGGTATAGACTCCAGATATTTAAAAAGGAAGGAACTTAAATTCCTAAATTATTATCTAATTTAAAGCTTCTCATATTGGAAGCCATAGATGGACATTAGGGGTTTGTAAACCTCTGAAACTGAAAGTAAAATTTTATACTATGTGCCATGTTGGGACGGGAGGTGAGAAAGCCATAAAAAGCAACTCAACTGGTTGGTTGAGTTCTCTCATGGGTAGCTCTCTTTGAATCTCCATCTTCTACACAGGAATCCAGGGATCCCCAGAGAGCAGAAGGGTGGATTTAGGTCTCTCTCTCCCTCTCATTCTCTCTCTCTCTCTCTCTCTCTCTCTGTCTCTCTCTGTCTCTCTGTCTCTCTCTCTCTCTCTCTCTCTCTCTCTCACACACACACACACACACACACACACACACACACCCTTAAAGATAGTCTTTCATTCATGTTCAAATGATATAGTCCAATCCATACAAAATCCAAAGCGTGAGGAGAAATCAGTCAGTCTGTTTCTTATTCAGGAAGAAAAAGCTTCTTTTTTGGATATTTGGATTTGGGGTACTCCACATGGACACATCTCTGCCAACAGTGATCCTCTTACCTGTGTTTCATTTCCCCTTTCACACAGTCGTTCGGTCTTGAACCACTGGTCTTTTGGCAAAGTTCTCTCCTCCTTGTGTGTTTTAACATTTCACCTGCTTGGGGGGGAGGGGAAGCTTCTGGTCTTATATCTAGTGGAGTGTGAAAGGGAAGATGTGAGGAGGCCTGGCCTCTAAGTAAAATATCTAAAAACAATCAGACACCAAGTTTTCTTATCAGTCAGGGATTCAGTTATAAAAAATATATACTTTATTGTTATTTCGGTCTGGGAAGGTGCCAAATGGAAAACAGAAAACGTGAGAAGAGAAACATTTGTTCAACACTGTGCATTATTCTGTTGAGGAGGCTTATCTATCACTTTAATACAATTATCAAAGGAATATACGACATAAAAGGATTTAAGAGTCACTTCTTAAATGGATACTTGTCATTTTACTGATTAGAAAACTGATGTTCAGAAAATTAGAAGGGGTTGCCTGCCTCATATAGGTAGAGGCAGAGGATTGGAGCACAGCTATAATCCACATTTTCAGATGTTGTCTCTCACTTTGATGCCCTTTCTGAGATGCATTGCTCAGTCTAATGTCACTTATAACAGGGAATGCTCTAAAATTTTTCTCAAGGAAGATGACATATATATTCAAGGTAGGGTTCATTTTAACAGGCAAACTAGTACTATTCCTGATAAGGCCAAAATCAAAACTTCCAGTTAAGGGATACAGTATTGGAACAGGTTTGCTTCTTGGGGATGATAACTATGAATCACAGCTACAAGCGACCAGCAACCCAGGATCTACTTTAATCATCTGGCAAGCAGAAGTGTTCTGTCCCCAGGTGGGATGGGGAGAGGAGAATTTCACTTTCCTTTTCTGGCTTTAGTCACCACGGCAACAAATTGAAATTGATAAAAATGTTCGTTTCTTGTCCCCCTTTGACCCATACTTTTTGTTTTAATCCATGCATATTAAAATTCACACAGATCATCATGGACCTATAGAGAACCTGCAACTGTTAAGTCTCCTGACTAGTATCCGTCAATCTGTGGATCTCTGAGAGGTCATGCATCTGTAATGCTTCCTAAGGTTTACCTGAGGTAGCTGTAATTTCTCTTAGTACCACTCTATTCTCCAACTAGGAACATTTTCCCCCCTAAACCACTGTTTCCTTCTACCGTGAACTCTCATTGTGTACATAATAATCCCTAAACTAAAAACTGTATTTAATTGCTTCCCTGGTCCTTTTTATTTGTGAACCAGTTGGTTGAAGCATATTAGAAGTTTATCATAATTCCTTACTTCTATGTATTGGGGCACAAAGCATATGTGCAGAATGTGGTTAGATACTGTGCTCATGCATGTGGTTGTATATGGTGGGTTAAGAGCCAAGAGTTGCATGCTGGTCTCACGAAGCAAACTTATTCTGGGTAGACCTGAATGGTCTCTGTGTGCACCATTTGACTTTGATTCTTCCAGTTGCTTCCAGAAATTACATGCTTACCACTGTGTACTACAATTACGTAGATCATAGAGGACCATTATTCACGGAATGACTGGATCAAGAAAGTTATTTATATGCTTTGTATGTCTCTTCCTCTTTACATATAGATACCTTTTTCTGTAGCCTCTTTAACAACAGGAGAAAGGTGTGGGCCACTTTGGTAGGAGGATCCCAGGCGAAGAGTTTGGGGGGAAACCATTGCTATTTAAAATACTGCTGGCTGATACCTTGAGTTCCAGGGTGATTTTATGACAACCCTAGACCCTCTGCAGATTTTTTTTTTTTTTTAGTATTTGTACTAGAGATTAAAATATACATCCTAATTTATATCTTGAGTTAATATAACATTTCACTTATAATGTATGAGTTTTACAGCAATATTATTTTTATTTATAGCCCTCCCATCTTTTGTCCTATTATTGTCAAATATTTTACTACTATTTGTTATAAACCCTACAGCATATTATAATTAATTATATTAATTGCCTTAAAAAGTCAATGTCTTTTTAAGAATTATAAGAAAAGAAAGAAAACGAGTCTTTTATTTGTTTTCACATATTTACCAATTTACTTCTTTTCGTTCCTTCTTACAGGTTTAAATTTCCTTCTGATATTGTTTCACCTTTGTCTAAAAAATTTCCTTTAGCATTTTTACAGTGTAGAGTTGTAGAAGATAAAATCTCTAAGCTCTTGTTTATCTGAAAATAACTATTTTGCCTTCATTTTTGAGATACTTGCTACCTGGATATAGAATTCTAAGTTGATAGTTCTCTTGTTCTAGTACTTAGAAAATATTACTCTATTGTTTTATGGTCTTCTGAGGAGAAGTCAGCTTAATGCAATTATTGTTTCTCTATATGTAATGTGCCTTCCTCCCTGAAGAAATCTTTAAGATTTTCCCTTTATGTTTGCTTTTTAGTTGTTTGACTGTGATGTACTTATGTAGGAATATTTTTGCGTATGTGCGTTTATCCTGCTTGAACTTTTTTTTTCTTTTTTTTTTTTCCCACAAATAGTTTATTGTCTAATTAGTTTCCACATAACACCCAGTGCTCATCCCCACAAGTGTCCTCCTCCATGCCCATCCCTCCCTCCCCCCCACATCCATCAGTCCTCAGTTTTTGTCAGCATTCAAGAGTCTCTCATGGTTTGCCTCTCTCCCTTTCCCCCACCATTTCCGCCCTTCTTCTTCCCTTGGTCCTCTGTTAAGTTCCTCCTTATCCTCCTATACGTGCACACATATGATATTTGTCCTTCTCTGCCCTCCTACACTGTTGGTGGGAATGTAAACTGGTACAGCCCCTCTGGAAAACAGTGTGGAGGTTCCTCAGGAAACTAACAATAGAACTCCCCTATGACCCAGCAATAGCACTGCTAGGAATTTATCCTGCTTGAATTTTTTGTATGTGTGTGATGGTGTTTTTGATCTGTTTAGGAAAAATTTCAGCCAATACGTCCTCAAGTACTTTTTTATTCCCCATTACCTTCCCCTTCTCTTGAGATTATAGTTATATTTGTGTTAGACAACTTAACTCTGTTGACTGGTCATTGGCATACTATATTCTTTGTTCTTAGAAAAAAATGACTATGCTTTAATTTGTGTTCTTTGTTGACTTGTTTTCAAGGTCACTAATCTTCTTCTGTTGTATCCAATTTGCTGTTACTATCATCTAACAAATATTTCATTTTATTCTATTTTTTTGGTGTTAGGATGTTCATTGGTTCTTATTTCTAATTTCACTATATGAAATACAGTGTCAATACACAAAATTCCTTCTTGTGTCTCCTGAATTTCCCCACCTTTTTGCAATGAAACTCATCTTTCCATACAAATTCTGTTACATATTTTTCATCGTTACTTTAAAGTCCTCGTTTGTTCAGTCTGAGGTATTTGGATATTTGTAGTTTTTGTTCCTATTAGCCAGTTTTTCTCTTCATTATAGGTCATATTTTTTAAGCTTCTTTGAAAATCTAAAAATACTTTACCTAAAGATTGTAAATTATACTAGATTCTGTAAAACACTGTAGAGAATTTAGATTCTATTATCATTTTGAGTGTGTTTAACATTGTTCCAGGCTCCTTAGAGTCTCATGCATCTATTGTTCAAGAATCAACAAAGAATTTGAGAAGTGTATATACAGATTTTGTAGCTCTCTTTCTGTGATTCTTTTCTTTTTGGAGTTTCCTCCATTAATTTCCAGCTATTATGGCAGCTCCAAATTCTATCGGCTGACTCACAAGCCCAATAATGTCAGATATGACTTTCTATTTGAGTTCTAATCTTTGCGTGCAGGACAGATGAGGAATGCCTTCAGCACAGTCAGGATTAGGGTAAGGCAAGAAAAGCATCCAGGATATAATATTAGAGGAGGCTTTCACTATCAGGGTCATGCAAATGCAGGATTGGGATTTGGGAATGAGTTACTCCTTACATTTTTTGCCCCAGGCACCTCTCTTTCTCATCCCACTCCCAGACCTACCTGACCTTCAGGAAAAAAGCAAACAAATTAGAAAAGATGAAAAAAATGGAATGAGAATATAACTCTACTTCTATCACTGCAAAATAAGATAAGAAAGAAATAAAAGAAACATCTCCACTGTCTAATAAAAACCTACTATAATAAATTTATTATACATATATACAAAAGAATAAATTATAAATATATATATAATCCACATAAAGAAAAAGAGAGTTGAGGGAAAGACTGTGGGCCAGAGATGTTAGCAGATTTGCAACAAAGGAAAGCAGCTGGATGGGCAGGACCTGTTTAGCACATGAAGAACGATGATCTCTAGAAGCTTGGAGAAGAAAAGCAAAAGAGAAGCAAGGTTATTTGAATCACCTAATCACCGAATCTCTGAAAGACAATAAGTTACCTGGACAGGTGGATGATTCTTTTTATGTGCTGCTGGATTCGATTTGCAAGTTGAGGATTTTTGCATCCGTATTCATCAAGGATATTGGCCTGTACTTCTCTTTTTTTGCTGGAGCTCTGTCTGGCTTGGGAATCAGAGTGATGCTGGCTTCATAAAATGAGTCCGGGAGTTTTCCTTCGATTTCTAGTTTTTGGAATAGCTTGAGAAGAATTGGGATTAATTCTGTTTTAAATGTCTGGTAGAATTCCCCAGGGAAGCCATCAGGTCCAGGGCTTTTATTTGTTGGGAGATTTTAGATAACTGATTCGATTTCTTCACTCGTTATGGGTCTGTTCAGGTTTTCTATTTCTTCCTGTGTGAATTTTGGTAGTGAGTGTGTGTTTAGGGATATGTCCATTTCTTCTTTTTTTTTTTTTTAAATGTTTTTTATTTATTTCTAGGGGAGAGAGAGAGAGAGAGAGAGACAGCGTGAGCAGGGGAGGGTCAGAGAGAGAGGGAGTCACAGACTCTGAAACAGGCTCCAGGCTCTGAGCGGGCAGTCAGCACAGAGACCGACTCGGGGCTTGAACCCATGAACCGTGAGATCATGACCTGAGCGAAAGTCGGACGCTTAACCGACTAAGCCACCCGGGCGCCCCATGTCCATTTCTTCTAAGTTGTCCAATTTGTTGGCATATAATTTTTCATAGTATTCCCTGATAATTGCTTGTATTTCTGAGGTGTTGGTTGTAATAAGTCCATTTTCATTCATAATTTTGTCTATTTGGGTGCTCTCTCTTTTCTTTTTGATAAGTCTGGCTAGAGGTTTGTCAATTTTGTTTATTTTTTCCAAAAACCAACTCTTGGTTTCATTGATCTGTTCAATTGTTTCTTTGGTCTCTATGTTGTTTATTTCTGCTCTGATTTTTACTATTTCTCTTCTTCTACTGGGTTTAGGGCGTTCTTGTTGCTCTGCCTCTAGTTCTTTTAGGTGAGCTGTTAGATTTTGGACTTGCGTTTTTTTTAATCTCTTGAAATAGGCCTGGAGAGCAATGTACTTTCTTCTTAGGACTGCCTTTGCCACATCCCATAGATTGTGGATTGTTGTGTTTTCATTTTCATTTGTTTCCATATATTTTTTAATTTCATCTCTAATTGCCTGATTGGCTCATTCATTCTTAGATCAAGTGGGATTCATTCCTGGATTACAGGGCTGGTTCAACATTCGCAAATCAATCAATGTGATACATCACATCAATAAAAGAAAAGATAAAAACCATCTGATCCTGTCAATAGATGCAGAAAAAGCATTTGACAAAATACAGCATCCTTTCTTAATAAAGACTCTAGAGCAAGAGGGGATAGAAGGAACCTACTTAAACATCATCAAAGCCATCTATGAGCAGCCTTCAGCTAACATCATCCTCAACGGGGAAAACCTGAGAGCTTTCCCCCTGAGATCAGGAACACGACAGGGATGTCCACTCTCACCACTGTTGTTTAACATAGTGTGGGAAGTCCTAGCATCAGCCATCAGACAACGAAAGAAAATCAAAGGCATCAGAATTGGCAAAGAGAAAGTCAAACTTTCGCTCTTCGCAGGTGACATGATACTCTACGTCGAAAACCCGACAGACTCCATCAGAACCCTACTAGAACTGATCCAAGAATTCAGCCAAGTTGCAGGGTACAAACTCAATGTACAAAAATCGGTTGCATTTTTATACACCAACAATGAAGCAACAGAAAGAGAAATCAAGAAACTGACCCCATTCACAATTGCACCAGAAACCATAAAATACCTAGGAATAAACCTAACCAAGGATACAAGAGATCTGTATGATGAAAGCTATAGAAAACTTATGAAGGAAATTGAAGAAGGCACAAAGAAATGGAAAAACATTCCACGCTCATGGATAGGAAGAATACAGTTAAGATGTCATTACTACCCAAAGCAATCTACACGTTCAATGCAATTCCAATCCAAATTGCACCAGCATACTTCTCAAACCTAGAACAAACAATCCTAAAATTTGTATGGAATCACAAAAGACCCTGAATAGCCAAAGTAATACTGAAAAATAAAACCAAAATGGGAGGTATCACCATCCCAGACTTTAGCCTCTACTACAAAGCTGTCATCATCAAGACAGTATGGTATTGGCACAAAACAGACACATAGACCAATGAAACAGAATCGAGAACTCAGAAGTGGACCCAAAAGTATACAGCCAACTAATCTTTGACAAAGCAGGAAAGAATCTCCAATGGAAAAAAGATAGCCTTTTTAACAGATAGTGTTGGGAGAACTGGACGGCAACATGCAGAAGAATGAAACTAGATTATTTTCTCACACCATGCACAAAAATAAACTCAAAATGGATAAAGGACCTGAACGTGAGACAGGAAACTATCAACACCCTAGAGGAGAAAGCAGGAAACAACCTCCTTGACCTCCACCGCAGCAACTTCTTACTGGACACATCCCCAAAAGCAAGGGAGTCAAGAGCAAAAATAAACTATTGGGACCTCATCAAGATTAAAAGCTTCTGCAAAGCCAAGGCAACAACCCACAAACCTAATAGGCAACCAACAGAATGGGAAAAGATAGTTGCAAATGACATATCAGATAAAGGGTTAATATCCAAAATCTATAAGGAACTCACCAAACTCCACACCCAAAAAACAAACAACCCAGTGAAGAAATGGGCAGAAGATATGAACAGACCCTTCTCCAAAGAGGACATCCAGATGGCCAACGATGCTCAGCATCCCTCCTCATCAGGGAAATACAAATCAAAACCACACTGAGATACCACCTCACGCCAGTCAGAGTGGCTAAAATGAGCAAGTCAGAGAACTCTAGATGCTAGCGAGGATGTGGAGAAACGGGCACCCTCCTACACTGTTGGTGGGAATGTAAACTGGTGCAGCCCCTCTGGAAGGCAGTGTGGAGGTTCCTCAAAAAATTAGCAATAGAACTCCCTAGGACCCAGCAATAGCACTGCTACGAATTTACCCAAGGGATACAGAAATGCTGATGCATAGGAGCACATGTACCCCAATGTTCATAGCAGCACTCTCCACAATAGCTAAAACATGAAAAGAGCCTAAGTGTCCATCAACAGATGAATGGATCAAGAAAATGTGGTTTATCGATACCATGGAATACTACATGGCAATGAGAAACAATGACATCTGGCCATGTGTAGCAACATGGATGGACCTTGAGGGTGTTATGCTGAGCGAAATAAGTCAGGCAGAGAAGGACAAATATCATATGTGTGCACATATAGGAGGATTAGGAGGAACTTAACTGAGGACCATGGGGAGAAGAAGGGGGCAAATGGTGGAGGAAAGGGAGAGAGGCAAACCATGAGAGACTCTTGAATGCTGACAAAAACTGAGGACTGATGGATGTGGGGGCGAGGGGGGAGATGGGCATGGAGGAGGACACTTGTGGGGATGAGCACTGGGTGTTATATGGAAACCAATTTGACAATAAACTATTTGTAAAAAAAAGAAAATAACCAAAGAGAATGTATGTTAGGTTTTCAAGACACCCTGGTTCAGTGGATACTTAGTGAGCTTTGAAACTAAGGTCTAGAAGGCATATGGTAAATCCCTATGAGACAAACTTCAAAGTCTAGACCACGCGTTTAGATTTCATATAATCTGATCTACTTAATAGTAGAAATAATCTGTCAGCATGATAAAGACATAATGAAAAATGAAAATCATTTCTAAAATATTAAAATAATAAAGCTGATAAGGAGCTACTATTATTGCCATCTTACTTTGGATATACAGTTAAGATTTCCTGTGTAGCATACCTAATTTTTAACAAAAATATTGATTGTTCTTATTACATATCTACATATTAAGGGTCCTCACTGTATTTGTTCATCTATGTATTGAGTACATATATTCTGTGTGAATTGTATTGTCCAGGAAGGTAATAAAGATTACAAAAAACAAAAACAAGAAACAAACAAACAGGGGTGCCTGGGTGGCTTAGTTGGTTAAGCGTCCGACTTTCGCTTAGGTCATGATCTCATGGTTCGTGGGTTCGAGCCCCGCGTCAGGCTCTGTGCTGACTGCCAGCTCAGAGCCTGGAGCCTGTTTCAGTCTGTGACTCCCTCTCTCTCTGACCCTCCCCTGCTCACGCTGTCTCTCTCTCTGTCTCCTAGAAGTAAATAAACATTAAAAACAAACAAACAAACAAAAAGTTACCTGGACAGGAAGGAACCAGAGACATAACTAAAATCAGGGAATTGGAGGTCTGTGTAAAGATTGGCTAAACCCTAGCAACAGCCCCTTTGCCCCAAACAAGTACTTGCCCACCTTCCCCAACACTTCAGAGGACAGGAATTTATTTCCATGGAGGAGTTGGAACACTATGTCTTAGGCCAGAGGTTAGGCATTATGTAAAAAGCAGATGAGAAAAGTGTATTTCAAGAAAAAAAAAACATGTCTGATGGAGATGTTCTTGGCTCTCTTTTGAGAGTCTTTAGCTAGCTTGCTGGCAGTGAGCCTTTTGGCAAAGGATTGGAGGATTCTTCTCTGGAGAAACTGGCCCAAGAGAAACGCCTACAGAAACTAACATTTGGGAGTCTACCAATGAAATGACCATGACCTGGCCAGATTTATAACAACATTGTGAGACTTAAACCCACTTATCTCAGAAGCTTATGAACCAAACTGGGGGGGGTGGCGGGAGGGGAGAAGGATTTGAATTATGGAAGAAACAACTTTGATACATGAAATGTTGTACCTAATAAACTGGAAAGTAGCAAAAACGGACTATTAATAAAACGTGACTCTGTTTTAGGTCCTAAAGGAAAAAAAAAACTCCATAAATTTTATGGACAACATTTTCTAGCTCGAAAGTTGGAAAATCATAAATCACCAATAAAAGTACTTGGTTGCAAGCAAGTAATGAAAAAATCAATTGGAAGGATAGCAGGGAGCCTCTGGGGAATTGGGTCCAGGCAGGTGAACCAGGCAAGATGTAAGGAAGGCCAGGACAGGCCCCAGAAGTCATGGTGAAGGTCTAGTTTGGGTGGCATCTTGTCAACTGATTTATTTGCTGCCACTGGAATCTTGCTGCTACACTTGTGTTTGAAGTCTCCACTGAGACTCACCCAGCAGAGGCTTACCTCTAAAGTAGAGGGGTTGCTGAATGTCAGGTGATACAAAACAACAAACATCCACTTTTGAAGATAACAATGACAACAACAACACAAGAAAAGAAAAAGAAATGCTTCCTAGTATTCACATGAATGTTCTCTAAAAAATTCTTTATTTTTTTAAAATAGTTTATTATCAAGTTGGTTTCCATATAACACCCAGTGCTCATGCCAACAAGTGCCCTCCTCCATGCCCATCACCTCCATTCCCCTCTTCCCCACCCCCATCAGCCCTCAGTTTGTTCTCAGCATTCAGGAGTCTCTCATGGTTTGCCTCCCTCCCTCTCCCTCACTATTTTTCCCCTTCTTCTCCCCCATGGTCCTCCGTTAAGTTCCTCCTCATCCTCCTATACGTGCAAACATATGGTATCTGTCCTTCTCTGCCTGACTTATTTCGCTCAGCATAACACCCTCAAGGTCCATCCAAGTTGCTACACATGGCCAGATTTCATTCCTTCTCATTGCCATGCAGTATTTCATTGTATAGATAAACCACATCCTCTTGATCTATTCGTCCGTTAATGGACACCTAGGCTCTTTCCACATTTTGGTTATTGTTGAGAGTGCTGCTATGAACATTGGAAAAAAAATAAAATAAATTAGTTAAGAGGATGAAAAGTACAGCATAGAGAATGTGGTCAATAACGTTGTAATAATTTTATATGGTGACAGATGGTAACTATACTTTTTATGGCGAACATTGCATAACATATAGAATTGTCAAATCACTTTGTTGTAAACTTGGGTCAATAACATTGTAATAACTTTATATGGCGACAGATGGTAACTATACTTTTTATGGCGAGCATTGCGTAACATATAGAATTGTGGAATCACTTTGTTGTAAACCTGTAACTAATATGACACTGCATGTCAACTATACTTCAATTAAAAATCTTTCTATGTTTTGGCTATTGTTGAAAGAATGAAATCTGGCCATGTGTAGCAACATGTATGGAACTTGAGGGTGTTATGCTGAGCGAAATAAGTCAGGCAGAGAAGGACAGATATCATATGTTTGCACGTATAGGAGGATTAGGAGAAACTTAACGGAGGACCATGTGAGAGAAGAAGGGAGAAAATAGTTGGGGAGAATAGTTTGTTCTCATCAGCCCTGAGAACAAAGTGAGGGCTGATGGGGGTGGTGGAGAGGGGAAGCGGGGTGATGGGTATGGAGGAGGACACTTGTTGGCATGAGCACTTGGTGTTATATGGAAACCAACGTGACAATAAACTAAGAAAAAAATGAAAAAATAAAAAAATTCTTTAAACTATTTCAAGTTAAAGGAGAAATCAATGTTGAAATGAAATCTATTTGAGAAGGAATAAACATGTGAGCAGAACTTCAAAACTGCCAAAGTAATAGGGTCACGTTTTTAACAAAGTATTTATTGGGAAAAATTTGAAGACAAAGCATATCACTCAATAAGCTAGAAAAATAACCACTGTTTCAATAAGGACAAAAACCTGAAATTGTTATAATCAAAGGAGAACAGAAAACATGGTCCTTAATAAAGTAACAGTCCTCCATTATTGAAAAGAATCTTACCTAATTTTGAAGTGAAAGGCAATTCTATTTGTTCAAATTGTATTTGTTCAAATGCAAAAAGATGAGAAGTTCATTTTATGTTGCTGCAGAATCAATCCTCAGGAAAGTAACCAGGCAAAGACAGCAGAAAGAAAAGTGCAGATCAATTTCATTTATGAGCATTAATGCAGAAAAACACGAGTATGGTATTTTCAAATTAAATACAGTAATGAAATAGCAGAATAACCACATTCCAAGCATTGTTTATCCCAATATTGCAAGAATGATTCAACAGTTGGAATCTATTACTCTAAATTAACATATTAATTGGAAAAACAAACACATTATATTATCTTCTCAATAGATGTCACAGTCTTTCCTGATTTTAAAAGGCCTCATTAAGCTAAGAATAGAAAACAGCTTCCTCATGCTGAGAAAACTCTCTATGAAAAAAGTATAGTACACAACCTAATAATTTCTGAAATATTAGATGCTTCACTTAGAAAGTCAGTGTGGTACAATGTTGGTTGTCTACTCATCATCCATTGCTCCTTTCTTCCTTATTAACAAAGCATCAGTATCCTTTCTGGAGACCAAGATACCCAGTTAAAAATTCACTTTCCTAAGCTGCTTTTGCTGTTAGAGATTGTCAAAGGATTGAGTTTTTTGCATTCAATTGTACCTGGAATTTCCTGTCTGTTCTAGAAATTTTCTTTTGCTTTCTTGAGAGGGGTTCACACCAAACTGTCCCCGGTTGGCTCTTATGTTTTTGCCTTGATTGCAGGAAGGAGCCATTTTCCAACCCCAACATGCTAAGGAAGATACAGAGAAAAACATGAAGAGCCTGATTTCAGTGTTGGCACTTTTCTTGAGCTGTTGTACCATACCAGCAATCTGTGAACTCTTAACTATTGAGGGAGAGAGATATGTTAGTTGACCTACTCATAGCTGAACAAATGTCTCAGTGAAGTGGCCAAAAATAAGACAAGAATACCCACTATAACCAATATTATCTAATGGGGTATTGGAGCTTATAGCCAATGAAGTAAGATGAGAATAATTAAATAAAAATTATAAACAGTAGCAGTAAGACAATTTTCTACCATTAACATGTAATATGTCTGCCTAGAAAATTCAAGAAAGTCAAATTGAAAACTATTAGAATAAAAGAGACTAAAAAGTGGGTGATTACAATATCAACATGCAATGATCAGTAGCTTTCCTAATCAATATTCAAGATCGATTGGAAAATATAGTGGAATAAACAATCTCATTCACAATAGTAACAAAATCCTAAAATAATTAATAGGAAATATATAAGATGTATATGATGGCAACACTAAAACTGTACTGATGGACAGAATGAAGACAGAAAGACTTCCCATGTTCTTGGATAGAATGACTCAATACAGTAAAGATATCAATTATTGCAAAATTGTTTTGAAAATTCAATGGAACATCAAGTTTAAGCTCCACAAAAAAACAAAATGAACAAAAAAGGTAAGTATACTTTAAAGCAACATCCAAATGTGAATGAAAATACACTATCATATGTCAGCATATTCTAAAACTGTAATAATGAAAGCAATGTGGAATTGTTACAGTAACAAATCAACCAACTAATTGAACAGAGTTAGGAAATAGACTCATGTTTGTAATAAAAGTGTGTGTGTGTGTGTGCGCGCGTGTGTGTGTGTGTGTGATGCCTCTTCTATGCATGGAATCAAGGACAATGTGACACTTCAGAGATTATTTATCAAAGGAAACATCATTTAGGTGGGTTACATTAGTTACATAAACGTAAGTGACCCATTGCCCTGGTGGAAGGGAAGGCAGAGGTGCTGGTGAGAATATTGTTAATTTAATATATAGGAAGAAAGGCCAGAGACCTCTGACCCTTTCCTTTATGTTGTCCAGTGTTGTTATAACCTCTTTGATGACTTGAGATTGTGCCACTCAGATCTGTTGAAATCACCAAGAATCTTGGAGGGTGCTCATCAGTAAGGAGGTGGATTGTCGGGGGGAAGGAGGGCTCTTGATTGGCTACCAGAGTTCCACAGAATAGCCTGGATTGGCAAATAGGTGGGGAGCTCTTTCTCACGCCAATTGTGGCAGAGGCTTGAACCCCCTTCTATTCTTGCCACTCTGACGAAATGCTGTGATCTGGGGGTGAAGGGTAAGCGTGTGAGTGGGAGCTAACAGATTGGCAAGCTTGGTATAAGGCAGCCACACTGCAGACTTTGAGACTTCAGAATCAGTGAGAGCACAAATACAGCAATGGAACCGTGTTCGCCAGACTGTGGAAGGGTTGATGTCCTGACCATTGCCTCGGGGCAGGGACAGACGTGAAGGTACTGGTGAATTGATTAGGCTTTGCAGTGCTCGTACTCTGCTTGGTATTTGGAAGTAGGCTTGAGGAAGGCCATCCCAGGTTTTGTTGGTTAAAGTTAGGAAAGCGAGAAGCTTTCCAGGAAGATACGGGATTTTTTTTGCTGGTAGGACATTGAGGTGTGCTGATGGAAATAAATCAGATATGACTATGTATGTTTCTCTGTTTAATGAAGATATTTACAGTGGTGCAATAAACAAAATCTGTATTTTTCCCTTAAAATTGGAAGATGGGATTACAGTTTACATGTATTGTTATAAAATTTAATTGTTTTCATTCTCCGTATATGTTAGACTTAAGTACACACAGACATGATCTCTTTTTTTTTTTTTTAAGTGTTTTCTAAGGTCTTATAGGGGTATACAAAAATGTATCTTTTTTCCATTTATTGATTAACATGAATTTTTTGTAGATTTTTGGTCTTATAAAAACAGCAAAGAATATCCTTGCAAATGTATCTTTGCATCATTGCATAATTTTATCTGCAAGATGAATTCCTAGAATTAAAACTGCTAGATCAAAGTATGTATATATGTATATACATATATATACACACATATATGTATGTGTATATATATATATGTGTGTGTGTGTATATACATACACATATATATGTGTATGTATGCATATATTGAAGCTACTATCAAATTGAAAATTTTGTTTCAGTTTGTATAAAGTCACCAGAACAATGTATGAGTGGACTTGGTTTCCTGCTGTCAAACACTGAATATTTTCAATCACATCTTCACCAATCTGGCCAATCTGATATATGGAAAGCGTCACCTCTTTAGCACCTTATTTTGAATTTCTTAAAATGTGAGAGGCTAAGAACGTTTTCAAATTTGTTGGCCATTTGTATTTCCTTGTAGTGGGGTTGCCTGAAATAGCCTTTGGGCTAAATATTGAGCTAGTATTAATATCACCTTTTAAAATATCTTTTTATTTCATTTTATTGATGTATTTTTTCCACATTTTATTTTCAACTTTCCTCAGTCATTCTGTTTTGCATATTTCCTTTGGAAATAATGAATTATTTAACCTAATACAATATTCTTTATTTAATAGATAAATTGAAACTAGTCACATTTATTGTACTTCTTATCTGCTTGGTCCTTGTCAGGGTGTATTGTTATTTTACTTATGTGTATTTGAAATTTTTAAATATAATGTCCTCTCCCATTCCCCATTTTATTATTAGTAAATTAAATACGTTTTCTATTTCTTCTTGGTTCCTTAGTGGTTTAGGAAGTATACATTTCACATATATTCCGTACTAGTTATACTTAATTAGTTAATTATTTATTTATTTTGAGAGAGAGAGAAAGAGAGAAAGAGCACACTTGCTGGGGAGGGGCAGAGAAAAAAGAAGAGAGAATCCCAAGCAGTCTCCCTACAGGGCTCAAACACATGAACCATGAGATCATGAGCTGAGTTGAAATCAAGAGTTGGACACTTAACCGATTGAGCCACCCAAGTGCCCCTAATTATACGTCATTTTTAACAGACTCATTCAAATTAGCTATCCAAATGAAGACCTACAATATTAATAGCCTCCCTCTTTTGAACAAGATAGGATCTCAGCTTGTTTTAACTTCCTTTCTGTGCTTATCATCCTCTCTTTTCTCAAAAAAATATGGGTTTTGTTGAAATAATCTGAAAATTTAGCTTCAGGTTGCAATTTATTATTATTGACTAATTATTATTGTTATTATACCCATTATGTGTTTTATATGCTCCACTTCTATTTGTATATATTTTTTTCTAATAGGAGCAGTTAACTTTGCAGATAGCATCAAAGTATGTTTATATTTGCTCTAAGTTTTGCCTGTTTGTAGGTTATCACTATTTCTACTCTGGCATATTTTCTCCCTTCTTAGAGTATTGCTCAGCTTCAATTTTGCTTGTTTGGTACACTTCTTCAAGGATTTTTCCCAGAAATGTATTTAGATAATGTTCTTTTGAGTTTTTATATATCTAAAAATATCCTCATTTTTCCTCACATGGCAAAGGAATCAAATTTTCCTGTTTATAGCTTTTAAATGTCACAATCCTTGCACTGAGTGTTGAAGAACAAGTTTGAATTCCAGTCTCCAAGTCAATGGAGAGAAAAGGAGACATTCCAGACAGTGGAAATGATATTTGGAGAAATTTTAGGACACTCATTTTCATGAGTTTTGTCTTTGCAGATGAAGCATGGAGAAAAGGGACATATTGAAAATAAGGATGTAGCTACAGAAGAAAACAAACAGAGTAGTTTGGGAAGTGGAAAAAAAGAACCATAAATGTAATGTTTTATGATATCATTTTACAGTTGAGGACATTGGTAGAAACAGTTAGATCTTATAATAGCAAGCCAGTATTACATAAATGAGAAGCCAAGATCAAAGAGAAGAACAAAAATGAGTTCAAGAGATCAAAAAGAATGAGAAAGATTTAGACTTATAAAGATACATAGATGATAAATGGATAGATCAATAGATGATAGATATAAAATTGAATTTGCTAGCAAGAATTAATTGGTGGCTCAAAGAAGACAGTGAACATGAAAGGTATAGAATGTTTATTTGAGGAACTTGGTTTAAAGGGAAGAGAGGCCTAGAATAGCAGTTGGATATTAACCTTTACACAAAAATGATGAAATGGCTGTGATTGTCCATCTCCCCTCAAAATGCAGAAAATAAGTCTGGAAATATGAAGAGGTCTAATGCTGGATTCCATCTACTTTTGCAAACCATTGTTCCTTCTCTTGACTTGAACTTAAAGTAGAATTTTATTTCTTATTTATCTGATGATATTCCAGATGTAAAGTTTACTATTCCAGAAATATTCCCAGCCAGAGCACCTGTTATGGTCGTAACATAAGACCGACCACTGACACTGGCCAAGCCTTCTCTGAGAGGCCGCCTTTGCTCTTTCTACAGCCACATGCATTTATTTCTAGAGTAAAATCATTATGGAAGATGGAAGACTTTTCGCCATAAATTTCCTATGACATTCTTCAAGCGACCTCGGTTTACCACCAAGTGAGAAATTACAAATAAGAATTTCACAGAGACTGGGTTTACATAGCTCAGATTATCTGTCCTTGGTAGTGGAAAATATTTTCTCTCTATTTGGATGCTTGGATTCAGCCCCATGGGCTTTGTCTTAGATGAAGCAAGGACATCAGGCTTAGTTACAGCCGGGGTCTCCCCAGCTGCCTTAGCTTATCTAAAATTGCTCAGGGATAGACTAAATGTCATTGAGAAGGTAACAGCCAAGAGGTCCATCAGTAACACTGTGAGTGTCCATTTTGGTTTTCTGTATCAGGCATTACGAAATGATTAAGCTATCTTAAGTAAACTTTTTTTTTCTCAATTTGCAAAGAAGACCAAATACAGCCGAGAATTCTAAGAACAGGTATCCCAATTTCGAGCTTTACACCATGAGATAGAGTTTGATGTAACCTCTTCTTACCCCTTTCTCATACTCTGCTGGCACAAATAGCCTGTCCCTGGCCAAACCGGGAGGTGATCTTGGAAACATTTCCTCTTCTGTCCTAGGGTAAGATTTCTCAGTGGGTAGATACCCCTCCCATCTCCACATCTCCACCCCCCTTTTTAAAGTAGTATAAATGCAAATGGGTTGAGTGATTTATACCTGCCCTCACTCATAAAGCTGGAGAAAATTGCTTTTATATAGAGATGATTCCTGCTAGTGCTCTTAGATATATATATTTTTTATTTTTCCATAAGCAGACTGTGCTGAGCAGGGAGAGGGGGTAGGTGTAATCCTTCATTAACTTGACAGCAGAAAAGCACTTGACAATGTCACAGCGTCCCAACTCTGGGCAGTGTGTGAAAAGTGACCCTGTCTCTTTATAGGAGAACAGGGAATGGAAGAAGGTGTCTTTTTCCCTGAACAGAAGCTGGAAGGAAAGGAAATATTTATTTATTTCATGCTCTCTATCAGGATTAAAACCTTTTATTTTTTGTTAGTTTTTACTTTGACACTCTCTAAAATAGGTAATCATATTCCCAATTTTATAGATGAAGAAACTGAGGCTAAAGAAGTTTAAGACACAGTACTTTCTAAGGCCACATATCAGCACTCTTTGCCTATTCTGGAACAACTCAGTCGTGCAGAATAGTGAACCTGGTCATCTAACTGGTTGATCCCTTGGGAGGAGGAAGTGCTGAACTAATTCAAACCAGGTGATGATAATGTTCACTTGTTCCAAAAAAGAGTCACGATAAGTTTTAAAAGCCTCTCCCTCTTTACAATGCACACAGTAAACATTCCTGTAGGTCAATGGGCTTCAGATATTTTATAGAAACACATTTTATATTGCAGCTGTAACTACACACATGCATATTATTTTTCCAAGTTGTTTATTGCATTAGAAAATGCTGGCTCTTTCACTTTATGATCACTTATATGATGATTTGCAATCCAAAAATCACTGCTTAAACCACAAAAGTGAAAAAAAAGTTCAATCCCATCTCACCCAATATTTTAAATTATTTCTCCAACTTTCTCTGACCTACTGACACTTCTCGTTTCAAGATGTAACTGCTTGATCTGCTTTTTCCTTCAGGCTACTCTGCTCATTGAAGATGTTTGACCATCATAAGTATATTTGGTAGAAGTTAGGCCTTGGATTTCCCTAAAGAAAGGTTAAGGTTTAGACTTGACCTCTTAGAGCCATATATTCAATCTTAATAAAAAGTATAGGCAATTGATTTATTTTGACTTTGTGAATTTCTCATCTCAGGGTCTTAAACCACAATGCACACTCAAGTCTCTTGCTTGAGAGTGTCATGGAATTTAAACTGGACAACATCTGATTAATGCTTTGCATTGGTGGACAGGGCTGAAAGTGGAACAGAAACTGGTAACTTGTTTTCTTAGCGTCTTTGGCACTGGCCTCACTATTCTGTTTCTTTAGTTTGCAGGTAAATATAATAAGTATATAGGGCCACCTAGGTAGCTCAGTTGGTTAAGCATCCAACTTTGGCTTAGGTCAGGATCTCATGGTTCATGAGTTGGATCCCCACATGGGGCTCTGTGCTGACAGCTCAGAGCCTGGAGCTGGCTTCAGAGTCTGTGTCTCCCTCTCTCTTTGCTCCTCCTCCACTCATGCTCTGTCTTTCTTTCTATATATCAAAAATAATAAACATTAAAAAAATGAATAAGTATAGAGGTGAACTGTAAGATAGAAATCATCTAGTATATATACTAGTACATACAAGCTAGCATAAATATGTGATATTCTTTGCTCAACTTATGCCTCGTATCAAGTTCTAGAACCAAAAGGAATTTAAAGGTTTATTGGTGGTGGTAGCTTCAGGGGTCACAGGATCTACACATGAGTGGCATCTCTTTGGAAAATCAGCAAAAGGAAGCAGAGATCCCATGTGTCTCAATGGTGAGGTCTTATCATCAACTTTCAGTATGAATCTTTTTTGCTGCTTTTCATGGAATTCCGTGCATCTTATAAGTTCAACAAATAAATACGTATTTATAAATATGTTAAGGATTTTGCTTTTAGGAGCTGAAGAAAGAAAAGGGTCTTAATTCTAATTAATTTTTAATAGGAAAAGATGAGGTGTGAAAGTTGTTTTTTGTATGTTTCTGCCTAATACCTTTCCTCCTACTTTCCTTGGATTCTCAAGATTTCCTGAGCTTCCATCTCCTCAGTCCATCCTCAGTATTTACAAGTCCATTGATTACTTTTATTTACCTAGTACTTCTGGATACTAGGCGTGCAAGGTGCTGCCTAGGAAAGATGTTTTGAACACAGTCTCTTCCTATAAGTAATGCAGAATCCAGGAGACATGAAAATAGCTCTGTTATTCAAAGTAGTATTTGAATAAGTGAAAATCTATAAGAAAATACACAGGGGAAGGAGGAGCCAGCAAACTTCCCAGAGATAATGTGACCTTTCAGGTATAATGCAGAACCAAACACTTTTATTATTAACACAATCAGGCAGGCTATTTCAAAAGCTATCAGTGTCTTTGTTGGAAGCTTCTTCCTAAAACACAGCAATTCATAGCATAAATAGAACTTTCAATATTCTGTCTCCAGTTTTACCTGGACCAGAGAAATGCGCTCAGACTTAGATGTCTTCCTCAATTGACTTCTTACACAATTACAAGCCTTAACTTCTTAAATAATAATCTGCAAAAGAGTGGCTTGTTCCTACAGTCTATTTTGCATTGTTACCTTGGAAATAGATTAATTTTGCATGTACGTAAAAGTTCTCTTAAAACTAATTTCTCTTTTTGAATTAACACAGATAAATAGGTTGGAAAACTATAATGCCATATATAGAGGCATTCCAGGTCAAGAATTTCTTGAACTTGGGGCACCTGGGTGGCTCAGTTGGCTAAGCATCCAACTTCAGCTCAGGTCATGATCTCACAGTTCATGGATTTGAGCCCCGCATCAGGCTCCGTCCTGACAACTAGCTCAGAGCCTGGAACCTGTCTTCAGATTCTGTGTCTCCCTTCTCTCTGACCCTCCCTTGCTCATGCTGTCTCTATCTCTCTCTCAAAAATAAATAAAACATTAAAAAAAGAATTTCTTGAATTTTACTCATAATTTCATTGAATATGAGCCCCCAAGGATGTTTTGTTCATTGATATATCTCAAACATCTAGAAACTTGTCTGAAAGACTGGTGTTCAATTAATTCTGTTAAATCATTCCCTAAATTCTGAAATCTTCACAAATCTAGTTTGAGTTTCCTCAAGGACATGACAAAATGCAGTCTGGATTTACAACTGAAATTAATCAAACAGTGAGAATTTATGGAGCACCTTATATGTGTGCATTCCACAGTGTTAAAACAAAAAAGAATTATGCAAGGATGGTCGTTGGGTAAAAAATATGGAATAAAAAAGTTCACATCTCTTAGATTGCTCTCTTCTGCTTCCTTACAGAAATAATGCTATTCTTTACAGTATAAATGCCCTGTTTCTCATTACTCTTTCTCTAGCTCTCATTGCCTTGTTTATTCTTGTTTAAGGAAGATATAGCTTAATCATTTATATAATAATTTGAAATTAAGTAAAAAGGACAATGAATGGGAATGTCTACCTAAATTGATCTAAATAAACATGTGTTTCTTTAGGGCAAAATTTCTCAGCTTTGGTACTATTGACATTTTGGACCAGATAAAGATGTTTTGGGGTCTATCCTCTACATAGTAACATATTTAGTACCATCTCTGCCCTTTACCTACTAGATACCAGCAATATATCTATGCTCACCATGCCCTCTTACTCTGTCATGAGAATTAAAAATGTCTCTACACATTATAAATATCTCCCGGGGAGAGGAAGAAAAATGTCTTCCTAGCTGAAGATGACTGCCTTAGAGAAATGTATGGTTTCTCCAAGGATATTCAAGGTGTTTCCTGCTAAAGGAATGTCAAGAACTTGCAATAGGTATAGTAGGAAGGCATTTGTTAAGAGGTCCTTTGAAATGCTTGTAAGGTGACTGTTGAATTTACCTTTTAGAACAGCGCGAGTTCAGGGCACTCTTGTGCCCTTCAGCCTGGGGTGGAAGTTAGGCAAACCAAGCCTGAATGGGCTAAGGGCTCTTTTTAATTGAATATATGGGACTAAACTGTGACCCCATCCTCAGCCCCAGTGTCCTGGCCCCATTTTTATGATTATTGGGACATAACCTTTACCAATACTTAATGATGACATGATTGTATGATTCTGATATCATGATAATTACAATCATGACAACTACATTAATGAGTGCTTCATATGTGCAGGTGCTGTGCTAAGCACTTTATATTAAGTAACTTACTTAATCCTTTTAGCAACCTTCTGTAATGGATGAGGATAACTGTGTAGCAGGTAGAGAAGACTATGCTAATAATCATCATTAGTAATACTGAAGTGTAGAAAAAAAATCTTCCTGAACAGTTGATGTGTGCAGAATACTCTGAGAAATGAAAGGAATTATATTGCTCGCTGTCTGTCTTTAAATAGTTGTTGAAATGGTTTGTTGTGTCATTTAGCCTTCTGAATTGTAACTATTTGTATACATGTCTGTCTCTTTCTACTAGACTCTTAAACCACTTGTAAAGGTCTGACTTCTTTCTTTTGGTATCCCTGTAACTTACCACATAACAAATACTTCAGTGTGTGTTGAATGAGTAAAGGAATGGCTAAGTGGGTGGAGGGTGTGTGTGTTAAAGACAACAACACCACAAGTGAAGGAAGTTCTGCTGCCTTGCATTTCCAGGTTATATGGTTCAGATGTCAGACTTTTAAAAAGTACTCTCTTTCATACCTCTTGTTGTTGTTGTTGTTGTTTAGAGAGAGAGAGAGAGAGAGAGAGAGAGAGAGCACACACTAGTCGGGGAGGGGCAGAGAGAGAGGAAGAGAGAGAATCCTGTGCAGGCTCTGTGAAGTGTGGAACCTGACTTGGGGTTAGATCTCAGGAACCGTGAGCTCATGACCTGAGCTGAGATCAGGAGTCGGATGCTTGACTGACCGGGCCACCCAGGTACTCCAGGAATAGAAAGTTCTTAAAGGCTACTTTATAATGCCATCCTTGAGGGTCAGAATGAAAGAAAGAATGACATTTCTGCATCACCCATTATGTGTTATGCCCATTCTCAGGTGTTATCTCATTTTATCCTTCTATGGACCCAGATAGGTGAGCATTATTTCCATTGGTTTGAAGATAAAACAACATTAAGGCTAAGCAACTAAGGATCAAAGAAACTATTAAATTTGGACCCAGATAGATAGGCATTGTTTCCATTGGTTTGAAGATTAAACAACTAAGGCTCAAAGAAGCTGGTAAGTTTCTTTTGTTTCAGATTGATCAGTAACTTTACAGGAGATATCACCTGGACTGCATTCTTTCTTTACGGTCCAAGATGCATATTGATCTGACTTTCACCCTCCCCCTGGAAAATTCTGTTATATAAAATGACTGTGCACTTAAATGCAAGGAAAAGATTGCATTATTGCCTTTTCTCTGACATATTGTGGGATTCTTGTGTCTCATTTTTCTTGTCCTTAAAACATGAGCATTGCTCACTTCTGTCATCAGACCATGTCCGTGAGAACTTTGAAATTCTTAAATGAAAGACCTTACATAAACAACAAAGAGGGTATTCCAGTGACAGTAAACAATAGAAAGCAAGTAACTTGGGGCTAAAGTGTCAAGTTTAATTCTTTGAATTCTTTTATCTCCAAGCAGAGCCAGGGTGGGCACATCTTCCCCAAAACTTCCCAAGAACCACACACTAAAGAGTTGGGAATTCTGTTTAGTTCTGCTAAAGATAAAGAGTTAACTGAATCACACCAGGATTCCAGTCCATGGCTCCAAGGAGTCTAGGTACATCAGACCAGATGTTCAGACCACTGAGCCATGCCCTACAGCTGTCCCAGGGAAACATTTTTTAGACTCAGAATGAACATCTTACTTGTCATCATTGAGCCGCATGTAGCTTCCAGCCAAGTGAAGGCTGGTACTACTTTTAATTTGTTTGCTATTGTTAAACTGTGTTCATTCTTGTGGTCTATTTCATTTGTGTGTGAGGAAGGCTTAAACGAAACCCCACATATTTGCACTCTATCTCTCATTTGGTACTGGGGACAGGCTTAATTGAGGACAATTGGAGATCTGCCCATTGACCAGTAGAGTCACGAGACCGTTGTCTTGTTTTCCAATAGGAGAATAAAGCTTAGCAACTGCTTCCTTCTGACAACTGCCAATATTTAGAAATTTCTAGGCCCTGTTTTTGGGTGTTATCCTGAGTTTCATGGAGAATATTATTTTAGCCCGTTAGTATTTCGGAACACCTCTACCTTCTGCTTTTTCATCCTGTGTGCTGATTGGGAATTTACCAGCATAAAGATGGAACAGCTGGAGTGCAGCATTAATAAAAAGCAGGAAAAACATCTGGATTCACTTATCTTTTGGACAGAAGCCTCTTCCCTTGTGTCTAATCCAGCATGCACGAGTTCTGGGTACCAGGTTAGAGAATAGAATGTCCTAGGACATTGGTGTCTAAGATATTTTCCTTTTTCATGATATCAGAAAAGATGAAATCATTTGAGAAGCATTTTTCCTTCTTTCAACTAGCAACTGTGCAATAGAAATTAGGTTAAGTTCCAAGCCAGTACTTTGGTAAAGCTGATGCCCAACTAAATACATGGGGTAGGTAGTATTCCCTCCCTACCCCCCTCGATGGCAGTTTTGACAATGGAAACATTGTTACCTTAGAAATATGCACCATTGCGTAAAAAGCTTTTTATCTTGGGACCAAAATAAATGCTTTCGTGGTTATAAATACACTAAAAGAAACCTCAAGAAAACCTGGAGCAAATTAGTCAATTGATGTCAAAATGACAGGGGCTATTGTATTTGTCTTCTTACTGCCACAGCCTGGTTACAGCCTTCCGAGTTCCTTTCTAATAGCTTCCTTCCACTTAATTTACAATATTTGCTATATTTTTATTTGGGGATATTAGGTATTGTTTACTTTTCTCCCTTGGCAGACTGGTTAATTACTTGGACAGAGATGATTTTGCCCGAAAATGATGGAAGGAGAGGAAATATATCACTGCACTTTAAATCCTCTCAAAAGGGGATATATAGATATATATACTCTTAAAACCCATCAAATCCTCTGCTTATTCAGTCCACTACTTGCAGCATGTTGAATCTTTTAATGTCCCTTGTCTGATACCAGTTCAAAGAAGACCCACTTGTGCATGTATTCAAGAGCCAGGAAACCACCTTCCATTTCGAAATTGACTGACACTGAAATACTTTCCCCTTTGCCTTCTCATCTGAAATTAAAGCTTTGGAAGTCACTGATGGCCTGACAGTGCCCACGTGGGGCCGTTAATAACTGAAGACAAATATCTCCAAGGAATGCATTCCGAAAACAACTTGATTTAAGCCAAACTTTCTGAGAGATGGCATGGGTACTGAGATGCCACATGAATCCACCGTCACATTTTCCTAGCCTTTTGCCTATTCACGTGTCTCACTCTGCTTCCCACTGTTCTTATATTCTTTGTTCAGACTATCCTGAAATGTGTGGGCTTTCTGTAAGTCTTACGATTTGGAAATGGAGCAAGCATCAGACACATTGAAAGTAACCAGTTATGGGCAGTAATAAATTTCAGTCAAATAAACATGGGAGTTCAGTGAACGAATTTCACTCCCAATGTATTTCTTTACCTCTTATCTCCTTCCTTAAACATTTATTGGTTCTGCATTTTGTGTGTGTATGTGGGGGGTGGGTATTGATGCTTACAAGAATCTGAGATATGCCATTATTTTAGTATGGACATTCAGAGTAAAAAGACAAAGATAAGGATGTATGGGGGCATATGATTTTTCTATAATGTCATTAATTGGCATCTGGATTGGTTAGGGCTTTAGTAGCAAACTTAGCCCTTAGATTTCTTTATAAATATTAATCAAATCTTTATTACAGTCTTATCCAAGGAATTATGGTATATAAAGCAGGAAGCACAAGGCAACTGAATGAGCCCCATCAGTGCTATATGAACTTGCGCTCACAGATGCACTTCAACATGATCTGATGGAGACAGGTTGAAATAGGAATCACAGCTCCATTCTTCTTGCCTCTATTCATACAGCCAAAAAATGTTTAGTGAAAAGATAGCCCTCCATGGCAGTGTCTTAGAGCAGGTTGTTATGTATACTGACGCATCATGTAGAAACTGTCAAGTCTCTTGGATTAAACCCGTGGGACATGCAAGAAATGCAAACGAACAAAAGTAGGAGAAGATGACATGAGATTCAGAACATTAACAATCTTTTTGCCAGATGTTTCTGAATGAATTTTGGGAGCTAGAAAAGAAAAACAGAAAGAGAAAATAAAGGGAGGAAAATTCCAGAATTCCTTGTATATCATGGAATTACATTGTTGCTCAAAAAAATTAAGAGATCAAGGTCATGATTATAGGTCTGATGATCCACATCCTCACTGAAAGGCAAAATGTTTCAAGAGACTTCAGTCTTTGAATGTGAAGAAAGTTTAAACACAAGCTATTGGACATGGAAAGAACAGTTATATTTATTTATATGAATTTGTGTGTTATTGCTGGTCTCAGATATATGTCTATATTTAATACATAGTGTCTCTTCTTTCCAAAAACCTTGTTATTTAAGTTGAGGGTACATTTAAAAAAAACAAATATTTGATGTAAACTCCGAGGTATAATAGTGACAAAAGTATCTGTTGTCATGATCTTAATCTTCTTGTTAGAGAAGATGAGAGAAACAGTTTTGTCTTCATTGCACTTATTTTATGAGCTTAATAAATAATAAAAACATCCAGAAATGAAATTATTTCATTTGGGAAGGCATGTTGTGGAATGAATAAAGTTGGCTGTCAAGTACATTCTTTCATCTTCCAGAGCTTCAGTCTCCTCTGTAAAAATTAAAGTGTTGATTTACCTGTTCTTAAAGTGTACTTCCAGCCAAGATGGAATCTGCTGGATATGTATATCGTAAAATATATATCCACATACACTTTAAAAGAGGTATACGATCATCATTAGTGCACTAAGAGCAAGCAAAGGGGCAGAAGATGGACAATCACTGAAATATGTTTGTGGGCTGATGACTTGCACCACTTCCGCTCCCTAGGTTTGAGGAGACTCTGGGAACTTGGAGATGATTAGAATAGCTGGCCAAAGTTTGACAAGTTGATACAGAGAAGCCAGATGTTAGAGAATGAATGTTTGTGCCCACCACCCCTTTCATACATAAAGTCCTATTCCTGGATGTGATGGCATTTGGAGGTGGGGTCTTTTTAAAATTTTATTTTGAATTATAGTTAGTTAACATACAGTGCAATATTGGTTTCAGTAGATATTGGTGATTTCATCACTTGCAGTGCTCATCACAAGTGGCCTCCTTAATTCCTATCACCCATCCAGCCCATCCCCCACCCACCTCCCTTCATCACCTCCCAGAGTCTCTTATGGTTTGTTTTCCTCTCTCTCTTTCCCCCTGCTTCCCATATGTCTGTCTGTTTTGTTTGTTAAATTCTGCATATGACTGACTTATTTCACTTGGTATAATACATTCTAGTTCCATCCATATCATTGTAAATGGGAAGCTTTCATTCTTTTTGATGGCTGAGTAATATTCCATTATATATATAAAATTCCATTATACACATATATAGTAATATTCCATTATATATACATTATACATTATATACATTATATATACATTATGTATACACAATTACATAATGGAATTATATATATAATGGAATATTACTATACATAATAATAATTATATATAATTCCATTATATATATACATATATATACACATGTAGAAGATAGATAGATGATAGACAGATATTTGGGCTCTTCTGTAGTTTTGCTATTGTAGATAATGCTGCTATTAATATTGGGGTGCATGTACCCCCTTTGAATCTCTACTTTTGTATCCTTTGGGTAAATACCCCATGGTAAAACTGCTGGATCACATGGTGGTTCTATTTTTAACTTTTTGAGGAAACTCCATACTGTTTTCTAGAGAGGCTGTGCCAGTTTGAATCCCCAGCAACAGTGCAGGAGCCTCCTCTTTCTCCATATTGGAGGTGGGGTCTTGAAGAGGTAATTAGGTTTAGATGAGGTCATGAGAGTGCGACCTTCATGATAGGATTCCTGGCCTTATGAGAAAAGGAAGAAAGACTAGAGCTCCCTTCCTGCACTTGCAGGTAGAGCAAAGGAGGACTCAAAGAAGTGGGATAATTGGATTGAAATGTTTTATCTAGGTCACAGTCTGCATTTTAGTATGCTCAAGACTGGTCTACTGGAGTGAGAAAAGAAAATATTAGAACGGGTCTTTTTATTGCTCTTTTATTTTTAAATTAAGAAATCAAAGTTTTGTAATATTGAATGTACAGAGGATATATATTATATGCATACTTTATGAATAAATACATGTATATTGGTGTGTATTCTCAAATTCATTTTATTGAGAGTTATGTGAAAATAAAGTTTGGAGATAGGATTGCTCTAGGTAAGTTGTTCCTACCTTATTTGAGATCATTGAATCTGACTTTAGAATCTGATAATATTTCTAAATCCTTTGCCAAAACAGTGTACATCTTATGCATTTTTATGTGATTGAAATACAATAGAATAAATTAGGAAGAGAAAAAGCATACACATTTAAAAGACTTTATGAAATTTCAGGTTTATAGAACATCTGCAGCCAAAATAATGAATGTTAGATTTGTAGTAAAAGAAGTTGGGGGATGAAGAGGCACCAGGGTGGCTCAGTCAGTTAAGCATCTGACTCTCGATTTGCTCAACTCAGATCATGATCTCACTATTCATGAGTTCGAGCCTGACATAGGGCTCTGTGATGACAGTGCAGAGCCTGCTTTGGATACTCTGTCTCTCTCTCCCTGCCCCTCCTTCCTCTCAAAGATAAACATTTAAGGGGGAAAAAAAGAAGTCAGGGAGGAGAAAATAAGGAAATTAAAGAGATATTTAGAAAATAAACAAGAATTTGGTAATAGGTTTTGTCAGTGAGAAAAAGAAGTGGTTGTGGTTTTTCTCAAGATTCTCCTTTGTGCATATGTGGAGATGATCATATTATTATATTACAAGGAGTATGTTTCTGGGGATAACAGTGAATTGAGTTTGGAACATTCTGACCTTTAGCTTTATTGTAAAACATGAGTGAGAAAGAAGAAAAGCAGTGGGAGTAACAGGTCTGCGATTCTGTGAAACAGTGAATTTGAAGTTATACATTTGAAAGCCATTTGCATGTATGTGACAAAACCATGTGACTAGTAGGGGACTCCCTAATAGCACATGTAAAGTGAGAAATGACGTTCTGGAAAATAACCTCATGAAAACCAATACTCGGGCCTAGGTCAAGAAGGAGGAGACAGTGTGAAAGACTGAGAGGGACACTGAAGAGAAGCAAGAAGAGAACTTAAGAAATGATATCAGAAACGACAAGTCGGTGGGATAGCCTGTTAAGCTATAAAGGTCATCATCGTCATGTATGCAAACATTTTCAAAACTTGTGAAGTAAACTTGTAATGACAGAAGAATGAAAAAGTAGAGACAGAAAACATTTAAAAAAGATGGACATAGAAGAAGACCAAGGAAAGTCTGAGTGTCTATATTAAAAAATTGAGCAAACTGGCCATGAGATTTTTTGTTTTTGTTTTTGTTTTTGTTTTTTGAAGGAGAGAGAGAAGGAGAGCATGAGTGGGGCAGAGTAGGGGAGAGAATCTTAAAAAATTTTTTTTAAACATTTATTCATTTTTGAGAAACAGAGAGAGACAGAGCTTGAGTGGAGAAGGGGCAGAGAGAAGGAGGGAGACACAGAATATGAAGCAGGCTCCAGGCTCTGATTTGTCAGCACAGAGCCCAGCATGGGGCTTGAACTCAAGACCTGAGCTGAAGCTGGACGCTTAACCGACTGAGCCACCCAGGCACCCCAAAGAGTAAGAGAGAGAGAGAGAGAGAGAAAGAGAGAGAATCATAAGCAGGCTCCATATGATCAGAGTGGAGCCCAACTCAGGCCTCGATCCCACACCGCTGGGATCATGATCTGAGCTGAAAACAAGTGTTAGACACACAACCAACTGAGCCACCCAGGCATCCTTTCTTTTTGTTGTTTTTCAAGACCATGAGTTCTTAACTGTGACTCTGCACATGCTGATGACACCTTCTCCCCACTCCCACAGCTTTACTTGGTTAACTCAGCTCATCCCAGGCCTCAGATAAAGGTCACTATTCCAAAGAGGCCTCCTCCAGACTTATGGACTAAGAAAGCTAGAACTTCTTTCTAGAGGCTCTTCTTTAGAGCAGCCTCCATTTCATCTTTCATGGAACTCATTATATTGGCACATAGTAAGTTTTCAATAAGTTATTCTGTTGAATCTGAAGTTTCCTTGAAACCCTCTTAGCAGTAGTATCAAGTGGACATTAACTATATAAGCCTGGACTGCTGGAGAGACAGTTAATTGGAGCTACAATTTGTGAGACAAATGGGTGAAGGGGTAAATGAAGCCATTGGTTCTAGTAGGATCCTTAAGGAGAGAGTAAGACACAAGGAAGTCTAGGATTGAGGAACAGGGACCATAACATTGACTGGCCCTGTAGAGGAAGATGATTGTCCAAGGGAAGGAAGAAGCCAGTAAGGAAACAACTTGGGGTGTTCCAAGAAGGAGGGTGTGGTCAACCGTGGCTGAGGTGTCCAGGAAGATGCGAGGTGAGCAATGTCCTTTAGATTCAGTGATACTGACGTCATTGTTGACCTTGTTGAGGCCTGTTTTGGCACAGTTATAGGGGAGGAACCAGTTTGAATTGGGTGGCAGGAGAGTGAATGGTATATGAATGTTAAATGTGAGTTTTTTAATGCCTTTCAGGTGGCTGTTGTGAAGAACATTCAGAGGTGTACTTTTTTATGGAAGCTTTATCATTTTAGATCAATTTTAGGTTCACAACAAATTAAAAGAAGGTACAGAGATCTTCCATATACTTTATGCCCCCACATATGCATAGCCTCCTCCATTATCAACATCACTTGCTGGAATGGTACGTTTGTTATCAAGGATGACCTACGCTAATGTATCATCATCATTCAAAGTTCATAGTTTATATTAGGGTTAACTTTTGGTGATGTACTTTCTATGGGTTTGGACAAACATATAATGGCATGTATCTATCATTATAATATCATAAACAGTATTTTCACTGCCCTATCCTTCACCCCCTCGTAAAAACTACTGGTTCTTTTACTATCTCCATAGTTTTGTCTTTTCCAGAATGTCATATAGTTGGAAGCATATTATAGATAGACTTTTCAGATTGGCGTCTTTCACTTAGTAATATGTGTTTAAGGCTTGTCTATGTCTTTTTGTGGTTCATTAGCTCATTTCCCTTTTAGTGCAGAATAATATTTCCTTGCCTGGATGTACCAAAGTTTATTTACCCATTCACCTACTGAAGGGCATCTTGGTTTCTTGCAAACTTGGCAACTATGAACAAAACTGCTAGATACATATATGTGCAAGTTTTTGTGTGAACATAAGTTTTCAACCCCTTTGGATAAATACCAAAGAACATGATTGCTAAGTTGGTGCACTTTTTTTTTCCCAACTAGAACCTAAATTGTTAATGCTGAAAATCTCCACAAATAATCCTTATTTAAGCATTTAAATTTAGCTTATAAATCTTATTTTGCCATTTATTTGTTTTAGTTTTTAGTACTATCCTTTTTTACTGTGGTTAAAAAACCACATAATATGAAATCTACCCTCTTAAAATATTCTTAAGTGTACATTACAGTACTGCTGATTGTATGGACTTTGTTATGCAACATATCTCTAAAAATCTTTCACCTCATGTAACTGAAACTCTATATACATTGAACAACAGCTCCTCATTTTTCCCCACCCCCAACCCTGGCATCCCCCATTCTACAGTCTCCATCATGAGTTTGGCTACTTTAGGTACCTCGTATAAGTTGGGATCACAGAATATTTGTCCCTCTGTGATTGGCTTATTTTACTTACATAATGTTCACCAGTGTCATGCATGTTTTAGAATGTGACAATATTTTCTTCTTTTAAAAAACTAGTTAATATTCTAAGTGTGAGTATACCACATTTTCTTTATCTGTTCATCCATTGATGGACATTAAGGTTATTTCCACCTTTTGGCAATGACTGCAAAGAACATGATGGTATGAATATCTCCTTGAAAGCTCATATTCAGAATCTCATAAGTGGGATTGCTGGGTCATATAGTGGTTCTACTTTTAATTTTTTTAGAAACCTCCATATTATTCATAGTGTTGCACTATTTAATATCCCCACCACCAACACACATGGGTTCCACTTATTCCACATCCTCAACAATTCCTGGTCTTTCTTTCTTTCTCTCTCCCTTAATCTCTCCCTTTCTCCCCCATCCCATTTTCTCTCATTCTCTTTCCCTTCCGATCTTCCTTTTTCTCTTCTTCCTTTTTATTTTATTTATTTGTTTATAATGGCCACCTTAACAAGTGTGAAGCGATATTACTGTGACTTTGATTTGCATGTTAAGCACCCTTTCCTACACTTGGTCATTTATATGCTTTTTTTGCAGAAGTACATATTCAAAACATTTCCACATTTTAAAATAAAGTTATTTGCTTTGGTCTGTTTTGCTATAAGTTTCTTATATATTTTGGATATTAATCCCTTATCAAATATAGAGTTTGAAAATATTTCCCATCCACTCTGTAGGCTGTCTCTTCACTCTGTTGACTGTCCTTTGCTGCACAGAAAGCTTCAGGGGGTCATATTCAAGAAATCATTGCCAAGCCCAATGTTATAAAACCTTTTATCTATGTCTTCCGACAGGAGTTTTATGAATTCAGTTCTTGTACTTAAGTTTTAAAACAATTTCGAGTTGATTTTTGTGTGTGGTATAAATCAAGAGTCCAATTTTATTTTTTTGCATGTGAATACATAGTTTTCCCAACACCATTTGTTGAAGAGAATATCCATTCCTCTTTGTGCACAGTTTATACCCTTGTAGAAGATGTTTAATATAACCTTTATAGATAGATAGATAGATAGATAGATAGATAGATAGATAGATAGATATCATCTATACATATATATATTTGATATTCCTGGGCTCTCTAGTATGTTCCACTGGTCTGTATGTCTCTCTTTATGTCGTACCATAGTATTTTGATCATTATAGATTTATAATATGTTTTGAAGTCAGGAAGTGTAATGCCTTAAGATTTATTTTTCTTTCTCAAGATTGTTTTACCATTTGGGATCCTTTGTGGATCCAAATGAATTTTAGGCTTATTTTTTCTATACTTCAGAAGTGCCATTAGGATTCTGATAGAAATTGTATTAAACCTTATATTGTTTTAGATAATATGTAATTTTCACAATATGAAGTCTTCTAATCCATGAACATGAATGTCTTCCCATTAGTTTGTAACTTCTTTAATTTCTATCATCAGTGTTTTGCAGTTTTCAATATAGAAATTTTCACTTCCTGGGTTAAGTTTTATCCTAAGTATTTAATTTTTATGCTCTTTTAAATGAGTTTTCCCACTAATTTTCTTTTCAGATAGTGTATTTTTTTGTGTATGGAAATCCAACTAATTTTTGCATATTGCTTTCATAGCTTGTATCTCTACTTACTTTATTATTTCTAATGGTTAGTTTTGGAATCTATCATGTAACCTGCAAGCAGAGATAATTTTACTTTTTGTTTTCTAATTTGGATGCTTTTTATTTCTGTTTCTTGCTTCATTACTCTGGCTAGGGCTTCTAGTACTGTGTTAAATAGGGGTTAGAGTGGGCATCCTTGCCTTGATATTATAGGAAAAGCTTTCAGTTTTTCTCTGTTGTGTATAATGTTAGATGTGGGCATTTCAGATAATAGTTTTATTATATTGAGGTAATTTTCTTCTATTTATAGTTTGTTGAAATTTTTATCATGAAAGTGTATTGAATTTTGACAAGTAGTTTTCTATATCTATTGAGATAATCATGTGATTTAAATCCTTTTTTTCTGTTCGTCTTTTTTATATGCTAAATCGTTATTGCATCCTAAGGATATATCCCTTTTGGTCACAGGGTATGGGGATCGTTTTAATGTGCTGTTGAATTCTGTTTGTTAGTCTTTTGTTGAGAATTTTTGCATCTGTACTCATTAGGGATATTAACCTGTAATTTTCTTTTCTTGTAGTGTCTTTTTCTGGCTACAGTATCAAGGTAATGGTGGCCTCATAGCACAAGTTAGGAAGTGATCTCTCTTCTTCAAGTTTTTGGGTAGGTTTGAGAAGAATTGGTATTAATTCTTCATTAAGTGTTTAGAAGAATTCTCCAATGAAGCCATCTGGTCCTAGACATTTTGGGGGGGATATTTTGCATATTGATTCAATACCTTACTAATTATAGGTCTGTTCATATTTTCTATTTATTTATGATTCAGTCTTGGTTGGTTGTATGTTTTAGAAATTCATCCATTTCTCCAGATTATCTAATTTGTTGGCATATAATTGTTCATAATAATCTCTTATGATCATTTTTATTCTGTGGTGTCAGTTGTAATATGTCAGCATATTTGAGCTTCCCTAACAAAAATGCCATAGACAAGGTGGTTTACAAACAACAGAAAGTTGTAACTCAGTCTCTTTCATCTGTTCTCAGTGGGATGACTTTGGTGGTTTTGAGATTTTCAAGGTCAGTGCTTATTATCCTCTTGGTTCTTTCTAGCACTAAAGGATTCTGAAAGTGTAGTCTCATGCCCCCTCTTCTCTTCCAAGGGTAGATGGACCTCAACTGCTTCTCCAGATTAATGTAGGCAGAAAAATATCTACAGAATACTTTTAATCTTTCTCCTTGTCTTTTTGAAAATCTCAGATTAATATTAATGTTCCCATACTGCATCACTGTTTTCTCTAATATTCCCTTTTTCCTTCTCTATAGAAGTTTTCCTTCCATTATCACAAAGTCTTGGTCGAAATGATCACCTTTCCTCAAAATTCTGTTTATCTTCTGTGATGAGTAATTTTATGTGTCAGTTTGGCTGGGCTAAGGGATGACCAGAAAACTGGTAAAACATTATTTCTTGGTGTGTCTGTGAAGATGTTTTTAGAATAGATTAGTATTCTCATTGCCAAGTAGTATTCCTGGGTGTTATATGTAAGTGATGAACCATGGGAATCTACCCCAAAAGTCAAGACCACACTTCACACACTGTATGTTAGTCAATTTGACAATATATTATATTAAAGAAAGAGAGAATATATTAGCATTTAAATCAGAAAGTACCTAAAGAAGATTTCCTGAACAAAGTAGGTCAGCACCATCCAAGTCTTTGAGAACCTGAATAGTACAAAAAGGCCAAGCAAGGGAGAATTTGCTCTTTGTTTGTACCCTAAACACTCATCTCTCTTGCAGTCAGACATCACCATGCCTGGTTTTCAGGCCTGCAGACTTGGACTGGGATTTTCACCATAGACTCCTGTGATTTGCAGGCCTTTGATTTTGACTGAATTACACCACTGCTTTGCCTGATTCTCCAAATTGCAGATGGCAGATCATGGTTATGCAGGGAGGCTGGGTATGAGGATACAGAGGGTCCAATAGGACCAGCCAAGAGGGTCTCTGGCTTCCTGCAAAGTAGAAATCAAACACGAGCTGAGAGGAAGTGAAAGAGAATTTTATTAAGGATATGGAGTGTAGATACAGATAGAATTTCCAGGAGACTCAGAAAAGAAAAGAGCGTGAGTCTCATCTTTGCCTGGGGCTTAGAATTTTATTGAGGTCATTGATCTGGTGCACATATCTTCTCAGTAATCCAGGAACAAAGAAAGACCAGTGTTTAGGTGTCCTCCATAAGTCACTTATGCCCTGGAGCCAGAGGCCTTGATGTGTCAGTGGTCTTGGAAAAAGTTCATGTGACTTCACCTGGTCACTCATTAAATGTTATCTATTGTGCCAGAAGTCTCCAAAGAAATCATTAAATCCTTGACCTTTAACAAGGAGGACATATATTGTCTATTTTATAAAGTGTGTGTAAGGTGTGAGTATAGATCCTAGCAAAAATATAAGCAGGAAAAGGAGTAAAAAAAGCAGTTTTTCATGGGGTCCCTTTAGGTTCCCTGTCTCAATGGGATTTCTTTTTTTTTTTTAATCAATGGGATTTCATGTCCTTTATAATTATGAGAGCCAATTCCTGTTTTATGTAAACATATATAAAATGTGTGTGTGTGTTAGTGTGTATTCATATTATATTGGCTCTGTTTCTCTAGAGAGCCCAATTTAATGCAGATTTTGGTACTGAGAGTGGTGCTAGAGGAACAAAATTTTAAGGATGAGCTTTCTAAATTGGTTTTGGGGTATATGGAGTTGGCTTTCTGATCCTAGATTTAAAGATGCTGATCACCCTATTTTGAGTAGTAAAGAGTGAGCTGATAGTCAATAGTGTGAATTGTTTGTGGAAATACACAAAACATCTGCATTGAGTATTCCTAATCAGCCATTTATAAGAAGCAAGAGATAAGTGACTCCTTTTATGAGACTTGCAAACATTTTTGAAAAACTAAGGAATGCAATAACATTGGTTTGTTTTTCCCAATATTGATGGACAAAGTGATGGAAGAAAAATACAATCTCCAAGATTCTAATATCTGGCTCAAGTCCCCCATAAATGGCCTAGGAATTTCTATGTGTTCCCTGAAGGGAAGATTTGTATCATGTAGCTGAAGGGTTAAAATTGCTGTAAATCAATGCAGAACTTCATCCTGTGATAGATTGAACTACAAAGCAAGTTTAAACTCCATTCTCACAGTGTCTACTGTTAAAGTGGAGGTATTTATTGAGAAGGAATAGAACCTGTAAATTGGGATGGGAATATGTAGGGAAACCCTGATGAAGCTGGTGACATTGAACCTTTAAATTCTGATGAGTCTTTAAATTATATGAGTCTTTTGGAGAAGTCTCTCCATACCCAGAGGAATTATACTCCCCACCCACAGTAATATTAGCCTTTCTACTTTGGTCTGAAGGTATTAATTCTGCTTTGTTTGAGGTCTCCCCTGATACAGTTACCATGCAAAAAAAAAAAAAAAAAAAAAGCCAATGTTTCTCAAGACCCTCCCCCATCAGCTCTTTTGCATCTAGACTTATAATTAGACTCAAATCCCAGCAAGCCCTAAAGATGACGCACAAAATTTAACCCATGAAGAAGTGTGCAAAACTCCAAAATGATTATTTGAATTGTCTAATGTGTATAAACAAGAAAACCAGGTAACATCTATGGGAATAGTTACTAAGGTGTGGGATAATGGTGAGAACATTATACGAAGTTGGATCAGGCAGTATTTACTGATATAGACTCACTAAGCAGAGCTTCTGCATTTAATTTGCAGCTCAGGGAGTTAGAAAGGATTCTAACACTTTGTTTGGTTCATTGGCAGAAACATCAACCAAAAGATGGCCTTTTGAGAAAGTTAGAAATGCCTAATCTCCCCTGGTTTAATGCATAGGAAGAGATTCAGAAATTTAAAAGGGATAGGAATGTTGGAATGCATTTAAGACATAACCACCCTGAGATGGTCCCGAGGACATATGTTTCACCAACACTCTGAGAAATAAATCTGTGAGGGGAGTCCCAGTGTCTTGAAGAGCTCCATGATCATTCTTTTCTGTAGGCCAGACCTATGGAAAACCTAAATACAATAGGAGTAGGTGGTCTGTGTTGGCAGGGGTAAAATTAGGGCACCCAACCACCAAGGCAAGGTGGGTGTACTTACAATAATGAACAAAAGAATCAAAGAAACAATTGGAATAGTCACACATGCACAAACCAGTGGCTTTGGCTAGTTAGTCATGGTGTTCCTAGAAATGAAATAGATGGGAAGCCTACTAAGTTCTTACTTTATCTGTATAAGCAGATAAGTTCTAGGTCAAGGGAACAGAAATCTAACTTGAATCATAAAAACATAGTCATAATTCTTCAGTCAATTCCCAGACTTGAGCCAGTTTACAGATCCAGAACCCCATGAATGAAGGACAGCCAGGACTCCTTGAGCATACATATGCTGCCCAAAATGTATATTGTTATTCATTTTCTCAGCTTTCCCTAACAGGACTTATGATGTTTTACTGAGGTACACTGTACATTGGGGAAGAGGAAATAATCAGACCTACTGGACACTGGCTGTGAACTGACATTGATTCCAGGAGACCCAAATTGTCACTGTGGTCCCCTAGTCGAAGTAGGGACTCATGTGTAGGATCCCTGAAATTATTCTCTGGTTATTTTCTCAGTTCTAGAATGCATAATTGGAATAGACATACTAAGTTCGTGGCAGAATCTTCACATTGGCTCCCTGGCTTGTGAAGTGAGGAATATCATGGTGGGAAAAGCCAAGTAGAAGCCACTAGAACTGCCCCTACATAGGGAAATAATAAATCAAAAGCCACCCTGCATGGAGGGATTGCAGAGATTAGTGCCATGATGAAACACTTGAAAAATGCAGGGGTCCTGATTCTGGCCACATCTCCGTTAGACCATTTATCTGGCCTGTGAGGAAGACAGATGGGTATTAGAGAATGAGAGTGGATTATTGGAAGCTTAACCAGGTGGTGCCTCCAACAGAAGCTGCTGTACCAGATGTATTTTTATTTCCTTAACGCATCAACACATCCTCTGGTACCTGGTGTGTAGCTATTGATCTGGCAAATATCTTTTTCTTCTTATTTGCCCATAAGGCCCAACAGAAATGGTTTGCTTTGACCTGGAAAGTGAAGGAATGCATTTTCACTGTCATACCTCAGGAATATATCAACTCTGACCTACTTCAGAATTCAGTTCACAGGGATCTTGGCCACATTTCTCTTCTACAAGATGTCACACTGGTCCACTACACTGATGGCACTATGTTGCTTGAACCTCAGAAGCAAGAAGTAACAACTCCTTAAGACTTATTGATATGACATTTGCTTATCAGAGAGTGGGAAATGAATTGGACTAAAATTCAGGTTTGTTTGTTTGTTTACTTTAGTGGAATTTTTAGTTGTATGTGTTAGGATATCTCCCTTCTAAGGTGAAGTTCAAGTCATTGCATCTGGCTCTTCTTACAATGAAGAAAAATGTACAGTTAGTGGCCCTCTTTGGATTTTAGAGGAAACATATTCCTCAAAGGGATGTGTTACTCTACACTATTTATCTAATGACTAGAAAAGGTGCTGGTTTTGAGGGGGGATGAAGAATAAGAGAAGGCTATGCAATACATTCAGTCTGTTGTCCAGGCAAGCAACTTGCCTACTGGGGACATGCGATCCAGAAGATCCATGGGTACTTGCAGTGACAGATGGGGATGCTATCTCGAACTATTAGTGGGCTTTTGTAGGTGAACTGCAGCAGGCCTTCAGAATTTTGTGGAAAATCCCTGCAATCACCTAAAGAGAATTACTATCCTTTTGAGAAACACCTTTTGGACTGCTATTATCCTTAGAAGAGTATGAATGCTTGACCATGGGCCAGCCCTCAAATTACCATATGACATGAGCTGCCTTTCATGAACTGGGCACTGTCTGATCCACCAAGCCATAAAGTTGAGCATGCAGAGTAGCACACTATGATCAAGTGGAAGTGGCATGTGGTTTGGCTCAAGCAGGCCTTGAAGGCATAAATTATTAGGAGCAGCCCCAATGTTCATGGTCCCCACTCTTGCTATGCTGCCTTCTCTCTCCCACCCTGTACTTATAGTCTTATGAGGAATTCTCTATAGTCAGTTGGCAGAAGAAGAGAGGACTCAGGCCAGATTTACAGATGGTTCTACATGATATGTAGGTACCATCCAAAAGTGGACAGCTGTAACATTACAGACGCTTTCTGGGAGATCCCTGAAGGACAGTAGTGAATGGAAATCCTCCCACTGGGCAGAAATACAGGAAAAACAGCTGGTTGTACACTTCACTCACAAGGAGAGATAACCAGATGTGAAAATATATATTGATTCACGGTCTGCAGTTAATGGTTTGGCTGTAAGATCAGGGACTTAGAAGGAATATGATTGGAAAATTGGTGACAAAGTAATTTAGGGGAGATATGTCAGTAGGCCTCTCTGAATTGGCAGAATATATGAAGCTATTTGTGTCCCATTGATGGGTGACTTCAGCAGGGGAGGGGTTTAAGAATCAAGAAGATACCCACTCTGTGGGCTCCAGTCATCCTGTATTCCTCGCACCCCAGTCATCTTCTAATGGACTCTTGAACGTACTGGTCATGGTGACAAGGACAGAGGTTATGCACAGACTCAGAAACATTGACTTCCACTCATCCATGCCAATCTAGCTATGGTCATGGCTGAGCACCCAGTTTGCAAGAAGCAAGACCTAAACTGAGCCTCCATTCCTGGGGTGAACAGCCAGGTAACTTGTGGCAGGTTCATTTCATTGGATCACTTCCAACAAAGAAGGGGAATAGTTTTGTCCCTAATGTAACAGACACTGTGGATATAGATTCGCCTTCCCTGCACACAATGCTTCTGCCAATATTGCCACCTGTGGAGTTACAGGATGTCTTATCCACTGTCATAGTACTCCACACAGCATTGTTTCTGATCAAGGAACTTCACAGCCAAAGTAGGGCAGTGAGTGTGGCTGATGGAATTCACTAGTCTTACCAGGTTCCCCACTATCCTGAAGCAGCTGGTTTGATAGAACAATGGAATGACCTTTTGAAGACTCAGTCACAGTGCTGGCTAGGTGACAATACTTGGCAGGGCTGGGAACAGGCTCTCCAGAAGACTGTGTACGTTCTGAGTCAGGATTGAATATATGGTGTTATTTCTTCCATATCTCGGATTCATGGGTCCAGAAATGAAAGAGTGGAAATGGGACTGGCACCTTTCACTATTACCTCCAGTGACCAATCAGCAGAACTTAGGCTTCCTGTTTGTGTGACTTTATGCTCTGCTGGCCTAGAGGTCTTCGTTCCAGAGGGAGGCATGTTTTGACCAGGAGAAACAATGAATCCATTGAACTTTAAGTTAAGATCGTCATCAGGTCACTTTGGGCTTTTCATGCCTCTGAATCAATGGGCAAAGCAAAGAGTTATGGTGCTGACTGGGGTATTAATCCTATGAAAAAAGGGAAAATTGATTACTGTTCTATAATGGAAGTAAGGAAGATTATGTCTGGAATATAGGCGATCCCTTAAGGCATCTCTTAGTAGTACCATACCCTGTGATTAAGGTCAATGAAAAACTATAACCCATTCTAGGCAGAATTAATAAGGGCATAGGCCCTTCAGGAATGAAGGTTTGGGTCACTCACTAGGTAAAGAATCACCAACAGCACAAGTGTTTGCTGAAGGCAAAGGGAATATAGAATATACAGAAATGAGGACTGTTAATTGCCATGATTATCTCCTCCTTATTTTGGTAAGAATATGCTTGTATGTGTACATACATATGGGGTGTAAATATCTTTGTTTTCTTTTTTCTTTTATTCCTTATCATGTAATATAAGATGAATTGAATATATTGGTATTTAAGTATTCATTTTACATCTTACTATTTAAGTTATAGGATATACAGAGAGGAATAAGTACCGTGCAAGAACTTTGCCCTCTCTTTTGGGAAGTAGACTGTGGGACTGCTCAGTCTCCATACTTACATGAGTCACATCTTATAATAAATCTCATATATATGCCATTGGTTCTGTGTTTCTCTGGAGAACCCTGGATAAAACACTCTCATATCATCGACCAGCTAGTCTTCATTAATCTGAACTAAAGTGAAAGAAATGTTTTATTTTTTTGTTTCCTTTTATTTCTGAGGATTAGAATTGCCTTTAAGGCAACTCAGGAATAAACCTGATATATCCCATTTTAGCAGAATTAGATCTCAATCCGATCCCTCCCCTCCATATTAATTGCATCATTTATGAATCTTGTTCTAGAAATTCCTATGTCATCATCATCTATAGGTTTTATATTTACAAAACTAGTGATATATAAACTAAACCATTTTTCTATACATTTTATCACATGTGGGATTCTCTAAGCACAATCAGTTTTATGACATTTCAAAAATTCTCATCCACTATTTGCTCTCCCTAGTGCACAAAATGGTAGCAGCTAGTTATGAAAACAATAAGATATTTGAAAAATAATTTAATCAGGTTAATGCATGTTTTAATGCATATCTAATTACAGTAAAAGAGATTTTACAGAGGAGTACATAGTAATGACACTGAAGATGGGTGCTATAAGCATTCAGAAAGAGGTGAGATGATATTAGGCCGAGGTTGATATATGGACTCAGAGAGGAAGTAAGATTCAAGCAGAAAGGATGGCAGTATTTAGAGAAGCAGGAAATTTGGGTTGCGTGAGCTGACTTAAAGATCTGAAAGCATTAAGTGAAATTTGGAGAAAGCTGACCTGTTTGGCTAGACTGGAGCATCTGAGGAGGATTGACGTGGGATAGAAACATGTAGAGTTCAAGTGGAAGAGGATCAGAATCTCAGAGATAGTTGAAAAATGAATGCTTGGATCACTGAAGACTGAATGATACTGATCTCTCTGTAAAAGCTGAGTTTGGTATGTGGGAGAATATGTGGGTGAAGAACAGCCTGGTGTTTAACGTCACCTGGTGTTAGGTCATCCTGTTTGAGATAGCTTACAAACAGGAAAGAAGGCAGAGTGAATGAAAGACTATTCAGTGGTTTATCAGTGGATGTGCTGTCTACAGACATTTTAATAAACTCACTGTGTCTTGCTGGTATAAACTTCTAAAAAAATCTGTTGATCTACTGTCTCATCTTCCTACTGCTTTGCTGCTCACCTGGAATCTTACAGTGCTTGTACAAAAAGGCTCAAGTCATGCTGGGCATCTCAAGAGCCAGAGATTCATCTGATATTAAATCTTGGTTTGGCTTCACTGTAGAGATGAAGAGATGTTCTTGCCTGAGTTTGGCAGTCACTTAGATGTTGAAGTCCCAGTGTTTCAAACTCAGCTCAAAACCCTTTGGTGTGTTTTGAGTTTGGCTCTTGGCAAGGCATAATTTCCTGTTTCTAAGAAAAAAGACTCATGAGAGAGCCTCCATAAAGCTTCTTGGACATCAAAACAACATTTTGATGAATTAATTGTAAATGAATCAGAAACATATGGATTCATTCTCTTGAGACACACATGTGTTTAAAGAGGGGGCAATTGCTGCTCAGGGCTAAATGTGTTTTGGGTTTTATCAAATGCAAAATGCTTAGGGTGAAAAGGAGCAAAAAGGATAAATTGGAACTTTTCCTTTTTCTTTAAATAGACCCATGCACAGTCTTATTTACTGCCACCTATTGTTGTTCCAGAAGAAATTCAACAGTTGGGACTAATCCCAACCAGTCAGGTCTGATAATTTTACATCCTTGTCAGTTGAGGCTTAAGAAATAATAGGTCTTGTTTGCATGTTATTAACAGAGTTCAAGTCAGACTACCTGGTGAGAATCGTTGTCTCTTATGAACAATTTGTAAATCCACTCGTCATTGATTAAATTCTCTTTTGTCCTCTTACATGTGCTGGCTGAAGTGCAGAGCACTTTTCTAGAAATCCTGTTTCAAAAAGTAATGGAACTACATGCCTTAAGATGGCGACTTTACAAAAACAGAAAATAGCAAGGGTTGGTGAGGATGCAGAGAGATTGGAACCCGTGTGCTTTGTTTGTGGGAATGTAAAACGGTGCAGCCACTGTGGAAAACAGTATCAGAGTTCCTCAGACATTTTGAAATAAAATTACCATATGATCCAACAATTCCACTTCTGGATGTATTCCTAAAAGAAGTGAAAGCAGGGACTTGAAGATATATTTGTTCACCCTTGTTTGTAGCAACATTATTCGTAATGGCCAAGAAAGTGGGAGCAGCTCAAGTGCCAATTGATGGATTCATGAATAAACATATTGTAATACATACATTACATCAGAATATTATGCAATCTTAAAAAGGAAGGGAATTCTGAAGCATTCTGTACCAGGGATGAACCCTGAGGACAAGATGCTAAGTGAAAGAAGCCAGCCACAGACAAAGACGGTATGATTCCACTTACGTGAGATATCTGGAGTGGTCAAATGCTTTAAGACAGAGAGTAGAATAGTGGTTACCAGAGTCTGCAAGGAGAGGAGAATGAGGCCTGGTAGTTTAAATGGGAGCAGAGTTTCAATTTTGCAAGATCCAAAGAATTCTGGAGATGGACTGTACTGACTGTTGCACAACAACGTGAATGTACTGAATGCCGCTAAACTACACTTAAAAGTGATTATGATGGTAAATTATGTATATATACATATATATGTAGGTATGTATGTATTAAAATAAAAACAATTTTAAAAACAACAAACCAACAAACAAAGGGACTTTAATCTGAATACCGTTGACCAGAGTAATACCAAGTCTATTTGACATCTGGATTCCCTTGGTTTTCGTCCTTGGGTCTAGGAGTCCAATTTCTGGACTAGAAGGATTTGGTTATACTTAGGAGAAGAAAGCTATATAGGCACTCACACATTTCCTGCCTCAGCCCCTTCGGACCAAAATTCTGTGACCATCTCCCAAACATTTCCCTTGCCCAAAGGGCCGTGCTTGGTGTACATTTTAATGAGCTTTCAAATCAATTTTGTGCTTGGAGGAGGAGGCATAGTTTGATTTGCCAAGTTCTGCTCCATTAAGGGTGATCCTGTTTGCTACTACATATTTTCGTATAACTTCTATCGAGTCCTAATGGACATATTTATACATAGAGAATACAGGAAAAGTGTTCTTGGTGAGGCTTTGTGAACAGCATTCTCACCACTACATAGAATATATTTTACCCTGAATGTTTCTTTCCAGCTTATTTCTATGAATACTTTATCTTTAGTCAAGAAAGATGGGGGGAAATGTATGGTTTTTGGGTCATATGATTCATTTATAATATAGCTCATTCCAAAAAGGATTTGAAATAGCTTACAAATAATAGATGTGAAAAGAGAGAAATAGGTCAGACATAAAGTTAAGATTAGTATTAAAAAATACATGCTGTAGGAACTGTATTGCTGTTACAGAAACATGAAGAATTTGGTTCTGGGCTTCCTAACTGATAAAGCAAGGAGGAATATACAGTCTATTTGATTCTCAGAAATCAATTGTATTCCACCCGACAGGGGTCGTCTTGAAATAAATACACCAGAGACCTTGGTCTGATTTTGTCTTTCATATTTACTTAATTCAACTTACCAAAAAAATTGGTGCTATGAAGGGGCTGAGAGCCTCATGTTTCCCAATGTTAACAGGCAACACTGGAATTGATACAGTCTGTGAATTATCCTTTTCTCTCTCTCTCTTCCTTCCTTCCTTCCTTCCTTCCTTTCTTTCTTTCTGTCTGTCTGTCTTTTTTTTTTCTTTTTTTGAATCATTAACATCTTTGCTTGTCCCTTTATTCCTTCTAGCTCTTTTAACCCTCCATTTTTTTTATTAGTATCTTCTTGAAAGGAAATAAGAATAACATGAGAGGAGATAAAATTCAAGTTTAATCTTTTCTTCTCTTTGTGCTTACCTGATTCCTTAAAAAAAAAAAACAGAAAAAGACAAAAAAAACCCTCTCAATTTTAGAATTTTGGTTCTTCTGGCTTAAAATACTTACTTTGAGGTCTAAAGAATTATATGGCTTTGACACCTTCTCTGATCCTGATTCTGTACTATGTTAACAACTTCATAATTTGGCAGAATGGAAATGACATTAGGTTAAGAGTCAGTGAGAGCTAGCACATGATGTGAGAAGTTACTGGCTTGTCTCCACCTCTTTCCTGGTCTCCAACACAGGAAGTGTGAACTACAGTCTCCTACATCCTTCTCAGCTGTACATTATGAGAGTTGTTTAATCTTTATGGGCAGAGAGGACTCAAGTACATGGAAACATCCTTATGTACAGTGTTATCTTTCAATAATCTCTAGCCAGGAAATGTTGGTAATGAAAAGACTACTTAAAAGTGATTCTGAGTTCCTTGGGGCAGAAGTCCAAGAAGAATATTTTCTGTAATTAAAAGGACAAGGGAATTAGCAAGGGACGAGGGGAAGGAGGTCGGAATGTCATCCTAGGATGAGAATGACTACTATATGCACAATGCAAGTTGGCACTCCAGATTGTTTTGGTTTTATTTCCATTCACTTAAAACAAGGATTTGTAGGAAATGGGGATAGAGGAGACATAATTTATTTTAGGTATCGTGCATTAATCATTTTTCATCTGTGAAGTCACCACCTGTAAGAAACATCAGATAGCAATAGACGTCATTCATAGAGCAATATGTTTTGTTTTAAGAAATACTTTAATGAGTGTGATTAAACTCCATTAAACATCCTATGCCAATGGGACAGGAAGCATTCTCATTGTGTATTTTCACTTGTGAAATGCCATGACTCAGGAAATACATAAACTTGAAAATGTATTCTGGTTGGGTCCATACATGCTTTGGGAACTGGGGAAGGGAGATGAAACAATCCGATGGCCCAAGTCTCGATTATTTGGAAATTTAGTTGTTAACTACCCAGATGATTTCCTTAATTCTCTGTGTCTCCCTTTTTTTGGAAGTAGAAACTGTTGTTTTTGCATCCAAAAGCAACTTATTTTTTCATTTAACTATAATACTTCAAATTATGTCCATGGCAATTTACTGGTACAACTTGGAGCAATCATTACACACACATTTACAGTAATTCTCCACAATGCTGCTTGTGATGGTCTTAATCTAAAACTGGTGAACTGGATTATTTTTAGCATAACCTCAGTATTTTGCTAGAAGGAATGCAAAAATTTTTATAAATGGAAAGGACAAATAGCTCTCATATAAAGAAAAGCCCTGGGTTAATATATATCCAGATAACACCGTGACTCCACAGACAAACTAGTGAACAAGCTGATAGGGTGTCAGCCCCGAGATGGACCTGTGACGTGGGCTCTTTTATTTTCCAAATGGGCCAGCCATAATTGGAAAATATTCTAGGCTTCATTGACACCTCAAATCATCAAATCCACATTTGAATTTAAAAATCCTTTAAAAAGTACTTTGAGAAAGAAAACATAGTAAATAATGCCATTTAAAAAAGTAAATGCGAGTTAGTAATGAGTCGTAACTTCACTTGGGTATATAAATTTCTCTTTTCTATCTATGTGTTTTTACTTCCTAACACAAAATTGCTGATACTTCCAAACTGGCTCCATCCACAGTGTAATTGATTGATTAAATGTAAAATATAAAAATGCTTAACTTGCCCTACCACTCCCTAGTTTGACAGACTGTCATGACACAAAAAGCCAAAGTCAAAGGAACTAGCAAATGCCAATCAAAATAAGTGAGGTGGTATGCGTATCCAAACACAAGTCACTTGGCATATTTTGAAAGTTTAGTTTTTGAAATAAATTCTTGTTGATTAAAAGAAAAGCTCAAATGTAATGATTTCATTTGGAAGATCTAAGTTTTGTCACAAAAATATGTTTAGGATAGTCTTTGATATAAATGCAAGATATAAAATTGGTGAGTGAATTTAAGTTCAGATTACAGGTGCTCCTGAAAGGCTTTTCCCCAAGCTTCCAGAATTGGCATTAACCTCTGTATTTTGAAGATTTCAGATTACTTTCTGAATGGAACCTGGTAAGCAATCCCTCATTGTCATTCAAGGTAAAAAAAAATCTTGGAAAGCTTCATATCTTAAGAATTGTTCAAGGATCCCTCGAAAGAGCAAGCCTTGAATCTCAACCATTTGTTACCATTTTATCATCTCTTCTTTAGGAAGAAACTCATTTTAGTTCAATTAGAAATATAGCCCATCTCATTTAAGTATTTTTTAATTGTGGTAAAATACACATAACATTTTTATATATATAGTTCAGTAATATTAAAGTACATTCACATTGTTGTGCAACCAATCTTAAGAACACTTTCCATCTTCCAATCAGAACCTATAAGCTCATTACATAATAACTGCCTATCTCCATCCCTCCAGTCCCTGGCAACCACCATTCTGCTCTCTGTCTCTATGGATTTGACTGATGGAGGTACCTACCTCCTGTATGTGGGAGCATAGAGTATCGTTTTCTGTGTCTGACTCATTGCACTTAGCATTACACTTTAGTCTCCAAAGTTTATCCAGGTTGTAGCACATGTCAGGGTCCTCTTCCTTTTTAAGGCTGAATAATATTCCATTGTATGTAGAGACCCCAATTTATTATCTATTCATCTGTTGATTGACACTTGATTTGCTTCTACTTTTTGGCTGTCACTAGTGTTGCTATGAACATGAGTATACAAGTCTCTTCAATAGTATCTCATTTTTTAAATAGAAATTTTATTTCCTACAAATTGGAGACAAAATAATTTATGAGACAATCTAAGATAGATGCTTAGCTGTTTTTCTTAAAAATTCTGAGTATAGTTCATACAGGATCTATTCTTCAAGTGATCAATATTAAATCAGCGATTACTTTGTAAAGGATTCCTGTGAAACTCACATCAAGTATGGTGGCCTGATATTGACTTTTCCCTAGCATTGAACTCATGAACAAGAAAAGTTACAGATTAAATTAAATGAGAGCAATTTAGACCTCTACTTCTTAAAACTAAATCAAGACTATACTTGATTATACTTTGAGAATTATAGTACATTGGAATGATCTTTAAAGAGATCAGATACAAAGTATCAGTGACTTGAAATGGGGTTGTGTTCTGATTTCTTTTTCTCTTAAGAATCACTTTACTGACTTAATAGTTCTTACACCGTTCATAACTCATTTACTAATTTAGTCATAAATTCTGTGAATCTTTATAGAACCCCTACTATTTTAGGCAGATTTCGAGGTGATAGGCATGTACGTGATCTTAGACTACACAATGCTTCTGCTAAATACAGATAATAAACACCAAAGTAATTTACCTCTCCCCAGAACAATTTTTCCCCAGTTATGGATAAGTGCTACAAAAGAAACAAAGCAGAATGATATCATACTAACACTAGAAATGGAGACAAGTAGGGGCTCCTAGGTGTCTCAGTTGGTTAACGCGGGACTTCAGCTCAGGTATGATCTCCCGGTTTGTGAATTTGAAACCTGAAGAAGCCTGCTTCGGATCCTTTGTCTCCCTCCCTCTCTGCTCCTCCTCTGCTTGTGTGTGCTCTTTCTCTCTAAAAAATAAAGAGTTTAAAAAAGCATTAAAAAAAAAGAAATGGAGACAAGTACAGATATTAAGAATACATTTTGGACAAAGTGCTGACAGAATCTATTGTTCTCTCACTGCATCCGGCCACCACATAAACACCCATAAGTCACACCACATGCCATGGAGGTTTATCAGTTAGAATTATTTCAGCCACAAGTAACAAATCTTAACTGGAATGAATTACCGTGATCATTACTGAATCTGAACATACATTAATGTGTTTTTGATCATTTGTGTGTCTCTTTTGTTTTCAATTAATCTCCTGCCAGATTGTTTGCTCTACTCTTTCCTTAGTGAATCACAGAAAATTTTAATATATTAAAGAATACTAAATATTTTGGATGATAAGTGATGTGAGTGATTTATTTTTCACATTTTCCCATTTGTCTTTAATTATCTTAAGAGCATTCAGATATTTTAAATTTTTATATAGTCAAATATAAACACAGGATCTTAAATTATTTTCAGTTTTTTTTTCTTAGAAACAGTGACTCTATCAACATAGAGGAGATTAAATATATTCAAACATATTTTTCCATCATAATAGGTTTATTTGCTTTTTTTATTATATTATAGAAATGTAGATACGGACAAGAGTAAACAAATCATTGTTCATCAAAAGCAATAACTGTCATGAATGATATTTATGGGTGGAGATTTTTCAACAACGTTATAATGTACACTATTTATTAACATCCTGTTTTTATCAAGATTTTTTGATCAATTTTTACATAATTTCATAGTCTTCTATAAAATTATTTTTATAACTTCCTGATTTGTATTTATTGGACTTAGTTTATTCAAATAATCTTTTCATTTGGACATTTTCCATTTTCTGAAATTATAGACTATGTTGCTAGGATAATTTAGTAATTAAATCTTTACAGACATGCATACTTATTTCCTTATGATCCATTTCCAGCATAAGTTTGTATGTCATGGGTGCATTTGTTTTAAAGTCTTCCATCAGGGTAAGAGGATAGTAATTTTGAAGTTGGACTGTGAAGAGAATCTGTCTCAGTTAGAATTCCGGCTTTGTCCCTTCCTACCTCCCAAACTCTGTCATTTTTCTTATTTGTATATCAATCTGTACTGGTATTTACCTCAGAACCGTTATGCAGGTTACATGAACTAATACACTTATCAGCTTAACAGAATATTTGGATAAGTGATCAATCGATACTTTTTATTATTATGTACTGCCAAATTATTCCTGTAAACATTATGCCTGTTTACAGTTTTTTTAAAAAATATTTTTATTTATTTCTAGGAGAGAGAGAGAGAGAGAGACAGCGTGAGCAGGGGAGGGTCAGAGAGAGAGGGAGACACAGACTCTGAAACAGGTTCCAGGCTCTGAGCTGGCAGTCAGCACAGAGCCTGACGTGGGGCTTGAACCCACGAACCGTGAGTTCATGACCTAAGCGAAAGCCGGACGCTTAACCGACTAAGCCACCCAGGCGACCCGGCTGTTTACAGTTTTTAACATTACACTAAAAATTCCCATTTACACAGGGTTGTTATTTTATTTAAAAAATCTCATTTTATAATTAGTGTTATTTTAATTTATATCTATGTAGATTTCTAGCAAGAATGAAGCCAGGTGTCTCTGTCGTTTGGACACCAGCTCAGGTCATGATCCCAGGGTTGTGGGATCAAGTCCCGCATCGGGCTCCGAGCGTGGAACCTGCTAAAGATTCTCTTTCTCTCCCTCTGCCCCTCTCCCCCAACTCATACTCTCTCCCTCATTCTCTCTCTGTCTCAAAAAAAAAAAGAAAGAAAAATTGTTAGCTAGAACGAAACTTTTAAAATCACATGTTAAGAGCTATATGTATTTTTTTCTTCATTTCTGAACTGCTTGCTCAGATGTTTTCTAAAATTCCTATTGAGATATTTGTTTCTTATTTATTATGATTTTTAAAATGTATTGATATTAACTCTTATACTTTAAATGATACAATTATCTTTTTTCAGTTTGCCTTTTAATTTGTATGTGTTTTGTCCTCATTTTTATGTACTCAAATGTACACCTTTTTGTGGGGGGTAGAAATTGTGGTATATATATATCATGAGACTTCCTGTGATCATCAACCTGTTTCATAAATTGCTTGAAAATTATGGACATTATAGGAATGAAATATAAAGTTTAATAGATCTGAGTTAATCTAAAACAAAAGCTTGAATTTAGAATTAAATGTTATTTTTTAAATAAAAGAATAGTAATATATTTTAAGTAGAATGTGTGTGTGTGTGTGTGTGTGTGTGTGTGTGTGCGTGTGTGAGAAGGAGAGAGAGACAGAGAGATGAATCCTGTCAGTAATTCTTGAGAAGATTTGGAACCATCTCAATTGGTCCTGTGAATGGAGACCTCCATCTGGTCAGATCTCCGGAGTCGTTTTAGGAAATAAGATAGGTACCTCGTCAAAGCCTAAATAGTTTTACCTGTTAAGATGTGCAAGTACAAGTGCAGTTACCTCTCTAGGAAGACAAAACCCAATTTTGCTGGAGACACACAGGCAGCCAGAATAAAGCCTGATCCCTCTCCATGAGTGTGGGCCAACTCTGCCTGGAGTATAAAATCTCTATTTTTCTCTGTCCTTAGCTACTATGCCCCTTCATTTTATTACCCACAGAATGAGTCTAGGAGGGAAAATTAAAACTTGATTTAATTGTTTCATATCTTGTGAGTGTGTTTCCAGTATAAAATGCCAGTTGTTTGGAGGAAAAATTATCTCCTAGATTCATTTTTGGAACTTAGTAAACTAGTTTTTTTTGTGCACTCAAAGAAAAGTAATTTCTACAGCCAACAAGAAAGACAGATTTACAATGATATTTATCTTAAAACTTAATAGCTCCATTATTTATGTGTTTGTCTTAAGTTCATCTGGTGTGTATTAGCACTCATGGAAAATAAGGTTCTCATTTAATTTACTTTCAATGATTGACTAATTTCTCCAGTTCCATTAATTTAAAATTCATCATTTCAGTATGCCTTCAGAAGACGATATTTATTTATTTATTTATTTATTTATTTATTTATTTTTTACAAATAGTTTATTGTCAAATTAGTTTCCACATAACACTCAGTGCTCATCCCCACAAGTGTCCTCCTCTATGCCCATCCCTCCCTCCCCCCCACATCCATCAGTCCTCAGTTTTTGTCAGCATTCAAGAGTCTCTCATGGTTTGCCTCTCTCCCTTTCCCCCACCATTTCCCCCTTCTTCTCCCCCTTGTTCCTCCGTCAAGTTCCTCCTAATCCTCCTATACGTGCAAACATATGATATTTGTTCTTCTCTGCCTGACTTATTTCGCTCAGCATAACACCCTCAAGGTCCATCCATGTTGCTACACATGGCCAGATTTCATTGTTTCTCATTGCCATGTAGTATCCCATGGTATAGATAAACCACATCTTCTTGATCCATTCATCTGTTGATGGACACTTAGGCTCTTTCCATGTTTTAGCTATTGTAGAGAGTGCTGCTATGAACATTGGGGTACATGTGGTCCTATGCATCAGCATTTCTGTAACCCTTGGGTAAATTCCTAGAAGACGATATTTTTAAAAAGTTTTTTTTAAGTTTATTTATTTATCTTGAGAGAGACCAAGAATGCATGAGTAGAAAATGGGCAGAAAGAGAGAGAGAGAATCTCAGGCAGGCTCCTCACCATCAATGCAGAGCCCGACTTGGGGCTCAAACTCATGAAACTGTAAGATCATGATCTAAGCCAAAACCAAGAGTTGGACACTTAACCAACTGAGCCACCCAGGTGCCCTTAGATGATGATATTTATAACATTTAAATTCATACATAAATTGATCTGTTTGCTACTATGCTAATTGAAATATTTTTTTATTGTCATGGGTTTCATTTTTTTTCCTTTGTTCTTTGACGCTTTTTGGCTGACATCTACCCTTCATTTTCCTCAAAGAAGTGTAGAATTTCTCAAGAGAAAAAAAATATCAAAACTATTCCACACAGAATTTTTTTCTAATTTTTGAACATTCATGTATGAATTTGGTGAGGAATGCTATGCTTATAGCATTTTCCCATCTGGGAATATTCATCTATCATCTATCTATCTATCTATCTATCTATGTATCTATCTATCTATCTATCTATCTATCAATATCATGATATTGTAATATCATGATATCTACTTATATATAAATATAGAATCTTATATATATTTTATATATATGTATATATAGTATATATATGGTGTATATATATCTATGTGGTGTGTGTATAGATATATAGATAGATTCCCCATCTTGGAATATCATTAATGTGTATATATATGTATGTATCAATATATATCATATCACAATATCATTATATATATATATATATAAGATTTTATTTCACGTTCCTGAAAAGTCATACTATATACTAAACACTGTATGTTTTGCATAATTAGATAATATGTAGGTATAAAATGTTTTTTTTGATATTTAATATTTTAAAATCTTAATTGCCAATGAAATATGGTTTCTTCATACACTCCTTCAGAGAATTGTTGATAAATAGCAAGACTACTCTCTGTCAGCCATTTATTTTTATCTGGATATCTTAGTAAATTGTCCTGGTCTAAGTGGTGCATCATTCTCTAGATTTCTACATAGATCATCATATCATCTACAGGTACATGATGCTATTCTTCTCCAAGTAGAAAGTGCTTTGTTTCATCTTTGTTTCACTTACGTATCGGGCATTTTGAAGATAATGTAAATAGCTAATGAAAACTATTTCATCTTAAAGTGTGGCTGTTTTCCCTATTTTAAGACATTTCCCATCAAAATGGCAGGAAAGGAATTTTGTGCCATCGTGTTTTCAAAGAACATCTATTTGACAATGACCCATGGACAAGAGTCCCTTTGTGGAAATCCAGAATTCCAGCAGAGAAGGTCCACCACATGGTTGGAGTAAATAAATAAACAAACAAGTATTTCAAAAAAATTTTAAATCCAAGATTGGACACAATGAAGAGGATAAGAAGAACAATTTCACTTTACCTGCATCACCTCACTCCCAAGGCAGCATAGCACATTGTCAAGAGAGATGGTCTTGGCCCACAACTTGTCCCATGGTGAAAAGTGAGAACACATGAGTGAAAAGCCAGCTTCCCCAGCAGTACCTGACGCTGCCAACGGGGCCGACTTTTTCTCTGTCTATCCAGAACTGAGGTGTTCTCCATAAGTGAGGTGGAGGGGGCGGGATGGGGGGAGTGTTGGGAGAGCATCAGCTGGGCAGTGAGCATCAGAGGGACTTGGATCTTACTAACCATTTTGCAGACTCCATCAGGAAGTCTACCCATGAGCCTCTAGGGATGCCTGGGATCCTCCATCTCCCTCTCTCACTGCGCCTACACCTCCTCACTCTCTCTCAAAAATAAATAAACTTAAAATACAAAAATAAAAAATAACTGTAGCTACAATAATATTAATAGATACACAATACAGAAAAATGTAAATTATAACATCAAAAACATAATATGGGGGAAGGAAAAAAGGTAGAGTTTAGTTTATGGTTGAAGTTAAGTTGTTAGCAGCTTAAAATAGACTGTTTAACATGCTGTAAATAAGGCTCATGGTGGGGCTTCTGGGTGGCTCAGTCAGTTGAGTGTCCAACTTCAACTCGGGTCAATATCTCACGGTTCATGAGTTGGAGCCCCACATGGGGCTCTGTGCTGACAGCTCAGAGCCTGGATCCTGCTTCAGATTCTGTCTCCCTCTCTCTCTGCTCCTCCTCCACTTGCACTCTGTCTTTTTCTGTCTCTCAAAAATAAATAAACATTAAAAATAATTTTTAAAAAATAAGGCTCATGGTAATCACAAAACAAAAACTTTCAGTAGTTACACAATAGATAAAGAGAAAGGAAGCAATGCCTATTACTACTGAAAATTATCAATTCAAAAGGAATACAGCAAAAAAGGAGGAAGGGAACTAAGGAGGCAAAAAATAGTCAGAAAACAATAAGATAGCATGAGTAAGTCCTTAACTATCAGTAATTACTTAATTTAAATAGATTATGTACTCCAATCAAAAGACAAAGTGGTGAAAAAGATTTTAAAAATATAAACAAAAACAAAACAAAATAAAACAGGATGCAACTACATACTGCCTACAAGGAACTCATTTCTGCTTTAAGAACACATATAGGCTCAAAGTGAAAGGATGGAAATAGAAATCAAAAGAGAGCAGAGACAGCTATAATTATATTAGCCAAAATAGAGTTTAACTCAAAAGATTTAATGAGACAAAGCAGGTCATTGTATAATGATAAAGGGGCCCATTCACTAAAAGAATATAAAAATCATAAATTATATGTACCAACATTGGGGCACCTAAATATGTAAAGCAAATACTAACGATCTGAATAAAGAAATAAACATTAATACAATAATAAAAAGAGACTTCAATACTCCACTTTCAACAATGAATATATCATCCAGACAGAAAATCAATAAGAAAATGTAGGACTTGAACTATACCTATGGTCCTAAGACCATATGTACTTAACAGATATGCAGAACGTTCCATCCAATAGTAGCAGAATACACATTGTTCTCAAGTGTAAGCAGGACATTCTCCAGGATAGATCCCATGTTAGGTCACCTGACAAGGGAAATTAGCCAGAGAGAGAAAGACAAATACTGTATGATCTCTCTTATACACAGGATCTAGGGGGGGTTGAAAAAAAGTCAAACTTGGGCACCTGGGTGGCTCAGTCAGTTGGGCGTTCACCTTCGGCTCAGGTCATGATCTCACTGTTTGTGGGTTCAAGCCCCACATTGGGCTCTGTGCAGCCAGCTCAGAGCCTGGAGCCTGTTTCTCCCTCTCTCTCTGTCCTTCCCATGCTCACGCTGCCTCTCTCTCTCTCTCAGAAATAAATAAAAGAAAAAAGAAAGAAAAGTCAAACTCATATAGACAAAGTAGACAAAGAGTAAAATGATTACAAAGAGCTGGGGGATGGGGAAGATGAGGACATGCTTGTCAAAAGGTACAAGCTTTCAGTTATAAGATGAATAAACTCCTGGGATCTAATGTGCTACGTGGTGAGTGTAAGTAATAATACATTCTCAGACACATTGCTTTTAAGTGTTTTTTTAACACCTCTCTTCATGAATTACAAATTGGCAGTCACATCCATTCACTGATGTAACACTTTTCTCAATGTAGCAAGCAAGTAGCATTCTCAGAAACATCTTTTTCACAAGTGTTCTTAAAACATTTCTCTACATGAATACAGAATGTACTTGAAATTTTCTAAGAGATGCACAAACAAAAAAAGTTGCTATATGAGGTGATGGATGTGCTAATTAACCTGATTGTGGTAATTACTTAATGAAGAACACGTATGTCAAATCCTCAATTTGTACACTTTAAATATATATAATTTTATTTGTCAATTATATACCTCAACAAAGCTGAAAAAACTTTTTTATTATGTCAAAGAAAAAAGTTTTAAAAAACCAGTAATGGGAGTTCACTCATCAAATTATTTGTTCCAAATCAATTTGTTCATTCATCAAATAATAATAATTGAAAAATTATTGTTCAATATTTACCAAGAGCCCTATTCTAATTGCTTCATATGTCTGACCCCACTGAATCCCCACAGCTCTGTAAATCAGCTATTATAATCCAAGTTATTTGGGTTAGGAAATCATATTCTGAAAATTAAAAATACCTTTCAAGTACTAGGCTTGAAAATGGATACTGAGTTCCAGATATCTAATCCAAAACCATAATCCATACTCTTTCCTTTTGAGGCATACATGAGCAATTATACCTTTGTCTCCTTTGACTTGTTATTATAATGAATTAAAGTATCTAATTTTTTATTTTTTTTTCTATGAATTCCTGCAATGGGTCTTGCCAGTTGCTTTCTATGTAGTGTTGGAATCAAGTTGGTAACGCTTATTTATAATATATTAAATTATACATCTATGTGCTCCCTCTGCATTTGTTTTGCTCCATTTTATTTTCGAAACAAGAATCAAAGTATATTTTCACAACGATCTGAGTTTTCCCACCTCAGTTCCTCTAGTCACACTTCAATCTGCCATTTCTATGACATCAGTCAAATTAAAGTACATTTGTCAGTATTATCAGCCACCTCCATGCCACCAATCAAATTTAATGGTCAAGTCTCACCATCTTTCAGCACCCTTTGGGTAGCTACCAGGATTTCTTTCTCCCTCACAGTCTGTCTCTTTCGCTTGTCTTTTCTAGATCATCTCTCTCCTTCTTATGTCCAAATGTTAAACTTTTCAAAGACTTGGTGCTTGGACTCTAAAATTACACTCTCTCTGGATGATCGTATCTCCTCTCATGGCTTTAATGTCATCTGTACGCTAATGATATTTGTGCAGGTAACACCTGGTTCTCTTCCTGAGTTTTCCCTTTCCTCTCACAGACGACCACATTCACAACATTTCTGTTGCTAGACGTGTGTGTGTGTTGGGGGTTGGGGTTGGTTTTCCACACCAAGCAATTCTGCAACACCAGCTGGATGTTCTACAACTTAACTCAAGTCTGACATTATTTATCTGGAGATAGTGCCAGATCCCACAGGTTAAGGGCTGAGTCCTCCAAGACGGTGCCCTCACCCCCTCCCCTCTTCAAAAGTCAATCGCCAGTCCAGGTTGTTACCTGTGCTGACTGGTTATATAAACTGGAGGTCCCTATGACCTTCTCCTCAGGTTTGATTAATTTGGTAGAGTGGCCCACAGAGTTTAGGAAAACATTTACCTGCCATTTGTCAGTTTGTTATAAAAGGATGTGATAAAAGCTACAGATGAACATTCAGATGGAAGAGATGCATAGAACAAGGCACGTGGGAAGGGGCATGGAGCCTCCGTGGCCTCTTCAGTGCACCGCTTTCTCAGCGCCTCTATGTGCTCACCAACCTGAAAAGTCTCCAAACCTCATACTTTTGGGGTTTTTATGGAGGCTTCATCATTTAGGCCATGACTCATCATTAACTCTATTTCTAGCCCTTCTCCTCCCTGGAGGTTGGGGGTGGGGCTGAAATTCCAAGCTTCTAATCTTCTAATCATGGCTTGGTTTTTCTGGTGACCAGTCCTCATCCAGGACCCCACCAAGAGTCACCTCATTAGAACAAAAGACACCACTACCAGGAAATTTAAGAACCCTGTGTCAGAAAATGGGGCCAAGGACCACTTGTGGTTAGAACAAAAGATACTTCTAGGCTCATATCACTAAGGCTACTATAAGGGTTTTAGGAATTTTATGCCAGGAATTGGATATAAATATTATTTCCAGTTTTGATGTATCCAGTGAACTGAATATTTGTTTATCCAACTATCTTTTGATTCAACCATGTGGACAACTCATCATGAGATGAAACCTATTGACGATTATCAATCTTAGTAATGAAAAATAGGGGGAAATGTGGATTTACTTCATTTTTACTATTTCCAACACTTGTATAGTCCTATTATCATTACTTCTGCTTGAAGAATTTCCTTAAATAATTTTTATAGCTCAGATACTCTAGCAAAGAATAAACTTTTGCTTTTCTGAAGAGGTTTTTGATTTCATTTTCATTTTCGAAGGATATTTTATTTCTATTTTATAGGATTCTGGATGGCTGCTTATTTAGTACTGAAAACTGTCACTTCATTGTCATTTGAGTTTCTCCTGTTGCTCTTGACCTTGTTCCTTTGTATAGAATTTGTTTTTTTTTTTAATCTTTGACTGCTTTGTAAGATTTTGTATTTATCTTCAATTTTTTGCAGTTTTGCCATTTGTCCATCTCTTTGATATTTTGTCATGTTTGGATTTTTTTTCTTGAGCTTCTTTGATTTCTGGTTTAAATTTTTTTTTTAATGTTTTATTTATTTCTAGGAGAGAGAGACAGCGTGAGCTGGGGAGGGTCAGAGAGAGAGGGAGTCACAGACTGAAACAGGCTCCAGGCTCTGAGCTGGCAGTCAGCACAGAGCCCGACGCGGGGCTCAAACCCACGAACCGCGAGATCATGACCTAAGCAAAAGTCGGACGCTTAACCGACTAAGGCACCCAGGCGCCCCTCTGGTTTAATTTATTTTGTTAGCTTTGAAAAATTCTTGATCATTTTCTCTTCAAATATTATTTCTGCCTATTTTATCTTTGCCTCATAAGATTTCAATTCCATGTATATTAGATAATTGAATATTATCCAAGAGTTCTTGGATGGCCTGTATTATTTTCATTCTTTTCCTCTTTGTGTTTCAGTTTATTTACATTATTTAAAAATAATGTATATTGACATATTTTCTAGGTCACTGATTCTTTTTTCACCTGTAGAAAATCTACCGAGGAGCTCATCCAAAGAACTTTTTATGTCTGATACTGCGTGCATGTGTGTATGTGTCTTTATTTAGAACATTTTTATTTGACTATCATTTCTCTGCTGAATTTTCTCATATACTTATCTATGTTTTCCACCTTTTCCACGAAGCCTCTGACATACTAATCATAGTTCTTTTTAAAGTCTCTGATTGATAACCCCAGCATTTGATTCATCTCTTGGTCTAGTTGTATTGATTGCTTTAGTTCTTGACAGTGATCTGTGTGTGTGTGTGTGTGTGTGTGTGTGTGTGTGTGTTACAATTTTTTGTTGACTCCTGATCATGTATAGTAGATACTAAGGTAAATTGGAAGTGGGCATGTCTCTTTATCTGTCATGGAATTTGTGTGGAGGTATGACTTATTTTAGTCAGAGGAGATGAACTATCTTTGGGTTTTGTTGTTGCTATCATTATCTCTAGTGCACCACTGGGCTCAAAGTTTTTCAACAGTGGTTTTCTATTATCTTGTGGTTAGGGCAGGGGCTAAAATACCAGAGAGTTTTTATCAGCATCCTTTCTCCACCATTCAGTTTTCAACCATCCCTACATGTCTGAACCATATAGGGGTTTTTCCTAAGCTCCTTCCCTTCTCCCAGCAGTAGACATATATTTCTTGTTGCACAGTACTAGGCTCATGCTGGGGACGGGAGAGTCCTCTGTTGTTCTAGTCCAATTGCAGTCTTACCTTAACATCAATCTTGCTTGCTATATCTCAGGTTTAAGGCTCTCTCAGTGTTTCTGCCCATCCTCTCTATTGTAGAAAACCTCTGCCATTATTTGTAGTAGATTTTGAAAGGGAAAGAACTTATTTTCACTGTCCCACTGGCAACAGACCTCTGTGTCGTATTGGTGTAAGATCCTAGGCCAGAAATGATTTCCTGTCCTTCTTTCAGAGGTAGAGAATTTGTCTTACATCTTTCTGCAAGCAGCAAGGTTTTCTCTAAGCATCTTTCTCTAAGGACTCCAATGTATCCTGCAGTTGGAAAGGTTTCCAATTTCTCCCCAAGGGTAGGCAGACTTCACTTCTATCCATACACTACAAATAATCATTCTTTCTCTGTGCCTTCAGTCAAAAGCATTTGCTACTCTTTTCTAGCAGCCATGGACTTGCTTCTGATGAGAGTATAATATAAATTATCCAAAGATTTCCTGTGTATATTGGTTCTATGTTGTTTATTTCATCACAGCAGACTGGCACCATTAGCTCAGAAACCTGCCAGGACCAAACTCAAATTTTTACAAAAGTTGCTCAAAAATATAGTCCAAATCAGCATATTTTTAGTGATTTAAAGCCTATCTGCTTTACATACACTAAAAAATTTCATCCAAAATCTGCTAGCCATAGGTAAGACAAACACCAGGATTCCAAAAGTTGCCCTTTGGAATTCTTTGTCACCTAGACTCTCCATTGTGCTGCTGAATGACTCATCCAGACATATAGGCTTCTTCACCAATTTCCTCCTCTCTCAAGAACCCCATTGCCCTTTTCCCCTTCTAGGTGATGGCTCTGTGCCATCGTCTCTTGAGGTTGTCATGCTGTGAGGTAGTTACCCAACCTCCTTACATCAAAATCTGTCAAAATGCCATCTAAGTAAAGCTTATTGTTTGTTAGTTACCTTGTAATCATAACTTCTTTTTAATCAGCCCCTGACAAACTCATTACAAGTGGCTATGAGGACCGGGTCATTTTTGGTGATGATCAAAGAAATCATATGGTATATGACCAGTCAGTAAAAAAATACTTTGGCAAATTGATCCTGAATATCCTTAGGCAATTAGGATTCCACATTTGGGACCCTTACATGTTAGTCTGGTGTGACATTGCTCTCTACCATATCGTACTCTGTGTTTATCATGGTTTCCCCTGTGCCTCATTAGCCCGACCAAACAGTAACGCTAGTATTTGAGGGAACCCACATTATTAAAACTGCCTGGGACCAGAAGCACTGAGCTGCCAGGGAAAGTGGTCAGGCTTCCTGCCTGGGTTCCCCACGAGGCAAGTGCTGGATGTTGTGAGACCTGTAGGCATTGGATAGGAAAAAAGAGATTACAAGCCATTAGAGCAAGGATGGGCCACCAATGAACAGGCTGTGGTGGCAGAATTCCTCACAGTCAAGCTGGTGATTTGGGGTAATCTGTGACAAGAGGACATTCTCATGCTTGGCATGAGATGTGTATGGTAGGTAAACAAGTTGATAAGGCACAGATATAAAGCTGACTCCAGTCTCCTAAATATGTTTGGAGGAATAACCTTTGCAAGCAGCTAACACATCTCTGTGATATTTACATATGCTATTATGATGTCATCATTATAGCTTCTCTGCACAGGGATATTGAGACCTGACTCTAACCTTTGGGATGAGCTAGCTAAAGTGTTACTCTAAGTGAATAAAGACAAGGAAATTTATATCCCTGTCTATCCCAAGACTCCAAAAGAGTAGCTGCTCTGCTGAATGGCCCAAACCATAAGATTTGTCCTGGACCTTGCTTGTGACAGCTTGCCACAGGAGGCTACCCAATGAGGAGGTAGGAACCCAAAGTCCTGGTAGAGATGATAAAGAGTGGGAGGACCCTGGGAAGGAGGATTGGTGCTCTTAGGTGAAAAGGCAGTACAATGTCACCATAACAGTGACTAGAATAATATACCATCTTGCTTTGTCAGGAATCATCCACAGCATAATAAAGACTGGAAAGACAAAGTAAGGGTCAAGAAGGAGGGGAATGTTCTAGCTTGGAGGAGAAAACACAGCTTCCATCGCTTATCCTCAGACCCAATCTCTCCTTAAGTAGCTAAACCAGGAAATAAATTAAAAAGGAGGGGCACCTGGATGGTTCAGCCAGTTTAGCATCTGACTTTGGCTCAGGTCATGATCTCAGGGTTCATGAGTTTGAGCCCTGCATTGGGCTCTATGCTGATGGTGTAGAGCCTGCTTTGTATACTCTGTCTTCCTCTCTCTACCCCTCCATGCCATTTCTCTCTCTCTCTCTCTAAAAAATAAATAAACATTAAAAAAAAAAAAGAGCTACCTGGCTATGTAGAATGTATCTGGTGAAGAGTTAGCTCCATCTAACAGGGGCTGAATTTTGACAATCAGATTCTATAGTATTGGATGCAAAAAAAAAATGGTGTTCTTACTAAAGAATCTTGCATAATTATGCAGAAGATGGGTTGACCTACAGAGAAGGTGTTGGATCCTAGCCCATGTCTACCTTTGATGTAGATGTTAATGGCTTTGAAATCTGTTCAGCCTATATTAGGTATCATCATGGCCTGGGCAAACTGTCAATGGAAAATGTTAGCTGAGATCAGAGATATCCTCTATCAGTTGAGTATTTGGGAATGAACTTATCAGACAACAGATGGTATTGTAGCGTGATGACTTGGCATGTCCAGAGAAGGCTAAAATGAGTCCTGCATCCACCTAGTCATTTAAAAGGGAGCTTCTAAAGAAATGTAAATTATTTTACTGGCAATGATGGTGAATGCTAAAACAATTTAAGAGGAGATAGATGCCCTGATTTAAAAGAAACTCAGGTATCCATGTCCCAGATGTTTTCCATACAAATTAAACAAATGGGTCAGAACCAGAACTCATGGTTGAATCTTATAATACGTCAGTGCCTGTGGTGTTAAATAACAACATAGCCTTATGTTACTTATTGGCTGATGAGAGGAGGGGGAGTCTTCTGGGCACTTGTTAATATATCTACCTGCAGATAACACTTAACAAGTTTTATAGAGAGTCAGAGACCTGTACCAAAGCAGCCATACATGTTACTCTATTACTAGATGATTAAACAAGTCAAAGTCTTTTCTTTTTTTGATCTACCCTTCTGAATTTCCCCCACTAAATGGGCAGACCAGCTGCAAACAGACTTTGAAATCTTAATTTGTAGACTTATAGGTTTCTGGATCATTATAATACTTCATGGCTGGCTCGAAACTCAGGTTTTATGAAATAACATACAACTTAGACTATAAAACAACATGGTGCTGAGGGATAGATTGCTATATAAATGAGCCCCAAATGGCCTCTATATCTTGGCCCTATGTTTACTTCACACAAGGCTGGGATTATCATCTCTAAAGCCTGCCAGAAGTCAACTCAAATTTTTACTGATCTAATTGCTTTAAGTATAGCTCAAATAAGCATATTTTTAGCCCTTTAGAACCTGCCTTTGCATATTCCATGAAGCTGCACCCAACATCTGCTAGACCCAGATAACACAAACCTTGGAACTATAAAAAACCTCAGGCGGTGGAGTTCTCTGACCCAGAGATTCCTCATGATGCTAGACAAACTCCTTCTCTAATCCCCTCTCCCTAATTCCCTTTCTGGTTGGTGACTCCATGCAATTGTCTCTGGAAGATTCCATATCAGGGAATTCCCCTCCTCACACAAACCTGTGCTACTATCACCTCTTGGTTATGTCTTTTCCCTTGAGCAGGCCCCAAATTCCTGAACTTACAGTAGGAAAGGAATGTCTGTGGAAGCAGACAGAACTTTCTTCTTCTCCTCCTCCCCAGCAGCCGCCTATCATCCCTGCATGCCTGTGTCACCAAGAAGGATTCTTCAGTTCCCTGCCCTGCCCCCTCTATCCATTTCCTAGGGCTGCTTTAACAATGTACTACAAATCAAGTGGCTTAAAACAAAAGAAATGCATTTTTTTTTTTTTGTAACTAGGAGAATCAGAAGATAAGTTGAGGTGTCAGTAGTGCCATGCTATCACTGAGGTTCTGGCTAGAATCCCTCCTTGCGTCTTTCTAGCACCTGATCCTGGCTATCAACACGTGGCATTCCTTCACTTGCAGCTATGTCACTGCAATTTCTGCCTCTACCCTTATGTGGCATTCTCTGTGCCTCTCTCGTCTTTTGCTAAGGAAACCTGTCATTGGTTTGCCCATCCTACTCCAGTATGTCCCCATCTTAACTAATTACATCTGTAACAACCCTATTTCCAAATAAGGTCGCATTCTAAGGTACTGGGAGTTAAGACTTCAACATGTTTCTTTAGGGGGCACAATTTAACCTAAAACCAACCGTCCTTAGTGTGGTTTTGATTTGTATTTCGCTGATGAGGAGTGATGCTGAGCATCGTTTCATGTGTCTGTTGGCCATCTGGATGTCCTCTTTGGAGAAGTGTCTGTTCATATCTTCTGCCCATTTCTTCACTGAGTTGTTTGTTTTTTGGGCGTGTAGTTTGGTGAGTTCCTTATAGATTCTTGATATTAACCCTTTATCTGACATGAGAGACTCTTGAATGCTGACAAAAACTGAGGACTGATGGATGTGGGGGGGAGGAGGGATGGGCCTGGAGGAGGACACTTGTGGGGATGAGCACTGGGTGTTATGTGGAAACTAATTTGACAATAAACTATTTGTAAAAAAAAAAAAAAGAAAAAGAAAAAAACAAAAATAAAATAAAATAAAATAAAATTAGAAATGAAAAAAAAAAAAAAACCAACCGTCCTTTCTCATGAGTACCTAGGAGAGGTCTGGGTGTAGGGACATGGAATGCATATGGACTCCTCTTGTCTGGGGCCTCCAACTTTCCAAGCTTAGCCCGTACTTAGACCTCAGTAATTCATTAAAACTTTAATTTCATCTTACTCATGTGTGTGGTGGTAACTCTTTCTCCCATGCCATTAGAGGCGATACAGCTCATGTCTTGTATCTCTATGAGCAGGCTTCTTTCTGAAAAAGAAGTTACTTGGTTGCTTTGAGTCTTTAGCTCACTGATGGGCTCGAGAAAGTGGTAGCATTCAGCTGTTTTCACTGTTAGGGTCAGAGCAACATTTTTTGCAGCGTTTTTCACCCTAAGTGAACGTGGCTGTCATAAACTCTTGATTTCCACTCACTTGCCTGCCTCCCGACCTGTTTCTCCCCAAACCTTCCCCATTTTGGTCAGTTTTCACTCATTTTAAAAGTTAAGGGGGGCCTGGGTGGCTTAGTCGGTTAAGCGTCCGACTTTCGCTTAGGTCATGATCTCGCGGTTCGTGGGTTCGAGCCCCGCGTCGGGCTCTATGCTGACTGCCAGCTCAGAGCCTGGAGCCTATTTCAGAGTCTGCGTCTCCCTCTCTCTCTCTGGCCCTCCCCTGCTCATGCTGTCTCTCTCTCTCTCTCCTAGGAAAAAAAAAAAGTTAAAAATACCTGGGAGCAATGTCTGATTTTGTCCTCTTTATCTTCCCTATCATATTAAATCAATCAACATGCTTCCTCTTTTTTTACCTTCATATAACGGAGTATTAAAGAGAAAGGGTATGCTGAGACCTTAAAGTGATAGAGATCACCAAAGTGAGTTGTGAGACAGATTGTAGGAACATCATGGGGATGCCCAAGTTTTCATCCTTTTTAAATAGATGGTGGAAGATAAAATGAAGTTGCTTTTTATTACACACCATGACTCATGCTTTTTGAGTTCAGTGTCTTCGTTATGTTCCAACTATGTTCTACTTCTGATCACTTCTCAGTACTTGTGCTGCTGCCTTTCTGGACTGGCCATCACAATCCTTTATTTTTTTCTTTTTTGTTCGACAACTGCTGTAGTCTTAGAGATCTCCTTGAACCTTCAACACACCACCCCCAGAATGTCTATGTTCCACATGACAATATAAGTCAAATAGTTTCACCTTCCTGTTCAATCCCTCCAAAGGTTACTCATGACCCTTGGTAAAAGTTTCAAAGTCCTTACAGTTTTTATTGCCACTCTGTCTCTTACCATTAGTTTTGTTCTCTCTTTTGCTATTATACTCCTTTTTACTTTCTAAAAACATCACTCAAGCTCTTGCCTTAAGGTCTTTGCATTGGTTGTAACTTCTGCTAGGAATACTCTTTTCCCAATTATTTACATAGCTTCCTCTACTCACCCTATCTAAAATAACTTTTTTCTTGCCCACTCCTTACCTGGCTTTATTTTTTGTTATAACGCTTTAGACATATAGCACACCTTTGTTTCTTTCCTATCTCTCACTGAAATGTAAGCATTGTAAAGACAGGGACATGGTCTCAGCTTTATCCATTGTTTGTAGAAAGCCTGATATATGACAAGAGCTCTGAACATATCTTTTGGGGCTGAATATACCAGTGCTAAAAGTCAATATTCAACCAACGGCAAACATTACTTTCATAGAAGGAAACTCAGGATAAAAAAATTTAGCATTTTACCAACAAATTAATGACTATTTTGCTATTAACATATAATAGTCTAATTGTGTAAGTTTCACGTTGGTGTGAGAGAACAATTATTTCCCAGTATCTTAATCTTCAAGATCTTCAAGATCTTGCTTCTTTCATTCTTCTGTACAAATGTCATACACCATAGGTGCTTATTTTCAACTGAAATTGGTGGACAATCAAGATAATTCTTAACTCTTTCTGTTGACAGAGTATCCAACTCATGGAGATATCATCATCAAATTATTAAGGCTTTCATCCTCTATTTTCTGAACTTAAGTTGTGTTATGTGATGTAATTTCTTTGAAGCAATCTCATAAGCTCAGGCCTTATACAATACTTGAAAATGTGTTTTGAATATTTTCAGAGGCAGGCTTAAGAGTGTTGCCATCACTCGTACATTTTATTTCTTTTTTTTTTTTTTAATTTTTTTTTAATGTTTTATTTATTTTTTAGGAGAGAGAGAGAGACAGCGTGAGCAGGGGAGGGTCAGAGAGAGGGAGTCACAGGCTGAAACAAGCTCCAGGCTCTGAGCTGGCAGTCAGCACAGAGCCCGACGCGGGGCTCGAACCCACGAACCGCGAGATCATGACCTAAGCGAAAGTCGGACGCTTAACCGACTAAGCTACCCAGGCGCCCCTCGTACATTTTATTTCTAATATTTTTGCATTCACTTGATGTTTTTCACAATCACCAGGAAAAAATCTTATAAACCTTATATCCAGAGATGCAGAAATAAAAGCAATATAACTGCCGTTCAAGGCAACAAAATTATCTTTGATTTATTATCTATATCTTGGACTTTAATATTAATTTTAGCATGTTACTTGAGTAGAATAATGGTCCAATCTTCACAGGAAATGGAATGTAAGACATTCATGCACTTTTTTTTTTTAAATGTTTTATTTATTTCTAGGAGAAAGAGAGAGAGAGAGAAAGCGTGAGCAGGGAGGGTCAGAGAGAGAGGGAGTCACAGACTGAAACAGGCTCCAGGCTCTGAGCTGGCAGTCAGCACAGAGCCCGACGCGGGGCTCGAACCCACGAACCACGAGATCATGACCTAAGCGAAAGTCGGACGCTTAACGGTCTAAGCCACCCAGGCGCCCCATTCATGCACTTTTAAGACACCTTTATTTGATAACTTCTTCAGCAGTTACAATTCAGCTCACTACATTTTCTGTAAGAAACTATTGATTTAATAGGTCCTGCTAGGTTGCTGTAATTATCTGTGAATAAATTATCAAGCCTTTCTTTTATTCAGGAGGACTTTCTAACCTATGATTGCCATGATTCATTTTGCCTGATTATTTTTCATGGTTACACGATGAAGCAAGGCCCAAATCTACAAAACATTATATAGTTTGTCTTTGGCTGGGAAAAAGACAGAAAGACAAAAAAAAAACAAAAAACAAAAAAAGACAGAAAGAAAAAGAAAAAGACAAAAAAAGACAGAAAAAGACAGTAAAGAAGTTTTTTTACTTCATCCTGTGCTGTAATTACTTCCTGAATACACAACTGGTGCGTGGTAACAAAGCAGTACAGGCTTATAACTTCTTAATTTCTTAAAGCTTACCACCCCATTTGTTTCTTTATACACACCAATTACATGACATTAGTTTAAAGCCTATTTTCTATCTATTCTATGAATATTTCTTCAAGGAAATTCACCCTGTTAACTATATGGGATCAAAAAAATCTCTCCTGCAGAGCAGAGGTCTACTGAAATTCATTGGTATTGCAATGAGCTATCAAATGTTTAGTTTAAAAATGGGTAGCTATCTTGGTCTTACTGATTATCTATTTTGTTGGCTTTTCCTTTCTTAAGATCAGAACTATGATAAACTATCTTATTTAACTGATTTTGTAATATGTATTGTTTTAAGATTAGATTAACAAAAATAATGGTATTTGAGGTAACCTTATTCTAATATTTTCTTCTAATATTTCTCTGCTTTATGCTCTTTATATTCTTTATTACTTTGGATCAAAGTAATTTAGTATGGGTGTTTTGTATATGATTCTGAAAATTTTCCTTCTCATGAAATGTTGGCTTTTGATCCATCTTCATTGATGTTAAAGTTCATAAATAGCTTATTTTTTAGTCTTTATTTATCTTTGAAAGAGAGAGAGAGTGTGAGCATGGGAGAGGCATAGAGAGAGGGAGACACAGAATCTGAAGCAGGTTCCAAGCTGTCAGCACAGAGCCCAACACAGGGCTTGAACCATGAACTGTGAAATCATGACTTGAGCCAAAGTTGGACATTTAACTGACTTAGTAAGGTACCCTAATAAATACGATGTTTTTAAAATAAATTTTACAGCCTAAATGGAATTAAGTAACTAAAAAAAATATTCTTTAGGGTTATTTTGGTTAACATTAGATGTGTTAGTGTATTAAATTATTAAGGTTATGACAAGAACTTATCTCTATATTTTGTGAATTACTATTATTTAGGTTTTTTCATACATATTGTTGCTTCATGTAGAGTCATGATTTCTATCATATTATGTACTTCTGCATCAACTATCTAGTACTTTTAAATTAACTACAAATACTTTATTCTATTTATTCAACTACTGACAATTTGTAATACTTGTTTTCATATATAAAGTTAACAGTTTTCACAATCATTAATTAAAATAATTTTTCTTATAATATTACATACATAAATTTATATTTAAATTTATATCTAAACTAACGGGTAGAATTTTAAAATATAAGGCATATAAGAAAAGTTTCACTCCAAGTTATATCTAGAGTGTTTACCTTCATTTGACCATATATATTTGCATAGTATATTGGAGTTATTACACCAATTAGACATAATGGCATCAATGCATCATGATCACGTACAAATTCAGAAGTACCAGTAATTACTCCTGAGTACACTCTCAGCCTCCCAAAGGGAATGCCCTAAGCCATACATCAAATTTTGGCAGGATTCCATCGCTGGAGCTGGACTGCTTTGCACTCCAATAACCAGATGATGCACTAAGAATGAAAGAATAGGTGTAATTTTATTTTACCTGGAATTCATCAGAGTAGAAATATGATGTGATGTCATCTCAGTGTCCATACTGGCAGAGACAGTTGGAAGAAACATCCATTCATTCTGGAGAGTTTATTGACCATCTTTTCTGTATCAGACTATTCTGTTAGGCAATGAGCATACAGCCTGATAGAAAAGGGACCAAGACTACACATCAGTATAGGAGAAACAATACACACACACACACACACACACACACACACACACACACACACCCCAGCATTTTGTTTCAACAGAGTAATTGGTTTCTATGAACAAATAGTATAGTTTAAAGAAATAGAAAGTGATTTCAGCTTCCACGTTAGACAGTTTGGTCAAGGAAGATCTCTCTGAGGATCTTCTAATAGTCGATTAAATAATATGAAGACATAACTTTGTGGATATCTGCAGAAAGAACGTTCTAAGTGGAGAGAACAGCATACAAAGAAAACTGAGGTCTGAACATGCTTGGCATATTTGAATAATTCAAAAGAACATCTTTGAATACCTAAAAATGACTATAGTATTTTATGATTTTTCAATTACAAGGTCTTTTACAGTGTATTGAGTCCAGAACTTCAGTTTTAACAACAGCAAGAACAGCAAAAATTGTCCAACTAACAACTCTAGAAAGAGATGACAATGGATACTTCTCATAGTTTATAGCTAGGAAGTAAACTCTGTGGGGATGTCACAGAGGTAAAGAGGTGTACTCGATACCAGAACAACTGTTCTCTTATAAGAGTTGAGTTTTACTTTGAAGTAGAGGATGGAGGTACAGGATGAAGTTGAGATAATAACATTAAAAGATTATTTAGAATAGGGCCATACTGTATGTGTTTAAGTGTTATGTTGCCCAAATTTTTTTAACATTGTTGCTTCTTTTTGAGGTGCTGCATCATAGCTTTCCTTTTTTTAAATAGTTTATTGTCAAGTTGGTTTCCATGTAACACCCAGTGCTCATCCCCACAAGTGCCCTCCTCCATGCCAATCACCTCCTTTCACCTCCCCCCTACCCTCATCAGTCTTCAGTTTGTTCTCAGCATTCAAGAGTCTCTCATGGTTTGCCTCCCTCCCTCTCCCCCACTATTCCCTCCCCTACTTCTCTCCCACAGTCCTCCATTAAGTTCCTCCTAATCCTTCTATACGTGCAAATATATAGTATCTGTCCTTCTCTGCCTGACTTATTTCGCTCAGCATAACATCCTCAAGTTCCATCCATGTTGCTACCCATGGCCAGATTTCATTCTTTCTCATTGCCAGGTAGTATTCTATTGTATGGAAAAACCACATCGTGTTGATCCATTTGTCAGGTGATGGACACTTAGACTCTCTCCATGTTTTGGCTACTGTTGAGAGTGCTGCTATGAACGTTGGGGTACATGTGCCCCTATGCACCAGCACTCCTGTATCTATTGTATGGAAAAACTACATCTTGATCCATTCGTTAGTTGATGGACATTTAGGCTCTTCCCATGTTGTGGCTATTGTTGAGAGTGCTGCTATGAACATTGGGGTATATGTGCCCCTATGCACCAGTACTCCTGTATCCCTTGGGTAGATTCCTAGGAGTGCTATTGCTAGGTCATAGGGGAGTTCTATTGCTAATATTTTGAGGAACCTCTACACTGTTTTCCAGAGGGGCTATACCAGTTTACATTCCCACCAACAGTGTAGGAGGGTGCCGTTTTTCCACATCCTCACCAGCATCTAGAGTCCTCTGATTTGCTCATTTTAGCCACTCTGACTGGGGTAAGGTGGTATCTCAGTGTGGTTTTGATTTGTATTTCCCTGATGAGGAGGGATGCTGAGCATCGTTTCATGTGTCTGTTGGCCATCTGGATGTCCTCTTTGGAGAAGTGTCTGTTCATATCTTCTGCCCATTTCTTCACTGGATTGTTTGTATTTTGGGTGTGAAGTTTGGTGAGTTCCTTGTAGATTTTGGATACTAGCCCTTTATCTGATATGTCATTTATGTTGCCCAAATTTACTGTTACTGCTTATCTTGTAGTTCTTATATTTTAATAGAATTATATGTATTAATTAAGCTAATAGATGGCAATGTTTTGCATTTTTAACCATGTTTTGCTCAAGCATAGTATTTAGGACCCTGTGAACAAAGTATCTCCTATCCACTAGTATCATATGTTCAAATGCAAGATCAAGAAACAAAAACTGAAACAAATACAGCTAAAAAAAAATAAGAAAAAGAAAGAAAGAGAAATAAAAAAAAGGAAACTCAGCAAGTCTGTCCATCTAAAGCAGTAATGCTAGGGGCGCCTGGGTGGCTTAGTCGGTTAAGCGTCCGACTTTCGCTCAGGTCATGATCTCGCGGTTCGTGGGTTCGAGCCCCGCGTCGGGCTCTGTGCTGACTGCCAGCTCAGAGCCTGGAGCCTGTTTCAGATTCTGTGACTCCCTCTCTCTCTGTCCCTCCCCTGCTCACACTCTGTCTCTCTCTCTGTCTCAAAACTAAAGATTAAAAAAATTAAAAAAAAAAAAGCAGTAATGCTAATATCACAAAGAAGATAACATTTCTCAAATATCTGACCCTCTTATGAGTTACTTCTCTCAGTAAAACTATTTCTCTTGCTACTCTGAATCCAGGTTGGGTTAATCAATATTATAAGATCATCACTCTTCAGTCATTTCTGCCTTTATCTAGTTTAGCATGGATATACAAAACTGTTTAAAAGGAGAAAGATGACTTTAGGGACTTATAGCTTCTGGTTTGGCATGCAAAGGTCTTAGAACCAACTACTCCATCCTAACAAGTAAAAAGCTAAACCAACTGAAAAAGCAATGACTTTTATTAGGTCAGTCAGAGAAGTGAGGGAATAGAGAAAACAACTATAAAAAAATTGGAAAGAAAGACAGGCAGGTATAGAGAATCATAACTTAATATACCAGAACCCTCTGTGGGAACCAGTACTAAGGCAGGAAAATCTGAACTGTAGTTGATGAATCACTGGAGGCTCAGTGTGGACAACTCTGAGAGACTGAAACTCCAAAGGGACTCAATCATCAGAGGTTACCCACCTTGTAGTGAGTTTTACCTCTGGGAACTCTCCCAACTTTCACAGTAAAAGTTAGGGGAAGCCCCATCATGCTTCTGGTAAGGAGAGAAGAAAAGAGACCATTTTCAAATATGTAAGGACATTTTGTTGCCTTGCCCTTAACAAGCCTGCCCTTAAGAGAAGCTATTTGATCAGAGTCCTAACTTTTGGGGTTTTATCAGAGTTAACCAACCTGGGGGGAGGGAAATACTCAACCTCATCCCACTCTAAACTTCTTTTTCCACTTAATGAGGTAAAAAAAAAAAATGAGATGCACTGACAAAGTTTATAGCCCAGTGACCTAGGCCCACTGAAAGACTTGAGCTAATTATAGGATTAGAGAGCATCTCTTCTCCCCTGCATCTTACCACTATATTGCTAAAGGCTTATATACCCGACACTTCCATTTACCCAGTACATCATGCCTACCTGTCAATAAAAATTGAGTCACACTAAAAGGCAAAACCACAGTTTGAAGAGACTGAATAAATATTAGAACCAAAGTCAGATACAGAAGAGATGTTGGAATATCATACTATAAATTTAGAAAAACCAATGTTAAGATGCTAAGTAAGGGCTGCAATGGAAAAAGTTGACAATATGGAAGAACACATGGATAATGTAAGCAGTGAAATGAAAATTCCAAGAAAGAATAAAAAAGAAATGCTAGAGACAAGAAATACTGTAACCAAAATGAAGAATTATTTTGATAGATTCACTTATAGATGAGACATGACTGAGGAAAGTGTTTCTGAGCTTGAGGCTATATCAATAGAAACCTCTAAAATTAAAAAGCAAAGAGGAAAAAACAAGACTGAAAACATGGAACAGAATATCTAAGAACTGTGGGGGCAACTACAGAAGATATAACGTACAATTAATGCCAAAAAGAGAAAAAAAAAGAAAGGAACACAGGCTGTATTTGAAGCAATGGTGATTGAAAAATCTGAATTCTCCCCTGAAATCATGAAAGCAGGAAAAGAGTAGAGTGTTGAAGGGAGAAAATTTAACCTAGAATTATGTACTGTGTGAGATTATCCTTCAAAGTGAAAGTGAAATGAAAACTTTCTCAGAAAACAAAAATTAAGGGAATTTGTTACCAGAAGACCTGCCATACAAGGAATATTACAAGTTTTTCAGAGAGAAAGAACATGATGGAGGTCAGAAACTCAGATCAATGTAAAGAAAGGAAGAGAATCAGAAGATTAATAAATAAATGTAAAATAAAAACTTTATTTTTAACTCTTAATTGGTTTAACAAATGACAGTTTATTCAAAATAATAATCGGGGCTCCTGGGTGGCTCGTCGGTTAAGCGACCAACTTTGGCTCAGGTCATGATCACACAGTTCGTGGGTTCGAGCCCCACATGGGGCTCTGTGCTGACAGCTAGCTCAGAGCTTGGAGCCTGCTTTGGATTCTGTATCTCCCTCTCTCTCTCTGACCTTCTCCTGCTCACACTGTTTCTCTTTCTCTCTCAGAATAAATAAAACATTAAATTTTTTTTAATTTTAAAAAGCAAATAATAGCAAAATTTTATTATATAATATATATTTATGTATTAATACTTATCATATGGTATTAGCTTATATAATGTATATTAGTATATAGAATTGGTGTATATGAATCAGTATTAGTATATATTTATTACTATATTATACATATGTATATAGTGTTTCTATATATGTATTAGCATATACAGTATAGTATTAGGATATATGTTATATATGGTATTAGTACATATAAGTGTGTATGTATATATATATGTGTAAACTAATGTATATGTGCATACTAATATTAATGTATAAGTGGAATAAATAACAACAATGATACAGGGGCAGGAGAGAGGAATAAAGAATATTTTGTTATTATAAGTCACTTGCAATACCCTTAAAGTATTACAGTATTATCTGAAAATGGACTTGAATTAGTTGTAAATACATATTTGCAAACTCTAAGGCAACCATGAAAAAAGTAAACAAACAAAAAGAAGAATAAGTGGTATACTAAGAAAGGAGATAAGATGAAATAATATAAAATGCTCAATTAAAAACACAAAAGGAGAAAAAGAGTGGAGACAAAACAATAGGAACAAAGAATGAAGGCTGCAAATAGAAAAAAGTAATAAATATGGTATATATCACTCTGACTATATCAACAATCACTTTGAGTGTCAGTGACCTATATACACCAATTAGAAGACAGAGAGTGGATCAAAAAATACAGTTCCATTATATGTTTTCTAAAATAAACACACTTTAAATATGAAGACACATATAGATTACAATAAAGGGATGGAGAAAGCTACACCATGCTAACACTAACCAAGAGTAGGCAGAAGTAGTTATAATAATTTCAGAGAGATCAGACATCAAAGCAATGAAAGTCATCAGGGATAAAGAGGAGCATGACATAATAGGTGGCTAATGAGCCAAGAAGACATAGCAACTCCTAATGTGTTTTTACCCAACATCAGGGCATCAAAATATGTAAAGTAAAACCCGATAAAATTGCACAGAAAAATAAATGAATCCACTATTATAGTTGGAGACTTCAAAACCTCTGTATCAAATATGGACATATCTATTAGGAAGAAAATCAGTAAGAACATACTGGAACTCAGCACCACCATCAATCAAATGGCTGTAATAGACCTATATAGATTACTTCAGCTAACAACAGCAGAATAGACATTCTTCTCAAATCCACATGGAACATTCCTCAAGATAGATCACATTGTGGACCATAAGACACCCCTTAAACTTGAAAGAATAGAAATCATACAATGTCTGCTCTCAGACACCAATAAAGTTAAATTAGAAACTAACAACAGAAATATTGATAATTCTAAAGTTCTTGGAGATTATTATACAACACAATCCCAAATAACAGAGGGGTTAAAGAAGAAATCTCAAGATAATTTAACTTTAGAAATGGAAAGCTATTTTGAACTAAAATAAAATGGAAATACACTTTATTAAAATTTGTGAAATATAGCAAAGTAGAGCTTAGGGGGAAATCCATAGCATTGAATATATATGTTAGTAAAGAAGAGATTAAAATCAACAATTTAAACTTCCATTTTAAGAAATTAGAAAACAAAGAACAAATCAAATCAAAAGTAAGCAGAAGAAAATGTATATACTATTAAAGCAGAAATCAATAAAATTAAAAATGGGAAATCAATAAAGAAAATCAATAAAGCCAAAAGTTGATTATTTGAAAAGTCAAATAAAATCAATTAAACTTTTAGTGAGATTTAAAAAAAAGATACAAATTACTAATACCAAACTGAAAGAAAGGACATTACTATAGATCCCATGAACATTAACAAGCTATTAAATAAATATGGTAAACAACTCTATACCCACAAATTTGATAACATAGATGAAATGGACCAACTTCTTGAAAGACATAATCTGCTGAAACTCACACAAATAGAAATAGACAATCAGAACAAGCTTATATCTATTAAAGGAATTAAACCAATAACTTTCCAAAATGGAAAGTTCCAGGGTCATATGGGTTCATTGGTAAGTTTTAACAAAACTTTAATGAAGACCTTATGTCATATCCCTAGAATCTCTTCCAGAAGATAAAAGCAGAGGGAATTAGTACAAACCATTTAATGAGGCCAGCATTACCCTAATACTAAACCAGAAAAGGACATTACAAGCATACTAGAGACAAATAATTTTTATTAAGAAATTTTTTTGTTTATTCATTTTTGAGAGCAGAGTGAGTGACAGAGAGAGAGGGAGACACAGAATCCAAAGGTGGATTCTGGCCTGAACTGTCAGCACAGAGCCTACGGAGGCTTGAACTCTAGAACCATGAAGTCATGAACCATGAAATCACGACCTGAGTCAAAGTCAGACACTCAACTGACTAAGCCACCCAGGCACCCTAAGACTAATATTTTTAATGAGTATGTATGTAAAAATCTTCAATAAAATATTAGCAAATTGTATCCAACTATATATATATATATTAAAAAATTATACACCTCAATTATCCACCTCCAGTTGGATTCATCCTATATATTCCAGGTGGGTTCAACATTCAAATATCAATAAATATAATCTATCATATCAACAAGCTAAAGATGAAAATTTACATGACAGTATCAATAAATGAAGAAAAAGCATTTGGCAAAATCCAGTACTCGTTCATGATGAAAACTTTCAGCAAACGAGAAAAAGAGAGAAACTTCTTCAACTTGTAAACAATATCTCCCCAAAACCTACAGCTAATTTTGTATTTAATGGTGAGAAATTCAATTTCCTGTTGAAATTAGGAGAAAAGCAAGGATATCCTCTCTCATTATTCTTTTTCTACATTGTGCTAGAAGTCTTAGCTAATACAGTAAGATAAGAAAAGGAAATAAAGCAGAGGAAGTTTATGGCCTTTGTTTGCTGATGACATGATTGTCTATGTAGAAAACCCAAAAGATTTGACAAAAACTCCTGGAACTAATAAGCAGTTGTAGCAAGGTTACAGGACACAAGGTTAATACACAAATTTGGCCCCTTCCTATATGCCAGCAATGAACAAGTGGATTTTGAAATTGAAAACACATTACTGTTTTCCGACTCACCCCCATGAAATACTTAGATGCAAATCCAGCAAAATATACTCAAGTTCTATATAAGGAAAACTATAGTCTCTGATGAAAGATATCAAAGAAGAACTAAATAAATAGAAAGACATTCCATATTTATGTATTGGGAAACTCAATATTGTCAAGATGTCAGTTCTCAGATTGATCTATAGACTCACTGGAACCCCAGTCAAAATCTGGGCAAATTATTTCTTGGATATCAATAAAATGATTCTAAATATTACATGCAGGGATAAAAGATTCAAAATAATCATCTCAATTTTGAAGGAAAACAGAGTTGGAGGACTGACAGTACTCAGCTTCAAGACTTACTATAAATCTACAGTAATCAAGATATTGTGTTTATTGGCAAAATAATAGACAAATAGTTCAGAGGAACAGAACAGAGAGCCCAGAAATATGCACCCATAAATATAGTCAATTTTCTGACAAAGGAGCAAAGACAATACAATGGAGCAAACATACTTTTGTCAACTCTTGGACCTCCATATGCCAAAACAAACAAGGAAACAATGCACCTAGACCCAGACCTTACACCTTTCACAAAAATTAACTCAAAATGGTTAATGTACCTAAACATAAAATGCAAAACTAAAAAATTTATAGAAAATAACATAGAAGAAAATGTACCTGAGCTTGGTATGGAGATGACTTTTTAGATACAATAGCAAAGGCACAATCCATGACAAAAATAATTTATAGGTTGGGCTTCATTAAAATTAAAAATTTATGCTCTTTGAAAGACAACATCAAGAAAATAAAAACACAAGCCATGCACTGGAAGTAATTATTTGTAAAAGGTGCATCTGACTAAGGACTGTTATCCAAGTATTTAAAAAACCCTTAAAACTCATTAAGAACGAAAGGAACTACATGATTAAAAAAATAGGCAACATGATGAACTTCATTCATTAAGGAAGATATACAGAGGAAAAATAAACATATGGAAAGACGTCCCATGTCCTTAGGGAATTACAGATTAAAACAACAGTGAGATACCATTGCACACCTGTTAGAATGACCAAAATCCAAAACACTGACAACACTAAATGGTAGTGAGGATGTGGAGCAAGAACTCTTATTCATTGTTGGTGGCAATGCTAAATGGTACAGCCTTTTTGAAAACAATGTGGCAGTTTCTTATAAAACTAAGCATACTCTTAACCATATAATCCAGTGATTATACTCATCGGTGTTTACCTGAATGACAATTTATATCTACACAAAAATGCATGCAGATGTTTGCAGCAGATATATTTGTAATCGTCAACACCAAGATTGTCCTTCAGCAGGAAAATGGATAAGTCAACTGTGTTACATCCAGACAGTTGAATATATTCCAGCACTACAAGGAAAAGAACTATCAAGTTTATTTCTTGATCTTATTTGTATAGAGAAGAAAGTCATTTTTATAAAATGGGAGCCACTCTATGCATTAAGTAATATAAGGAAAGGGGATTTTCTTAGAACAGTCAGAAATACTTCAGAGAGGAAGTCTAACATTGGTAGTGAGTAATAAGAGGCTTTTAGTAGAAAATAAAGGGGCTCAGATGATTCTTGATGTTCCCAGATAAAACATGGCTAGATATGACTTCCAACTCAAATGGGTCTCAATTTACTATCTGGACACATAGTCATCTCTTCCAGACCTTTCAAACACCTCTTCCCAATTCCTGGAATACTTTCTTATAAATTAAGATCAGCTTTATATCTTTTAATTACATCTTTTAATTTATTATTGCTGCTATATAGGATCATTATTTTTTTTTAATTTTTAATGTTTATTTACTTTTGAAAGAAATAGAGACAGAGTGTGAGTGGAGGAGGGACAGAGAGAGGAGATGCAGAACCCGGAGCAGGCTCCAGGGTCTGAGCTGTCAGCAGAGAGCCGGACCCGAGGCTTGAACCCACAAGACTGTGAGATCATGAGCTGAGCTGAAGTCAGCCACTTAACTGACTGAGCCATCCAGGCACCCTATAGGATCATTATTGATTTTAGTTTATTGGTTAATTTATTTATTTTCTTTTCAATCACTTGTTAATTCTCATAAATGTTTAAATTTTGTTTTCAGATTTGTGAAATATAACACACATTCAAAAAGTTGAATAAAGAGGGGACTCGTGGGGATGAGCACTGGGTGTTATGTGGAAACTAATGTGACAATAAACTATTTGTAAAAAAAAAAGTTGAATAAAGCATAAATGTCTGGTACAATGAAAAACTAAAATAAATATCTGCATAGGTATCACACAAGTAAGAAAAAAAAAAAAGAATATTGCTAAGATTTCAGAAGCTCTTCATATGTGAGTCTCCAGAATTTTCTTTAAAAAAAATAAGAAGAAGATGGGGCACTTGGGTGGCTGATTCAGTTGAGTACCCAACTCTTGATTTTGGCTCAAGTCATGAGATGGAGCCCTTGGAGCCCTGCATTGGGCTCCACACTGAGTGTGGATCCTGCTTAAGGTTCTCTCTCTCTCTCTCTCTCTCTCTTTCTCTCTCCGTCTCCCCACTCCCTCCACTCTCTCTCCCTAAAATTATAAGATGAAGAAGAAGAAAAAGAAGCAGAGGCAGTGGCAGAAGAAGAAGAAGAAGAAGAAGAAGAAGAAGAAGAAGAAGAAGAAGAAGAAGAAGAAGAAGAAGAGGAAGAGGAGGAGGAGGAAGAAGAAGAAGAAAAAGAAGAGGGAGGAGGTGGTGGAAGTAGAAGAGGAGGAGGGAGATAAAAGAAAGAAAAGAAAATCAAATTGCTCATAACAACAATAAAAAAATTCCTTTTCACTTATTTTATCATTCTTTCTTGTTTTGCTGAGCTACACAGAACCCAGAGTATTATATTGACTAGCATTGTGGATTTCTCAAGCAGTGCCATATTTAAGTGATGTGAAGCCCACACAGAAATTTTGAGATAGTAGATTTCCTTAGACAGGAACTGGCTATTGGCATCTCTCTCACGGTGATTACAGGATCCATTTTAGTACCCTGGGTTATTAGGCATCTATTTCTAATTTATCTGAATATCAATGTTCCTCACTTATTAGTTATATAATTTTCATACTTTTACTTAATAAATGTTAATTTTGCAACTAATAAATGGACTCATTCATCAGAAGCTTATGATATAGTTGGAGAGATAAAACATATACATATAAAATAATTCATATTTCACTTTCAACAATAATGCAGTGACTAAATCATGATGTAGGCAATAAATGCTTTAAGTTTTCCAGTGAGTTGATATATGGAGAGAAAGCTGATTTATCTTTCAACTGGAAATGCTTGATTTTTTATCTCTGGGGACCCCTGGGTGTCTGGTTTTACTTTTGGCCACACAATGGCAGCGGTATTTACGATGTGCTGCTTAAGACCCAAAACTCCTGGGGTGAACTCCAGGGTCAGTTTCTTTACTGATGGTTTGCAACTGGCCTAACCAGTTAGATAACCTGGCTCCACTACCCAAGGAGCCACTGAGGGCTTTTGGGTCAGATTTCTACTTCAGATTTCGTACAGAGATCTCTTGGTTCAAGCAAAAGGACCAGTCAGTCCGTGGTGCTCTGAGAAAAGGCGCTGGGGAGTTTGGGTCTTGTGATGCCTCCTGGGTCTCCTTGATGCTTGCCAACATCCTTTTTTTCTTGCTGCCCTGCGTCCTTTACTTTTATCTTATTATTTTTATCAGAGTATAATTATATACAGTGTTATGTTAGTTTCAGGTGTACAACATAATGATTCAGCGATTTTATACATTACTCAGTGCTCGCCATGGTGTCATCACCATCTGTCACCAAACAACATTAATTACAATCTTAATTGACTATATTTCCTATAGTGTGCTTTTTATCTCTATGACTTATTTATTGTGTACCTGAAAGTTTAGACCTTTTAATCCCCTTGTTGTATCTTTTATCTTTGAATAAAAGGCTTATGTGAGTACACTCTGTAGAGTTCCGCCGTGAGGTCTTTTTAAAATACCTAACTGAAGAACACCATAGTGTTAGCTGAACACCATGGAGGTAGTGACCCAGACGGGACATTTGAAATGACCCTCCCCACTGTGTTTAAATAATAAAATCTAAGGGATGGTTCAGGGGAAAGGAAGATGAGATATGGGGTGGGGATTGGGGGGAATGAAAACATTGTTTCCAGGTGGTTTCTCCCTGACTATTCTAGGTTGACATCACAGAAATACTCCTTTCACTGACGGGCAGAGAGGCATTTGTGGGTCCGGGACCAGGGGAGGTAGGTAAATAGAAAGCCTGAGAGGGTCAATCTGAAGGGAAGTCAGCCAAGAGTTGGAGCCTTGCCGCTCCTATCTGTTCTAGCTCAAGTGACCAGTAGCACCCCGAAGCTGCTAGTGTCACCATGTAGGGCCTGTGACTGTCTGTAAAGGGGAGGAATGGAGTATCTGGGAGGAATTTGGAAAGACACTTGCTTTTACTGGAATTTGGTCAGTGATAGGACTATGCTACTTTTTAGATCCATTTTGCAGCTCTTCTAGAAATTGCTATTAAAAGGAAAATTGAGTTTGGGGAATTAAAGGTGACATCATGTGCAGTTGTACTCAGGATACTCACTTGGTCTGGAGCTTTCACAGGGATGTGGCCAGAGGGGCAAACTCCCTCTAGGTTAAGCTGTATGATGGCAAGAGTGTGTGGTACATGCATGCCCCAGGAAGGGGAATTGCTCACTGCCTCTTTTGGATAGTAAATGAAATACGCCAAGACTACTGGAATGCTGAGAATAACAGCATCTTTAGATTGGTTGTGTGATGAGCAGGTGTGGTTGGTACTGAGCTAAAGGAGTCACAACTCCAAGGGTGCCTACTTTGTTGGGAGGGACAAGATGATTTGAGAGAAGCTCCCCTTGATCTCTTTGCTCAGTTCTTCTGAATGGGGTTTAATGATAGGGGGAGAATAAGATTATTCTCCTAGGAAGAATTAGGGCAATAAGAATACAACAGATGGGGAAGAAACCTTGGGACAACTGAACCAGGCAAAAATGTTTTATGGTTGATTAAAAATGGCATGAGAAGGTGGGGGACGGGAGAGATAAATGGAGTAGTCACTAAATGTTAATGAATCACTATAAAAGGTTGTAAAAACTCCAAAACCAATTCCTCAGATTGTGAAATGATCAAGGCAGATTCGTTCAAATTACCCTGGTCTCGGCGGATTAAAAATCTGAATATTATACAAAAGAAGAGCCGGATATGTCTTCAGAGCCTATGCCAATGTAAAAAGTGTAATGTAAAGAGATAATTATGACTTTGAGTGATGAGAGACTCCAAATCTCTTAGAAAAAAAGAAAACCCAGTTGGGGACCCACAGTCATTTGTATTGATCTGGGTCAAGAGGCCTATGGGTGGTGAAGAAACTTTATTGGGATTGCTGGCCAGACACTGGTACCCATACCTGCTAATGTGGTATTAAAGGGCACTGTATTTATATTAGGGGAATATGGTGATGTGTTGGTAGAAGAATAGCAAGTGAAAGGGTGGCTTAGAGTGGGGATTTATGTATACAAATATACAAATCCTGCACGGTTATTGCCTCACTCTTAACAGAATGTATTGTTGCAAAGGATGTGATTTCTGAATGGGCTCTTCCCTTATCCGAATCATTGGGAAAGGGATGTTGTACAAGTTTGCTCCTCCCCTCATTTAATTACACATGCTAGATAGAAAATATTTAGAATTACCCAAACCCACTTAAGTGGTTAATTTAAAACCATATAAGATACACTGGAAAGTGATTTTGGCTTTAATTATGGATCTGTGATACGCAGTGATATTAGAATCCACAGATTCTTTATTTCATAGTTCAATGTGGCCTATAAAGAAAGCTGATAGGGGCTCCTGGGTGGCTTAGTCGGTTAAGCGTCAGACTTTCGCTTAGGTCATGATCTCGCGGTTCATGGGTTCAAGCCCCGCGTCGGGCTCTGTGCTGACTGCCAGCTCAGAGCCTGGAGCCTATTTCAGTCTGTGACTTCCTCTCTCTCTGACCCTCCCCTGCTCACACTGTCTCTCTCTCTCTCCTAGAAATAAATAAAAAAAACATTAAAAAAAAAAAAAAAAAGAAAGCGGATAGATCCTGAAGGTTAACTATACATGGTAAGAGGACTGAACAAGGTGGTGATTATTGTGGAAGCTTCTGCTGCTGGCAGGTGTGCAGACTGTAGCTTTTGGCAGAAATCTGTTACTGCCACCCAGTGGCAACAGTCAGGATTTTTGGACTAGTACTAATGGACTGGTAATGTGATTGGAAAAGAACCCTTTAGATGACTGGAAAATTAAAGGAACATCCAGCTGGGGTGTCTGTTACAGAAAACCAAGACTTGAAGGAAGAAACTAAAGTGGGACATATTGATGCCTATGAAAACATCCCTTCTGATTTCTAAAGTGACTTGAACTCAAAAGTGTATGCCCATTTGTACACGGAGGTGGACTTTCGGGTCCACCGATCAGTAGCTGTAGACATTCGAGCAATGCGATAATGGGCAAGGGGGAAAAAAAAGGTGTGTCTAACTCACTCAGAAACTTGAAAAGTTTCTCTGTCAGCAGAAATATCAGAGACTAAGTACAGCCATGAGCCTCATTCCAAGGTAATCTGGGCCCACCCGTATCTGCCAGATAATTCCTGAGCCTGTGGGGGGTGCTGATCGACCTTCACTAGGATAGAAATTCATTCTGGATTTGTATTTGGATATATGATGGGTAAAGCAAATTCCCCTAAAACCAGAGAAGCTAGAACATAAAATATTTCAGTTTGGACTTCTTGCTCATATAGCACCTGATCAGAGAACCAATTTTATTGCAGGGGTAGTGCAACATGGACTATAAAAGTATTATATGCAAGAGCTGAGCCCTACCAAGAAGTGGGCTGACTGACCATTGGAATGAGCAGTAGAAACATTAACTTACAAAAGTGAGGCTGAGGAAGGATTGAGGTGATGGCCCCTATGGTTGACTAAATGTGTGTGAAGATTTAACATGGATGGAAGTAAAGCAAGTTTTTCATTGGACAAATTATTGAGCTATTGTGGAGAAGACAGGGAAGAGGGGTGGGACATGGGAACCTACATAACTTTTTCTCTATTTCTAATTTTCTGTTCTTTATTTTTGCCTGATTTTGTAGTGCCAGGAGTGGGATTTCACTTAAGAGTTGCATAAAAAAGATCTATTGCTTAACATGCCACCATGACACTATCCCTGAATGTCACGTACAACTTCCCAAGAGGATGATGGGCTATTCTTTCTCCCTACCTGCGTAAGCTGGATTTGTTTCTGCTTTTCTACCCATTGGATGAGGCAGTCATAAGTTTGTACTTATCCAATCTTCCTCTATTTGCAAAAGGAAATTCATTGGCAAGACTTATTACTGCCACCTCTATGGGTTAATCCTCAACTGAACCTTACAGTTGTACTTGGGAATAGAAGGAGGATTTGAGTGAAAACTAACAATAAATTAGAAGAGGGAAAGGGGCTGAAAAATGATGAAAAAGAAAACTAGAACAAGAGAATGATCTTATCTTTTAGATAGATTTACAGATGCCTTATTAAGGATGAAGACATTAGCCTACAGAAATCAGCTCCTTTGCTTGAATCTAGTGGTCCAGGAAGGGCTCAGGGAATTAAAGAAGCATTCAATTGTGAGTCCATCTATATGATGGTGCCTTGAAGACATTAACAGCACTCTATAGAGGATACCTTTTGGGAAGAAACATGCAGGAAAAAAAACCAAAGATCACAATGTATTTTTTTAATTTTCATTTTTTTATTTTTTAGAGAGAGAGAGCATGCATGAGCAGGGGAGAGGGGCAAGGGAAAGAGAAAAGAGAGGAAGAAAGAGAGAGAATTCCAAGCAGGCTGTACACTCAGGGCTGAGCCTCACGTGGGGCTTGATCTCATGACTCCAGTATCATGACCCAAATGGAAATCAAGAGTTGGGCACTCAAACTACTGAGCCACCCAGGCACCCCTCACTGTGTAATTATTAAACTAAGTGATGATATGTTGAGGGAGATGCCTAAACACAATAAATATATGTTTACATGTTCAATTTATCATAGTATTATGTGTCCTGATGCATATAATCCATATTTTTTGTGGATGGAAGGCAGTCATCAAAATAAAGAATGCTTGGTAAACAATAGTAATATTAATTTAGGGGTGACTTGTAATGTCAGTTTAGGGGTGTCCTGGTGGGCCCTGATGTTCACCAGGTTTTGCCTCAAGTAGTTTGACACTCTGCTGTTAAATGCATACATGTTAAGGATTATTGTATCTTCTTGCAGAATTGACCCTTTATCATTATGTAATCCATCTCTCTATCCTTGATTATCTTCTTGTTCTGAAGTTTGCTTGGTCTGAAATGAATAGAGCCGCTTCAACTTTCTTTTGATTACAGTTAGCTGGCATATCTTTCTCTATCCCTTTACTTTCAATCTATTTGAATCCTTATATTCAAAGTAAGTTTTTTTTTATATAGACAGTAGATAATTGTGTAGTATTTTTTTATCCTTTCTGACAATTTTTATCTTTTAATTGCTTACATTTAAAGTGGTTATTGATAATGCTACTCCTTTCTTTATGTAGAAACCAGTTTCTGGGCCATAATAAATTACCAAAAAATGGGTGGTTTAAACAACAGAAATTTATTGTCTCTGGATTCTGCAGGTCAGAAGTTTGAAATCAAGGTATCAGCAAAATTGGCTCCCCTGAGGGCTGTGAGGGAGAATGAGTTCTCTGCTAGCTTTTGAGAGCCGCAAGCATTCTTTGGCTTGTAGATGGCATTCTCTTTACATCTTCACATCATTCTCCCTTTCTGTGTGTAAATATGTGTCCAAATTTCCCCTTTTTATAAGGAAACTACTCATATTGAATTGGGGCCCACCCTAATGACTTCATTTGAACTTGATTACCCCTAAACAAATTCTATTTCCAAATCAAGTGGCATTTTCAGTTGCTGAGGTTAGGACTTCAACGTATCACTCACTATGTGAGGGACACAATTCAATTCATAACAGTCTGTCTCCAAGTCTCCTAAATCCATGTCCTCCTCGCAGGCAAAATCTGTTCACCCTATCCCAACATCCCAAAAATCTTTATTACTTTACTGTCAACTCTAGAGCTAAAATCTTATCATTTAGATCATTTTGCTTGCTATGAATAGAGCTTGATTCATTCTGGGGCAGTAGTCCTCTTTACCTGAAAACCTGTGAAACCAGACAAGTTACCTACTTCCAAAATACATGGTAGGACAGGCATAGGATAGATGTTCCCATTCTAAGATGAACAAATTGGAAGGAAAAGGGGGGTCAAGGGCCCTAAACAAGTTAGAAAATTAGTAGAATAAATCCATTAGAATTTAACCTTTGAGACTAATCCCTTTTGGTTCAATGATTTGTCTTCTGAGCATACTGGGGTGGCAGCCCTGGGCGGTGGCCCATCCTTCTCTGCCTGGGAAGTCACTCCACCCTTTGGAACCCATGATGTGGCCCTGACTTTTGGAACAGAGGAGGCTGTGGCCCAGGTCCCTGGGCTTTTGGCCTCCAGGCCCTAATGTCAATGACAGACCTACTGGCCTCTTAACTTCCTGTGAGGTAATTCTTCTGTTTTTTTTTTTTTAAGAGTAACACATTTTTACAGCTAAAGTGCTCTATTCACCTGTTTCCTGCCTATAGAATCCTAGAAGTCTGAGTCTTCCTTCATTTCATGTGGTATCTATCTGCCTCAGTCCAAGCTGGAAGTGTTTCTGCTGACATGGTCAATCCACCTCCTTAAATTCTAGCTAGCAATTCCTTCCTCTTGCATTTATTATAAGCATTAAGGAGAGAGCAGACCATGCCTTCAACAGTTTGTCAGAAACAGCCTCAAATACATATCTGTGTTCATTGCTTACAAATTCTACTTACTGCCCAACAGATCACAATTCAGACAAGTTCTCTACCACTTTATGATAAGGATTCCCTTCCCTGCAGTTACAAATAACATGTCCCTCATTTCTGTCTGAGATCTCACCAGAAGCACGTTGAACATTCATGTTTCTACAACAGTCTCTTCAAGGTAACCTTGGCTTTTTTTACCAAACTCTTCATAATTCTTCCAAACTCTACATGTTACCAAATTTCAAAGACACTTCCACATTTTTAGATGTGTCACAGCAGCACTCACTGTTACTAGAATCTGTAATAGTTCCCTGGGTGGCCATAACAAAGAATTCCACACTGGGTGGATTGAGTAACAGAAATTCATCTCACCATTTCAGGGGCTAGAAGTCCAAAATCAAAATATTGGCAGGTTGGTTCCTTCTGAAAGATATTCATTCTATCCCAGTATCTCCCAAAGTGAATATTTCAGCTTCAGCTCTGAGTCTAAAACCACATCCTCTGAGTCCACCAAATCAATGATGGATGAGGCTTAGGGTGTTATTCTGCTCCACACCTCTCTCCCAGCTTCTGGTAGCTTCAGACATTCCTCAGCTTGTTGATGACATTCTCTCTGTTTTCTTTACTTTATCTTCTCATTAGGTATGTCTGCCTCTGTGTCCAAATCTCCCTCCACACTTTTAAAATGAGGACAATGGTAATTAATACTGGTTTATACCATGCTGATGTTATTTTCACTTGATTACGTTCATTTTCAATTAAGGCTGCTTCCTGTGGTAATGAGGATTAGGGCTTCAACATATATTTTTTGATAAACACAATTTAACCCATAAAATGATGTATATTATTTGCATCCTCCCTGAATAACTTCTCTTAATATTTATTGAAGACTATATGTACTTGTGATGACTTCTCTGTTTTTGTTTATCTGAGAAACTCTTTATGTTTCCTTCACTTTGGAAGAATAATTTCAGGTGGCTGTTTTTTTCCTTCAAACATTAAATATTTTAGTCGATTCTCTTCTTGCTTGCATGGTTTCTGACAAGAAGTGCCCTAGAATTCTAATCTTTTCCACCCTCCAGCTGTCTTTGATTTTCTAAATTTTGAATATGATGACCTAGATGTATTTATTTTTTTGTTTTTTGGTATTTTTCCTGTTTGGTGTTCTCTGAGCTCCCCGAATCTATGTCTATCATTCATTTTGGAGAGTTCAGGACATTACTATTTTATATATTTCTTCTTTTTTATTCTCACTTTCTTCTCTTGGTATTCTAATTACAGCTATGTAACTTTTGATTAATTAAATACATATTTATTGAATACCATTATATGTCAGATTTTATCCTAAGAACTAAACATATACGTGTGTGCAAAAACAAAAAAAAAATAGTGAATGATTTTTAAACTGTATAGACCTGTGGTTAGTGCATTTCTAAATAACTGCATCTTTGTTCATTCAGAAATTGTATACAATGTTTGACACTTTAAGTACAACTTTTTATTGTATTATTGAGATATACTTCATATAGCTTATAATTTGCCCATTTAAAGTCTACAATTCAATGGCTTTTAGCACATTCAGAGTTATTCATCCATCATGACAATCAATTTCAGAATATTTTCATTGACCCCAACTAAGACCTTATGAGTCTTAAATATCACTCATCAATTCTTCTATTACCCCTCCAGAGGTAGACAGCCACTAGCGTCTTTTCTGTCTATATACATTTGTCTGTGTTTGACATTTCCTGTAAGTGGAATCACAGCATGTAGCCCTTTGTGGCTGTCTTTTTCACTTCAGGTTTTTAAGGTTTATCTATGCTTCAGCAAGTAATGTTACTTAATTTCTTTTTTTTTCTTGCTGAATAATATTCCACTGTATACCACATTTTATTTATCCATTCATCAATTGGAAAACATTGAGTCATTCCTACCTTTTAGTTATTATAAATAAAGCTGCTATCATCATTTGTCTAAATATTTTCATAAGGGCACATGTTTTCATTTCTCTTTCATTTCATTAGATTTCATTTCATCTTTTTTGCACACATAGCTAGGAGTAGAACTGTTAGATCACATGGTAACTCTAGTTTAACCTTTTCATGCATTGCCAGTTTGCTCTCCAAAGCAGCTGTACCATATTACATTCACACTAGCAATGTATGAGGGTTCCAACTTCTCTGTATCCCGGCCAATACATTATTATCTATCTTTCTGATTGAAGCCATCTTAGTGGGTACAGAGTATAGTCTTGTTTCTTGTGCGTTTCTCTGAGATGTAGTGGTGCTAAGCCTCTATTCATGTAGGGGTTTCCCCCCCATTTGTATATCTTTAAAGAAATATTTGTCTAGATCTTTTGCCCATTTTCTTAATTGGATTATCTTTTGTTATTGAGTTGTAACATTTTTAAAGTGTATTTTCCCTGTTGGGAGCACAGCTGAGCTGGGAGCAACAGCATAGCTGCCAGGTGTCAAAGTAGCTATTTAAAGCAACAGGCCAAAAATGAAAGAGTTAAGCCTTTAATTACTTACTGAGATGATATAAGCAAGAGACTAAAATCAGAGAAAGTGCCGTCTCTCCCTTTCGATTTTTCCCCATGGAATGATGCCCCTGTTGACAGTCAGGTAGATCAGCAGAGATGTAGTATTTTCTTATGGTTGAGGAAGCCCTAACAAAACGTTGGCAGTCTTGGGGACTGTGGGGCTGAAGAAAGGGAGGGGTGGAAAGAGGAGGAGTGTAAAAATACAGGGTGCTGGGTTGGAGGAGGGAAAAGTGTCTTAAAGTCGTCCTTCTGTCCCCTGTATAAAAAATAGCAGAGGTACTTGGGAAAATCTGTTCAAGGCCTCAAATAAAGTGGGCTAGGAATGAAAGCACTGGGGTTAAGAATGTAAATATGCAAAAAGCATGATCTTGACCATCAGAGTGGCTTGAGTCCTTGAGTACAACTGTCAGAAATTGCAATACACAGGACATGCACCAAGTCTGGTGCATGGAGTGCACCTTACCCCAAGGCCTACTGGATAACATTGCCCATGTTCAGACCTGAAAAACCACAAAATGATTTTTAACCAGGATTCAGACTCCTTTCTAGTACAAGTCCCTTATCCGACACATGATTTGGAGAACTTTTCTTTCATTATCCACCTTGTCTTTTCACCTTCTTGATAGTTTGGGAAGTTTTTCTTGTTCTGTCTTTAATCTCACCGCCTCTTTCCTCAGCTATATCCAGTCCACTGATGAGCCTACGAAAAGCATTCTGGTTTTGATTTCTAGCATTTCCTCTTGATTCTTAGAGTTTCCATCTCTCTGCCTGCATTACTCATTTGTTCTTACAGCCTGTCCACTCTTTCCATTAGAGTCTTCAGTATGTTAATCATATTTATTTTAAATTCCCAGTATGATAATTCCAACATCTCTGTCATGTCTGAATCTAATTCTGATACTTTCTTTGTCCCTTCAGACTGCTTTTTCTTGCTGTGTAGCACTCCTTCTTTCTGTTGAAAGCCTGACAGTATGTATTGGAGAACAGGAAGTAAACTAAATAATCCTTTAGTATAAAGTTTGTGTTAATCTGGGTAGCAGGTAGCTGTGCCAGAGGCTTGAAATGCATCTAATGTTCTCATTTTTGTTTCCCCTGTTGAGGTTGGACTTTCGTAAGTACTACTTCTCAGAGAGAGTCTGTGTCTTGTAAAATTAACAATCACATTCCATTGTTATTCTCCTGGAACCTTGTTGGTGTAGTAGTAATCTAGGGTTGGAGGTGAAAAACCATACCGTAATCTTATGACTACATCTTTCTTTTAGTAATCCTGGGTCCTTGAGCTGTGCTCTTCACAAGTGGTTTTGGGGGGAGTCCTCTCTAACTTTCATTCCAAGAATTATTAATCAAAATTGCCAAAGTAGATTTATACAGCTACAGATCGGTAGCAAAAAAAGATGGAAATGAAATGGTCGAGACACTTTAAAATGTTCAAAAGGAGTCTATATTTGCTAAAAATTTATAGTTAAACTATGGTTACACAACAGATTTTCCATCCTTCATTTTCTCAGTAAACTCTTCCTCATATTTGCCTTTCTCTTTTCCAACTTGTCAAGATTTGGCTTTGTGGTCAAGAATTTTTTTCCTGATCTTTGTTCAGTGTTAGCCTGGTGACAATCACCCTGCTTGAGTGAATGCCCACGTGAATAGTTATGGCACTAGCTTTCCCCCACTTGATGTAGATGATACATTCCTTTATCTACCTCTGCACCTGGACTACCTTGCCAATTGGCTGATCTTTGTGGTGTCCATGAATGGCCCAGACCTCATCGTGCTTGTGAACGGACAGGGAGAGGGCATTGTCCTTCTGAGGCAGCTCTTTGGAGAAATGGCAGACATGACTTTTCTGGGCACATGCAAGGGGGCACTAAGGTGGTGTTTGCATTTTTTGCTGCAGTCGTAGGTCACAAAAGGATTGAACTTCATGATGAGCTGGCACCAGGTGGGCTCAAAAGTACATACATTCAACTGTGTTTCTGAGACTTCTCACCCGCTTAGGTGAATCAATGGAAGCTCCAGGGTGGTGAAGCCAGAGATATGTCCTTATGGCAGGTGGGATAAGGCCTGGCATTTATTTTTCCCTACAGAGTAGGCCCTTGCTGTGGAGAATGCCTTAGGCGTATTACTACATTGTTACTCTTCTTTTCCTGCCAGAGCCAGGAGGGGATCGTTCTCACCAATTCACCATGAGAACATAGTGGGTTTGCTGGAAGTAAAGCCCAGGAGAGTGTGGGGCACCATAGGACTGTGGCTACCAAGGATGTCTTTCGCATAGGCGAATCCAACCCAGTCTCCAGAAATGTATCAAAATGACCACTTAAGGATCTCTAAGAGTTTATAGTTCTAGTAGCTTCTGTTCTTCAGGTAATCAGATCTCAGCTGTGACTCTCTGGCAAAACCAGTTGATTTTTAGTTCATTCAATTTTTTTCTTGTTATAAAGATGGGAGCGTTGACTTCCAAATTCTCTACATGTCAGAGATGCTGGAAAACATATCTTAGAGCGAGGACTACTAGAATGTCACTCTTACCCTCTCTTTCCAGGGTGGATGCATAATCCTGTTTAAAAAATCATTTCCTCTCAGTTAGGAGGGTTCTTTTTTTCTCTCAAAGAAAGGAATAACTGTGTTAATGCATACAAATATCTTAGAGCAGTGCCTGGTACAAAATAATACTTAATAAATATTGGCTATTATTAAATTTCCCAAGGGGCGCCTGGGTGGCTTAGTCGGGTAAGCGTCCGACTTTCGCTTAGGTCATGATCTCGCGGTTCGTGGGTTCGAGCCCCGCGTCGGGCTCTGTGCTGACTGCCAGCTCAGAGCCTGGAGCCTGTTTCAGTCTGTGACTCCCTCTCTCTCTGACCCTCCCCTGTTCACGCTGTCTTCCTCTCTCCTAGAAATAAATAAAACATAAAAAAAAAAATAAATCTCCCAAAAATTCATCCATTTCTCTATTGGTGTGAGAGTGTGGGTATGTTTTTAAGACAATGTATCCGTTGTCCATTTGGAATTTAGAGATGAGGCTCGGATTGGCATCAGAACTGATAGAAATCAGCAAGCAGCTTCAAGTCATGAGGCTAGGCTATAGCAAAGGGTTTTCTAATTTAGAGACACGCCTTTGTCCCTGAAGATGCAGGGCAGAAATCCAACAGCTTTGTTTTATTTTGTTGAAATCATTGTGTGTTTGAAGAATTGTCCTCATAGATAGTTTATGGATTCTGGAAGACTTCCTACAAAAGCAAGACTCTTTGATCTATAAGTGTTTGCTTTTCTTCTCAAACACACACACACACACACACACACACACCCTAAAACAAAACAAAAAAAACCCAAACCCAACAACAACAACAACAACAGAAAACTACCAAACTAGCAACAAATGAAGCCAATACAAAACTCTAAAAAGTTTTTGAGGAGCTTTGAAGACCTGTCCTTCTCCCTGGAAAGAATCTCATCTTATGATATATGCAGCTGCATTGCCATGATTGAGAATGTGATCCAAGTTCTTCAACAGAAATGGAGATGTTCACGTAAAGCAGGTTGGGAAAGATTTTCTTCTGAGCTTATTGTTTAATTCCATATTGACTTTTTTCTCCATGCCAAGATTGGCCAACAGTCACATATTGAAGTTAAAAAAAAAAAAGTTTGTCTCAAGAGTACTCAATCTTCATTTTGCTCTTTTCACTAGTTTCATTCTACCTTCAAGTCTATCAAATTTCAGTATTTTCAGTGGTAAATATCAATAAGTGCCCACACACTGCATGCTAAATATGTGGGAAATTATAAGAAATATCATACATGGTTCTGGCCTCCTACAGATTCAGTCTTTTTGCAACTTTGACTAGTTCTACCTTCCTTGAATCTTATCCTGTATTTTCTCTTTAATTTATTCACTAAAGTACAGACTTGTGGAGAAGGATGTAGAATTCATGTGACCTCATTCATTTTACATTTTGTGGCAAAGGTAATGCTATATACACATCCATCATTTCAGCTTAACTTATGTCTAAGGAATTCACCTTATTCAATATATTCAAAATTGATATAGGTTATCCACTTTGTGGATGTGATGGGGCTCCTGTCCATGGAATGATATAAATCATGATATGATGATATAAGCCATTTCCAGGTCTGACTCCTGAATCATCCTACAAGGTCTTTCTTGCTCTCTCTCTCTCCCTATCATTGCAACCAGAACTGAAAGACTCTAAATTAACAGAACCACAATATGGAAGGGGAATGATCCCTAAATTGCTTCTTTAAAAATTTTATTTCTTATTTAGAGAGAGAGTGTGTGTGTGTGTGTGTGCGCACGGGTAGGGGAGAGATGCAGAGGGAAAGTGAGACAGAACCTCAAGCAGGCTCCACGATCAGCGCACAACTCTGAGATCATGACCTGAGCCAAAATCAAGAGTTGGAAACTCAGCCAACAGCCACCCAGGGATCCCCCTAAATTGCTTCTTGAAAGAGTGCTATCCCAAGAGTCATCTGATAAAGAACATTCTCATTGGATATTGTGATCAGAAAATATATTTTATTATGCATTAGTAATGAATATATGGGGCTTTTTAGTTGTTTGTTATAACAGCTATCATTAAATGATACGTAGAGAATTGAATTTCAGATAATTGACATAATGTGTTCTAGAAGGCATATCATTTTGTGTCAGGGCTGTAATTTTAAGACCTTGAATTTGATGTTATGTTTTTACTTTTTTTACTGTTCAATTTCAGCTAGTTATAAAAACAAGAAAAAGTATAATAAAACATACGAAATTAATACTGAGCTGTTTAATATGTAGTCATTCCATTTACTGCCTCTGTGCATTTAAAAAATACTGAATTTCAAGACACTCAATCCTTTGGGTACTTGCCATTGCTTCTCTCAATGTGATTTCTGAAACTGAATTTCAAGAGGCATGGCTGAAAGTCTGGGGGGTTTTATATGGTCATGAGACGATTTTTCAAAATTAAATCACAAGAACCACCACTAACTGTATGAAATAAGTCCATTTTCAGTTCCCAGAGGTCAAATTTCCCTTTGAATTGAAATGATAATCACATGAGCTTGTGAATCCTTAATTCCATTTAATACTGCACCCATGCCAATGGATGGGCTAGACTACTGAAGGTATCTGACTAAAGGAAATACTTTAGGGCCAAAGTAAACTGTCAAAATGAGGCTAAATTTAGCTTTGTAAGAGAGCAGATTTAAATGTCAATGGGTTTCTTACCATCAGCTAAGAAAGCAAAACATTTGTGCTCCACAAAAGCATTTTAAATGCTCTAGAAAGGGCAAGGTTTCTAACCTAGTTTTTCTAAACTACAAGTCTGATATCAGACCCCCTTCAAAGCTGAAGGTTACTTGAAGTTGGATTTGTTTCACATTGGGTTATGTACAGTGTTTTCCAGTGTAAAACTCTTTAGTCCAGTGACTCTGAGAGTGAATGGTTATGACTCAATCATAGAACGTGATAGTTTCTGATGACCATGCTGTCACCTCAGATGCTCCAATGAGTGTAGAAGAATGCCAACGACAGAAGAACATTTTTTTCTCAATTCTCTTTTCAACGGGTCACATAGCTGCATAAAGTGACTCAATCAAAAGCAAGATGAATGTCTGTTGTTATGAAATCGTACATTCTTCTGCTTTTAAGGGGAAGAAAGAAAATAAACATAGGAGGAGGGTATTTGAACTTTACAAATAAAAAAAGCTATTATTTTTTTTCCTGGGAGCTTTTCCGTATGAAGTTGTTGAGAATCTGGTAGCTGTTAAGAACTGTATTTCAGTTATGATTGTTGGATTTTGCATTCTGCATTTTGGGAAACTTTCCATGCTCTTGTTCCTTTTTTTTTTTTTTTAACATTTGTAAAACAATTGCATGAAATGACTTTTAAAAAATCTTTCCAGAGTTACCTGCCAAAAATCGGAGCAACTTTCCTACATTGTATTTCTATAGGTTTTTCCTCAGGACAGACGAGTTATTCAGGTACTCTAGGACAGGGCTACATGGTCAAGTAAGCATAGGGTGGCTTTTTGGGGTATAACCGTTAATATTATTTTGGCATTTCTATAAAAAATACACTACACACCATATTGTTTCTATGTAGTAATTATCTATTATCTATACATATCTATGCAGTATAAGGATAATTATGGCAAACCTTTCATCACAGGGAACATTTTAACATGAATCTTATGGCAGTTAGTTTAGAAGAGTAAACTATAGAGACTATAGACACATACTATTTATATGGTGTTAATTTATATTTTGATATTGTATGTCATAAATATTGACCTGTGAAGAAAATAATCTATATGTTTTATACTGTAAAGAATCTCCTGATTCACTCCTCAGAGGAAAGGAGAGATTTTACTGCTGACAATAAGACTGACTTTGGGCTTTGACCTAAAGGGCAGTGGTTTTGGCCTATCAACTAAGGAAGCAACCTCATTGGAACTACCAGAAACCCAAAGGAAAGCCACGCCTGTTCTTCAAGGGGAAAATAGATGATAAATGACATGATGCACTTTGTCCCACAACCATTGTCTTTTTTTCCCTTGAGTAATTTTTCAGATATAGGCGGTCCCCAATTTGTAAGTTCACAAAGTTCATTTGTCAGCAGCACTGTTAATACAGAACATAATGTCCCATAAAATCAATGTTATTCTGGTGGTTGCTGAAGTGGATGTCTTTTATTTTTCTGTCCCAATGCCTCCCTTTTTTCTGCTGTTGGTAACACTCCTTTCTCTACTTTCCATCCTGTGGTTCTCATAGAGCTCCCCACACCCCTTGATACCAGCCCTAGTCAAATGTAATAATTAAAGGAATAAACACAATTCAAGTTGGAATCTTCATAGGACCCCAACCCCCACAAGTCGCAGACTTGGCCAAGTGGTGGCCATGTGGCTCTAGCTGAGCCTGGCTAATTGCATTCTGTTCCAGGAATATTTCATTCCAGGAGCTGTGAAGTAAAATCTTTATTTTCTCTACTCTGAAGCTGTGAGGTTGTAAAACTCATTGCTGTTAGAATCATTATCTTCTACCTTGTAGACACTGGCTTATAAGAAAGAGTAAAACCAGTAGGCCAAGAGAAACACAGACGAGAAAGGAAGAGAGAGATGACAATGTGCATCCCCATTTTCATTGCCTGAGGGCCAGAATTACCTTAGTTCTTACTTTCTGAGGCTGGTTGTTTAACTCTTTGAATATGGAAGCCCCCAGTAGCCTAAAACAAAACAAATAAAAACAAAACAAAACATGTCTCTCTCTCCTCCACTATTCTTTTTCCCCCTGAAGTTTTTTTAATCTGTCTTTTATAATTTGGTGCTCTACCTAAAATAGTTGATGTTTCAAGACAGAATTTAGAAATGGATTTTGCCCACAATGCAGGAAACTAGCCATTAATTTGAGCCTGAGGACCCTCTCCTTTCTCTTTCCTCTGATCTACTTTCAGCAGGGGTTCAGTGAGATCAGATAACCTAAACAGAAAATTCAGACCCAATAATTTGAATTAAATATCTCTTTCTCATGCTGTAACCAAGACGATAACAGTATGGTGAAAACAAAACATTGCTGATTTCCAGAATCCCTCTAATTTTCTGGGACCCTCAGCCCTAGTAAAGAGTCCAGACAGACATCCAACATTGTGCTGGTTAACTGTTTAAAATAGCATTAATTAAAAAGGATTGGATATTATTGGCAATAATTGAGATAAAGCTTTGATCATCTAAGAATTGCCTTAACGGCATATGCATCTACTCGTACTTTTTGTTTTATTTTGTTTTCTGAAACAACTAGGTGATCTCAACAGTAGGAATACACTTTAAAAAATACTGCTTGAAATATAAATTACATTTCCATGATGATGGTGATAGCTAACCATCACTAATTAGGCTAGTTCATCTCAGATGAAAATATTCTTTATTTCTTGAGAGGCATGAATCCTCCCAGACTCTGATATAATATTTTTTGCACATTCTGGAATAATTCATTTGTATGCATTTTTAAATAACTGATATTTATCTTATGTATATGGTCTACAATCTCAATGATCTTCTGAAAATGTGTGTGTGTGTGTGTGCGTGTGTGTGTGTGTGTTCCTTTTTCTCCACTGCTCCTTTGTATAACTCAAAACTAATACACTTACCTAATATTGTGTTTGGTGGGAAGTGGTTAGGAAGAAGAGCACACAATTGCATCCATTCTGTCCTCCCACACTTTTTCTAATTCTCTATCCCAGGGGAGGGTTATCTGAGTTTGTTTGTGGGTACATTCATTTATTCAATAAGTACTATTGAGTACCTATTGTACACATGCTACATTCTAGGAATTCAAAGATCAGTAGAAAAGAGTCCTTGACAATATGTTCTCAGCCAAGTGGAGAGACAGTCACATGATCAGATAATTTGAATAGTGACAGTAGGCAATTTGAGTATGCAGAAGAGTGGCACCAAACTTGGCCTTGAGAGATTAAAGGGAGTTATAGTTTAAATGCATCATAGAGGATAAATAGAAATTAACTCAGAAAAGGTTGTGAGTATAGGGTAGAGGATAAGAGGTTGGTGACTGAAATGAGGACCAAGAGGAATGTGTTTTAGGAATAGAATACAGTATTGGGAAAGCAACAGGATATATGAAGTAGTTCAGCGTTGCAGGAGTAGTTAAGTTTGAAATAGTTGATGACTGAAGCTGAGAATCATGAGATAAATAGGAGCCAGATGACGAAGGACTTTACATTACCATTTAATGGTAATTGAGTTTATTTTTGTTACTAAGAAGTCACCAAAGGGATTTAAATAGGTCAGATTTATGGTTTAAATTGATTGCTGTAGCATCAAGTTTGAGAATGGATCTGAGCAGGGTAATCTCAGTACTCCACTTGCACCCATGAGAGGGGCTTAGTGGCTCCAAGTCAGCAAACATCCTACAACCATTACAAAAATGGCCAAAATATATAAATACAAAATTTACAGAAAAAAGAAAATTTTATTTATTAAAGCTCGATCTTGTTCATAAAAATATTTTTAAAAATTAAAAATTAGTGAGACATCATTTTTACCTGTGAGTAGAGACCAAAATCTGTTAACAGGCCATATTTGTGAGAGTAGGCAAAAATAGATACCTTCTTGCATTTATTTCTCACAAAAAGCATATATATATTGAATCATAATTCACTTCTAAGAATTAGCCTAAAATGTCCTCACATATATATAAAAATAATTAAATGAAAGGTTCTCACTGCAGCACATTGTTAAAGCAAAAGATTAAAAACATTGATAGTAGGCATTATGTACATGTAATGGAATACTATGACCCCACTAGGAAGAATATTTACAGGTTTTAATGTATAGAGAAGGGATAATTTCTAAAAGTATATTTACACAAAATATAAATATTTCTTATATATGTCACAATATAAATGTTGTGACATATGGATGGGAGACCACATGACTGTGCAGAAAACAATTTTGAAAGAATACTGAAGAAATTGATAATGAGACCAGAAAAATGAGGCCCTCTGGAAGAGAGGGCGACTTATTATTTATAGTATACCCTTTTATATTTTCACAATTTATACTACATGAATGTACTACCTAGTCAAAGAAAGAAGAGAACAGGGGAGGAGGGAGAAAAGGAGAGAGGAAGGAAGTGAGAAATGAAGGAAGGAAGGAAAGAAAGAAAGAAAGAAGAAAGAAAGGAAGGAAATAATTTAGGGGAAATTAATGTGTAAGTTGAAATTTCATTTCCTCTAAGAGTATTGAACTTATACCTACATAAGGTCAGGATACCTTGTGAACCTTGGAAACCACAAGAAGAAAAACAAAATAACTCCTTAACAAAAAAACCCACAAAACACAACAACAACATGTCATTGAGACATCCATATAACACTGACCCTCAAAGTGCAAAGATCGCAGATAAGCCATGGGCTAAAATGAGTGCACTTACCAATAGTATGGTATCTGCTAACTCAATCTAAACTTGGAATAGGAAAATAAAATAAAATCTTCCCTATGAATTTTTAACCATGAATTTGTCTTCATTTGCATTGGAAACTGATTTTATTAGGTAAGTCTCCTTATGCCAAGAAGGTAAGATAGAAAGAAATTTTGGGTGGTAACATACTGTGAAAGAGGACAGAATCAAACAAAAAACATCATAACTGTATATATATTCTTACTCTAAGCTCCTCAGATTCTCCACTGATAAATCTCCTAAATAATGAACACGACCAAAAAAATACCATTTCAAACACTCCAGAAAAAATTACCATGAGCAAGAGATGATAAGATTAGGCATTCAAAAGTGTCATATAACAGAGTTATTGAATTAAAATGTTTCAAACTAAACACACACAAAAAGACTCAAAACAAAGAGATGATGTAAAAACAGTTGGTAACAGAATTAAAATAAATTCAACAGAATATGTAGACATAAATGTGACTCATGGGGTAATAAGCAAAATGGTGGAACAGAAATTCCAGTTCTTACTCTCCCACAGAAACACTGCTTTAACATTGACGTATAGAACAAAATATCTTTATGATATTTCCAGAATCCAGTTAAGAAACTGTAGCACCCCAAATGAGCACACATCCCAGAATAAGCTCATTGAAATAAATAAGAGCAGTTTCGCTTTACCCACATCAGATCCTCTCCCACGTGGGCAGAGGTTAACAGCTCAACATGATCTGAGATACAGAAAGGGAAAGCATGTACTCAATATCTCCAGGCTTTTGAGACATTGCCTAAGAGAACTGATTCTGTCTCACCTCATCCTGAATTTTGAAAAGGTAAAGTTTGAAAGCCTAGGGGCAGGTATAAACAAAGAAAGGGAGTGGGTGGCTCTCAGCAGCCTGCGTGGATCTGCAAGGTTGGGAAAAGGTATACAACCCTGAAAAGGGGTGCACCTTGGAAAATGTGTAAGCCCTGATTCCCCTTCAAAAAGGAGGAAGATAAGTGAAGCTCTCACCCAATGTCCAGGCTATTTGATGCACTGACCTAGGAAAAAGAAGGGGCTGGTTTACGGCAATCCACATAGCTCTGCAAAATTAGGAGAAGGTGCATAACCCTGAAATGGAGGAGGAGGAGTGATGTCAGTACCCATAGAAAAGTTTCAAAGACTCCTAGAATCTAGCCAGGCTAACGAGTGATGTTTCCTATCAAAACCATCTGCAAAGAGTGGAAGAGATGATTGCTTCTTCAAACATGCTGACATGAACACAAAACTACAAGAACCACAATATTCAGAGCAATATGATACAACAGAAGAAACAAAATAAATCTCCGGGAATGAACTCTCAAGAAAAGGAGATCAACAAATTGGTTAAGAATTCAAAATAATTATTCTAAAGAAGCTCAGTGAGCTATAAGAAAACATTAATAGATAACTAAATAAAATCAAGAAACTAATGCATAAAGAAAATGAGAATAGCAAAAAAGAATAAAAACCATAAAAATCCCAAATGGAAACACTGGAGCTGAAAAATGAAAAAAATAAAAAAGGAAAAAAACCACAAATGAATGGAAAAATTCAATAGAGAGCTTCAATAGTAGACTTGATCAAACAGAAGAAAAGACCAGTGAACTTAAAACACGGAAATGCAAATTATCCAGACAGAAGAGCAAAATGAAAAAAAAAAAAAAATGAAAAAAGCATAGAGTCTACATGACTTCTAAGACACCATTATATATAAGAACTAATATATACATTATGACTGAAAATGTTCCAAATCTGGGCAAGGACACAAATATCCAGATTCATGAACGGTGACAGTTTCAAAGGTGAATCTAAAGAAGTCTATATCAAGACATATTATAATTAGATTGTCAAAAGTCAAAGGCAAAAAGAAAATTTTAAAGCAGCAAGAGAAAAAGTAACTCATCATATACAAGTGAGCTGTAATGACTATCAGCAGGTTGCTCAATAAAACTCTTGTGTGCCAGAACAGAGTAAAGTATTACACTCAAAGGACTGACAAACAAACAAACAAACAAATCTGCCAGCCAAGAATACTGTACCCATAAACTGCCCATCAAAAATTGGAGGATAAATAATTTCCAAAGCAAACAAGATCAGGGAGTTAATCATGACTAGACCTGCCTTACAAGAAGTGCTAAAGGGAGTTCTTCAAGTTAAAATGGAAGCACATTAAATAGAAACCCAAGAGCATAGAAAAGTATAAAACTCACTACTGAAAGAAAATATACAAATACAGAATACTGTGGCACTGTAATGATGGCAGATAAATAACTTTCAATCTTAGTGTATAAAAATTAAAAACAAAAGTATTAAGAATAAGTAATTTTACAAAAATTTGTTAATGAATAGACAATATAAAAACAGGTAAGTTGTGACACTTATGACATAAAGTGTGTTCAAAGTCAAAATGTAGAATTTTGTAAATGATTGAAGTTGAATTGTGATTAGCACTAAAAAAAAAACCTGTTATGTGTTTTATGTTAGCCTCATGGTAACCATGTCAAAAATACCAAAGAAGACACACAAAATAAAAAGAATAATATTCTTTGATACACAAAATATCAAAGAATATTACTATAAATTAAGAAGACAGCAAAAAGAAAGACAGACAGAAAGACAGACAGAAAGAAAGACAAGGACAAAAGAACTATAAGACAGAAAAAACAATGAACAAAATGGCATTGTTAGCTTTGCTCTATCATTAATTATTTTAAGTATAAATGGATTAAACTCTCCAATCAAAAAACATAGATTGGCTGAATGGACTAAAAAATCAAGATTCAACTTTATGCTATCTACCAGAGACTCATCTTAAATTTAATAACACACGTAGGCTAAAAGCAAAAGGGTAGAAAATGACATATCATGTAAATGATAACCCAAAGAGAGCAAGTATAGCTATATTACTATCAGACAGAATAGACTTTAAGTCTAAAACTATTATAAGAGCATAGACATTTTATAATGATAGAAGAATTAATTCATCAAGAGGATATAGCAATTATAGACAGATATGAACTGACCATCAGAGCACCTAAGTATATAAAACAAACCTTAATAGAACTGAAGGGAAAAATAGACATCAATGAAATAATAGTAGGAGGCTTCGATGTCTCACTTTCAATTATGGAACACTCAACAAAAAGTTAAGAAAAGAGACTTGAACAACACTATGGACTAAATGGAGCAAACAGACATATACAGAACATTCCATCCAACAGCAATAGAGTACACATTCTTCTCCAATGCTTATGAAACATTCCCCAGAATATATCATATATAAGGTAACCAAAAGAAAAAAGAAAAAAAGTAAACAGAAAAAACCTTAAGAAATTAAAGAACTTGAAAATACCAACTATCTTTTCGAATAAGTATCAGTGAAGATCTGAAAAAATTGGAACCTTTGTACACTGTTGGTGAGAATGTGAAATGGTTCAACTGGTTATAGAAAACAATATGGAGGTTCCTCAGAAAATTCAAAACAGAACTACCATATGATACGGCAATCCCACTTCCTAGTATATGTTCAATAGTATTGAAATCAGATCTCTAAGAGATATCTCAGTATAAGTTTTGGTTATGGAAATAAATAAGTTCTAGAGATTTGTGTACAACATAGTGCCTATCATTAACAATACTTCATTATACATTTAAAATTTTATTAAGAGGATAGATATTATGTTAAGTGTAATCACACACACAAAAAGAATAAAGGTAGACAAGAAAATTTTTGGAGGTAATGGTTATATCGATTACCTTAATTGTGGTGTTGGTTTCACAGGTGTATAATATGTTCAAAGTCATCAAATAATACCTGTTAAGTATGTGTACTTCTTGTATGTCAATTCTTTCTGTTAAAAATGGTTCTTGGGATTAACAAAAGAGAGAGAAAGAAGGAAATGGCAAATATGAGCAAGGTAGAGTCATAAAGGAGAACATAAAGGTGTTCAACATATATTTAGAAAGGTGTTTTTTTCTTGTGCTTGCTAAAGAAGCTTAAAAGAGATAATAAATAATTACTCTGGTATACATCTGTGGGGTCTAGGTCAGTACAAATGCAGATATATATAAAATATGTGTAAATATTTGAAAATTATAATTCAATCTAACAAATTATTAAATAATATATATCTTCCTCCCTTGACACATATACCTTCATAACTATAAAAATTTGCCAAGTTATGACTTTTATAGGACTAAAAATTATCAGATTTTCAAAGATGAATAACTTAAATTATTATTGTGCATTTTGGGTTTTCTGTAGATGGATCAGGATGTTTGGGTAAATAAAACACAAACACAAACACAACTTATAAATCCTTGTATAAAATTTCAAACTCACATTTTTCTTCATTTCAATCTTATTTTTAAGAGCAAGATTCTTCTATAAGTTTTTTTCAGTGACAATTAGGTCAAATCAGACATCCGCCCTTGAGTTACCATAGTTCTTATATATGTTAAATTAATTTCATTTAAAATAGTTATTAGGTTTGAAAATGACCTAAAAACTTTCTATCACATCTAGACTTTTTAATAGAGGTGAACAAATTATTGTTAAAATTAATACTAAATTAATTTTGTTAAAATTAACATTGATAAATTATTGTTGTGGCTAACTGTAAAATATTTTAATTAAATCAAATTAATTGCTCTCACATAATGAGTTTTACCATCTCATAAAGAGACATCTAGAGCTATATGATGATGTTAAGGATTGATGTACCAGAATTCATATATACATGAATACAGATGTAAGAATAAACTGAATTATTAAATTTGGAAAATAGTCCTTGATCACCATGTGCAACAGTTGCAAACCAAGCTAAATGATAGGTTAAATTCTGATTTTGGGGTCTATGAACTGATAAATGATAGAGTGGACTCAAGACACTACTTGAAAACGCATTATGTTATGGAAGAATCTTTTATACATTCTTTAATAGAAGTATTTGACAAGTTATGTAGTCTTTTCTCCTGCTAACTTTTCAAATCTTTTCACTGTGAAGTATTGTGCATCTTTAACAATGGCTGTCACACAACCCATGGATATTCATGGCATTTCAAAGTAATTTTTTCCCTAAAAAATGCAAAAGAGAAGGTTCTTGGAATACCTGAGTGGCTCAATTGGTTAAGCATCTGACTTCAGCTCAGATCATGATCTCGTGGTTCCTGGGTTTGAGCCCTGTGTTGGGCTCTGTGCTGACAGCTAGCTCAGAGCCTGGAGCCTGTTTCGGGTTCTGTGTCTCCTTCTCTCTCTGACCCTCCCCTGTTCATGCTCTCTCTCTCTCTCTCTCCCTCTCTCTCTCTCTGCGAAATAAATTTTTTAAAAATTAAAAAAATTAAAAAACAAACAAACAAAAAAACAAAATAGAAGGTTCTTGGAGTCTCAATGGTGTTAATTATAAGATCAGATATTTAGAGTTTTAGGTTGCACTGTACAAATACTGAGTGCTGAATTCCAAGTGACAATTATTCTTAAATATTGTGTGTGTGTGTGTGTGTGTATGTGTAATGATAAAAGCAGGACCTTTTTTAAAAATAAGTTTATTTATTTATTTTGGGAGAGAGAAGGAGAGAGCATGACCAGGGTAGGGGCAGAGAGACAGAGAGACAGAGAATCCCAAGCAGGATCCACGCTGTCAGCAGAGCATGACACAGAGATCATGACTTAAGCTAAAATCAAGAGTTGGACACTTAACTGACTGAGCCACCCAGGTGCCCCCAAAGCAAGACCTTTAAAAACATGGGATCCAAGGCTGGAACCCCTCTTGCCTAGGTGTTCAAATGGTGTTACCAATTGGAGTTCTGAAAGGACAGGATAAAGAGACTGCAATATTAAAGAGGATGAAAGCAATAAAATAGGTAATGGGTGGAATTTTCTAAAAACCAAAGGAAGGCATGAAAGGATCAGGGGCTCAGATTCAGGAAGCCTAAGGAGTTTAGAGAAGGACAAATAAAACTGGATTTAGCTAAATACTTCACAACAAACCTCAAGACATCAAGAGTCTTTAAACAACTGGAGATAAAAACACATTTTCTACAAAGAACATGCTTTCCATTAACTTACTTTGCTGAAGGAGCTTCTAAAGAATATACTTCTAGACGAAAAAGAATAAAAACCAAAAGGAAGATAGGATATGCAAGACAGATGGTAGGGCAAACAAACTGGTAAATGTGAGGAAAAATATGAACCAGCATTGACTGCATAACATAATAATAATGAATACTTATTTAGTGGAGGGTATGTGCAGGTGCAACTAACTGGTGAACAATATGACATAAGATGAAAGGTGAAAGACTGCAACCAAAGTGTTCTAAGGCTCTTGAATATTTTGGGAGAAGAGCGGAGATTATAATTAATATTATACACTAGGAAGTACATGTGCTACAACTTTGGAATAACCAGCTAACAATGTAAATATAAAATGTTAAACTTGGTTAATAAAAAAAAATTAAACAAAAAAAAGTAGAAACAACATGGTAAATAGAAAAAGAATAAGATGGTAAATATCAATTTAAATGTATCAATAATAAGACAAAGCTTATCAGCTAAAAATGTGTTAAATTTAATAACAAAGAAAAAAGGAAGAAAGAATCCAATTATAGAAACACATCTAAAAGAAAAGTGTACTGAAAGGTTGAGAGTAGATAAATCACCAAATGGAAGTGTGACGCTATAAGGAAAAAATAGTTTGAGGCAGAAATAGAGCTACAATGGTCACTGTATAAATCATTGAAAGAACAATTTACCAGGAAAATATAAATGTATATACTTCAAGCTGTATTAGCTTCAAACTGTATAAGGCAAAACTTGATAGAATTACAAAAGGTAAATATAAATACAGCATCATGGTGAAAAAATTTAGAGTATGTGTTTACATAATTGATTGATCAGGATGAAAAAACGTAGTAAGGGTATATAAAATTTGAACCACCTAATGAAAACTCACATAACTCTGTCTCTCTATCTCTCTTTATATCTACAGATCTATACTGATACAGACAAGTACAGATATATGTAAATATATACATATCTATATGAAATGTTCACTAGATCTTGACCTAACACTTGCAACAATTTCATATGGTTTAATTGAATACATAGAAGGCTAAATCCAACAATTGGAGTATGCATTTTTCCCAAGCATTCTTGGTAAACAACCAAAAATTATTAAAACTAATAAAAGACTTTAGTAGTCAGACACTAGAGAAACATAAAATTAACTCATTATATCCCAGAAGCAAAAACAAATTCTAAACATAAGAAACATTTTTTTATTTTTTTAATGTTTTTTATTTATTTCTAGGAGAGAGAGAGAGACAGCGTGAGCAGGAGAGGGTCAGAGAGAGAGGGAGTCACAGACTGAAACAGGCTCCAGGCTCTGAGCTGTCAGTCAGCACAGAGCCCGACGCGGGGCTCGAACCCACGAACCGCGAGATCATGACCTAAGCGAAAGTCGGACGCTTAACCGACTAAGCCACCCAGGCACCCCAAGAAACATTTTTAAAAACCTTAAAAATATGGAAATAAATTCAATAAGACTATGTAAAATTAATGATGAACTAATAAATGTAATCGGAGAATGTAAAATAATCATAATGTAAGTATTCTTTTAAAAATGTTTTTAAAAAGTTGGTTTATTTTTGGAAAACAGAGAGAGAAAGTGAGAGCCTGAGTGGGGGAGGGGCAGAGAGAGAGGGAGACACAGAACCTGAAGCAGGCTCTGAGCTGTCAGCACAGAGCCTGGCTCAGGGCTCAAACCTACAAACTGTGAGATCATGACCTGAGATGAAGTCCAGTACTTAACCGAATGAGCTACCCAGGAACCCCATAAGTATTCTTATTTTTTTTAATATATGTTTTATTTATTTCTAGGAGAGAGAGAGAGAGACAGTGTGAGCAGGAGAGGGTCAGAGAGAGAGGGAGTCACAGACTGAAAAAGGCTCCAGGCTCTGAGCTGGCAGTCAGCACAGAGCCGACGCGGGGCTCGAACCCACGAACCGTGAGATCATGACCTAAGCGAAAGTCGGACGCTTAACCAACTAAGCCACCCAGGCACCCCTAGTATTCTTATTTTTAAAGGTAAGAACACTAAAGATTGTACCAGCTCTGTAAATGTAGTACAATAGTCACAAAACTTCAAAAAGATCTTAAATGGATTTTGATAAACTGAGTTTGCTATTTGTTTAGAAGAGGAAATGTTTAAAAATGGCCACATCCTTTTTAAATGAAGGTAAACAGAGGGGAATTAATCCTGTGAGATATCAAAAATGATTCAGAGCAACCACAATTAAATTAATACGGTCTCAGGGGGCACATAGGTGGGTCAGTTGGTTAAGCAGCTGACTCTGGTTCAGGTCATGATCTTGCAGTTTGTGAGTTCGATCCTCACGCCAGGCTCTGCGGTGATAACTCAGAGCCTGGAGCCTGCTTCAGATTCTCTCTCTCCCTCTCTCTGCTCCTCCCCTGCACATGCTCTGTCTCTCTCTGTCAATAATAAAGAAACATTAAAAAAAAACAACACCTTTTTTTAATGATATGATCTCAGTATAGAAGTGGGAAAAAAATCAAAGGAAAAGAAATAAAGTAATGTTTAAATGGCTGCTTAGAGGGGTGCCTGGATGGTTCATTTGGTTAAGCATCTGACTTGGCTCTGCTCATGATCTCATGGTTTGTGAATTCAAGCCCTGAATCAGGCTCTGCACTCCCAGCTAGGAGCCTCCTTAGAATTTTCTCTCTCCTTTCTCTCTGCCCCTCCCCCACTCATTGTTTCTCAAAATAAATGAATGAATATCTAAAAAATTATTTAAATGGATGCTTAGAATTAATGAAATTAAACGTTTAAAGAAAACATTTAAATGTTTTAAATATTTCTTGGAAGAAAACTCAAAAATATTTTAATATTCAGATGTTCTCAAGGAAAGGTGATTTTATTTTTTTATTATTTTTAATAGTTTATTGTCAAGTTGGTTTCCATATAACACCCAGTGCTCATCTCACAAGTGCCCGCCTCAGTGCCCATCACTCCCTCTTCCCCTCACCCCCATCAGGCCTCAGTTTGTTCTCAGCATTCAAGAGTCTTTCATGGTTTGCCTCCCTCCCTCTCCCCCACTATTTTCCCCCCTTCTTATCCCCCACGGTCCTCAGTTATTCCATCACACTTTATTAAATCATCTTTTCCATATTCTTTCAAAGTTTTGCCTAATTCCTCCTCTGTAAAATGGGAAAAATAGCACCTACCTTATATAGTTGACTTAAAACTTAAATGACAGTATCTGTAAGTGCTTAGAAGCATATCTAGTACATAGAAAGCACACAATATATTTATCAACTATCATACAAGACATGATAGAAAAAAAATTGTGATTAAGTGAATGTAGGCTTTGAAGAGAAGAGAAACATCTAGAATAACTTCTAGGTTTCTATCTTGGATGATTGGCTGTATTTATAAATTAGGGAATATGGAACGGGAAGCAAGATCAGGAGGAAAAAGATAAATTCAGTGACCGGCAAATTAGAGTTTAAGGGGCATGTTGGTCACCCAGGTGACCGTGTTTAATAGGCAGTTGTATAAGTGAATTTTAAGTGCAGCTGGGTCTTATGTCAGGTTTCCCAGGAGACGCTCAGGTAAAAATTCATGTGCAAGTGATTTACTAAAGAAGTTCTTCCAGGAATAGGGGAGGCTATAGGGAAGGGGAAGAAGTCAGTCAAGGGTGCAGCGTCTCAGGTGAAATCCCAGCCTCCTCCAATCCTAAGGGGGAGCTCTGGAGAGTACATTGCACCAGGAAACTTGTCCTGCTCAAAACATGAGAGCTGGGCTTTTATACTGTCACCTCGATCATTAGCTGTGGTCTGCCCCAAGGGACACACTTTCAGGAATTATGGCTCTTGGCATGTCCAGGCAAAGTGGCCCAAGAATTGCCTTCTACAGAAGGTTGCAGGGGCGAGGCTTCAGGAGCGAAGAATGTGCAACCTGGGGGTGAGTACACAGCAACAACAGGCATCTGAGCGGGTCTGATTAGACCACACAGGCTCCGGAGGGATTCAAGTTTAGAATTCATCTGCCTGCTGGTGGGAGTTCGGTCCAGAAGACGATGGGGTCCTACAGGCAGAGAGCTTTAAAGGTTAGAAAGAAATGATCCTGGAGAATCAGTGACGTTTCTCAGGGAGAAAGGTTGTGAAGAAGGCTGAAAAAGTGAAGAAAACCCGAAAGAGTGGCAGACCATGGACATATCCGGGGCGTATCATTATTGGCTTGCGCTTGTTTGTTTTATGATTATTCACATCCTCATACTGCTGTTTTCTAAGAGTCAGTAGTGCGGTTACGGCGGAGGACACTGGGGAGAGTGGGACAGCTGTCTCCCCTGGGGAAATCCAGTCATCCGCCTGAGGAGCACCTTTCTGCTCCCCTGCCTGCTTTCCACAGCGCCCCAGCTAAAGCCTAATGACCCTCACAGCTGTGGCAGACTCCTGGGCAGCCTTCCGGAAGTTCAAAGTCTTCTCGACCAAGTGCGGAGTGTTTTTAATTAGGCAATCTAGAAGGCATCAATAGGATAATAAAGCACAGGGTTCTGCGGGGCAAAGAGAAATTGCCAGAGGGACTGAGAAAAGCCTTGGGTGATATTTATTTAAAACAGTGGGTGAATCACACTGTGCTCAGATCATCTGGCCTGAGTCCCAAACAGGAAATGAAGCTATATGAATTATGGTGAGTCAGAAGCTAATCTCACCACCTACCTGGCAGGAAGAGGGAGAGGGAGAGGGGAAGGGAGAGGGGAAGGGAAGAGGGGAAAGGAAGAGGGGAAGGGGGACGATGGGAGTGGCTCTTCTACTGAATAAGAAAAAGTCCTTGGTGTTCTGAAAGGATAAACCTTAATAATTTTCATTCTTTCTTCCCCTCCTGGCTGATCCTCTTTATTTTCTTTCTTTTTTTTTTTTTTTGTAGAACAAAGTTTGCCTTGGGTCTGTTATTATTGCTATTTGTTAGGCAATCATTATCACCTAAATAATACATATTTATATTGGAAAGATGCTGAAGCTATAAAAACTGTTTTAAAAAATCACCCATATTCTCATTCTCAAGAACTCTTTTGGACATTTCATAGGCATAAAAGGATTTTTTAAATTACATTGTGCTTTCTATTTAACATCTATTTAACATTAACATCATATTATGTTAATAGATATATTTTTAAATGCCAGTTTTGGTTATAGAATATTTCTTTGTACAAATATCACATTTTATTTAATCTCTTGACTATTGTTTGACCTTTTCTTCCCCCCAAGATCCTTTTTTTAAACTAATTACAACTTCTGGTACTATGATCCTGGAGTAGTGCCTTGAAACTACTAGTGCTCAAATAATCTAGGCAATACTGATTGTACTTGGAAGAAATTAATCATTGGTAGATAAAATGAGAGTGTTATTGGAAGCTATAAGAGAAAGAATTATATCTAGATATAATATCTCCAATCCAATTAATAATATGAAATTATTTCCTGATTTTGAAAAGTGTTCAAAATCTAACTGTGAAAGTCGAATATGATCACCAGTATTTAAAGCCTCTGTGAAATCGTAGGATCCTAGGGGATGGTCTCTAAAACTACCACAGCCACCACCCTTCATCACCCCTTTCCTAGATGAGGATAAGAAAAAAATGTAAAATGTGCTCCCAACCTAAAGAAAATATAATCAAACTGAGAATAGAGAACAATGTAAATAAACCAAAGAAAACGTACTCCTGCTCTTCTCTCCACTGCACCAAAGACACCTTTCTGATAGTCTTTACCTCTCTACCCCCACTGTATTTATATTAAAAATTCCCAGACCCCTTCTGCCTGTCTACACTTTGAAGTATAATGGTTCCCAGTGTTAGTGCTTTGGATTCTATTTTACTTAGGAAAATCTATTTTCTTTATCTCATCTGCTCATTCCATTTTTTCATCCTGATCACCAAAGACCCAAAGCCATACTTTTTGTCTGAATTCTTGTATCTCATAGCTAGGTTCATTACCTTCTGACATTCTAGATCCTATAGTCAGCCATTCAGGACTATTTTTCTGAACATTCTTGCATTCTTGTTTTCCCTTAATTTTTAAATGTAATTTATTTTTGAGAGAGAGAGAGAGAGCAGGGGAGGGGCAGAGAGAAAGGGAGACACAGAACCTGAAGCAGGCTCCAGCCTCTTCAGCATAGAGCCGGGCATGGGGTTCGAACTCACAAACCGGGAGATCCTGGCCTGAGCCAGTTGGACGCTTAACCTACTGAGCCACCCAGGCACCGCTAGCATTCTTTTTTTTTTTTTTCTTTTGATATTCCTCATGTTGCTTTACTTCTAATTCCTAGACTATGTCTTCCAAAGAAAACCATAAATCTAGCATATCATGTTCTCTAAAATTCATGATTTTCTACCTTCAATGTTGCACTGACAGGTGCCTAGTAATCCTTTCATTCATGTTTTTTGTATTTACTATGGCATTATCCACAGCTGCTCTTACAAAACTTGTTCAGACTCCCTTGAACAATGTCTGTAAGTTGTTTGCTCTGAATTATCTCTCCCTTTGATATTTGCTAACAGAACCCCATTTGTATTCAGGAGGCAAAATACCCCATCCTGGAGTAAAAATAATGATTGGTTTAAGTCAGTCATGCTAAGGCTACATTTCCTCTGCCAAGAAGGCCCCTGACCAATTTAGGCCAATGACATTTAAGGGGATATTTGCTGGTGGTTTCTGGTGTTTTGTTTTGTTTTGTTTTTTCTACTTCCTTTCTTCCTTCTTTGCAGAGGTCTTGTGAAACTGTGATGTTTGGATTTACAAAAGCCATCCTACCACATTCAGAAGAAAGTAGAGAAAGTTTTAAACCTGTGGGATGGCTGCTTGGCTCAGTTGGTAGAGTGTACGACTCTTGTTCTCAGGACTGTGAGTCTGAGCCTGATGTTTGGTGTAGAGATTACTTAAAAATTGGGTGGCTCAGTGAGTTGAGCGTCTAACTCGTGATTTCGGCTGACGTCCTAATCTCATGGTTTGAGATGGAGCCCTGCTTCGGGCTCTGGCCTGACAAAACGGAGGCTATTTGGGATTCTCTCTCTCCCTCTATGCCCCTTCCTCATTCGTGCCCTCTCTGTCTCAAAATAAATAAATAAACTTTAAAAAAATTCTTAAAAAAAGATGACAAACCTGTACCCTGATATTTGTCGAGCTCTCAAACCCATCCTGGAATTGCCTGCTTTCAGGCTTCTTATTATGTGAGTGAGATAGTTAATTGCCCTGAGATTACTATTAGTTGTTACTTATGCACCTTGAGAACTAAACTATCCTATTGGATTCACTTCTTAAGCCCCAACCTTTATTACTGGCTCTTGATCTTAGCAGCTGACATTGCCTCCTTCTTTATTAACAGCACCCAAACTATCCTACAGGGTGGGTCATCACTCATTCTATCCTCCCTTTCTCCTGTATAAGAGGGTGAAGTGCTCTTTCTTAGCAAAATTAACTTATTTACCTATGTGTGAGTGTCCACCAGCTTGTTCCTGCTCCAGGACATAGCCCTATCAACCTTCAATCTTTTTGTTTTATTTTCTTCCCCTTCTCCCCATTGGTTAGTCCCACCTTAGGGTTATGGGAATAGTTAGACACATGGCATTTGATAGTGTACAGATGAGTTCGACAACAGTTTACTAGTCACAGCCCAGCGAATAAGGACACCACTGTCAACGCATGGTCATACAGGGGCTGCCTCTAGAGCAGAGTGAACAGCCATGAGTTGTGGGAGACAGCCTCTATCGTATCAAGAGGATGCGGCACACCTTGGTTCCCGTAGAAATGCATGATTGGCTTCTTTCAGCAATACTTCTGTGGGCTGACAGGGGACCAGAACCTGGTACTTATGGAGAAGGAGGACTCCACATGGAGAGTGGTTTAGCTAGTGGAGCTTCATCCAAACCACAGATGTGAACATATTGGCTTTTTTATTCTAATGGTGTGAATATCCTTCTATTCATTTAAGTATATACACCTACAGTGTATTATTTATGATTGCACAAAGGCCAAACTTTAGATCTTTTATTTGTTTCTGATGATATGCTCTTGTTATATATATATATATTTTTGCTGAATATTCTTACGACTAGATGTTTGCACAAATAAAGGATTTTTTTAAAATTTGGATATATTCTAGGAAATAGAAATTTTGTCAAAAAACGTACAAAAGCATTAACCACATGTTCTCCATGGTCATAGGAAAAGTTTATTCTAATATATACTCTCAGAATATTCTAGAGTCACATTTCCAAGTGCTTTTGATTATATGTGGCTTTATATGAATTTACTTTACTTCCATGCTATCAGTAAGAAATTGTCTCTCCTGTTAAAGCCTTGTTACTCCATATGTTTAGTGGCTATTTACATTTCTTCTTTCATAAACTGGTAATGGGTTTCCTATGTCAGGGTTTGTGTAATTTTCTGACTGAATACCTATAGAATATTTTTAATTTTAGAAATAATTTTTAAAATGTCCCCTAAAATGTCTAGTGACAAAATATTGCTAGGGTGGGTAATTTTTTTCATTAAAATTACCTGATTTTTAGTTAGGAGGCCTCTGCCTCTAAATATCGAAGTTTTCTTTGTCTGGGGCAGTTTTCTTCCCATCTCTGTCTTATGTGTTCTCATCAATTTAGTCCTTCTAAAATTCCTATAATGACTACATTTGACCTCCCTATTCTGTTATCTGTATTTCAGATAATTTCTCTTAACTTTTATGTCTTTGTTGTACTCTCATTTTTCTAAGTCACTTATTAAAATGTCCTCTAATTTTTAAGTTTTCTTTTAAGCAGTTTACTGCCTCCATTGTACTTTTCTGTGTTTAGCAATCTTGTCTTTAAATTTTTTTCTGTGGTGAGCTTTTCCCTCTTTTTTTAATTCACAGATGCAATATCCTCTCAGATTTCTTTGAAAGTTCAGTTAGAGATCATCTACAGCTTTCTTCTACTTCTTTCAGGGCCGTGTTTCATAAAATATATTTACTCACTGATTTCTTCTTTATTTATAGTGATATCTCTGTTTACTAAGCTTATAGAAAGAAATCATATTTTTCTATTTTGGAGAGGTGAAATAGTGCCTTGGGATATCATTTAGGCCCCTAGTTAAGTCACTGATACCCTACAGGAGGTGGAAAAAATTTATATGTATTAGAGTTTAACTTTGCCAACTCATATATCTGACATCACTGGGGAAAATAGAGGACAGGACTGTATCCATGTAGGAAGGTTTGTTCCTGTGCTGAAAAATTTCTTTTATGAGGCTATATGGCAGCCTAAATATAACCTTGCCAGTGACACCACTCTCTGGACAGTGGAATATGGGCCCCATTTTACCTCGTTCTTTCTTTCCTTAGCAACTCAAGGGTGTGACTTCAAAAGAAGAGTCGCTACTTCCCCCTAAAAGTCAATAAGGAAGAAATTAGGTTTTTACCAACTGTCCTCAGAGACTTCTTCACCTCCAGTGTCTTGTTTTCTACACCAGAAGATGTTATTATAGCTCTGCCAGGCAATGAGTCTGTATTCTCCAAACACAGGCTTTTTCTTCTGTGTGGCAAACAGGCAGCTCAGTGATTCCCTCAGTCCCATCTCCGTTGAGGGTGTATTTCAGGTATTCTCCAATATTACTCGGAGTGTTGGCATGTTGCCTGAACTGTTCTCTTGATTTTAGTATCGGTATGTATTTTTTCTCATTATTAGATTACTTATGATTTTTTAAAGAAATTTTTACAGGAATACATGAGAGATAATTCTCTTCCTTTTATATTAAATGTTTAAAATGGGTCATTGGCACTTTTGTCCATAAGTTCCAATCAATAACTCAGTTTTTAAGCTTTTAAAATCGACTTCCTATCTAGTAATGTAAAAGTAAAAATTTTGGCTATTTTAATCAATCTTATCTAATAATAAAGGTCCTCTTACTCTCGGTATCAGTCAGGATAGGCTAGGTTACGTGCAATAACAAACAATCCCACAATCTATGTCTTTAAACAAGTAAGCTATCTCAGTCATGCTGCATGCTCTGTGTGAGTTGGCAGGGGGCTCTGATGCACGTCACATCCTCATGCTTAGTTCTAAGCTGATGAAGCAGCTTTTGATTAAGCCTTCAGTCATCAAAAGGAAACAAAAGAAAGCATGGGGAAGTTCTCGTTGGTTCTCAAAACTTTCAATGGAAAATAACACACACCACTTCCAACCATATTTCATTAGTCAAAACAATCTTTAATGTGCCACACAAAGAAGAAAGAGCTGCAATATTTATGAAGAGTTCTAATAACTACCACATTTCCTATCATTTTTAACCTTTAACACTACCACCAAACCAGACTTGTGATTGTTTATCATATTTTTCTCCAACTTCTTTCCTTTTTGTAATAACTTATGTGTAGTTGATCCTTAAACTTCTATCCTTGTTCATTTTCCATTTTATCTCTTTCTCTGTCCTTGAGTGACCCTATAATAACATTTAGACATCCATATGTTGCTCCAGTCTTCCGTCATTTATTTAAGAGGCTTTTATTATCACTCTTACATGTGCTCTGAGACATTAGGATGAACAAGATAAAACCCCTACATTCAGGAAGTCACAGTTTGTATATATACGTGAATAATAATGACTAAATCTCTCAAATTTTGAATGAAATCATGTTCTTCATCACTTTCAGGTAAAATCTGCACTTGGAATGTTTACATGAAAGAACTGTGGAGAAAAACAATGGTGATAAAGAAGTTTTAAGAGGTATGCCATATTTTATTCAATATTGCATATGGATTCTTTTCCATATGGTTGAGAAAACACTGCTAATCAGGAAATTTGAAACTGCAGACACCAGGGTTTACTTTCTACATCAATGAGAAAATATAAGAAGTATTTCTGAAATTTGGGAAGTCAAACCCTACCTCTTCCTCTGTGTCAAGCAGAGCACTACACAGAGTAGTGCCTCAAAAATATTTATGGAATCAAATACATTGATTTATCTTCTATCTAAGAAAATTTGGCTTTTCTACCCTACTTATTACCTGGAAGCTTAAAAAAAATCTACATGGACTGTAAAGATTAATGAAAACAAAACAATAAAGCTACTATAGAAGATGTAGCTTAAAGACATAATCTACCACTGGCTACGCATGAGCAGGTTACCCACCTTGCTGTGGCTTGGCTCTCCAGCCTTAAAATGTGAGAAATCAATGACTTTTTAAAGTAAGAATTTTTTGATGGTAAGCATGAGTCTAAGGTAGTACCACTTTACTTTTAGACCTTTAGATTTATGCATTTTTGAACTACTCAGGTGATCAAATGTCCTTAAAACCCCTAATCTCCAATGCTACATCCTGTATATTTATATGATGTTGAGATATAGCATATAATGTTAAAGGCCATTTATAGAAGTCAATTGTCATCAGTCCTAGAAAAAAAGACATCTGGGGCAGGTATCCAAATAAATAAGGTACAAATGCATACTTTTTCCATAAAGTCCAATAAATCACTGGTATAATTTGGAGGAGGAAAAGAGGTAAATGGGAGAGAAAGAAGCATGATTTGATTGCTTTCCATTTTGCAATTTGCAGAGTCTCTGACTTGCATGTTTTCGTTACATGAAAATCAGTTAATTGCAATTATTTCAACCCTCCCCCCCCCAATACCTTGGAGAAACCCTCTATATAACAGACATCTGTTGTAATCATTAGAACTATTAAGAAAGCCAGATTCAAGCATCATCTGAAATTTAAAGGAAAAAAGATGTATTTGGTGAAACAGATCACCATCTAGGCTGAATCTGTTGGGTTTAAACCTGTAAAGGGACAGTCAGCCTCAAGCATACATGTGAGTAAATACCCACAGCCTGACTCAAATGTTAAAGTTAGCACGTGTTTAGTACTTGGAGCACATGTGGGACCTTTCGTTAGCAGGCAAGACCCTAAGTGGCTCTGCAGGAAGAAAACATCTTAATCATGTATTACATATCAAGCATTGCAAATGCTCTCCTTGGCAGCTTTCACTATAGCAATCTTTTCAGTCAATGACTAAACCAGACCTAATTGTTAATTAAATGATCTTTTATCTAGATGTTTCTCTACTTAATCACGTTGGAGCATTTAAGTAACACATTAAACTCCTGAATAGCATTTTCTTATGACAAGCATTTAGGTTTTCCCATACAAGTTGAATTTTTCTTGTCATTTTTTGGGCAGAGAATGGATAAAAGACGAATGATTTACAACACAAATTTGAGTAGATTTGCTTCAAGACTAAAGGTAAAATGTAACTGAGGATTATTGAAGCTATGTTATTTTCATGACTTGTTTTGGAATGGGAAGATTCACTTTGTCACTTTATAACTACCCGCAGAGACTCAGAATTATCTTAAAGTTCTCTTTTTGGCTCTGAGGAGGGTGATTTCTTTTGCTAGTGGAACTTGAGGCTTTCCATTAAATGTGTTTCAGTTTGGGACTCTGACTTCTCAGCTTATTGTTTCTAAGGAAATGGCCAGGAAAGGCCACACATCAGCTTTTTAGTGTAAAAATAATGAATGAGCATTTGAAATGAATAAGAATTAGTCTCACCCTCTGTCCCACCTAGGCCACGTGTTTGCCTTGTGCCTCATTTCCCACAACTGGAAGCTCCCAGTTGAATAATCATATCCAAACATGCTGAGCTAATTGAAGAAAGGTGCTACATAAACACAAGGTACTATTATTATGGTCATTTTCCCAGACCTTGGGCTTCCCCACCCACTTCCTCTAGATTTACAATGAGGTGGAAAGCAGTCTCCTCCAAACGGATGCAGACTCTGAGGGAAATGCCTTTGGTGCCCTCAAGTGGTTTCATTAGGTAGAAATCACTTCGCCATGAAGCCTACACCCATGGCAAAGAAATTATTCCTTTCAACATGTCGGTTTAAAGGGGGAAAGATATACAATTCAAGCACATGTGGCTTTTAGGTGAATATTTTTTAAACAAAATTATTTACATGTCTAAAATGCCAGGGAGTCTTTCCTGTTTTTAAAGGATTTTTAAAAGTAACATTTTAAAAACTCACCTTTTTAAATTTTTAAAAATAACATTAGCATCTTTCTGAATGAGAAAGGATAAGTACAATAAGTATTTTTCTTGATAATCTGATCCCTCCACCAGTTGTTAGGGCAAATCTTCCTTTTTTTAAAAATGTTTTTAATGTTTATGTGTTTTAGAGAGAAAGAAAGAGAGACAGCGACAGAGACAGAGAATAAGCAAAGAAAGGGCAGAGAGCCAGGAAGACATAGAATTCAAAGCAGATCTCCAAGCTCCAAGCTGTCAGCACAGAGCCTGACATGGGGCTTGAACTCACAAACTGAGACCATGACCTGAGCCGAAGTCATAAGTTCAACCTACTGAGCCACCCTGGTGCCCCCAGGACAAATCTTTCTATTCCTAAACTGGAGGTTGCATGATGGATGCATAGAGGTACTGAACAAACACCTAGGTCTTTATACATGTTTCCTAAATCTGTCTCTTGTCTCAAGCCTTCCACTATCAAGCTGTGTGATATCAGTTCGTAACTTGTCTTAGCTGAGTTGTTTTCTTTATACCTGAAAGAAAAGCATTTCACCAAATGCGTGGTGTTTAAAGTTATCAATTAGTTTCATCAGGTGGGCCTTTTTTTATGGAAGAAATATTCCATACAACCCCAATCATAAGATAAATGACAGTGGAACTATTCTGGCTTAGGCTGTGTTGAGGAGGCTGATTTTTACCTAGTCTTCTTTCCTTTTCCTTTCCCCCAAAACCCCTTATACACCTTAGAGAATCCCAGAACTCCAGGGAACACAGTATTAAAATCATTGTACTGGTTATCACTATTGTTTATTTAGACTTCAATTTAAAAATATCATTTAGTTCATTTATCTACAGGTTCCTAAATTTTAATTTTTTTGTGTTTTCTATTAAAACTTTGATTCGCTTCAATCATCAATGTGGCACAGAGGTGGTGAAGTAGGAAATATGAATTTCCAAGGTTCCTGTCGGTCCTTAGGCTTTTGAGACTTTATGAATCAACACATGATTCTGTTTAATCATATATACTGTTGGGTATCAGGTACTCGACTTAGATGATGATGTTAGATTTTGTCAGGGTAAAGAAGCTGAATGAGGCAAAATCTAATTGGCAAAATTTGAAAGCCATGAAGTACTATACTATAATCTAATTGGATGGCACTAAAAATACCTAAGTGTTGAAATGGTTATGATCGGGTAGTCTGAATTTTCTTGCTGTTCAGAGGAAAGAAAGAACGGTACATTTTGTAGGGGTCAGAACAAAGGTCCGTGAGATGAGTTGAGCCTAGAAGAACAGGTGACTTGGAACTGTCAGAAGGGGATCAGATCTTGATGAAGTCTTTGTAAAAGTTCAGGGAAATAGTTGAATCCACTGAACCTACTTTTGTGAGGCTGTGTGGTACGTGGGAGAATCAACAGCTGGAATTAGTGGCTCCGTGGCTTGACCCTCACTTTACTCCTTAGTCAGCAAAAGAATGTTTGCAAAGACACAAACAATATCTAGCACTAAAAATCATTCATTTCTTCTCCTCTCTTAAGGGGTGGTATGAAGAAAAAATTAACCCACTCTGTTCCCCTATATACGTTATTTTCACTGTGTAAAATATTGGAAGATTACAACACAGTTATGATACGAGTGTACAATTTATACGTTAAAATATATTCAAGTTTTAACCTTTACTCTCAGCAGATAATTCATTTTTAATATGCAGAGTGGTGATTTTAAGAATCACTATAATTTTAAAACGTGAGTGCATATGGTTCTATGAAAGATTTCCCTCTGTTGATAGGCATGCCTAAGGACCTCTACCTGCTAGGTCAGTCCTGCCCTACACAGATAGCACAAGTCATCAGTCACAAGCTGTTTCAAGAGGTGGAATATGTCATATTGGAAATCTATTATAAGAGTTGGAACATAACTAAAATAAAAGGTCAAGTATGATCTTCAAGGAATAAAACTCAGATAGATAAGGTAAGAGGGAAAATGGTAGTTGGTTCTTATAAAATCACTGTAGATCCTATTTGGTGGAGGAACAATAAAAAAATTCCAGCCCTCCGGAACAAAATTGGTGGTTTTTCTTCTCTCAAACTGCAATTATTTTTCTTTTTCATTTCACACCCAGGCTCCTGTGCTTTCTGGCCCCAGGGCAGGTTGAAGTGAAAACAGGAAATGATGGTTTCTCCTACTCTGTTTCTTGCCAGGTCAGCACTAGGAAGTGCTAAGGAAGGACCTGGAGGTGTGGACTCCGGTCAGTTCCTGAAATCTTCCCAAATCACTTAGGTTTATCCCCTGAGATGGAGACTTGCTGTTAATAAAATATTGTGGCCCAGACTAAGACAGAACATTGGTAGAAAATCAGTTAACCCATTTCACCACATTAGTAGGCCAAATGAAAGAAAAATATGGTAAACTCAAAAGATGCTGGAAAGGTATTTGAAAATAAAAATTCAGCATCTATTCAAAAATGGAAAATATTTTACTATATTTGGAATTAAAAGATATATACAAATAAAGCAATATGTTTTTAGGGGAAAAGCATATATAAATATTGGAAAGAAGGACAGAAAGTTATTATTATATGTAGATGATGTACCTACCAGGAAAATGAATAAATTATTTTAACAACTATTTAGAACCAAGATATTTAAATGAATGATTATAATACATGCATAGGAAAATTAGTAGACATCTCTGTAATAGCTATAATATGAATATAAAATATTCCATTTATAATATCAAGAAAAATGAAAACATCATGAATGAAACTTCCCAACAAAGATCTTAGAAAAAATTTTGAAAGATGTAATAATAGAAAATAATCAAATGGGCATATGATCTCTTGTGTTACTGAAATCTTTAAAGTGTATTTTTTTGGCTATCCCAGCATTGAGGTACAAGAAGTGAGAGATTATGTTAGAATTATTAAAACTCCCCTTTTAAATCTATGTCTTGTGCTAGGAATCTTAGACTTTACAGTTGTTACTCTTGGTCTTTAGGTTGTCCACCGAAATTGGGAACAATCAATTCACCTCCAATCACTTGAAATCTCATACCGTATATATTCTTCCATGTACTGGCCACATAGGCTCCCAAGCTTTGCCTTCCTTGGGCCTTTTATTAGAGGTAACCACAGACAGCCAATGCCTGTCACTAGCTGCCAAGGTTCTAGCCCTTAATTGTACCAGGATTTTTCACTGCTGTCAGCATGAGCAAGGCCAGGTAAATCCTAAATTTCACCAACTTCCTTGGTGGAAAGCTTGTTGATTGCAATCTTTTCCAGTGCTAACTTTTGGGTTAGTTTGGTTGGAAACATGAGTCTAATTTATAATGTTAAGAATCCAACTAAACATTATTATGAGCAAAAAAAAAAAAATGATGGGCTTATAGAGGCAAGAACGGATTATTAAAGGACAGTGGTAGCTGGCGAATCCCTTGAGATGCCGGAAAAACAGGCATACAAGTTACACAGACAGAAAGAATGTTTCCAATTATTCCCCAGCCCTCTTTTACTGCTGGGACCCAGGTAGTACATATTGCTGACGCTGGACACATTGCCACTGGAGCTGCTGTCACGGCAGCTGTTAGGAATCAAAAGTAGTGGCTACTGTATTGCTACCTATCAACATAATATTAATTTCTAGGGACCACCTGAGGAAGGGTGTGTCTGATTGGCATGGTGTAAACCATTTGACACATCTTGAGCTATGAAAGTTGAGAATATAAAATTTTACTTTATTTTAATGTTGATTTTTTAAAAATTTTCTTTATTTCTTAGGAATACAGTATGACTCAATTGATTCATATATTCAATTGCATTTTATAACAAAGTTTGCATATATCTTCACATGAGGATAAATTTAGTAAATTTATTCCTGGGGTAATTTTTTTTCCTATTTTAAATGAGTTCTTTATATTATTTTAAAACTAGCTATTTTGGGGTGCCTGGGCAGCTCAGTTAGTTGGGCATCTAACTTCAGCTCAGGTCATGATCATGAGTTCAAGCCCCACATCTGTGCTGACAGCTCAGAGTCTGGAGCCTGCTTCGGATTCTGTGTCTCCCTCTCTCTCTGCCCCTCCCCTGCTCACATTCTGTCTCAAAAGATGAATAAGCATTAAAAAAAATTTTTTTTAAACTGGCTATTGCCAAAATCCACAAAAGTCATTGATTTGTAAATTTGTTTTATGAAATATAACATACATTTATAAAAGTGTACATATCAGATGAATTTTCATCTAATATACCCTCATAATCAGCAACTAGATCAAGAAACAAAATATTACCAAAACTTGACACTGAAGATCTTGAGATCTACCCACGTCATTTATATGTATAATAATTAAAATTTTTAAAGCAGAGTAGTATTTCATTGTGTGTATATATCACAATATATTTGTTCAGTTGCCTGTTGATGGACATTTGAGTTGTTTCCAATTTTTCAGCTATTACAAATAAAGCTGCTATAAGCATTATGTATAAGTCTTTGTATGGGCATATGCTTCAGGACAAATACAGTGCCCTTAGGACAGGGTGCCTGGGTGGCTTAGTCGGTTAAGCGTCTGACTTTCGCTTAGGTCATGATCTCACGGTTCGTGGGTTCGAGCCCCGCGTCAGGCTCTGTGCTGACTGCCAGCTCAGAGCCTGGAGCGTCTGTCACTCCCTCTCTTTCTCTCTGACCCTCCCCTGCTCACGCTGTCTCTCTCTCTCCTAGAAATAAATTTTAAAAATATTAAAAAAACAACAACAAAACTCTGCCCTTAGGACTCCTCAGACTCCCAGCTCCATCATCGTGACTCAGGGAAACTATTGGACAATGCCTGGGCCTTCCCACTTGTGCTGTGTCATAGAACATCTCTCCAGGTGGGAGCAAGTGTAAGGCTCACCTCCGTGTTTCTTAGTCTGAGATCATTGTTCTCAACTACCAAATATTCAAATTCTTGAAAACTGTTGTTTAATGAATTTTTTCCAGTTGTTTGTGTCTGCTACAAGAGCAAATTCAATATCTATCACTCCATCTTGGCCTGAAGGTGAAGTCCTGGTATAGTTTTCTGTTGTTGTTTGGGTTGTTTTTTAGTGATAGCTTTATTGAGAGAGAATTCACATACTACCAAGTTCACTATTTTAAAGTGCACAATTCAGTGTGTTTTAAGATATTCACCAAGTTATGCATCAGCATCACTCATTCCAGAACATTTTGTTTACCTGCAAGTTTCCCTTCTCACTCTGCTCCTGTAGAGTTGGACCCCACACCAAACAACCTTCGTATTATGGAGACCATGTGGTTCCTTCTTATCCTTGACTTCCTTGTCGGCCTGTGAAGTTATTCAAGCAAGCCAATCACATCATCCCCCAGGAATCAGGGAACATCTTATTTTCTCGATAGTAAAGTCTATTTCCCACAGTCCCTTGTTCACTTTGTTCCTAAATGCAACCCCTACGTGGTTCTATGTGGCTCTGTGTCCCCTCCCCCAGGCTGTGAGTGTGCATGACTAATATTCTGCTCTTGACCTCATCTTCCAGCCTTGTGTGCCATGGTTTGGTCATCCCCATAGCCCTATGGTGGGGATCCTTCCCACACAAATTGGGTGAAGATGAGGTCCGTGAAATACCTCCGGACAGTAAGATTTTGTTATCAATGACAAATTAGTATGCACTTTTTTTGAAGATAGGTTTTATGCGAGCCATCATCTGATTTATAAAAAGACACAACAAAATTTAAAATGATGCAAACTATTTATTTCAATATAATGTCAAAAAACGAGGGTATTTAACCATACTCAGCTCATAACTGAACAAATGGGTAAGTAGAATAATTCATGCTATGGCATATTGCGATATGAATTGGCAACAGGAAAAGGTGGTAAAGAAAGGCAGAGGAAGTCAACTCTACCTTTTAAGAATTAGAACAAGAGGCTCCGTAATCATTGGCATCCACTCAATATTCTTACCTGTGGTTAGAAATGTATATGATGTGGGGCGCCTGGGTGGCTTAGTCGGTTAAGCATCCGACTTTCGCTTAGGTCATGATCTCGCGGTTCGTGGGTTCGAGCCCCGCGTCGGGCTCTGTGCTGACTGCCAGCTCAGAGCCTGGAGCCTGTTTCAGTCTGTGACTCCCTCTCTCTCTGACCTCCCCTGCTCACGCTGTCTCTCTCTCTCCTAGAAATAAATAAAAATATTAAAAAAAAAAGAAAAGAAAAAAAAAAAAAAGAAATGTATATGATGTATATGATGGGAACTCCAGGGCTTTTCTGAATCCTTCATTTATGGTCCCAGTCCTTCATTTAGGGTCCCATCCACCTTGGCCACAATGTGACACTTGTGCTGAGGTAACTGTATTAAGCAGTCATCAGCGTAGTTGCTTTGTGTGTGCCTGGTAATCATTCAAATCTTGGATCCTTGGCAATCCTTAGAGCCACTGGATACCTTTGCCCCAGTTTCTCAATTTCAGCCATGATACAGCCAGTTATAGAAGGGATACAATTGGCATCCAGACAGTCCATCATCGACTGTACTAAGTCAGGCTTGGCTTTGAGAGAAAAGTTGGTAAAGTTGATATCAACCAGGATAGGGTAAGGTGGGCCTAGCTGTGTGTTACATTGGAAGAATAAGGAAGAAGGATGTTGAGGTACTCCTATTTCCTTGAGTGCACAGAGATCTTTCTTTTCTTTCTTTTTAGGTTTTAATGTATCCTTCTCTTTAAGCCTCTGATCTCAGAGACTAAGCATTAGCTTCATAGTCTCATACTTTCTTGCCTTTTTTTTAAAAATTTTGTTTTAGTGTTTATTTACTTTCTGAGAGACAGAGAAAGACTGAGTATGAGCAGGGGAGGGGCAGAGAGAGAGGGAGACACAAAATCCAAAGCAGGTTCCAGGCTTCGAGCTGTCAGCACAGAGCCCGATGCAAGGCTCAAACTCATGAACCCTGAAATCATGAGCTGAGCCAAAGTCAGACACTTAACCGACTGAGCCACCCAGGCACCCCTACTTTCTTGCTTTCCTTTGCTTCCCCATGTTCTCACTGTACTCTTCTTTCTTTTTTGAATATATTTTAAGGAGTAATTAGATGTAACATGTGTAGCACAAACAGTAGAACACAAATGAGGTGGAAATAACGTAGATGTCTGTGATCCAGCACATGCTGTCTCAGGCAGTGGTAACTTCCTCCTGACCCTCACCTAGGCAGAAGCAATTGAAAGAAAAACAATAACCAATGTCAGTGATGTTAAAATGTAAAAAACAGTATCTTAGAATTAGGTGATACTAAAAGTGCTTTGCGATTTCGATAATCAGTGTTTTTATCATGTTGGATCACAAAATTTGTGTCAAACAAGAGCCATAAAATGAGCTGCATTTCTCAAGGTTCCAAAGCAGGGACTGGCTAATTGGTGCCTGTGCTCCCTAATTGGCCAGTAGCCAGTTCTTTGAATTCTTGCCTGTGAGGTAAGAATTATTTTTCCTTAAAATTTTTTTTAAAGAATATTTATTTATTTTTGAGAGAGAGTCAGACATGGTGTGAGCAGGGGAGGGGCAGAGAGAAAGGGAGACACAGAAGCAGAAGCAGGGTCCAGGTTCTGAGCTGTCAGTACCGAGCCCCGTGTGGGGCTCAAGCTCATGAACCGCAGGTCATGATCTGAGCCGAGGTCAGACGTTTAACTAATTCAACCGGCCAGGTGCCCCAAGAATTATTTTTACTTTTTAAAGGGCTGCAAAATCAAGCAAGCAAATAAGGAACACTATGTGACAGAGACCAAATATGGACTGCAAACTCTGTACTATTTAATATGTGATCTTTCATAGAAAGATTTGCTGGCTACTATTCTAAAGTAGTATAGATTTGATTGTACTAATCACTAATTGCTATACTTTCAAAGTTTATTTACTTCTTTTTTTAATGTTGATTTATTTTTGAGAGAGAGAGAAAGAGAAAGAAGGGGAGGGACAGAAAAAGATAGGGAGACCCAGAATCTGAAGCAGGCTCCAGACTCTGAGCTGTCAGCACAGAGTCTGACTAGGGGCTAGAACTCATGAGCCATGAAATCATGACTTTAGCCGAAGTTAGACCCTTAAAGGGCTGAGCCACCCAGGCACCCTCCTAAGAGATATATTTTTAAAATGATTAGTTCCACAGTTGTCAGATACTCTTGATTCACTGCATCTTTTGTAACCCGATCATTTTCATGGTATCCCCATGACTAAAGAAGTACCTAAATCTTCTGCTTATTGAGTAGTTAGGTAGAAACAACATAATAAACATTATGTGCTAACAACTTGATAGCAACTTGAAAAGTATGATACCTGTGTTTTAAAAGAAAAAAACTGGCATCTTCATTTCATTTTAAATAACCACAATTAATATTAGGCCTCTCTGAACTCCTTAAAGCCTGGAATGAGATTGGACACCAACATTCTCATTTCCTGCTCTCCAGTGATTTCCACACCCTTTGTGAAACAGCGTCCACTGGAAAAAAAAATCTTCACAAAGATAATGTCATCAAAGGAAGGTAGCACAATCCATTGTTGAAATTGTAAACTATTTCTAACTTGTATATTTCACATCAGATAGATACAGAGTCACTGATTTTGCCTAGAAAGATTAAATACATTGTGAGTTTGTTGTGGCAACCTCTTATGTCTTACCACACAGTTTTGAGAACTTTAGAAGGGTTGATTTATCATAAAAAGTATAAACCTCTAGCCATGCCTGCTATAAGAACAATTTTTAGCATTTCTCTGAGTCATTTCATTTTTGTCATGTGTTGGTGTAAGTATATATGACAATCATAAAAATCTGTTATTAACAATAAGAGTAGCAAATACTTAGTCTTACTGTATGCCAGGAGAATTCACATTGTAACAATCTTGCATAAGCATGGCTTATTTCTCAATTTATTTAACTCCCTTTAATTTCTCTTATCAAAGTTTTATAATATTAATATTGAGTGTATCAATTTCATACATATTTTAAAAAATTTATCCTATTTATTTCATGATTTTTGTTGCTATTGTATATTGTGTCTTTAAAATTTCATTTTGAATTATTTGTTGGTAGTTATAATATACAATAAATTTTGTATATTTATGTCCTTGTTTAACTTAACTTTAGCCATATTATTTTTACTGAAGATCATTTAAGGTTTTCTACCTACATTACTTTGTCTCCTAGAAATAAAGACAATTTTACTCTATTTTTTAACTTGCAAGACTTTTATTTTTTACCTTATTATGCTGTTTAAAACTTCTATGCTGCCAACAAATGTGAGCAGAGATTCTTGGCTTATTCCTTACTTTAGGGAAGTATAACATTAACTATAAGGTTTTCATAAATGTCCTCAATCATGGGTGTTATATTTGGTTAATAGCTTTTTCTGCATCTATTGAAAATATAACATGTGCTTTTTTCATTTTGCTTATATGATGAATTACACTGATTGACATTGGAATGTTAAACCAATGCTGCCTTCCTGGAGTAAACTGTGATTAGTCATAACACATTATTCTTTTCACACTGGGTTTATAGTATACCATCACTATATTAGATTGCCAATAGTTAACGTTTCTTTCCATTTGTGTTCACGAGATGTTAGTCTGAATTTTTTTTTCCTGTTGTATCTTTGTCTGGCTTTAGGGAAAAAGTAATTCTCTTCTCATAAAATGAGTTGGGGAGTGTTTGCTTCTTATCTGTTTTCTGAAGGAGTTTGTGTGAGGTTGGTCTTATTTCTTTAAATGTTTGGTAGAATTCATCAGTGATCTCATTTGGGTTACTTACAAGTCTGAGGAAAAGTATATAGGTGTATATATACTTATATATACAATGATTTCATATTCTTTAATAGATATGAGATTATTTGAGATTGACTTTTTCTTCTGTGTCATTTTTTGTCACTTCTATATTTCATGGAACTTGTCCATTTCCTCTGGGTTTTCAGGCTTACTGGCATAAAATTGTAGTAACCTCCAGTTCCTTTTGTATGTTTATAATACCTGTAGTGCTGACATCTATATGATTCCTGATATTGATAATTTGTATCTCCTCTTCCTTTGTCTTGCTCAGTTTGGCCATACGTTTATCAATTTTGTCGATCTTTTAATTGATCAAAAACCCAGCTCTTGCCCTTGTGGATTTATTTCTCTATTGTTGGTCCATTTTTAATTTTATTGACTTCTGTTTACTATTTGACATTTATCTTACTTACTTTGGGTTTAATTGAGACTTATGTTTCTAGCTTCTTAAGACTAAAACCTGAATTATTAATTTTACAATGATTTATTTTCCACATTTCATGGAAAGATTTGACCACTAGGTGGCAGCAACATATAGGGAAGGACACTGAAGTTCTGATGCCTGTGTGTTCAGCATAAGCACAACCAGCTTGTCCGCCTCCCAGTAGCTGGTAATGGCTCCAGTTACTCGCTAATCTTCCCCAGGAATGCATCTTACAGCTGGAACTAATGAAGGAAAGCCATAGTTTCCCTCCTTCAACATGCCGACAAGATTCTTAATATATTTGGAAATTTCAAATGTTCTTAGTGAAAAATATTTCCGGTTGCACAAGAGACTTCAGAATGCTCCATTACATCTGGTGCTGCCTCTGTGTCTGCTCAGATCGGCTTTTTATCTACCTGTTTCTGTAGCTATGTCAAGAGCTCTGGTGAGGATTTGGCTTTTTTACCTTGAACATTGTTTAATCATACACTGTCATCATTCTCTGCATTTAGTTATAGTTATCTATAGGACATATTTTTTTTTTAACCAATCAGAACCAACAGAACACAGAACTCCCTGTTTTCATAGTTTAACTTTTTTGTTTTGAAATGATTGTAGGTTTACAGAAAAGTTGTAAAGATAGTAGAAAGAATTCCCATACACTCTCCTGGTGAGAGTAATTTTCTTCACTCTGTAATGCTGGTAGCCAGCCCTACTCCTCACACAGTGGAGAGAGGAAGGATACAGTAATTACTAACTCTAAATCTGGAATAGTTTCAACAAAAAAGCACTAAAAATAATTTTTAAAGATCCCTATAGGAAAGGAGAAATACGAAGATCTGTAAGCTACAAATATATTTTTTAATTATTTGTTTGTATAAGGCATCTTTTTTTCTCATTTTTTACATTTGAAGTTATTTTCTAACTACATTAAAGGTTAATTTCTAAAAAAAATTTAATGTTTTATTTATTTTTGAGAGACAGCGAGAGACAGAGCGTGAGCAGGAAAGAGGCAGAGAGAGAGGGAGACGCAGAATCTGAAGCAGGCTCCAGGTTCTAAGCTGTCAGCACAGACACCAATGTCGGGCTCGAACTGTGAGATCCTGACCTGAGCTGAAGTTGGACATTTAACCAACTGAGCCAGGCGCCCCTAAAGGTGAATTTCTTAAAGACAGCATGTAGTTGGTCTCACATTTTTTCTAATCTAAAAGTTTGACTTTTAATGAAATATTTAGTTTATTTAAATGTAATTAATTATTGATAGAGTTGAGTTTCATCTACCATCTTGATGTATAAACTAGAGGAGTAGTTCTCAGTTGGGCACAATTTTGCCCCAAAGGGGACATTTGGCAATATTTGAAGTCATTTGCAGTGGCCATAAAGAAAGAGGAGTGGTGGTATTGGCATCCAGAGGTAGAGGCCAGAGTTGCTGCTAAACATTCTATAACGCACAGGGAAGCTCAGATATCAAGGTATTAGCCATCTCTATTTAAGAGTATCATTGTAGATTATGGGACACAAAATTTTTTATCCCTTCTTACAATTTTATATTCTATAGTCTGTGAGATTTAATGTGTGTTCTTCAGGAGGTATGTGTGTGTGTGTGTACACATGTATTTGAGTAAACAGTTACCTGCTCAATAATTAGGAGAATAAATAAGTATTTCTGTAAGTTTCTGGGGTGAGATTTTGAAAGAATTTGGATTTGCAATGCCACTCCTTCCTTAAGCCCTTTAGTAGAAAAAGTTGGAGATCCGACCCAGATAACACTTATAAAATCTCCACATATACTTATAATCTCCATTTCCTATACAAAACTCCTGCTTATGTCTTTCTGAATATTGGGTGCTATGCCTCTCCCCACTGGTGGGTACAACTTCTTTGTTCTTTTTTTAAAAATGTTTTTATTTATTTCTGAGAGAGAGAGAGAGAGAGAGACAGTATGAGCAGGGGAGGGTCAGAGAGAGAGGGAGACACAGAATCTGAAGCAGGCTCCAGGCTCTGAGCTAGCTGTCAGCACAGAGCCTGACACGGGGCTCGAACCACAAACTGTGAGATCATGACCTGAACTGAAGTTGGACGCTTAACCGACTGAGCCACCCAGGCACCCCAACAACTTCTTTGTTCTTGCTTGTCTACTGGCATTTCATTCCATCTTCGTATGGTTCTTGACTTTAGTTTTGTTTTATGGCTGACTTTCTAGGTTATCCATCTAGGTTAGTCATTGCTCATGTTTCTCCTTGAGCCTTGGCCTTGAGTGGTTGGTATAAGGCAGAAAGTATTGATTAGATTTTTGGATGGTCCAAATCTGAGAAGTGGAGGTGGGAATGAAGTCTCCCTGGAAACTGTGTGCTTATGGAGGTCTGACAGGTGTTAGAAGGGAGGACACTGAAAATTCTTCAGTCCAAAAGACAAATCTGGAGTGGAGTATCTTAAAGCAGTATGTTCTCGCCCCTGGCTGCTCATCGCATCACCTGTAGGTGTTTATAAACTACAACACCATGGCCCCACTGCAGACTTAACTCAATAAACACCATCCAGGTTGGGATTCAAGAATCTGTGTTTTTGAGAAACATCCGGGTGATTCTGATGATCCATCAAATTTAAGAAGCTGGACTCTGGGGATTTCTGGTGAAAGGCTGGTTTGCATGTGGGACTACACGTGTGGGCCCTGCCATGTCCGGGGACAGGCGCTCAGAGTTTGGGAGATGCAAGATGTACTGTTGGCCCCAGAGTTCTTGTTTGGACCCAGGCCAATCTGCATCTGTCTGCCCTCCTGTCCTCTGATCTGGAGTCGAGTCCTTATTGCCTATGTTCCTGGCTTTTGATAGAGCACTGACCTAATATATAGATTCTATCAATTTGGATTGGACACTACTATATTTCCCTTGGCTTATGCTAGTGGCACATAAAGAGAGGAGATTAATCTTTTAAGCTTGCCACAATCTCATATGTACTTTTTTCCATCAAATCTGTGCCATGAGGAAGGAGTGGTATCCAAGCTGGGAAGCCTCTAACAATTGGTGTGTGTGTTTTTGGTATTGAATTGCCTCCTTGACTGGTTTAGTTCATCTCACTTCTTGCTGCTGGAGATTGGTAAGCTGTAAAATATCTGCACTATGATTTTCAGGTAATTGGTATAATTATACAGAATGGGACCTCATAATTTAAAAATGATGTTACCCCCAGTCTACTTTAATGTGTCTTCTAATCTTCTGTTCATGATTTCTTCTAAAAATTTAAATGTCTTTTTCTATTTACCACACATGCCTATTAAAAAAATTCTGTTTATTAAAAAAACAATTTCTTATGGTAAGATAGGACATGAAAGTACACAAAATTACATAAAAGTGCAGTCCTTTCTGATTTCAAAATATTCAGTGTTCTGTGTTTGGGACCCTGCTGTATATTAAGTGTAGTGTAAACATATATTTAAATGTATAAACACACACACACAAATAAATAAATGTATAAATACAGGCTCATAATTTGAAAACATAAAAATAAAAGCTAACCAGATAAAATGTAGGGCTGGAGTTTGTTTCGGTAAGTTCATTCTGAGGTGACTCTCAGAGCTTTCCCACAGCATCTCAGATTCATATTTTTTTGAGTTTGGTATAAAAAATTAAGACTACATGAGATTACAGTGAAATTCTAAGGGTTACAATAAGACACTTTTTTTAAACTGATGTATAATTGATATATAACATATATTAGTTTCATGTGTAAAACATAATAATTTGATATTTGTACGGATTGTAAAATAATTGCCATGACAAGTCTAGTTACCATCTGTCACTGTGCAAAGTTACAAAATTTTTCTTTTTTCTTGTGATGGGAACTTTCAAGATTTATTTTCTTAGCAACTTTTAAGTATGCAACACAATAAAACTGACTATAGTCACTAAGCTCTCCTTTACATATCATGACTTATATTTTTCACATATGGAAGTTTGTACTTTTTGACACCTTTCACCCATTTCACCCATCCTTCCCAGCCCCCTCACCACTGGCAACCACCAACCTGTTCTCTGTATCCGAGAGTTTTGTTTTATTTGTTTGGTAGGTTTTTAGACTCCACATCTAAGTGAAATCATGCCGGTATCTGTGTTTGTTGGGCTTATTTTATTTAGCATCATACCTTGGAGGTATATCTGTGTTCTCACAAATGGCAAGATTTAATTCTGTTTTATGTCTGCCTAGCATTCCATTGTATATGAATAGCTCATCTTCTTGATCCATTTATCCATCAGTGTACCCGTAGGTTGTTAACATATCTTGGCTATTGTAAAAAATGTGTGTATGTCTTTTCGAATTACTGTTTTTATTTTCTTTGAATAAATAGCTAGGAAGTGGCATTGGTGGATCAAATGGTAATTTTTTTTTGAGAAACCCCATACTGATTTCCACAGTGGCTACACCGAACCATGCACGCATGTTTCCTTTCCTGCACATCCTCGCCAACCCTTGTCATTTCTTGTCAGTTTCACCAAAGCTGGTCTAACAGGTGTGAATTCTATCTCATTGCAGTTTTGATGAGCATTTCTCTGATGATAAGAGATGCTGCAGGTCTTTTCATGTGCCTGTTGGTCATCTGTATAGCTCCTTAGGGAAACTGTTGTTCAGATCCTTTGCCCATGTTTAATCAGATCATTTGTTTGTTTGCTACTGAGTTGTATGAGTTCTTTCTTTATGTATTTTGGATATTAACTGTTTATTGGATATGTGACTTGCAAATATATTCTCCCTCTCAACAGGTTGCCTTTTCATTTGTTGATGGTTTCCTTCACGATGTGGAAGCTTTTTAGCTTGACATCATCCCACCTGTCTATATTTGCTTTGGTTGCTCTTGTCTTTGCAGTCAGCTCCAAAAAATCATCATCAGGACTGATGTCAAGGAGCTCACCACCTATGTTTTCTCTAGGAATTTTCTGGCTTCAGGCCTTATGTTCAAGTCTTTAATCCATTTTGAGTTAATTTTTTGCAGACAGTAAGATATTAGTCTGGTTTTATTCTTTTGCAAGTGACTGTCCAGTTTTCCCAGCACTATTTATTGAAGAGACGATCTTTCCGCATTCTATATTCTTGTCTCCTTTGTTATAAACCAATTGACCATATATGCAGGTCTTTATTTATGGGCAATCTATTTTGTTCCATTGATCTATGTCCCTGTTTTTATGGCAATGCCATACCATTTTGATTACTATCACTTTGTAATATAGTTTGAAATCAGAGCACACAATGCCTTCAGCTTTGTTCTTCCTTGAGATTGATTGGGCTCTCTGGAGTCTTTTGTGGTTTCATACAAATTTAGGATTTTTTGTTCTATTTCAGTGAAAAATGCCATTAGAATTTGATAGGAGTTGCATTGAATTTGTAGTTTGCTTTGGATAATATTGACATTTTAACAATGTTAATTATTCTAATCTATGAGCATGGGATATCTTTCCATTTATTTGTGTCATCTTCAATTTATTTCATCAATATTACATAGTTTTCAGGATACAGATTTTTCACCTCTTTGGTTAAATTTACTCTTAGACATGTTATTATTTTTGATACAGTTGTAAATGGGATATTTTTGATGTCACATTTTACATCTTTTCATCTTGGAATCCCTTAACTCATTATTATAGTTATAGTAATTTTTCCCACGTTTTGCTTTTTTAGCATTCATACCAAGTTAATAAGCTTAATAATCCTTTACTATATATTTACCTTTACTAGCAGTGAGTTTGTTTTGTTATTTATTTTTGTATATTTTCTTGTTATTAATCAGTGCTCTTTCTTTTCAGCTTAACGACATTCCTTTAACATTTCTTATGTGGCTGGTTTAATGGTCATAAACCCCTTTACCTTTTGCTTGCCTGAAAAACTCTTTATCTCTTCTTCAATTCTGAATACGCTCACTGGGTAGAGTATTGTTGGTTTGAAGGTTTTTGTTTGTTTGTTTGTTTTCCTTGTAGCACTTTCAATATATTGTGCTGCTCCCTTCTGGCCTGCCCAGTGTCTGCTGAGAAATCTGATTATAATTTTATGAGAGTTACCTTATATGTAACAGGTCACTTTTCTCTTGCTGTTTTTAATATTCTCTGTCTTTAACTTTTGACATTAAAAAAATCTTTTAATGTTTATTTTTGAGACAGAGACAGAGCATGAGTTGGAGGGTGGCAGAGAGAAGGGGAGATCCAGAGCTGTCAGCACAGAGCCCGACACAGAGCTTGAACTCACAAACTATGAGATCATGACTTGAGCTAAAGTCAGACACTTAACTGACTGAGCCATCCAGGCACCCCATTTAACTTTTGACATTTTAATGATAGTGTGTCTTGGTGTGAATTTGTTTGGGTTCATCTTCTTTGGAGCTCTCTAGGCTTCCTGAGTGTGGATGTCTATTTCTTTCCTCAGCTTAGAGAAGTTTTCAGCCATTATTTCTTCAAGTAAGTTTTCTGCCCCTTCCTCTCTTTTCTCTTTCTTGGACCCTTGTAACATGGGTGTTATTCCACTTGATGTTTTAAGAGGTCCCTTGAGCTATCTTCATTTGTATTAAAAATTCTTTCCTTTTTGCTGCTCTGCTTTGGTGAGCTCTGCTGCCCTATCTTCCAGATCACTATTCCTTTCCTTTGCTTCACCCATCTGTTGTTAACCCCTGTAGTGTATTTTTCAGTTCAGTTATTCTATCCTTCAGCTCTATGACTTCTGTTTGGCACTTTCCTTTATTTTCTCTCTCTTTATTAAAGTTCTCACTGTGTTCATCCACACTTCTTAGCTTAATGAGCATCTTTGCAGCCATTGCTTTGAACTCTTCATCAGTTAAATTACTTATCTTCATTTCATTAAACTTTTGCTAGGGTTTTATCTTGTTCTTTCATTTGGAACATATTTCTCTGTTTCCTCATTCTGCACAGCTCTCTATGGTTTCTATGTATTATATGAAGCAGGTATCTCTCCAATTTTGAAACAATAGGCATGTATATATAGAAGATGAACGTTATCATTTAACATTGCCCTATTCTTGACTATCTCTCAAACCTGATTAATTTTTAATAGGTCCAGGTCTTGAGGGTGTGTGAAAACCTGTGAATGTTCCAGAGAAGAGATCTCAGACAGCATCTATTTTTAGGCTGATTGGAAGCCAGACACCTGAGGCAGCAGCTCTGAAAGTAAATATATACTGTTCTGTGAGACTGAAATCATAAACCCTGATGGCCTCCAGACCAGGTGTCTGGAGGTATCCCATTAGCAACAACTGAAAAAAAAAAAATTCAGGTCTCCCAATGAAATGTGTGAACTCCTTTCTGGAAATTACCAGTGAGCTGGGGCAAGGCTGAGGGAGAGATAAAGATGGTGCCCCCCAGACTATGTTCCCTGAGAATCTCAGAGGCTATTTCCATAGCTTATAGATATATGGGAAACCTGAAGCCTCCTCCTCAGGTTGAAGCTTCAGGACAAGTAAATAGGCCTTTTTCGCAGGGATAATGGTGGTGTGCTTTAGTCTGCTGCCTCTGTAGTGCCTTGTGGTGGTAGCCTGCCAAGAATTGTCTCTCTGATTGTTTCAGACCCATGAGGCCCAGAGACGCAAGCCCCTCTGGCCACAAGAACAAGGTGTTCTCATGCAGACTGTGTGTGCCTGCCAGCTTTAGTGGGGCTACAGGTGAGCTCAGAGGCAGGGCATGTCTGCCATCTTTAGAAGGGCCACGGGCACAGGGGAAGGGCATAGTCCTCATCACTAGCAAGGTAGAGAGAAATGGCAAAAATGCCTCCACCAGTACTGCCACCAGCAAGGTAGAGGGAGAATGCAAAAATGGCACTCACCAGAGCCTCCTTTCCCAGAGAGAATCCCAACAGACTTTTTTTCCCTCCTACAGCTGCTTTAAGATTAACAAATTAATCTCCCTTCTATGTAGTCTAGGTGCTTTTCAAACTGCTGCTTTTGCATTGGGTCCCAGGCCTGGTGAGTCTGTATACAAGCCGCTTACGAGTGGAATCTACATTTAAAAAAAAATTTTTTTTTTAATGTTTTATTTATTTCTAGGAGAGAGAGAGACAGCATGAGCAGGGTAGGGTCAGAGAGAGAGGGAATCACAGACTGAAACAGGCTCCAGGCTCCGAGCTGGCAGTCAGCACAGAGCCCGACGCGGGGCTCGAACCCACGAACCGCGAGATCATGACCTAAGCGAAAGTCGGACGCTCAACCGACTAAGCCACCCAGGCGCCCCGGAATCTACATTTCTTATGGTTGCATGGAGCTCCTGGATGTAAGACCCATGGGTTTTCAAAGCCAGGTATTGTGGTGGCTCATCTTTCCTGTGCAAGTCCTAGGGCGGCTGATGTAGGGCACAAGTCCCTCACCGCTTAGTGAGTAGCTCTGTGCTTGTGAAATCCCTCCTGATTATGGGTCACTGCGCTGGGGGTAGGGCTTTTTGCTGAGACAGTGCCTCTGCCTCACCCGTCTATCTCAATGTGAGTTTTGTCCTTTGCTGTGGAAAATCTTTTCAGCTAGCTTTGAGGTCTTTTGTGGAGGGAATTATTTTATATGCAATTGTGGATGTCATACGTTCACAGGAAGAGGCAAATTCAGGACAAGTAAATGCCGTCATCTTGAACTACATCCTCCCAGTGGGATTTGATACTTGAGGATCAGTGCCTTTGTGAAAGAGGCCTCAGAGAGCTTGCTCTCTTCTTCTGCCATGTAAGGATAGAACAAGAAGACTGGAACTGGAATGGGACCCTGACCCAATCATGCTGGTGCCTCAACCTCAGACTTCCAGCCTTCAGAACTGTGAGAAAGTTTCTGTTTATTAGGCACCCAGTCTGTTATTTTGTTATAGCAGCCAGGATGGAGGAAGGCGCTTGCTATAATAGTCAATACCTGGTACTGCTGAATTTATTATATCATATTCTTGCTTTAATACCATCCTAAGTGCTCATTATCCATGCCAAAAGTTATAATTATTTAGTTTGGTATTCTCTGTAGCTTTTATGATCCGGCTGTAACCAATCTTCCAAACCTCATTTTCATCCCATCTGTTCTATGAACTCTCTGCTTCACCCAGACTACACAATTACCTCATTTCCAAGGAAAATACCTTTGCTCAAGATTTTCCACTCTTCAGAAAGGGCAACCAAACTCCCCCCCCCCACCATATATCTGAGTCTTATTTATTATCTAACACCCAGTTTACATTGGACCTGAGCCAAAAAGCCTTTCTTGACCCCCAAGACCAAAATGTTTTTTCTCAGAATGTCAGTAAAATTAAAGGTCCTTTCATTCTTTAGGTCCTAAATGTACACTATCTGCATTGTCAGGCACCCTTAGTTCTATATCCTTGTATCTTGTTATCTCAGCTATGTTGAAAGTCCTTACGTGTAGAAATAAGGGAGTTTCCCCTTTGTATGAGGAACCATAGCAAACAACCAGTGGCTCTCATACTACACTCAAATATGTATTTAATTCATTAGTACATCCAACAAAAGTAGATCTAGTGTACATATGACTGAATTTTATCTGCTCATTTAAATGCTTATACTAGTGATTTTTAATCTATGAAGAAACACATGTTAGATTCATTCCAGTCAATTTTTGTTTTCATTTTCATAGTCTTTGGATAACATCTGAGCTCTCTTTTCAGGTGATTCAAGAAACTCTAACTTTAAATGGTGTAGTACAATTTTTAAAGCTGATAAATGGTAACTCTGACTAAAAATAGCCTCACCGAATGGTTCTGTTCTTTGTATTAAACTTTGAAAGAAGAAATTCAGTGTTTTTCCTAGTGTTTCTTGTTGGAAGCACAATACATATTTCCAGAATTGTGAAGAAGTTGTAGCACAGTTAACTTTGCCCAGAAGCCAACAATTCAAAGGAACATATGTTTGGCAAGTTAGTGGGATGTCAGATGATGGATTTAAATGATCACAGGGTAAATCTATTACTGTCTTTTAGAAGTTTCCAGATGAATGTGACTGGAATCACGGGGGCCGAGGAAATGAACAGAGCATGTAATTGTGGCCATTTATTGTACATTTCTTTACACTTGACTATAATTATGTGTTCTTCTCCCACAGCAAATAGGCATCTGCTCTGTAATATTCCGTTACCAATTGGAAAGTAAAAAGCTACTCATCTCCAGGGTTGTTCAGTAACGTACTGTATCAAAGCCAATCACTGGAGGATATTCTGCCCCCAGAGGCAATCGCAATTATGAGGCCATTACATACATTTTTAATTGAATACCCTGACAATTACTGAGATGGTATTTTCCAACTGTTTGTAATTCACCCCAATACCATGAGAGGACCAGATAGAAGTAAAGGCACTTGGATTTCCAGCTTGCAGCCTTCAGAGAGTAATCGGCATTTATTTATTTCACTCTCAGAATTCTACTTTTTTAAAAAAAAAAAGAAAAACTCATATGATTTCAATTAAAAAGGGAACACATGCTTATAATAGTTAATTTGGAAGAACAAAAAGATAAGAAATAAAGGAAAAGGAAAGAAACTTCTCATATTTCTATCCATCTATAAGGAACTGTTAATATTTTTCTGTATTCCCATTTTTTTTCTTGAGATGTGTAAAATATTTTTATATAATTTGAATCACACAATACTATTTTGTATTTTCTGTTTACCTTAACAATACAATGTGAGTATCATACCAGGTTATATATTACATGTCTTTCATAAGATTTCCATTTAAATATCTTTGTAGTATTTCAATATCTCACTATTCCATATTTTAACTAATATTTTAATAATAAATACTTATGCTTCTGTTTGTAACTATTATAACTGAATATCTGTGGTTTTTTTTGTTTTTTGCTACATGTTAACTTCCTGTTACATTCATATTACATCAAATAACTAAGTTCTTTGTTCCTCTTTATTATTTTTATTTCTGTGCACATACTTTTATTCTGAACTCAGGAGCATTACTCAAGCTTGCTCTTTAATTCCCTCTAGTACATAATCAAATGTTGCCTGCTTCATTTGTGCTTTAGGGGAGATTATATATTTTTTATCACTAGAATTTTCATTATTCGAAACTTTTTCTTCTCTCAGGAAGGCCAGTTCTAATTTCAGAATGTAATAGTTTCTCAGATAAATTGATAAAATTTAAATGTTTGCCCCCACTTTCTTCTGTCTTACAGTAATATATTTGTTTCCTGAGGCATCTGGGTGGCTCAGTTGGTTGAGAGTCTGATTTTGGCTCAGGTCATGATCTCACAGTTTGTTGAGTTTGAGTCCTGTGTCGGGCTCTGTGCTGACAGCTTGGATTCTGTGACTCCCTCTCTGTCTCTCTACACCTCCCTGCACCACCCTCAAAAATAAATAAACATTAAAAAAAATTAAAAAAATATATATATATCTATTTCCTCAGGGCTATTTGTTGATGCCTCAGCTCAATTCCTTTCTTTATTTTTTATTTATTTATTTTTAATATTTTTATTTATTTTTAGGAGAGAGAGAGACAGCGTGAGCAGGGGAGGGTCAGAGAGAGAGGGAGTCACAGACTGAAACAGGCTCCAGGCTCTGAGCTGGCAGTCAGCACAGAGCCCGACGCGGGGCTCGAACCCACGAACCGCGAGATCATGACCCAAGCGAAAGTCTGACGCTCAACCGACTAAGCCACCCAGGCGCCCCTCAATTCATTTCTTTAAATAGCTCAGTCATTTCATGTGTAGCTAATACCCCCACCACACACCCAGTTATCCCATGTAATAAGCCATAAAATGAGACATGGGGTCTAGAACCATTTTAATGCTACTCCTGGGTGACAGGAAGCATATACTAAGAGGTGTATCCTAAATGTTAGAGTTCCTGGGGCATCCTGGAAAGTATGCTCTTCAGGACGGACACCGTCTATCAAATAGTGTTCTGATACATTAAAAAATGTACAGGATTGGGGATGCTTGGGTGGCTCAGTCAGTTAAGTGTCAGACTTTGGCTTGGGTCATGATCTCACGGTTGGTGAGTTCAAGCCCCACATCGGGCTCCAGGCTGACAGCTTAGAGCCTGGAGCCTTCTTTGGATTTCGTGTCTCCTTCTCTCTCTGCCCCATCCCCCATCAAAATAAATAAACATTAAGGTTTTTGTTTTTAATGTACAGATTAAAGTTCGTTTATACATGAGATTATAACTGAACCAACATGAATGAGTTTGCTCCTTGCTGAGGTAGAAACCACACCAGGTTGAGTTGTCCTACAAAGAAAACTTTTATTTGCAGCAAATACGGAGATTAATGGGAAATGACTTCCAAAACTGCCTCCCAGAAAGAGGGTGAATAGGTTCCTTTTGTTTAGGTTTAAGATGAATATTTAGATAGGGAAGCCTTGTCATCCTATGTAGAGGCAGACATAATCGCACATTCGCCCTCAGGAAACATCCTATGCATACATTGCATGCTATGTAAAGGAGGCTGAGGCTCCTCCCTGGGCTGAGATTTTAGTATTATAATGCGGTAAACATAATGGTAGTCATTCCAGAGGTCATTCTGTGGTCCCTCTGTGCAGGCAAGAGTCAGGTTTAGCTCAAATGGTCTAGGTGATCTGGGTGGATGGGAGGTCTTGTCAGGGCAGTTGCCATTACCGAGGCAGTGATTTCAGGTTTATTTACCTGAGTCCAGAGCATAGCTGGAAAGAAGGGCTCAGGGGGAAAATGTAAGACAAAGGTTAATGAGGACAAGCTGGTGGGCAGCAAAGGCCAAGTCACGGTCTGACTGGTGATAAGATCACTGAGGTAAATTAGAGGACGAATGATTGTTAATGCCTGTTACTAATTATGCCAGTAATTTTGTGAAGTCTTTTATTGATACGGCTTATGAATACAGTATCACAAATGGTTTCCAAGGGGCAGAAGCTTGCAGAAAGCAAGAAATCTAGTTTATCTTGTTAGGAGATTTTTTCTTTTCCTTTTTTTTTTTTTTGGCCCATTTTAAGTCTGTTTTGTTTTCAATCTTAGGCATAGGGTTTTTAAAAACTCTACAGGTCGCCTGAGTGGCTTAGTCCTTTAAGCATCTGACTTTGGCTCAGGTCGTGATCTCAGTTTGTGGGTTCGAACACCCCATCGGGCTCTGTGCTGACAGCTCAGAGCCTGGAGCCTGCTTCAGATTCTGTGTCTCTTTCTCTCTCTCTGCCCCTCCCCTGCTTATGCTCTGTCTTTCAAAAATAAATAATGTAAAAAAAAAATTAAGAAAACTCTATTAATGACTATTTACCATTAGCTACAAATTTCTGAAAATTTTTTCTGTTTTGAGGGAAGGGAGGCCACTAGTGTGGGGGGACATTGTGTGTGTGTGTGTGTGTGTGTGTGTGTGTGTGCGCGTGTGCGCGCTTCCACACACATAGGAGGGAGCAGAAGGGAGAAGAGAGATGAGGAGCAATTGTTAAGAGAAGCTCTAGTAGAGAAGATCAATGAGAGACACTCTTTTAAAAATTTTTTTTAACATTTACTTATTTTTGAGAGAGAGAGATAGTATGAGCTGAGGAGGGGCAGAGAAAGAGGGAGAAACAAAATCTGAAGCAGGCTCCACACTGTCAACATAGAACCCGATGCAGGGCTCGAACCCATGAACCATGAGATTATGACCTGAGCCAAAGTCTGACGCTTAACCAACTGAGCCATCTAGGTGCTCCAAGAGACAAGAACAAGAAATTGCTTGGTCAGCAGTTATACAAACACAACAGAGCAGCGAATAGTCCCTGAATTGTAACTTTTGGGGGAAGGCAGGTTGATGCAGACAACTAAGGAGGCCTGTTATGCAGAGCACTGGATGGCTGGTAGTAGTTTATGGCTTACCAACAACAACAGAAGTCTTTCCTACTTGCCTTGAAACTCATTTGAGGAGCACCTGGGTGACTCAGTCGCTTAAGCTTTTTACTCTTGATTTCAGCTCAGGTCACGATCTCATGGTTTATAAGTTCAAGGCACGCATGGGCTCTCCACTGACAGTGTGGAGCCTTATTGAGATTCTCCCTCTTTCTCTGCCCCTCCCCCACTTGAACTCTCTGTCTCTCTCAAAATGAATAAACTTAAAAAAACACTCATTTGAGAAAAACATATATTATCTATCTTACTTTGATATAATAAGAAACATGTATCTCGATCTTTGTCCTTAGCTCCTGACCAGGGCTCTTGTAATATTGTAAGTGATAAGAGTGAAAGGAAAATCTTCAGTTATAATATTTGTTTTTTGTCTCCAGTTCCTAAAATGGCTTTGGAGCCACGAAGGTGAAAGGAGCATCTTTTCCGATGTGTGACAAGCCTCTGTCAACCACACCCGAGTTTGTGTTAATGAAGGGACTTTTGGAAAACCATTCAGGTTGAGGGGCCGGTTGCCAGGAGAATCAACCATGCGACTGAAGGACTGGAACTTTTAGTCCCACTCCTTGACCTCTGGGGAGGGGAGAAAGGCTAGAGTTTGAATGAATCACTAAGGGGCCAGACACTGGGCAATGGACCTAAATAGATGTTATTCAAGAGAAGACACATAAATGACAAATGGGTATATGAGGAAGTACTCAACGTCACTCATCACCAGGGAAATGCAAATCAAAAGGACAATGAGATACCACCTCACATCTGTCAGAATGGCTATCATCTAAATGCAGGAAATAATAATGGTCTACCGTGTGAAGAAAGGTGAACACTTGTGCACTGTTCGTGGAAATGCAAATTGGTATAGCCACTATGGAAAACAGTATGGAAGTTCTTTAAGAAATTAAAAGTAGGGGCCCCCTGGGTGGCTCATTTGGTTGACTATCAGACTCTTGATTTCAGGTCAAGTCATGATCTCATGGTTTTTGAGTTTGAGTTCCACAGTGGACTCCAAGCTGACAGTGCCAAGCTTACTTGGGATTCTCTGTCTCCCTCTCTCTCTCTGTTCCTTCCCTGTTCTCTCTTTCTCACTCTCTCTCTCAAAATAAGTAAATGAACATTTTTTTAATTTTGCAAAAAAACAAATTGAGTGGAACATGATCCAGCAATATCACTTCATATCAATTTCTAGACTCTCTTTAACTTTCCACAGTGCTACCAAAACTTTTTCTTTACTACCTGTGGGATAGCTAAACAATATATGACTATTCCCATATTACAGAGAAGAGACTTGAGAGTTACTTGTCCAAATCACCTAGCAAGTCAATGGTAATTCCTGAGTTAAAATATCAGGAGCTTGACTTCTTAGTTAATGATTGCTCTCCCTTCATCACCTCTTCAACACACACACACATGCACACACACACACACACACAGAATCACAGAACAAACGCTTATGCTCAATTCTATTACTGTTCCTAATGGCTTCATAGGCTTTAAGCACATTACTTATTTCTCATTGTTCAATTGAAAGGATATCTGAATCATCACTGATCATCAGGGAAATACAAACCAAAACTACAATGAGTACTCACCTCACACCTGTCAGAATGGCTAAAATCAACAACACAAGAAACAACAGGTGTTGGCGAGGATGTGGAGAAAAAGGAACCCTCTTGCACTGTAGGTGAGAATGCAAACTGGTGCAGCCACTCTGGAAAACAGTGTGGAGATACCTCAAAAAGTTAAAAATAGAACCACCATGTGATCTAGCAGTTGTACTATGGGGTATTTACCCACTCCCCAAAATACAGAAATACTAATTCAAAAGGATACACACACCCCTATGCTTATAGCAGCATTACTTATAATAGCCAAGATATGGAAGCAGCCCGTGTCTATCAATTGATGAATGTATAAAGAAGTGGTTTAGGTACATATATACATACATATATATACATACATATATATATTATTTTGCCATAAAAAGATGAAATCTTGCTATTTGCAATGACATGGATGGAGCTAGAGAATATTATGCTAAGTGAAATAGTCAGAGAAACACAAATGCCATAAATTTTCACTCATATGTGGAATTTAAGGAACAAACCAAACAAAGGGCAAAAATAGAGGGAGATAAATCGAGAAACAGACTCTTAACTATAGAGAAAAAAACCCTGATGGTTGCCAGAGGAGAGGGGGTTATAGGGATGGGTTAAGCCAGTCATGGGGACTAGGGACTGAAGATGAGGATCATGTGATGTATGGAAGTGTTGAATCCCTACATGGTACACCTGAGACTAATATTACACTGTATGTTTACTGGAATTAAAACTTAAAAAAGAAAGCCAGTTCTCCTTTTGCCTACTCTCTTCTGAATAGATCTGAATAAATGGCAAAAAGACTAAATGCTTAAGTATCCTGCCTGCAGAAGGAAAACATCTTAAGGAGCAAATGTGGTCCCAGTGCCTGGGTGGCTCAGTCAGTTAAGTGTCTGACTCTTGGTTTCAGCTCAGGTCATGATCTCATGGTTTTGTGATTTTGAGCCCCACTATTTCATGAGTTCAAGCCTCACATTGGACTCCGTGCTGGAGCTTGCTTGTGATTCTCTCTCTCTCCTTCTTCCTCTGCCTCTCCCTGGCCTCATACTGTCTCTTGTCTCTCTCAAATGAATAAATAAACTTTGATAAATAAAATTTATCAAATAAATAAATAAAGGGGGGGAATATGGTCTGTTGAAAACCACCATGAGATTACAAAGTGGCCCTCAAATTCTCATTACAGCTTTTGAGTTCAGTTACTTAATCTCTCTGAGCCTATTTTCTCATCTTAAAATGAGAAGAGAGGGGATAATTCCTATATGACAGAGACATCAGGAGGAATAGGGCGAGAATATATATGTGTGTATATGTACATGCATATCAAGCATTTGACACAGAAGGTTTAGAGACTCCACCAATTAAATGTTGCAAAAGTTAAAAAAAAGGATATCTGAATATTTTAACTGATGTTATTTAACACATAAATACTGTATATAGAACACACTTAAGATTTTTTTCTTAATGTATAATTACATGTAACTAAATTTTTGCATTTTAGCACTCCTTTTCCTATTTTGCCTTTCTCCTCTTTTATATCATTAATTGTATTCTGAAAAGTTAAAGCGAGAGAAGGGCCAGGCACAGACAAAGAAGAACTTGCATTTATAATATGTGTTAGGTATAAGTTGTAAGGAAAGGAAAGCTTTATTTTCTGTGTTTTTTCTAAGTATGTATTTGGTTATTGGTAGAAGTTTAATTTCATCTCTGATCCTAGGCTTTTCAATATCAATAGCATCATAGATCAGTATGTGAACTCTATTCTCAGTTATCTGTATTAACAAGTAATTTGCTCTGTCATCTGCACATTACTCTTTTGCATAGGCCTATTTATATATTTATTTATTTGAGAGAGAGAGAGAGAGAGCTTGAGTGGGGAAGGAGTAGAGGGAGGAGAAAGAGAATCCCAAGCAGGCTTCAGGGTCGTGAGATCATGACCTGTGTCAAAATCGAGAGACCGACGATTAACTGACTGAGTCACTCAGCATCCCCATGGGGCTGAAGTATTCTAGTCAGAGATCAAGGTATATACCATTTTAAATGTGATCAGACATGTTAATTACGACTGGATTCTAATGAGAGGCAACCATTCACCTTGAGGGTAAAGGTCTCAAACAAGAGCTTCTTCTGCAATAAAAAATCGGTTTTAAAATTGACATAAAGGGGTGCCTGAGTGGCTCAGTTGGTTAGGCACTAAGTGTGCAGCCTGCTTAAGAATCTTCCTCTCTCTCTCTCTGCCCCTCTCTCCTGAAAGGGAAGGAAGGAAGCAAGGAAGCAAGAAGCAAGCAAGGAAGAAAGGAAGGAAGGAAGGAAGAGAGAGAGAGAGAGAGAGGAGACAGATGTATTAATCCTTCTTGGTTTCCTAGAAGCTAGGTCTAATAATTCCTGTACAGTGTAAATCAACAAATAAACACCAACTATCCACACTGTGATAAATACTATGGGGTAACATACACTTTTAAAGGATCTTCAGTATAATTTACTACAACTTCTGTTACTGCAATTGTGGCTTATGCCGGGCGCTATGTGCCAGCCTCTGTTCTAAGACCTTGACGTATAGTAACTCAATTAAGTTTTACAATAAATGAATTACATACATGAAGAAACTGAGGCAAAGAGATAGATATTGTATAACTCTAACTAGTATATGGTAAAGCTGTAGTAAGACACACCCATGGAAAGACCACTGATGTAAAAAAAAAAAAACTGCTCTAAATGCTAAATGAGTGTTGGGGGAAGTAAGTACTTTAGATATTCATTAGAGGAAGAAATCAGTGTGGACTTATATGGTCAGGGAACGTGACTTGCTAAGCACAGAATCTCGATAGATAAAACATGTCTTTTAAGGACACTGAATTTACTGAAGCATAGTAGATTAAGACAGTGTCAAGCTCAATTATGTTTAACCTAACCACTTATTTACAGTGTGAGTTCAAAGATGGGAGGGGGCTGGGACTGTGTATCGAGGGCACTCGGCCACTGCCTATACTTTCTATCTGTTCTGCTTTTGTTTGAGCCAGTGCTCTCTGTTCTCTGATTTTGATGAAGAAAACATGTGAATCTTAGAAATCAAGGTAAAAGTAGATAAGGTTCGAATGTGAGAAAATGGTTTATGAAGATCAGTTTTGTTTCCCTTCATTCTCTGTTAAGGCGCTAAATAAATCTGAAACAACTTCACCTGTGTCTTTCATGATTACCTGAGGTTTCTCATTAAAGTGACTAAGTCCACTCTAGAATGTACATTACAGATGCAAAATAAAAAATACTTATTGTCTAGTAGAATGAACTGTAATATTTGATCTTGATGTTGTAGACACAAGGCTATTGATCAGACATTGTTAGAGAAGATCATACTTAAATCTTCCCACATCCTCTTCCTTGAACTGTTGGTAAACTTTTCCTATAAGGTATCTTGTTGTTGTTGTTTAAATTTATTTATTGAAATATAATTGAAATGAACAGTTTCAAGTGTGTAGCATAGCAATTTGATATACGTATATATTGTGAAACGATCACCACAATAAATTTAATTAACATCCATCACCACATATAATTACAATTTTTTTCTTGTGATGAGAATTTTTAAGATCTACTCTTGATTTTTCAAAGGCACAATACACTACTATTAACTATAAATGCCATGCTTCACATTACATCACCCGGATTTACTCATTTTATAACTGGAAGTTGGTACATTTTGACCATTTTCATCCATTTCACCCACCTCTCAACCTCCGCCTCTGGCAACCAGCAATCTGTCCTCTGTCTGTGTTTTTGTTTTCTCTTTAGAGAAAACTGACTTACTTCACTTAGCATAATGCCCTTAAAGTCCATCCATGTTATGGCAAACAGCAAGATTTTATTCTTTCCTTCTTTTATATGGCTGAATAATATCTCTCCGTGTGTGTGTGTATGTATGTGTTTGTACATATCCCACATTTTCTTGATCTATTCACCCTTCAATGGACACAGGTTATTTCCATGCCTTGGCTATTACATGCAATGATGCAATGAACTGAAAAGTGCAGATATCTTTTTGAGTTAGTGTTTTCATTTACCTAAGAAAATTCCCCAAAGTGGAATTGCTGGATCACATGGTAGTTCTATTTTTTTTAATTTTTTTGTGGAAACTACATACAGTTTGCCATAGTGGAAGGTACACAAGTGTTCCCTTTTCTCCACCTTCTTACCAACACTTATTATTTCTTGTCATTTTGATAATAGCCAGTATAACAGGTATAAGATGATATGTCATTGTGGCTTTGATCTGCATTTCCCTGATGACCAGTGATGCTGGGCACTTTCTCATGCACCTGTTGGCCCTCTGTATATCTTGTTTGGAAAAAAAAAAGTTTATTCAAATCCTCTCCCCATTTTTAATCAGACTGTTTTGTTGTTTTGTTGTTTTTGTTTTTTGATACTGTTATATAAGTTCTTTTTAAAAATAGTTTATTGTCAAGTTGGTTTCCATATAACACCCAGTGCTCATCCCCACAAGTGCCCTCCTCCATGCCCATCACCCCCTTCCCTTTCCCCCACCGCCATCAATCCTCAGTTTGTTCTCAGCATTCAAGAGTTATATAAGTTCTTCATGTATTTTAAATACTAACTCTTTATCAGATATATGATTTGCAAGTATTTTCCCCCATTCAGTAGGTTACCTTTATTTTTTTCCATTTCCTTTTTGGTGTAGAAGCTTTTTAATTTGATGTAGTCCCACTTGCTTATTTTTGCTTTTGTTGCCTTTGCTTTTCATGTCAAATCCAAAAAAACTCATTGCCAAGACCTATGTCAAAGGAGCTTACTGCCTATGTCTTCTTCTAGGAGTTTTATAGTTTCAGGTCTTATATTCAAATGTTTAACAGCTTTTTTGACTTTAAAACTGACATTCATATATTTTGTTTTTCAGTTTACAAGGGGAGCATTTCATAGGCTTAAAGAACAGGCTTTTTCTTTATTTTAACATTTATCAAAAACGAATTACTTCCTATTATAAACAGCTTTATAATGCCTTATGAAGGTATTATATACCTTTACATCACTATGGTAAAATAGGAAAATGAGGACAATTTATTGAAAAAGACATTTCTTACAAAGGGAAAGGCATAAGCAAAGAAATAAGACAACCATCTTAAAGGAAACCTCCCCCTTCCTTTACTTTGCTTTTAACCAAGTAGATTCATGGACCAAAAGGTGGAGATCAATGGTTCCTCAAGCCTGGCTGAGCATTAAAATCATCTAGGGAGCTTATAACAAACACCAACGTCTGGGCCTTCCCTGTGGAGTATACGGTTTAATTGGCTTGGGGTGACATCTGGGCGTTCTCATTTTTAATAGCTCCTCAGGTGTTTCCAATGTTCAGCCAGGGTTGAGAACCACTAGTCTAGAAACTGGATCAACTGCCCATATGAAATATATAGATAACATAATCAGAAGTGTATTTTATTGATATTTTGACTCAAAGGGTAAAACTTAATTGATCTTTGATTTTTTTTCACTTTCAGGAAATGTTGTAGTTAGACATTAAACACACATAGGCATAATAGTACACCGTAATGAATCCGATCTTTGGAGCAACAGAGAGGCATGGTCTTTAACATGGTCTTAAATACTATTGGTTAATATCTCCAATGGGCAGTAACTGCCACAGTGATAATGACTGGTCTTTAATAAAAAGAGAGTTGTACGGTTTGGGCTTCTAAGATGAATCATTAACCCAAACTCTTAACTATAGTGATGTTTGCATCAATTGGAAAATTCTTTGGAAGGGGCTATCCAATGTTCTTTTACTTTCTCCTGGATGTGAAAGTAATAACACATGAAGGGTAAAAGTAGGGATATGGGGTGGAATGCAGCGCCCATCAAAATCTCCTCCACGCTGAGAAAACTGGTATAGTTTGAGGTGGCCGGGCTGTGTGTGGTTGAAGACCCCTGGAGAATATGTCTCTCCACTCCATCGCCGAAGGGCACATTGATAGGCAGGAATCAGGCTACAGGATTCAGCAGGATGAAGAAGGAGGCATGGTCTCCCTACTCAAAACATGCAAATATTTCTTTTATTAATTCTTTATCACTTACTTTTACTAGATGATACTATTAATTTAACATACTCTCAGGGATTCGTTGGAAGTCAGCACTAAATAAGAAGGGAGCATTGACTAGGTGGCAGAGTCTAGGCAAAACAGTGCTTCCATTAATGGATTAGAAGCCTTGGTGGAAACCTACACCCAATGCTTTTCACATAGCTTTCTCTTCCCAGTGATTGATTAGCATGAGTGGACTTCCCAATCTCCTTCTCCCCAGATCTGTTATTGCTCCCTGAGCTTGTAATGCTGCCCTCCTTTCCTTCTCTCTTTCCATATCTGAATCCCTCTCAGCCATTGTCAGGGTGTCCATCAAAAATCCCATCAAGATTCTGGCTTATCCAATGAATATTTATGTAACCTTTGGCAACCTCAGTGTATTAAATGGACATGATATTACTTGTCTTATGGTTTTTATTGTAACAAAAATTATATTAATTTGTGGAAGGGTAAACTGTAAACTTTTGCTACTCAACTTTTGAGAACTCAACGTAGACAAATTCACATTGCTTATTTTTGTTTGTTTTTACTGTCAAATATCACTGTGGGAAGTGTTACAAAGACACTGATCCTACTGAAATATTTGTTTTGTTTCTATAGAATTTTATTTTGAAAATACTATTTCACTTGAAGATTGGTCTAAAACCATTAAAATATTTTTTAGTGTTTACTTTTGAGAGAGAGAGAGCACGCGCACGCAGATGAGGGGCTGAGTGAGAGGAAGACACAGAATCTGAAGCAGGCTCTAGGTTCTGAGCTGTCATCACAGAGCCTGATGAGGGGCTGGAGCTCCATTTTGTCTCCACATGTGACTGGTATCTAAACAATATGTAGTTTATACATAGGACTATATATATAGTTCTATATATATGATTCTATATATAGAATCCCAAACTATTTAAAAGTTATTCTTATAGTTTGCCTCCCTCCCTCTCCTCCACTATTTTTCCCCTCCTTCTCCCCCATGGTCCTCTGATAAGTTCCTCTTGATCCTCCTATACATGCAGACATATGGTATCTGTCCTTCTCTGCCTGACTTATTTCTCTCAGCATAACACCCTCAAGTTCCATCCATGTTGCTACACATGGCCAGATTTCATTCTTTCTCATTGCCACGTAGTATTCTGATGGGGATGGAAGGGAGGGGAAAGAGAGTAATGGGCATAGAGGAGGGCACTTGTGGGGATGAGCACTGGGTGTTATATGGAAACCAACTTGACAAACTATTTATAAAAAAAGATTAATCAATCAAAAAATAAATAAAAATTATTCCAAGGGCACTTGGGTGACTCAGTTGAGTAAGTGTCTGACTTTGGCTCAGGTCATGATCTCAGTCTGTGGATTCAAGACCCACATTGGGCTCTGTGCTGATAGCTCAAAGCCTGGAATCTACTTTGGATTCTGTGTTTCCTTGTCTCTTTGCCCCTCCGCTGGTCACACTCTTTCTTTCTCTGTTTCTCAAAAATAAATAAATGTTAAAAAATTTTAAAAAAAGTTATTCTGTGAAATATCAACTTCATAAATATCAGAACTCAATGTACAGTAAAACAACCATTTTGGTAAACATGCATTTATTCACAGTTGATTCTCTTCTGGATAAATGCATAACTGCTCAAAATTATTTATGTAGAGGTATAAGAGTATACTTACAAATCTATTTCTACTTTCATTTTGAAGAAACACTGATCTTGGCAAAAAATCTGGCTTATTTTAAGATGAATGATTGCTGGTAAGAAGGCATACAATAAAACTTTTTCGTGACCTGCACCTGCTCTTTTCTTTTTACATTAAAATATAAAAAAGCATTTGTGTTCAGAGATGTAGCTGATGATTGTGGCATAAGTGAATAATTGCATAAAAGCAGACCCTTAGGGGCGCCTGGGTGGCTTAGTCGGTTAAGTGTCCGACTTTCACTTAGGTCATGATCTCGCGGTTCGTGGGTTCGAGCCCCACATCAGGCTCTGTGCTGACTGCCAGCTCAGGCTGAGCCTGTTTCAGCCTGTGACTCCTCTCTCTGACCCTCCCCTGCTCACACTGTCTCTCTCTCTCTCTCCTAAAAATAAATAAAACATTTAAAAAAATTATTTAAAAAAAAAAGCAGACCCTGAATGTAGTTGAGCATTAAAATGCCTGCAGACCCTCATTTTACTTGAAAGTTATAACTGCCTTAAATAGCAGTTGATCATAATTGCAAGAAACTGACAGAACCAGACCATTTTAATGTTATGAAATTGATACAAAGCTGCCTATACAGCTTTCCTTCACTGAGCTGAGGTCGTATTATACTTCAAAAATAAGGATAAATACATTGAATTATGAGTCTTATTTCTATAATACACCCACTGTTTAAAGTAAGCTTCTAACAAGAGAAGTGGGTAACTGCAGAGTATAGATCCAGACTTGACTATTACCCATTGCAGTATTCAATGCCAGTCTGTACCTCATTGCTGTTCTTTAATTGTTGAATTTAACTTTTTCAGTCTTCCTGTTGCATTGTTTAAAATGGCTATGTCATACCTTATCCTCGTACCTCACATCTCCCCTTCTTCCCCCTATTTTAGCTTCTGTGAATAGATCCCTTCTCTCTATTAACAAGAATGATTGGTCTATCCGCTGGAGGGCTGCTTTAATTTTTCTGGCTATTTCCCTGAATTTTCATCTTCCCTATCTCTCTATGCTCCTGATGAATAGTCTCTCCTTTCAGATTACCTTGACTCAGTACCATCTTCTCCTGCTCCTATGCAGCCTGCTAAGTCATCATATCCTCTCTGCCCTGCTTCCTCTCTCTCCCTATTCATTGGATGTTGGCTTCAGACATATTCATGCCACACCCTCCACACCAAAGGAAACTCTCCTTTCCTCTCTTTCGACTTTATATTACCATGATACCTTCCTCTTTCTTGGACCCCAAATTTTTTAAGTGAGAAATATTTCCTCATCTGCCTTTCAATACTTAACTTTTCGTTATTTATCTTCACCTCCTGTTCTCAAACTTTATTTTCTGTGGCTTCTCGGCTGCATGTCCTACCATTCATCGTTCCTATCTTTATGGCAGTAGCACCCTCTCTGGCCTCTGTGACAATGGCTGTCCTCATTTTTGTCTTACATCCCACGCTTTTGTACTGAACTCATTTTTCTTTCTGGTCTTCCGGGTTCACTTTTACACTAAATGCATTCATTCTACCACTATCTTGTCTTTTTAAGACTTCTCCCTTAAGATTATTATCCATTCTCACAAATTCCAATATGTATGTAACTCTCAAATTTGTTCAATGCTAAATGTGACTATTCTTGGGTCATATCTTGCATTTTCAATTGTTTGATGGTCACCATCCCCAAACTCCTATAAAACTAGTTCATATGTTTCTGTAAGGCACATTTTTTCTAGTGCTTCTTATTTCTATCAATTGAATTATCAGTTATAGCTGATACTAGCACTTAGATTTGACTCAACTGCCCACCCAACCATATTTACTCTAAATGTAATTGGATTCATATTTAAAAAGCATTTATTCAGCCTAGCCATGCAGTAAAAAACTCTCCTAAATATACATATCTTATGTTTTCTTTATTGTCATTTATTTTTGTGACTAACATGAATGTTTAGAAATATTATTAGTATGAAATGAATTATTAGAAATAGTTTGATTTGATGCAATTGTACTGATGGAAGAAAGGAATGGATTTATAGTAATCTGATATACAACTATTGTGTAGGAATTAAGCACATCTAATATCCAGTGTGGCATGAATCTCTTTTACAATAATTATTGCATTCTGCCTTTAGTGTCTTTTCAAATTTATCTTATTTTACATCTTAGGTTGCAATGTTAAATGACAGTAAGGACTATGTCCTATTAATCTCTGTTTTTTAAATACTTTAATTTTAAGTAATCTCTACACCCAATGTGGGACTCAAACTCAGAACCCTGAGATCGAGTCACATGTTCCAGCAATTGAGCTATCCAAGTACCCATATCTCTGTTTTACCTCTAGCTTCTAGAACATTGCCCATATATAATAGATAATCAATAAATATTCACTACATTCACAGAGACACTGAGTTCTTAAGATATTATGGAAGAAGTCACCCCACAAATGGAATGGCTGATGGGAAGATTGCTGATAACAGACTAAGGATTACAAAAAGCAATCTTTGCTTACTTATTCATCTTTCCCTAGGCCCAGACATAGCCATGCATCCTCAGCAAGAACAGGAAATTAATACAAGAAGTGCATACAATTCTGCCCTGTATTACCACCATGTGTTTCTTATATTCTATTGGTTTCCTTTGTGGTTGGCAAGCACTACATATTTAGCTTAACTATCCAGTCTGGGAGTTCTTCCAGAAATATCATGAGATTAGCTCCCTTATGAAACTTGAGCAATTTTACTACATGGTATTACTAGTAATAACAACAATTAGTTAATAAAGAGAAACATTGATTCAGAACCAACAGAGTTCTATGGAATCATTTGCTGTTTGAAACATGATTGGAGGTAGTGCATGAAGCACCAGTGAGCAGAGTGTAGATATTTTAAAGCAATCTGAGCCAAGAATTACAGAAGCAAACCTTCAGGGAACCAACTTCCAACTTTATAAATTTCCTCATAAATTTTCAGGATCACTTTTTGAAAATTTTCATGAAACTCTGGCACCTTCCATTTCATTTTGGAACTTGGATTATCTTAGAATCAAGCCACTGTTTTAATCTGACTTTTACAGTTGATTTCATACTACCTTTTCATTAGTTTTACTGATCTCGGCTCTAGCACCATGCCTAAAAATGCTGGCATGTCAAGAAAACCCAGCTTTTGGTTTTTATTGCCAGCATGTTATGTATGACCTCATAGAGTGCTTAGTGGGTAAATGGACAGTGTCCGTTCATTGTGGCAATAGGAATTAGCTTTCAGTGTACTCATTTGCTGAAGATGAATGTACTGGTGTAGGCTACCGCTTATGCCAGCAGTGTGTAAAATTAGAAACACATTAAAAGAAACCTTAGAACATGAAGACTTGATTTAAATCTTGGAGAGTTTTTTTAAAGTTTATTTATTTATTTTGACAGAGAGAGAGCACGATGAGCAGGGGAGAGGCAGAAAGAGTGGGAGAGAGAGAATTGCAAACAGATTCTCCATTGTCAACACTGAGCCAGAGGCAGGGCTTGAACCCACCAACCAGGAGATCATGACCTGAGATCATGTCTGATGCTTAACTGAGCCACCCAGGTGTCCCTTGAAGAGTTTTAAAATTAATAGTTTGATATCCGATTTCTTAGACTCAGACAGGAAGTATAGAATACTAACAGGAAAAAAGTGAAGGGGTAAAAGGAAAGGAAAAGAAAAATGTAAAAGAAAAATCCCTTCCTTTGACTTTTATTGCCTTTTTTAGCCTATATAGGGAAAACAAAGTTCAGAGTTCATTATCAAATATTTATCCCGTGAGCTTGTCAAATTAAATGATGATATGTTAGTATAAGCACTTTAAAAATTATAAATAGATAAATAAATGGAATAACATTTCAAGTAATACTAGACAGTAAAGACCAGAAAATGTTTTAATTTTATGAGAGATTGTAGGCTCTTCAATACTGGGAAAAAATTTTTGCTTCATCTTTTTATCTATTCAGGAAGCTGGTATATTTTAAATGAAGACATGAACGTGAGTATGTTAATATATAATTTGACATAAATAGATATGTGAATATATTTATATAATTTATATACGATTATACTTAAGTATGTATAATATATATGAACATATATGTGAAAGTTACAAAGAAGTAGTACTACCTCAACAAGCTTATATTTTCATCACCTTAATAGTCACACTGTATGTTTCTATTGTTCTGTGGAAACATGAAGAGTTAAATTCAGAAAAGTAGGACAAAGCAGGATCCCAGCATTCTTCAGTGTGACATATTGGGAATATTCCTACAAAACAGAAATATCTATGGCTTGATGTGTATTACCTGAGAATATGGCCCTACAGAGATAATAGAATGAAGAAACATCTTGGTGACTTGTCTATTTTTAATAGATGTTCTACAGTGTATTATAAATGGAAGGCATTCTGCTCTAAAATAACACCCCCATTCTTTATATAAAGTTAACCTCATATGTCTGTTTCTTTATAGAACGTTTTAAAGCCAGCTCCTAAAACACTTTGGAGACTTAATAAAGGTTTACCAAAAATGTAGAATGGACTTTCTCCCCTGTTTATTCATCCTACCAGACCCTCAAAATCCAAGTCTTATCTCACCTTCTCCTAGAAGCATCTAAAGTCCAGAAAGGAGAAGTAACAATCATCTTACTGGCTGTATTATTTTCCACATGAGAAAATGGAGACAGAGAGGTTAAGTGACTTACCTAAGCTCACACAGTCTGTTGCTATGAGGTCAGAACTTAAACCTTCCAGTCCAAGTCTACTCCATTTTCCTGGCTTCCTAACCATCCCTAGTGAACTTCTTGTGCTTTGAAAATTATCAGCTAGATGCAGTAGGATGGTAGTGTTCTCGGATATGGGTGAAGTGTTCCAGAACCAACTGCCTTGCCTTTTCAGGAAGTGAGTCTTCCCGACAAAAGAAAAAAGATGTAGGAGGCCCTTTAGAGGCAAGGCCTCCCTCGTCCTGGCTGGTTAGTTTGAGAGGGTGATGATGGTAATTATTGCAGGGTAAGAACAACCTCCTTGTCAATATTATTATATTTTGCTTTTAATAGCAGGAATCCGCAAAAGTTCTAGAACATTGATTTTGAAACCGGGTCTATAAATTGACTTCAAGGAGTCAGTGTCTCCCACATAACAATCTATGCAGAAACTTTTTCCTTTGCATTTATCTGGGATAAAATCCACTGATGTCCTCAAATTTTCTGAGGGTTTTATGAACCAAATAAGAGTTCAGAATCACTGATTTTACATTCAAAGAAGGCAAATGCTAAAATAAAAACTGTAATGTTGGTATTTTATCTTGGGTATTTCCATCCTCTCCTTTCTGTAATGTTTTGCCTTTGTTAGTAATACTCTGTTTCTACTATCCCTTACCATTTTATGTACCAGTATTCTCATTGTCTTTTTCTCCCTTTTAAAAACTTATCTTCGAGGAAAAAAAAAGTGCCCCAAACTCGTGACTCCCACTGAGATGTATGTAACTGATAAGATAAGAACCCACCCTTTGGTTTATTTGAGCTGGCAGTTTGAGGGGTCCATCTACTTCCTGCTTTGGTAATGTGAGGAAGTCTTGGCTCAATAATCCTTAGCTCTTTGCCATTCTCTCTTTTAGGCCAACTTGAATGATTCCCACGTGGAATGTATTTCTCTTTCTGTGTTTATCAATTTAACCTTCTAGAGAAGATAGAGTTTTATCTGTGGGAGCTAGGTAATATTTCTATTAGCATTAAGTACTAAGAATTCTCTAATAACCCTTGAGATTTGTGTTTGTTTGATCTTTAGTTGTTAAGAAGTCTGTTCTTAAATTCCCAATCATAAGCCTCCTATAGATTCAATTCAATCTATTAAGATACTAAAGGCATATTTTACATAAGTAGAGAAAGCGTTCCTAAAAGTTATGCAGAATCTTTTAAAAATGACCCTGAATTGCCAAAGAAATCTTGAGAAATAAGAACAAAGCAGAAAGTATCCCACTTCCTGATTTCAAGCTATACTACGAATCTATTGTTGTCAAAATAGTCAAGTACTAGCATGAAAAGAGACAGACCACAGAGCAGAATAGACAGCCAGAAATAAACCTAAAACATATTATCTCATGTTTTACAAGAGAGCCAAGTATACTCAGTGGTGAAAAGACAATCTATTCAATAAATGGGTGCTGGAATAACTAGATATTTGCATGTAAAAGAGTAAAGCTGCACCTATATCTTTCACCATTCACAAAAATTAACTCAAAGAAGATTGGTGATTTAAGTGGAAGACGTGAATCCATGCAACTCCTAGAAGAAAATATAAAAATTAAGCTTCTTGATATAGAGTATGGTAATCTTATTTTTGGATATGACACCTAAATCACAGGCAACATCATCATCAACAACAACAACAACAACCATGTGAGACTATATCAAACTAAAAAGCTTCTGCACAGCAGAAGAAACCATCAACAAAGTGAAAAATAACCTACAGAATGGGAAACAAAATTTCCAAACCATACATATGATAAGAGGTTAATATCCAAAATATAGAAAAACTCATATAACTCAATAGTAAAAAGTCAGTAACCTAATTAAAGAATGGGAAAAGGACTTGAAGAGACATTTCCCAAAAGAAGGTATATAAAAGGCAGTGGTTCATGAAAAGATGCTCAACATTACCGGTCATTAGGGAAATGTGAACTATAACCACCATGAGATATCCCCTTACCCCTGTTGGAATGGCCATCATCAAAAAGATAAGAGATGACAAATGTTGGCATAAATGTGGAGAAAAAGGAACGCTTGTTCACTGTTGTTGAGACTGTAAGTTGGTGCAGCTACTATGGAAAATAGTATGGAGGAGCCTCAAAGAAAAGATTAAAAAGAGAACTACCACATTATCCAACAATTCCATTGTTGGCGACAGTGCAGCTACCGTAAGCATCATGCTGCACACAAGGTATTGCTTTGGGAACATAGGAAAGCTAAGCCTTGAAGATTTTATGCTACAGATTTTCCTTGACTTACAATGGGGTTATGTAGCAATACACCCACTGTAAATTGAAAATATCCCAAGTTGGAAAAAAAATGCATTTAATACATCTAACCTACCCAGCATCATAGATTAGCTTAGTGTACCTTAAATGTGCTGTGAACACTTCCATGAGCCCACAGTTAAGCAAAATCATCTAACACAGGCCTGTTTTAACCTAGGTTAAAAGGATTTGCTTTGGGAATGATAGGAAGGAAGGGTGAGCACCTAGAGGAAGATAAGTTATGTAGGGCCTCCTATTCTCAAATAAATTTGAACAGTGTTATCTCTACAGATTGAGGTACAAAATAAAGTCTGTTTGCACAGACCTTGGCAAAAAGGATGCCAGGAAAAGTGACTGGGCTACAAGACTGGCTCTGGAGACACAAGTGAGTGAAGAAGGCAGTATATGATTTGGCAAATAATTCAGGTGGTCAATGAATCAGGCAATCAGAACAAGATAGTGGGAAATTCAGGCAAAGGTTAATTTTCAGATTTCTGCAAGAAAATGCTTTTTGTGAGAACTCTCCATGGATGCCAGATCTTTCACACTGATTTGGGTCTAGGACAGAGATCAAGTCTTAAGGTGGGACTGTGACAGGCATGAGGACATCTCTCCCTACCAAAAAGTAAACAAAATCCCAAATCAGAAGCAGAGGACTGTGGACTACACTTGGTTAGATTGGAGAAGGGCTTTATCAGCCAAATAACTTATATCTAGAACTCTTTTCTGGAAATATAAATGTCCAGGGAGTAAATGGGATGCAGAAACTATCACAGATATCTAACAGGTATTATTCAACCATTTTATTCCTTAATCTAAAAGGGGCATCAATTCCTACTAATAAAGTATACCGGGTGTGGAGAGGAATAGAGACTATAGGTTACATCTTATGTGCTATGCTATTTAGGATTGACACAAATTCTGGTATGAGGCAATTGAGCCTATGGGTAGTAGGAGAGCTGGGGTGGGTAGAGGCAGGGGAAATTCATGAAGACTACAGAAAAGACAGAAGTTGTGTTTTTGGAAAGATTAGTCTAAATGTGACATGCAAAATATTCTTTAGGGGAGAAATCTTGGAACATTACAGAAGTCCAAGAACAGCCATAGAAATTGAGAAAGGGAAGAATGAACATGACATAAAAACTACATATGAGTAGAAAGTCTCGGCAAGTATCCTATTAAGAGTTTGGGTACAGGGGGTGCCTGGGTGGCTCAGCTGGTTAAGCGTCCAACTTTGGCTCAGGTCATGATCACATTGTTCATGGGTTTGAGCCCCATGTTGGGCTCTATGCTGACGGCTAGCTCAGAGCCTGGAGCCTGCTTCAGATTCTGTATCTCCCTCTCTCTGACCCTCCCCTGCTCACGTTTCTCTCTCAGAAATAAACAAAACATTAAAAAAAATTTTTTGAAAAGAGTTTGGGTACAGATGAGACATTATATAATTTACCATCCAAATCAAGCCATATTGAGAGTAAAAAGGAGTATTATCAATGGCTAGGCCAAACACCACAGGAGTAAATGGGGGCCGTCCCACTTGCTAAGATGCATGGTCTGGGAATGGGTTCAAAGTAGAAGAAGGATTCTAGGGTTTGATCAGCTCATGGGAAGCCCCAACCCAGCCTACAGGGTAATAGCACTTTGAATTCACTCACCCTTTGTATGGTATGGGATTACAGGGGTGTTAAATAACCTAAGTATGTGTTATTTACTACTTTTCAGACCCATTTTGTTATAACAGTTGCTATGACTCACATGTGAAGTATCATTATTGTAATGCTCAAGGCTTTGGACTCATACTAACTAGTTCAAAAAATATCTACAAGAGAGTTTCCCGAACCATACTGTAAGAATGTTATCTGAAATAATATGGTGGTTTTAAAACATGCCCTCAAATTCTTTGACATTCCTTCCATGCAGAAGAGTCTAATTCCCTCCTCTTAGTGGCTTGCCACTAGTAAATAGAATATGGTAGAAATTATACTGCATTTTTTAATGCAGTTACAAAATACAAATACAACTTCCACTCAGGTAGGTCTCTCTTGAGACACCTGCCCTTGGAACTGAGAGGCAATGCTCTGAGGGAGTGTCCAGGCCATGTAGGGAAACCTTATACATGTGGTCAAGCTCATGCCCAGCCCTGACTTCCAGACTTGAGAAAATGATCCCTGTCTTGTTTCAAGCCCCAGCTTCTGTCACACTGCAATTGTACGAGAGATCCCAAGCAAGAACTGCCTAGCCCGGGCAAATCCCAGAAACATGAGGGATAACAATATTCATATATGATTGTTTTATAAATATTGATGGGTGGGAGATGGTATGTTATAGAGCAAAAGATGGCTGGAATAGATGCTAACTATTCTTCCACCAAAAAATAGTTCCATGACCAAATATGTTCTGGCAATTCCAGATACTATCTTGGCATGTCACCAGATGTAGTAACATTAAAGTTTCTGATAAGTCTTACAGTAGAGAAAGCTGATCTGTCATAACTAGTGCATTCAATGACCACCTCCACCCTACTTTTTTTGATGGGAACAACTCTTAATATAAAAAAAAATCATGAATTTTCACAGAGATTATTGAAAAAAGGACTAGAAAAGCTCTTTATTTCTATTTGGTATTACAGATTGTTACTGAAATATGTCATTAGGGGCTAAATTCATGCTTTTACATGCATTGCTATCTTTCTGATTTTGTCAAAATAGATACTGTTCCACTGAATAAAAGCTTTTGCTCCAGTGCATCAAACATCCTTTCTGGACCAGTCAAGATCTGTATCGCAAGAACGGGCTAGACAGAACCCAGGGGAGATAGCACAGGTTATTAGTCTGGAACAGAATAAAACTCAAGTCTGTGGATAGCCTAAGCCCAAATGATCTACCTCAATGTCTTCTTGAGTCTCCAGCTCTGATCTCAAAATGCCATCTGAAATTTATGAGAAGTAAAAATGAACAGGCTGAAACAATGCTAGAGCAATAGTAAGGAGCACAGAACTATGATAATATGCACGTAGGGCTTTGGGAGAAGACGATGAGGAATGCACAATTCAGTGTGAGATCTGACTTTAATGACGAGATAATAAAGACAAGTGTAAATTAGTCATGACTCACTTTGTAATCTGATCATGCCTCACCCTCTTATGTCAAGAATAGCCAGCCCTGTTTCTATTTTCCATCCACAACTGGTGGGAATAGATGGCTTTGGAGAGATTTGTTTTGTAAGATGAGCTTCTGAATTGTCTACTGCATTTTTTACGTGAGCTCTACCTCTAAACACAAATCTTTTATTATTTGTCACACTGTCAGGGGATGCCAAACTCTCTCAGTCTATGCTGACTAATCTCATGTCCTGGCCCTCATCCATTTCTACCTAAATTAACAATGAGAAAGGCTATAATTGGAGCAGAGATTTGAAGAAAAAAAATTCTTGATTCAGAGGTAGAAGAACTGAATTTATTTCCTTTTTTGGCATTAACTGATAGCGGAATTTTTTTTAAGTGACTTGGCCTCACCAACCTCAGCTTTCTTAGGAAAATACGTGGGTTTAGCTCAAAGGCTCCCTGAGGTGTCTTCCCAACAAACTCGTTATTTGGTAGCTCCGATCCCTGTTGCATTCAGGAGCACCTCTGTTGGGGCTAAAAATGGTGTGGTGTGGTGTGTTGTGAAAAGCAGATTTGATTTCACAGCTCAGTTCTTCCCCTTCCTGGTTCTATCTTCTCCATCTCCTCCACCGATTTCAAATTCTCTTCTTACCATGCACACTATCCGCTAACTGCCCTGACTAGCATCCCTGGACTTCCTGTCCCTGTTACTTTTCATTAGTTCTGAATTCTAAATGTCTTCTCATTTCCTCATTGGCTCCTCTCTCTCAACCTTCAGGCTTCTATCCAGGTTGTTAGCAATCACTGGAACTATTCTTATGTCCTCAGCTTGCTTCTTCCTCTCTAAGCATGGTATCTTCTTACAAGAACTCCATCCTGCCTGGACAGGAAGACTAACTCAAACATGACCAATGGCAATATTGCCTCTTGCCTGCCATCTTCTCCTACATGTAGTATACTATGTAATCTTTTATTTTATGATATTCGCGTAGCCTGGTCTTGATTATAAAGTCTCAGAGAAATAGAATGTTCTGTACTTGAGTGCTGGGCATATGAGAACTGAATTATCATGCTTATTTGTTATTTGTGTGATCCTCGGCAATGGATTCTTATATGACCTATGCAAATTTATGTTAATGATACCTGCAGTATATTAGCTGTTTTCTTACCTTGCTCTATATTTTTTAAGGTAATCTGTAATCACTTATGAAGTGAATGAATGAAACTGTTTAAAAGATAGGAAGCTCAAAAAATAAGATATGAAAATCAAAAAAGTATTAAAAGTGTCATTTTCAATTAATAAATAGAACAGAGAGACGCACTCACCTACTTACTGACCTACGTCTCTAAGAAAAGCCAAAGTTTTAAAAAATTCAACAAGATTTTTCTGTAGCTCCCACTTTTCAGGTTTATTTTGAAATTTTCTAAATCCCACATCTTCATAGAAGGTATATTTAAGGTTTTTAAATGCAAGTGAGGGGCGCCTGGGTGGCTTAGTCGGTTAAGCGTCCGACTTTCGCTTAGGTCATGATCTCGCGGTTCGTGGGTTCGAGCCCCGTGTCGGGCTCTGTGCTGACTGCCAGCTCAGAGCCTGGAGCCTGTTTCAGTCTGTGACTCCCTCTCTCTCTCTGACCCTCCCCTGCTCACGCTGTCTCTCTCTCTCCTAGAAATAAATTTTAAAAAAAACATTAAAATAAATAAATAAATAAATGCAAGTGAAATAAAACATGCTTCTGGAAACTATCACTATGCTAAGAATTAGTTGATTTCAATTTTTCATATGACTGTGACCATCAGATCTCGTTGATAGGGACACTACACTTAACACTGGTAGATTTGCCAGTAAGTACAGTTGACCTTTGAACAACATAGATTTGAACTTACGGGGTCTACTTATTCACAGATTTATTTTGATAAATATAGTACAGGACTGTAAATATATTTTCTCTTCCTTATGGCTTATTTTCTTAATAACATTTTCTTTTCTCTAGTTTACTTTGTTGTAAGAACACAGTTTATAATACATACAACACAAAATATGTTTTAATCCACTGTGTATATTGTCTATAAGGCTTCCAGTTAACAGCAGACTATCAGTTAAGGTTTGGGGGAGTTACATGTTATATGCGGAGTTTTGACTATATGGGAGGTCAGCACCCCTAACATCTGCATAGTTCAAGGGTCAACTGCACATTTTTGTTTCCAGTGAAGGATGTTGCCCATTTTGGCATAAGTGGGACTAATTTATAGATCACTAATTTACTCTGATGTTGTGTGTACAGATATGCATAAACAAACACATGCATATAGATCAATCGCTTGATATACTAAAGATAGATATATTATAGATAGATGTAGATATACTTTCCCAGTAAACAACAGCTCAGCTAACCAACACTGCAATCCAATTTGCCAGTGTCAATAAAAACTGGCTGAAATAACATGATATGTTCTAGTTAAACTGTGTCTGTCTCCAAATGGGAAAAGCGTTCACAAGCTTATACATGAATATTCTCTGCAACAGTGTCATAGTGAAATTTTAGACGCAACCTCAACAAAAGGGCATTAGCTAAACTGTATGTCCATACAATGGAGAATACAAATGCTTCAGAACTGTATCCATTAATGTAAAGATTCTCACAATAAATTTGTAAATGACAGGATGCCTTAAAACTTAATATCATGATCTCATTTTGGAAAAAGCAATATACATATAGATATGTAGAAAAGTTTTCTAAAAGAATATACCCTGGAGTGATAACTTGTCTCTGGTTCGGGGAAGTAGGGCCTTTAAAAGCACCCTCCCCCTTTTTTTTCTTTTATGCTTGCTGGTACATTACTCAACATGAATTAACATTACAAGAAAGATATTTGGCCATATATTTTAAAGCCCAGGAATCATCATGCCTTCAGCATAAGACAATTTTTATACTTTGGAATGTAACTCAAGAAAATATTAATAATGTATACAACATGCACAAAATATTGAATTGAGTTCCTCTCTTTTCAACAGTTGTGCCTTTGACAATATAAAGCATTATTATTTTTAAAATAATGATTTTTTTTTTTTTTTTTTTTTTTACTGAGACTGGATGGCTCAGTTGGTTATGCATCCAACTTCAGCTCAGGTCATGATCTTGTGGTCTGTGAGTTTGAGCCCCTCATTGGGCTCTTTGCTGAAAGCTCAGAACCTGGAGCCTGCTTCAGATTCTGTGTGTGTCTCTTTCTGTCTCTGCTCCTCCCCACCCATGCTCTGCCTCTCTCTGTCTCTCAAAAATAAATAAGTGTTAAAATTTTTTTAAATTTTGCCAATTTGATAGGTGAAAAATGTGTTTATTTCTGTTCATATTTTATGTATTAGTCTTTAAGCAATCCGGAATTCATATAATGGACAGAAATTCTAAGGTAATATTTTCCTTTTATATATTAGTAGATTTACTAATTAGTAAACCTACTAATTAATATCATTTATTCATTTATTGAGCATTCTAAGCTTATATGAAATTATGACCTCATTATGCACTAAATTTTTTTTAATGTTTATTTATTTTTGAGACAGAGAGAGACAGAGAGCAAGCAGGGGAGGGGCAGAGAAAGAGAGAGACACAGAATCCAAAGCAGGCTCCAGGCTCTGAGCTGTCAGCACAGAGCCTGACGTGGGGCTCGAACCCATGAACTGCGAGATCATGACCTGAGCCAAAGTCAGACACTTAACTGACTGAGCCACTGAGGCACCCCAATTGTGCACTAAATTTTAAAATATATTCCTGTTCATTTCTGGGCTGTGTATTCTGATCCACTTATCTGTCTATTACTATTCCTATACAAGGCTTTTAAATATTGTAGCTTCGTGATTGATTCCAACATCTGTGGAAAATTTACCCTCACTTATTCTCACTTTAATGAAGGTTGTTTACTAAAATAGAGAACTATTAATCACGAAGGTCAAGAACATGAAAAAGACTGTCCTGGGGCCATTTACAAAGCTTGTCAGGTAAATTGCTGATATATTTCCTTAGGTCTCTGAGCCAGTAATTTCATTATGACTTGTTTACATACTTAGACAGGTTTTATCTGTAGATCAGTGCTCCTTCTAATCTGCTTTTCTGCTATAAATTTCCTTATTCTCTGGGGCACCTGGATGGCTCAGTCAGTTAAGCGTCCGACTTTGGCTCACGTCATGATCTTGCAGTCCGTGAGTTTGAGCCCAGGTCATGATCTTGCCATCAGTGAGTTTGAGCCCTGCGTCAGGCTCTGTGCTAGCCTGGAGTCTGCTTCAGATTCTATGTCTCCCCCTCTCTCTAACCCTCCCCTGCTCATATTCTGTCTCTCTCTTTCTCAAAAATAAAGAAATATTTTAAAAATATATCCTTACTCTCTGTCACTCAGCTTATTTCCTAGGATCAAGGAATAAAAATGTAGAACCTTCCTATAGCTCCTTGGACTCTGTGGTTCATATTTCATTCTATTTATTCTACCGTTCTGATCTCATTCACAAGGTATCACTGTTCCTGATAAATACCTTTCCTACAGTAAACACGTTCTAAGGTGTGTACCCAGCAGCTAAGGTTATGTCAAGCAATTCTGGCAATGATTCATTAGGAAATGCATGCTTTAGACATCTGAGATTGCTTCTGGAAGTTCCTGGGATACATAAAAATAGTTCAAGGCAATATTTGTTCATGAAAACTCTCGTCTCCCATTTCTGCATTCTTCTTATTTTTCTCCTACAATTTCATCTTTGCTCCTAGAATTGTATATTTTTCTGTCAAGTCCTGGTATCCTTAGTTATCTACCCAATGGAAACTACTTTGGTGAATATTTTTCTATATCCTTATCTAAAATTCTCCACCAGCTTGTCACCTCGCCACTGCTCCGTCTTCCAGGCTGTCCAATATGCCTTCCAGAATGAGATTCATTGTTTACAAAACCTGCATAGCTTTTAACATCTCTTCACCTGACTCAGCTATTCCAAGGAGAGTGCATATCTGTAGCTATTTTGTAGACAATCCTCATTCTATTGCCTCCTAGGAATGCAGAAAGCAGTGTGGTTAGTTTTCCTAAGTGCCCATAGCCATTTGCGTGCTCTACTCATGTACATGCTATGAGCATGTATTGTTCCTTGCAATCAGCCAGCCATCTACATGTACTTAGCCTCCATGCTACTTCTCCCTTTTCACCTAGAATTTAGTACACATTTCACAGTTTTCTTTCTTTCAAACCCAGTTTCTCTCATCATCCCACATGATCACAACATTCATGTAATCTGAAAGAAAACCTTAGCTTCTCTCTCAGTTTCTGGACGTTCAGTTGCATTTATTGTCTCTATTCTTATGCTGTTTGCAGAAAAAGCTTCATTCTTGACTTATTCATCACTCTAAAATTCTTCAGCTTTGAAACATTAAAAAATTGTGATTTCTTTTTTTACTTTATAAAAATTAATAATGCTTATTTTAGAAAACTTTAAGAGATCACAAACATAAAAAGAAAATACAAATTACCAGTAAGCTCATGGTATTGGTAATTTGTATTATATATGGACCTCTGTATCTATCTATCTATCTATCTATCTATCTATCTATCTATCTATCTATCATCTATCCATGTCTATCATCTATCTATGTATCTATCTCTCTATCTAACATCTATTTATTATCTACCATATGTATGTTACTGGCTAGCTAGTTATTATCTAGCAATCTAATTAATTATCTGTAATTCTTCCTCTTCACACCCATAGCCACACCCTAACACACATATACTAATATATGGGTATACATACATAATTTGGTCTATGTCTGTGTGAAATGGCATACACCCCGTTCTGGCCCAACTTGCTAGGAATAAGAATGTGCTCTGGAAAAGGACTGTATAGATGCATTTTCAAAATTGTAATAATGTGATCCAAGCCAATTGGAGCAAGAAGCACACAACATCAGATATATTAGGGCTCATCATCTAAATGTTGGCTCTTGAATAATTGCCAATAGTGCAATGAGCAGCAGTGCCCCAACTGTCTTGCAGGAAATCCAAACAGCACTGTGCTCTATACCTCTCTGGGGGACTTAGGAGTGTCTGGAGCAGAAATATTTGGTCCCTATGCTCACATTCCTATCTTACATAGTCTTCTTTTGCATGTTTTTCTCATTACAGGCAGCTCTCTCTGAATGTTTGAGTGTGGTTCCTTCCTGTTACACAGAGATTTTTAAAAATACATTTTGGAGGCCAGCATATGCCTTCTAAATGGTTTATATACCTTTCATAAAATTATTTTAACATCCATGCTTTTCTATTAAACTTGAGAGTGTTCCATTGCCTTACTTCTGTACATATTTTCATAGACTTCAAGTTGGTTATTTTATTTATATTTAACATGGGTGTAACGATATCTTTCTACTTCTGATGTTTCCTAATATGTATGTTGATGGAACTGCACTACAGTTTTGTGGACCCCAACATCCAACATGTTCCTTGAGTCCATCACCTAGAATAGGATACTTGGCTCTTTTTTTACTTGGAAAAATACTTTTCATAGTGTGTGTATTTTTTTTATTAGCTGCCAATATTTTTTAGATGTTTCTATACGTGTAGTCATTTATAACCATAACTCCAGTGTAATCCATCTATAAACCCTCACATAAGTTGTCAACTGTTATTTGACAAAGGAACCAAGAACACTCAGTGGAGAAAGCTTAGACTCTTCAATAAAGAGTATTGGGAAAACTGGATAATCATGCAAAGAAGAATGAAGTTGGACCCTTATTGTACACCATGCACAAAAAATTAATGCAAAAAAAGGTTTAAACACATACCAGACCTGAAACCATAAAAGTCCTAGAAGAAAACATAGGGGACAAGCTCATTAACACTGGTTCTGGCAATGACTTTTTGGGTTTGACACCAAAAGCACCATCCACAAAAGCCAAAAATAATAAGTTGGACTACAGAAAATTGAAACACTTCTGAATAGGAAAAGAAACGATCAACAAAACTGTTGGTTTGTAACCCCCTCAGAAGCTTCCAGGGTATAATCAGAAACTGGCCCCTGAATACGGAGGGCTGGGATAGACCAAAGAAAGAGGCAGGCCACTCCAACTAGGTGGCACTTTTAGAAACAAAGGGAACTTGCATACAAGGTTTGTCTTGAGCAGCAGCAAGACAAATGGATCCTTGCACCTGCCTCCGAAATCTTAAACGTTTATAAAGAGGTCTTAACTGGGTTTAGTCATGTACACTGTGCAGATGTTCTCCTCGCCACATTACTATCTCAAAACTGTGTCCTTGGATCAGCCTCTGGGAGTGGGAAAGGCAAGTGAAGCCCACATTCCAAGGACAGAGGAGGGGGTGTGAAACCTCTGATTCCCCAGGTCCAGCTATAGGCAATGGCAGTCACATTTTTTTGATGACCTCCCCCAACATTCCACCCCTTGTGGCTAGCTCTTACAGTCTCACATGCCACCCTCTTCTGCCATGGGCCCTGCCTCAGTGATCAACAAGGGGCTTCACTAGCATGGAAGTGGCTCTTTTGACAGCTGTCTGGTTGCACTGGAGACAGCTGCGACAGCCACAAGACAGGCACACACATAAGAAAACATAGATTAAGTAATGATTCCCAAAATGAGTGACAAAATTTTCCCTTAAGAGCTCCATTGTCATAGACTCTGGGTCTAAAGTTCTTTCTTGTCCAGCAAGAAAGTGGATGCAGGATTAAAATGCGAGAGATGGCTAATGTCTGAAAAAAGACAAGAGCCCCGAATAAGGGTCTGTATTTATTAAGATCAGAGGGCTTACAAACGTGATGGGTGTGTACAAAGAGACAATGAGTCTGTGAACATTAACTCATTTGTGGGCATGAGGGGAAGGGGTTTTGAAGATATATAGTGTTAGGAGTTTGGTTCAACATAAACAAAATTCTGGCACTGGGTAGACATATGTTAATGGCTGACATGAGGCGCCACCCTGTCTGTTTATCTTAGCCAGCCTAGGGGATAAGACAGATAAGAGCATGTAACCTTAGGATCAACAAGGCACCTTTCTTTGGCTAATTATCTCTTCTCTGGGCAACTTCACTTGCAGAGGCCAATAGCCCTATTTACCTGTTTACCTAATTTGGTCCTTCCTTCTTGTGAAAGCAGCTTTCTCCTATAGTACTAAATTGGGGCATTTTTGCCCTGAATACCTAATCTTGCTTACCTCATATACCTTTGTTTTGGGGCCTTTGGCCCACCCTCTCTATTCTGGGAGCCTTTGCCTCCCCCCATACTTATTTACTTGATCTTATTTACCCCAACTTGGGTATGAACATCCTATGGTTTTGTAATTCTTTTTGCCTTGTTGACCTATCAGTGCAGGATCAGGGAATTCTTAAGCTTATTCCCCACACCCTATGATCTGATTCATTGATTTATCAAGTCCCTTAATCAGAGGGTCGGATCACTCAGAATGTTTACTTGGGTCCTCATAAGGAGAACTTGTGACTTGATAAAGATAATACATTAGCAGATTCATCAGGTATGAACACACAGCAATCTGTTTAGATAATGGCACAGATGTCTCCTTGAGAGGCAGTAATAATGTCTTAGGCTATTCATTTTGGAAAACAGATTTTCTCCTGAGAGACATTTCAGTGATCAGTAAGGACAGCTTTGGTTGGCTATCAGTTAAGGCTTGCCTGGGGAATTTAGTAAAGGCTTCTATGTGTGCTATACCATCTTCCAGGCCAATCAAAGAGACAAAGATGGCTGCCAAATGATCATACTAGTGGAAAATAGTATCCATTGGCCTTAAAAGGAAGGAGATTAGTAGTTTTAGGAACCTGACCTGGCTTAACATACATGTTGCCTAGGGGAAGCAGCATTATTAGGCATGAAGTGACAGGCTAGGGGTGGGATACACCAGACTGGGCCCCCCACCTTTTCCCCTCTTTCCATGGTGTGTGCTCCATTTCAGGTATAACACATTTTAGCAGGTCCAGGTTGAAGTAGGACATTGGGATCCTTGTGGACACTGAGTAGTTCCCCTTGACCCAGGGGTATGCAGTCACTCACCCATCTTAGCAAGACCTCACATTGTAAATTCCAGAATGCTCGCAGCAGCATGACCCATGTTGGCAATTGGGGCAATGGCTGTTTCCCATGACTTCCATACCTTCACTGTACTGGGTGCCTTGGCAGGGACCCCTTGCTTGTCATATAGGGCAACAGGACCTACTGGGTGGTCATTCACATGTATTCAAGCCTGGACCAATACTTCAGTCTACCTGGCCAAGATGGTTTTACCTGTTAATAATTTAATCTACTGCTTTAATATCCATTTTTCTTTTCAGCCAACTCTTTTGCCTGTGGGTTATAGGGGAGATAAAACCAGCTTTGCATGTCATGACTTTTGAAATGTATTCCTTAAAGACTGTCTTGTCAGTGATGGTATCCTAGGTGGTATGGATAGATTTTATAATCCTCTATTAGCTTTTATACTCATCTAATGATGGCAGCCTGGTTTGCCCAATAATAGAAAAAAGCTTAGGTTAGGCCAGACATAGTGTCCACACAAATCAAGGCATACTTAGAACCCTTACTCAGGGGGAAAGGGCCCAACTAATCAATATGTCAATTCCTCACTGGTTGGAAACTCAGGATTCTTTTGGTTAGTTGCTTCCGGTATTGTTTAAAACACACAAGACATGTGGTTACTACATTAACCAAGTCACTATACTTCAAGGGCAATTGGCTTTCCTGGCAATATGCCATCTTATTTGGGCACCATGGTACTCATTCTTTGTAAATACCCAATCTACTGTATATACTGAAGAGGTCAATAGCTAGGATTCATACCCGAGCTAAGGCATCAACTTCCTGATTACCAGGGACTGTCAATGTCTTATGAGTTGAGACACAAAAAACACTGAAGGCTGCCTCAGGCTCTTGTAGACAGACCCAAATGTCTTTCCACATATCTTGGCCCCAGAAGGGTTTATTTATGATCATGACTCCTCAGTTTTCCAAGCCATAGGGTTAATCCCTTTATAATACTCCAACTGTCAGTGCAAAGGGTTAATGTTTAGGGCTCATGAGTGATTAATCTCCAGCCAGACTGCTCTGAGCTCAGCCCACTGGTAGCTGTGTGAAAGGCTTTAGCTGGAGGGGTGCCATGTACACCACCAGAAGGCATATTGGGTTTCTACCCTTTTCCAGAGCTGGAGCCAAAACTCTGGGGGAATACTTCCCTTATTGTCTCTACCACAGGGTCTGACCCATACCTTCTAAATTCAAAGACACAACTAACCCAAATGTTAACCCTGCTTAGGAGATCCCAGAACTTTAATCTGCTTTGTTGGTGGTTTTGTTTTCTCAAAAGCAGCTTGTTGCTCTGATTCCCAGTCGCACATGTGCCCTTTCTTTATCAGGCAGCACAAGGGATGGAGGCACTGTGCCAGGTAAGGATTAAAAGTCTTCCCAAACCCCCAAATCCCTACAAAGACTTGCACCTCTTTCACATTCTTAGGGGTTGGATGAACTTGGATTTTATCAATCAAAACTTCTGGGACAACATACATTTTATATGACCAGATGACTCCCAAAACCATACCGTGGTGCCTGGGCCTTGACTTTTTCATGGGTTTATTGCCCATCTTATCCATCATGGATGGTCCAGCAAAGTCTGTAGGGTGTCCTGCTGCAGAGAAAAATCTTCACTTGTTAACATTATACTATAAATGTAATGGGCTCGTTTTACTGATGGAGGAAGAAAAGGGATGGGTCCCAGCTACCATCCCATGACATATTCATATTGTGTAGCTATGCAGGTAGCCTTGGGGGAGCAGCTGAAAAGTTCATCATTGTTCCTCCTACATAAGAGCAAATTGATCTTAGTTATCAAAAACCTGTACTTGTCAAAGTCATTTCTATGAATGTCACTGAAGTGAAATACTTTTCAGCAGACTCCAATGCTCTGTGTGCAGCCCAGCAAAGGGCTCAATCCCACAACCACAGGATCATGACTTGAGTCGAAATCAAGATGCTCAACCGACAGAGCCACCCAGGCATCCCAGAAACTGAAGCACTTCTGTAGAAACACATTTTTTGCCAAAGCATCAGGGTGAAACAATAATTGTCTGCGAATGACCAAAGACTTAAAAATTGCCACAATTAAGATGTGGTGAGAGTTCATTATACTACAATTGACAAGAGAATTTGATTATTTCTGTGACATACATGCTTACCTTTTAAAATTATGACCAATGACATTATATCGGGAGAAATGAAATGGAATAAGTCCACCTCAAGGGGTCAACTTGTGGTCATGTCTTCTCAATGACCTTTCCTCAGCACTCAATAAAAAGGAAAAGGATTAAAAGCACAGCTTTTAACCATACAAGTCCCTTTTGGAACACTTGTATGTAATTGGTATTTAGTTGTGGTGGTAGAGTTCATTATAATTCAATTGACAAGGGAAATTCTACATTTTAAACACCCCCATCTTCTTTTTCTTTAATCTCTGTGGGCAGTGTTTTTATCTTCTGGGGTGTTTACATTTCAAAGACAGGAAAAGATTTACAACTTTAAAGGACAGAGAAATAAATCAAGTTTTCTTCTAGGACTTTGGGGTATAATTACTATTTAATTTTTGCTTTAGGAATCAAGAAGGCATGGGGCATTTTGTCCATTTCCACATCAATTACAATACCCTCTTCTTTATTTTCATCACTTCTTCAGATGTTCCATTTCTTAGCCTCTAATCCAGCTTTGTCGCAAGTGCATGGAACTTAAATCAAGGCATCTTGGGCCCTTCTAGCTTTGCAAAAACAGCACGTGCAGGTTCTTATTTAGTATCCTGCTCTCCCTCCTGATCACCCTCTAAACTGCTGGACTACTGGACAACCACATGCCCTTCTCTAATCTTTGCTCATCTTCTAACTTCCTGACCGTAGCTTCCGCCTCTAGAAGGGCACTGGCAGCCAGATGAACTGCCCATAGTAGAGACCAACCCACTGCAGTACTATGTGCTTCCCTTTCCTGCTCCAGGAAGGGAAATGGAAGTCAGTCATTAGACCGACTTACTGGTGTTTTCGTGGGTGCCCCTGTACTGACATGGTGGTCCACAACCATCTAATATACGGGCCACCCCTCCCCACATAGAGGTCAACGGCCAATTCAGGACTTCCTTCTGAAGATGCCTCATTTCCATTTCTTTAGTCTCCTCAGAGTCTCACCAGTGGCTGGTTCCTAATCTCTTTGGGGGTTTCTGGGTATTATCTGAAACTGGATCCTGAATGGGGAGGGCAGGGAGCGACCAGAGAAAGAAACAGGCTCCTCCATGTTAGTAGGTGGCAGTTTTAAGAAGTACAGGAGGCTTATCTTGGGTAACAGCAAGACAAAAAGATGCACTTGTCCCCCAAATCTTAAAAGTTCATGAAGAGGTCTTAACCGGGTTCAGTCATGTGTATTGTGCAGGCACTCTCCTCACCACGTCACTGCCTCAAGGCTCTGTCCTCAGAGCAGCCTATGGATCAGGAAGAGTAAGTGTAAACTATATTCCAAGGAGAAGGGAAGGGGGTTAGAAGCTTCCAAGTGACTGAGTTCAGGACACAGGTCAGTCAGCGGCCACATCATCTTGATGACCTCTCTCAACAAAAATAAAAAGGCAGCCTACAGAATGGGAAAAAATAATTACAAATCATATAAGGGGTTAACAGCCAAAATGGAACTCTACAGCTCAGTAACAAAACCACACAATAAAAAAAAATGGGTAAAGAACATGAACAGACATTTTCCAAAAAATACAAATGACCAACAAGTACATGAAAAGATGGTCAGTTTATCAGGGAAATGCAAGTTGAAAGGACCATGAGATATCACCTTACATTTGTTGGAATGGCTATCATCAAAAAGACAGGAGATAATAAGTACTGGTGAATATGTGGAGAAAAGGGAACTCTCATACAATATTGGTGGGATCATAAATTGGTGCAGCCACTATGGGAAACAATATGGCGGTTTCTCAGAAAATTAAAAATAGAACTATCCAGCAATCCCAGTAATTCTACTTCTAGGTATTTATCCAAATACCTGAAATCAGAATCTCAAAGAGACATCTGTCCTCCCATGTGCACTGAAACCTTATTCACAATAGCCAATGTTTAGAAACAACCAAAATGTCCACTGATGGATGAGTGGATCGAGAAATGTTTGTATATACAAACAATGTGATAGTTTTCAGCCTTAAAAAAGAAGAAAATCCTGCTATTTATGACAACATGGATGGACCTAGAAAAGTTTGTGTTAAATGAAATAAGTTAGACACAGAAAAACAAATATAGTATGATTTCATTTATGTGTAGAATCTAAAATAGTCAAATTTTAGAAGCAGAGAGTAGAGTGTTGGTTACCAGCGTATGAGGGGAGGGGGAATGGGGAGTTGGTGGTCAAAAGATCCAAAGTTTCGATTATGCAAGGTAAATAAATTCAATAAATCAACAATACATAACAGTGCCCATAACTAACAATACTATATTGTATACTTAAAATTTACTGAGCGGGTAGAACTTATGTTAAGTGATCTTACCACATGAAATAATAATAATAATAATAAATAATGCTAGTGATACTAATAAAAAGGGGGCCTTTGTTGGTGGCAATGAGAGGGGAGAGTGTGCCCTGAAGGCCTTGAGCACACTGCAAGAGTCCAAGGTGGTGGTGCTACCTACTCACCCCACAATGCCACACTCCGCCCCTCTATTGCCTGAGAATCTTTGCACCTAATCATATTGTCCACAAGTCCTGCTTCTGGCACTTTGTGTCTTAGCTGAAGAAGATGAAGTTTTCAGGGGAAATGGCCTACTATGGACAGGTGTTGGAAAATTCCCCTTATGGGTGAAGAACTTCAACAAGGCTGGGTTATGATTTCCCCAGTGACACCCACAACACGTCCTGGGAGTACCCAGACCTGACCACTACCAGTGCAGTCACTCAGTGCTCTGAAACATAGGCGTCCTGCACAGTGTCCAGGGCCTACTGTATCCAGATCATGAAGGTGGAGGAGATCACAGCCAGCAAGTACTGCCCACCACCAGTCAATTGGTTCTATGACTCCATGATCAAGTTCTCACTGCCCTCCTGGATCCGGCATCACCAGAACAAGACGCTGCTTCACCACCAGGAGCCCCAACCTTTCTTTTAGATGCAGAGCCTCTCTGCCCCCAGGTCTGCCCAAATAAACTCCTTGGGAAAATAATAATAATAATAATAATAATAATAATAATAATAATAATGAGAGTGGGAGGAAATTGTAGCAGGATTCTAGCACAGAGAGTCGTGACACGGAGGTTTTTCTTTCCAGGAAGTAACTTTATTCCTGCCAGCACTGCTCAGTTGGGTTCATCCCTAAAGAACTGAGCCCCAAACATCCTGTGGCATAATTTTTGATACATTTTCTATTTCTTAGGATCCCATATATAGTAACATACACAAACATGTAGTCTGATTAAGTAGTCTCAGTTTACAAGGTCATGAGGGATGTTGTCACGTAGGCACATAGCAAGGTTGCCTTGATGTTTTTTTTTTCTTTTCTTTGTCTCTGTCTCTCTTTTTCTCCTTAGGGAGGGGACCCTACCACAAAATTATAAGAGAAGTTAGATAGTTCTATGGCTATACATTCATAGATGTATACGTATATCCAATTTCATCTGCTTGTGTACATTAAATATGTACTGCTCTTTACATGTCAATCATACCTCAGTAAAGTGGTTTTTAAAAAGTCTGCTGATTTATACGTAGGCCTCATCAAAAACACCTTCATAGAAATATCCAGGATGATGTTTGACCAAATATGTGGGCATTATGGCTCAGCCAAGTTCACACATAAAATTAACCATCAACATATTTATATTCTTAATTTTAATTTCTTCAAACACTTTTCTCTCAGTTCCTTGACATTTAGTTACATTTATCTCCTCCTTCTTAAGCCACTCTCAGATATGGCTTCATTCTTGACCTCTTAAGCCATCTGTTGAATCCAAAAATTGAATATATGAATAATTGGATGGATTGCATTCATACATGTAGTATATAAATGATCACACATTGATAAGGGCATGGATTAACAACTTTCCTTAGTTTAGTTGACAGAGGAATCAGAAAAGATCGCTTTGTCCTATATTTGGATCCTGTCAACTTTACCAAATACTTCTTATGAAACAGAATTTGTAAAATGGCTTAGTTATAAATAGATCAATTGGTTGCACAGTACTCTTATCAAACAATGTTCTTCCATATAGTTTGTTTGAAAGTGAGACCATCACATTAACCTTAGAGTTCCTCCAATGTACAGAAACAACTTAAAGTTTCATTGGTAGATGAATGCATAAAGAAAATTTTGTATATATATACAATATAATAGTTTTCAGCCTTAAAAAAGAAGGATCTGGAGAAAATTATATTAAGTGAAATAAGTTAGACACAGAAAGAGAAATACAGTTTTTGTTCTTCCTGGGTTACATGATCCCACCTGCTCAAAAGATGCACATTTGGGTCTGAAAGTCTACTTAAAAAACAAACAAAGAAACAAACAAACAAACAAAAAACCTTGACTCAGAACTTGCAATCAGCATCTTGTATTCAATTCCAGCTGTTTTTCATTTATTTTTATTAACCTGTTACATCTTCAGGCAGTATGTGGGATGCTCATGTGGATATCCCTTACTTTGTAGATTGGGTTCAGGATTTCTGTCTGGAGAAACCTATCCTCTGTGTCCTACAAAGGATTACTGGGAGGGCCTTCTTTGATATAAAAATGTAGGACACACACTTTTTTCCCTAAGATTAGTGGATTAGTATATAACACATTCTCTCTCTCTCTCTCTCTTTAATGGTTAAAAAGTTGCAATATCTATTTGGTTATGCAGTAGATCTCTGTGGAGAAAGTGATAGTTTTAATAAAGAGCATTGGGTTTCCTAGGACAAAAAGGTCAAATCCCAACCTATATGCCCTGTGATGAATAATCGTGTGTGTGTCAACCTGGCTAGGCCATAGTACCCAGATATTTGGTCAAACAGTATTTTGTTTCTGTGAAGGTATTTTTTTTAGATGAGATTAACACTTAAATTAAGACTTTAGTAAAGCAGATTACCCACTATAATATGATGTGTGGGCCTCATCCAATTTGTTAAAGGCCTTCATAGAAGAAAGACTGACCTCCCTAGAGAGAGAAGGCATTCTGCCAGTAGACTACTTTCAAACTTGACCTAACATCAGCTCTTCTGTGCCTCTAACTGGCCAGCATACCCTGCACATTTTGGACTTGCCAGCCTCCACAATTTTGTGGGAACCTTTCAGGGCTCTGCATTATATCACATGTGGGAAAAGGTAACTTAGGCTGGAGAACTGGGGTGTAGATAAAGAAGAGTAGGTTTGAAGCAGTATGGAGCTCATATCTCCTTTAGATCTAACTACTCTGGAATTAACAAGTTAATGTGAATAGCATCTAAGTCAATGTGGACTAAGAACCCTAATGTCCTAGCTGGAACACCATCGTAGTGTAGGGAAGGTCCAGGAGCTATAAAAATGCTTCAACAGTATGGATCAGTTTCAGATCAATAACCATACAGTTGCAGTAACAGACCAGTCAGAATCCAATCCTCTTCCTATGCCTAGTATCTTGGAAGGGCATGCCATTCTATCAACTATGTAAAGCTGTAAGAGTTATTGAATGATTTGGGGGAGGGGGTGTAAAAGAGAAATATGATGGACTTCCTGCTAATAGTGTGCAAGAAGGGCTCAAATGGGTTCCTGAAAACTTTTCTAAAGTGAAAAATAAGTACAAAAATTCTGTGTTAATAAATAAAAGAATTCCTCCTAGGAGAGCTTTAAAAAATCTTTAAATTACTCACTTAACCAATATTAACAAATATTTATTGGACACTTGCTCTGAAACAGGCTCTGTTATAAGAGCTGGGAATTGCTTATTGAACAATGACTTACCCTAATGGAATTTGACATTCAAGCGGGCAGAAGACAGATGATAAAGACAAATAAATAAGTAAACAAATGCCTAATGAAGAATGCTAGTGTGTGATAATTGTAATGGAAAAAATAAATAAAACAGCAAGAGGGATAGGTCATACCAGAGAGGAGAAAAATGGAAATCTCTGATCAGGTTACCTCTCATTGAGAAGGCTATGTTAGGCCAAATACCTGAACTGGTTAATCATTCAGGTAGACATCTGAGGGAAGCGCATTTCAAGAAAAAGGAACAGTCCAAGCAAATGCTGAGGCAAGCATGTGTCTGACATATTCAAGGAATGTGGAGTATTCCAGTACAGGTAGGTAAAAGTGAGCAAGAAGATGAGGGCAGAGAGCAGAAGGGACAGAGAAGTGAGTACAGAGTACCAGACTGCCTACAGTCTGATAGATATTATGGTAATGAATGGAATTAATGGAGGTGGTGAAGAGTTTTTAATCACTCTGGATTTTCATGTGTAAGAAGACTATGAGAGTAAACATAAGAAACTTCTCTCTAACCCTGATTATAAATAAGAGGAATAAGATGTCCATGAGGGAGTTTAACTGTGAAATAAAAACATAATGAATCAAAGCAGATATACACAGAATACCTCTCAAGGCCAAGGACATGTTAACTGTTCCTGGAGGTGTCTGTGCTGGGTGCTTAATAATGCCTCCTACTTACCCCAATGGTGAGGAAGAGATTTCTGCCCTAGTGCCCTAGGGGATGGCTGAACACATAACCCCATACACTGGAAAGATGAGATCAACAACAGTTTATGTCGCATATACTCACAACCCAGGGTTGGAGAGTGCCCATGGCATGCACACCACACCCAGACACCAAGGGTTGCACTTGGGAATGGTGTGAACTAGGGATTGTGAGAGGTAGGTTTAGTAGTATAAAGGGAATGGGGTGCACCCTGGTTCCCATGGAAGTATGTGATTGGCTTGTTTGGGTAATTCTGTAGGTTCATAAGGAACTGAAGCCTGCTATTCAGGAGACAGGGAACTGTGCCTGTCCTGTAATTAGAACTGGTGTTTCCCAAGGGGGCCTGACCCTTGGAAATAGGGTAGAGAGGGAAACTCATAGTTAGGCCAATCCAGGCCCTCTAGTTTTTCCCCAGATGTCAAGGAATACATAATCTTGGATCTTAATTTTAGTTCTTATACCAGATGGAGGGCTGGGGAGGGGATAGGTCAACAACAGAGCACAGAAATTGAAGGATCAGGTATAAAGATAGACAAAGTCCATCCTCATTCAACCTGGATGATGAAGTGCTCTTCTAGCCCTTTGTACTTAATAAGCTCTTGTCTGCTTGTTAAGTAGGTTGGGTTATACAAATGGCGGATCAGTTTGATTAGACCCAATAAATCTCTGCTGATCACTGATTGCTTTTGGATTTAGATTTTGCATGATGAGAGGAAAGACCACTTCATATTATACAGCTACCTAGGAAATACTGTGAGTTGAGTTTCAAAACACTGCAATGTAGTGAATATGACAATAAAGTGCGTCAAATAAATTTGCTGGTTTTTCAGTGGATATAAAAATTATGTTTACATTGTACTGTATAGTCTATTATGTGTGCAACAGCATTATGTCTGAAAAAACAATGTACATACCTTAATTTAAAAATACTTTATTGCTAAAAACTGCTAATTGCTAATTATTAAGCTTTCAGCCAGTCATAATCACTGATTAAGGATCACCATAACAAATATACTAATAATGGAGAAAATGAAGGAAAACTCCTTGAGATCATACAGGTCATAATGGCAAACCATCCAAACTGTCCAGGCTGAGTGCTCCCCGCACCCATTTCCTTTGCCTACCTCTGGTAGTGATGACCCCAAGTCACCCTACCCCTATACATCCAATCAGCTTTAAACACCTTTGCTGGTATGGGGTGGGGCGGGGGGGCTTCTTTTAACTTTATAAGCAAACGACCACCTTTGTTTGGGGCTCAGACTTCTGGAGAATGATCTCCTCTGAGCCCACTGGTGTAAAATAAACCTCTTCGCTTCCAAGATCTCCGAGTGCCACTTGGTTCTTCTGCCAGTGATCCAGACCAGATTCCGCAACACTAATAATGAAAAAGTTTGAAATATTACAAAAATTACCAAAATGTAACAGAGAACTGAAGTGAGCAAATGCCGTTGGAAAAATGGCACCAATAGCCTTAGCTGATGCAAGGTTGCCACAAACTCTCAATTTGTAAAAAACACAATACCTGCAAAGTGCAATAAAATGAGATAAGCCTGTACAAAGAACCTAATGGAATGAAGCAGGTCTTAAACCAACTGAATAATTCAGCGCCAGAGGGTGACTGGCTGATTATAATATTAAAACCTAAGCAAGAAACTAAACTCTTATGTAAATATAGTACCTGAAAGGTGATAACAAAATCTCTTGGCCTTCTTATGTAAAACTGTATTTACTAAGCTTAAAAACAAATTGCTTTCTTTCTTTCTTGTTATGCTATCTAGTTACCACAGGTAGGAATATGATAAGTGAGAATAGGGAACCCTGAGGCTTTAAAGTGGTTTTGGTTTTAAAAGACTAACAGCTATTTTTCCTCCTTTTATTCTAAGACTGGCTGTTTATGGCTTGTGGTTCAGAGGCTCTCCTTGTTTCTTAAGCAATCTTACCCCAACCATTAATTCAGTGTGCCAACCCATATTTCAGTAGCTACTATTTTCAAAGAATTTCGCTGGGGGCTTGGATATAATGATGACCAGCACATATCCTGAAGGAGAGCTCAGTTTAGGGCAGGGAAGCCCTGTCAATAATTTTGTAAAATATTTTGATATTTTGGTATTTATTACATAATGTTTAAAATATTAAAAAAGATTAGCGCCTGGGTGGCTCAGTTGGTTAAACATCTGACTTCAGCTCAGGTCATGATCTCACAGTTCGTGGGTTCGAGCCCCATGCTGGGCTCTGTGCTGACAGCTAGCTCAGAGCCTGGAGCCTGCTTCGGATTTTGTATCTCCCTCTTTCTTTGACCCTCCCCTGCTCACACTGTCTCTCTCAGAAATAAATAAAACATTTTAAAATTTTTATTAAAATAGATAGTAACCATGACTTTAAAAATCCAGAAATATGGAAAGAAAGATAAAAGCTCCCAATCTCCCAGGACATACAGAAAAATTTCTCCAGGGGCACCTAGGTGGCTCAGTCAGTTGAGATCTGACTGTTATTGGCTCAGGTCTTGATCTCATCACCAATGAACTTGAGCCCTGGGTCAGGGACCTGCTTGAGATTTTCTCTCTCCCTCTCTCTTTACCCTTCCTCCACTCATGCTTGTTCTCTTTCCCTCTTTCTCTTTCTCTCTCTCTCTTTCTCTCCTCTCTCTCTTCTTCTCTAAACAAACAAACAAACAAACAAACATTTAAAAAACGATTCTCTTTCTCTCCCTTTGCCCATGCCCCTCTCTAAAATATAAATAAATACATAAATACAGAAAAAGAAAGAGAGATAGAAAGAAATAAAGAAAATAAAAGAAAAAAAGAAAAGTGTTTCTAAATAACTTGGCTTCCCCCACCCCCCGTTTTTGTTTTTTCACTCTGAATAGGTTTGTGAAGGTTTTATTTAGATTTTGATCATTTTGTATATAACTTTATTGCTTTTGTTCTAAGGCAAAATGTAGAGATTTCCCATAATAGCAAAATTCACTGCATAGAGAATTTAAAACAATAGTTTAATATGTCACTGAATAGGTATGTAGGAGGTTCCATAGTTATCTTCTGATTTGGGTGATAATTTAGTTTTAGGTTTTTCCTTTAAAAGTACTGTAATTAACATCTTGGTGCATAAAACCCGTTTTATACCTCAGACAAATTTTTTAGAGTGATTCTCAGTGGTGGAATTCTTGGTTTAAAATGTAAGAAACTATTTTAAAATGTTGAATCTGACAACCAGTCTGTCTCCTCTTGGAGATTACTTTCAACCTTTAAGTTTGTGCTTTTGTTTGTTCTGTTCCCGGAAGTAGAGGTAGAGACGTGATTAGGTAAAATTTCAACATGTATACAATGAGTGCAGAGGGCAGAGAGAAGGAATATGTCCAGCCCTGTTAAAACTTGCACTTCTCATGCCCCTTTCCATATCCTTTAATAGTATCACTAGAGACAATGACTTGGCACCAACTCTGCACAGTTCCTTTCTGTCCGCAAGCTAAACAGTGAAGGCAGTGCCTCAGTATTCAGGCACCTTATGGTCTGTCTTTGGTTTGAAGGAGTGGTGAGCCTGTGTCTGCTCCAGAAGCAATTGCAACAGCACAGCGGTTTAGAAATGTTTTAATTAAGTAAAAACTTATATTAAAGATCTATACCCAAGGGTATCAATATTTGTCACATGTGCTTAGAAAAAGATCAACTGCCTTTGATATTTCAATGCTACTTCCTTCTCAAGGTTTTGGTAAGAATGAATGTACGCTATGATCTCACACTTCTTGAGTTTGAGTCCCAAGTCAGGTTCTGTGATGACAACTCTGAATATTCTCCTTGGGATTCTTTGTCTCCCTTTCTCTGTGTCTCTTTCCTGCTTGCACACTGTCTCTCAAAATCAATCAAACAAACAAACAAACAGATGGATTGATCCATGCTGATGTGAAGAGGCTGGCATACTCTAATCACCCAGAAAGGCTTTTCTCCCTTCTCTCTTCCTATTTGGAGGACCTGGCATCCTCTGCCTAAGTGAGGCCAAGTAGGTGGTGACCGACTTATCTTTTCCTCCTGGTTTCGGTACTAACCATTTGCTCTTCTTTCTATGTGACAATCTTTGAAATAATTAAATTGGAAAGCAGAAAGGACAGTGGGGATTCTGAGTTGAAAACAGATTTTTGTAAAATGAGGAAAGATACAATCTTCCACACGTGTGATTCCTTTTCTGCCCTTAGTGACTAGAGTACCTGGGAGTAGAGTCATTACGGTCCTGGGAGTGAAACAGTTACAGTGAGGTCTTCTTGGTGCTTCAGTAATAACCCACTTTGGGCACAATGGTCTCTATTCATACAATTTGATGGTTCTCAGTCATTATTTCTGAAGATATTTTGAAGCCTGTGGATGACATACTTTATATAGAGAACACAGCAAAACAATTGTATTTATTTATTTAATCAATCCAATCTATGAGTCTTAGGAAATTACCCATACTTGTTCCATTTTTCCCATCTTCTTATTCTCAAGTTTTAGGTCCATCCATTCCTAAGAGAGAGGGGCCATCTACCATAAAGATAAGGTGTTTCAAATTTGAACACCTCCCCTCTTCATTTACCTGTATATGTTTTTTCCAGCACTTTCTTTTTTGAGATGTGCACCAGAAAAGGAAATAGAGGAAGGTATCATACATTGATATATATATACACTCTCCTCTAAGGAGCACTTCACAAAGAATCAGCAGCACTCCAGACCAGATCCTGCTTGATAGAGCATTATCTGTCTCCTGGTTGGTGTAGGAGGATTCTTTTACTCTCTGTCCCTCCCCAGTAGGCACCTGTGAAGGGCTTTCTCCTTCTAACAATCATTAACCAGTGAACTGTGTCCCCTAAGGGATGAAGCTAGGATCTAGGCACACCCTGTTGGTGAATGCCACCACAAGACAATCGCCAGAAGCCACACACTGCTAGAGTCCTTGAGACGACTGCTTTAATACCTCTGGGACTCAGTTTCCTCATAGGAACTTGGAGTTGATGATATCTACATTGAAAAATTATTATAAGAATTAGGGGCACTAAATACACTGCACTTTAAGTGGTATTAGGGATACATTAAGGGGTAGGGACTTTCCCAATATCCCATAAATTACAATACATAGGAACTGCACAATTTGAAACACTGGTAAAAGCAGTAATGCTCTTACTGCATCCAAATCAGATTTCAGACCCCACTATTCTTAATCTGATGGTTAAACGTGGATCACTTTGGGGCATCTGAGTGGCTCAGTCAGTTCAGCATCTGACTCTTGATTTTGGCTCATGGTCATGATCTCACAGTTCTTGAGTTCGAGCCCCATATTGAGCTTCATGCTGCAGAGCCTGCTGGAGATATTCTCTCTCCTTCTCTCTCTGCCCCTACCTGGCTCGTGCCCTCCCTCTAAACAAACAAACAAACTTAAAAAAATGGATCATTTGCTAGAATCCTCTTCTTAGGTGACATTTAACTAAAAGAAGTTCGTGTAGAATAGAAAATAAAATAGACATTTACAAACGTGTTGAAAAGGAGGGACAATAAAGTATCCTTCAGACTGAGAAGGCACTTTAAGACCAAAAAAATGAAACCAGAGACTCTGTACAGTTACAGTTTTATTCAAGTAACTTACTGACTGGAGGAATGGGTGGCTTTCTCGCCATTCTTCCACAATGACCTTAGAGCCAGATCCTGGAAGTTGACTTGTATTCTTTCACTATAGTAGCAGTATAAACATCAACATGAGATTATTATACATACAAGACAAAAGAAGATATCTGGAACCCTAGTTCCCTGGAGACCTGGTTAAGAGGTGAGCTATCTAGTGAAGGTATCAGCAAAAGAGATCTTTTTGATGTGATTAATACATTTCTGCCTATGAGGCATAAGTTCAGCATTCCGCAGATGCATAATTCCGTGATTATGAATTTCAGCATATATGGTGGCTCATGACAGGGAAATATTCCCTGAGGCAGCAGAGAAGGACATCAGTCATATGACGCTGGGCACAATAAGACAAATGTTTCAAAGGCAATGGACATGCCAAATCTTTTTTTTTTTAATTTTTTTAATTTATTTCTAAGAGAGAGAGAGAGAGACAGCATGCTCAGGGGAGGGTCAGAGAGAGAGGGAGACACAGACTCTGAAATAGGCTCCAGGCTCTGAGCTGGCAGTCAGCACAGAGCCCGACGCGGGGCTCGAACCCACGAACCGTGAGATCATGACCTAAGCGAAAGTCGGACGCTTAGCCGACTAAGCCACCCAGGCGCCCCGCCAAATCTTCCTTTAGCAACAGCACAGTAGGTATCTGGTCCCCTGAGCCAGTACTACCCCCAACTTTCCATCATTCCTCACTCATGAGCAATAGGGGTGAGTCTAGCTATTTCCTGCTGAGAAGGGGTGGAGATCAATCTTGAGGAATGAATCTACCTTGCATCCAATTGCAGATATTCCCTAGTTAGTAGAAGGTTGAGCCATTGTTCATAGAGCCATTATTTTGGCACTCTTGTGCAGAGTTTTAGACAGCATCTTACTCCATATTTTATAACAAGGTAAATTAGATCAGTTCAGTTAAGCAGTTTTCTGCATGTCAGAAGATGGTTCTGAAAGGGAGCTTTCAACGTCAGGCTGTAGCAGGATCTCACACAGAGAATCATGACACTAATGTTTTTCTTTCCATGAAGGGACTTTATTTGTGACAGCATGGGTTCAGTTGGGTTGGTACCTGAAAAACTGAGCTCTGAACACCGCGTGGTGCAGCTTTTTATGCATTTTCTACTTTTTTTCCTCCCATTTATGGGTAATGTATAGACATACAGTCTGATTGGGGCAGTCTCCTGTTTTATGGTCTTGAGGGATGTCACATATGTACATACCCAGGTTGCCTTCCCTTATCTTGAGGGTTTTTTCTCACTATCTTCCTTAGGGAGGGGACCCTGCCACATGGCCTATAGTGTGCAAGCAGTCAGGTAGGAACTTAGCCAGATATACTAGGAACTTAGAAGAATTCAGTTTTAAAGGTAAATAACAAACATCCAAGGACAATTAATCAAAACTTGAATCTAACACCCATAAAGGTATGCTATTGAAACATATTTTTCTTCTCTCAAAAATCACCCTTAATTCTAGCAAAAATAGCCAAATTAAAACTAAACAGTAACAAACTTGGCTTATTTACATAAGTGCAGCAAGAATAGTGACTGGCCAGATGAATTCTTTTAAATCTGTTTCCCTGGAATTTTTCATAAGGAATTTCAGGTTGAATGTTTAACAGCTTCTTAAGGCTAAGATCCAAGCCAAATACTTGCTATCAGATTTGCCTATAATACTGTGATAGGGGACAATAGCATTCAGTAAGGCAGAGAGGGAAAGATTAGGGTCTGAGTTCCCTGGGTGGGGGAAAAACACCTATTTGGGAAAAATGTTGGAAGTGTCTGACCACAGCACACCCCCTCAGGCTTAAAGTTCCCCTTAAGAATGTAACAAACCCCACCTACTCCCCCTCAGTCTTCCCCTCTGGAATTTGACAAGAGCTAAGTATGGCTATAGGCCAGCCCTCATACAATGGAGATGAGCCAGTCAGGAACGGACAACCCAGCACCTAGCCCTATCAAACCCGTAAGGGTAGACCTGAGAAGGAATAAGGGGGAAGGGAGGGGGGAAGGCTGACCAGAACCTTATAAAATGAGGACCCTTGCTTATAGTCCTCGGACATTCACTTTGAAACGTCCCCTCTCTGTAAAGAGAGCTTTACCTACTATTCTTCCTTTCTCACCTTTTTGGAAAGTTTGTTAAAAATGTCAGGTTTTAAAGTTTGTTTTTTTAAATATTTATTTCTTACAGACAGAGAAAGAGAGAGGGAGAGAGCACTAGTGGGACAAAGGGCAGAAAGAGGGAGACACAGAATCCAAAGCAGTCTCCAGGCTCTGAGCTGTCAACACAGAGCCCAATGTGGGGCTTGAACCCACAAACTGCAAGATTATGACCTGAGCTGAAGTTGGACATTTAATCGACTGAGTCACCTAGGTGCCCCAAAAGTGTCAGAAGGTTTTAAAGCACATGCCTAAGTAGGAGTACAGATCATCACAAAACTTAAAACTTAATTTTATCTGGGGCGCCTGGGTGGCTTAGTCGGTTAAGCATCCGACTTTCGCTTAGGTCATGATCTCGCGGTTCGTGGGTTCGAGCCCTGCGTCGGGCTCTGTGCTGACTGCCAGCTCAGAGCCTGGAGCCTGTTTCAGTATGTGACTCCTTCTCTCTCTGACCCTCCCCTGTTCACGCTGTCTCTCTCTCTCTCTCTTAGAAATAAATAAAAACATTTAAAAAAATCACTTAATTTTATCTATTTAACCCAGATGGCAGTAAGAGATTCTAAAGGCCAATACTGAAGTTTGCATAGTTGTTAGCAAATTTTGGCTCATTTAATATTGAGATTTAGCTTTCTTAAATAATTAAAGACCGGATAAAGGCAAAATGTAAGAATCTTTGTTTTTTCTGGGCATATAAAGAACTTTTGTTTAAATTTCCTATCAAGAGCAGACCGGCTATCAAGAAAACCCCACAAGAAAACAGAAAAACAAAAAAATCTTTTGTCAGAGAAAAAACAAATTCCAATCTTATGTCCTTGTACTTATGATATTAAAACTCATTCATTCCAAAAAAATAAAAATAAAAGTAAAACTCATTCATTCTGATCTTAGTCCTGACGATACATAAAATTATTTTCCAAAGAGTATTTTCTCACTAACTTTCTACAACTTTCTTTTTCATTTAGATTTTGTCCTGTTTTCTCTGTTTAAACAATCAGTCTCATTTTAGGACAACTTTACTTTCTCCCTCAAAAAATGTATTCCTATCCTTCATATGTTTCTTAACAAAAACGCATATTTTACTTTCCTTACGTACAGACTTCTTTCCCTTCTCACTGCCAATGTCTTAATGGCATGTATTAGAATTAGAATTAATTAGAATTCTTCATGCTTAGAAACCTCACAGTCCAGTGAAAGCTAAGTAGTAAGCAAGTGTGAATTGTACGTTACACCAGAATTCTTTGGATTGGCAAATTTATGAATACATTTCATAACCTCTAGAAATGTGTTTCTCTGTAGTACAATCTTTCAGGTAAGTATAAAACATGTTTGCTAACAGATTCAAATTTACCTTCTCTGTAATCAGACAAAAGTTGATAAACCTGTATTTAGTAATCAGTGTTTCAATATTTTTTCATATTTAGAAAAGACTTATGAATTCAAATGGATTTATCATTTAAGCCAGCAAAAGTTTGAATTTTTAGGTTCCCAAGGATTTTGGGAGCTATTTAAAAGTTCACCTACTAACCTGTTTACCTTTCCCCCTACTTGTTCCTACCGATTACCCACAAAAACTTCATGATACGGACAAAATCAAATATGTTATATCATTGTTGCCGACAAATTGCAACAAAGACAACATGAATTTAACTAATAAATTCAGGTAGAATAAAAGCTGATTATCTGTATTATATTTGATGTTTATAACTCCAAAAGGCATACCTATTTTAATTAAACCAACATACTTAAATTAGCTTTAATATTGAATGTTTTTCCAAATCACATGGACTTAAAAACATTTTGCTTATCTCTGTTGTTTTGGGTTTTAGAATGTACAATTCTTACAAGTGCTTGCCTTTTAACCAGTGAAATGGAGCTTTTTTACAAGTTAATTTTAGCAATACCATCTGGAGGGAGAAAACACCACATATAGACAGAATCAAAAACCTTATAGTGAGCATTAGTATTTATCCTTAATAAGTAACCTCAAGGAAGCTGGCACTAGATTTTGAGCAAGGGTGCTGATGAGGGAGCATAAGGCTGGCTGACAGGCCACAAACAATGCCTCCTTCCCCCCCCCCCTCCTCATTCTCTGCCCCTAGGTGGGATGTGTATGAAATTCCTTGGGAACTCCTGGCACCCCAAGAACAAAGGAGAGGGGAAAACAAATGGTTAACTGATAGAGATCACAGTCCTGCAGGACTGGAGTCTCCATCAGTTTACAAATATCTTAGCAAATTACAAGAAAATAGCAATCTGACCAACAGCCTGATCTCCAGAAACCTGTAGACTCTGTTTCCTAGAGTCTTAACATTACTCCTGCATAGTGATGTGCGGAGAAGGCAAGAAGGAAATGCAGATAAATTTAAATTTCCTTATAACCTTCAGCCCCTGGACAACTACTTGAGACAGGCAGAGTAAAATGTTTCCCCAGGAGCTCCCTATGTCTTAAAGCTAATGTTTTGCTAGAGGGAAAAACAACCTTAGCTTGACAATATCTTGGCCTCCAGTTATCTGTGAGTCTTTTTTTTTATTTTTAAAATTTTTTAACATTTACTCATTTTTGAGAGAGAGTGAGAGAGCGAGGGGGGGAGGGGCAGAGAGAGAGGGAGACACAGAATCGGAAGCAGGCTCCAGGCTCTAGAGCTGTCCCCACAGAGCCCGGCATAGGGCTTGAACCCACCAGTGGTGAGATCATAACCTGAGCTGAAGTCGGATGCTTAACTGATAGAGTCACCCAGGTACCCTGAGTCTTCTTTAGCATATGAAAATCTCTTGGGAAACTTCCTCTTGACTTTACCCCCCACCCCCAACTCCCAGGTATATATTCAGTATCTCCTCAGGATCCTGGGACAGCTCTTCCTGTCCTCAAGTCATGTCCCTGTGCTTTAATTGTGGTGGTGAGTCACTCACAGAGAGTAGTCCAGACACAGAGACTTTTCTTTCCAGGAAGCAGCTTTATTTGTACCAATACAGGATGAGTGGGCTAAGACCCAAAAGTCTCCCATAGATGGTAACATACAGTCTGAATGGTGGTCTATGTTGCAGAGTCCTGAAGAATGTCACATACCTGCACCCCCAAAACCTCATCAGATGCTTTTCTGGCCTTTTGTATTTTAAAAGTTCCCTTTATCCCTTTTTGAAAATTTCTGTCTTAGGAGTGGGGAATGATCTAGATAAGGGTTCCCAGAAATGCTGAAAAATTGTTTTGTTTCTTGGGCCTCATTTCTAGTTTTTGCAACGATTGGCAAGATATGGACAGTTGCTTTCAATACCTCAAGCAATTGGGTTGCAATCCAGAAGACATTATCGGTTGACATACCCATCTGGTTCCATTTTCTCCTGTGAGTATTTTTAGAAACTCCCAAGTACCAATCAAAATATGCATCTGCTCAGGTTGTTTAGTATAATAGCTGGCTTTCTCAAGTTGGGTGCATTTATGCACCATTAGATATCTTTTAAAAAATCCTCATTTAGGCTATTTGAGTGTTAAAATCATCCTCTGTAATCTTCTTAAAACTTGCTTTTGACATTCTTCATCTGGGGATTTCTAGGCTATGCTTGAATAAAAGTATTCAATCTGCCAGTCCATTTACCAAAGGGGCTTTCTCTCTCTCTCTCTGTCTCTCTCTCTCTTTTCCCCAAAGGGAGCTTTCTCTTAAAACACTTCCCTGGAGATCTCCCTTTCGCCCACTGCTTTAGATAGGAGCAGACCATAAAGCTGATTTGTAGAGTAATGGCCACTCACCTGTCTGAAGGAACTCTCCGGTTGAAAGGTCCAGAGTGGCCACTGAGCCTTTTAGAGAAATCAAGGTGCACAGACCAGACATATCAGGTGACACGTGGGATTCTCCTGTGCCTCTCACCACCAGGTTCTCCTGCAACATAGATAAGCTGGACCAGGTGAACTACAGCTGCCCACTGCATGACCTACTGAGAGCTGGGGGGACTCTAAGAGGTTAGGTCAGAGGTACCACCTTGGTCCCCAAATCTGTAACTGAACTCAAAGGATTCATTGCCTAGGATGTTTTAAATTGAGCATTCCCAAGGCACTGTTGAAAGCAAAGATTACAAGCAAAGAGACAGGAGATACCTCTCAAAGTGCTGTCTCTTGTAATTCCTTTCCTGTGGTGTCTTGTAATGCACAGAACAATGGCCGAATGACTGCAGTGATGGTTTGTTCACTTTCCCTTTTCCCTTCCATCCTTTTCCCCACCATTTCTGATAGGATATCTAACAATCCCTTGGGCCTTGGAGGGCATCCTTGTACTCATGTGCTGGTCTAAAGTGGTAAAAAAAAAAACCAGGTCAAGTCTCTCCACATGGAGGTGGCCAAATGTTACAAAATCTGGTCTGGATCACTCGGCGGAAGAACCAAGTGGCAGTTGGAGATCTTGGAAGGCAGGAGGTTTATTTTATAACCAGTGAGCTCAGAGGAGATCATTCTCCAGAAGTCTGAATTTGGGATTTTCCCCAAGGACAAGAGGCTTTCCCCAGGGGAGGGACTCTTTTAGCCATGCTTGTTTTGTTTTTCCATTTTCTGGCTGGCTTGCCAATTGTTAGAAGACAGAGGAGAGGCAGTAGAGTCACCTCCAAACTGAGAAGGCACTTGGAGACTAAAAAACAAAACAGGACACTGCATAGAGTTGACACAGAGTTCTATTCAGAGTAATTTACTGATGGGGGAATCTGGCAGGTGATAATCCAGACAGTGGCACAGCTATTCCCCACAAAGTCCTGACCTTTGTCTGCAGGTTTTATAAAGTGAGGGGATGTGCAGAGGGTGTGTGGTGAAGTCAAAGGGTCCATATACACTTACTTGATAGCTAACACTTAACAGACCTCGTGGTGCCACTGGTGTACAGGCATGGGGAGAACCTATATTTTCTCTACCAGTTACATAAACAACTTTAGGGAAGACCAGAATAAGCCTCCCTGCATTTCTGTAGGGGTTTATGTTAATGTCCAAGGGGCCTGGAATATGTAGCCAAAGGGAGGTCATCTCATGAACATGAACAAGATGGAGGGCCAAATATGGAGTCAGTATTGCCAGCACTTCTACAAATCCGTTTCAAATGTATAATAGCCTTTGATCCTTGTAAACTCCAGTAAAACAGAATGCTAGAAGCTACATGTTATATGACTTTGGAACTTAACTTTATCTATAATTAAGCTTTAAGAGAAAGTTATAATCCCTGCATAATACAGCAAGTGGCAAAGTGGGACTTGAACTTGTATTTTCCCAACTCAAGATCCTGTACTCTTCCTCATGATACAACAACACAACAACATCTACTACTATAATTGTCAGGTTTCTGTAAGAAATAAAGGAGATCACATATTTAAAGCATTAGCCAGGTTTCTGGTACTTAGTTCAAAGAATTAGCTCTTACCATTATTATGGTTGTTTTTAGTAGTAGTAGTCATCTCTATTCTGATATCTTGCAATGTAAGTTTGGAAAAACTAACTTTTTTCTGAACAAAAATACCCAATCATGCTACTAGAAAAACAGAATTTCTGTAGATTAATAATTGGGAATCCCCTGCAAGGTGACTGCAATTTCAGTCTATAGAATTGTTCTAAATTAGTGTGTGTAGAGCAGGAATAGCACTGGACGAGCACTCTCCTGGGCTCAGGGATAATGTGACATGTGTTTACTCATTAGGAGTAGGGACCATGTCCCCGAATCACATGCCGTGTGATATTCATGATCCCTATAGCTGTTGTAATGAAAGAACATTTTGCAAAAGTAATTAACATAAATAAAAACCACAATGAGATATTACCTCATACCTGTCAGAATGGCTACAATTAACAACACAAGAAACAGCAGGTGTTGGTGAGGATACGGGGAAAGGGGAACCCTCTTACACCATTGGTGGGAATGCAAACTGGTACAGCCACTCTGGAGAACAGTATGGAGGTTCTTCAAGAAACTAAAAATACAACTACCCTATAATCTAGCAATTGTAGTAGCAGGGTATGTACCCAAATGATACAAAAATACAGATTCTAACAGGGACATGTGCCCCGATGTTTATAACAGCATTGTCAACAATAGCCAAACTATGGAGAGAGCCCAAATGTCCATTGACTGATGAATGGATAAAGAAAATATCATCTATCTATCTATCTATCTATCTATCTATCTATCTATCTACCTATCTATCATGGAATATTACTTGGCCATCAAAAAGAATGAAATCTTGCCATTTGCAATGGCATGTATGGAGCTAGAATGTATTATGCTAAGTGAAATAAGAGAAAGGACAAATATCATTAGATTTCACTCATATGTGGAATTTAAGAAACAAAACAGATGAGCATATGGGAAGGGGGGAAGGGAAGAGAAGGAAACAAACCATAAGAGACTCTTAATGATAGAAAGCAAACTGAGGGTTGATGGAGGGAAGTGGGTAGGAGATGGGCTAGATGGGTGATGGGTACTCAGGAGGGCACTTGTTGTGATGAGCACTGGGTGTTATATGTCAATGATGAATCACTGAATTCTACTCTTGAAACCAATACTGCACTGTATGTTAGCTAAAATTTAAATCAAAAAATAGATTAATAAAAATTCTTTAAATATTTGGGATGCATGAGATTCTGGGGATCAACAGCAAAGACTATGGCATGGTTTTTAATCCCTATTTTGAAATTTAATTGAAGAGACACGTTTTCATAAATAAAATAATAATTCAAGATAGCATACAACTTTATTTATCCACAGAAATTTATTAGAGATTGTGATAGGCCAGAGAATGCAAGAGGCTTTGTAGATGGGCATACATAGGTCTGGCCCTTTTTGCTATGCTCCTTTGGTCTAATACTTTCTTCTTTTGCAGAATAACTCCATGGTTTTGCTTCACATCTTTTTATCTTAGTGCATTCTTTTTAAAAACTGATAATAGAATTATTATCTAGTTCACAAGAAAGTTGTGGGGATAAAAATATGTTAATTCACATATAAAACTCAATACTTGTAATCTATTATTCTTTGAAATAGATCTCTAGCTTGGTTCCAGACCAATTTTTTTTTTTAATTAACAACTGCACATCCTGTCTACATGTAAAACATCCTAAACTAGTATTTTCCTTCTTACCTGCTTTACTGCATAAATCCACTCTCTCAGAGAATAATACAAGTGTATGTATAGGACATATACCTATATCATGGATATCATATATATACATATATAAATATGTATGACACCATTAATCAATACAGTTTATTACAGTCTCTGAGTACTAGTGTGTGCTTTTTCACACTGTATGGCATTACTCCGAATTGGGTATATTATAAAATGTATGCGGCTCAGTTATGTAACTATTCTTTTTTTTTTTTTTTAAGTGTTTTTATTCATTTCTGAGAGAGAGAGACACACATAGCGTGAGCAGGGAAGGATCAGAGAGAAAGAGGGAGACACAGAATCTGAAACAGCCTCCAGGCTCTGAGCTAGCTGTCAGCACAGAGCCCGACGTGGGGCTCAAACCCACAAACTGTGAGATCATGAGCTGAGCCAAAGTCGGATGCTCAACCGACTGAGCTACCCAGGTGCTCTTCATGCAACTATTCTTTCTGCCATTTATTTTCTGTCCTGGCAAAGAATTTGACCAATAATGATGATAAAAGATTAAGTAGTAACATCATATCTATCACAAAGAAAAAAAGGGGAAAATTAAACTAAATATCAAAATCCAACTTTGGGGGCACCTGGGTGGCTCAGTCTGTCAAGGATCTGACTCTTGGTTTCAGCTCAGGTCATGATGTCAGTTTGTGAGATGAATCCTCCATCTGGCTCTGTGTTGACAGTGCAGAGCCTGCTTGGGATTTTTATTTTACCCCATCCCCCACATGCATGCATGCATTCTCACTCTCTCTCTTTGAAAATAAATAAGCTTAAAAAAAAAAAAGAAATTTCAACTTTTGTTTGCTCCATACATCTTCTAAGAAATAACGAGGAAAATAGAGAATAAAATTCATTTAGAAATTGGTATAAATGATTTGACATTAAGAAGGCACTATAAATATAATTCTAGGCTATGCAGACTGACCAAAACTTCTGGGAATAATAATTGGAAAGGCATGGTGTGACCACAGATTTAAAGAGAACTGAAGGGCAATCACCAGTTAAAAAATGCCAACACGCATCACTATGCAGACAGATCATTTCTCATTTCCAACATACTGCCTGCCTAAATGGGCAAGTGAGTAAATTGCCACACTGGTTAGAACCTATCAGTGGTGCCCGTTACCTACAGGGACAAAGCCAGACATGAACTTGTTATGTTTAGTAGTATCTCTTCCGATTCCTCCAGGTACTCTTTGCTCCGATAATCCTAAAGTGTTACCATAAACTAGAATGACATTACATCCTCATTTTTTTCTCACTGTTAATTTTTTGTTGACCTCATTGTTCCTGCCTCCAGGAAATCTTCCTTGACTTTCTAAGGGTAGCCTCTGATCTCCATGCCTGCATCTTTCCTAGTGGGAAGCATAGTGTATCATGATGTACAGGGAGCACTCACTTTGCACATCTTCATGGGAAATGTCCTTGCCTATCTCCCTCACCAGACTGTAAGCATCTCAGAGGGAGTAACCACAATTTCAACTTGATCTCAGAGTCTTTCACCTTAAAGGTACTAATGAATGTGCATGGAATTAATAGGGGAAATCATGTAATAATTAAAAAGTGGGTATAAACTTTCTGTACCCTGAAAAAGACAAAGCAGTAGAACTTGAATTGAGAGAAAAGGAATCTGGGAGATTCCTAATCCTACAGCTGAAATGCTCAGTAAGTAGATTTAAAAATTCCCTTGTGGTTGTTGCTTGCCTAAATGGCATTTTGAGAAATCCCTTTTCACTGAAATCACTCTATTACAAACATATGCTTCAGAATCCATAGAATAATGCCTAATTTTAGTGGGTCAAGAATGGGTTTAATAATAATAATCTCAGAATTATCACATAGAACATGCATTTTATAGGAATATATACATACATACATACATATACATAATTTCTCAATAGAAATAAGACTGAGTGTATAAATCAGCTGTTAGTATGTGTGACTAAGAGCTCAGACAATATTTAGTTCAATTTCCACTTCTGCCACTTACTAGATAAATGACTTTGGACAAGCTTTTTTTTTTAAAGTTTATTTATTTTGTGTGTGTGAGAGAGAGCGAGTGCAGGGAAGAGACAGAGGGAGAGAGAGAATACCAAGAGGACAGAGCCCTACCTGGGGCTCACACCCAGGAACCCTGAGATCATGACCTGAACTGAAATCAAGAGTGGGACGTTTAACTGACTGAGCCACCCATGTGTCTCTGGGCAAACTTCTTTTCCTTATTTACTATATAAAGGAGGAAAACTGAGTCTTAATCTTTTGAGTCTTTTATCTTTTTATTTGAAAGTGACTTTTTAAAATAGTTTATTTATTTTGAAAGGTTGGGGGGTTGCTGCAGAGAGAGAGAGGATCCCAAGCAGGCTCCACACCATTAGCACTGAGCCCAATGTGGGGCTCAAATCCAGGAATTGTGAGATCATGACCTGAGTTCAAGTCAAGATTTGGACTCTCAAACAATTGAGGCACCCAGGTGCCCCTGAATCTTTTATTTTTTTAATTCCCAGTTTTTTAATCAACAAAATAGAGGTAGGATGGCACTTATCATACCAAAGTGTCATAAGAATGAATACGATCATAAGTGTCAGGACCTAGAACTTAGTAGGGGAGCTCACCATGAGCTGTTTAGTGTGTTATACCATGTGCTCTCTGGACATGCCCACTCAGCCTCACTACCACCAATGACAGCCCCTTAAGGTATTTTTTCTGGAAATTATATCCTTCGGGGCTATAAGGCTCTCTCCTACTCCTGATTGTCAGTGATGTTACTGAAGATGCCCTTGGGGATCTGAACAACCTTAAACTTGGGTTGTCCTACCTTCTTATTTCAGGATGGTTCAAGCTCACTAAGAGCACCATTATGTGAGACTAGAATACAAAGATAACTGGAAAAGAGAATTTTTCGTCATAATTGTATTGGATTCGAAATTGCTTCCCTGAAACACCATATGTATGCGAGGGGAGAATACCATTTGAAACAACTTGTTGCCAACATAGCACATGCCTATATAAACATGTATATATATTTATGACATACATAATAAATGTGCACACTTACCGAGGTCCATCAAAGCCAGTTATCCCAAGCTAGCTATTTGGGTGATAGTAATATACTGGAAATGTACTACTTCCCAGTGGGGAGTGTGGGGAGGCGGGAAAGAGAAACAGTAGCTTATGGTAAAGGAGTCTGAGAGCCAGGAAGCGGCCAGAACTTCCTCCTGCCGCGCCATTGTCACAGGACAACAGCTTCGGGGTTGTGCAATACCTTTAGTAAACACTTCCTGAAGCAGAGACAGGAATGAACCCGGGAGTCTCAGTCTGTCTCACCTGAGACCAGACAGACCAGGCACTTTTGAGCAAGAAGGGCAGGCACTGTGCCCCTGGGATCACCCAACATGCTCCAGGGGCTTCTTCTGATGGCCACTCTCCTCCTTTCATCAGTTCCAGGTCAGTGTTTAATTCCTTTTCGGGTTCAGTTAGATATGCCAGGGGACGCTTGCTTTTCTGCTTCTCTCAATAGCTTTTTTTTCGTAACCAATTTTACTAACCAGTTAGGCTGGTTTTAGTCTGGGGGGCTGTGACTGAGGGAAACCCTCACTTTAAAGGAGAGGGAAGGACAGATGTCTTGGATAGATCTTCCTACCTCCGATCTGAGAATACATAAGTATCAAAGGGAAAACTTCATACAGCTTCACTGAAGTGGAGAATGTGATCTTTGAGTCAACAAGTGGAGTTCATCAAATCCCACTTGTCATTTTGAGAGTGGTAAAGATGTAGTGGATCTAACTAGCTACTGCTAAGCATGAGGCTTTCAGAAAGTATCTGCTGTTATTATAGGGACTAGCTTGGCTTACACTGTTCCTTTTCAGTGCACATTTTTATGTTTAGTCCTGCCATTACTGGTGATAATAAATATGACTAATTAGGAATCAGTAGTTGACCAGCTTGATATTTATAAAGCATTACGCTATTCCCCCGATCAAAACAATGTTACTGTTAAACTTAAATTGATCCTTCCTTTCTATTTTGCTGGTTATCAAACATTTTAAGAATTCAAAAGGAAAGAAATTTTACTTCCCAATAATAAATCACTTCTAGCATGTATCTCCATTTCTGAGAAATTCACCAATTAGATGGTGGTTAAATTAGATTGGGTAACCCATTTCCTTAACTTATTTCTATTTCTAGAGCTTATTCAAGTCACCACATTAGCTTCGCTGCGTGGAAATCCTTCCTAGTCCATCTTTTCTTGGGTTTTAGAGTGGTTGCAGAGATGTAGGAATGGGAACAGATCACCAACAAGAATTGGTTAGGGAGGGAAAGATTCCCTTCTCTCTTGCACTCTCTCCCTACTTTGTCACTAAAAGTAATTCCTCCCTCTCTCCTCCCCAGTGTTTCTGATTTGTTTTTCAAGCTTGTAAAAGTTTTACTTAATATCATTAAATATGGAACTGTACTAGGCACTTAAGTTATTGGCTTAAATGTCTACTTTGGGAGTCAAACTTAATAAAAATCTTTCCCTGCATTCTCCAAAAGTGCTATCCCTAAACATTCTTTGGGAGCCCTCACTTGGCTGGAACATGAGAATTGGGAACTAGCTTTATTGGACTGATTAAAGATCAAGCAGGATCCATTAACAGCTAAGCTTGGAGTCCACCCACATGACATGCTTTGCATTACAATTGGGCATACCAGCTGATTCTCTTCCCCCTTCTTTGCATTCACAGCTTGGCACCAAGAGACAACTCCCTTAGAAACCATGCCTAAAGCTGTGACATTTTCAAGTATTTGGAGGTGGGGACAGAGGTTCTGCAGTATCTTTTGTGAGAGCAGGATGACCGACAATTACCCCCTCATCTTCTGTCTTGAACAGAAAGCTGCCCCCTCGCTTTACCTTCCATCTTGTATTTTCAAAACTATCTCCTTGGTAGTATTATTCCCACTGATATTATTCCTACATAGATTTATTTCCCAGACAGAATGTAAAAAATAAAAAAAAAAACAATTCTCATTTTTTATCTCTTCCTTCTTGTTGATCTGCACCCACCATCCAAAGAAAAAATGTGCACCTTGGACCGTGACATGTGCCCGTTTTCCTTATACGTGAAATAAAAGAGTGAAATATAATTAGGCCAGCTGTTTGTACGCACTTCACTATCCCCTGAGAGAAATAACTTCTAGGATTTCATCATAGGAAAAAACCCAAATATTTAAAAGGATGTGACAGTTGTTTGGGGGGGGTGAGATGTAAGTGCACTGACAAAAGAGAAAGTTCTTTAATATATTTTAACAGGATACCCAGAGGGTACAGTACTTTTAAAAATTATTTTGTTTCAAATTAGCAATTCTTTCTTATCTTCATAAGGTGACCAGATGAGCCTCAAAAGCATTTATAATTTAATCTTAATAGTCAGAATGATAGATTTAATTAGGATGTGTTTTTCCTCCATGTTTGTAGTCACTTTTAGTACACTGAGTTTAAAATCACCAGAGAGTTTGAGGGTGTACAGAGTAGTGCAGATCTGGTCAATGTTGAATAAACTCTGATCCAGGGCTTAATATCATGCGTTTAGTTTGGAAAGACATTCTTTAAATGATTTGGAACAGATTTGATCAAAAACAAAAATGCCAAGATTATGTACAAAAATGTATGAAGCTCCAAAATTGCCCCAAACACATTAAAAAATAACGCAGTAATCCAGACCAGTGCCTGTTGTATTCATCTTGCCAATGAGTATTAACTGTTCTAAAACTAAAATACAGTAAAACAATTATCTAACGCAATCCAAAATAATAGTTTTAGTTTTTCTTGATCAAGTTTTGCGAGTCAGAAGTAATCCAGCATGTGAGTTCTGTGGGAGAGGGAGAAAGCAAGTACTGAAATGAATTAGTAGAAGCATATTGTGTTACATCTTGGATTTGTATAATCCCTAGATGGCAGTTGTGTTTGTTCCACAGGCTTCCAAATAATTAGCCTGATGTTATTCAGCTGGGAGGAGGCTGCGTCATTTCCATCAACCTTAAGGAAGATTGAGCCAAACAATTTTAGATCTGTTGTGTATCTCTAATTGCTGTGTGATCTGTTATGATTTGAATCTCATTCTTTCAGGGGCCTTCTTGGTCCCACAAAAATAAGAGCCATTAGGAGAAATTCTGTTTCCTGTAGAAACTGTGTTGCAGGAGTTTGGAGAGAGCTGAAAATCTGTTGCTTTCAAACTGAAGAAAGTGAGAGGTTCTAGAGGCTTTTATTTTTATTTAATTTTAATTTTAATTTAATTTTAATTTTATTTTTATTTAATTTTTTTTAAACACTTATTCATTTTTGAGAGAGAGATAGAATGCAGTGGGGAGGGGCAGAGAGAGAGGGAGACACAGAATCTGAAGCAGGCTCCAGGCTCTGAGCTGTCCACACAGGCCCCAACACGGGGCTCGAACCCACAAACAGTGAGATCATGACCTGAGCCAAAGTCAGACGCTTAACTGACTGAAATACTCAGGCGTCCTGCTGGAGGCTTTTAAAAAAGTTTTCTAGTTTATTTGTTGATATATTTTATTTGCCGTTTGGAAATGTGCAGCCATCAAAGAGCTGGAAGTAAATTTCTCTGCTAATGTACATATTTGACTTCATATTTAAGTCAATTGTAATTTCTGATTTCATGAAATATTAAGATTTAGATACGAACTAGAGCATGGAGATGAGTGTGTATGTCAAGAAAGCTTGCACTGGTCGAATGGCCTGTTTCCCTCACTTCTTCTGAAAGGAGGATGTGTGTGTGCTATCACTTTTTGTTTTTATAAAAAGAATCAGTTGGATAGTTATTATTTTAATGTCCTAAGGGCAACTTAGGCTAATATTTACTCTCAGAATAGTGTATTATGGATGAAAACCAATTTTCAAACAGCATTTTTAGAAGAGTTACTGTGGTTGCACATTGGTGAATATATGGCTTCACAAACTCCGTATTAATGGGACTAATTGCACTGATTGGACATAATCCACTAGGTAACATGTGGTTGCCTTATGGTATGTTTGTTTGGTATTACAGGTATACAAGAAGCTTCAGGGAATTGGGTCAATACCATCGGTTAATTTGTGGCAAGAGTAATTTTCTTAACCTCTTGGCATCTCGTTATTTTGAAATAATTATGATAATTATGAAAATTTCAACTCAACATTAAGAAAATGATCGGTTTAATGTTCCTTTAGGCTTTTTAATTTCTGTTGTAAATTGTTTTAATAAATAATATTATTATTTTCCTTTACAAAAATTAATTAAGTAGAAATAAAAATGCCCAGTGATTATCTCTGCAATAGCAAGAAGTTCTTGAGGTATCTTAGGTAGCTCTTGAAGTCCTGTCTATGTAATGAGACTTATTTTACCAAAACCAATTAAAACTTTATCCAAATTATCATCATCTCTCAAAAAGATTATAAGGAATTCTATATTTATTTGTATAAAACCATAGACTACATGAACTATCCTTAAAGATCATTTAATCTTCTGTCTTTTCAAACAATTAAAAAATTAGAACCAAACCCAAAGTCCCAGCTTTTTAGGGTTGATTCCATGATTTTAAATCTTTTTGAAATGTTTTTAAGAGTAAATATCAAGTCATTTAAAGAAAGGCTATTGAATCCCTTTAATGGCCCATTTTTACCTAATGAGTCTTTAGCCAATTGGATTACTTTTACTATTCTTCAAAGTTAGATGTAAATGGCTCTTCAGTGGTCAAGTGTATCCTAAAATGATAAAAGAAAATGGACAGAACTAGGAATTTTTTTAAGTTTCTGATTTACGGCACCTTGGTGACTCAGTCAGTTGAGCAAGTTCTGCTCTGGTCATGATCTGACAGTCTGTGAGTTTGAGCCCTGCGTTAGACTCTGCTGACAACTCAGAGCCTGGAGCCTGCTTCAGATTCTGTCCCTCTCTCTCTCTGTTCCTCCCCTGCTCGTGCCCTGTCTCTGTCTCAAAAATAAATAAACATTAAAAAAATTACAGTTTCTGTTTTAGTTTCTAAAGAACATTAAAAAAATATTCTCTAGTGCATCATTGGAATAAGTGTAAAAGTCATCCAAGATGACTAACAGAAAATACTGTTGTTTTTTTTTTAATGTTTATTTATTTTTGAGACAGAGAGAGACAGAGAGAGCATGAGCCTAAGTGTGGGCAGAGAGAGAGGAAGACACAGAATCTCAAGCAGGATCCAGGCTCTGTGCTGACAGCTCAGCACAGATGTCCCGGGACTCAAACTCACAGATGGCGAGATCATGACCTGAGCCGAAGTCGGATGCTCAACCGACTGAGCCACCCAGGAGCCCCAGTGTTATTTGTTAAAAGATCAAAAATAATATAAATTTATATTACCATAGAATTTAGGTCTGAGTACTTTAATACATTGGATTATCTTTAGAGAGCACTCTAGTCATTACACAGAGAACTAAAGCCCTTCCAGCCCACAGTGTTCGTAAATTGCCAGCCTGGGCCCATACTCTGATTTTTGGTTCCTACTGCATCTATATTCTGGATAGACCAATAGCCCCTTCAGAAACCCAAGAGCTGATCTACTGACATTTGCTTAGACACTCACTATTCTACACAGAGGAAGGCCTTGATTGAGTGGGGAAATTAAAAAAGAAAACAGAAAATTCAGTGTTAGTTTTGGGAAAACTGAATTCATCTCAAAAATAACTTGTAGAAACAATGCTGAGATGAGAATTCAACATGTAGATATAAGGTTGGTTGAGATAACTGTACAATTGTCTTTCAGTGTGACTCCAGGCTCAAAGTTTCCTTCCAGGCCAGTAATAGTGTTGTAATTGTTTGCTTCTCTAACTTTTATTCTTTTCCTGCTTTGTGTGCAAAATTGAACGTACCTGTATTGCAAAAGCCAAGCATTCTATGGTGCTGGTATTGGAGCTTTATTACTGTGTCATAGTTTTCTTCACTAATGTAAAATATTGCTATAGGAAAATACAAAAAAAATATTGGAATCAGAAACGACATACATTATCGATTTCATTTTTGTAACACTGTATAGTTTTCAGAGTACTTCTTTCTACTCAATTATGCTGACATTGATTAGCATCTTAAAGAATAGTTTGGTTTCTGTTTTCCTGTACTGGCTATTGCCTGTGCTGCTTGCTCTGTTCCTCTACAGATGATTCAAGGTAGTGAAGACAAATGGAAAAATCCAAAAGAAATATTTTCACAGAATAGAGAAATACTTTTAGGCTTTCAGTGGGGATGTATGTGAAGATACACGTTAAAGATTTGAGAGGAAGAGTGGGTTTCTCTATCTCTACTCTTAAGTCACTCTGATGTAAAACTCAGTTAAGCCTCTGTATGTGACATTATTGCAGAAATGCAATAAGGCTCATTATTACCAACCAGCTTGCTTATTTGTTCTGCTTCACTAAATCTTCTCTTACCTTTTTCCCCTTCCTCAGTAAATGCTATAAAAGAACTCTCTGGAGTAAAGAATTATGAAGTGGTTTATCCCAGAAGACTTCATTCACTACATAAAAGAGAGGTCAAGGAGACAGCACAAGAGGTACATCTTTTGACTTAACACTGAATCTTAAAAAAAATATATATATATACTTACATATGGTATATATATAGATATATAACTATATATAAATATATACACATATTTATATTTATATGTAGACATTTTCATTTGTTATTTGAGCTATATTATTTTTATTAATCTTCACAATAACCCCAGGGTTCTATTATAAGACTCATTTTGCAGATTAAGGTTCTGATTGTTGAAATAAAACTGTCCAAGATCACACAGAGAGTAAACTTTAATGCTTTTATGATAATTTCTAATTCTGTGTATTTCCAAAGAAAGTAGATACAACTTACTTCATCTATCTATTATCTACTTATTGATCATCTGTATATCTACATACTCATGTATAAACAAAACCAGGAACATTAAAACTGAAGTAGAAAATATAATATTGTGGATCAATTAATATATATATATACATATTAAGTTAAGATGAATTACTGTAATGAAACATGAAATTTACCTTTGTCTTTCCTAAGAGAAAGTTATTAAAGTTTGTATAGTTCTTACTACTTAATGAAACAACACAATCTTAGTCAAAAGATGAAAGCTAAAACATGATGATCCATTCAATAGTTTTCTCATCACCTGCACTCAGAAGTCTTCTGCTGGGAGACAGGAAAAATACAAATAAATGAGACATAAATAATAACTTGTAAAAATATTGTAAGATGCAACTCACTGGAACTACATCCCCTCCTCGCTCCTCCCCTCCCCCTACTGGATAAGCTTCCCCACAGATGATTTCTTCTAAAGCAAACTTGTTTATAATAGTAGAACCCATAGGAGACCCTGTTTATCGAAATTATTCTCTCTCAACAAAATGTTTCTGTTAAATTTAAATGGGGCCTATATGCACTGGATTACTCATCAGTATGAAGAAATTCAAATGCTTTCCAGTATTCTTTTAAAAATGCAAAACATTCCCTGAATATTTTGAGGAAATTTAATACATATCCAGTGTTTTAAAGTGAATTCCTTATAAAACAAATTTAGGCTTTTGAACAATTTATTTTGATGGAAAACTATAGAATAATTGCTTGTACCTACTAAATGATCAATCTTAATTTTTGGAAGAATTGAGTAGATGTACTTGATATTTATTGCAAATACATTCTTTATCTAGTCCACAATTCGATTCACTAGAATAAGCTTTATCTTTTCCTGATTCATAGTGAAAGTGTAAAGGATCTGAATTCAGAAGCCTTGTTTATATCCACATCTGAACTTTGTTAATGTTCTCTATTAATTTAAATAGTGATGAACTTCAATGTTTACATCTCAAAATTGAGATAATAATAGTAATGCTTATCTTATATAGCTATTTGGAGAAAACTTATGTAGAACGCAAAGCAGGATGCAATTATTAACTCCATGCTCAGGATTATACGATCACACTGTTCTATATAATTCATCACCTTCTACTTCTGACTAATCATCATGATTCTTTTACTTAATGTAATAGTTTATTAAGCCATTTTGTTTCCTTTCTACTTCTCAACACAACCTCCTTTTTAGTCAGCTTTGGTAATCTCAAGGCCTTTCTTAATAATATGCTTGTTTCTTATCTCTCTGCTCTTTCTCATGGATTTTTCCCCCTATTTAACATGTTCTCTCTCTATGTAACTCTCCATCCATTTTATGTTCTTTGTAAAGTCAGCATGGAATATTTGTGTATGTACTGACAGATCCCTTCCCTGGAGTCATACTTCAGGAATAGTCCATGTTATACGATTTGGTTCTTGATTTTCTTATAATATTGATTTCAGTATTGTTATGGTGTGTGTGTGTGTGTGTGTGTGTGTGTGTGTGTGTGATGTGTGTCTGTCACGTGTCTGTGAGAGTAAGTTTAATCTTCTCGTCTGGGTTGAAGCTACCCAGGTCAATAAAATAAGTGTATTTTATATCCCTAACTTGCCTCTGCCCTCCTTCATCCTTACCTCTCGACCTCTGTCCTATGGAAGATATTGCATAAATGTTCATCGATTCAAAGAAATCTCACAGAACATATCAATCTTAACTTTTGGAGGAAATAAAAACATTACGCCAAATTCCACAGAGAATCGAAGGGAAATATGCCTAAATGATTTGAGTGCTTTAATGTTTCTTTATACGGCGAATTTTATTTTTATTTTTGTCATTTCGTGTAGTATATTTGCAAGATTCTCCTTGCTGCCTTCAGTTGTAGACAGTAGGAGGTAACATGTCATTAGCCATGAAGAATGTAGCAGGGTGAGCCCTGAATGTTTCCATCCACCTCACAAATACATGTAACTCAATCATGTTTACCTTTTAGTATTATTCAACTAGCACCGATATTCTCAGGGGCTGGTTGATGCCTTTGAAGAACCACTCAGCAAGAATGTGATCAAACCATTGATAAAAGCAATTCCTGGCTAAAGAAACATTCCAAAGCACTCATCTGCTTTTCCCCGCCAGTGTTTCCCATCATCTGATATTTCAGAATTTCACCTCCTTTCCCTCGTCACAGATGTCTAGCATTCATTCTTACCGTGTACGTAGAATCTCCAGATTCTAGCAAATAAAAATACAGGACGCCCAGTTAAAATTGGATGTCAGATAAACAATGAATGCTTTTTATTTTAATTTTTTTTAGTATAAGTGATCTCCAATATTGTATGGGTCATGCTTGTATTTAAGAATTATTCACTTTATCTGGAATTCAGGTTTAACTGATGTCCTGCATTTTAGGTGGCCATCATACCATGTGGCTTTTTGTCACATCCCTATAAACGTGTTCTGTCTACAAATGTAAGGTCTCATGCTGCTGCATGCCTGATATCTCAGTCCTGCCCCGTCAGGCTTGCTGAGCTCTGCCATGTCACACTTGTCTCACAAGAGAAGCCAGGGCCTCCTGGTCTTTCTAACATGCAGCAGGCACATTCTTTTCCCTGACATAGAATCTTCTTTTTTTGCTCACATATAGCTTATGGCCAATAAGAACATTGTCTTATATAAATAGACCAAGTTCTCCAAAGTTATCCCCTTGGCTTCTGGGTTGAGATGATTGGTCTTCCTTGTACAAAGAACTGATTAGCAATCATTAGAAATATCTAGAATTCGGAATGCATGTGACGGAAGGGATTTCTACATGCTATAGATGTTATGTACAGTCTCAGTCAAAAATTAATCACTCCTCTAAGCAGAGAAGAAGAGGACTTGTATATTTATAATTATTTTTTTATTTTTAAAAAATAATTTATTGTCACGTTAGCTAACATACAGGGTATGCAGTGTAGTCTTGGCTTTGGGAGTAGATTCACAACTTACATACAACACCCAGTGCTCATCCCAACTAGTGCCCTTTTCAATGCCCATTACTCATTTTCTCTACTCCCCCAATCTCGTACCCCCATCAACCCTCAGTTTGTTCTCTGTATAAGAGTCTTTTATGGTTTGCCTTCCTCTCTGTTTGTAACTTATTTTTCCTTCCCTTCCCCTATGGTCTTCCTTTAAGTTTCTCAAATTCCACATATGAATAAAAACATATGATATCTGTCTTTTTCTGACTGGCTTATTTCACTTAGCATAATACCCTCCATGCCCATCCACATTGTTGCAAATGGCAAGATTTCATCCTTTTTCATTGTCAAGAAGTTTTCCATTGTGTATATATACCACATCTTTACCCATTCATAAGTTGATGGACATCTGGACTCTTTCCATAATTTGGCTATTGTTGATTTATCCAAAGGATACAGGAGTGCTGATTCATAGGGGCACATGTATCCCAATGTTTGTAGCAGCACTATCAACAATATACTTATTATTAATCAATTTTACCTTCTGCTGGTCCAGAGAACAGAGGCACTGGCTTTACCTGTCAGCTGTGCCAAAAGCATGGCCCCACCCTCTGACTTCATCATGCCTGGCATCATGAAATAGTCCTTTGAAAAATTTTCTGGAGAGAATACTCAAGGCCAGAGTACAAACTTCTATGTTTTTTCATTATTATATTTTTGGTTATGTTTTATATGCATGGTTTAAGAAAAACTCAATAAGTATTTGTTGCATAAATGAGCAAATGAATAAATAAGCAAATGAACAAATGGACAAATGAATGACTTACTGTAACTGGAATATATTACCCATATATCTGCATAGAAATGTATTCAGTAAGTATTTAATTAAGGTCCCTGATGTTGGGAACTTAACATTCAAAGGTAATCTCTGTCTTGTCAGGATTCTGCCTATAGAGCACACACGCTTCCTTAGAGGCCAAAACTACCAGGCTGTTGGCTCATGTCACAGAATAGAGTATCTGACAGCAAGTACCTTCTTTATATTGGGAACAAGTTCAGGACTTAGCTTGGTCCACCAGGGTTTCTGGAAGCCTCAGATTACTGTATGTTATGGCAACAATTGTATTACTGCCATTAAACCTCCCTGGGACTTCTAGGGTTTCCTTTGCTATTTGCTGTGTGCATGGGCATCATCTTGACTTCATACTTTTGCTCCCATCCCAGAGACATCCAGGGTGGTGGCCTTCTCAATCCACTCACTAAACCTTACCCATGGATAGTATTTCTCCAGGAGGAAGTGTTTATTTATATGTCCCTATGACCAGCTAACCTTACTCATTGGGCTCTAAATAATTTCGATCTAGTGGATACTGTCCAAATCAAGGTGCATCTTTTCTCTCCTAACCTGCAGTTCAGGACCCAGGTTGTAAACAGGTGGGATACACTTTTTATTAGCAGGCATTGGACTATGGACTTCTACTTGGATAGTAGTTATAATATCACCTAGAGCACCCTCTTTCATAAAGCCTCGTTTTCTTCCTTGCTGTTTCCTTTCATCTATAATCTCTATGCTAGTGTTGGCTAAAACTTCCAGTCCCAAAGCAACAATTTTTTCTAAAACAACCGCCAAATAAACTTTAGGTAAAAACCCACAAAAATTCACTGCTGACAGGAAATGCCTATCTGGAAGGCTCTTCTAGGTAGAAGATTATATCTACTATCCTCCTAATATTTTAATTCCATTTGGTTTTTCTTAAATCTGAATAATAAGTGGTTACAATGATTCCCTATAACTTTTATTTTCAACCCCCAGGCTTTTTTTTTTTTTTTCCTAGCTCCTGTTATTTATAAACATGAGGTGGCTTATAGCAGCCCCTCCTCATCTAGATCCACATATTATACTCAGGAGTTTGTGACTACAGAGAAGACTCCCATAATTGATCATTTAAAGGGAATGTGGGCCGTAATGCTTGACCTTGGAGATGGCAAATCCCTACACAGTCCCCCTGATCTGGAGGCTCAAACTCACTATTGTCCCTTGCTGAGCTCAGGTACTGCTGTGGCCAGGAGAAGGAAGAGAGAAGAAAAGCTTGGTCTTAAGTGCAGCCCAACAGAGGAAACTACACTCAGTCCTATTTGGTCAGCCATATTTAGATCTCTTTAACAACAATGTCCTGGCACTCCTCCATGAATTTTTAGATATTGAGTGTAACCATGATCAATAATCCTGTTTTATAGAACAGAATAAGAATTTAGTACCCAATAGCATCTTCTTTAACATACTTCTGTACAGTCCTCTCTCTCTCCTGTTGTATATATTTTTTAAAAAATCTCAATTTTAAACTGTTCTCCTTTTCTACATGATGTTTACTTGAGGTAATATTTTCCCTTTCTGAATTCCTAAGACTTTATTTTCTTCCTGATGACTTCTTTCTGCTTTTGAGTACATATTTCTGTTGTTTTGTCTATATCCTAACCTCCACTTAGTCTTGAGAAGACCTCCAGACCAAAAATGAACAGTAAGAATCTTCTAGGTCTTTGAGTCTCTGTGCATACTATTTCTTCTTCTCAAATAACTTCCCCACCTTGCTTCACCTGGCTAATTCATATCTCAGCTTACACGTTACTTCCTCAATAAAGTCTTTCCTGACCTTACGATGTTAGACACCCTACATTGCATTTGTATTTATGGCTCTTATTTTATAAATCATTTTTATTGTCCGTATTTCCACAAGATTATATGCTTTCTGACAGTTGATGTCAATTTTTCTTGCTTAGAGTTGAATTTCCAGAAGCCAGTAGAGTCATGCATATAACTCACTCTCAAATAATATTTGTAAAATGCATGGGTGGATGAGTGGATGGCTGGCTAGATGCATGATATACAGGTCTCAGATAATTTGTCTATTCAGGCAGCAGAGTTGTTCAATTTGTTAAAAGAGGCCAGAAGCAGATATTTGCTATTATATAGACTACTGTTAAAGAAAACAGGCATTGTTTGCTAATGATTAAAAAGAGGAACACAGCCAACTGAATATTTGTGTGTATTTATAACTACCAGTAAATGTTTGTGCATTTTTGCAGGAAAAATTTGAAACCGAATTGAAGTATGAAATGACAGTCAATGGGAAAATTGCAGTGCTTTACCTGAAAAAAAGCAAGTAAGTGTTTTTACTTCTCCTATTTTCCTAACCAGCAAAAAGTTAGCAGGTAGAAATTATGTTACATGAGTATGCTTCTACTTAAGGCTCTCAAAAACCTTATGTAATAAGCTTTTTCTCTCAACTAGCCCAAGGGGTTGGGTAAATATATGTTCTTACTGAAGTGGTGGAAACACATTGAGTAAAACAATAGTTTATTAGTGTTTATAAACCACAGTGAATGAGGTACAAGCAAATATACATTTTATCAAATTCTGTGAAAAGGTAGATAGATTTCTAAATCTTCCTCTACATTATTTTATTTTAATTTTAAGTTTATTTATTTAAATTCAAGTTAGTTAACATACAGTGTAGTATTGGCTTCAGGAGTAGAACCCAGTGATTCATCACTTACATACAATACCTAGTGCTCAGCCCAACAAGTGCCCTCCTTAATGCCCATCACCCATTTAGCCCATCCCCCCACTCAACACCTCTCCAACAACCCTTAGTTTGTTTTCTGTATTTAAGAGTCTCTTATTGTTTGCCTCCCTGTCTGTTTGTAACTTATTTTTCCTTTCCTTCCCTTATGTTCATCTGTTGTGTCTCTTAGATTTCACATGAGTGAAATTATATGACATTATTGTATTTTATTATTCTAGTACTGAAAGATTAGATTTGTTTATTTATTGAGAGAGAGCGAGAGAGAAAGCGCATGTGAGCTGAGGAGGGCAGAGAGAGAGGGAGAGAGAGAGAATCTTAAGCAGGCTCTGCATTTATGGCAAGGCTTAAGCCCGTGAACCTTGAGATCATGACCTGAGCCAAAATCAAGAGTCTGATGCTTAACCAACTGAGCCACCCAGTCACTCCCCTGAAAGATTAGATTTGGAAACAATTTGAAATCATTTCCATCAGGACAAGATCTAAATTAAATTAACCCTAGGACCAAAGAACAAGTCAGTGGTAAAACCAGAAGTGGGCTCCCCTGATTCTAACACCAGTGCTCTTTCCACCCAGCTACACATTCCCCCCTCCCCCCACTTTCTCACACATTACATTGTTCTCTTGCTCCTTCATTCTCTTTATGAAGCCACAGGCAACATTTCTTTCAAATTTCACAGCCTCTGCTTTTGCTCAGATCTTGATTATCCTACATCTTGACTATATCAAATGTAGTTTTCCCACCTAATTCTGTGCTTTGAAGCTCTTTCAATCCTTAAACTATTCTATAGAGTATGGCAAGATTTTTTCACTCACATAGACTACTGCCTTTTGCAAATATTCACAATGGACTGGAATTTGGAAACCATGTGGTAGAATAGAAACAGTAAAGGTGTGGACTTTAAGCCCACCTATAGGATCCTTTGCCACTCAAACTGTGTAATCTCATCTGAAAAATAGGGTGAATCATATTTACTACGTAAGATTTCAGAAAGGATAAAATGAATGATCCATGTACAGTGTGTAACTCAGTAGCTGGTATAAAGATGGCATTGAACACATACTAGTTACTTCCTTTTCTTCCCACCCTGCCTCTTTAAAAAGTATATCCAGCCTCTTTGTGCTGGTGGGTAATTGAAAGAATTCTGAGAAGCTCGGTGAAAATGCTGGAAGGGCCCTACATATCAAATTCAGGTCAGTTGCCAGTAGACTTCTTACTGCTACAGTTGTTAGCCGTCACTGGGAACTGAAAAGGACTGGGTGGGTGAAAATGTAGTTACCGTAAACTGGTGAGGAGCACTGCTCTTTTCAGTCATTTTTATCAACTCTACCCTGCTCAGTTTCATTTTGAAATGGAAATTTATCTCCCCTCAAATAAGTATGACAGTCCGATGAAAAAGCAGATACCGTTCCAAGCTACTCAGGACTATCCCTTCTAATCCCTCTCTGTCTTCATGCTTGTCTTGAGGGATTAGGAGGAGGGGCTCAGGAGCTAGAACTTTCCTGCACATCCAGTGAAAGCTTTCACTTTGATCATTGGACTGTTTTAAAAAAAATTTTAATGTTTATTTATTTTTGAGAAGGAGAGAGAGACAGAGAGAGAGAAGGAGAGAGAGATATGTGAGCAGGGGAGGGGCAGAGAGAAAGGTAGACTCAGAATCTGAAGCAGGCTCCAGGCTCAGAGCTGTCAGCACAGCCCGACATGGGGCTCGAACCCATGAACTGTGAGTCATGACCTGAGCAGAAGTTGGACGCTCAACAGACTGAGCCACCCAGGCACCCCTTATCACCAGACTTTTCAATTAGCATGAGTAATCATGAATCTTTTTTCTTTCTTTTTTTTTTTTTTTCAGGGGTCTCCTTGCACCAGGTTACACGGAAACACATTATAATTCCACTGGAGGAGAGGTCACCACGAGCCCACAGATCATGGTAAAATAGAGTATCTTAGATTCATTGTCAATCAGTGTGTGACTCACACACACACCCAAAGGCAGTGTCATTGCCATACAAACAGTGAAAGTGAAAGTGTTTACGACATTGGTGCTTTTTCCAGTGGTAGTAATTTCTTAATAGATCCTCCAATATTTGTACAGTTTGACAAGAACAAAGGCATTTCTTGACAACCATGGTAACCCTTTCCAGCCTTCAGAGGCTCCCTATAGGAGGGTAGGCAGGAGTCTGTCATCTTCATCAGAAGAGTGAAAAATAGAATACATCTTGTGTTCTTTTCTTTTTCCATTTATTTTACTTTATTTTGTTTTGTTTTGTTTTTAGAGAGATAGCAGGGGGGAGGGGCAGAGGGAGAGAAAGAAAATTCCAAGAAGACTCCATGCTCAGTCCAGAGCCCAACATAGGGCTTGATTCCACAACCCTGGGGTCATGACCTGAGCCAAAATCAAGAGTCTGACATTCAATCAACTGAGGTACCCAGATGTTCCTACATCTTGTGTTCTTAGTCAATGCCAATTATCTCATTCAATTGTATAGTCTGTCGAACTTGACTATTTCTTCTATGACAGAACTGTAGAATTCTGGTTTTTGTAAATAACTTTTATTCTTAACTCTTATTTAGAGAAGACAGCTGTATTAAGTAGTGTGAGGGGCATTTTACCATTGCCATCTTTTCTGAGCTCCATTTTTCTATTGGAAGGTTTTCACTTATTCTCCTCATAGTGATGGCACAGCCATTTATGTGGGCCAATACTCATCTGTCACAAAGCAGAAAGGTGTCTTGATTAAGCTACATCCATATGGAAAAGTGTTAGAATTGGGCATTTCCAAATGGAGAGATGCCATACTAATCCAGTTAGTCGGCTGAAAGTTTTTGAATAAATCAAGAAATAACAACACAGTCTGGGAAATCCACTCATCCGTAAGAGCTTGTAGGTGTTAGAAAAAGGTTAATGAGCAATCAACCAAGGGAAAAAAAATGTTTGATGTTATAGGGGCTTGGGTTTTCAATTTACATCTATATGTTTGTTTCTTCCAAACTGTGTTCACCCCTCTTATCTTTTTTCTGCAAGAGTCATATTTACACCAACATTTAGTAAATGCTCTTTAAGCAATGGGCTCATTAACTAAATATTAAAGATTTTAACCATAAAAAACTTCTTAACCATTTTTTATGTCTCAAAGTTGACTGTTGTTCAGCATAAAATGATTTAAAACTATTATAGACCTTATTTCCAGATTTCAAATTCAGATATAGAAGTGGATCTAAGAATACACATACACTTTCTTTTACAAAACCCTCTTTTTCTTTTTTAGGATGACTGTTATTACCAAGGATATGTCATTAACGAAAAAGTTTCTGATGCTAGCATTAGCACGTGTAGGGGTCTAAGGTACGGCTTCGTGAATGGTTTGTGTATATCTGCGGTGACGGGTAAGTTTGTGTGTTTTAATAAAGCTGAAAAATCTCAAATATAATGAATTATATTGTAGTTAAGTATGAATCCTAAGGGCTCAAGAACTTTGAAATTTGATAGTGATTAGTAAAATACACATTTGAATTCTTGCCAAACTGTGTGTGTTTGTCTGCTTGTTTTCAAAACATAGAGTTTTGTTTTTTTTTTTAATCCTGAATCTTGAGGGAAAAGAAGCTCTTCTCCACCTTCTCTCTTTACTTTAAACTCTCTCTTCAGGTTATCCTACCCAAGCCTGTGACATCTTTTTCTTCTGTAGGCATCTGTCTCCAGTGAGACATTTCTTCTGATGGGAAGACTTGATTATCTAATTTTGTCTTTCATATCTCCCTATCTCTTCCATATCCGGATAGCTTAATGAAATCTCAATCTTAATAAACCTCAAATCAAACTAATGATTTCCTCCCAAATCTGATGTTTTTCCAGTGAATGGTATAACCAACCAACAACTTGCCCATTCCAGAAACTTAGGTTCCTTGATGATTTCTTGCCTCTCAACTACCCATTTTCAACCCACTGTCAAGCACCATTGATTATATGTTCTAAATGTTCACTGAGTTTTTCAATACATTCTCACTCTACTGCCACATCCTAGTCCAAGGTACCATGATCCTTCATGAAGATCATCACAACAAACCACTACTTCTCTCTTCATATCTAGTCTTGTCTTCTAATTCTATGTACACTTAATCCAGTCTCTTTGCTATATATTCTTATGCTTTTTCTTCATAGCAACTATCTGTAATTATGAATATTACATATAATTATATGCACTTATGGGTTAAATGTAGCTTTTTGATCCATACCCATCTTCCTTGGTTGACTATAAGCTCTATGAGAGGAGAAACCACAGTTCTTTTTATTTCTTACAGTCTGCCCTTAATCCAATGACTAATGAATCATGGGAGATCACCTAAATATTGGTGAAATGAATCTTAGCTTGGGGCTCCCGCTCAGATAATTCATAAGAAAATTGATAATATTTGTTGATCAAGTGCTTTATATATTACGTCCTTCAATCCTTACAGTCATTCCAATAGGTGAGTATTACTTTCATTTTGTAAAAGAAGAAACTGAGGCTGTGTGAATTTAGGTAATTTCCCCATGGTATCACAGCTATTAAGTTATAGACCCAGATTTTTAATCCTTATTGATAGGACTCCAAAGTCTTCATTTGCAGGCTTCTTTAGAGCAGACAAGGCATGAGAATTGGAAGAACATTGGGTGAGAATCAGGAAATTTCCCTTCTGGTGTCAACTCTGACACAGGTGAGCTATGCAACATGATGGTAGCCACTTCTCTCCAACGGGCCTCATTTCATCATAGAAAAAAAAATAAGGTTAGGTCGTCTCTAAGTGTATCTTCAGCTGCAGTGTTACACTTTATTCTACTGCCATGAACTTGAAATTATGTGGCATCGGTAACCTTTTGCAATCTCTAAGTCTATAGAGCTCAAAAGCATGAATATTTTCTAAGAAGCCTGGATTTCGTGTTTTCCAGGGGTTACTTCAGTCAGGGAGATCAAAAGTACTTCATTGAGCCTTTAAGCCCCACAAATCAGGATGCACAGGAACATGCACTCTTCAAGTATGACCCCGAGGAAAAGAAGGCTAACAGCACCTGCGGGATGGATGACATATTATGGGCACATGGATCTCGGCAGAATGAGGTTCCCCCTGCCACCAGTCTGGTGGTACGCATGCTTTTATTTGCTATTTGCAGCTCTCTCATTTATCTTGTCCTGCCTGCCCTGGCTTCCAGTCTTAGTCATTGCAATTAATGGAAACTTTATAGTCATCGTTGAACTAGTAGCACTATCTTACACCATAGATACCCTAAAATCTCGTGGTACGTTGATGATTTATTTCATATGTATTCGTGGATCAACTATTATTAACGATGATGCATAAGGGTTAAAACAAAGTATGCTTATAATGCTTGTCAACTTTGCCAATACTACAACATTCAACAAAGGTCTAAAGTATTATTACTTTGATGTAAAATAACCTGCTGTATTCATGAATGAACGCGTTCAACAGATTTCTTTCTTCAAGTTCCGCCCTAGGTGTTGGGGAGGTTGTAGTGAGCAAAAATAAATACAGAGTGTGTCCAGAAAAACTGAGGGTATTCTTACATATATGAATTTAGCTTCTGGTCACAAAGAAAAGTGAATATGGCTTGTTTGAAACCATAGGTGTATGTAAAAATCATTGTCATAATTGCTTTCATTTCCTTCAGGAGACACTATATCGAATCATGTCTTCTAACTGTTTTCAAAATCCATAAGCAGTGAGCAGAATTGGTCTGAGTAAAAGAAAATCTCAATTTGCTGGGTTTAATTTGAGTTCATTTTGCTGTGGGTTTAAATTCTACCAGTGATATGGTACCTAGGAACCCAGAAGAACCATTCCTAGGGATGAAGAATCAAGGATTATTTCCAGACTCTGACCTGAGCAAATGATGAATGGTAGTAGTGTTTACTGAGAGAGGGGATGAGGGAGAAACAGTCTTTGCTGGCAGTTTGGGAATCGGTAGTTTTAAACTTGACCACATTAAGTGTGTGGTATTAGACATTTGAATGGATACATGAAGTAGTTAATTATACGAGTCTGGCCTTTAGAGAAGAGGCCAAGACTGGAGATATACATTTGATAGTAATTAGTGCAGGGTTCCTATTTAAATAAGGTGAACACATAAAAAAGTTACAAATGCCATGTAATTTCAAGGTCATGGCAGTAGAATATAGTACAACATTGTAAGTACCCAGGAAGATTGCCTGGATCAAGCAAAGGGTTGAGCTCTTATGACAGCCTCTAATATTTAGTGGTCAAACACAGGAGGGGTAACAGGAGTTACAAAACTCTGTATGGTTAGGGCCCCATTTCCCTCTGTAATCTCACCTACCTTCTTCTCCCCACCCACCGATGACCTCCCCCATTATGTTCTGACAAACACAAGCTTTTCTTTCTGTGCTTTAAACATGCCAGTATCAATTCACTTTAGAGTCTTCCTGTTCACTTTTTATTTTTTTCTCAGCTGGAATTATCTTCCAATGTATCTTCCCTTTCCTGGTTTTTCATTTTCATTAATATGTCTGTACATGACCAACTCTTTAGAACTAACCATATATTCTGAAATAACTACCTTGTCACTCAGTGTCACATCACTCCATTTAATCCTTTGAATAGCACTAAAATTCTCACCTGATATCCCTATGCCTGTTTGTCTACTGGGAGCTCCTTAAGCCCATGGACTATGTCTGTTTCACTGCCGGATGCCTAATGCCCACAAGACTAGTAGTGCGGTCAGGTGCTAGATGAATATGCTCATCCTGTGGAGGGCCCATCCATATTAGGCTTATTAGATGACACCTAAAAGTCTTGCTAATGGAAGCTTATTTACCTGTTAAAAATAAGCACTTCCTGAAATGCAACATAATAAACCTTGATAATTTATGGTTTAGTATGAATAACGTATCTGCTACTTTTCAATGGAACAATCCACCATGAAATTAGTCTTTTGTTCTCCTTGTTTAGTGGAGAAAAAGGAACAGAAAATAGGGAAGCTTGGAATGTGGGAAAGAGATCTAGTTCTGCCTAAAGAGAATAGAGCAGAGAGGCACCGGGGTACCCGGGTAGCTAGGTTGGTTGAGCCTCCAATTTCTGCTCAGGTCACCATCTCCTGATTCACGAGTACAAGCCCTGCCCTGTGTCAGGCTCTGTGCTGACAGCTCAGAGACTGGAGCCTGCTTCAGATTCTGTCTCCCTCTCTCGCTGCTCCTCCCCTATCTGTCTGTCTGTCTGTCTCTCTCAAAAATTCAAAAGTAAACAAAAGGAAAAGAGCCGACTAGGTGCCAAGGTAGCTCTGGGCATTGCACCATTGCTAAGGAAGGAGGTATTCACTGGGAGAGGAATGAAAAGCTACTTAAAAACAAAAGCAACCAGAAAACACTGGGAGATTGCTGAAGTCAGAGTTTCTCTATTTCAGGGCAGGAGAATGGAAAGAGTCCATTGTTCAAGAAAATCCAAAGACCTTGGTTTTAGTTCCGGTACACTTATTAGTTAGTTGTGCAATCACTTAAATTCTGGCAAAATGAAGGGGTCAGACTAGAATATCACTGATATCCTTCCTAGCTCTGGTATTCTGAGCCTCTTCTATAGATAATTCTGGTTGGTTAGTTAGAGTTACAATGGTAATATTTTCTTCCTTTATTGTCAGATATCAACCCTTCCCTTATTAAATTACACATTTCAAATAGAAGAATGATTCTTGCAGAGAATGATGTTGTCTCATTAATTTTCCTTTTTATATTTATTATAGAAATCAGAGGACCGGAAGGGTCGGGAACATAAGAAATACATAGAGTATTATTTGGTCCTGGATAATGGTGAGGTAATTATATCAGATACACATCTCTTTTAAAATCTCCTTCTGTATAAATTTGTTACATGAAATATTAAATATATGGATCAGTTTTAAAAAATCATGAATATGAACTATTGCTTTTTATGAATTGTTCTGATCCTAGGAAATTTGACATTGAATTAGAGTGATATGACTTCTCTTTTTCAGGAATGTACACCTGATATGATATGTATAAAGTGAATTCTTTGCACTTTATCCTTTATTATTGTCTCCAAACTTAGTTTCCAATCAACTTCCTTTGTTATTTTGTCTTTCATTAAGCAGTTAAATTATTGGTAAGTTAGAATTTATACTCATCAGAAAGTGGTAAATGTATAGGATTAACGAATGGAATCTTCTGAAAAAAAGGACACTTTTGGGGGGTAATATTTATTGTTTATATTCTTTTGCAAGAATTCATTTTTATATATTGGAAACCTGAGGTTCACATGTGTGATCCCACAAGGAGAAGTTTTGTGCTGTGATAATCTAAGTTAAGTTGTTTAGGTCATAAAGCTTGGCTTCTCATTATACTAAATTAATTTACTGTTTACTATTCATATGTATATTTTTTAATGAATAGCATATTGCTTGTACTGAATCTGCACAGTTTATGAAACCGTGGTATTTAAGTGGAAATATATTTGGAATAATTCCTTAGAGATTTACACTGAGCTACTACTTTAGATGCAAAACATCATCCCTACTCCAGAAGTACTTTAATTTAACTAAAGAAATAAGGAAGCATTTTGTGCCTTTTAACTGTTATCTTTTATAACTGATTGTAATTATAACCACTGATAAGCAAAATAACCTGAAGTTGCCTTTTTTCACCTTCTAATTATATTCATTTCTATCAATGCCTGTATCTTGTCTTGTTTTTATTTTTTTGTTTTGTTTTGTTTTATTTTGTTTGTTTTTAGTTTAAAAAGTACAATCAAGATCCAGAGGAAATAAGAAAGAGGGTGTTTGAAATGGCCAATTATGTCAACATGGTACGGTATATTTTATTAAGTGCAATATTAACAATTTGTGAGGCAGTGCCATTGGGTGTTTCTATGAAAGCTCTTGAAACAGAGAAAGAAAGTCAACACTCGACTAATAATGCTGATTGGCTTTTGAACTTTGCTACTTAATTGAATATTAATATTGCATGAGAGAGACATTTCTAACCTACTTGCCACACAGTTCTCAGGTTGATGAAAAGTATAGGAGATGGTTTTGTTTGAATTGCTTTTGTTTTTCTAAAGCCTGGGTAGACATCACTGTCCAGCAAATCCCAACAGAAGGCCAAATATTTGGAAGAACATGGAAAAACAAACAAAATCAGCTGAACTCTGGCACAGCAGCATCTTTCAATATATTATTTCATTTAATCCTCAAAGCTGAGATATTTCTAAGCCTTAATATTATAGCTAAAGAATTAAATTCTGGTAAACAAAGTAGCATGCCTAAAGTCACAAAGTTAGGAGATAGTAGAGATAAGATTTGAACTTAGATTGGTTGGATGTCAAAGTCCATTTCAATTGGAAAGATGTTGATCTTGGTCTGTACATGTTGATTTTAACATCTAATTAGCTAAGTCTTTAAAAAATGATTTCTGTACCTTTTCTGTTTAAATCTTAATTGTTAGTGTCTTGTTAGTTAAACATATAGCCTGCCTCCTTAAATGGGTGAGTCACTTTGTGGTAGTCTGCAAATTCTCTAAGGATAGAGAGAAAATGAAAGTGAATTCAATGACCACATCATCTGCATCTTGTCTTCTCACCACAAAGACTTTTCCTAAAGAACCCCAAGAAGTGGTCATATTTCCTGACCATCTCCTTTGTGACAGGAACTTTTCTAGATGACAGAAATAAAGTAGGGAACAAAACTGACAAATATCCCTTCCTTTATGGAAGTTTACATTCTTGTCCAAGACAAGAATAAAAATACGAAATGAAGAGCATGTAGGATGGGGATTATAAATGCTGTAAAAAAAATAAAGCAGGATTAAAAAAGAGAGAGGGGTTCCTCTTGGGTGCTGTGTTAAATAGGGAAGCCCAAGTCCAGGATGTCCAAGGTGACATTTGAGTATGGAAAGGAAGGGGAGAAGCATCTGACCCTAGAGGAGGATGTGCAAGGCAGAGTGAGGTTCTGGGGAGAGAACCTAATTGTCATGTTTAAAGAACAGTGGGAAGGCCATTGTAGGCGGCATACAGTAAGCCACAGCAGGGGTAGGAGCAGATGACATCTGACAGACATCGGTGGCTGGACCCTGCAGCTCCTGACAGATCTAGAAGATCTGTCTAGAAGAAGGAGAGAGAGAGAATCCCAAGCAGGGTCCATATTGTCAGTGCAGAGCCTGATGCAGGGCTTGAACTCATGAACCATGAGGCCAAAATCTGAGCGGAAATCAAGAGTCAGACACTTAAATGACTGAGCCACCCAGGTGCCCCTAAATGCACGTACAGAATGGCATAAGACATGGGTCAGCAAACTGTATTCCGTGGGCCAAATTTGGCATACGGCCTTTTTATAAAATAGTTCTATTGAAACATAGCCACACCATTTGTTTATGTATTATCTATGGCTGCTTTCCTGCCACAGCGCCAGTTACAGGAGAGACCACGCAGCCTCGAAGCTTGAAACATTTTCTATCTGGACCTTTATGGAATAAGCTTACCAACCTTAGTGTAAGGTAGCCAAAGGAATGGGGTAGAGAAGTAGAAAAGAGACCTAAGAACAGATTCGTGAGGTGCCTCTTTAAGGAGAGATCAGAGTACAGGAGAAACTGATAGAGCCCAGTACTGTGCAGACAAAAGAGCTTCGAGGAAAACCAGGCGATAGTGTTGTTCTGGAAGCTGCTTGAAACAAAACACAACCAAAGGAAGAGATGATCAATGATGTTAGATGCTTCTGAGGACTGAGGATTGGCCATTGGATTTAACAGAGTAGAAGTTACTGGCCACCTGGATGAAGGAAATTTCTGTGGCATGATTAGAGTGAGCCCAGTGAGAATAGGAAGTGGAATTAGAGATAGCAGATACAGAAAATTCTCTTCAAAAATTTTGCTATAAATAGAAGCAGAGAAATGGGGTATATGTGACAGGCAGAATGGTCATAAAGTTATATCCCCCACTGTGATGGGTCATCTTTTCTATGCTGATGGGAATGGGTCTGTGGAAGGCTAAGCATAGACAATGCAAGGAAAATGGAAGAATTGCTGGAATCATCTCCTTGATCTGGGGAGACATTGGAGATCTAGTGCATGAGTGGAAAAGTTGGCCTTTGGCTCAGCATTCACCCGTATATTAAAGAAGGGGAGACACAGGTTGTTTGAAAAGGTATAGGTCAGTAGGTAGTCAGTTCTCTTTTGATTGCCTCTATACTCTGAGTTTGGAAGCAGGGGTATCTGCTCAAAGTGAGGTTTTAATACCTTTTTTAAAAAATTTGTTAATGTTTATTTACTTTCAAGAAAAAAGAGAGAGTGAGAGCAGGGGAAGTGCAGAGAGAGAGGGAGACACAGAATCTGAAGGAGGCTCCAGGCTCTGAGCTGTCAGCACAGAACCCAAACCCGGGGCTTCAATACCACGAACCGTGAGACCATGACCCAAGCCAAACTCAGACATTCAACCGACTGAGCCACCCAGGCATCCCTCAAAGTGAGGTTTTAATAGGAAGTGGCAGAATTTCTAAGAAAGAAAAGTGAGTTTGAAAAAAACATGCAGAGGTGTCTGGGAGTATATGGGTTGTGGAAATGCAGCAGGTTTGCTGGAGACTGGTAAAGTGCCACTCGAGGTTGGCATGATGGCTTCCAAGTGAAAGCAGTCAGCGTAAGCGCACTGTCTCCTGGCTGTGTTCGGGGCATGGTGCTAGGGAGGAATGGCTTTCACCAGGATTGGAGTTTTGTCAGGTGAGTAACATAAAACAGGAATAGGATAGGGAAGTTGAGGGAATAATCAAGGGGATGGTTTTAATCTGGTTAGATTTTGACTTAAAAAAAATTTTTTTAATGTTTATTTTTGAGACAGAGAGAGAGCAGGGAAGCGACATGGAGAGAGGGGGAGACACCGAATCCAAAGCAGTCTCCAGGCTCTGAGCTGTGAGCATAGAGCCTGAACGTGGGGCTCGAACTCACAAACCATGAGATCATGACCTGAGCCAGTCTGAAGCTTAACCAAGCTGAGCCACCCAGGCGCCCCAGAGTTTGACTTTTCTTTTGATGCATTCCTCAATGCTTTTATTGTTTTCTCAGCAGAAAGTTACCCCATGAGGAAGTCTGTTCCCATGTGTTTTCCCATCCCCAGCTTTATTGAGATATAATTGGTATATCACATTGTGTGAGTTTAGGTGTTCAATGTATTGATTTGATATACTCATAATACTGCAAAACAATTTCCACCGTACGTTAGCATCACATAATTGCCATTGCTTTTTTTGTGGTGAGAACATTTAAGAATTACTCTCACTAATGTTAAAAGTATATTATATGGTATTAACTATAACTACCAAGCTATACACATTAGATCCCCAGAATGTGTTCATATTATAAGTGAAAGTTTGTACTCTTACCAACACTATGCAGTTATATAAACTATAATGGCAATTTAAACTTTTGTTTTTATAGTAAGTATATTGTCTTATAAGCTTAATTAATTATTGCTAAAGGTTATCCTATATGCATCATTGGTTGTTTGGTTCATCCAGGTTTAAGATTTAGAGGACCACTTGATTGTGACTCATAGATGCAGGACTTTTTCATATAGCACGTTCCTTTTCCCATGTCCAAACCATCACCGAGTCAACCTTGCTAATTCTGGAATGTTCTGACTCTGGAAACAATGCAAAGCATTTGAGTCGTTACATTTACATTGAAGTCATAGTTGTAAGCTACTAACAGAAAATTATAATCTATCTTGAGGTGGCAAGGAGTTTCCAGACCTGAAATACCTAAGGGTGTCTGCTTTGCCTGAGAATGGGGACGCTAGCATCTGTGAAAAGAGGTGGTAACTTCCATTTCACAAATAGGTTTGGGAAAAAAGTTTTTACAGTGCGCTGAGAAATAGGTTTGAAAATCTAAAGTACATTGAAAATATTGAAAGATAATATCGCTATGTCATTTCTTTGACAATTATTCTCTTTGGACAGCTTTATAAAAAGCTGAATACTCATGTGGCCCTAGTCGGTCTAGAAATCTGGAATGACGAAGATAAAATAAAGATAACCCCAAATGCAAGCTTCACCTTGGAAAATTTTTCTAAATGGAGGGGAAGTATCCTTCCAAGAAGAAAGCATCATGATATCGCTCAGTTAATCACGTATGTATAGAGTTTCCCCTTTGTATGTTAAATGGTATTTAGCGTGGAAACTTTCCAAATCCTTGGCAAAGCAAGCGGTATCTTGGGCTATGGGGTAAGAGGAAGTGGCTTACACAAAGGGGGTAAAAGTTTTAAAAGTATTCAATTGAATCTTATGTTGAATATGCTTTAACTTTTGTTATAAGTGTTTCGTTTTCTTTTCTTTTTTTTTTTAAAGAAAAGCTAACAATTTAATAATGATTCACAAGAAATTTATCTGTTTTGATTGGGTAAACAGAAAGGAAAGACAAATTTAGATAATAGCAAGAGAAATTTTGATTCAACGTTTTAAAAGTCCTGACTGACTTTAAGTCCTAGTGAGGACAAACTTCTTCTTCTTCTTCTTCTTTTTTTTTTTTTTTTAACTCTTATTCATTCTTGAGAGATAGAGAGAAACAAAGCGTGGGTAGGAGAGGAGCAGAGAAAGAGGGAAATAGAATTTAAAGCCGGCTCCAGGCTCTGAGCTGTTAGCACAGAACCCGATGCAGGACTCCAACTCACTGACCGTGAGATCATGACCTGAGCTAAAGTTGGATGCTTAACTGACTGAGCCACCCAGGCATCCCGAGGACAAACTTCTAGGATGGAAAAAAATTGCATATTATATTCTAATTCCACACCTCTACTATCCTGCTGAAATGACTAATAAAAAAGGGGGGGATAAATCTAGTGACTATAAATTATACAAAACTGTTAAGCATATGAGGCATATGAATATGCCTGGAATAGTTTGCTGCTGGAATCAGACAGAAGAAAACAGCAATGAGTAATTTAAAATTATTCAAGTGTTACTTTCTAAGAAGACAGTAGGTGTCATAGGAAATGAGTAGACTGGGTCCTGCCAGAATGAATTAATATTCTGTGTTGGTTGTTTACTACACATGGCACATCAGCCCACAACTCCTTGATTTAAAATAAGTGTGAATTTATGTATCTGGTTCCTTGCATGGTAGGACTGTAGCACAGGGACTGGTTGGTTATCTCTGGCTATATAACTTTCAAGTAGCTAACTTTTTTTTTTCAAGTTAGCCACTTGAAAGTTATATATAACTTTGGGTCTGGACGTCTTACCAGGTGACTAGCTTTCACCTAGAAGAAGTATTGTAGGAGGACCAAGAGAAAGCATTAAGTCTTTTCAGGACCAAATCTTAGAAATTACAGTGTCACTTCTGGTATATTCTGTTGGTCAAGAGCAAGTCATAGATCTATGCTTATTCAAGGGAAGGTACTACACTTGATAGGAAGGCGCATTGGGGGTTATATATGAAGAATACCTACCATAGTTCTTTAATTTTGAAAGGTGAGTTCCAGACTCAAGGGCTCACTGCAGGGTGAGTTTGTTTTGCTTGGAGAAATTTAGTGATTTTTTTTTTCAAGGACTCACAGCTCATAAGTAGTAAGGTAATTTAACTCTTACCAGACTGCCTCCAGGGCCATGCTCAAATTATAGTAAATTCCCATAATTTGAACCAATAGGGTAGAGAGATAAAAATAATAGACAAGATGACAAATGGATAGATATAAATGGCAATCCAGGGGTGCCTGGTTGGCTCAGTTGGTTAAACGTCTGACTTTGGCTCAGGTCATGATCTCACAGTCCGTGGGTTCGAGCCCCACGTCGGGCTCTGTGCTGACAGCTCAGAGCCTGGCTCCTGCTTCAGATTCTGTGTCTCCCTCTCTCTCTCTGCCCCTTCCCCGCTTGCTCTGTCTCTGTCTCTCCAAGTAGAATAAAGACATAAAAAACTTAAAAAAAATAGTAAATGGCAATCCAATATGAAGAGTAGATTTCCTGACTAGACTAGAATAAACAGGATAAAAGTACTAAGAAGATATGATGGAAAGAAATAATTGCCCTTTCATTCATAAATATACCTAACAAATTAACAAAAGGTTATGTCTATACCTAGGCATAACAAGGTAAGAAGCTTGTGGTACATCTATAATCTACTCGCTAAAAGAGGAACCAAAGTAGCTAACTCCATATGGGGGAAGATTTATTTATTATAAATGAGCTGGTAGTGAGAATTGAACCCACTTCAATACAAACTCAAGTATAACTAATTTTATAACATGATTTTTAAAAAGGATATAAATGCCATGAATCTTTAAAAATATCATCTATTATGCAAAATGCCATTTCAAAATAAAAGATACCTGAAAATTTTCCAAAAGAAGTATAAAGTGGAAAGAAATTCTCTAATTTTTCTTATTTTGCATGGCAAAATCAGTACTCTCCATTCTTGATTATGATAAGTGGGAAATATAAGTTCAACTTTCTATGTAAATGCATCTACTAAGGAGATTTTTAAAGTAATACATTCTTTGAAAATTACTAGAGATAAACCAGAGTCAGGATCTTGAACAGATCACAGAATAATAACAAAGGCAGCACATGGAGTCATTGAAAATTGAAAGAAAAACAAAATGAACAGGACTAAAAAAAAAAGAAAGAAATTAAAATTACTAAAACCAAACCAATCATCTCTGCAAATAAATGTAAGTAGCTTAAATTCCTTTTAACAAGTATTTCAATAGCATAAATGCTTCATAAGGCAAATACATTCAGAAGGGGCCCAAATTCCATATCCCACTATAGCTTAAAACAGTGCTAAAAGTGAAAAAAGTAAATGATACAAAAATATACGAGAGTAAAATATAAATTAAAACAAACATATGTGATAACACTAATATTCAAATGTGTACACACACACAATATAATGATAAAAATAGTCCTGTTTATTTCATGCCAGGAGATGAATTCCACAACAAAAACTATAAAATTGTGAATGAGCGATATCAAATATTAAAAATGATTATATCCAGGTGCTTGTATATAACAAGGTGATATGACAACGATTGTACATTAAAAAAAATGCCTAAAGCAAATTCAAAAATCGAAGGAAGTGTTTAAGAGTTACTATTCACAATGTGAGTTTTCTCTGTTAACCATTTAGAGTCCTGGATGAATTTTCTACAGAAAATATCGTTTAGAATCACACATTGTCATATCAATTCTTTTCTTCTTTGCAGAGCAACAAAACTTTCTGGCACAACTGTGGGCCTTGCCTTCATGTCTACAATGTGCTCTCCTTATCATTCTGTGGGCATTGTTCAGGTTTGTTTGAAGATAAATAGTTGGTTCTGCAGTTGAAGTCTGTCAAATGCTAATTTTTCTGAATCATGTAGGTTTTTATTTGTTGTTGTTGATATGACAAATAACATGGATTGAACTTCAAATGTTGAAACTATCTTGCATATCCAGTATAAACCAAGCATAACCATAAGGTATTATCTTTTTCATATGTTGCTGGATTCAACACACTAACATATCTTGATGATTTCTATATTCTGTTAATCCTGAGGGATATTAGCCTGTAGTTGTCTTTTCTTGTTTTTTGTTTTTCAGGTTTTGTTATTAGGACAAATATCAGGGTAAATCTGGCCAAACAAAATGATATGTTCCCAAATCTTCAGTTTTCTGGGATGTTTTAGTAAAATTGGTATTATTCCTTCCTAAAATGTTTGGTACGATTCATCAGTAAAACTATATGGGTCTGACATTTCTTTATGGAAAGATTTTTAACTACAAATATAATTTCTGACATAGATACAGGCCAATTCAGGTTATTGATCTTTTCTCAAATGAGGGTAATTTTTGTCTTTAAGGAAAGTGTTTATCTTATTTAAGTTGGCTTAAATTTGTTGATGATAGTCCTTTATTATCCTTTTTTTATATCTGTAGAATTTGTAACAATGTCCTCTCTCATTCATGATATTAGCAATTTGTCTTTTTCTTATGAACTCACTAAAGACTTACTAATTTCATTGATTTCAAAGAAATAGCTTTTGCTTTATTAACGTTCTCTCTGGTTTTCTTGCTTTCAGTTTCATTCATTTTTGTTCTTGTCTTGATTATTGAATTTCTTTTGCTTTCTCTGCTTTGTTATTCTTTTCTATTACCTAAGGAACAGTGTTAGATTATTCATTTGAGGCTTTTCTCTTTTTCAAATATAAACATTTAGTGCATAAATTCCCTACCATGCACTGCTTGACTGCATCTGTGATATTTGGATATGTGTGTTTTCATTTTCATTCAGTTAAAAATATTTTCTAACTCCTTTTTTATCTCCTTTTTGACTAATGTACTATTTAGAAGTATAGTATAATTATTACTATTATGATTTTTTTAAGTTTCATTATATTATGATCTGTATATTCATTTGCTAGGGCTTCCATAACAAAATACCCCAGGCTGTATGGCTCAAACAACAGAAATGTATTTTGTAAGAATTCTGGAGGCTAAAAATCCAATATCTAGGTGTTGGTAGGTTTGGTTTCTCCTGAGGTTTCCCACATTGGTTTGCAGATGGCCACCTTCTTGCTCTGCCCTCATATGGCTTTTCTTCTGTGCACACATCCCTTCCTCTTCAGTCTTATTGGATTAGGGGCCCACCCATATATTCTCCTTTAACCTTAGAGGCCCTTTCTCCAAATACAGTCACGTTGAGAGTTAAGATTTCAATACATGAATAAGAGTGTAGGGGGTGGCCACAATTCAGTTCCTAATAGTCTGGAGCATACTTAGTAGAATTTCAATATTTAAAAATTTTTTAACGTTTGCTCTTGGTCAATACTGCATATGAACTTGAAAAAGAATATCTTCTGCTGTTACTGAATGGAGCATTCCATAAGTGGTAATTATGCCAAGTTAACTTACACTATTCAGTTCTGTTGAATAGTTTAATAGAGTGGTTAAGTATCCAAGTATAATTGTACATTTGTCTATTTCTTCTTTCAGTTCTACAAGTTTTTACTTCATGTATCCTGAAACTCTATTGTTAAGCAAATACACAAATAGAGTTGCCATGTCTTTTTGGAGAATTAATCCATTGTTATTTGATGTTCCTCTTTTTTTCCTGAAATATTCCTGTTCTGAAGTCTGCTTTGTCTGATATCGTTAGAGTGACTCCAACATTTTGTGGTTAAAGTTTGCTTGATGCAACCTTTTCCTTATTTTTACTTTTAGCATATATTTTATCTATATTTAAAAGTTTCTGGTATATAGTTGGGTTTTACTTTTTATCTAACCCAATGATCTCTGTCTTTTATTTCATATGTTTAAGTCACTTATGTGTAACATAGTTGTTGATATTGTTAGACTAAAAGCTTCAATTTTTTTCTAGTTGTTTTCTATTCCATCTAGTCTATTTTTTCTGCCCTCTTTAGGATTGAAGGTTTTTAAAAATAATTTCTTTTACTTTCATTATTGGCTTTTCACTGTTAACCTTTGTTTGCTTATTTTTAATGGTTGCCCTGGTTTATTATATACCTTCGTTTGTTGTTTTTTTTTAACATTGAAATAATACTAAGCTGCATCACTTGTAGTATAAGGATGTTACAAGAGTATACCTCTAATTATTCCCTTCCATTTTTTGTGCTATTTTTATCATATGTTTAACTTTACATATATTATAAATACACAATGTATTGTTACTAATTTTTATTAGACAGTCAGCTTTCAGCGCAATTTAAAATAAGAAAAAAATTGTAACACCTGGGTGGCTTAGTTGGTTAAGTACCCAACACTTGATTTAGGCTCAGGTCATGTTGTCATGGTTTGTAAGACTGAACCCTCTGTTGGGCTCTGTGTTGACAGCATGGAGCCTGCTTGGGGTTCTCTCTTTCCGTCTTTCTCTTTCCCTCTCAAAATAAATAAGCAAGCATTTAAAAATAATAAAATAAAATAAAAATAGTTATTATGTTTATCTAATCTTTATATACACTCACCTTTATTTCATTCTCAGCAGTCTCTATTTCTTTGTAGTTTCTAGCTGGCATAATATTTTTTTATTTCTTCTCAAAGATTTTTAAAAAATATTTCCTGTAATATGCTGTGCTGTCAATGAAATTTTTCGTTTCTTTCAGATGACTTCATCTTTATTTTTTGTATATATTTTCACTGGGTTTATAATTCTGGGTTAATAATGTTTTTTTCTTTCAGTACTTCTAATAATTTCACTTCACTGCCTGCTGGATTATGGGGTTCCTGATGAGAAGTCTGCTGTAAACTTGATCTGTGTTGCTCTGAAATGTATCTGTTTGTTTTGTACTTCAAGATTTTCCCTTTCTTTTTAATTTTCTTCTGTTCAATTATAATTGTGGTATAGCTGAGTGGAGTTTGAGAGAAACGGGTAATATATCACACTTAGTATTCCTTCAGCTTTCTTCAATATTCCTTCAGACCTGTTGGACCTGGGGCTTGTATCTGTGATTAATTTTGAAAAATTCTGGGCCATTACTTCTTCAAATATTTCTTCTATTTTATTCTCCTTTTTTCTTCCAGGGACACAAATTCCTATATCTGTGATGATTCTATATTGCTCCTTAAAACTTGTAATGCTCAGTTCTGCTGTTTGTTTTCTTTTTTATCCTTTTTTCACTTTGTGTTTTCATTTGGGTAATTTTTGTTGAACTGTTAAGTCCCGTGATTATTTTCTCAGCTATTCCAAATCTACTGTTAAGCTTGTTGAAAATATCATTCATCTCAGTTACCATCTTTTTCATTTCTAATATTTCCATTTGTGTTTTTCTTATGGTGCCCAGCTCTGTTGAAATTTCTCAACCAGACTTGTGTGTTATTCATCCTTTCTACTGGAGCTTCTTCCATATGAATCATAGTTATTCTAAAGTATCACCTGATAGTTCTAACATCTGTGTCAGATATGAGTCTGGATATGTTGATTGACAAGGTAGGGCTTTCCCTTCCTTCCTTCCTTCCTTCCTTCCTTCCTTCCTTCCTTCCTTCCTTCCTCTCTTTCTCTCTTTCTCTTTCTTTCTTTCTGATGCTTTATTTTTTTTCTTTTTGTTGAAAGTCAGACATCCTGTGAAAGGCATTATCTGAGGGGTGTGTACGTGTACATGTGTGTGTGTAATTTTTCCTCAACTGGAAATCATCACTTCTTTCCATTTGCTCGGCTTCTTGAGTAAGGTTTGAATCAACCTAGCAGGAGGTGAGTTGGGTTTGGGATTTTGTTGTTGCTATGACTATGCTCAGTTCAGCACAGGCTTTAAATTCCTCTCACATTATTTTGTGTTTAGGGGAAAGGCTGGTTTTTCAGAGAGTTTTTCTCAATGAGTGGTTCCTACTCATCTTTAGGTCTTTACTGGATCCCCCAGAGAGTCTCTTTTTGCTGTAGGCTCTCTCCTCTCAATAGGTTGTTGTTATTTGTTACTGGATGATGGGTAGATTTTTGGTGGGCAGAGGGCATTTTCTTCTTTCTTGCTAAGCCTCAGTCTTTGATAGATCCTGTGTCCTGTAGTGTACATCCTTTTAGTGCTCCTGCTCCACTGCCAGGTGGCAGAGACCTCTAATTGACATAGCCCAGCATGTATTCCTGCCCTTCCTTCTCCTTCCTCCTAGGGGTAGAAGCTTTTGGTGTGTTTTATTTTCCTTCCTGTTCCTTTTTTATAGTTGCACTGAGACTTTACCAGTGCTCTAGGTTATAGGATTTGTTCCTTTCTCTCCCAGAAGCTTAAGCCCTTCGTTTAGGTCTAGGACTAGAGTAAGGCAAGTGAGACATTCAGTTCACCCTGAACCTCATCATGTTTACTCCAAAACAGAGAGAGGAGAATGATCTTAGAGTTATTTCATGCCTTTTCTATTCCTCTCCCCAAAGCCCATACTATGGGGAAGACTTTCTCAGAGCTTTCACTTGGTGAAGTCTGTGTGGAGAAAAACCCATGAATAGGTGGGAATTCCCACCTATATCTGAAGTGCCCACATTTTGTGTATTTCCTTACTGTACAACACACACTTTAACTTTCTGAGTTTTAAGATTATTTTATATGAGTTATTACTGGCATCGGCAATGTCTGTTCCAGGTAAACAGGTATTCATGTCCTGACTTTCCCTGTACTCACCAGCCTACCTTTCCTTAGATTTCATTTTGTTTGTTGCCTTGTGACCTCAGCTCTGGATGAGTTCTAGAAAATTGTGAATTGATGGTCCAGGGTCTTTATTTATTGTAAGTTTGGGAGTGATGCTCTTTCCAGCTTTCTACAATGTGGTGGTAAGGAACAGAGATGGGAGTTTTCTTTTGACTTTGTCTGGTTTTCATCTTAGCCAGGTCCTGGGTCTCAAAAGCAAAACTTTCTTAGGGATTTTTTTCCATCCTTCCCACAGCAGTAAAATTTTGCTTTCTATTTTTTGCAGATCTTTTGAGGAATAGTTTTGGGACCCTCCCTCAGTAGGAGGAAACATCAGTTAATATTAATATAGGATCCTGGGCTCAGCTCAAGAGCATTGTCTCTTGTGTCAGGAGTAGAGGGTGTGTGTGTGTGTGTGTGTGTGTGTGTGTGTGTGTGTGCTTAAACCTATTCCTTAGCCATGTTGGGTCTTCAGTTCTACCTTAGGTTGTCAGAGATTACTATTTCTCTCCCCAGTGACTTTAGGCTTCTGCTCATTAAAGGAGAAGGGTCTGGATATGATTTCATGCTCTTTTTCTTACAGCAGTTTCTACTTTACTCCTTCTGGACTGCTTCCCCAAGACAAGCTCTTTCTGTTCTACTACCTGGCTCATGTGTGCCATGAGCTCCATGGGGAGGTCCTTGGAGAAGACTCTCTAACTATGTGCAAAGCCCCCTTGTTTCAGAGGTTCTACAGATTCTATACTCTGACACTGGCCCATCCTAGGCCTTTAGCAACTCATTTAAGAAGTTAAATGAATTATTTCCCCACTTGTAGGATACCTGGCATCTCCTCTATGCTTTGCTAGAGATACATCAGTTCCATCTGTCCTTGGAGGGCCTATTTTTAGGTTTCAGTTTCTGTGCATGTCCTGTAACCACAATTGACTGATAGATTCAAGGACAATTATAATTAAGTTTATCTGGCTAGTCCTTTTTGTTAGTACAGGAATAATGCTCTTCCCAGCTTTCTTCATTCTAGGTGGAACTGAAATATATTTATATATATATATATCTCTAATATATCCTATGAGTCTGGGTTTGTGATAAGCTTCATGAGATGAACAGAGGAAGTAAAGAATGCATTTTCTAACCTGAAAGAGTTTACCATAAAATTGGAAGAGAAACTGGACCACATAAGCAATATTTAATATTGTATGATAGTAGAATTGAAAATTGTAGTAGGAATCCAGAGGAGAGAGTCATTGATGAAACTTAATGTGGTCAGGAAAACTTCCTTTAAAATAAACTTCAAAGGGTGGGTAGGATTTAGAAAGGGGGAAGAGAAAATGGAGTTCATTCCAAAGGAAAGAAACATTTCAGTTATGAGAATAATTATTTAAGGAAGATACTATAAGTTTAAAGGGACCTCAAATAAGGCAATCTGGAAAGTCTAAACACTTTTACATTTTTCGTAATTATTTTGGTTTGTTTTTGTCCTCATCTTACTAAATACCAAGGTTTACCAGGTTTATCTTGACAGAATGATACAATATCAGGAATTGTAAGTATGAACTTTTCATCTCACACAGGTGCTCCTTGTTTGCCTGTCTTATACCATGCCTTATGGATGGATCTCCTTATTTGGTTCTTTGACATGAAGTAGATAAGGAAATCAGGTGTCTGTGGGTGGCTGTGATTGGCAGATTTCTGTCTCCCCTGTGGGAAATTAAAACCTTCAATGATTCTCTAGTGATGTTTTATTGCTCTTGAAAAACCTGGAGCTCCCAGTCCAACACTTCAAATCAGAAATAATCTGGTCATGAAGTTGGCTACTGGCTGGACTTCATTCAATGGGGCAAGTCTAGAACTGACTGATATCTAGCTTAACAGTAACAGGATTGAGAGAGCTACCAATGGTACTAAAGTCCTAGGTTAACAAAAACTTTTGGATCCCTATTTGCTAAACATATCCAAGACCTTCAGTCAAATTAGAAGGTATTGAAGAACAAGCCAAGGGGAAGGAGATAGATCAGTTTTAAACAATTCTGATTCTCTATCATTTTTGAAGACATTTTCCCACTACTTCTCATGGCAGGAGGCTACAAAAATGTTTCTCATTGTAAATATTTCCTATTTACAAGAATAAAGGGCAAGCAGTGTGCCCTGTGATGGGTATTCAGTAACTAAGTTGTGTCTGTGTCTGTGTGTGTGTGTGTGTGTTCGTGTGTGTGTGTGTTCGTGTGTGTGTGTGTATGTGTGTGTGTGTGAGAGAGAGAGAGCAGGGGGAGAGGAAAAGGTAGGGAGAGAAAGGGAGATGGGGATTAGTGAAAAATCTGAAGCTAAAATCATTCTATGGACCCCACATACAAGAACTATTTAATTATACCCTGAGTGATCATTTCTTTTACAAACCAGAGGATCTGTTTCCCTATTCTTGCCCTTAGGACCACAGTGACAATGTGCTTAGAGTAGCAGGAACAATGGCCCATGAAATGGGCCATAACTTTGGAATGTTTCATGACTCCTATGTTTGCAAGTGCCCTTCTACAATATGTGTGATGGACAGAGCACTAAGGTGAGGCTTTTTGGAAAGATGCTTTATATCCCTGTTTTTGGTTCACTCTGAACTGTGCTATTCTTTTATGTCTTTGGCAACACATTCAGGTTTTCCAGTATCAAATAGCATACTCATGAATGAATACCTATACTAAGCCACCTTATCCCTCATCTATATGCAATTTTTTCCATTAACTAAGACATCGTTTAAACATATTATATCATTGCTGTTAGGGTGACTTGACATTTTTAAATTCATATTATCTACATTAGACCTGGTTTCAGAAAGTAATTGGTATTTATCAAATTCTCAACAAATTCAGATTGGGCAGTGGTAGGGAAAAAATTCTAGGGGAGAAATCTAATTAGAGAAGAATGTTCTCACAGGAGAATGAAGAGATTATGCATTCCTGCCTTGTCTAAGAAAAGTTGCCTTGGAATTTTATCCTTAAAAATCCCACAGTCCCTTTCATATATGTATTTCCTCTCTTCTACTTCCCTTTCCCAGCTCACTCAATGTAGGGTTCCATAAAATAGCATTATGGCAACATCTCCCCCAGATACTACTTCGTTCTTAAACCTCATCTTTATTTGTGAAATGAAGACATTCCATCAAAAGTAATTCATCTGGAACGCTCATATGGCTTATTTGGTTAAGTGTCCACATCCTGATTTAGGCTCAGGTCATAATCTCAGTCTGTGAGGCAGAGCCTTGAGTCAGGCTCTGCACAGACAATGTGGAGCCTGCTTGGGATTCTCTCTCTCCCTCTCTCTCTGACCTTCCCCCTCTGGTGCATGAGCATGCATGAACTCTCTCTCTCAAAGTAAATAAACTTTTTTAAAAACGTGATTCCTCTGAAGGAAATGAATTCTTAGACATATAAATAAACATGACTTTACTACCTTTAAGACTTCACAACCAAAATGACCTAAAGCTGAATAAGATTATCTGGATAAGTCAGTAGCATCTATTTTTTTATCTTTAAGATCTGACCACATTTTTTCATTAAAGCTGGAGGTATTTGGGGACACATGGGTGGGTCAGTCAGCTGAGCGTCCAACTTCAGCTTAGGTCATGATCTCACGGTTCATGGGTTTGAGTCCCTCATAGGGTTCTGTGCTGATACCTCAGAACATGGAGACTGTTTCAGATTCTGTGTCTCCTTCTCTGTCTTCCCCTCCTCCACTTGTGCTGTGTGTCTTTCTGTCTCAAAAATTAAAAAAACATTAAAAATTAAAAAAAAAAAAAGATGTGTTTGTGTCCATCTGTAAGGGCTCATTCAAGCACACGAATGAGCTCATGATTTAGCAATTAGACACTGGATTGGATTTCATCTTTTGGGGCAGGTTTGGGGGTATATCATCCATAGTGTGTGACATTGTGCCCTTCATGCTCAGCACGACTGTGTTCCATTCTCTTTTTTCCTTGTCTTCACAGCTTCTATATTCCTACAGACTTCAGTTCCTGTAGCCGCATCAGCTATGATAAGTTCTTTGAAGATAAATTATCAAATTGCCTCTTCAATGTTCCATTGCCTACAGATATCGTATCTACCCCAATCTGTGGGAACCAGTTGGTAGAAATGGGAGAGGACTGTGATTGTGGGACTCCCGAGGTACCATCAAGTACTTTATGTTGTGTTTTTTTTAATGTTTATTCATTTATTTTGAGAGAAAGAGCATGAGTGGGGGAGGAGCAGAGAGAGAGACAGAGAGAATCCCAGGCAGGCTCCGCACTATCAGCGTGGAGCCCAACATAGGGCTTGATCTCACAGTTTGTGAGACCTGAGTCAAAATCAAGAGTCAGATATTTATCCAAATGAGCCACCCATGTGCCCCCAACTAAGTACTTTCTAAAATGATCTGGTATATTTTCTAATTGCTAAAAAGATAAACCGTAAACCTGTATTAAGCAGGTTCACTCTGAAATTGTGTGTTTCTATAATTTTGCATATGTTCAGGACAGACTTTCTAACAATGCTGCATTGTTTTAAGCTTCATTGCTTAAAAACCTTCCTAATTTTCTTCTTAGGGTTCCTTCTCCATTCCCTTTTTTTTTTTTTTTTTGTTAAGAACAATCAACAACAGAGTTTTGTATTTTCTTCCTTCCCTTTCTGGCAGAAATATTTAATGGTTCCTATGTGCCTATGACCTACTGAGCAGTTACCTTAGGCACAGCACTGTGATCTTGCTCAGAAAGTGTAAATAGCTTGCACAGGGTCGCAGAGCTGGTGAAGGGAGGAGCCGAGGTGTGGACCCAAGTGTTTGTTTCAGCAGTCCCAGAACCACCCTGCACTTGGATTTAGTTCTTTCCTTTGTGGCTTAAGAGTTTTTACCATTAGTACTTCTGGCTTGATCCCTCTTGATATGACAACCAGGCGTATGAATGGGACCCTTGCCCCCATTTTATTAACACTTATTATGAGCGACGTTCAACCCCTCGAGGAGTCAGCTCTTCAGTAACTTAAAATATGACCACAAATGTATTCATTCTGTAAGAAAGCAGAATCTTTCCAAGATGGTGTGTATATTTGAAATAAGGGTGAGAGTTTTAACCCTAAAAAGTTGTAACTCTAAATGTATCTTAGGGATACTAAGCAGCTCTAAGAGAAATTTTCTGAAGTAGGAATTTCCCCAAAGCCTCACACGGGTGCCTGATTTCTTAGAAGCAAGGTGGGGAGAGCAAGACAAAGTCTATCGCTTAACACAGAGTTGGCTTAAGTGTCAAAATGGGATAAAGAACAATACTTTTAGCTCTATAGTATATGCCCTGGAGATTAAATTAACTGCTGGGTGGGTGCAAAGCTGATGAGGTCAACTAATTATGTTTTTAATTATTCAAATAAATTTTATTTTAAAAGACTGTTCTTTTCCCTTTTGTTTTCACTCATATTTTACCAAAAGTAGACCATCTTCAGTACAATCATGGGAGGTTGAGCAAACTAGAAGAAACATTCAAATTGAAGAAAGAAGGTGTCAGTAACATTCAGGTCATAACAAATCACCAGTGGCTCCAAAATCTGGTTTTCTAGTGTTAAACTTTGTTCTTTTGTTTTTGTATTCTCCTGAAAATTATATTTTGAGTGTACCAAAGTAGGGTTTGTGTGATGAAAAAATTATATTATGAATTTGTATGAAACAAGAGCAAATATTTGAGGCCAAAACCAGCATTTCACATTTGTTTCCGGCATTTCTTAGGAATGTACCAACATTTGCTGTGATGCTAAAACTTGTAAAATCAAAGCAAGTTTTCAGTGTGCATTAGGAGAATGCTGTGAAAAGTGCCAGGTAAGATTATTATTTCATTCTATTTTAATAGTTATATATACTGTTTATTTTTCTATATTAAAAATCTCCAAGATTACGTTGAATGAAATAACAGAGGTCTAGTTTTCTGTCTACACAGTAAGGCTGCCTACCATTTATAAATGTGTGCTTTACAAACACAGGCCCCAACAACCCTTTGAGTTAGATATTATCATCTCATTTTGCTTTTGAGGGAACAGAGGCTCAGAATAGAGAATGTGCAAAATAATAGGGTCACTGAATTGGTAAACTCCAAGTACAATCAGTTCCAATGGCAATGCTGTTCCCACCTGCCACCGCTTCTGATCCAAGGACCTTCTTGCACCAAACCTCTTAATTGGTTGCATATTTATTTAATAATGGCTTTGTGTAAAAGCTTTTATTTTAAATAATTTGAAGTTTCCCCTATCTTGAAACCTAGAAGTCATTTCAGGGTGAAATTCTTAGAAAACTGACAAGTGAGGATTCTGTGTCATATTCTCTGTGGGCCTTGTTGCCTTTCCTTTTAGGTTCAAGTTTAGAATTTTACACTCTATTGTTGCATAAGATTCTCTATTATGATTATTTGTTTGTGTGTCTATTTCCTTAGTTAGATTGACTCCGAAGAACAGGGGACTGATTTGTCCTCACCTAGCACAGAGTTTCATACATTTTAAATGCTCAAAAACTGTTCATGGAAGGAATGTGTAGAATGATAACGTACCAAATTGCAGGTAGTATTGGGGAGAGATTTGTTTCTTTTAATATCAGAGGGAAAGGAAAGAAATAAAGGAGGCCAAAAGAAAGAAAACATGAGAACATAAATAGTATTCAAAAAGTGTTGAGTTAGTGCTATTTGATAGAGACTGTGGAAGACTAAAAAAATAAAGTAGTCTCTGACTTCAAAGAACATGCTGTTTCTTGAGGGTAATGACATACATACCTGAAACAGATAAAAATACCATGCATGATTCAATGCCCAGGTAAACATTATGAAGATATATGCCCTTTGTGCAACTTACGTTTTCACTTAACTTTCAGAATGACTCTGTAAAGGCAATATTCAAAAGGGAATTGGGTTTTCAGAGTGATGAAGTCCGTTTCCAGCACCCAGCCCCTGGCAGAGCCAAGATCCAAACCCATATCTTCCAAATCCAAATGTAAATCTCTTCCCACCCTGTGCAGAAAGGAAGGATGGCAGTGTGCACTGAGGAAGTCAGAGGAGGCTACATGGAAAATGAGACTGTCACTAGTCTGAAAGTAGTGTGTAGATTTTTAGATAGCCGACCGAAAAAAAATGTTCCCAGAAGAAGATGCTGTGGGAAAGAATAAAGATGGAACAGGAGGTATAAGCATGTCTCATGTGACAGCTGGGAAGAAAGCTAGTCTGGCTGGAGCAGTGGGGGTTGAATTTGGAGGGTCTTGTATGCTTCTATTAAACTTTGGATTCCATTCTGTCATCAGTGTAAAGATATTGTAAGTTTTCTGATGATAGGGAAGCACGCCTGCTCAGGTCACCTAGGGAAAGATATGCCTGCAGTGTCCATGCAGCCTTCCTAAGATATGCATCAATGGCAGAATCGGCTTGGCCAAGATCTCTCTGAGGAAGCAAGGGCAAGATTTGCAGTAATAGACTGTGATGCAGTTAATACATCAAATGTGCATCAGGCTATTTCTTCTCTGCAATAATTCACTTCGTAGGAAGAAGTGAGTTGAAAAGAAATATTTGAGCATACAATTAAAGGAATTCATTCATGTTAGGAAATGTGATGCCTGGGAAAGTCTCAGAGTGTGCTGAGCTGTTGCTCATAAACTTACTTTCTTTAATACAGAAGATTCACTTCATCAATAAATCTCTGAAGTTGCAGGTTTAAATCTTGAAAATCTTGATAAAGATGCATTTGGTAAAGGAAAAAGTAAATTCCTTCTTTGCATTTAAGATGAGGCTTGATTTTCTTCTGTATTTTTCTCATTGATATTTCTATATGGTTGCACTACAAATTCAGAAATATTGATTACTTAAAGACTCAGGCCTTTGGGCAAAGTCAATAGAAGTGATATAATAGGAGATGTCTTTAGCTTATACAGTGCAAATGTAAGCTAGGATAGCATCATTCTATCTTGCTGAAAGGCAACTACCTTGCCCCAAAAAAGGCCAAAAGGAAAATGTTATTTGAATTAATTTGAGATATTAAGGTAAGTCAGGTAGGGAAAAAAAACCAAACTTCTCTTCCCATTTATTTCCCTGCAGATTAAAAAGCCTGGTGCAGTGTGCAGACCAGCAAAAGATGAGTGTGACCTGCCGGAAATGTGTGACGGTAAATCTGGTATTTGCCCTGATGATAGATTCCGAGTCAATGGCTTCCCTTGTCAAAATGGGAAGGGCTACTGTTTGATGGGGGTGTGCCCCACGCTTCAGGAGCAGTGCACCGACCTGTGGGGACCAGGTAAGATTGCAGGCCCTATGTTGCTGTCATTCCTGCCTCCCTTTCTGCACACACAAGGAAAAATCATATTATAATGTGCAGCAGTGTTTAATCATGGCCAAAGTAGTCTTCTGTCCCAATCTTCTTTCTTAGAAATGGTGCATCTGCTCAGAAATCTGGGTAAGTGCATTTTTAAGACATATGGTCAATTTGGGGATTGCTAGATTCAGCAAATAAAAATAAGGAGGGCCCAGTTAAATTTTAATTTCAGATTAACAATGTTTTTTAGCATCAATATGTCTCATGAAATATTTGAAGTAGACTTATACTAAGAAAACTTGGTTTATCTGAAATTCAAATTTAACTGAGTAAAGCAGGAAGGAACATCCAATGGGATAAAGACAGTCTCTTCAACAAATGGTAGAACTGGGAGAACTGGAGAACTGGACAGCAACATGCAAAAGAATGAAACTGGACCACTTTCTTACATCATACACAAAAAATAAATTCAAAATGAATTAAAAGTCTAAATGTGAGACTTGAAACCATAAAAATCCTAGAGGAGAACACAGGCAGTAACCCCTCTGACATTGGCTGTAGCGGCTTCTTTCTAGGTAAGTCTCTGGAAGTAAGGGAAACAAAGGCAAAAATAAACTGTTGGGACCTCATCAAAATAAAAAGCTTCTGCATAAAGAAGGAAGCAATCAACAAAACTAAAAGGGAATCACCGGAATGAGAGAAGATATTTGGAAATGGCATATCTGATAAAAGGTTAATATCCAAAATACATAAAGAACTTATAAAACTTAACACCCAAAAAATGAATAATCCGATTAAAACATGGGTAGAAGACATGAATAGACTTTTTTTTCCAAAACAGACATCCAGATGACCAACAGACACACGAAAAGATCTCAACATCACTCATCATCAGGGAAAGACAAATAAAAAATTATAATGACCTCATACCTGTCAGAATAGCTAAAATCAACAACACATGTCTTATATATAAAAATATATATACATATATATGTATATGTATACACACACACATATGTATACACACACACAGTGAAATATTACCTAGCCATCAAAAAATGCAATCTTTCCATTTACAACAATATGGATGGGGCTAGAGAGTATAATGCTAAGTGAAATAAGTCATTCAGAGAAAGACAAATACCATATGATTTCACTCATATGTGGAATTTACATGTTCCATATACAGGAGCCATGTGAATCTCTGTATCGTTCTAATTTTAGTATATGTGCTGCTGCAGCAATCACACTCACATGTGGAATTTAAGAAACAAAATAAAAAGAAAAAAAAGGAGATGAACCAAGAAACAGACTCTTGACTAAAGAGAACAAACTGATGGTTACCAGAGGGGAGGTGGGTGGGGGCATGAGTAATATAAGTGACAGAGATTAAGGAGCACACTTGTGATGAGCACCAGGTGTTGTATGGACGTGTTGAATCACTATATTGCATACCTGAAACTAATAGGACAAGTATGTTAGCTACCTGGAATTAAATAAAAACTTAAAGAAAAAAAAACAAATTTAGCCGGGTATCATGTACTTTATCTGGAAACCCTACTCAAGATCCTTCTCAGATGAGTACCCCCCTAGAAGTGTGTGTGTGTGTGTGTGTGTGTGTGTGTGTGTGTGTGTGTGTGTGTGTGTGTAGAGGTGGCAAGGGTGCTGGGAGATGGGCAGAGTACAAGGAAAGGGAGAGCAAAGAGAAGAAGGGCTGTGGGAATGCAGAGGAGCAATTTGGGAGAGCCAAAATCTCTTAAATGTTCATTTTGTCCCTAATACCGGGATTTTAGAAGACATAGTCTCTGATTACACCATAAAAAATAAGCTGAAAATAAAAGCATAAATTAACAATCTCCAAAACTATAAATTAAAACTTTAGCTGTGCCAAACAGACTGATCAGAAAGACAATTTTAAAGATATAAATTCTTTGGACATCCTGCATATAATGTCCATTGTGCCTGTATATTTAATTTTCATACCCTCCTCTGCAACACCTCCAGATTCTTACCTAAGTGGCTGAAAGACTTTTTCAAACAGAAAACACAGATTCCTAAAAATACTTGAAGAGGGCTGTCACATGCCACAACTTTTCATAATCCCTAAAAATATACATAAAACAAGGTAAAGGAAAGCAACAGCAATCACTGATTTACAATATATTCAGTAAAAAAAAAAAAAGAAAAAGAAAAAGAAACCTGGGAAATAAATGGACTAGAACTTAGAAAAACTCCTAAACAAAACCCTTTGGATCAGGCAAGGGGGGCTGAGACATAGTTTGAGAATGCTTGATAAGACTGGTACATCAGGAAATGTGCTGACCCCTGGAATCTGGCCTCATCAAGCCTCCTGATTACAGGTCAGGCAGACGCAAATGCTAAATTACAGATGGACACAGAGATGATTTTGCAGGTTAAAGAAAGATGGCTTCCTTGACTCACTTCAGTATATAACAGAAACCTGGGAAAGGAAACTTCAGCACACAGGTGAAGGTCTGAGAATCCCCTTTAGTATCTGGTGATAAATCTCTGCAATAAATACTTTTACATGGTCCTTTTGCCTGACCCTTCGCTATCTGCCTCCCCTACAAATCTGTAAATTTCCCAGTACCTGGACACCATGTATTTTGTTCACAACTGTGTTCCCAATAGGTCCTAACACACTCTCTGACTTTAGTAAATGTTCAAAATTATTGACCCAATGTGGAATATATTTATCTGATATTGGAACAGGGAAGATCTTTAAATAACACATTTAGAAGCAGCCCTTATAAAAGACCAGAGAAGCAGATTTGGCTAAATAAAACTCCAAATTTTGTAATTCATAAGGGCTCATCAATTTATTTCAAATTAATTTTTAAAGTTTGAAAAGTCTATAGCAAAATAAGGAGGTCTTGAGATCACTATTCAATATCAAATTATATCTTTTTTTTAAATTTTTAATATTTCACTTATTATGTCTGAGAGAGAGAGAGAGAGAGACAGCATGAGCAGCGGACGGTCAGAGAGAGAGAGAGATACAGAATCTGAAGCAGGCTCCAGGCTCTGAGCTAGCTGTCAGCACAGAGCCTGATGCAGGGCTCAAACCCACGAAGCATGAGATCATGACCTGAGCCAAAGTTGGACACTCAGCTGACTGAGCCACCCAGGTGCCCCAATATCAAATCATTTCTATAAATCAGTTGCAGTTCCAAGTATTAAAAATGTGACCCGGGCATTAATATGCAATTTGTCATAAAGAAGGACAAACATCTAAAGAACATGAAAATCATTTTAACTCACTAGCAAGAAATATGAAGTACTGACACATTCATTGGTCAGGATACCTAACTATAGTAAGAAATATGAATGAAAAGTTGATTCCTTCGACATTTGACAAATTGGCAAAGGAGGCTCAGTGTCAGTAAAGCAGTGATAAAATACCTAGTTTTATAGTATGGTAAGAACATGAGTTAGCATAGTCTTCCCAGGAAGAATTGGAAAAATATGTGTACAATCTAAAAAGACAATGCACTCCTTTCCCTAGCAATTGTATTCAGGAATATTTGTTTATAAATGATTTTCAGCTAGCACTTTAAAAAATCATAATGGAGGGGCGCCTGGGTGGCTTAGTCGGTTAAGCGTCCGACTTTCGCTTAGGTCATGATCTCACGGTTCGTGGGTTCGAGCCCCGCGTCGGGCTCTGTGCTGACTGCCAGCTCAGAGACTGGAGCCCGTTTCAGTCTGTGACTCCCTCTCTCTCTGACCCTCCCCTGCTCACGCTGTCTCTCTCTCTCTCTCTCCTAGAAATAAATAAAAAAACATTAAAAAAAATCATAATGGATAATTGGGAAACATCTCAAAGTCCAAGAATAAGCATTAGTCAAAGAAAATTATATAGTATTTATCCAATGTAAGTTTTTAGCCATGATACTGAAGAATATATAGTGACTGGGAAAGGGACATATTGTTAATTGGGAAGTGTATAAATGATATATTCCACAATATTAGCAGCAAGAGCTCTGAAGCTTGGGATTAGGAATTTGCTTTTCCTTATTATCCATGTCTAATTATTCACTTTTTTCAGGCTAGATATTTTATTAAATAACAAGGAGCCTATAAATGTTACTAAGACCAAACGATTAAGAAAATATGATAATAAAACTTATTTTATCATCTTGGACATTGAAACATGAAGGTCGTTTAAAATGATTTGAGTTACAGAAAAACCCAAAGGTTAAGGCACTTGGCCAAGGTCACACAGCAGCAACTTAGCTCCTGAGCCCTGAACCACTGTATTCTATTGCTCATCTGATGGAGCTGAAAGATTACATGAGAAATGAAATGTGTGATGCACAAAACAGTTTGACTAAGCATTGTAAGAAATGGTAACAGTAGCAAATATTACCAGGAGAGCATTCCAATGTCTGTGGGCTGTTAATATAATGATTGTGGCTCTCTTAATTAATCTTCATATTTAGATGGATTTTTCTTAATCTATAGCAAGTCAGCCATATTTCCACATATTTAGATGACCATTATTCAGAAATTAAATACTTAAAAGATTATTTTAAATTCTAACCAGCTTTCTTAATAACAAATTATTGCAGCCTGTATTTCTGACAACGGTCAATGGGAGTATGCCCTAATAGTACTCCTCATGCTATAGATTTCATTAATTTTGTATCTCATGAATGCTTCGTAGCACTGAACCTCTTCTCTCTTTTATTTTCTAATATGTCCCTGCTGACCATGCGTGGTTCCAGGGACCAATGTTGCAGATAAATCGTGTTACAGCAAGAATGAAGGTGGGTCAAGGTATGGGTACTGTCGCAAAGTGGACGACACACACATTCCCTGCAAAGCAGCGTAAGTGGCCCTGTTATTTGAATCTTCCTGCTCCACAGATTAGGCAAATCACTCTCTCCCAGAGGCACATTCTGATTCATTCCAATTAAAGACAAAGTGAACTTAGACATCATCCATTTGATACACATTCATTGGGTGACTGTTATGTGCTATGGTTTTAGGCTAGGGACTGAGTTTTAAAAGACAAATAAGAAATGATCTCTTTTTTCCAGTCCCTCTGGCAGGTGCTTCAGATGACATTGAGTACAATTGTTACGTAGAGTGAATGTTTGGATGAGGCATGCAGCAGTGAGTAGGCCTGGCTGGAAATCTATTATTCATGGTTTTTCCAGTATTCCTTAGGTGCTTTTCCATATAGGTCTTTCATTATAATTCAAGGAGCAGAGAGATTGATCTACACAGAGGAATAACCAATATAATGCTTATATAGTTTTATTTAAACTTACTGTGGTATTACAGAAACAAAAAATACGGTAAGAGAAAAGATTGACAATTCACCTGAAGAATTTGTTTTACTTTTTGTATTGATATTCTGGGGAAAGCAAAGTTCTAGAATGTCATAATCAATGGGCATCCCTGATGTGGGTCTCAAACTCATGAACCGCGAGGTCATGACCTGAGCCAAAATCAAGAGCCTGACGCTTAACCACCCAGGTGCCCCAGGACTTGAGATTTTTGTATTAGATTTTTTTATTCCAAAATTTTAAGATGACTTTTAAAATTGAAATTAGCATAGATTAAACTTAGTACCTGCTCCAGATTTTATACATACTAAGTAATTCATACCAAGCAAGAGATTGAACAAGGTTAACATTTCTCAAAGCTTTTCTATTAAACAATAGTTGTTCTAGATGATAAATATTACCAAACTCGATGACGTAGTATTATCTTTTGGGGGTCTGAGCCTAAAGGATAATAATATCCTGTGGTCTCTTCTTTATAAGAAATCAGGACGGATGTAAAGGGAAAACAGTTATGTAAAAGGAAATGTGTATATGTTTTGGGGAGACCAGTATGCGGTTTGTGAGAGAGTGAGTGGGAAAGGGAGCAGAGTAGCTCCATTCCCCTATGTAGCATGTACACACACTATTGTCCTGTATAACTGTATGGGTCCCAGGTCATTTCTGCAACTAGAGGCACAAATGTGTCATTCATTCCATGACCTGATGTCCTGGTCACTTTTGAATAGTCATTGACTGCAGTGGAGAGTAAGCCTGAAATTCTCTGTGCTCTAGAGCCTTCTGTATAAAGTGACTCAAGAAGACACCTTCTCAGTTTTGGAGAGAAGGGATACCTTTCTCCACTCCTGTCACATTTCCTAACAGCCACCAGAAGCCTCAGAAGAATCTGATTCTGTCACTCTCAGAATTGTTTCTCTGAGACTTCCTCTGAATTCTGCCCAAAGCAATTGACTCGAATTTTATTGGTGTTGACTTTATTCACTTTGGGAGTAAGTGAATAGTTCTACTGAATGTCACTCAAGGCTCAGCCTTAGATAGACACAGCTACAGTTGGGAAAATTATTCTGTGCAATTCATAAAAGTAAAAAGTAACCTTAGGATGCCTGGATGGCTCAGTTCATTAAGCGTCTGACTCTTGGTTTCTGCTTAGGTCATGATCTCGCGGTTTGTGAGTTCAAGCCCTTCATCCAGTACTGTGCTGATAGCTCAGAGCCTGCTTGGGATTCTCTCTCTCTCTCTCTCTCTCTGCCCCTCCCCTGCTCATACTGTCTGTCTCTCTCCAAATAAATTAATAAATGTAAAAAAAAGTATCTTAGCAAACAAGATAGAAACTGACTCTCTGTGTGAGCTCCATGATGTTACAAGTCCATTCTCCTTTTATCTTGAAAATGACCTTCATTCCCAAGTGTTTTTTTGGCCTGTCATGATTTCTCCAGCTCCAGCCATTACATTCCAATATGCCAAAAAAAAAAAAAAAAGGAATAGGACACATTCCTTGACGTAAGGACACCTTTAAGAATTTGCACATAAAGGGGCGCCTGGGTGGCTTAGTCGGTTAAGCGTCCGACTTTCGCTTGGGTCATGATCTCGCGGTTTGTGGGTTCGAGCCCCACATCGGGCTTTGTGCTGACTGCCAGCTCAGAGCCTGGAGCCTGTTTCAATCTGTGACTCCCTCTCTCTCTCTGACCCTCCCCTGTTCACGCTCTCTCTCTCTCTCTCTCTCTCTCCTAGAAATAAATAAAATAAAAAATAAATAAATAAAAAGAATTTGCACATAAAGAGTCTGCTTTCTTCCCTTTGGCCAGAACTTAGGCAATTGGCCAAAATTAGTTGCCTGGGAATCTGGGAAATCAGGGGTTTGTTTTGTTTTGTTTTGTTTTTGAGCAACAATGTGCCTTATTAATATTTGGTAGTTCTATTATTGAAGAACAAGGGGAAATTTGATATAAAGGAGAACCAGGAATCTCTGCTATAGGGAGAAATACCATTCATTAAATATTGATAGTCAGGGAGATGTGTTACATTTGTATAAACCTGCAGTTTGGATCCTCGTATTTTAACTGCAGAAAATTTTGGCTTTTCCTCAGTGATGCCATGTGTGGGAAGTTGTTCTGTCAAGGTGGGTCAGATAATGTGCTCTGGAGAGGACATATAATAACGTTCCTGACGTGTAAAACATTTGATCCAGAAGACAGCAGTCAAGAAATAGGCATGGTAGCTAATGGAACTAAGTGTGGAAACAGGAAAGTAAGTTGAAAATGTAGCTTTTAATCAAAATGTTCTTATGTCTTGTTTTTTGTGTTGTTTGCTTCTCATGGTTTCCTTCTGTTCCATGGAGGACAGTTTTAAAAGCAGTACCTACGCCATTCATTTATGCATGCTTGTCTTCCTCCCTTCATATTATTTAAGAAGTAACTATCATGTGCTTAGTACTAGATCATTAAACCTAGGTAAATTTTATTGCCCCCAAATCAGTAGCATCTCAATAAATTATAAGCCATTCTGATAATAATAAAGAGAATAATAAAAATACTATTGATTTTTACATAAATGATAATTACTTTACTTTCCAGATGATATGATATTAACATGTTCTCCATAATATTTTTGTGTGGAATGGATGCCTTGTATCACGTACAATGCTTTGCTCAGTGCTAAATATTAATCTCAGGAGTGGACTGAAGCAGATTAACAGAATGACCCATGAGGAATGAAATGAAATAAGCAAATATTCTTTAGAGAACTTTCTAAATTTTTTAAAATCAGTATTATCTAGATCCCATCTTCTTATTTTCAAAAGAATGTTGTGATTGCCTTAATAAAAAGGTTAGTTGGGGGGCTCCTGGGTAGCTCAGTCGGTCAAGCGTCCGACTTCGGCTCACGTCATGATCTCATGGCTTGTGGGTTCAAGCCCTTCATTGGGCTCTGTGCTGATAGCTTGGAGCATGGAGCCTGCTTCAGATTCTGTGACTCCCTCTCTCTCCGCCCCTCCCCCACTTGCGCTCTCTCTCTTTCTCTCTCTTTCAAAATAAATAAACATAATTTTAAAAATTCTTAAAAAGGCAACTTTGATGACAATAGTAGTGGCTAGTAATATAAGAGTAAATTCCAAAGACTGAGCAATTTGCAGAACTGAAGCCACTGGGGATTGATGTGAACTCGATGTTTTCCATACCACTTTCAGGTCTGCATTAATGCAGAATGCGTGGATATCGAAAGAGCCTACAAATCAACCAATTGCTCCTCCAAGTGCAAAGGACATGCTGTAAGTTTTGAAAATGTTTCCCCAAGTTCGCTGAATCTTCTGTAAATTCAGGTCAGTCTGGATGATACTAAAGTAACATTTCAGCATTAAATGATACTAAGTTTGCCTAACTGCTCAGTAGTTTGGTTCAATGAAAAAAGTTTCTTCCAAGAACCTGGTATTGACATTTCTATGGTGGATTCATATGTTATGTAGATAGTTGGATGTGTGCAGATCAGGAGTTAGTCCTTCTGAAGGGATGAACAGGCCCCTTGGGTTGGTGGTCAGCCTAGTGAGGAAACTAACAGAATCACTGATCATCTAGGTGTGTGACCACGAACTCCAGTGTCAGTGCAAAGAAGGATGGGCCCCCCCTGACTGTGATGACTCCACAGTGGTCTTCCGTAGGTAACATTACGCATCTTGCTCTGCTCTTCTGAGCTTGTATTTTGTAGTACATTAGATTTCATTGCCTTTTTTCTCTTTTCTTGGAATTCTTGTTCTGTAAATATTGACTCTACAATATTAATCTTCAAGGTCTCTAACAACTTTTTAATCATATTTTCTACATCCTTATGCTTCTACCTGACATACAAAAAGATTTCCTCAAATTTTAAGTTTGTAATCTTATTTTAATTTCCCATATTTTCTTGCTTTATGACTATTCTATTTTGATAACATCTTTGACTTAGTGCATAAATATGAGATACTCATCCAACTCTAAAAATCAGCCTTAGATTATTTTTGTAGATTCATTTCTGTTCTTTGAATCATCTCTATTTCTTTCGAGTTTGATTGATTTGCTTTTCACCTTGTCTTTTATTTCATTGTGCTGTTTTTTCTTCAGGGTATGAGACCCTTGTTGAATGTGGGACTAGGCTGACTTGAATGAACTTGTATGTGTTTTCTTTGTGTGTTTTTGCACTTGTACGTACTGATTCCTCTCCAGATGGGACATCTGGCTGTGAGCTCTCTCAGTAGACAGAGAGACCTGCCTCTAGGACTTTGGCATGGAAAGCAGCCAGGGTGGGGAATTCTCACCTCCAGTCACCATGGTGAAGAGTACTTGGCCCAGGAGAGAGTTCTTCATTGAATTTACTTCCTGAGAGAGCTGCTTTTCCTCCATGTTCTTTCCTTGATCCTCCTTTATCTGTCTCATCTACTGTTGGTATCTGCAGTTAGCCTCCATTCTACTCCTCAGGCTCTTGCAACCCTCACTGCATCTAGAGAGCAGTTCTTGGATCTTTTCTGATCACTGAATAATATTCTGTTGTGTGTATGTGTGTGTGTGTGTGTGTGTGTGTGTGTGTGTGTGTGTGTGTACCACATCTTCTTTATACATTTATCAGTTGATGGACATTTGGGCTCTTTCCATATTTTGGCTACTGTTGATAACACTGCTATAAACATTGGGATGCATGTGCCCCTATGAATCAGCATTTCTGTATCCTTTGGATAAGTACTTAGTAGTCCAATTGCTGGGTTATAGGTAGTTCTACTTTTAATTTTTTGAGAAACCTCCATATTGTTTCTCAGAATGACTAAAACTACACCAGTTTGCATTCCCACCAACACTGCAAAAGAGTTTCCCTTTCTCCATATCCTCCCCAACATTGGTTTTTGCCTAAGTTGTTAATTTTAGCCATTTGGACAGGTGTGAAGTGGCATTTCATTGTGATTTTGATTTCCCTGATGATGAGTGATGTTGAGCATCTTTTCATGTGTCTGTTCGCCATCTGGATGTCTTCTTTGGAGATGTGTCTATTCATGTCTTCTGCACATTTCTTCACTGGATTATTTGTTTTTTGGGTGTTGAGTTTGATAAGTTCTTTGTAGATTTTGGATACTAACCCTTTATCTGATATGTCATTTGCAAATATTTTCTCCCATTCTGTCAGTTGCCTTTTAGTTTTGTTGATTGTTTCCTTTGCTGTTCAGAAACTTTTTATCTTGAGGAGGTCCCAATAGTTCATTTTTGCTTTTGTTTCCCTTGCCTGCGGAGTCTTGTCTTGTAAGAAGTCGCTGTGGTCAAAGAGATTGCTGCCTACTTTCTCCTGTAGGATTTTGATGGTTTCTGTCTCACATTTGGGTCTTCCAATCATTTTGAATTTATTTTTGTGTATGTATAGCAAAGTGGTCCAGCTTCATTCTGTATGTCACGATTCGGTTTTCGCAGCATCACTTGCTAAAGAGACTGTCTTTTTTTCCATTGGATATTTTTTGCTGTTTCATTGAAAATGAATTGGCCATACATTTATGGATCCATTTCTGGGTTCTCTATTCTGTTCCATTGATTTCTGTTTTTGTACCAGTACCATACTGCCTTTATGATTATAGCTTTATAATATAGCTTGAAGTTCAGAATTGTGATGCCTCTAGCTTTGATTTTCTTTTTCAACATTGCTTTGGTTATTTGGGGTCTTTTCTGGTTCCATACAAATTTTAGAATTGTTTGTTCTAACTCTGAAAAAATGCTGGTGTTACTTGGTTAGAGATTGCATTGAATGTATAGATTGTTTTGGATAGTATAGATGTTTTAATGATACTTGTTCTTCCAACCCATAAGCATGGAATGTTTTTTCATTTTTTTGTGTGTGTCTTCTTCAATTTCTTTCATAAGCTTTCTAAAGTTTTCAGTGTACAGATCTTTTACCTCTTTGGTTAGGTTTATTCCTAGGTATTTTATGGGTTATGGTATAATTATAGATAGGATTGGTTTCTTGATTTCCCATTCTACTGCTTCACTATTGGTGTATAGAAATGCAACCAATTTCTGTACATGGTGTTATATTCTATGATTTTGCTGAATTCATGGATCAGTTCTAGCAGTTTTTGTTGAAGTCTTTTGGGTTTTCTACCTAGATTATCATGTCATCTGTGAAGAGTGAAAGTTTGACTTCCTTCTTGCTGATTTGGTTGCTTCTTATTTCTTCTTGTTTTCTGATTGCTGAGGCTAGGACTTCCAATGCTATGCTGAATAATAGTGGTGACAATGAACCTTTTTGTTGTGTTCCTGATCTTAGGTGAAAGCTCTTAGTTTTTCCCCATTGAGGATGATGTTAGCTGTGATCTTTCATATATGGTCTTTAGGATTTTGAATTATGTTCCTTCTATCCCTATTTTCTTGAGGGTTTTTTTTTTTTTAATCAAGAAAGGATGCTGTATTTTGTCAACTGCTTTTTCTGCATCTATTGAGAGGCTCACATAGTTCTTATCCTTTCCTTTTGTAATGTGGTATATCACATTGATTGATTTGTGAATATTGAACTAGACCTGAAACCCAGGAATAAATTCCACTTGATTGTGCTGAATAATTATTTTAATGTCCTGTTGAATTCAATTTGCTAGTATCTTGTTGAGAATTTTTGCATCCAATTCTGTCAGGAATATTGGCCTGTAATTTTTCCTTTAGGTGGGTCTTTGGTTATAGAATCAAGATAATATTGGCTTCATAAAACGAGTTTGGAAGCTTTCCTTCCATTTCTATTTTTTGGGATTGTTTGAGAGGAATACATATTAACTCTGCTTTAAATGTCTGGTAGAATTCTCCTGGGAAGCCATCTGGTTCAGGACTCTTGTTTGTTGGGAGACTTTTGATAACCGATTCAATTTCTTTGCTGGCTATATGTCTGTTCAAATTTTTCTATTTCTTCCTGTTTGAGTTTTGGTAGTTCATGAGCCTCTAAGAATTGATCCATTTTTCCAAATTGCTCAGTTTGTTGGCATATAATTTTTCATAGTATTCTCTTATAATTGTTTGTATTTCTGTGGTGTTGGCTGTGATCTCTCTTCTTTCTTTTGTTATTTTATCTGTCTGGGTTTTCTTTTTGATAAGTCTGGCTATGGAGTTTATCAGTTTTGTTTATTCTTTCAAAGAACCAGCTCTTAGTTTTGTTGATCTGTTCTACTGTATTTTGTTTGTTCATTTGTTTGTTTTTATACCATTTATTTCTGCTCTAATCTTTATTATTCCCCTTCTTCTGCTGACTTTAGTCTTTATTTGCTGTTCCTTTTCTATCTCCTTTGGATGTAAAGTTAGATTGTATATTTGGGAACTTTTTTGCTTCTTGAGATAGGCCTGAATTGTAATGTATTTTCCTGTTAGGATTGTCTTTGCTGCATCCCAAAGAATTTGCACTGTCATGTTTTCATTTTCATTTGTTTCTATGTATTTTTTATTTCTTCTTTAATTTCTCTTGGTTAACCCATTAATTCTTTAGTAAGATATTCTTTAACCTCCAAGTATTTGAGGGCTTTCCAAAGTTTTTCTTGTGATCAATTTCAAGTTTCATAGTGTTGTGGTCTGAAAATATGCATGGTATGGTCTCAATCTTTTTGTACTTGTTAAGGGCTAACAGCTACATAAATTTTTAAATATCACATATATGTACCTCTAATTTGAAATTATGGTGGTTTTTAATATACCAATAGATCTTATAATTTAGGTCTTAAAAAAAAAAGAAAATATTTAACTAGATCACAAATTGTTTTATAATATTTTGATAGCTGTATTCTAATATTATTGGCTTCCTTTTTAGTCCTATACATTTTATTAATGAATTTAAAAACATTCAAAGAAAGGAATTATAGGTTTTATCAGATTTCCAAAATGATCTGTGATACATAAAAGGTTAAGATCCCTGCTCTATAATATGACCATACAGAACCATGGGCTTTCAAGCTTACATAATTAAGCCACTTTCTTAGTAAAATGTATGCAAAAAACACATAAATAGATATACTCCATATATTATTTATATACATTTATACTATAATATATATCCATATATATAATGTAAATTATAAAATCAACATTTATACAGTACAATCTGGGCCAAGGAATGGAGAATTGCCAGCAGCCCAGCATCTCCCTTGGCCCCATACCTGTCCTAATGTCCTCTCTCCCTCTAAAGGTTAACCCTTTCCTCTGTATTATGTTTTCAAAATCATCCATATTCTTATGTGTAACTGGAATTAGTTTATTTTTGCTATTGTGCATAATATCACAATTTTGTCATATATTGGTGTAATATATGTAATTGATATAACATTATATACATATATACATATATATGACAATTTCCTTTTTTATTGCTTTTATGAATACTTCAAGGCTATGTTAAGAAAAAATTTCCATAAATTTTATCATTCAAATCCAGTTTTAAAAAAGCTTATTTATTTTTGAGTGAGAATGAGTGGGAGAAGGGAAGGGAGAGAGAAACAGAGACTCACAAGGAGGCTCTGCACTGTCAGCACAGAGCCCAAGGGGAGCTTGAACTCATGAACCTTGAGATGATGACCTGAGCTGAAATCTAAGGTTGGAAGCTTAACTGGCTGAGCCACCTAGGTGCCCCACATTCAAATCTATTTAACTTAACTATATCATACCAAACTGTTTCCAGAGTGGTTGTACAAATTAACAATCCCAGCAGCAGTGAGTATAAATTCCTATTCCATAACCTTTAAGCCATTTGCCATTGGCAGACAGCAAATTTTAGCCCTTCTGCTGGGTTAGTGACAGCATGTTGGGTTTTTAATTTTGCTTTTTATAACTATTCATATGCATAATAGAACATTTCCTTATCTTTTGGCCATTTGGATTTTATCTTCTTTGAAGTATTTGTTCAAGCCTTTTTGTTTGTATTTCTAGTGCGTTGTCTCTCCCCACCTTTTTATTAATTTGTATATGTTTTAATATTATATTTTTGATACAAACCGTTTTCAGTTATATATGTTAAAAATAACTTCCCTGCTTCTGAGTTTTCTCATGCTCTTTGTGGTGTTATGTGATTAACAGAAGTTTTTAATTACAATATAGTCTATTTTTTCATCATTTTCTTGATTGTTATGTTTTTCTTTGTGTGTCTTTTTTAAGGAAATTTTCCCTACTCTGAAATTATGAACATATATTCATTATTCATTCTGCTAAAAATGCTAAAAAGCATTTTTGTATTCTGTTTTCAAATGTAAGTCTCTAATCTACCTGAAATTCTTTGTGTCTGATGCAAATGTTTAATTTCATTTTTATCCCAGATTAATGCCCAATTGTCACATCATCATTCATATGAAAGATCATCCTTCCCTAAAGCTATAGTGTTGCTGATCTAATAAAGCAAGTGTTCATATATGTGTCTTTCTGGGATATCTGTTCTTTTCTGGTGGTCCTATTTATCCTTGTACTTGTATGACACTCTTTTACTATGATGTCTTTAAAATAATTTTGATCTAGGTGGTCCTTTAAAAGTAAAAACACTAGGTGTTCTTTTTTAAAAATTATTTTAATGTTTTTTATTTATTTCTGAGAGAGAGATAGACAGAATGAGCAGGAAGGGTCAGAGAGAAAGGGAGGCACAGAATCCGAAGCAGCCTCCAGGCTCTGAGCTGTCAGCACAGAGCCAGACGCAGGGCCCGAACCCATGAACCGTGAGATCATGACCTGGAGCTGAAGTTGGAAGCTCAACTGACTGAGCCATCCAGGCACCCCTAAAGTCCATAGTTCTTGAAAACTAATATAGCTGTACGAAATTTCTGTTGGTCTCTTTTGCGTTGGTATAACATTTTCCCCATACTTTTACTTTCATTCTTTCTGAAGCCTTGTGTTTTAGGTCTATCTCTTATTTTTGAAAAGTGTGGAAATATACATATTCTTCACATTTTAGTCTTATCATATATTTTTTAAACCAGAGTACTTAGTCCATTTGAATTAAAGGTAATTACTGATATACTTGGGTATAATCTACAATCATATTATATGATTTTTATTGTTTTGCCGGTTCTATGTTCCTTTTTCTCTCCTTCCTTGTTTTTTTTTTTTTTATGGACTTACTAAGGATTTTAATCATTTCATTTTTCTTTCTATTAATTTAGAGATTATATATTTATTTTATATTATTTTAGTGGTCATAAAAATATTCATGTTATTTATTTATTTTTTAAAAATAGACATTACTTTTTGGAACACTTTGAGTTCACAGCAAAATTGAGCAGAAGGTACAGAAAATCCCCATGTATTCTCTGGCTCTCCACCCTTCTCTGACATAAAGCCTCTCTCACTATCAACATCCCCTACCAGAGTGGTACATTGTCACAACTGGTGACACACAATTGTCACACAAATGCCATAGTTTACATTAGGGTTCATGCTTGGTTAATTTACCATTCATTCCTTCCTCCTTCATTTCTGAACTTCCAAGACCAGGGTCATTTTCCTTTCTGTCCTTCTGGGTTCCTGCCCTCTCACTAATCTTTCCAAGGTCATTTTCCCCTATTTTTTTAATTTAAAAATTTTAACGTTTATTTTTCAGAGAGAGACAGAGTATGAGCAGGGGAGGGGCAGAGAGAGAGGGAGACACAGAATCCGAAGCAGGCTTTATGCTCTGAGCTGTCAGCACTGAGCCCACGTGGGGCTCAAACCCACGATCCATGAGATCATGACCTGAGCCAAAGCCGGACACTTAACCAACTGTGCCACTCAGATGCCCCTTCCCCTATTTTTTTTTTAATATTGCCATAACTTTGATAACATTTGTTTTTGGCAAAAATGACTTAGTTGCTCTTACTGAGAGAGTTAGTCTGAATTTCTCAGACCACCATTTTCAGAAACAGAAGAATGTATTTTCTCTTCAATTATTTCCATCCTCAGATGCATACCTACTTCTTATTATGATCCTTCTCATCTGTCTTATATCTCAGCTTTCTTTGCAGACCATGTCCTTTCAAATTAGGGGTGTTTGTGAAAGAGTCAATTTCCTCTTTATTTCCTCTTATACCATGTCAGTCTTCTGAAACTAGTTACAATTTTAATGTAACATTGAATTGTAAATGTGTAATAAATATTCAACAAAATATATCTATATTCAACAGAAATCCTTCAAAATTTTATTTCCTTTGTACTTTTTGATAGGCATTGTTTTGCCAGGTGGAGAATATTAGATGCTTGTTATTATCTTACTTAAAATTCTGCTTCTGATATCTTTGCCTCTGTCTGCATGTATGAGTGTTCACACTTGGGAATTTTTCTTGCATTTTTATTGCAAAAATTAATTTTATTATTGCTTTGCTGATCTCTAATAAGAAAGCAGTAGCTGTTTGCATTGCTCCTCAAACTTATACCTTCTGGTTTTTAAAGTTTCAGATTATTGTATGAAAAATTAATGCTTGTGGTAGCAGAAGGTTGAAGCTGCATTCATGACTTAGATCAGTAATTAAAAAGAGAAAACACCATATAGATCCAGGAAATTTGTTCAAACCATTCTGTGGTTCGCAGGGTCACATAATCTCTTTTCTGTCCGGAATCATTCTGCTCCAGAGTCAATATCAGTAGGACGAACAGACACTCACTTATGTCACTCTCAGTTCTTGTCTTCATGTCGTCACTCTTTCTTTGCTCCTGACAGGAATATGATCTCAAGGCTTCCATTTCTTTTTCTCGGTTTGGTTCCAAGGCCGAATTTGAAAAATGTGTCACTCCTTTTCTTCCATCTTCTTCCTTCATATTCCCTCTGGTCTCTCAACCCTACATTTTCCATTGGTTACAGAATCATTCCTTCTAAGAATTCTCAGGAGCCTGATGCTCGCCCTACCTCAAATGCAATGTTTAATATGGATTTCCCCTTTACTTTCTCCAGCTGCATAACATTACTACACTCATGATCAAAATGCATTTTTATTTTACTGACTATGAGAGATTTTCCAGGGAACGTGTGTTTTTTCGGGGGGGTGGGGAGGGGAGATGGAATTTGTGATAAGAAGAGAAATAAGGACTAAAGTGATGCATGTTTGTGAATTTCTCATGCCCTCACCAGCTCTGCTTCTCTTTGTCTCAGACTTCTCCATTGTGGTCGGAGTGCTGTTCCCCGTGGCTGTCATATTTGTGGTGGTTACTATAGTAATCTGGCACCAAAGCACCAGACGAAAGCAGAAGAAAGTCCAGAGGTAGACTTCTTTCTTGCTTTGGGGACTTTTTGGCCTCTAATTTATTTTAAATTTAAGGATATGACCCAAATTCTCAACGTTAATTGTGGTTTACTTTAAATGCTGTGAAATAAGTACAGATGCTGGGTGTCAATTTTACTGGGAAATCCTTCACAGTAAGAGATGTCTTTTTATGTTTATCACTGTATTTATAGTTAATAATGAGAGTTATAATAACTCTCATTATTAAGGATTTTACATCCATTATAAGAATAAAATATGTAATATTTATTGGTTGCTCTCTTATGACCAGTGCTGTGCTAAGTCTTTTTGCATTCATTATCTCTAATCTTCAAGAGAGGGTTGTGAAGCAGTAACTATTAGGTGCATTTTATAGATGAAAAGGTATCATATATTAATCCTTAAAACAGCCTTGCAAAGTCAGGCACTGAACACTTTTTCTAAAGTGGAAACAAAGGTTCAGGGAAGTTAACAAATATGTTCAAAGTCTTACAAAGTAAATTGGTGGAATCTTGATTTGCCCCTAGTCTTTCAAACATAGTCTTGACACTATAGTATCTTTCTAGCATTAAAAAAAAAAAAAAAACTGACTTATTCATATAAATGGGTTTTCTTAAAAATTGAGTGAAGGAAATAAGTCATTAATTAAATGACACAATTTATATAAATGTTGATTCAACACCATCATTATTAGGAATCAGGGCTCTGGAGAGAATCACAAAGAAAACGAGGGGTGGTGATTATGAATTCCAGAACAAAGAAATCTTAAGAATGTCTTAGAGAGCAGACGGAAGGCCAGTCAATGACCAAAGATGATACAACAAGCAAAGGAAATTGGCAAACTCCTCTTGAATGTCCTCATCATGGTGAAGGAACTGCTAAGTCAATTTATATGTTATGTTTTCACATACAGGCCACCATCTACCACTGGCACCAAGCCACGCAAACAGAAGAGGAACCCACAGATGGTGAAGGCTGTAAAACCCCAAGAGGTGAACCATAGTTTATAATGCGCTTGCCTTGGGCCCCAGTTCATGATTCTCTCACTATCTCGTCCTGACCACCTATCTATCATTCCTACTCAGCACTATTTCATAAATCCAGTCTGCTAGTTAGTATGGAGTAAGAATTTGGGGTTCTGTAACTACAAATTCAGAAATTTTTCCTTTGCTTTTGTCTTAAATCCAAAAGAGTTTTCCTAAAATGCAGAGGCTGCTGGCTGAAGTTCACAAATGCAAATAAGAGAAAAAGAGAGTGGACTCCAGATTTCCTTCTCTCTCTCTCTCTCCCATTAATTGTAGGTTGGTTCCTTTTCCTTTTGCAAATGTCCCAGTAAAGACAATGATATGTATATTTGTATGACAGTGTATGAAATATGTATAACCATTAAAGCCATGGCTGTGTCCTGCAAGTTTAAAATTCAAGTAGAGGTTGGTTAATAGCAATGCCATTGGCAGTGATGTTTGATGGAAACTTACCTGCCTCTAACAGAATGGTGATAGCTCTGGTGATAGCAGAATGCAGCAGCTGGGCCACTGTGATTTCCTGTCTGGTTTTCTGTGTCATCTCAGTTCTGATCTCCCATGTCTTGAAAGGGCTGCTTATTTGGAAGTTGAACTTAGGAAACTGATCATTTCAAGCTATTATTATTATTATTTTAGATGACTCAGATGAAGCTCGATACACCTGATCTGCCACTAGAGGGCAATGAGCCTCCAGCTTCTTTTGTGAGTTAGCAACCTCTCTTAAATATCACTTCCAATCTAATCTCAAGGAAATACTCGCAAGAGACATAACCTACAATACCCAATTATTTCCTTAGAAGAACATTAAAATCTGTGTGACTATTAATATAAAATATAGATTTTCCTGCAAAACTCTTTGAAAATGCAAAAAAATGAGAAGGTGGGCTTCTCCATTATATTCTTACATTTAACCTCTAAATCTGAATTACAGTGGTCTGAAAGATTGGTAACATATTACAAGAAGAGTAGAAATCTACTTCCTAGTGTGCCATCATCATCTGCCTACTGGCACTGAGCACATACTGAACCGCATATGTGTACCTAGATGTAAGCACTTGAACGTACAGGTTTAGGCTATTTTCATGGGCAGGATCATGAGTTCCCCATTTCTAAAAATGATTTAAGCCTTCCCATCAAGCACATTTATTTTCAAGGCCCCATCTTTGAATTAATTTTTTTTTACCTTTTCACTAGCTAATTACAAAGCCAGATTTTCCACCGCCACCGATACCTACAACTGTGACATCTTCCTCTTTCCTTGTAAGTATCACTCAGTCACTAATGATTCCTTAAATGTCTTCTGTGCTCAATGTGAACAGTGTCTCCAAATCTATAGAATCTTCTCAACATATGTGCCCCCTAGGTCAACCTGAGGTATTGTAGCACCTAGGTATAATCGAGAAAGCAAGACCTACTTACTATCTATAAATTAGTATGGGTATTAATTTTTATTGTTAAAAATAGTTCTACTGTTATATAATCATCAAGAAGTGATAAAAGTTCTATCTACCTCCTATAAAAGCTATAGGAGGTAAACAGTCTCCTCAAAGCATAGTTTCTGGATGCTTATTTTGGAGAATATAAAATCTTATTATAAATTATATTTTACTTTTTAATATATATAGATAGAATAAGGCCTATATTAGCCACAATCATCTATAGAAGGTAGGATATTAAGAAACAGACCATATGTAGGCAAACTTGCAATAAAAGTCAGACACTATAAAGTAAAAAGTAGAATTCATTCACTTGAGTCATTACTGAACACATTGTTTCTTTGTACTTAGTACTCTGCTGTGGGTAAATGAGAAAGAACTAAAATGTTTTTCAAAAATGTTTACATGCTTAGTGTGAAAACTAGTCCTATCCATATAAAGCACTTAATTCCTCACATATTTTTTGCACCAAAGCAAGTCATACTTATGAGAAAATGTGGTGAAAAGGGAAATGAATGGGGTCTGTTTAAGTCAAGAGAAAGATCCATTGACTAAGTGGTTAGAATTTGAACTAGACCCTGAGAGTTGGGTAGAATTTAAATGAGTGATGGGGAAGTAAGGCATGATTTAAATTAGGAAATAAATATACCATGGATTGGAAATACATAGCATTTCTAATGGCCTACTATTATTTTTGTCCCTAATATAGCATGCCACAAAAGTGCTTCCCTCTACTGTTTTTAAGGATAAAACAATGTCAACACCTAAGGTAAGAGGTCAATAGCCAAACTATTGTAATCTTGTCACACTCCTACTATGAAGGAGAGAAGTTCTAACCATGTCTTCCTGGAAGATTTTCACTAAGAACAGTGTCCATATGACTATGGGAAAGGAGCTAAGATGTCTTTCTTCTAAGTTTGGTCAAACCCAAGAGGAAGATGGAAGAATTTTAGCTGGAAGGTGATGATGATCCCAATAATCATCATTTTCTCAGAAATGTATCCCATGGAAGTGAGATAGAGGACATTTCTCATAGAATAATCACCCAATGTCTCATAAATGTTCTCTTGATTCCTCACTTCCTCCACATTACACCAATTAGTCAGATGGATATTTGGATCCCAGTGTGAGGTTTTTCTAACTTTCTTTCCCTACCTTTCCATGTTTCCATCCCTTCACTGTGATTATCAAATAATCTATAAAATAAAAAGTGTGACTACACAGAATTTATTTTAATTTCTTAAAAGTTCAAAGGTTACATAATATCTAAATTTTTAGAGTGAGTTGGTCATTTAAGAACTTGTCTTTTTCAGGGTTCCAATCCAAAAGTCTGAAGCAGCAACTAAGCAGGATTGGTGGTAATGATTAGCTTGGAAGACTGGAAAATCTGGATGGAAGAGAAGTGTACTTACTTCTTACTAAATATTCTTACCTATTATTTGCCCTTGATACCCAAGGGTGTTAACATTTCTTGACTCGTGTTATACTTTGAGATTAAACAAAAATTTTCAAGAGAGACATACTCTTGAGAATCTTTGTATGACTTTCAGATTTCTAGCCTCAACACTTATGGGAAAGAAGACACTAAAAAAGAGCTATGAATCTAAAATGTCTAATTAGGTGACTTTCCTTGACAACCCCTTTTTCTTAATAATTGTTCCTCAAATATTTTGAGTATCTTGATTTTTTCATTTAGTAAGAAGGAATTTACCCTCTAATTAAAGCAAGCAAATGAACAAACAAAAACCCTGAGTAATTACAGGAAACTGAGAGGGATGGAAGAAAATTCTATATTCAATTCATTAGATGCTATTCATTAGATAACTAGCAACATCTTGATTGTTTTAACAATTAACCTGTCACATTAGAACTCTAACAACAAAAACATATAAACATTCTCTGATTTACAGAACATCTTTTTCCTACATCATCTTTTGCAATCCTTATTAGCTACGTCATTTGAGGTTTACTGCAAGTGAATAAAACTGCATTAATTAAAATTTTCACAGAAATTTATATAATTCAGTTAATGGCAACTTTACTTTCTATGTAGAGAAAGTTTTAGTTACATAAATGTATAACATAAACCAGAAGTTATAAACTGGTAGTTTGCAGGACATCTCTGGGCTACAGATTTACTTTATTTGGCTGGAATGATTTTGGTCATAAAGTGTCTTAAAATGTTTCAAATTCATTGCCAATATTTAAAAATTGGGAGATCTTATGTAAACATCGAGTTCCAGCTTTTTAAAAGTAATCAAGTGATTTGGCGGTTCTGGAATCACATTGTCTATAGCAACCACTAGCTTAGTTGACTGGTGTTGGAATAAACATTACTGGTTGCCTACCAAATAACCTTCTTCCTTGCGCTCAGAACTCCAATTTTATTCGGCTATCCATATTTTAGAAAAGGCAATCCCGACTCCATCTCCAGAATAAATCTCTATTACTCTAAAACAATTGTAATAATCTTATTTCCTTTACTAGTGCTTGATTTAGTAAGTGTATGACTTCACTTTTTTTTTTTTTTTTTTTGCCAATGAGACAAGAGGAAAGATATGCTAGGAAATATCTACAAAAGATATCCTTGTCGCTTCTTCTGGATGTTGGCATTTGGATAGCCTATATGGTATTGTTGCAACCTTGTTGTGATTCCTAGGGCGAGGTTGTTACACTCAATTGGATAGAGCAGAAAGATAAAAAGAATAAAACCTGGTCTCTTAATGAGGTCATTGAGCTGGTAGATTAATAACTGCTTAAGTTGTCCTATACTTTGTTGGGATTTCCTGTTATGTGATCAATAAAATTTTCTTACTGTGTAAGCCATTTCAAGTTGGGTTTTCTTTTCTTTCCTTTCCTTTCCTTTTCTTTTTCTTTTCTTTTCTTTTTGAGAGATAAAGCATGTGCATGTGAACAGGGGAAGGGCAGAAGGAGAGAGGGGGAGAGAGAATCTTAAGCAGGCTCCATGCCCAGCACAGACCCTGATGTGGGGTTCGATCCCATGAACTGTGAAATCATGACCTGAGCTGAAATCAAGGATCAGATGGCTTAACCGACTGAGCCACCCAGGCACCCTCCCCTCCTCGGGTTTTCTTATTTGCTACAGAAGTCATCCTACCTAATAAAGTAGCTGCTACCATTATTGGGACACATGCTTTCCATGTGGTCAATTAGGGCCACTTCATCTTCACCACTATGTTCATTTGTTTGTTTGTTACACTTGGCCTGTTTTACCAACTTCCACCATGGACCTGGTCCCATACATCTTCCTTTCCATGGGGGACTTAACCCACCAGAAGTTCATTTCCTCTTGCAGTGTGAGTTTCTATATAAGCTCATTCTGGCCTCAAAAGTGAAGCTCAATCCCCAGCACACCCAGAATCCATCTGTCAACTCACTCCTAGTATAGCAGCCGTTCTTTCCATGTGGGAGTATACTCAAGAACATATTAAAAAGTATAGCTTTATCTGTAGGGTGAAGTTTCAGAAAACCTTGCCCTAAGAAAGAAATCCCTGTTTCCCATAGGGCCAAAATCTCACTTATGACAAGCCTATAGATCTTTCCTGCATTGTTTGTTTGCTTTATTTCTTTGTTTGTATGTTTGTTTTGGTTTTTGTATTAATTCCTGTCCCTATCTCATTCTTTTTAATATTGATACAATAGAAATCTTTAACTTATGAATCTCAAACTAGCTACCACATGACCCAAGCTAAAAATAAAACATAGGCTCTCAAGAAGAGGCATCTGAACTTTCCTGTAAATCCTGAAATGGTGGCAGTACGTGTCTGGCGTGGAGGCCTCACAGCTCCTTACGAAGACAGATATCTGGAGGGCAATGACAGTAAAATGATTCTTTTATCCTAAGACTTTGACCCAAGCCCTGCAGAGTTTCCTGCTGCGTGGAACTGTAGAGCAATTTCGACAGTTTAAAGCAAAGGCTTTGATTTCACAGTCCTATTTTCCAAATTAGATTTGCCATTTACGAACCTTAAGAGAATTCCTCGATATGACATTTAACCACCTCGAGTATGCTCCCAAACCTGTTTTTATAATTAGTTATTTTTACTTTCTCTTCTTTAAAATGATAGATTGAATTATGGTCTTTTTCAGGTACTCTATGACTGGTATACCATATGGTCTCTCTAAATACTCCTTAGCACCTCACCAAGTTATTGCTTTTTATGAGTTTTGAAAATGCTTTTAACTATGCACGAAATGACAAAGTTGTGTGTGAAGTGTGGGTGAAAGAGAAAGCAAGTTTTAGCTGCTATCAGAAATTATGGAAATATTATTATTTAAGTGAGTGATAATGACATCTATACAGTAGAGACTTGAAGGTGACTTCTGAATGACAGCCAGTGGAGAACTGTGCTGGTCAGTCCAATGACAATTGAGGGGCTAATTCTGCCAATAACCACTGAATGAACTTGGGAGTGGCTCCTATCCCAGTTGGAGCTCAACTGCCTACCTGATGAAAAAAACAGATGCAGAAGACTCAGCTCAGATGAGCCCAGATTCTACAAAACAGAAACTATGAGAAAATAAATATATGTTCTTTTAAGTTGCTATGGTTTGGGGAAATTTTTTTATGTTTCTTATTTATTGTGAGAGAGAGACAGGGAGGCAGAGAGAGAGAGAGAGAGAGAGAGAGAGAGAAAGTATCCCAAGCAGGCTTCACACTGTCAGTACAGAGCCTGACATAGGGCTAGATTTCACAAACGGTGAGACTATGACCTGAGCAGAAATCAAGAGTCGGACACTCAATCAACCGAGCCACCGAGGTGCCCAGGTTTGGGGAAATTTGTTTCACAGCAATAGATAACTACTGCAAAGAGTAGAGATCAAATGTTTTGAATATTCCAGATGGGTTTAGATAGAATTAACCACTATCTTTAACAAGAGTTCTGTCATCTCAATTTTTCTGTTTTTCTTTCTATATATTCCCTTTCATTTATTCTTCTCCTTTTTAAAAGAATATCAGTCTTCTCATATATCATGTTCTCTCTCAGATTTTTTTCCTGTTTCCTTGGCATTTGTAAAGAATTCCTTAAGTTTATCTTTCAAATTTTTGATTTTATGTTTTATATTGTCAGTGCTCCTTTTTACAAATTTTACAGCATTTTGTCACTGTTTCTCATGTTTGCTTAATAACATTTTCTTCTTTCTTATCTTATTTTAGTTGCATAAAAGCCTGTGAATGGACTATTTGGCTTTTGTTTCCAGAAGCTAACTCTCAGAATTCAATTAAAATTTAATTGTTTTCAATTCTGCTTAAACCTTATTAGTGCTTCTCAAAGTAATTTTCAAAACTCCATCCTTCCTCAGCCATTTAAGTGCTATGCTGCCAGGCTTTCACAAAGACAATTCTCTTCTTTTCTTTTTTAGATATTTTTTATTATTTATTTTTGGGAGAGAGAGACAGAGCACAAGCAGGGGGAGGACAGAGAGAGAGGGAGACACAGAATCTGAAGCCGGCTCCAGGCTCTGAGCTGTCAGCACAGAGCCCCATGCAGGGCTCAAACCCACGAACTGTGAGATCACAGCTGGAGCCAAGTGGGACACCCTACCAACTGAGCCACCTAGGTGCCCCAAACACAATTGTTTTCATGGGTGTTGCACTGCCATTTTCAGTTGGCTCATCTTTGTGTCTGGAAAATTCTGACCTGACCTGTAATATTCTTAACATTTTTTATCTTTGATAAAAGTATCTATCTCTTCAGCCAAAGAACTTCAGTACACTAACATTCACAGTGTCATTTGCAAATAGGTTGGATCATGAGTATATCTTGCATATTCTCTGCCAGATTCTCTTTTCTTTTTAGCTAAAACCATCTACCAGTGCCTGACCAAGAGTGGCCCACCTTGTCGTTAATACGGAGATCTACCTCATCAGGCTTTCCTGATTCATTAGGGGAACACCTCCATCAACAAAATCTGCAACCATCTTGGCATATCTGCTCTTGAATTCGCCTTGTTTTTTCTGTTGCTTCGAGAAAAAGACCTGCCCTTGCCAATGACAACTTTAGACATTGCTTAGCAACTAGCCCCGGGCAGTCTGCTATGCTGTTCATCACTAATACAATATTACTATTATTAGCATGCTAAGTAAGGAAAATTGTTATAGAAGCTAAATCCTTAGGCAGAAGAAAATTATGGTATGTAATTTATATGAAGGCATCTCCTTGTTCATATTTAACTCTTTTCTTTCTCATGCTTAGTGTTGAATTCCAAACTCTTTTTTTGATACACTTAAAAAATTATTGTGCTGAGAACACTTAACATAAAATATACCCTCTAACAGATTTTCAAGGGTACAATAAATACAACATTGTTATCTGTAAGCACAATGTTGTGTAGCAGATCTCTAGAGCTGATTTATCCTACACAATTGAAGTTTTATGTGCATTGATTAGCAACTCCCTACTCCTTCCTCCCAGCCTCTGTTAAACCACAATTCAATGCTTTGCTTCTATGAGTTTGCAGGTATTAGGTACTTCATATAAATGGATTCAGGCAATATATACATACATATATATATATATATCACATAAAAAATCCATTCATCCATTGATGGACATTTACATTGTTTCTACATTTTTGCTATTGTGAATAGTGCCGCAATGTACATGAGATTACAGATAATTCTTCCAGATTCTGATTTCAATTCTTCTGGATAAATATCCAGAAGTGGAATTGCTGGGTCATATGGAAATCCTATTTTTAAGTGTTTGATGATCTCCCATACTGTTTTCCACAGTGGCTGCACCAATTTACATCCTAGCCAACAGAATACAAGGGTTTCCTTTCTTAACATCCTCCCCAAACTCTTGTCATCTCTGGTTTCTTTTGATAATAACCATTCCGATAGGTGTAAAGTGATATTTCATTGTGGTTTTTATTTGTGTTTCCCTGATTAGTGAAGTTGAGCACTTTTTCATATACTTGTTAGTCATTTGTATATTGTCTTTGAATATATGTCTATTCGAGTCCTTTGCCTATGTTTTTAAAGTTTATTTATTTTTGAGAGAGAAGTGGGAGGGACAGAAAGAGAGAGAGACAGAGGATCTGAAGTGCTGTTAGCACAGAGCCTGATGCGGGGCTTGAACTCATAAACCATTAAGATCATGACCTGAGCCAAAGTTGGATACTTAACTGGCTGAGCCACCCAGGTGCCCTGCCTTTGCCTATTTTTTTAAATCTGGTTATTTGGGAGTATTTTTTTTTAAATATACATAACAAAAAAGCTACTTTCTTAACCATTTTCAAATTTAAATTTCAGTGCCTTAAATACATTCATAATGTTGTATAACTATCTTAACTCTCCATTCTCAGAGCTTATTTATCTGAACCACTTAGTATCTTCCCATTACTCTTTCCCCCAGTCCCTGATAACCTCTATTCTACCTCTGTCCATATAATTTGCCTATTCTAGATATTTGATATAAGTGATACATACACTATTTTGGCTTATTTCACTTAGCCTACTGTTTTCAAGTTCCCTCCATGTTGTAGAATGTATCAGAATTTCATTCTTTTAAAGGCTGAATAGCCTAATACTATTTTAATATATGTTTTTCTGTTTGAAGCAGCTGGGGATAATTTCTGGGGCTCCACATACTCATTCATATTAAGATTGCTTTTTTATAAGATTTTAAAAAATGTTTTATTTATTCCTGAGAGAGAGAGAGAGAGACAGGGTGAGCATGGGAGGGTCAGAGAGAGAGGGAGATACAGAATCTGAAACAGGCTCCAGACTCTGAGCTGGCTGTCAGCACAGAGCCCAACATGGGGCTCGAACCCACAAACCATGAGATCATGACCCAAGCCTAAGTGGGACGCTTAACCGATTTAGCCATCCAAGTGCCCCAAGATTGCTTTTTATCCTTGCTCATTCTTTAGCCAAAAAATGATTTTTACAACTTCATTTTAATCTGTACTTCTGAGCAGGGAAGGGGCGGGGGGGGATGGAGGATCCAAAGTGGGCCCCAGGAGCCCAGGGGGTGCTGTGAACTCACAAACCACGAGATCATGACCTGAGCTGAAGTCAAACACTTAACCAACTGAGCTTCCCAGGCACCGCATAAATCAGGGTTATTTCTATCTTCTTAGCAAAAACAAAAAACAAAAAAGCAAAAATCTCAAACCCCCCCACAAAAACATAGTCTAAGTTTACTTTCTTATACTTATCAGCCATCTGCATCAGTTCTGTGTTGAAATCCATGGTGTACCACACTGAGGGGAGAAGGAATGAGCAAGTTCAGAGTGAAAACAAGGGTGATGACGCTATGGATAGAGATAATGGCCTCCTCCTAATATCCTAGTAACTTCTGAGGAGAAATGGTCTCCTCCTCGACACCGCAGAAGTTACTGTATTTCTCATAGTGAAGACCCCTGATTCACAGGCCAACTGTTATGAGTCAGGCATAGCATTTTTCCCTTGTAAGTCAATGCGTGTCACCAGTCTGGCTTTCTAAACTCTTTCACTGCTGTGAAATAGCTCACAGAGATTTGTGTGTCTTTTGGGACATGTGGTAACTATAAATGGAATGGAGTCTACACAAGTGTTTCTAGGCAGAGACTACTTTCCTTGTACTTGCCAATGGCAGAGCCAAGCAGGTCCCGTGGGAGTTGAGGTATCAGATGAGGAACCAGGAAGGTCAAGGGAAAATTCAGTAGAAGTGTACAGGGGAGAATAATAATTTTTTTTCTTTCTAAAATCACGCAGGGCTGTAAGCAGAGACAGACCCCTAGCTCTACCAATAACTGGCTTTTTAGAGTTAAATAATTTAAACTCTTTGGGCATCTTTAAATTTCCTCATTCATGGAATGGGATGAACGATTCATGACTTACCAATTTCCAAGGAGGGTTTTGAAAATATACAATGAGAAAAAGAAGAGAGATTCTAAAAGGGTGACTCTGTCCTTGGATTTGTCAGAGGTGAGGCCCCTCTGTGTGTGGGCTACCGTTCCAAACAGCTTTGAGCAGGAAGCCAGACAAAATTGCTTATTATTTGTACATAGTTCATTGGTGAGCCTGTATTTTTCTTGGTGCTTTATTCTTCCTCCAAAGTGTGTCAGGGAGCAAGAATTTCTTCAAGGGTCCTTCTAGCTGGACTGAGAATCAAATTGACGTGAGACGGCTTAACGTGAAAATCAAATTTAAGAGTGTGAGTACAGGGAATCCACACAGACAGGAGAATTGCAAAGACAGGCAAAATGATGTATAGATGCCATTATGAAACAAGGAGAAGGGGATCTAGGGCTTCAGAGGAAAGGAATGCACCTCACGGGGCGTTAAGAAAAAAAGCAGATGTTTACTATTTATTTTAATTTGAGTATGGTTGACAATTTCTTTTATACCATGTTTCCAGGGAAAATTTATCAATGTGGTAGTCAAATCTTAGCCCCCTGACTGCCCATTCCTTCTGAAAATCACTTCTGATTTTTGTCCCCATTTTCATGACTAGTGATCACGATAGAGCCTTGGAAGTATTAAAAAAGTCTTTGTTTTACAAAGGTCTTCAGTCAAGACCCTGGATTTATGCATTGCGCAGGCTACGCTTACCTGGATGTTTTCTTAGGTTCTTTAACTCAGACATTTACAAAATTCTCATTCACTACGTTGCCACTGGGAATTAAAGATTAAAGTCTTTCCCCGCTTTCCAAAGATTCACAGCCTCCTTTTGTTATTATTGTCACTGTTTTAAGTTTATTTATTTATTTTGAGAGAGAGAGCACGAGCAGGAGAGGGGCAGAGAGAGAGGGAGAGAGAGAGAATCCCAAGCAGTGCAACATCATGATCTGAGCCACAGCCAAGAGTTGAATGTCTAACCAACTGAGCCACCCAGGTGCCCCATTAGCCTCCTGTAAGACTGACATACAGAAATACAGAAATAAAATAATTGCTAAAATAGAGGTAACTTGTTAAAACACCAGCACAAGGGAGCACAGAGGAAATGTTTATCAAGGGAGGACACAAGAAGTTTCTCAGGGAGGTACCATTTAAATCTGAAACTGTAGATATGTAGACATATCACTGTATGTTATGTGGGTGTTATGTGGAAACTAATTTGACAATAAACTATTTGTAAAAAAAAAAATAAATCTGAAACTGTAGGTAGTTTATCAAGACTATAAAAGAAAACAGGGGAGGGGCGCCTGGGTGGCTTAGTCGGTTAAGCGTCCGACTTTCGCTTAGGTCATGATCTCGCGGTTCGTGGGTTCGAGCCCCGCGTCGGGCTCTGTGCTGACTGCCAGCTCAGAGCCTGGAGCCTGTTTCAGTCTGTGACTCCCTGTCTGTCTGAGCCTCCTCTGCTCACGCTGTCTCTCTCTCTCTCTCCTAGAAATAAATAAAAAAACGTTAAAAAAAAATAAATTCTGGTCCATCTCGATCAGACTTAAAAAAAAAAAAGAAGAAAAGAAAACAGGGGAAAGGGTGTTGTAGAGAGATAATGTGGTTCGACAATAGCATGTATGAAGTCATGATTCATCAGGTTTATTGAGGCTAGACTGAAGAAAATAATTTTATTTTTAATGAGCCCTTTTGTATGTATATATAACCCTTCATTAAACATGCACAATTTGTGCATACACAAATTGAGGTTTAAAAGAGTGGAATGAAAGAAAAACAGTTCAGAGAATAGAAAACACAGAAGCAAGAAAGTTACAGAAATTGTACAGCCAGGAGTCAGAAGAAGCAAGTGGAATATATATAATTCTACTGTCTGATAAGTATGAGCTTCAAGTTCTACTCCAAACGTTCTAAAAACAGACATAAAAGTAAACAAATGAGAAGTAAACAGGATTGATTCTAGATTTGCAGTGTCCCTAATGTAAAGACACACATACTGTCAAGAAAGATAATAAAATCACATAAACAGTGTGAAACCAACCAATCAAATAAATAAAAGTCAGGAGCTCAGGAGTACAGCTCTTCCACCTATGAAATCTGAAAGAAGTTTTCATGAAGGTATTGCTCTCAGATCAAATATGGGAATATCTCTCTGGCTTTCTATTCTCTGGGCTCTCACACTGAGGGAGGTATTTCACATATACAGACTCTTGGCTCCTTGTCCCAACCCACACACTGGTAAGAAAAGTACCCCAGCAGGGAACAATGTGTGGGCTCAAATTAGGGCATCTGCCCAACCTTTTTGACAGTAACTTTTACCACTTGCCAAGATAATGGAGTAATCATGTTTAGTTTTATTTATTATTTTGTAATGTTTGATTTTGAGAGAGAGAAAGAGAGAGATAGAAACAGAGTCCAGGTCAGGGAGAGGCAGAGAGAGAAGGAGACACAGAATCCAAAGCAGGCTCCAGGCTCTGAGGTGTCAGCACAGAACCCTATGCGGAGCTCAATCCCACGAATCATGAGATCATGACCTGAGTGGAAGCCTGACACTTAACTAGTCGAACCATCCAGGTGCCTCACGGAGTAATTTTTTTTAACTGAGCTGTACATCACGAATTGGGAAACCAAGTAATAGCCCCTTCTTAAGCTAAAATCTCATATCAACTCTAGACAAATAAAATATGTACTTCTATCTAAGAATATTTAGGAGCACGTGGGTGGCTTCCAGCTTCGGCTCAGGTCACGATCTCACAGTTGGTGGGGTTGAGCCTTGCATAGGGCTCTGTGCTGACAGCTAGCTCAGAGGCTGGAGCCTGTCCTCGGATTCTGTGTCTCCCTCTCTCTCTGGCCATCCCCTGCTGAAATTGTCTCTCTCTCTCTCTGTCAGAAAAAAAAAGAAAGAGTACTTAAAGGAACTTTTTAAAGTTTTATTTGTGTAATTTCTATACCCCACGTGGGGCTCAAAATCACAAACCTGAGATTAAGAGTCACATGCTAATCCAACTGAGCCAGCCAGACACCCCTAAAAAATTTATTTTAATGTTTATTTCTTTATCTTGTACTCAGGTCATGATCTCATGGTTTATGAGTTCAAACCCTGCATGCAGCCCTGCACAAACAGTGAGGAACCTGCTTGGGATTCTTTTTCGCTCTCTGCTCCTTTCCCGCTCATGTGCACATTCTCTCCTCTCTCTTAAAATAAACAAACTTAAAAAAAATAGTTTATGGAGAATGGTCTAAAAGAACAAAATTAGAGCATTTAACCCTCTCAAAATAAAGAAATAAACCTTTAAAAAATTCCTTTGGGGTACCTAGCTGGCTCAGTTGGAAAAGCATGTGACTCTTAATCTTAGGGTTGTGATTTTGAGCCCCACATGGGGTATAGAAATTACTTACACAAATAAAACTTAAAAAAAAAAAAGTCTTTTAGAGAGCAAGCAGGGGATAGAGATGGAGACAGAAAATCCTAAGCAGGTTTCATGCGGTGAGCACCGAGCCCAATGTGGGGCTTGAACTCATGAACCACGAGATCATTACCTGAGCCAAAATCAAGAGTCAGATGCTTAATCAGACATCCCAGGAATCTTTTTCAAATGCACATCATGAAAAATTTAAACTTTCTATTGAGAGAATTTAATATCTGAAAAAACAATGGCTTTACACTAGGCAACATTGCTTACATTTTGTAGCACTGCACAAACATTAGTTATAAATGTTTCTATCTCACTTAATTATGTGAGAACTTTAATCTATTTTATTTTCTATAGAACCATTCCTAGGTCATTGAATTGATCTTTAATGTTCATTAAGGTATATATAGAGTATCACAATATTTTCTCACCTAACCCATAGTGATTGCATTTGTAATCAATTTTGCTTGGAGTAAAATAAATAACAACAAAATTATATATAACATTTTTTCATTTTCCAAAAGTCAATAGTGAGAGTGCTTTTCATGTACAATGATTCTTTATTGAGTTATAATTGACATGAAATATTGGTTTTAGGTGTCCAACATAGTGATTCAACATTTTTACACTTTATGATATGATCACCTTGATAGATCTAGTTACTGTCTGTCACAATACAAAGTTATTAGTATTTACTACATTCCTTATGCTGTCCATCAATCCTCATGACTTACTTATTTTATAAGTAGAAGTTTGTACCTCTTACTTCCCTTCACCTATTTCACCCGACCTCCAACTTCCTCTCCTCTTTGGCAACTGCCAGTTTGTTCTCTGTATCCTGAGTCCATTTCTGTTTTGTTTTGTGTGTCCTTCTGTTATGTTTTTTTAGATTCCACATACAAGTGAAAGCATACAGTATCTGTCTTTGTCTTACTTATTTCACTTAGCATATACCCTTTAGGTCGTCCATATTGTCACAAATGACAGGTTTTCATTCTTTTTTTATTAGTGACCGAGTAATATTTCTATAGACCACATCTTCTTTATCCATTCTTCCATGGGTAGACATTTAGGTTGCTTCCATATCTTGGCTATAGAAAAATGCTGTCATGAGCAAAGGGATATACGGAACTTTTCACATTAGTGTTTTCATTTTCATCAGATCAAGAGCCCAAATCAGATCATGATTAGTGGATCACGTTGTAGTTCTATTTTTTTAAGGTTTGGAGGAAACTTCACCCTGGCCTCCACAGTGGCTGCACCGCTTTGCATTTCCGCCAACAGTTTACTCTTCTTCACATCCTCTCAGACACTTGTTATTTCTTGTCTTTTTGATAATAGCCATTTTGATAGCTGTGAGGTTTTATCTCACTGTCATTTTGATTTGCAGTTCCCTGAAGGTTAGTGACATGGAACATCTCTTCATGTGTCTGCTGGCCATGTGGATGTCTTCTTTCAAGAAATGTCTATACATGACTTCTGTCCACTTTTTTATGGGGCTGTTTGTTTTTTGTCGAGTTCTATGGATTCTTTTTATATATTTTGGATATTAACTCCTTGTCGTTGTATCACTAACAAAGATCTTCTATTTGGTAGATTGCCTTTTCATTTTGCTGATGGTGTCCTTCACTGTGCAAATGCTTCTTTTGTTTTTAATGTTTTATTTATTTCTAGGAGAGAGAGAGAGAGAGAGAGACAGCGTGAGCAGGGGAGGGTCAGAGAGAGAGGGAGTCACATACTGAAACAGGCTCCAGGCTCTGAGCTGGCAGTCAGCACAGAGCCCGACGCAGGGCTCGAACCCACGAACCGTGAGATCATGACCTAAGCGAAAGTCGGACGCTTAACAAACTAAGCCACCCAGACGCCCCTGTGCAAATGCTTTTTAGCTTAGTCTAAGGGTCCCATTTATTTATTTTTGCTACTCTTGGATTTACATAAGGAGATATATCCAAAAATTGTTGTAAGATCAGTGGCAAAGAGCTTACTGCCTACTTTTTTCCTCCAGGAACTTTATGGTTTCAGGTCTTACATTTAAATCTTTAATATATTTTGAGTGTGTGTATTTGTGTAAGTGTGTGTGTGTGTGTGTGTGTGTGTGTGTGCATTGTATGCATGCATATGTGTATGCTGTAACTTAGTGGTCACGTTTCATTTTTTTTGGAAGGAACCTATCCAGTTTTCCCAACACCATGTAATAATGATTCCTGACCAAAAATGAGCAATGAAATCATGTGTATTACTTAAAAAATATTCCTGTGTACTCCTGAATATTTCAGTCATTCGTTGCTACCTGTATCTTATTCCCATTATTGATATTTGTTATTCAGGTCAATTAGTGCAGGAATAGCAAATGTAATTGGATTAAAAACATTTAAAAATATTTGTTTTTCACTAACCTCAACTTCTTATCCAAATCATTGTAATTAAATTCTAACCATAGGATATTTCATCGGTGCTCTTGAGAAAACCCCAGGACTTTCACTGGAATAGAAGGAAAACAAAGTAAAGTATTAGAAACTAAAGCTACAGACCATGTTGGAAAATAAGTGTGTAAATAATCAAGAGTAAGCAAAATTTAGACTTGAGACTATCTTTTTCTCTCTTAGTGGTTGATAAACAAAACAAAATTGTATAAGGATATCAAGCATAAACAAGAATATGTAGGCAGTTGCAAGGGAAGCCAAAGCACGCTAGGATGATCTGGTCAGCTGTACTGTACATTCATGGTTCCCTTGTCCCCTCGTGGTTCCATGTCCATGTTCAAACAGAAGAGACATAACTTTTTTAATAATTTAATATCTATAGCAGTTCTCAGTTCACGGAGAGAAACTGGGTGGAAGAGAACAGAGAAACTGAGTGGAAGGTACACAGATTTCCTGTATATTTTCTGCTCCTCACAAGTGCAGTCCCTCTCACTAACAACATCCCCCACCATAATGGTGCATCTATAAGTTGATGAACCTACATTTCACATCATTGTCATTCAAAGTCCATGGTTTATCTTAGGGTTCACTCTTAGTATTATACATTCTCTAGTTTGGACAAATGTATAATGGAATGTATCCACCATTATAGTACCATGTCGTGTATTTTCACTGCCCTGAAAATCCTCTTTGTTCCACAAATTCAGCAGCCTCCTCCCTGAGCCTTGGCAATCATTGATCTTTTTACTGTCTCCAAAGTTTTCCCCTTTCCAGTAGAATTCATACATTTGGAATCAGAGTATGTAACTTTTCTTGTATAGGCTCTTTTCACTTGGCAATGTGCATTTAAGGTTCCTCTGTGTCCTTTCGTACTTGATAGCTCTTTTCTTTGTAGCACCAAATAAAATTCCATTTTCTGGGTATACCATAGATTATTTATCCATCCACTTACTAAAGCTTGCTTTAAGTTTTAGCAATTATGAATAAAACTGCTACAAACATCCATGTTCAGGTTTTTGTATGAATGTAAGTTTTTACTTCTTTGACTAAATATCAAGGAGTGCAATTGGTGGATCATACGGTAAGCGTATGTTATGTCAAACTTTCTTCCAAGTTTTATGATTTTACTCTCTGACCAGAAATGAATGAGAATTTCTGTAATTCCACATCCTTGCCAACATTTGGTATTCAACAGCATCCTGGCTCTTCTAATAGGTGTGTAGTGGTGTCTCACTGTTTTAATTTCCAATTCTTAATGATATATGGTGTTGAATACTTTTAACGTGCTTATTTGTCAGACATAGGCTTTTGAACCCATCCAGGCACGCTTTTATTTTGTGCGCCTGGAGATAATGCCACAATAGAACTTACACTTGAGTCCTTTAAATTCACAGGGTGAATTTCCCACCCACTAACTCAGATGACCTCAGATAACCACAGCGGCTTCGTGCAACAGCATCCCACAACTAAAAGCACATGAGTGGTTTGATTTAGACTTCTGCTTTTTTCTTAAAACACAAAATTGAAAAGCAAAGAAGAAGAAAAGAAGCGAGGCTGATACAAATAGGTTTTATACTGAAAAGAGGTTTTGAAAGACCCACTCAACTGAATGCTCTAACTCTACGTAAGTTTAATGAGAAAAGAATACATGTCTATATTGTTTGCATTAAAACAGAATCCAGTCATTTCAAGCCAATCACGGATGCAGCACAGCTGCCTTATTTTCTGAGTCCCAGAAGAACTTTGGAAAACTGCCAGGAGCCCTTGGAGAATGTGGGAATGGGAGGGCTCATTCCCAGATTTCTTTGTGGGGCTGTGGTTTGGAACAGATAGTAGGCAGTTTGGTAAGACTCTGAGAGGGTGAAAAGGGCGGAGAAAGTTTATTTTACATCTTTGGCCGCTTTCCAGCATTGTCTTGAACACACGGTGTTGTCTGTCTATTCCTGTGGACTCAGGAATACAGTCAGAACAAGAGAGAAGTTTTGTGCAGTGTAAAGCCAGGGGAAACGAAACCAATCCCTGGTGGTGGCTGTCTCACCCCATCCCCTTGAAACCCACAAGGGAAGTATTATCCAAGGTGTTTATCTTTCTAATGCTGCTTCTCTGGGGACGAAATGTGAAGATCTGACCGAGAGCTGTCTGTGGGCGAGTATTGAACTGTTTTTTGATACCTTAGGTTTCCAGGGAAACCTGGTGGAAGATTCATTAACTCCCCGCCCCCTAACCTTTTCCAGCTGACAATATAGGCTGCCTTTCTCTCCATATGCATTGTTTATTAGAATAAGCAATTATGTCATGTAAAAATGAAACCCCAAAACAGCACATTAGAAAACACAAACGTTTCCAAACGAAGTCAATATATTGGATTACAGATTCCAACCTAAGCAGAAATATTTGAGGGGGGGGACAAACATAATAATGTTAATAGGTATAAACATATGAATAGGTATGAGGGAAGAAATTCCAAATATGAAACCAGAACAAGGAAACATTTAAAAAAAAAAAAAAGGAATGAAGAAAATATATTAGGTGTAAAAAACATGAAAGTTGAAATGCAGAATAAAATAGAATGAATAGAAAAATAAACGGTAAATTGCAAAGATCACACGTAGAAAATTTTCCAGAACGATTCTGAAAAGTCATTAAAAAGCTAGTATGACTGCATAAATATCAGGGAAAAGTAGATTTTCTACAAGATATACACGAAGGATTTTCATCACGAAGACATAATCATCTCAAGTGTTACGCACTTGTAATAAAACTTAAAAATACATGGAGCAGAAACTGATAAAACAGTAAGGGAAACATAGGTAAATACACAATCACTGATAGAATAAGTAGGGAAAATGTTAACAGTATAGTTACAGAAGATTTGAGAAACAGTATTGACCAGACAGCTAGTGAGGCCTAATCAATAAAGAATACTACGTTCATGACTACAGAAAATACGTGGTCAGTGTATCTCTTTTATTTCAAAAGGTTAAAATATTACAAAGTACTTCCCAGCACACAACAGAAATATATTAGAATTCCATTAAAATGTAATCTCTTGGAAATCTCCAAATATTTGGAAGTTAAGTAACACACCTCAAAATCTCATGAACTAATGATAAAAACCCTGACATTTGGAGATATTTTTAACTGGAAAATAAATATATGATTTAAAAATTTATTGGACAACGCTGGGGAGTGGATAGCTTCCCAAAGCTTATGTTAGAAGTTTAAAATCAACGATTTACCTGAACAATTAAAAGTTAATTATTGAAATTCTTTACTGTTTATTGATTTTTGTAAGAGAGAGACAGAGCACAGGGTCAGGGTAGGGGCAGAGAGAGAGGGAGACACAGAATCCGAAGAAGGTTCTAGGCTCCAAGCTGTCAACACAGAGCCCGATGTGGGGTTTGAACTAACAAACTGTGAGATCATAATCTGAGCAGAAGTAAGACCCCCTAACCGACTGAGACACCCAGGTGCCCCAAGTTAATGATTTAAATAAAAATTAAGGTAAATTAAATCTAAAGGTATAAAAATCAGGAAAAATGAAGTGACACACAGAAGACCAATAAAGGAATTTTGAACAAAGCCATAATCTGATTCTTTGAAAAGAAAAATTAAATTGGTAAAAGTTTACTCAAACACATGAAGTACAAGAGCAAGTAGGAATTGCCCGTATTAGGAATGAGGGAGATGACATCACAATTAGATCCTTTAGCTATTAAAAGGATAATAGTGAAGTAGTAGGAAAACTTTATTGTAAAAAATTCAGCAGCTAAGATAAAATAGAAAAAATCCTTTAAAAGCCATTTAATCAGGAAGATGGAATAGATGTATTTTTCCTTATTTCTCTTATTAAATACAACTAACAACACTATGTGGAATATATACATATATAATAAATATAACAAAAGTCTGAAGAGTGGAAAGAAAACAGAACTTCTAGGATCTCAGGATGTAAGAAAAGATATAGTGGCAAGTTCCCTGGGTTTTCTTTTTTGCCAAGATTGGATATGTGGAAGCCATGAACCTGAAAATGTCAATGGACACAGAAAAGAAAAGTCTCCCAAAAAAGTCTTTTTACTTTAGCCAAAGGACCAGAAACAAGACATAAATATTTTAAACATATGTTTACTATAAACATAAACAACATAATAAATATTGTTGATTTTTTTTAAACAATAAAATTTGTACTTGACTCCAAGCACTACAGAAATACCTGAGGTACACTCTTACTGCACCAGCAAAGCCTGACTTGAGAGTCTACACACTTGCTTGGTTGACCCTAGCCCTCCGAACACCATACTGGGGTGATGTCAGACAAGGCTTAGTGGAAGCCTGGGCCTTTTGTGCTCACCAGAAAGTAATGAGCATGACGGTCCACCTCTCCTTTGTCTCTGTGGAAATGAGGTACAGAGCTTAGATTCTACTCCTATCTGGCAATAAGGCGGTGGTCCCTCTCCACTCATCACAGGGGGTGGTCAGAGGATCCTTAGTGGACAGCCAAGGATTTCACCACCTCCCAGGAGAAACAAGGCCACCTTCCCAAACCAAGGTGTCCATGGAGGCCATACAGGCAGCAGTAACAAGGTGATCCTACCCCTCCAGACAGGAAAATGTCAGTGGAGACCTAGTGGAAAGCTAAAAGCCCCATTCCTACCCAACAGTAATGAGAAACATGCCCACTTTTAGATGTCAATGAAGCCCAAGTAGAGAATGTGGATTTCTACCTGCACTAGGAGGTAACGAAACAAGGTTCCCCTTCTCCTGCCAGGGTTGTGTGAGAAGAAGCCAGTAGAACAAAAAGCCCAAGTACTACCTAGTTTCAAAACATAATATCCCCATGGCCCAAGTTTTAATAAGAAACACGTATTATAACAAGAATAAGGGATAGCTGAAGCTGAATTAAACACACACACACACACACACAAAACCCCAAAAAACAAAAAACAATAACCATGATATTGATGTCAACATTGAGATGACAGAGATTATAAAATTATCTGATGGAAGTTTTAAAGCAGTCATTTAAAGATGCATAAACAAGAAATTATTAACAAGCTTGAAACAAAAAGAAAAATAGAGATTCTTAACAATGAAAGAAAGTCCCAGTTGACGTGCCTGGGTGGCTCAGTCAGTTAAGTGTCTCTTGATTTTGGCTCAGGTTATGATCCCAACATCATGGGATTGAGCCCCACATTGGGCTCTGTGATGAGCATGGAGCCTACTTAAGATTCTCTCCCTCTCTCTCTCTCTCTCTCCTTCTTCTCCTCCTCCTCTGCCCTACTCACATGTGCTCTCCCTCTCTCTCAAAAAATAAACAAAATAAAAAAATAAGGGTGTCTGGGTGGCTCTGTCAGTTAAGCTTCCAACTTCAGCTCAGGTCATGATCTCACAGTCTGTGCATTCAAGTCCCAGGTCGGGCTCTGTGCTGACAGCTCAGAGTCTGGATCCTGCTTCGGATTCTGTCTCCCACTCTCTGCCCCTCCCCTGCTCCTGCTCTGTATCTCTCAAAAATAAACATTTAAAAAAAACTTTAATGAAATAAATAAATAAATAAATAAATAAATAAATAAATTTTCCACTAAAGAAATAGAAGACATAAAGAAGAATCAAGTGGAAATTTTAGAACTGAAAACTATGGTCACAGAAATTAAACGAAAACCGCAAAAGATGAATTAAAGAGCAGAATGAAGAAAATAGAGGAAAGAGCCCATATATTTGAAGATAGAACTATAAGAGTTAGTCAGGCAAAATAATACTGAGAAAATAGACTAACAAACAGAACCTCAGATCCCTGTGAGGCTATAACAACAACAACAAAAGACATCCATTTCATTAGTGTCCCAGAAAGTGGGGAGAAGGCAGCACTGAAAAAATAATAAAGAAAAAATTAAATAAATTTCATTACAATGCCATCCAAAAACCAAACAGATTTAAAAATATGTTTAATGCTGCTGAAACAACTGCATGTATATATGAAAAAACAAAGCAAGAAATATCAAGAAGTTAACTACAGTCATTAAAATAGGGTTCTTTACAATAGGAACAAATTGCAGCTAGCAATAAATCTGAAAGACATGAACAATGTTTAAAGAGAAAACTATAAGTTTTTAGATAAAATAAAATAATTACTAAGCAAATTAATAGCTAGATCATGATTTTGGGTAAGAAAACAAGATTTTAAATATATCAGTTATCCAAAAATTGATCAGTAAAATTTCAATAAAATTCCCAGAATGTTTTTCTTTAATTTCAAAATGATCTTAAAATGTGTGTGGAAAGGTGAGGCAGAGTAAAAGGGATGCAAAAATGTTTACACTCATGTAATCAAGACTCAGGGCCTGTTTCCCATTCTTGTAACTGTGTTTTGGTGACCTGGCCAATGGAGTGTCGTTAAGCCATTTGCAGCCCTGGTCTTTAAGGGAATTCACAGCTTTTGGTTTGGTCCTCTGGAAGTTCTAAGCCACCATGACAAAAGTCTTTGTACTCTAAGCCTCCCCACTCTGAAGAAGGCGAAACTAACCAGAGACAGACAGGCAGACAGACAGATGTCATTTGATTAGTTCTGGCCAGCCCCTAACTATTTGAGTTAGTTCAGCAGAAACCCTGGAGATATCATGGCATAGAGACAACCTGTACCCTGTCTAAATTCCTGAACCTCAGAGTAGTGGGAAATAATAATGTATAATAATAATAATAATAATAATAATAATAATAATAATAATAATAAATTGTTTTAAACCATGAAGGTTTTAGGGTAAGCAATAGGTAAATTGAACCATATGAAGATTCAGTAAGATTATTACAAAAAGAGAAGGAAAGGAGTGATGAATACAGAATTCAAGACAATGCTTAAATTTAGATCAGATGATAAGGCAGATGTGCCGCTTAGATGGATGGGGTAAGGTGTACGTTATTATCAAGTTTGTAGATCTTGTTTTGGGTGGTGATTTCTCAAGTACTGACAAATGGCTAAAAATGAATAACCAATAACCTAAATCTTAATCTTAATTTATTTTAAATGGGCTATGCGTAGACTGATAAGAATGTGTTATGAAACAAATGCTGTAATTAATCCAACTTTGGACAATCCAAATTTGGGTATCCCATGATATCCAATTTAAAAAAAATGATCACTATCTATGGCAACAGTATATTAGCTTCTATAAAATTTCAAGTCTCAAATGTTATTAGGTCCTAGTAGAATTTCTAGTCTTTTTTTTTTTTTTTTTACTCTTTTTGTCTTTCAGTGCCTTACTTCAAGGTCTTTTTATTAGTTAACAGTGTTTTCCCAAGGAAAATAAATTACACATTTAACTTCCTTATACTGCAACTGCAGAATGACTTATAGGAATTTCAACAGATGGAAAATGTTGGCAGAATTTAATATAACTCTTTCTGGATAATAATATTTGTTTCACCAGAGATGCTAATCTTAGAGACAGGTTAAATCATTATGTTCCTTCCAGGAATAAATCTAGATGAAGTACACACATTTGAAAAGATATAATAATTTCCTGTAGTGAAAGCCTTTATACTAACAGCCTGAAGTGTGTAGTGGCTCCTAGAAATGTTTTTTTAAAGAATGAAGATTTCATAACAGCCTCTTCATAAAATGCATTCTTTACTGCATAAATAAGACTGTAGCAATAACAGTTTAAAATTTTTTCAAGAAAGTACTCAATAAACCAACTGTTTTAAATTGTTGATATTCTATTCCAGACAAATATATATGCATAAGTACAGATAGTAAAAATTTTATAGAAGTAATATGCATATGAATATTCAGAAAAATACACAGAATTTATAATGGTGCCACTCAATGACTTTTTACAAGGCATCTATCCCATGTAATAACACCTCCATTAAGAAATGAAACATTACAACTGCCTTGGTGGTTCAGTCAGCTGAGCTCCCGGCCCTTGATTTTGTCTCAGGTCATGATCCCATTGTCTTGGAATCAAGCCCTGCATTGGGTTCCACACTTAGCATGGAGCTTGTGTAGGGTTCTCTCTCTCTGCCTCCCTGTGCCCCTCTCCCCCACTTAAGCTCTCTCTCTCTCTCTCTTTCTCTGTTTCTCTAAAAAGAAAAAAGAAATGTAACATTAGCATTACCCTGGAAGACTCAGTCATGTATCTGTGCAGTCACTATATTTCCTCCTTCCCAAAGGAAACCATTATATGATATCTAAACACTGACCTTTGCCAGTTTGGGAATGCATTTCAGTAGAATCATAGAGCCTGACTTTTTAAAAAATATATATATATATGATATTTATCCATGATTCTGCATGTGGAAGATAGTAGACTTTCATTGCCGTCTGGTATTTCCCTGTGTGGATATGTCAAACTGTACCTTTTCGTCTGGCAGGTAGTGAGTATCAAGGTAGATCACCTTACTACAATCTGGGACTAAATCAGAAGCTAGTTTTCAACCTCGTAAAGGCTGGGGTGTTTTTTGTTTGCCTTTACTACCATGGTACAGTCTTTCATAGATCCCAACTAATCCTGGGGAGTTTATTAGACTCCTCTCCTTCTTGGGGGGCACTTAATTCCAATTTTTGCTTTTCTAGTACTTGTAAGAATACTAAGAACTCTGCTCAGCTTCTTAATGTCTTAGCTGAAACCTATAAATTGCTACGTGCCTGAAGAAGAATGTTGAGGGGAATGTCTCTTGATGTCTGTGTACTTGCTTTTTCTTTGGGATGTTGGACCTCTACTCTAGCCCTAGTTGCCTAAGCTAGTCTCAAGTTCCTTTAATAGTTTATATATACATAAACATATAATATATATTATATATAAACATTTTATATATAGATTTATATTATATATTTTTTTCTTTTACCTCATTAAGATATCACTAGTGGATATCTGGTCTGAACAAGTTCATTCACTAGAGCTGGAATCATTCCTTGGTTGACACCTAAAACACCCCCTCTTCCCCAACTTTATATTCTCTCCTTTTGCATTGTCCCACTTACTGTTCAGAGTAATTTTCTCCAAATTCTACTCTTCTATCTCAAATCCCCCAAAACACCTGTCTAAACCTGGAGCATAAATAGTTCTACAGATTTGTTGAATAAATGGGCAAAGTCTATGAAAGCCTCTCTCACTCCTTTCACTGAAATATCTAGAGCCCTATTTACTGCAAACTTAGCCTTCATCTTCAACTCCTTTACCATCCATAAAACGGAAATATCAGTCTCTGTGCAAAGACCTTGTTACCTTGCACCTATTTCAGGGATATTTTTCTCATATTCTGCTTATTTCTCACATAAACAGGAAAATTGTGAGTTTTAAAGGTGGTTTTAAAACTCGCTTTTTCACTTCTGCTTCTTTTGAGTTTCACATTGCTCAGTTATCACCTTCTGTTCTTCCTCATCTTTGATATCTAACAAGTTTTTATTTAACAAACACACATTGAAGCTGTGTGGAATATTTCTTCATCAAACCCATTTTCTTTTCCTCTGAGTCATATAGCTAGACTGTTGTCTCAGCTTCTCCAACTGCTATATGTGACCATGCAACTGAGTCTGGCCAATGGAGTTCCAAGGATGTGATGTCATCATTTTCAGCTGAGCCCCATAAATGCTCTATCCTTCTCTTTCTCCATCTTCCAGCTCAGTATTATTTCCATAGTAACACTGCAAGTTACATGTGGAAAATGGCAGCTCCCCCACCCCCTGCTATCATCTTGTGTCTCTGAATGACTGTGTGGAGCAGAGCCCCTTGCTGCCGGTTGGATTTTAAATAAACTGGATAACGACTGGATTTGAAGTTTACATGTTACTGCCCTTAGAGTTACCTTTGGTTATGCACCATGCTACTTCTCCATATTGATAAATTCTGCTATAATTGTAGAACTTTTAGGATTTTAAGACCAAAAAGTATACTAGCATTATAGTTCTTGGACCTTACCATGGGACAGCTTTCACTCTAATATTAACAAACTTTACTTTCATTTCTGAAAACTAGAGAACCTAACATATTCTCTAATGTGAAGTTCTTGTACATCCAATTCTTCCTGTAATTTGTAACCTTAGTTATTTTATCAATACTAACCAGTCTTTTAACCTGTCCTTATCTCCCCTTCCATTGTTCTCAGTAATTATTCTGAGTTCTCTTGTCTCATCTCAAACCTTTTATGCAGCCCACTTATTCCTACCTTCTCATATTCTTAGGTTTCCTGAGGCATTGAACTCATTATAGATCTCTCCTACAATAAAATAAATATTTGAATTACTTTAATTCTCATACCAAACCCTCTTCTACCTCAGTGACTTAGGAAATATATTGCAGACTCTGTAGATCATTTGAAATAAGTCACTTAATCTCTTCGACTCATCTGTAAAATGGGATTTCAAATCTTTGAATTGACCATTCAGATCTATTATGATGACCAGATAAGGTAATATGTATGAAAATCCTGACTTTTTAAGGGATAATTACAATCTTCATCCATGATACTGTACTATTTTCATTTCTAGTTAGACAGTGTTCCCCCCCATTATCAAATATGCTTTATTATGAAAAATTCCAGAATGTTAAGTTGGAAGATTTATGGGAACAAAAGTCTCTGTGGTCAGGAAATGGATGGTGATTTCTTAGTTTTATCATCATAGATTAAGTCCTGTGTTTAGTCATTCTTTGGATATTGTACTCATAAGGATACACATATATGTCATTACTCATTGCCTCCAGATGCAGCAAATAAACAATCTCTTCACTATTGTTTTCACAGTTTGAATTTATAGTCTGGTAGCTAACAGTCGAATAAACAGCATTCATATCTCAACCAGAAAATTCAGTTTACAAACTTCTCTCCTGATGTGTATGTTCAATGAACATGTTTGAACATCTATTATCGTTGAGGAGATGCACTTGCAAAGGATATATCTTTAGGAGATATAACTTTAGGGGATATAACTAAAATGCAACTCCCATAAACTGACTAAATTGGAAAATGCCACCTATAAGATTCACACAGTTGCTCCAGCTGCACCTAGAACCAGTTCCAAATTCCTCAGTCTCCCTCACTTATTACACCCCATCAGTGAGCAAGTCTGACAATTTTATGAGCTAAATATTTCTCACATGTGTGCCTTTTTCTTCAAGATCTTCAGCATTTGTCTCCCCATAAGTTGACCTTGCATATATCACAAGTTTTATGTCATATACCTATTACTTTTAATGTTATATTCAAACCAAGGAGAACTTAATATAGTCTACGAATATGATTTTCTACATACCCATGGCTTTGCTCACATAGTTTTCTCTCACCAAAATGTCTATTCTTCTATTTGTTTTCTGGCAAATATTATTTGGTTCTCTCCACTCACCAAATGATGTGCTTCTGAAATCTACCTGTAGACAATGCACAAACCTCAATCATTATGTTTTCCATCTGTATGAATTGTATCTGTTTTTAGGTTATCTTCATTAGTAGACTTTGTTGCAGTGATATCTCAAAAGTAAAGATAGTATTAGGATCATCTTGGAATGCCCAGAAATGTAGTATTAACTTAGAATAAACTCAAACTTAACATGGTCTCAATAAATGTTTAACTTATCTTGCAATACTTGCTAGATAGTTAATAAACAAAACAAATTTCCACTTAATAGATTGAAAGCAGAATTTTCAACTCTAACAATAGCTGTCAAAAGATAATAAATTTTCTTAATTTTTTAAACATTTGTTCATTTTTGAGAGTGAGAGAGACAGAGCATGAGGGAGAGGGGCAGAGGGAGTGGGAGACACAGAATCAGAAGCAGGCTCCAGGCCCTGCACTTTCAGCACAGAGCCCAATGCAGGGCTAGAATTCATGGACCGCGAGATCATGACCTGAGCTGAAGTCAGATGCTTTAACTGACTGAGACAACTAGGTGCTCCAAAAATAATAATAATAATAAGGTAGTTCCCAAATACCGAAAGACATTAATTGTCATTCTAAAACTGTATTCCAGCTAAACTACCATTAAATAAGAGGATAAAATAAATGTACTCTCAGCAAAAATTTAAAAAAACAATTAAAGTGTTTCTCTAAGAAAATTTCAATGCAGTGTTTATCAAAGAATGCAACTGACCCAGAACAACACAGGTTTAAACTACATGGTCCCACTTTACTAGGATTTTTTCCAAGAAATACAGTACAGTATTGTAAATCTATTTTCTTTTTCTTATGATTTTCTTAATAACATTTTCTGCTTTCTAGCTTACTTTAATGTAAGAATACAGTATATAATACATATAACATATAAAATATGTGTTCATCGACTATGTAATCAATAGACTTCTGGTCAACAATAAGCTATCCAGAGTTAAGTTTTTGGGCAGTCAAAATCTACACACAGATTTTCAACTAGATAGGGGGTTAGCCACCCTAACCTCCGCATTGTTCAAGGGTCAACTATATGTTTTACTAGGACATTTCCTTAAAAAAGAAAAATTGATGTTTAAAGAATCTGTGAACAAGAGGTCGGCATATATGTGAGTGATTTCAAATAGCATCATCTGTATAAAATGCACAAGTAATGACAATGACTAACTTAGGGGTGAGAATCATGTTGGAACTAAAATACTTGGCAGCAATGTGTACAGTGGCAAGAGGTGGGTTGTGGATAAGTCTTAAGCATGCAAAGGCCTCAGATTATTTGATAGTAGAAATGTTAATTAAGATTGTTAAATTTTAATGGCAACCACTCTAGCATGCATGTAGAATGTTGATCTTCTGGACCAGCATAATATGCATAAAATTACAGGAATACTGAAGTGGCTCAAAAGAATGTAAGAGGACAAAAAAAAAAAAAAGCAGAGACATAGAGAAGTTACTACAAAACTTGCATTCAGGTGCTAGCAAGTCCCCAAATCTATTGGCAAAAAGTAGGTTTGGCAGTTAAAGAGCATAGGTTTTTAGACTGGGAAAGCTGTAAATGGAAATGTAATTTGGCAAGAACTTTGAAAAGTACCAGGACAATGGATACAAAAAGTTTCTCATTGATTTCCCCTTTTTAACTACACAATACCATTTCTAGTAATTGATCCAAAAGAAATAGTTAGAAATAGCACTCAAAGAAATACATGCAGACGAGACAAATATGAATACAAAAATACTTACCACTATGCAAAAAAACAAAAACAAAAAACACAGGTTCTCCAAACCCTTTCTTATTATAATAAGAACTAACATTTATAAATTTTAACTTTCTTTTATTTCTTTCCTTTCATTGGTACATAGAAAAGGACTAAAAATGCCACAATATGAACAGAAGCCCTTTCCTGAGAATGAGCCATTGGGTGATCAGATTTTTTCTTCAGTGTTCTCCTGATATTTGCGACCATGAAAATGCATTGTTTTTGTAATCAGAAATATATTGTAATTTTTCTTCACTAGAACTCATAGTATGCTTTGAGTGTACTTCATAGGTGGTATAATTTGGTTGAGTCTAACACTGTCAAGAGAATTTACATTTGCACCTTTCCTTAAAGTCTTTCATGTATGTGTGTGCATGCACATGTGTGAGCATTACTTCATACAAATTTTAGAAGAAACTTTAGGTAGATATTGTTATTATCCATTTTCACAAATAAGGAGGCTAAAGGTCAGAAATTGTAAGACTTAGCCTAATCCTTGCTATATAGATTCTGTGTCCTCTGTGCCAATTTCTTAAAATATGTATGGACCACTAGTATGTTTTCTAAATTTGTAGGTCATTTTCTATAAGGCTAATGAATGGCAGTTGTGATGGTTTGGTGAATATGCAAATATGTACACAGGCATCCCCTCTCAGTGAGTTCTTTCCCACCACTCTAGGAGCATGAGAGCCAAGCAGCTGTCCCGATGTAAATTCCTTAACAAGCTGTAACCACAGACATAAACACCTCTCGCAAATGAGGAACCTTCTCATGATCATGTCACTGCAATTTTTGACAATTTCCCAAAACCATTAGGAAACATTCCCCAATCTCACAGACAGTACTTGAGGTTTTGTGCTTTTTTGGTTTTTTCCCAGTGTGTAAAGAGAAGTAGGGGAAGATAAAACTGGACAGTTTCATGCAGTGTGGGACTTCTCAGCTACCTGCAGGAGGCGACATGTCTTTCGTCCTACTTTCTGTCCTCTGGCTCATCACTCAAACTCAAGGTAAGCACCATGATATTTTATACAAGAGTCGAATTACTTAGTGAATTTTAAAGTGCTCTTGAGAAAGTAACATGCTCATCTGACCCATTGATCACTGCATTTTTGTATATTTATTTAATTTCAGTATACTCCGTCCTCATAGTCAAGGTGTTGTGATTGAAATAATAATTTAATTAGGAGGTACCCGAAACTTACCTTTAATTCAATAATGCTACTGGATCTATAATTTTATTTTCTAAAACACACATCCCAAATAGCACCAGAGAATTAACTTCTAGACCAGCCATCAAGAATTTCCTCACCATCTCCAATGTTATCTTGAATAACATAGATATTTTCTACCTCATAAGGAGAAAATCATTTATCAAGACACAATTCGACTAGAAACTGTGTCAGGATGGATGACTTTAAGTAAAATTAGCATCAAATTAGACATAATTGTAGTATTAAGCAAAATTAAAATTAACTGGACAACTGAACATTTATAATAGGGTTAAGACTAAAATCTAGTTAAAACTTACTCTAATCTCAATCCCACAACTCTTTACACTAATTGGGTTCATATTCTCCATCAATAAAAGAAAAACTTCTAGTAATAAATTTATAAATTTTCTGTTTTCCTATGTAATGAATCTTTTCTTGGATAGCATCATAGCAGATCTTTGGGGGCTGGCTAGGAGAAAATTTTTGCTTGACAAGTTTCCTTCCAGTTCTTCACATGAGCCAGGTGTAAAACTGCTTGGAGTTCCCAAGGTCACCCTGTCTGTCAGTGGGAAATTGTCTCCAAGTACAGACATTTATCATTGAAAATGGGAGCATTTAAAAACAAGACTGACCCTATATGGAACAATTAAAATAAAAAGTAGATAAGGCATACCTGCCACCTTCCTAGAGTGGCACTACATTATTTTATATATTTTATGTCATTCAATGTTTACACGGGCCTCCATTTTTAGATAAGTAAACCGGCAGGAAAGAAAAATAGCTTTCATAAGGTCATTTAGCTAGAACTTAAGACCACATCTTCTGGCTCCAATATCAGTTCTTTCCCTACTATATGTAAGCAAAATAGGAAATGGTCTATGTAATGTTATACCAAGTGTATCAAGAAGGACATTTAGTCCACTTAGGCTACTTGCTATCTGGTTTTCCTACTTGTTATCTGATGCTTTAAAACTTCTTCAGCAGAGATAACAAAAATTCTGTCTCTCTGTGAAATCTGGAGTCTTGAGGGTAAATGCTATGAGACAAAGAACAGAATGGTTTATTGTTACACCTTGAAATAAAATAGCGGTCAATAGGGTCTTCCCTAAGAATGAAGTATTATATGTGTATAAAAATTTGATTTTTGGAAGGGGGAGTCTGAGATTTCATCACAAAGAAAAAAGACATAGAAAGAAAAAAGAGATCTCTGAGAACACTGAGAGAAAATTCCACAATTTTGAATTAGAGTAGACTAGAGTAGAGAAAAGGAGGGAACTAGGCTACAGGGAAGGATTCCTGGCTCCCGTAATCTCCCACATATTGGAGATCATCCAATCATCTACCTTTCCAGAATAGGTAGATAGAGCAAAAGAAAAATTCTTTGTTATCAAAGCTGATAAGGAGGAAGGAGTAACTTGTTTCTCTTAATGTTTACTTTCTGGACGGGAATTCAGTCTTCTCTACCATTTCAGCAAAACCAACCAACCCAAACCAAAACAAAACCAAAGACTTTTAACTGTGTTATATCAATATTATCTTTCTTTCTCTCTAGCAATGGCAATAAAGCAAAAACCTGAATTAGAGCTCTATGAAGTAGTTCGCCCTAAAAAACTACACATTTTACACACAAGGAAGATACAAGACAACCAGACAGAGAATGGCAAAGAGGTAAGCAATGTGAATGACTCCAGGATTTTACAAAGAACCAATAAATAGCCTTTTTACTCATAGAAGCGATGTCTAATAGTTTACTTTTGAAGCCCGTATCCACAACCACCCTTTGTCCAGGAAAAAATGCTGGATTTCTCAGAATGATTTTACAATTAAGCTGTAGGAAGGGAGTTAACTGGTTCACTTGCCCAGAAAGAATAAAGTGGTTTGGACATCTCTCCATGTTTAGAGGATAGGGAGAGAGCATAGGAAGACAGTCATTTCTAGAAGGTATTTCTTTTTTTTTTTTTTTTAATTTTTTTAAAATGTTTTATTTATTTCTAGGAGAGAGAGACAGACAGCGTGAGCAGGGGAGGGTCAGAGAGAGAGGGAGTCACAGACTGAAACAGGCTCCAGGCTCTGAGCTGGCAGTCAGCACAGAGCCCGACGCGGGGCTCGAACCCACGAACCGCGAGATCATGACCTAAGCGAAAGTCGGACGCTTAACCAACTAAGCCACCAGGCACCCCTCTAGAAGGTATTTCTTGCCAAGTTCACCAAACCTATGTCTCCCCCCCGCCCAACACTCACCTCCTGCCCCACTGAATCACTTTTTCCGTGGTCATCTTGTCTGTGATGGAGAACTCAACATTATCTCATTAAGTGGTACTATTTATAAAATTTATTAAAGAAGGTCTCCTGGGTGGCTCAATCGGTTAAGCATCAGACTCTTGGTTTTGGCTCTCAGGTTATGATTTCACGGTTCTTGAGTTCTAGCCCTGCATCAGGCTCTATGTTGGCAGTGCAGAGCTTGCTTGGGATTCTCTCTCTCCCTATCTCTCTCTCTGCCCCTCCACTGACTCATTCTCTCTCTCTCACTGTCTCTCTTTCTCTCTTAAAAATAAATAAATTAATTTAAAAAATTTAGTTTATTAAAGATATTAACTGACTATTACATTGTTGCAAATAGTTACAACTTTTACTTTTAAATAATTTTTACTATATTAAGTTCTTAGTAGGTTTTTAGTTGGTTTCCTTTAGTATATTTGGTTTGGTTTTAAAGTAATAAAAATATGTGCCTTATTATTATATCATTAGTGATTAATTAGGATACACAGGACAGAAAACTGTAGAGTAGGGCAAATAATAAGTCCCTATCTTACATCATAGAACTAGTTAATCTGTGGACATTATTGAATATCTTTTAATAATAATAATAATATTGAATATTATTGAATATATTGAATAAGTGTATTACTTAGCACTATTACTACATTATTGAAATTTTGGTAAATCCATCTTAATGTACAATTTATGTTTCATTTTATATATTTTGAATACATAAAAGAACTATTTTATCCTACATACATTTGTAATTATTCTTCTATAAATATTACATGTATCATTTAATATAATATAATATAAATTGATATAATTTTTATACCAGAAAGATAATTGATATCAGAAATATAAATTGATATCATTTTATTATTAAATATTTTTAGGAAAGATATGAACCTGAACTTCAGTATCAGATTACACTAAATGGAGAAGAAGTTGTTCTTCACCTACAAAAAAGCAAGTAAGTTGTACTTCTTGAGTCTAACCAATAGATTATGTGAAGAGAATGTGGAAAAGTACACCTTCTTAAGACTCTATTTAGTGTGATTTGAGATAGAAGATATGAAGTAAGTATGTTGAGTTTTAGATGTTACTAGACTGTGCTAATGTTATCTATGAAGGTTGATGCTTTCTGAGGAAATTACATGCAAAGTAAAAAAGCAAAGAGAGGACCCAAAGATAAATGCCTTTCTTCCTTCATACCTCTCCTGATTTACCGAAAATCTTTTCTACCCAGATAAACTCAAATTTTTTATGTGACTTCCCATTACTTTTATAAGAACATATGTGGGACGCCTGGGTGGCTCAGTAAGTTGAGTGTTAACTCTTGATTTCAGCTCGGGTCATGATCCCACTGTAATGGGATCAAGCCCCACCTCAGTCTCTGAGCTGAGCGTGAAGCCTGCTCGAGATTTTTCTGTCTCTCTCTCTCTCTCTGCCCCCTCCCCTTCTGGCACTCCCTCTCTCTCAAAAAATAAAGAACATCTGTAAGGGTTATTCAGGGCATACAGCCTTGAGATAGGTCCCTGGGGACGGGGCTCTATCAAGTCCTACATTTGTCAGTAACCTTCTCCCTGAAAACAATGGACTTTTATGCCTATTTGTGACCCAGAACCCTTCAGAGACCCTGTGGAGACTGTGTCCTTGGTGTGGAGAATCCAAAAATAACCCATCTGAGGACAGAGAATTTGCAGTTGAAAAGTATCTGGGGGCATTTCTTCCCTTGGACCTAGTGGGTATAACTGAGGCTTTGATTTGCTTCAGCAGCAGAGTTCCAATGTCAGAAAAGGATCAGTGGGTCAGAACGTCTGCTTTCTCATCGTAGACACAATCATTCTTTTTGTGCTGAAGATTATGTGAGGAACATTAGCCCTTATTACCACTTTCAGTGTATCATGCAACTCTTTGAACTTTGCAGACATCTCTTGGGGCCAGACTACACTGAAACATATTACTCATCCGCAGGGGAGGAAATCACGACAAGCCCTCAGAACATGGTAGGTTCTGACTGCATTCTGGGACACTTTCTGGGATCTGCTACTTATGTTGTAAGATGTATAGATGCATGGACAATTAAAAAGAAATTGAAAGACTAGGAGGAAAGGTACCCATCTATGACCAATGAGAACAAATGAAAAAATCAGAGTTGGCTTTTTTAAAAGGTAAGGATATAGTAGGAGGCTTCCAAGTAGTATATTTGTAGAAGCAACTACAAGTCCACTTTCCCTTAGACCATCTTATCAAAAGGTTAGAAATATTTTCAACAGTAGGTACTTGAAAAGTCATATAGCTATTTACTCTCTTTGAACAATACATGCATGTATCCTCAGGTCAGAAATGGGATATCAATTACTTAATGAATATAAGGTTATATCTTGTTAAACTACCATACTATAGATAATGCCAAAGCCTAGATGTCAAACATACAAAATCAATGCCAAGGGAAAGCAGGGAGAGAATACAGAAAGACCCAGTCATGGAGTATTAAGAATCTAAATGAGTTTCTCAGAGCTGCTCTCCTTGGGCACCCCAAAATATTTACGTACCTATAAAAAGACAAAACTTCTGTCACACAATTGCTCTTTGTTCCCTTCTCACATCAAAACTCTCATTTCATAGATATCTGGATTTTTGCTAACATTTAAATTAATCCATTCTCAAATGTGAATGGCTGATACTATCTGAATTTGGTACTTTTTCCAAATCCTCTACAAGAAAATGTTTATGATGACAAAGTTTCTTCCAAATGCAAGAAAAGCACAGATGGAATTTCAGACCCTGAGGTCAGTCAGTTTATTTTGAATAAGAGTTTCCTCAATGGCTTGTTGGCTCCTTCTACATTAAGTGACCCCTATTTTGCTCATATGGAGTACTGACTGTGTCTGAATCTCTAGTTATGGACAGATTCTCTGTGGTTTTGATGCTGGTAAAGGGATTCCACTAACCCACCAATTAAAATGATGAATTGGACAAACTAATATGAGGGGCTCAGGAGTGGTAGCATGGCTTCTTGAGGACCTTGGTATCTAGAAAAATGGATACCTCATTTTATATACAGGTGACAAATAGTATCTTAAGCACTCAGCCCAGGGAAGCCAAACTCTCAAAAGTTGGTCCTCAAGCCTGAGAGCTATTTGGAAACATTCTTGAACCCAGGGGGACTGGCCACGTCTCAGATGCAGTGTCCAAGTTCACCATGAGCTCGCTTAGGTTCATACTCCCTGGACTTTTCTTTTGTGCAATGAGTTCCAGAAAGACAGCCCAGCCATCAAAGATGGAGTTTTCAGGGTGAGTAGTGGAGAAGTTCATAAAAATCTCTGAAGTTTTCACTGTCTTTGTGTCTGGGAACCGGTCTGGCCACTGCCACTATTTGAAGAATTTTCCTACTTATTCAAAATAACAGCTTTCACCACAACTGTGATACATTTATTCTGACAGTTAAAAAAAATATATACTTCTTTTTTTCGACTTTAGGAACACTGCCACTATAAAGGACACATACTAAATGAAAAGGATTCTGTTGCCAGCATTAGTACTTGTAATGGATTGAGGTGAGAGCCTTTTGCAAAAATATTAGATAGCAAGCACCGTTCTATTGCACTGAATTGAGTCTTCCTAGACATCGTGTCTTCCTATCTTGGTAAAATCTCCTGCATGGGTAAAATGCTATTAACATGAAGAATAAGGTATCACTCTTGCAATCATTTTATAATCTGTTAAAATTATGTTTAACATAGTTTTGAGAGTGTGTGTGTGCACACACAGACTCGTGTGTGTGACATTTCTGTTTACAAAGATAATTCTTGCCAATTAGGAGGAGTTTGGGAAGTGAAAGAAAGCACAAATAAAAATATAGCCACTGCAAAATTGTGCTTATAAGTGACATTATCATTAACACTTTGTCATGTTTGCAGCCTTTGGCCTATAGACATATATCTTCATTGTGTGATATCATAAGCATTTTCCCATATCATGAAATCCCTTCATAGATGTAATGTTTAATGACTATCTATGCTGTAGCTGTAACACTATATCATATGAATTCACTTTATGTTTCTGAATTGATTTTCTTACTAAAAAGTAAAATTCTCTAAGCTACTTTAGTACCAACCTGTTCCTCTGGCTGATTTGCTCATCATTTTTTCTCTTCTCTGGGGTTTTTAGTATCTCAATCCTCCTTTACTCTATCCTCCATTATATTCTTCAGAGTTCTCCAAGAAATATTTGCTAAGTGTGTAAATAAACTAGGGACAAATATTCATTGAACTTCTGTTACAAATTTCAAATTCTTTGGGATAGCTTCATCTTAGCAATACTTGTTTAGAATTGTTTGGTAAATAATATAACCCTCATTTTATTCTTGACAAGTATGAGTTATAATTTAAGTTAACGAAAGTTAGCTGGAAGACTTCTGAATGAAAACTGTCCGTGTGAATTTAAGATTTAGGGAGAGTTGTACTCCATTCTGGTCAGTATTGTGACTGTTGTGGCAGAGAATCTTGAAATATGATTCTTTGTATTTCACAGAGGACACTTCACATATCATGACCGAAGATATATGATAAAGCCTCTGAAAAGTACAGACCAAGAAGAACATGCTGTCATCACCTATAGCCAAGAAGATCTTGACCTGGCTAATCACACATGTGGTGTAAGAAATGTTGGCAGGAAACACGGCCATATTCGAACCTCTAGGTCACTCAGTAGTCCAGAGGTAAGTGTAGCTTTCCTATGTCATCCTTTTTTCCACTGTCTCAGCAATGATATATGACAAACCATTGTGTTCAACAGTTACTGGGATGGGTAAAGGCTATAATTCATTTACTAATTCTTTCACCGAATTTCCCCCTGGTTAAAAAAATAATCTTAGTGTAACTTTATCCAGTCTTTTAGGATAAACATGATTATTAACGATGTTATTTTACTCTTTGTAAAGCAAGAAGACTTTCTTCAGGCTAAGAAATACATTGATCTCTTTTTGGTGCTGGATAATACCTTTGTGAGTACAAAATATGGGTGCTTCTGGGGCAGTTAAGTCAACTGTTAAGATTTCTTATCCAGTGAACACAAGCAATAAGCTATTCTAGCTGAAAACACAGACCCTGTCCACTTGATTGTCATGCCTTTTCTATCTGCCTTGTCGGCATTAGTTCTCACTTACCTACCCACTTTAATGTCCACCTGCTTTCAGTATACTCGGGTATTGGAAGCATACTTAATACTAGATAGCTACAAGAAATTAATAATTTAAATTTGAAGAATAATAATGAAATGAAAAATTTAAAGAAAAATAATGAAAAATTTAAAGAATGGGTTGTTCTAATATTTTTAAAATTCTCACTCCATTATTAAATATAAAACAGATACAAAACTATATACAATTTATAAATTATATTTACAAAAACACTAGGATCTGTGATTCTAATTTAGCAAATATCGCCTTCTAATCAAATTTTAATAATATTGAGTTGGTTAGAACATTGAAATTGTTCCTTTGATCTATTCACTCTTAGAAATGAAAACCCTGAAATATATACAAATGCCTCCTCTTTTCCTTACTGCAGAATTCTTACATTTAAAAAGAATTTGTTGAAGCACAGAGTGTTATATAAGTTAGACATGAATGAATACGCATTTACTGATGTTGAAATTTGTAATTTTTCTTCAAATGTTAAATCTTGAGCCACATTACCTTTATTTTTTAGTTATGTTTGCATTTTGTATTTTACAGTATAACATATATAAGGGGAATCTAACTTTGATAAGAAGCTTTTTGTTTGATGTGATGAACCTACTCAATGTGGTAAGATATTTGTCCTGTGAATGTGTATTTCCACTAAGAAACCTGGGGCTTCACCAAAGGAGTTTCACCCAAGAAATAGTTGGGAGGGTCAGAGTGGCTGAACATCAGCAGTTTTGGGAGATTTAGCAGGCAAGGATCAGCAAGTTAAAATCACATATACTGTACCAAAGTCAACTTCAAGGATTTCTATTTTCAAAATGGGATACACTTATCCATCACTTGTGGTCAGCAAAAGATCTAAGACAATACAGAAATCGTAGACATTTTCATGAAAAAAAAATGCTCTTCCCACAGATCTATAATACAATAGATATTCAAGTGGCATTGGTAGGTATGGAAATCTGGTCTGACATTGATAAGATCAAGGTGGTACCCAGAACAGGTGTCACCTTTACCAACTTTCTGAATTGGCATCATTCCAACCTGGAGAAAATGAAGGCGCATGACCACGCACAGTTACTCAGGTGAGCACATGCCAGCCAGGGCAAGGTGTATGTAGACAGAGTGGATAGTTATCCCGAAGGGTTATTGGCAGAGATTTCTGTTCAATTTTATCTCCCCAAGCCTTGTCAGGGAGCCTGAAGTTCTCCCATTAGGAATTCATCAGTAGGAATTTGGAGACTCATGTTAGGTCACTAAAATAGACTCCTGGATGTGGGATAACCATCTGTGATTATTATAATGCTATGGAGTAGCAGAAGATTTTATGTGACCTACTGAATATGAAAAGAGTAGAGAAACAGGAAATCTAAACATAATTGACAAAAGCTAATGGTTCCAAAGACTTACATTGTGACAATATGCCTATAACTTTTACACAGTGGAATTGGCTTCAACAATCGACATGTAGGAATGGCAGCCTCGAATTCCTTGTGCTCCCCATCTTCAGTTGCCGTTATTGAGGTTGGTAAACTCATAGTAAGGCTTCCTGTGGTTCTGTATCCTCTATGATAAACCAGAATAATGCCTTATACAGAGTTAGCACAATGAACGTTTGCTGAGTTGGTAAATAAAAGTAGAAATAAAACTACTGGTAGGTCATTACACTGAAGATAACTTGGATTAGGAAACAGAATATTTCCTTAGACTGGTCCTCCTGGAAGTACTCATTCTTTAGTTGGTATTAGGGAATAAAAACAGGAAATTGGAACAGAAAGGGCACCCAGATGCCCTCTGTGGCCTGAGCCAACTTCAAATTAATCATCTTCAGTATCAATGGCCAGAGAGGTGAGTCAAGGTGGATTTTGGTGTCATTTGGCCATATGCTACCCATGTCAAGCACTCTGGCAATTGTTTTTGGAGGCCTTTGAAAACGTAGTATAGTACTTCCTATGAAGAATGTAATTACTTCAATTTACTCATGGTTTACCAAGAACTCCTCACTAGCTTAGCAAATATTTATTGAGTACTGAATTGATGGTTGGACTCACAGAAGCCAACCAGTTCAAATGTTATTCAATGTTTTACAATAGCCAATGGCAAGGAAAAGAGCTTACTGACTCATTACTTTGCATCTGTCAAACTATTTTTTTTTAAATAACTGAATATACTAAGTAATAGATAATTCTGGGTTTTTTGTTTTGTTTTGTTTTTGTTTTTTTTTTCCAGGCTAAGAAAAAGAATAGTGTGGCTCTTGTAGGAGTGATGTCACATGAGTTGGGTCATGTCCTTGGTATGCCTGATGTTCCATATTACACCAAATGTCCCTCAGGGAGTTGTGTGATGAATCAATATCTGAGGTGAGACTTTGTCACCTTTGAGAAGAAATATATAGTTCTTAAATCTTAAAGAAGTCAGATGCAGTCTATATAGTGAACAGATTTTTTTTTTATCAAGGAATATGAATTCCATTAATTCACACTCCAGCCTATTGATGCACATGTTTTACTAGCTTATCAGGACGCATTACTTCAGATTTCCAAATATGTCAAGTTAGAGATTTTGAGTATGGTAACCATGTTATTTTAACTTAGAATAATGTTTAATGGGCAAGATATGAAAGCAACCTATATGTCAATCAATAAATGAATGGATTAAGAAAATGTAGTTTGTGTGTATATACGTATATATATATATATACGTATACACACACACACACACAGCATTTATATACCTATATAATGAAATATTACTCAGTCATTAAGAAGAATGGAATCTTGCCATTCATGTCAATATGAATGGACCTAGAGGGTATTATGCTAAGTGAAATAAATCAAGGAAAAAGATGAATGTTGTACTATTTTATTTATAAGTGGAAGTTAAAAAACAAACCAATGAACAAATTAACAAATGAACAAGCTAATGAACAGACAAAAACAGAAATATACTCATAAATACGGAGAACAAACTGGTGGTTGCCAGAAAGGGGAGGGGAGGGAGATGGGCCAAATAAGTGAAGGGGATTAAGATGTACCAACTTCTATTAAATAGTAATATTTTTCTTAAAATATATTAATTAAGATGACGACAACATTCTTATATATCCCCATCACTAATCACTCAATCCATTTTTATGTTATTAATTATCTTCCAATGCCAGGAAATTTGCAAGGGCTTGGGATAGAAAAATGAAAAAAAATACTTTTCTCTTGAAAGTGTTCATGAATAGGAAGACAATATATCCATAGAATTGGTTCATTCATCACTCCTGCCATTTAGGAGAGTGCTGAATCCATACAGGAGTTTAAATTCTTCCAGTTCTACAAGCTTAGTGTCTCGGAAAACAATTTTCCAACTAGCATAGTATTTATGCTCTTTTGTCCTCTGCATATAACATAGTGCAGTCCTAAAAAGATACTGAATTTGGAATTTCCATTGAACCAGGGGATGTAGTTAGACAACCCAGAATCTCACTATATATCATAACTTTTCTTCTCATTACAGCTCAAAATTCCCAAAGGATTTCAGTACATCCTGCCGTTCACATTTTGAGAGATACATTTTATCAAAAAACCCAAAGTGCCTGCTGCAAGCACCAATTCCTAAAAATATAATAACAAAGCCAGTGTGTGGGAACCAACTTCTGGAAGTGGGAGAGGACTGTGACTGTGGCCCTCCTAAGGTATGAAAATATCCACAGTTTAAAATTTTATTATAGAGTTTTTGCAGCATGAGAATTATGCTGTTTTCTTTTCCTTCTTTAAAAATGTTCTTTTGGAAATTCTAAAGATAAGCTTGGCGTCATAATAAAAAAGTAGGCTTGTGCTTGTGTTTTTAACACTGACTTTACACTTATTTTGAAAAACTTTTCTTTTTTTATTTACTTTTTTTTATTTTTACTTTTTTACAAATAGTTTATTGTCAAATTAGTTTCCACATAACACTCAGTGCTCATCCCCACAAGTGTCCTCCTCCATGCCCATCCCTCCTCCCCCTCACATCCATTAGTCCTCAGTTTTTGTCAGCATTCAAGAGTCTCTCATGGTTTGCCTCCCTCCCTCTCCCCCACCATTTCCTCCCTTCTTCTCCCCCTTGTTCCTCCGTCAAGTTCCTCCTAATCCTGCTACACGTGCAAACATATGGTATTTGTCCTTCTCTGCCTGACTTATTTCGCTCAGCATAACACCCTCAAGATCCATCCATGTTGCTACACATGGACAGATTTCATTCTTTCTCATTGCCATGTAGTATTCCATGGTATAGATAAACCACATCTTCTTGATGCATTCGTCTGTTGATGGACACTTGGGCTCTTTCCATGTTTTAGCTATTGTGGTGAGTGCTGCTATGAACATTGGGGTACATGTGCTCCTATGCATCAGCATTTCTGTATCCCTTGGGTAAATTCCTAGCAGTGCTATTGCTGGGTCATAGGGGAGTTCTATTGTTAGTTTCCTGAGGAACCTCCACACTGTTTTCCAGAAGGGCTGTACCAGTTTACATTCCCACCAACAGTGTAGGAGGGTGCCCATTTCTCCACATCCTCGTCAGCATCTAGAGTTCTCTGATTGGCTCATTTTAGCCACTCTGACTGGCGTGAGGTGGTATCTCAGTGTGGTTTTGATTTGTATTTCCCTGATGAGGAGCGATGCTGAGCATCGTTTCATGTGTCTGTTGGCCATCTGGATGTCCTCTTTGGAGAAGTGTCTGTTCATATCTTCTGCCCATTTCTTCACTGGGTTGTTTGTTTTTCGGGTGTGAAGTTTGGTGAGTTCCTTATAGATTCTGGATATTAACCCTTTATCTGATATGTCATTTGCAACTATCTTTTCCCATTCCGTTGGTTGCCTATTAGTTTTGTGGGTTGTTTCCTTTGCTGTGCAGAAGCTTTTAATCTTGATGAGGTCCCAATCGTTTATTTTTGCTCTTGATTCCCTTGCTTTTGGTGATGTGTCAAGTAAGAAGATGCTGCGGTTCAAAAGCCAGGATACTGGGTACCTGGGTGGCTCATTTGGTTGGTTGGCCAACTTCGGCTCAGGTCATGATCTCATGGTTGGTGGGTTCGATCCCCGTGTCAATCTCTGTGCTGACAGCTCAGAGCCTGGAGCCTGCTTCAGATTCTGTCTCTCTCTCTCTCTCTGGCCCTCCCCTTCTCATGTCTCTCTCTCTCTCTCTGAAATAAATTTTTAAAAATGTTTAAAAAAATTAAAAACAAAGCCAGGATACACTTATGACTTGATTATTATATGAAGTTCAATGTAAAGAAGTAAATCGTTAACTATAACATGTTATTTACAGTCTTTCTTAGATATATTAGTCAGAAATTCTTAAATCACCTAACATCATGGTTGATCATTTGTTGAACAAAACCAATTACAGACCTAGAAGTAAGTTCTCTCCACAGAGAAAGAGATGGACTTCCCTCAACAAGCCAGTGTATAAACCAGGCAGTAAATGAAACAAAGAAGGGGGGGAGGGGGGAGAGAAGATCACATGAACCTGTAGAGAATTGGCTGTTAATATAAAATATCTGAGATAATTACTATAATTCTGCTATTCTTTCTAAAAATCTGACCCCTATAAGGCATCCGTGTACTCTAGAGAATGTCTCTCATAGAATATTTGCCAGCAATCCCACATTAAGTTTCTAAGAGAGCATTTTGTGTTCCTAGCAATCATCTTTTACTTTTTTAAAGACTGCAACATTGAGTTACTATTTGAAGCTATTTGTAAACTTTTATTTACACCATCCCTCCTTTATGACTCACAACAAACTTCCAGAATAAATTTTGTTATTATCCCAGTGTAGAGAGGTGAGGCTCAGAAAAGTTAAGTAACTCGTTCCAAAGATATAAAGCCAGTAATGGATGAAGCCTGTGACAACCGCACATTAATTCATTACTTTGAGAGGCTCCATGACAATGGTGAAGGCATATAACCACTCTATGCCTCCGCTATTCATTCAGACATTTTAAGTTGTTGAATTCCATTAGAAGATGTCATGGTGTAACTTAGTCATTTGCAAAGAATATAATAAATATTCTTTTAATTATGATGAGATATGAAATGTTACAAATACTTTGGTAGTCTATGATAAGTTTATCTCAGGTTTAAGTTGATCTCATTCCCACTTGCTTACACTCCAGTAAGGCTGTCTGGGCAGAAGACAATTGAAATCATTTACAGTCTTAGGTGCTTCTAATTTCAGCACATGGAGTATAGTCAGTGCACACAGAAAAGAGATGAGAGAGAGCGAAACAAAGAGAGAGAAACACTGTTTATATGATGTGAAAGAGCTAATATTCTTTACGTATATCAGCCAACTCCTATATTATTTATGTATTGTGTTGATTTTCTTCTTTAGGAGTTGAATAAAATTAGGGAGTTCAAGCTTACTCCCTAAGCTTACTCCCTAAAAACAACTGAATTTTTCAATAGCTCTTTTCTTATCCAAAAAATATCATGTAAACTTTATATAGTATTTTTTAGTGAATAACCTTATTTTCTATGATCTAGTATGCTATTTTACTGTTTTGATCTACATATTTACTTGCCACTTCAGTAGCAAGTGTGTTTATTTTTTTTTAAAGTTTATTTGTTTATTTTGAGACAGAGAGAGACTCAGAGAGCACAAACGGGGGAGGCAGAGAGAAAGGGAGAGAGAAAGAATCCCAAGCAGGTTCCACACTGTCAACACAGAGCCCGATGTGAGGCTTGAACTCACACACTGTGAGATCATGACCTGAGCCTGAATCAAGAGTCAGACAGTTAACTGACTGCAATGTGTTCATTTTGGAGGGTGGAATTTGTGTAGTCATTTCTTAGTGTTCATTCTTCCATATAATTCTTGGTATTTTGTCAGTTTTCCTACAAATAGAACTGAGATTCTGATTGAAATGCATGAAATTCATGTGTTATTCTGAAGGTCACTAGCACTTTCACAGTATTATTGTTTTAGACAAGTTGCCTTTTGAGTTTCTCAGGATACTTATATATAAAGTTCTTCTTAGGGCTCTTATTTTATTATGAAAGCTTTTTTTGAAGTATTTTCTATTTTTCTTTTTGCTTTTAGTATGTGTATTGCTTACTTTTTTATATTAGGTGATTTATTACTGTTTTATGTTATTTTATTATCTTAAAAAGCTATCTTAGTGACTCATCCAATGTTTTTAGAGTTGATGCTCTATTTTTTTTTACCAGCTCAAGTATTTTATTACATACAAACGATGAAAATTTGATTTATGCTTTCCAATTATTATTACACTTTCATATCTTTTATCTCATAGCATGTCAGAATTTTCATAAAAAATATAGACCATAAATAATCCAGGTCTTCGTGTTTATTTTATTGGATATATTTTTTTGCTATTTGTCAGATAGACTTTCTTTCTTTCTAGATTATCTTTATTTTCTAATCTTTGCCATCTATCACAAAATTAGTTGTTTTCTCCTGTCAGTCTCTTAATATAATGGATTATATTACTTTATTCTATATAGTTGAGACACCCTTGTATTTTTGGTGAAAAAAAAAACCCTGCATAGTTGTAATATAGAGTTATTCTATTATAAACTGGTGATTTACTAATATTTTATTCAAGCTTTTGTACTATATTCATAAATGAGAATAAGGTGTTATTATTATTATAAACTGGTGATTTGCCAGTATTTTATTCAAGTTTTTGTACTTATATTCATAAATGAGAATAGGATGTGTATGTGTGTGTGTGTATGTGTGTGTGCATGTGAATATTCATTACCAACTCTCATTATCAGAATTATGTAGGCTTAGTAAAATAATTTAAGAATTAAATTTTTTCCTTCCTTCAAATAGTTTGAGTAGTATAGAAATATTCTCCCTTGAAGTTTTAAATTAATTTACATGTAATACCAGCTAAGCCAAATTCATTTGTGGTAATTCTTGGATACTTCTATTTTTGTCCTCTTAAGAAGTGGTTTTCATTGGGCTAAACATGTTTTTCTATGATTAAATTTCTTTGGTCATCTCCTCTGTAATTTGTAGAGCAGAGTAATTTAGTTTAAAAAGTGAAATTTATTTGCCATCTTATACTAAAATTGTATGAACCTAGTCTATAGGAAGAAATGCTGAATCAACTTTGTGTCTGTGTGCTTTAAAGAAATGTTCCAATCCTTGCTGTGAGGCCATGACCTGTAAACTAAAGTCTGAAGCTGATTGTGAAAAAGACACTCTGCACCATATCACGTAAGACCTTTTTTTATTTTTTGCTCCCAAATATTTTCTTACTTTTATTTCAGAGTTGAGAAAGATGGACCACTGAGTTCTATAATATACTAAAATACAATTCACTTTATATTTTCATTTATTGATTTGTTAAAATTTATTTCACTTATCTTTTATTTTTGACTGTACATTTTTTAAATGACTCCATTTGAGAAAGAAAAAAAAAGTCACCATATTGAACAAAAACAACTTAGGGTTTTGTGCCTACTAATATACTGAGAAGAGTGGCCAAGTGGTCACCTGTGAGTTTAACACTGCTTCAATCCTTGCTAAAAATTTCAAATTTCTCTTAGGTAGTGACGAGTTTAATATGAACTAAGATGAGGGTAAGAAAAGTTCATCTTTTAAAAATGTTTTTATTTATTATTTTGAGAGAGAAGAGACAGAGTGTGAGCAGAGGAGGGGCAGAGAGAGAGGGAAAGACCCAGAATCTGAAGTAGGCTAACAGGTTCTGAACTGTCAGCACAGAGCCCAATGCGGAGCTCGAACTCCCAGACTGAGATATCATGACCTGAGCCGAAATCAGAAGCTCAACCAACTGAGCCACCCAGGCACTCCAGAAAAATTCATTTTTAAAAAGCCTCTTTTATTCTTGTTCAAGAGTTGATAGTTATAATTTATAAGGTAGTCAGAAAATTAATAATATTTAAGAACATACTACACGATTTGATGCTATCATTTCTTTTAAAGTGTCCCAATAAGCTATAATCCATGTATTATTTTTGTGTTTTATAGAATCCTACATGAGTTGGGTCAGGGAAACCAAATTGCCCTGACTAAACATGGTATTCGTTTCATTGAAAAATAGTCCCTGAATAACACAAAATCATAAATGGGGAAAAACTCAGGATAAAATATGTGGGAAAGGTTAATCTTGCCCACCCCCTTCCGTTAATCTTTTCTGGAGTTAAACCTGTGGAGAGATTATAAAGGGAATAATCAACTCAGACACCATCAACCATCACTTCTTTAAGAAAAAAAGCAGCGCGGTCCTAAAATCAGGGGCAATACCCATTTCTTCAACAAGCCTCATTTAACACAGCCTGATGAACCAGACATGTGATTCCCCTCTGCAGGGAGTTCTGGAAATTATGCCCATCTTTTTATTAGTCACAGACATCAAAAGCTTAGCATCTCAAAAGATATCCATTCAACTCCTCAGGGATTTGGAATGCTAGGGGGCATGCGCCATTACTGGGGAAATTGGCAATCTAGTTTCTTGGAAAGGAAATTGGGTTTGGAAACCAGCTCTTTTTTTAGTTCTGCCCCACACTAGCTGTGGGACTTCAAACCAGCTTACTTAATTCGTTTTCTCACCTGTGAAATGGAGCTAATGCTGTTGTCACTCAGTAGGGTTGTTAGTATTACTTACATTTTATAAATGTTAATTATTAATGTTACATAATATTTTATAATTTATTATAACCATGGTTTCCATTTTTTTTTTCTTTTAATCAGACTGTGACTCAGAAAATCTCCTGCATTGAGATGCTACTTGCTGGGACAAGAATCGAGAGATCTAAACACACCAGGAATCTTGTGTATTTTCACAGTGGCACTTGAGTGTATTTTGCTTTTTATTTGGCCTTATGCTGCTTATATTTTTATCAGTCTAGCCAGCCCGTAAATAGATGAATTCAGAGAAATTTTCTAAAGCTTGATCTTTAATATATTCTTAAGGATGGTGAAGCTTGTTCTGCTCTTTGGGGAGCAAAAGAAATTAGCCTTTGGACAAAACCCCTCAAATGTGCCACTGAATTATTCAGGCTCAATTCAGAACTGTAAAGCTATGAATGTCTTATATTTTTACCCCACTCTCATTTTACTTGTATAGCCCACGACAAAATAAGTCCACTTGATGAGAGAAGCTTTGGCAGAAGAAGGGGGAACAGAATTCATGTGTTATTTATTACTCCTCAGTATTCCACTTACCTTGTTCTTAGAAGTGCAGTATTTGTGTACATCATGTCAAGACTAATTAAATATAAACATTTTTCATTTTATCATGTATAATCCTTTCTCACCATCCCCTATAATGCTAATTTTGAGAAGTCTTCATGCTCACATTTTAATTTAGCCATCAAGGAATGCTTTATTCATCTATTGATTTAATGTACCCCTTACTGTCCATGAATAAAATCATAAATGTTTGAGACTTGTCTCTGTGGTCATTTTTTAAAAAGTTTATTAATTTTAAGAGAGAGAGAACATGCAAGCAAGGGAGGGGCAGAGAAAGGGAAAGAGAGAATCGGAACTCGCAGTGCAAAGCTGGAAGTGGGGCTCGACTTCATGAACTATGACGTCATGACCAGAACTGGAACCAGGTGTAGATGCTCAACCCGCTGAGCCACTGTGTGGTCATTTTCAAAAATGAGTATTTCCAAGCTTCATTGTAGGTTTGTGTTAGGTTTTAAAGCTTCCATAGTCCTCTAACAGTATTGCCACAGATAACCAGGCATCACAGCGGAGAGATGAGAAAAGAAGGTCCTACCATCTTTTAATGTTCACAGTGAAATGACTTGAGGTCAGTCACGTAAGATTAGACTTCTTCCTGAGGTTTCTGTATTTAAATACTTTTAACAATTACTCAAAAAATTACTCAAAATTCCATTGATCCTTCTACTGGGAGAACAGGAATTTAGACGCACTTCTAAAGATTGGGCTTTGGGGGCGCCTTGGTGGCTCAGTCAGTTAAGCGTCCGACTTTGGCTCAGGTCATGATCTCACGGTTCGTGGGTTCAAGCCCTGTGTCGGGCTCTGTGCTGACAGCTAGCTCAGAGCCTGGAGCCTGCTTCTGATTCTGTGTCTTGCTCTCTCCCTGACCCTCCCGTGCTCATGCTGTCAGTCTCTTTCTCTCAAAATAAATAAATAAATAAATAAATAAAGATTGGGCTTTGAACAGAACAGCCTTCCAGAAAGCCCTGCTTACTGATGTTGACGATCTTGCCATTATTGGTGGGTTTGGCACTACCTAGTTACAGATGAAGTTGCATGTCGGATGTCACTGACAGCCAGGCAACAGTCCCAAGGCCTGAATTGTCCATATTTTCATTGAACACTGGGCTGATACAAATTTCCAGCCAATTCAACCAAGGCAAAAGGTTTCTTTTAGCATATTTGCCTCCCCTATCTCATACTCAGGTGTAGACTTCTTATAGTAAAACTGCCTGAGCTGCAACAAATTATAGACAATGGCATGCTAGAAACAGTGAATGCTGATTGTTAGAATTTCAGGAATATTATGATCTAGTTATGAAAACCAACTGTGGTTGAGGGAATTTGATTACAGAAATGCTATGAATCATTTATTGCTCTGCTTATTGTCTATATGTAAGAAAGTGATAAAAAATGTTTATAATGCAGATTAAACTTTAAAAATGAGTCTTTATAGCAATTGTGATGTGAATAACACAAAAACTTCAGATAATACTCTTTCAGTATTTAAAAATGATTGTCCAGTTCAACTAAGAAGTTGCTCACATCTTTGACATTTGAGTGAAATTCCAAAATATATCTTTGTTTTGATTTCACTCATTCATAGTGAAAGCATTCTGTGAGAATATAATGATTGTATGGGATTTATGATAAAGAATTATCATATATTTTGTTATCTTAAAATTATATGCCATATATCCTTTATATTAGTAAAACTTATCATAAACATATGTATTTATGTGCATACATGCATTTGTTATTCCAGAGAGCCAATTACAAAAAATTTACCAGCATACCACTGATTAGAGCACTTAAAACATAAAGTTTTTAAGTCACATACATGCAGCCATTTCTCCAAAGCGCAGCGGTGTATTCAGAATGGCCGAGTCATGCCATAGGTTGGATTCTATTAGCCTAGAAATATGATCACCAACCCTACTCCACTCTCTTCTGTCCTGCTGAGGAAATCCAAGTACATAATCAGGTCCTTGTCTCTAGTTTTTAGTGTTTTTTCCCTCCAAATAATTCCTTGTGCATTTCTGAAATTTGCCTAAATCAAGGCTACTTCAGCATATCCAACATGGAATTATATGTATACATCTCAAAAAGGAGTCAGGATTCTGGTTGTCTTCCACCTTCAAAGAATGTTCTACTGCAGTTACTTAAGACAGTATAAGATATAGGAGCTGGGGAGTGAGGTACAGAGGGCACTTTCAAATTCTACTTAGTAGCATCCAAGCTTCAAAACCCAGCATATATCGTGGTGGAGGGGCAATACGTAACTACAAGTGGCTTCAGTGTCTGAGTCCCAAGCGCTAGTCTAGTGAAAAAGACCTATTACATTATTTTCCATTTGTTAATGATTCTTCACTTGTCCTGAAAAGATATGCATCTTCAGAAAACTGGCCTAGAGATTTGGGCAACTTTCAAAGCTGTGTACACTTGGCATATCATCAAATAGCCAGTTTAAATGGAAATTTTTCCATTGAATTTACCAGGTATCATAAAACTATTCAGAAAAAAAAAATTGCTATGATAAAGATTTGAATAACTCCTTTTGGAAACCTCCAGGTGCTTGACAAGTTGGTAGACCAAACATCTGAATAGTTTCCTTAGGAAAACTATTCATAACATTTAATGTGATGTGATGTGTTTTTATCATCTAGAAATTCCTTTCAAAAGCATAATTCTGTTTCCAAGAAATTCCTTTCAAAAGCATAATTCTGTTTCCAACCAAAGCAAAATCAAAAGACTACCATATATCTGCTCAGTGTTCTAAGTTTTTCAAAGTATTTTTACATCTTTTACCAAGTTTGAGTTTTAATGAAAACATTAAGAGACCAGCATAGCAAGTGTTAGTGTTTTTATTTCATAAGGAAGAATCTTTGGCCACATAGGTTGTTAAGTGATTTACCCACAGTTCTATAAAAAACATACAGAAGTCACAGAACTCACTCAAGTGCCCTGAGTCCTGAAGCAGGTCATTTACAAATAATTTAGACTTTCAACATTTTATTCTCCATTCTGAAGAGATCATCTCTTGAATGGTTGAATCTCACATCTTACAGCACTTTATTTATTAATAGTTACAATTTGTCTTAAGTCCTAACAGAATCCAGGATGGTGTTAGAAAATGCACATGAGCGCAAAGGACAAATGTCTATAGATAGTGTTCAGTAATTTGTTTTCTAAAGACACTGATTGCGTCCCTACCCTTGACCAAATTGCCTGGCACTAGGAGTTTATTTTTATTTTAATTTTTAAAATTTTTAATGTTTATTTCTTTTTGAGAGAGAGAGAGGGAGTGTGTGTGTGTGTGAGCGAAGAGGGGCAGAGAGAGAAGGACACAGAATCCAAAGCAGGCTCCAGGCTCTGAGCTGTTAGAACAGAGCCCGACATGGGGCTCGAACTCACGGACTGCAAGATCATGATCTGAGTGAAAGTTGGTTGTTTAATTGACTGAGCCACCCAGGCACCCCTAGGAGTTTATTTTTAAAGCGAAAAATATTTATTCTTGAAATATACATATAAAATTGACAATATAATAAAAGAAGAATGAATCCATACAAGGATAAACAAATGTATCCCTATTGTTGTTTGAAAAACACATGTACTCAAATAGTTTCAACCCTGGTAATTAATAGATTTGTTATATGATGGAAGCTATTTGAGGTACTATACATCCAGTACATTATACTCAGTATGTTACTAAGTAATGAATATAGAAAATAGGAAAAGGATAGTCTTTTTTTCTCCCTGGAATTTTTTTTTTCAATTTTTTAGATGTTTATTTATTTTTGAGAGAGAGACAGAGTACGAGCGGGCCAGGGGCAGAGTGAGAGGGGGACATGGAATCGAAAGCAGGATCCAGGATCCAGGCTACAAGCTGTCAGCACAGAGCCCCACATGAGGCTCAAACTCTATCAACCACCAAATCATGACCTGAGCCAAAGTGGACGCTTAACTGACTGAGCCTTTTTTCCTCCCTGGAAAATTTTAACTTAGAGAATAGTTATATCTACACAAAATACTCTCAGAATATAAGAAAGCACATCCTTAAGTGACAGATTATGTGGTATAAGCTCTAAACATTATGAAAAGTGAGAACAATGAGCAGTCCATACAGCCAGGAAGAGCTGAGCTCCTGGAGGAGATACGGCTTACTTAGTTCTTCAGGAATAACAAGATTTGAAAAGTCAAAATGACTTTTAGGGGTGTTAAGACAGTTTCCAGAAAGGAGTGAAAACTTGGAGATAGAAATGAGAATAATAAGCATGAGTCAAGGATGAGCAATGTTTCCCCTCCTGGCCCATTTTCACCATGGTCTTGAGTAGGATGCCACAAAGCAGAAGGTAGGGTTAGGTGAGCTATGCATCATATTTAAGATCTGTTAGGCAGGGAACATTTATTCTAAGGGCCAAAAACACTACATTAGGTCCTTGCCACCCATCACCTTACTTAATTTTTATCATACCCATTCCAATGTAGTCACTTCTACATTTTGCAGGTGATAACATTAACATTCAGAAAGATTTAACCAATGCCAATCAGCAAATAAATAGGTAACTCGGATATACCCCAAGGTATGACATTCTAGTTCCATTATAGCTTGATGAATTTTCAGAACTTAAAAATTATTCATTGAAATTTATTTATCATATACTTTAGAATTTCATAATAAAATGAAATAATAGTTAAAACCATGACTTTAAGAAAATTATTCACATATTTCAATAGTTGTTGCACCAAACCACCTTTTCAGTGTTTGGTAGAAATTTAAAAAGACAAAATAACAGCATGTAAAATATTTCTGTGTAGAGGATGATGACTAATTATACTTTTTTATTCATGAAGAGGCAAAGAAAGAAATAAGGAGTTAGGTATACCAAGTAGATTTTAGGCTTTAAAATATTTTTTCCCTAGAAATCAGGAGAGAAAAGTAGGTTATTATAAAGTTCCTTCTCATCATCTTATTCCCTGTAGTAGGAAAGTGGTTTAAAATGAACAGACCAAACAATGCCACTTGGTCCCTGAGAGTCCCCTCAGTGCTGAAAGGCATCCAGGTACTTGGGTTTAGATTTCATCCAATTCCTCGGATTTTCTGGAAATGTTCATGTCATAACAGCTGACCAGGAGAAAGATAGACCTAAATGGCTCTTCATTCATATCATAGTGTTTTATATGTGGTTACTTTCTTGGTCTAGAAACAAACTGAAAAAAGGACCTTAACAACTAGATTAGATGAAAAGAGAGTGACCTAACCATAGACATCACTGGGGCCAAGGGACATTTCAGTTGTGTGTGGGTGCACACGGGCATGTGCATGTTCTCAGAGCATTCCATTCAAACATGGAAAAATCAGGACACAGCCAGACAATGGAGAGCTGAGAGACAAGCTGTCTCAGGACATTAGAGTGAGTGAAGCCCACTAAAATGATCAAAGCAGAGTTCAGTTACCCATGAGAAGAACACAAGGGCCACATGGGGCAGGGGGAAGGGAAGTGGCATCACTGTAAAGATTTTACTGATTTCCTGTGGATGGTGACAAATGAAGAGAGTCCAAAGTACAAAGACAGGGAGAGCTTAAAGAGAGCTTACTTACTCTAAATGGTCTGCATGGCAGTTGAGGAAACAAAGTCAGAGACAAGAAAGACAAAGACCTTTTGGCAAAGGAAGTTGTATAGTGTATTTTTTTTTTAAGGAAGTGACAAACAGGACTGTGACCGTTTAAAGGGGGAAACTGAAATATTTTGAATTATTTAAAAAATATTTTTAAATTTATTTTTTTTTTTTGAGAAAGACAGTGAGAGCAAGCAGGGGAGGGGCAGAGAGAGAGGGAGAGAGAATCCCAAGCAGGCTCCACTCCATCAATGCAGAGCCCGACGTGGAGCCCAAACCCACAAATCTTGAGATCATGACCTGAGCCAAAACTGGGGTTTGGACACTTAACTGACTGACTAAGCCACCCAGGCACTCATGAAATATTTTGAAATCTTAAGGAGTCCATATTTGAAAAGAAGAAATATGGTTTAGAAGATGATTTTGCCAGGTTGATATTAAAGCCAGTCAAAACCAAATGAGAGATGCCCTGAATAAGCATGGTAGAGAGGACTTTACCTGCTGTTGACATACTGGAATAGATCATGGAAAAGTTTGGAACGAACACTGTGTTTTAAGGGAGGTATTCCTAAGTGAGCATTCTGGAATTTTAACTGGAAGATAGCCCTGGATTGGACTTTCATGTGAAATGTTTCTTTAGAATGAGGGTTTGAGGAAAGAGTAGCAGGGCATCCATAGGCATAGAACCTTAACACTTAACACTTACCTTAATACCTAGCATGTAGCTTGGTACCAACTGGGCACAAAGAGAAGAAGGATGAAAGAAGGAAGGAAGGAAGGAAGGAAGGAAGGAAGGAAGGAAGGAAGGAAGGAAGGAAGGAAGGAAAAAAGAACATGAAGCATGATTTTGTCCTCTCCTGAAAGTGGGGTCGAATTCTCAAAGAAATAAAGTGAAAATGGGAGAACAGATTATGTAATGCAACTTCCTATGGCTGAAGTCTGTATTTTGTTTTAGAGTAAATCAGTTGTCTGTTGGTAGAGGCCACCTTCAATACAATAAAACCATGTTCACGTTAACAAATTTAACACTGATAGTTTTGACAATTTGTAAAGAAATTTAATGTTCCGTGAAAGTGAACTAATGTATACTTCTCCTGAAGGGTACATCCCAATCTGTACGAAGGCTGCTGTGGAAAGCAAGCGCTTAGCCGGGACTTAGCTGAAACAAGCACCAAACTCTATGACCTAACAAGGTATATTTGGTCATACTAGTGGAGAAGCTTCAATCGTTCCTGAAAAGTGAGAAAGAGCTAGAAATAAAGGAGGCAGAGACCGAGACAGATAGTGAGCAGGAGGGGGAAAGAACCCTGAGAGACTTCGAGGGACCCTAGATTGGCTTGTCACCATCTACTCTGGACACAATTGTATGACAAGAAGTCAGATCTTCTCCAGAGATTTTCCTGCAGAACATCATATTTGGGGTCCATTAAAGCCTCAGCATCCAAATCTTCTCCTTCACACATCACGGCAAGTAAAAAATATATATGTCAACCTTGGGCAATGGCCAAGTGAGTGTCTGGGTCTACCGCATCTCTTGTGGATTTCTTCAAAGAAGGTCTCACTTTTCCTGTCATGTTCTACCCAACGTAGGAAGGAGAGTCACTTTGCCTCAGCCCTTCTTCATTATTTCTAGATCTGTCCCCTCTTCTGTGTTGTTCACAGCATCACTTAGTATACCTCTCGGTGGTCTCTAAAAATTTCCAACACCCTTCCATCTGGGTCAGAGAGTAAGACATTGCCTTATATTTCCTCTTCCTTAACATTTTACACGCTAATGCTTCTTAACAGCAACACAAACAATTGCTTAGACGTTTTTTAGCTTAATACACCTCAGACTTCCTCAAAGATCAGTGGCATGCAACTTCTCTTCTTGGAGCAAGCCCTTGGAGCAAGTCCTTGCCCTTAGGGCATGCATTCAGTATGTCTTGAATGCCTTGAACGCTATTAGTTAGAAATAACTTCGTGGGGCGCCTAAGTGGCTCAGTCGGTTAAACATATGACTTTGGCTCAGGTCATGATCTCATGGTTCATGACTTAAAGCCCCACATCAGGCTCACCACTGTCCATGCAGAGCCTGCTTTGGATCCTCTGTCCCCCTCTTCTGCCCTTCCCCCACTTGCACACTCTCAAAAATAAATAAAATATTTAGAAATGACTTCTTTCTGAGGATCTTGAATTGGAACTTGCTTTCTATGACTGTTTCTGCCTTATTTTTCTCATAGCCTCCCATGGCTGCCCATTCTTGTGATGGGATCTGCCTCCATGTACTGATCTTCTAATCATTTATACCTTATCCCTCTCTTGACTTTCTGACCCAGCTGGAATCCCATAACTCACCATTTCAGTGCTGTTTGCCTTACTCTGGCCCATCCTTTCCAGTTAGGCTTATGTCATGCTAATTATGCCTGACTTTGGTATCCTTACCTTTCATTTCTCAGATTGGCTGCAAGGTCCAGGTCAACCGGGCTACCACAAAGTCACACCAAATTGACCAAGGCTCTTGTTGCCGTTCAACATTTCTTTTATTGATCTCACATTCAACTCCTGAAACTCTCCCTCATGTTGGTTGTGTTAACTCATCCTCCTTCCTTTTCAGTTTAAGGACTGCTCTTCCCATGATGCTGAACTGAAGCACTGGAAGTGAATTGCAGTCCCCAAATCTTCCTCCACCAGTGTTTCGGGCCATCTCTGGGTCCACATTCTTTCTGCCGGGACCTAATCTCCCTGATGCCTGCACCATTCACTTTTCTGCTGCCGTTTGCTGCCTCAGAGAGGATGATTTCTCTTCATTTCCAACTTTGCTGTCTGCATTCTCCTGTTTTTCTGTCCACTTCCTTCTTGATTATTTCCATGTTGACTCCGATGTTGATTCCAGCTGGTGAATGGCTTTAACAATCAGCATCCTTCATCACCATTCCTGGCACCCTTTTCAGTTACTCGTCCCACTACCTCATGCCATTCTCGCCCCTCCGCCCATTCCTAACACCGTCACAACAAGACTCTCCCACCTGCTCTTGTGTTTCCAGCTGCCCCTTGCTTCTCTCTTCCTCCACTTCTCCTCGCTTTAAAAAAAAAAAAAAAAGGCTTAACAGAGAACCAATGGAAGGAACACTCTTAACTGGCAACTGCCTTTCATCAAGAAGAGATAGAATTAGGTAGAGAGCAGAGCCTTCCTTTCGGGTCTGACTGGTGTTAAAGAAAGAAATTAAATTGCTATTAACTCAAAACTGCCTTGAAATGGTGGTTCTGAAAACTACCTGGAGAGGAGTTAAATGTGGCAGGAAGGATCTGGGGTCTTCCTTGACTATCTACATGGGAGGAGGCAACTTGGAGGGCTCCCTGGAGGTGAAGGAAGCAGAGAACCAGTAGTGAGTAAGAGAACACTTTGTAATGCAAACATTTGTGCATGCGTTTGAAACATAGAAAATGCTTACTCTCACTGATTGTATTTATAAATCCTTAATATTTTTAAAATAAAACATTTAGTTAAATATTGGCACATTTGTGTACAAACCAGAAGTATTGTCACTTTGCTCCCCTCTTGCAACAACCATGCACATCATGTCAAGGTCTCTCTGAGCCTAGACAAATTTGTTCTCCACTCCCCATGCCTCCTCTCCATTTCAGTTAACTTCCTATAGCAAAGAATAGTCTACAGTCACTGCCTCATTTTCCTACCACTTGTCCTTCCTCAGCTCTTTGAAATCAAGCATTTCACCCCGCCGCACTACTGAATCTCCCCTCTTTCCAAAGCCCCCAACAGACTCCTCACTGCTAGAAGCTTTTGGCTTTCTCTGATCGCTTCCTTTTTTCAGCTGAAGACTCTGTAAATTTCCTTTTTGAGACTCTTCTCCCTTAGATTCCATGATGCCATGATCACATCCTATCTTCCTCAGCCATTTGTTCTCTCTGCAGCTCTCCCAAATTAAGAAGGCATCAGCTCTCAACTTGTACCAGTTGAGCCCTGTTGAACTCAGCACGGGTTTGTGCGGACCTGTTCTCTGAGCTGCAGGCCACCAGGATTCTCTGGCCTTACTAGACATCTCCACCCAGCTGTCTGGCTTTCATCTCAAATGCAACATCCTGCTATTTCTCCCACAGAGCTTGCTTTTCAACTAAATGCTTCAGGAAACCTTGAAACATTGGAATCATTGTCTTTCTCTCTCCTTATGATTACACAGTTAGTAAGTTCTAAGAAATGGAGGCAGAAAAAAGTTCACCAAGAGAAAGGAGGGAAGAGAAGGGGAAGAATGAAAAGAAATCCATTCTCTTCAATTGCAAGATCAGAAAAGCTCCTTTCTGGGAAGATAAACCTCTGTTGCATGAGACTATAAAATCATTCTTCATTTTGACCATTAAATTTCAAAATATCAGGACAGCTTTTCAGCTTCACCCATCTCTAAAACCACCACCACTTAGTGACAGCCTAAAACTGACAGACCTTTTCATTTCTGAAATCACATTAACCTGGGTTTTGGTATCTTCATAGACAAATGACAATGATCAAGAACAGATAACCCCATAAGAAGAAGAAATTCCCCCCATACACGCCATTCTCGGGAGTAAAAGAAGTGCTGTGTCCTAGGTAGAACATGGACCATGGGGTATAATAAAGGGCTGAGAAATCAGAGAAAGGAAGGTAATAAGATTTCTGTGGTCAGATAGGAAGAAGCTGAGAGGGAGAATCCAGTTTGAAAGATCAGTCCTGTTGAACCAAATTAGAACTCCAGTTAGATGAGCTTTGTAGTGATTACTTATAAGTAACTGAATCCTGGGACATGTGGGTGGGTCAACTGATTAAGCACCCAACTTTGGCTCAGGTCTGATCTCACTGTTTGTGGGTTCAAGCCCAGTGTTGGGCTCTGTGCTCTGAGTCTGGAGCCTGCTTCAGATTCTGTGTGTGTCTCTCTCTCTGCTCTCCCCCACTCTCTCTCAAAAATTAATAAAATAAACTTTAAAATAGTACGAAAAAATAGATAAGTAACTGAATCCATCATATAGAAAAAAGTCTATAACTCCCCAACTATTCTCATGAGAACTCCAAGCTATCCTTCTGAGTCCCCCGTCCTCCGAGACTGAATTTGTTTATTTTGCATCTGCTATTCCACCAGGCCAGTTCCTGATGCAGTTACTCCTCTCCTATGACAAATATATCTTAAATAATGAAAATTAAAAGCTTCTTACTTGGGTTTCCCTAAGCAGAGCTAACTAAAGTGCTTTCCCTCAAAACTAACTTTATTGTATACTTAACAATAGCAAGAAATAAATAGCAGTGTAAGTTCATCATATAGGATTTATGTGATGCAAACATAGAAACACAAACTTAAATATAGCCATCTTCCTACAGTGCAGCTCTGCTAGTTCAAACAAGCCCGAGCCCAAAGGACTGGTACATCTGTGTCTCCCTTGACCAGTTCCCTCACTCCTCTTCTTTATTTCCATGGAGATGGTTCCATTTTATGACTTATTAACCTTTCTTCCTCAATTTATGATCCTTGCTCATCCCTAAAAATCCCACTTGTGAACCATCTACAAGGCCCCTCCTCATAGGTTTACAGGAAAGCCACTTACTTCCCTACAGGGAATACTTTTGACTAGGAACTCATTTAGCTGTTGACAGAAAGCCTGAAGGAGATTCCCTGAGCCCAGTGGCCCCAGGGCCTACAGAGCAGGGTGAGGGCTTTTCCAAGGCCAGACTAATGTCAGCCCCTCCTGGAGGAACTTCCTGCCTTCCTGTCTTTGCATCTCATTAGTCTCTACTTTTCTCATGCGTTTGAGGGCTGTGGCCAATGAGCTGTTGTTGAGTAAAGTAGACGATTCCAGGGTCAGAGCAAGTGGGCTATAGTCTGAACCTTTGAACAGGAGTTCCGTCCGGCCTTTGATTGTTTTGTAGACTCCGAGCAGACACAAACATTTGTAGACAAAATCGTGGGCTCTAGGCGCCCCCCTGTGGATGTAATGTGGACAGCAGCGGAGCCCGTGTCAATTCTCTGTTCTGGTATGTTCTCACTACAAAGGCAACCCTGGGAGAATGCCCTTACTGGAGGCCTCAGGGTGTGTTGGTTGAGTGGTGTGTGACCATGGCAGATGATGAAATTCAGCCCCACAGAGAGATTTCATAGGACCTGTTTCTAAACCAAGTCAGACCTGCAGCCTCTACCACAGCGCAGTCTGCGTTTCCTTCAAGACATTTTAACAAAGTTGATCCCTTGAATATCTGGCCAAGGCTTATCCACTCAGTCTGATAGAATCAACCAATGGCTCTCTTCTTAACTATTGAAATGAGTAAGGAGTTGACTTCTGCCTTCACCCAAATGTACTTGGTTCTACTTTTGATTTGAAACTAAATTTGGGACTTCGGTTTATGATAAACTTCTTCCTTATTCATTCCAGATTAGAGCCGTTTTCTACCTGAGCATTGTTCTTGAAGGAGGACAGAGGATGGAAGGGCGCTGCGAATGTTCCCCACAGACACACACATTCACACACCAAGCTGAGTGGCTCTGAATTACCTGTGGTTACCACCATGTTTGCAGATTCCACACAACTGTGCCCCAGGGCCTGTGCACGGCACACAAATATTTTCTCCCAGGCTGAAACTTGCATTTTTGTTTTCTGAACGCTCTTTCCAAGGTTAGAAGTTTTTTATTTTAATGAAGTCTAGTTTGTCCTTTTGTTCCTTTATGATTGTTATGTGCTCTGTATTAAATCTTTATTCTCCCTTGATTGTTAAAATTTTATCTTAGGTTTTCTTCCAGGACATTTATCATTGTAACATTTACGTGAAGGTCTCTGACGCATTTCAAGTTAATTTTCACGTGTGGTGTTGGGTAAGCTCCAATGTTCATTTTCACCATGTTTATTCTGACACCATTTGTTGAAGAAAATGTCTTTTCCCCAGTGAGTTATCTGGATGCAATTGTAACAGCTCCGATCAATCAGTGTACATGTAGGGGTCAATTTCTCGGTTGGGTTCTGTTCCATTGATCTTTGTACCTGATCTATGATCTTGCTAAACTAACTTATTAGTTCCAGCAGATTTTTTGCCCTAATTTTATACCTCTTTTCCTTGTTGTACATCGTCTACAGGACTGCAAATGCCAATGTTCTTCTTTGACTTGTCATCATCTAGACACCAATGGCCATTCCTAAGTCGGTTTATGCAGCCAGTTCAGTGACTGTCAGTTCTTATTTAATCTAGGTCTGATGTGTGTGTCCTTTCCCATGTCCTGACACTTTACTTTCCTAATCCTGCTATGGGATGACTTTGCTGGTCCCTCCCTAGTATCCTCTCACCTAGAACCAGGCTGCTGTGATCATCACTCTCTCTTTCCCAACCTTCAAGCCACTAGTATCATCTATATTTTGCTTAGGCAACAGCATAAGTCCAGTAATTCGGTTTAGAGACTGAATCGTTAAGCTTTTACCCTGGAGAAGGCTATCTCCATGGGAGGAAATATCCCATATTCATTGGTAATTTAGTATTGTAAAAGATTTATGCTTTTTTGCCTTATTTTATTATTGTTTATGTGTTTGATTACTTAGGGTAATATTTCTTATCCTTGTGGAATAAATAGAAATAGAGAAGAATTACTATATCTGAGGAAGATGTATCCATATCTGGAATATGCTAGGATATTTTTTATAGCTTGATTATTGGAGGACATCTTTTTTGACACAGTACTTATAGACCTCTTGTTACAAGAGAACATCCACCAAGAGCAATGATAGTCTTAGCTAAAATGAGGAACCAGATTGAGTGCAGAGACGTATTATGTGAAAAACTGAGGGCTAATTTACTTAAAAAAAAAAAACTTCTCTAAGAATGGGAGTAAAGGAAGATAGAGCTTCTGCTAAACTGAAAGATGAGGTTTCTCATGGTCTATTCCCATAGTTGGGATGGATGTTGTCCAAAGATTATAAGCTGGTTGATTTTTCCTGCATTCACTGAGCTCTTAGTATGGGCCAAGTACCGAAACAGCAGGCATTTGCTGTAGGCTCCAATTATAGGCAGCAGGGAGAGTTCCTTATTTCTCTCTTACTCATGCTAAAAATGCAAATAGAAAGGAGAGTACTAGCTTCCTGTGTCCCTCAGCAGATACCCAGTGACCACTACCATTTTTCATGCTCCTCGGCCCTCCTGGCCTCAAGATTCTCTATTGTTTTCTTGACGCAGTGGCCAGCAGAGGTGTTAGTATTCAGTTGGCATCCTCCAGAAATAGACTCTGTTCAAGGAAAGCTGAACTGGACAGATGTCTGGGAAACTGGGATGCAGCTCCCAACTACTCACCTGACACTTGCAAATAGCATGTGGTTTGTTATCATACTTCCCTGGTTATAAAGGTGACATTCTTTCACATTTTTAAGATTTGTGAAGTTGAGATACTGCTTGTAGTATATATGGATAGTTTTACAGACACATGTGTGCACACAGATGCACACATTTGATGAGGTAGCATTCCCTTTTCCCTCCTCTATAACTATTAGTAAAGCAATGCTGTAGCTTACCAGCCTGATACTTGTCAACGGAGGAAATGTACTTATTACCATGTCAATTCCAACATGTCTGTGGTACTAACTGAATGTATTTGAAAGCCATCTTTTAAGGCGATTATTGCCTTTCTCTTTTGCATTAAGAAACAGACTGCTCCTCTTTTATTAGGCAATTGTGACACCTGGTGTCAGAAATAGAGAATATACTCTCCTGCTGCTAACTGGCCTTCCCAATAGATAGGGAATAACTATGCCTAGGACCTGAAAGCTTCTAGAAGAAAATGAACAAATAACAGGTTTTATTTCTGTATTTATTAAAACAACAATAATTGTTCTGGACTACTGAAATTCCAGTTTTAAGCAGGTAGCCTTTGTGTTAGAACATTGTAGGCACCCCAAGGCCTGTAGCTGTCCTGCCCCAAGTTTTCCCCAGAGATTTGGTGCCGAATGATTTAGTGACCACTAGATGAGCAAATATTTGCAGACATCTACCCACTCTTTGAGCAGGTAGATACCACCCTTCTTTAAGTTCTGGAGGCTTCTATTTATTTCTGTTTTTTAAAATATAATTTTATTGGAGTATGATTTGCATAAAATGTGCTTGCTTTAAGATACAGTTCAATGAATTTTGACAAAATGTCACCACTACCATAATCAAGGCATAGAACATTTCCATTGCCCATTCTTTTATACCTCTCTCTGGTGAGCTCCACAGCTCCCTCCCCCCCAACAGGTCCCAGGCAATCATTGATCTGCTTTCTATTACTATAAATTAAGTTTGTGTTTTCTAATTTCAAGTAAAAGGAATCAAACAGTATGTATTCTTTATGTTCTGTATCTTTCACTCAGCATATTTGGAAGATTTATCTCTCTGCTTATCTCTTCAGCATATTTGGAAGATTATTACTGTTATGACTACTCACCTGAAAGCTTAGTGGTGGAAAACATTTTAGTATGTTTCCTGACTCTGTGGGTCAGGATTTCAACAGGGGACAGAGGAGACAATAAGGCTTGAGAGGGTTCTGCACACAACAGTTTTTGTTGTCGTAGAATTGGGGTGCATTGGTCTCTTGGGATATGGGTAATTTCACCAAGCTGGAAGCTCATCAAACCTCCTACAATTTGGATTTTATGGAGGTTTCCTCATGTAGGCATGATCAATGTTTAACTCCTTTTCCAGCCCCCATCCCCTGTCTGGAGATGTGAGGGAGGGATGGGGCTGAAAATCCCAAGCTTCTGATTATGGTCTTGTCTTCCTGGTGACCAGCCTCCAGGCAGGAGCCCTCCCAGAGTCACCTCAACAGAATGATCATTTTATGTTTAGTAAGGCTCATTCTGTGTCATGATGTGATCTATCCTGGAGAATGCTCCATATATACTTGAGAACATGTATTCTGTGCTTCTGGCTGAAATGTTGTGTATATATCTACTAAGTCCATCTGGTCTAATATATCATTTAGGGTCCCAGTTCTATTTATTTATTTATTTATTTATTCATTCATTCATTCATTCATTCATTCATTCATTCATTTATTTATTATTAAGCAGGCTCCATACCCAGCGTGGAGCCTGACATGGGGCTTGAACTCACCACCCTGAGATCAAGACCTTAGCTGAGATCAAGAGTCAGACGCTTAAGCAACTGAGCCATCCTGGCATTCCTAAGGTCACAGTCTATTGACTGTCTTTCTGGATGGTCTATCCATTGATGTATGTGAGTATTGAAGTTCCCTACTGGTATCGCATTGCTGTTATTTTCTTTTATTAGGTCTCTTAATATTTGTTTTATATCATTAGGGGCTCCTATATTGAGTACATAAATATTTACAAACATTATATGTTCTTTTTGGATTGATCCCTTTATCATTATGTAATGCCCTTTTTTGTCTTTTATTACAAACTTTATTTTATAGTATATTTTGTCTGATATAAGTATAGCTACCCCAGATTCTATTGGCTTTCATTTGCAAGGAGTATCTTTACCCATACCTTCTCTTTCAGACTTTATGTGTCCTTATATTTGAAGTGAGTCTCTTATGGATAGCATATAGATGGGTCTTGTTTTTTAATCCATTCAGCACTCTGTCTTTTGATTGGAGAATTTAGTCCATTTACATTTAAAGTAACTATTGATAGTTGTGCACTAGTAAATATGAATATCAATCAATGTCTGTTGTTTCTCTCTCTCTCTCTCTCTCTCTCTCTCTCTCTCATCTAATCTATCATTCTATCTACACCCATTTACATATTCCTAATTCCATTCCTAATTAGGAATTCCTGATTCCTAATTCCTAATTACAGTTAAAATAATTTAAAGGTAACTCACCATACATAATGTATGAAACAAAAATATAGATTTGAAGTAGATAAGAAGAAAAAGTAAACCTTTCAATTTTTAAATATTTCTCTTTTAATTTTATCTTGTGTGGATAAGAGACATTCTGGGTCAGTAAGAGATTATTTGTTAGTATTTCTAGAATAACTGTGTTATTTCTTTGTTCCATTTCCTATCCTAAGACAACATAATGAGAGCTAGCTGGGAATATGTATTTGAAGAGCCAGAATATCTTTATGCAAGGGCCAGAGAAAAATTGATGTTTTCTGCTTATATATAAGAGAAAAACACATCTGTCTTTCTCTCCACTTCATAAAGAAGGGAGAAAATAACTTGCTCCTTAGACACATAATAGAAAGGATCTTGTGTCCGCATTCTAATCTTTTGAAATATAAATACACCACTTCAGAGGTGCCTGGGTGGTTCCCAGTCGGTTAAGCTTCTGACTCTTGGTTTCAGCTCAGATCATGATCTCACTGCTCATGAGCTATAGCCCCATGTAGGGCTCTGCACAGAGAGTGTGGGGCCTGCTTGGGATTCTGTCTCTCTCTCCGTCTCCTTGCCCCTTCCCCACCCCCACTGTCTCTAAAAAATAAATATGTTTTTCTCAAATTGTCTCTCTCAAACTAAACAAACCTTAAAAAAATCAAGATATGCAGAAAAGGCATTTGACAACATACAGCATTCTTTCTTGATAAAAACCCTCAAGAAAATACGGATAAAAGGAATATACCTCAAGATCATAAAAACCATATATGAAAAACCCAATACTAATATTGTCCTCAATGGGGAAAAATTGAGAGCTTTCCTCCTAAGGTTAGGAACAAGACAGGGAAGTCCACTCTCACTACTGTTACTCAACGTAGTGTTGGAAGTCCTACAATTCAACTACAAAAAGAAATTAAAGGCATCCAAATCAGCAAGGAGGAAGTCAAACTTTCACTCTTTGCAGATGACATGATACCCTATGTAGACAAATGCAAAAGACTTCACCAAAAACTGCTAGAACTAATACATGAATTCAGCAACATCTCAGGATATAAAATCAATGTAAAGAAGTTGGTTGTACTTTTATATACCAATAATGAAGCAACAGAAAAAGAAATCAAGGAATTGATCCCATTTACAATTGCATCAAACCCCATAAAATATCTAACAGTAAACTTAACCGAAGAGATGAAATATCTATACACTGAAAACTATAGTTTATTAAAGAAATTGAAGAAGACACACCAAAAAAATGGAGAACCATTCCAAGCTCATGGACTGGAAGAACAAATATTATTCAAATGTTGACGCTATACAAAGGAATTTACATACTCAATACAATCCCTATTAAAATAACACCATCATTCTTCACAGGTCTAGAACAAATAATCCTAAAATTTGTATGGAACCAGAAAAGACCCTGAATAGCCAAAACAATCCTGAGAAAGAAAACCAAAACTGGAGGCATCACAATCCTGGACTTCAAGATGTATTGCAAAGCTGTAGTCATCAAGACTGTATGGTACTGGCACAAAAACAAGCACTCAGATCAGTGGAACAGAATAGAGAACCGATAAATAGATCCACAAACATATGGCCAACTAATCTTTGACAAAGCAGGAGAGAATATCTAAAGGAAAAAAAGACAGTCTCTTCCACAAATGGTGTTGGGAAAACTGGACAGCAACATGCAGAAGAAAGAACCTACATCACTTTCTTACATCATACACAAAAATAAACTCAAAATGGATGGAAGATCTACATGTAAGACAAGAAGTCATCCAAATGTTAGAGGAGAAAACAGACAACAATTTCTTTGACCTTGGCTGTAGCAACTTCTTACTAGACATGTCTCTGGAGGCAAGGAAAACAAAAGCAAAAATCAACTATTGGGAACTCATCAAGAAAAAAGCTTCTGTACAGTGAAGGAAAAATCAGCAAAACTAAAAGGCAACTGACAGAATGGGAGAAGATATTTGCAAATGACATATAACATAAAGGTTAGTATTCAAAATCTATAAAGAACTTAGCAAGCTCAACAGCCAAAAAACAAATAATCCAGTGAAGAAATGGGCAAAAAACATGAATAGACACTTTTCCAGAGAAGATATCTAGATGGCTAACAGAAAAATGAAAAGATGCTCAACATCAGTCATTATCAGGGAAATATAAATCAAAACCACGATGAGATACTATCTCACACCAGTCAGAGTGACTAAAATTAATAACTCAGGCAACAACAGATGTTGGTGAAGATGTGGAGAAGCTGCTGGTGGGAAAATTAAAAATAGAACTACCCTATGACCAAGCAATTGCACTACTAAGTATTTATCCAAAGGATATAAAAATGCTAATTCAAAGGGACACATGCACCCCAATATTTAGGAACACTATTGACAATAGCCAAAGTATATAAAGAGCCCAAGTGTCCATTGCTTGATGAAAGGATAAAGACGATGTGGTATATACATATGTGTGTGTGTGTATGTATATATATATGTATATATGTATATGTGTATATATGTGTGTATATGAATATATATATAATGAAATGGAATATTATTCGATGATCAAAAAGAATGAAATCTTGCCAATTGCAACAACATGGATGGACCTGGAATGTATTACACTAAGCAAAATAAGCCAGTCAAGGAAAGACAAATATCATATGATTTCACTCATATGTGAAATTTAAGAAACAAAACAGATGAACATGAGGAAAGGGAAAGAAAAATGAGATAAAAACAGAGAAAGAGGCAACCCATAAGAGACTCTTAAATATAGAGAACAAACTGAGGGTTGCTGGAGGGGTGTTGGGTGGGTGAGTGGGCTAAATGGGCAATATACAAGAAAGAGGGCAATTGTTGGGATAAGCACTGTGTGTTATGTATAAGTGATGAATCACTAAATTCTATTCCTGAAATCATTATTACACTATACGTTTAGTGACTTGGATTTACATTTTTTTTTAAAAAGATGCACATACACAAAATCTAAATAAATAAATAAGCAAATAAATAACTCCAAAAGCCAGATATGCTCCAGACTTTTAGGCTTTAATGACCTATAGGAATATCTCCCAGGCCTCATCTTCTCTTCAAATGTAAACAAACTCATATCTATTGTATAAATTAACATCTCATGAGTTGCTCTCAGGTCAGACAATAAAGTTTCTGCAAAGTTTATTCAGAAAACCACAGATCTCCAGAAACACAAAAAATATTCACTCACATTCCTTAGAAATATAATGGTAAAGTCATAAAATTTATATTCCCATGAAAAAGAATAAAGTAAAGTTATTCTTTTCAGTAAACCCCAGAGATCTCAACTAGTTTCCTAGTTAACTGACTCTTTTTAGAGTAAACTACATACATAGAAATTCCCACACATGTGTACACACACAAAACGAATAAGCAGAATAAACCTATTATTTTTACTCCAAAAAATATGACCATGTTTTGTGTTTTGTTTTGTTTTGTTTTGTTTTGTTTTGTTTTGTTTTGTTTTACTTCCATTTGGGAAATTAAAATAGGCTTCAGAGAATTCAAGACCCAAACAATTTTATTGTAAAATTGGGGAAAACTCATTAGGTTGCCTTAAAATGTTCTTTTGGTGATTTTATTCTTTCAGAATAAGTGCTTTTACCCAGGGCATGTGGTTGAAGTCAGATTTCTTTATTAGGAACAGAGCATTTTAGAGCTAGAAAAGACTTTCAATATCTGACAACACTAATGGATTTGGAGCTAATTTTAGGATAAGATACATCTGGGACACATATTGATTTGCAGAACTGATGGAGTTTGTGTTTCTTCAGAAATATATACTTCCATTTTTTTTTCCATTTTCCCATAACCCAAATGAGATTTCTAAAAGCTTTGAATCATAATTCTTGACAGGAGATAGATGGTTGAAATTTTGTTTCTAAGTTACCTTTATTAGAGGCAATGCAGTATCGTAACAAGGATTGGCTTTGTAGAAGATAAACTTGGGTTGGGACCTTTACTCTGCCAGTTACTACCTGTATGGAATTGGAAGGTGAAGTTGGTTGAGTCATCTGTGAAATACACCCCCCACTGTCATCCCACCTTTTCCAGATGAGGACACAGGAGGATGTACCCCCACTGAATGAAGTATGGTTACATGGTGCCGTCTTTCGGAAGCTTAATAGAGATGTATAAATTGCCTAGTCATGTATGAGAGCAGCCAGCATTCAACAAGTGAAAGGTAATATATGACAACGATAAAAGTGTTTGCCTCTTTGTCCAATCGCAGATGGAATATCTAAGCTTTGCTTCTTTTCTGTAGCACCACCATCTCTCTCATCAACAGGAGGGACACCCTCTGAAAGTTTCTTTCAGTGCATCTTTTGAGGACTACATTTCAGCATCACTTGTACTCCCATAATCATTTACACATTTTCAACAAAGAGTGGTACCCCAGAGTCCATGGAAAGAATGCCTGGAAACTTTATTATAAGATTAGATATTCTAAGACACAAACTTTTCCTTTTTTCCTCACAAAAAGATATAGTGTTAGCCGACCCAGTGGACAAAACAACTTGTTCCATCCTGGCTTCATTGTGTGTGTGTGTGTGTGTGTGTGTGTGTGTGTGTGTGTGTGTGTGTGTGTGTGTTTCTGGTCTTTTCTGTTTGTTTTCTCTCTATGCCTGTGTGCACATGTCTGTATGCATCTGTGCAGTATTCTGTAACTTTGGCTATTTGAGAGGTCTTTTCTTCAAATTTCAGCTCTTCTTACGAGCTCTGGTTTGAGGTGCCTGGGTGGCTCAGTCGGTTAAGTGTCTGACTTTGGCTGGGGTCATGATCTCGTGGTCCTTGGGTTCAAACCCTGTGTGGGTCTCTGTGCTGACAGCTCAGAGCCTGGAGCCTGCTTCAGATTCTGTGTCTCTTTCTCTCTCTGGCCCTCCCCCACTTGCACCCTGTCTCTCTCTCTCTATCTCTTTCTCTCTCTCTCTCTCTCTCAAAAGTAAATAAGTGTTAAAATTTTTTTTTAAAGAGCCCTGGTCAGTAAAAGGCAATGCAGGGACCATGTAAGTACAATAAATACTTTGAAACAAAACACACCTTTTGAAAAAATTGATTCCTTCTTTCCCCTATGCCTTCCATGTAATAAAATAATGAGTTATAGTTGTACCTGCATAATTAGTAGAAAATCTATTTTAGAAGAAATAACCTGAAGGAAAGAATTTTATAGCTATATGTTTATGCTGGATATTTCTTTCCTTGGAGTCTAATTGTTTGATGTTAGTTTTAAAACACTAATTGTTTTAGGGTTCGTTTTTCTCTAACTATGACTGGACCATTGCTCTTAGAAATAACTAAGAGTAGATATTTTTATAAATCTTAAGTCCACAGTTAGTTTAAAATCCATCATAAGTCTGCTCTTAATGGAGTTAACCTGAAGGATTATAATTTTGCCTGACTGCCAACCAGTTATCTTTCTCTTGCCTCTTGAGAATAAGGTTCAGAGAGCACATAGCATCTGCTTTAGGATTAAAATATGTACCAATAATCCCTAATTCTAATTGTAATGCTTCACCTGGTCATCTCTGGTATTCATTTAATCAACAAATATAGGGGTGCCTGGGTGGCTCAGTCGGTTAAGCATCTGACTTCGGCTCAGGTCATGATCCCACGGTTTGTGGGTTCAAGCCCCGCGTCGGGCTCTGTGCTGACAGCTAGCTCAGAGCATGAGGCTGCTTCGGATTCTGTGTCTCCCCCTCTCTCTGACCCTCCTCTGCTCATGCTCTCTCTCGCGCGTGCGCGCGCGCTCTCGCTCTCTCTCAGAAGTAAATAAAACATTAAAGAAATCTTAAAAACAAACAAACAAACAAACAAACATAGCATCTACTATAAATCGTCACTTTCCAAGCACTAGAGCTAGAACAGTAATCAAGCAGATAAAATTATTTTTAGGTGATAAAGTCAGGGAAGTAAACAGGGGTCAGATAAGCAGGGCTTTGTGAATCAGGATAAGACATTTGGTTTTTATTTTCAGTGTGTTGAAAAGCCACTAGAAGGGTTTCAGCCATAAAATCAATCGATGAGGCTTATATTTGAAGGAAATCATTTGGTTGCTGAATGCAAATGACATCTTGGGAAGGGTTGGAGGGGGAGGAAAACTAAATGCCTTTGGGAACCTCCCATAAATGGAAGGACTGATCATCTCCCAGAGTGCAAGATCGCACCATGTTTCCAATCATGGGCTCTTGAAATTGGTTATAGATAAAAATACTGGCTTATTGTTCACTATTGACCTTTCAATTTCTTGCGCAAAATAGGGATAACAATTTTACCTTCTGCCAAAGGTTTATATTAAGATTTAATGCATATATATATATATATATATGTATGTATGTATATAAAGCTGGAGTAGTTTCTGGCACACAGAAAACTTCGGTAAACAGCAACCTTAAACTTTATCCATAAAATCCATTGACTTACTTTCTGTTTTTGTTGTGTGGGCTTTGGAATATTTACCACAGAGGTTGCAATTCCTCCCAGCTTGATTATTCTCTTAAAATATTGAGCTACTCACTTGTTCTTGGCTGGTCTGAGACATCTTTCTTGGCTTGACAGATTGCCTGACTATATGACTGGTATGTTCCAGTCATCATATGCTTCATCAAAGTCAGGGTTTTAAACTTCTTTTTTTTTAAGTTTATTTATTTTTTGAGAGACAGAACATAAGCCGGGAGGGGCAGAGAGAGGGGACAGAGAGAATCCCAAGCAGACTTTGCACTTCCTGCGCAGAACCTCACATGGGGCTTGAACTCGTGAACTGTGAGATCATAACCTGAGCTGAAATCAAGAGTTGCCTGCCCAAATTACCGAGCCACCCGGGCACCCCCAGGGTTTTACACTTCTTAATCCAACCAGGGCTTTGCTGCCCCCACTGGAAATCTACACTTATACTCTTTGGCTATTTAACATCAGAGATACCTTACACAACTTCTGCTGCTATAGTATCTTTAGTGTCTGAGAGTTATGTTCTCATTTTAACCATATATTTTCTCATGTCGTTTTATAATGGATTGCTTATATCATAGGCTTAGTTGCTGATTTTCATCATTTGTCATGATGAAACATTCATCATGTGTTACCTTTCTCCTCTAGACCTGAAGACAAAAGTTCCAACTGCTTCCTTGTGTTTGGGGTGTTTTAAAGGCTTAGTCTAGAAATATGTTAATATATGTCATTGATTTAAATATAAAGGGTGTGTATGTAAATGATCTCATCCAGAGAGCTCTGAAAGAATGGGCTGAATTAAATCAGAATCTACGAATGGGCCTCCCAGATAAAGTGCCTGAAGTTCACCTGGTCTCCTAATTTCACTGTAGTGACCCTCAAGTATAGCCCAGCTTTCTATGGTGGTTCATGGTCATTGAAAAATTATAATATTTTGCTTTTTTTCTCTTATCATGAAAATTTGGAGAAGAGAATGCCTTTTGTGACTATAGTTGTCATGTACCTTTGAATTTGAAGTTAGTGAGAGATCGTCTGGTTAAATAAATTCAAGTTTTTACAACAAGTAATTAGGCTATGATTTAAATTCAATGCAAGTCATAAAAGCAACAATTATTAGCCTTTTCTTACATCACAAGCACTGTACTGTGCATTTTATATGCATAGTGCCATTCAATACTATTTTTTTTCAGTTTATACTGATTCAAAACTTTTCCAAACTTTAAAAAAAGAGACCAAAAAGATAACGCTGACACATAAAAACAATATTGCTTAAGACAGGAATTGGTATACATTTTCTGTAAGGATCTGGATTGTATATAAGCCCTTTATAGGCCTCATGGTCTCTGATGCAACAACTACTTGACCATTGCAGCATGAAAACAGCCATAGATAATACACAAATGAAAATGGGTGTGGCCATGTTTCAATAAAGCTTTATTTATAAAACTGGCTGTGGCCCATAGACCATAGTATTTTGACCCCTGCCTTAAAAAAATACAGTGGGTGTGATTTTACTACTTATTTGTGTAGAAAAATCACAGAGCAGTCTTCCAAATGCGGTGTTAGAAATCATTACATTTAGTACCTCATACTAAGTACAGCTGGGATATGCTTTTTCTAACAAAGAAAACTCCCAGGAAGGAAATTCCTACATCTGAGGGATAAGAATAACACCTTGCAAGGTGAATAAAACCAAAAGTATTCTTCCTGAACAGAAGGTCTGGAACAATCAAAATAATTTTTTCCTTTCTCCACTCCAATGCATTTTCCTAAATATTCTTATCATTCAAGAAAAAGAACTAACAACATTATTTCTGTGTTGAAAATTTATGTGAATATTTCCTTCAGGATACATTAGCACCTTCTTACTCAGGCAAACAGACCTCTTCCTAATCCATGTTCGACCTCCTGGAGAGCATCATATCATGGCCAGCCCACCTTCCCAATCCCATTTCACCTGGCCCCTTTTTAAACACATCTCCACTGAGGACCCGCTATAGGGAATCCGTCAGAGTTTCAGATGTGAGTTGACTTTGTGTAACCTGTTTTTAAAAAATGTCATTTCAATTCATAGCAATACTCGACTAGAGAAAAAATCTCAGCATTGCACTAATGATCTAACTAATATTTTCTGGCCCTGTTTAAATGACTATTACAGTGGTTGCATGTATGTGTTCTTCAGTGGAAACAACTGGAGAAAGTTCAGCAAAGGAAATGGGAGGCACAAAGACAGGAGAATCTCAAACCAAAATGACAAACAAAAGAGATCAACAGCACCACACCACACCACACCACATAACACAACAAAACACAGGCATGTTTCCTGACTTCATAGGGGGAAAGAAAGAGGAAGTGATTTTCTTGTGAATCCTCCTTAACAATTAGGGATAAATGAGTATAATTTTTTTTTCTTGACAGAGAGAATGCAAGCAGGAGAAAGGGGCAGAGGGAGATAGAAGGAGGACACCCAAACAGGCTCCACGTTCAGTGTGGATCCCTATACGGGGCTCAATTCCATGACCCTGGGATGATAACCTGAGCTGAAATCAGGAGTCAGAAGCTCAACTGACTGAGCTACTCAAGCACTCCCTCGATCCCTTTCTTTGAGTATTATTTTTAAAAGAAGAAACTCTGCTGAAAGAAAATTTTGGTTTTTTTTTAATGTTTACTTTTGAGAGAAAGAAAGAGAGAGTTCACATGCACCAACAGGGGAGGGGTAGAGTGAGAGGGAGATGGAGGATTTAAAGTGGGCTATGTGCTGACAGCAGAGAGTCCGATATGGGGATCGAACTCACGAAGTACAAGATCATGACCTGAGCCGAAGTCATCCTTGACCAACTGAGCCACCCAGGTGCCTCGAGAGAAAAATGGAAAACTCTTGAATTTTTATTTCTATTTCTAACTGTGGGCACAAACAGGGAGCAAAAACACCCACAAAAGAGTGGAAGACAAAGCTTCCAGATATTTTACATGACCTATGCCTGAAATTCAAAATTGAAAGGGAATGCATTCCTTGATTTCAAAACTTTTGCAGATGCTGGCTACTCAGAGAGATTAAAACATTTTTCTGTTTGTGACTGTCACTAGTACAGACAAGCTTTCTCTGTCATACTCAGAAAAAAACAATGGAATGGTGAGAACCTCATAAATTAATAGTCTAAGGTAATTGGATTTATACAAAGCTCCACCAGTCTCTAGTTATTTCTGAGCAGGCAAAAATCCCTTTTGTCAGAACTGAATGTGCAAGTACCTGCAGAATAAGGGCTCAAGGTACAAGGTGAACTGCATCATGAGGTCTTTTCAAGCCTGAATCAAGACTGCGTGTTCTGAGTTAAGGAAAATCTGGGTGCCAACATTTCCTCCCTTAACTTTCTCTTTGTAAGGAGACAACCTGGCTGTGGGGAGTTGCTGGCACAGGTTTGAGGGCCTTACTGAGCCTCTTTCTGATGATTAATGGAGGGCTGCTGATACAGGCACACAAGGATCAAGCTGTACTGGAAGGTTCGATTGTGGGTGAAACCAATCTGCAGAATTTGAATGGACAGACTATAGAAATGCTATCGTATTCATTCCTACTTTTAGAAGAAAGGCATGACTGATGGCTAAGCTATTCGAAATATTAATATAATCTCAACTCCCAGTACTTGATGGTCCCTGAATAACTCTTGGTCACAGGTGAGTCTGGAACTTTGAAGCAGCCTTGGATTAGCTCTACAGAGACACAGAGGAGCTTGATTTTCAGGAAAATAAGAGGTGTGGAGTAAGTCTATAATGTTTATCATCTTTCTGTAAATGGAGTGCAGAGACAAAGAAGTAACAAATTAATCAACTTATTAAACTATTATTTATTGAGTGCCAACAATGTGCAAGATCTAGAGATGTTGGACCCTGCAGGGACACGTGCATATTAGCCATGATTTCCGATTTCAACAAATATGCACATATTTCAGAAGATAAAATAAAAATTTCACTAATAATTCCTGACTTTGTAAATGTTTATGAGCGTTCATAGGCAGAGGGCAAGCAACTTCAGATATGTCACTTAGTTACCATTTAGACAAACTTAGGAGATACCTTAGGCTTCACACATAAATAGCGGAGGCTTCACTACATTTAGTCTTCAAAAACAAGCAGACTAAGAAATAAAACTCCCTCAAAGGTACTCACGCACCCACATACAAACTATAGAGCAGTAGTAAGCATCATTAGGATTCAGGGAAAGGAAGGGACAGCATGGGCTATGTTGGGTCATGGAAGTATTACGAAGAATGTAGTACTAGATGTGTGGATTTAGGAAGGGGGGCAGACAATGACCTGCCCTCACTCCAAAGTGGTTTATCATATTTACCAAATCGGAGGAGGAGAATGTCCTGGAATAAAGAATATGATGAAGCCACAAAGACTGATAAGTATACTGAGTTCTGTTGAGTCAACCATGGAAAAGGTGGTTCAGTTGAACCTGAAGGAAGATGAAAGGAGGGCTCAGCAGGTGTGCTGATAATAATAAAAAAAAAAAAAGCAGGAGCAGCAAGACCTGAGCAGGCCAACCAATCAGATGATCTGTTGGCTACAAGTAGTCTCTAGTCTTCTTTAGTGAGGAGTCTTCAAATATTTTGCATATAGTCTCTGGATATGACAACTTAGGTTTCCTTACATTTAGCCATCCGTCCCACTGGAAAATCCTCTTCAAAAAGGCAGAAGAAGACAGCCTCAGTCATTCGTTGGTAATATTCAGTTTCTTGGGAAAAAAAAGTGAAACTATAAGGATGAGATCTTCAAACAAACCTACCTAAAAATATTTATTGAGAGTCTACCTTGGGTGAGATACAACTCTAGATGTTGGGGATATAACACTGAACAGCAGACAAAGATTTTTGATTTACATTCCAGTGCAGGTAGATAGACAAAAAATCAAGTGCATAATTAAGTCTTCACTGATCATGTGCTTAGTCTCCAATGACCAAGTGGGAAGGCAGATAAGCAGAGTTTAGATGTATTTTAGGAAGGATGTGCATCTAAAATTGAGCAGGCAAAGAAGGACTTGCTGAAAAGATGTATTTGAGGAAAGAACTAACGGAGGTGAGGGATGGAGTGCTGCCCTGATAACATGTTGGCTTATTGGTTCTGGGTAGCCCAAAAAGAACAGAGTAGCTGAAGGGAGTCAAGGAGAAGAGTAAATTATGAGGTCTGAGAGTAACAGGGCACCAGATCATGTAGGGACTTCACAAGTGTTACAAAGGATACAGCTTTTGCTCCGTTAGGTGGTAAACCACTGCAAGATCTTAGACAGAGGGATGACATGTCACTACTTCCATTTTAAAAAGTTTTCCAACTGCTTTTAGAAAATAGGCTATTTCGGAGAGGCAAGAATAGAGCCAGTGAGACCACTGATCAGGGGGCTGCGGTAGTTATTCGTACGAGAGAGAGATGACTGTGGATTTGCTCAGAGTGCTATCAGTACAGGAGACGAGAAGAGGTTAGACTCTGAGTACATGCTGCAGCAAGAGCCAAAAGGATGTTCTGACAGATTACATATGGAGTGTTATTTCCTGAGATGAGCAAAACGTTCAGAGGAACACCTTTGGGGTTGCAGGTCAGGAGTTTTGTTTTGGTATAAATTAAATTTGAGGTGCCCAGTAGATGCCAAAATATAAATGCCAAATGGACAACTGAAGCTAAGGAAATATCTCTGGTACATATTAATTTAGCAATGAACAGTATAGCAAAAGATTTTTAAGACATGTGCTTTGTTGGGATCCCCAAGGGAGTAAGTGTATACTGAAAAGAGAATATGTTCAAACAGTGAGCCCTAGGACTTTCCAATGATTAAAGGTCTAGGGTGTGAGGAGAAGGGAGCACAGAAAAGCAAGAAGAAATGGCTAGTGAGGGAGAAAATGGAGGGCTAGAAGTTAAGTAATGAAAATATGTCAAAAAAAAAAAAAAGACAAAGACAAAGAAAGACTCAAATAACAAACCAAACATGGTGAAGAAGTGAAATTAAGACTGAGACTTGATGATTGAATTTAAAATGTGGAAGTCATTGATGACATCGATGAGTAATTTCAGTAAAGTAGTGGGGACTGAAAAGAGATAGTCTCTTGCCCCTGATTGGAGTGGCTTAGAGAAAGAATGAAGAATCAAGGACAGTGATTGTAGATAACTCTTTGAGAGCATTTTGTTTTAAGGGATTCAAAAAAATATTGAAACTGCTGGACAGGCATGTGAGAATAAGAAACTTACTATAGTTTGTTTAACAATGAAAAAAACTGCAGCTTGTTGAGGTGTGAGGAGAAAGTGTGACACGGTTATGTTGGAATATGGGACTTATGAATGGAATCCTGAGCACCATAGTCTTTTTTTTTTTTAATGTTTTAGTTTATTTTCGATAGACAGAGCATGAGTGGGGGACGGGGAGAGAGAGAGGGAGACACAGAATCAGAAGCAGGCTCCAGGCTCTGAGCTGTCAGCACAGAGCCTCTGCAGGGCTCAAACTCATGAATCGTGAGATCATGACCCGAGCTGAAGTCAGACACTTAACCGACTGAGCCACCCAGAGACTCCATGAGGGCCATAATCTTATGCCTACTTATCCAACAGGAGAAAATCTAATTATATTACATTTCATTTTCCATCCTGCCACCATTTAGCTTTAAGTCTATGTTCTTTAAACCTTTTTGACCTTGCTGAATTTAGTGAATTTCTTAAAGCTGTTATGAAACAGAGTTAAGTTGAAGGTAAGAAATAGTGTCAACTCTTCAATAACACAATTCATTAATTATCTCACTTAATCTACCCAACAATCCTATGTAAAAACCACTCTCATCCTTAGTTTATCATGAGGAAATCAAAACTCTAGAAATATAAAGTAATTTTTTGAATGTCACCAGCTAAGTAATGTGATTATCAGAATAAAGAGGTGAAACTACTATACGCTACTCACTCTGGGACATTCCCCAGGAATAAGTTTTTCCATCTGGGTGACAGAGTGAGTCAATTTGTTATGGTTCTTGTTCCATTTATTACATGATGTTTCCTATGCATATTATTGATAATCCCATCATTAGAAATAAATACAAATAAGATAGTGATTTAAAAATCTTAAATTAATTACCCTATCAAATCAAAATTCTTACTTATAATGAATGTTTTAGAAAAGGGTAAGGGGAAACAACTAGTGAAAGCATGGAAATTGCATGGTGATGTTAAAAAAATCTTAGAGTTCACACAGTCTTACAATCCCAACTTAGAAATTAGGCACTGGAGCCAAGAAAATAAGTGATTTGCCAAAGGTAGTAGAATTAATCACAAGAGAACATAAAGCTCCTGATTTTGAATCTAGTGTTCTTTTCGACGCACTTAAAACACAACTAATAGACTGAAATCACCATCTACAAAGAGAATTACAAGTTTCCTTTGATTGCTGTCATTTTGGAGTACTTTATAATAATATTTCTTTCAAAGCCATACAGAAAAATGCTCATTTGCTTCCAATGTTTCTCTGTGGAGCTTTCCTCCTTACTGATATAATTTAAATATTTTTCATTATGCATCTTATTCTCTTCATTCGCTTGGATTTAGCACCCCTTCGTGTTTCTCTTCACAAAGGTAGTACAAGAATGAATATTTGGGGTCTGCTTCTCATTTCTGATTTCAAATGAATTCTGCACCATCTGTCATCCTTCCTGGGACCTCCATCGTGAATACACTCCTTTAAGTTTTTAAGAGGGTCTGGGGCTGCTCTTCAAGTCACCAGCTAGGAGAGTGGGAACAGCATTGAGGAAGAGAGAAGCAGAAGGCAGCTCAAGAGGGCAGACCCGAGGAGTATATGCATAGTGAGGGAGGTCAAAAGGAGAAAATGGGCAAGTTCTGCACAAAGCTGGGGACCCTCAAGACTATCTTATAAGGAGCTGATCCTCAGGGCATTAAGGAAAGAACACAAGAATCTACAGCCTACAAAACCAAGATGAGAGAACCTCCAAGAGAGGTTACTTTACTAATTTGTAACAAAGAAATGAGAAGAAAACAGAACATTCTCATGCATGTCTAATCTTCTTTAAAATCTGCTTTAGTCTGACATTTGGACTCCCTTTGATATTGAAATCTGTTACAGGGTTCATTGCTTCCTGAAAAAAAAAGTTTCATATACTTTAGTGTCCATGTTAATTTCAACAGAAAACTGTAACCAAGAGCCAGAACAATGAATAAACTAGTGGTATCATAATGTACTATTCTGTGCTAGCCACTTGGTAGAGTTTGGAATTTGAGGATAACATCCTTCAAGTTTGAAAGATTGATTAGAGTGTGATTATGAGAAAGAATAAAACTTATTTTTCTCTCAGAAAAGGGACACCAGGATACAATAGAAAGAACATAGAGTCAGGCAGACATTTTCTTTTAATTTCTGCCTTCCACTTATTGATTATGTGGCTTGAGTAAGTTACAAAAATTTTGCTTCTTTAAAAGTGCTTGTTTGGGGCGCCTGGGTGGCTTAGTCAGTTAAGCGTCCGACTTTTGCTTAGGACATGATCTCGTGGTTCGTGGGTTCGAGCCCCGCGTCGGGCTCTGTGCTGACTGCCAGCTCAGAGCCTGGAGCCTGTTTCAGTCTGTGTCTCCCTCTCTCTCTGACCCTCCCCTGCTCACGCTGTCTCTCTCTCTCTCTCTCCTAGAAATAAATAAAAATATTTAAAAAAATAAAAATAAAAATAAAAGTGCTTGTTTGTTTCACCTGGGTTAACCATAGATAACACTGTATCTGTAATTTTTTAGATACTGTAGAAAGTTGGTCTAGCTGTAATTTGTACAAAGGCATCAGACAAAGGTCCCAAAGCCTTATCATTTACCATGACACTATAAATAATTGAGATTCTCCAATTGATATTTGAAAAATTGTTTTTTTCTATTTCCCACAACTTTGACTGTAACAAAGGCAAGTTCAATATAGTTGCTGTCACCCAATTTAAAGTGATCTTTTCAACTATCATAATGAACAAAGCTGGTTAAGTGTGGATGTGTGGATTTGTGTGGATGAGTATTTGTTTGATGTGTGGATGAGTATTTGTTTGGGTTGGTAAAGGGTCAAATACCCTGAGGACACTCATCAATCTTCAACTGTCTTTTGCATTGACCTGAAAGAGTGTCATAAACTCTACTGGCAGAGATGATCATTTGCATTCAAGTTGTTTCTTTTTTTTTTTTTTAATTTTTTAGATTTTTTATTTATTTCTAGGAGAGAGAGAGAGACACAGCGTGAGCAGGGGAGGGTCAGAGAAAGAGGGAGTCACAGACTCTGAAACAGGTTCCAGGCTCTGAGCTGGCAGTTGGCACAGAGCCCAACGCGGGGCTTGAACCCACGAACCGCAAGATCATGACATAAGCAAAAGTTGGACACTTAACCTACTAAGCCACCCAGGGGCCCCAATGTTCAACAGTTCTGGAAACATACGAGGGCACAATCTAGCAATAATCATGTTGCAAATTATTTTACTGCATTCAACAATTTTATATTAAATACAGTGTCTATCTGTGAAACACTGCTAGGTCTGTGATACCAGAGTAAGCAAAAACAAACAGTATATTTGCTTTCTTTTTTTTTTAATGTTTTACTTATTTCTAGGAGAATGAGAGAGAGACAGCGTGAGCAGGGGAGGGTCAGAGAGAGAGGAGTCACAGACTGAAACAGGCTCCAGGCTCTGAGCTGGCAGTCAGCACAGGGCCTGACGCGGGGCTCGAACCCACGAACCGTGAGATCATGACCTGAGCGAAAGTTGGACGCTGAACCGACTAAGCCACCCAGGTGCCCCCAGTATATTTGCTTTCTGGAGATTACAGTCTGCTGGATGAGGTGGATAATCAAATACTTAGATGAGAAAGTGTGTGATAAACATAAGTTTTAAGAAAAAAAGAGAATTTTGTTTCAGAATGACATTTGGTTGAGACTCTGGGATTAGGGAAAGGCTTTCCTAAGAGAGTCACCCTTGAACTGAGAATTGAAAAATGAGAAATTGATGTGGCTACAAAGAGGAAAAGAAAAGACTCTGAGTCGAGGCCCTTTAATGGGAGAAAATATGGTGTGTTGGGGCACATAAAGAAGCCAAAGAACCTGAAGCTCCGAGAAAAAAAGGAAGATCAAAAGTGTATGAAATTGGCATAGAACAATAAGAAAAACAAAAATCAACCTTTATATGTTCTTTAAAAATCAGTACTTACCCAGTTTTTTTTCAGCATTTTAGATTTTTATTTTTCAAATAGACCAGTGGATTTTTATTTATTTAATAATTAATTAATTTATTTATTTTTACAAATAGTTTATTGTCAAATTGGTTTCCATATAACACCCAGTGCTCATTCCCACAAGTGCCCTCCTCCATGACCATCTCCCCTCTCCCCCCCCACATCCATCAGTCCTCAGTTTGTTTCTCAGCATTCAAGAGTCTCTCATGGTTTGCCTCTCTCCCTTTCCCCCACCATTTCCCCCCTTTTTCTCCCCCATGGTCCTCAGTTAATTTCCTCCTAATCCTCCTATACGTGCAAACATGTGATATCTGTCCTTCTCTGCCTGACTTATTTCGCTCAGCATAACACCCTCAAGGTCCATCCATGTTGCTACACATGGCCAGATTTCATTGTTTCTCATTGCCATGTAGTATTCCATGGTATAGATAAACCACATCTTCTGGATCCATTCGTCCGTTGATGGACACTTAGGCTCTTTCCATGTTTTGGCTATTGTTGAGAGTGTTGCTATGAACATTGGGGTACATGTGCTCCTATGCATCAGCATTTCTGTATCCCTTGACTTACCCAGCTTTTAATATGCAACAGTCACGCTTTTTGGTGACTTACGTAAATTACATCATTTACTCTTCACTACAACTCCTAGGAGTCAGTCTCATTTTGGAAAATGAGAGAACTGAGGCAGAGGGAGATCAGACATCATCCAAGGTCTATAGGTAGAAATTATAAGTGCCAGGAACTGAACCCAGGTGGTCTGAATCTGAAAGTGTACTCTTACTTACTGTACTATACAAGTTCTTCATAATTAAACGTTAAAATAATTATAGTTTAGCTTGATTAGGTGTTATTACCAGATATTGTCCAAGTTCTTAAATGTATTAATATATTCACTTCATAAAAATTATCTAGCGACCCATTGTTCTAGGCTCTGGACATACAGCAGTGAACAGAATTGTGAAAAATCCCCACCCTCATGCAGCTACATTTCAAGGTAGAGTAGCAGGCAATTAAAATAGAAATAAATAAGTAAACATAGAACATTGCCTAATGCAATGCAACAAAGGACAATAGAGGTACCAGTATGGAAGACAGCATATCTATTTCACATAGAGTTTTCAGAGAAGTCCTCAATAGCACAATGACATTTAAGTAGGGATCTGAAGACAGAGAAGAAGCAAGACATATGGCTGAAAGGAGAAGGAATACTCACAGCAGAATATGTTTGGCATGTTTTATAAAGAGCAGGGACACATGGTGACTGGATCTGAGTGGGTGAGAGAACACTAGTAAGATATGAAGCCAGAAAGCATTACACTGGATCATATAGATCCTAGAGGCTACCACAGGTCTTCAGCGACTTCTCTGAGACAGGAAGCCGCTGAAAAGATTTGAGCAGAAGAATCACATAATGCAATGTATATTAATGAGATCGTTTTGGAAGATATGAAGACAATACACTGTGAGGGACTAAGAGAAAACCACTAAGGTCAACTAAGAGGCTATTTTAATAAACTAGGCTAGAGATGATCACATGCTGGATCAGCATAGCTACAGTAAATATGGCTGGAGGTGGTTGGGTTCTTGATGTCTTCTGAGACTGGAGACAATCGAATTTGATAATGGATAAGATGCAAAATGGGGAAAAGGAAGGCATCAAGGATGAAAAGATGGAGTTGTAATATTCTAATATAGGAAAGACTTTGGAAAGACCAGCTTTGAAGAGAAAGATCAGGAATCTAGCTTCATATTTGTGTTTGAGATTCTACTAGATTTTCAAATGAAGATGTTGAAAAGAGAGTTGTCTCTCTGAGTCTGAAATTCACAGACATTTAGGTTAGATTAATTAATTTGACAGCCATGCTGTCACAGATGATATTTAAAGCCATGAGATTAGATGATAATTACTTTGTTAGTGACCGTACATAGAGAAAAGTACTAAGAGTTGAGCACTAGGAATCCAGAATATTTAAACACTCAGAAAAAGAAGGATCGAACAAGGGACTAAGAAGAAGGGGTGATAAGCACAGAGAAGATCCATAGTATACCATGAGCTAAACTCTTCAAAAGGTAGAAGTGATCAATTGTATCAAACGGTGCTAAAATGTCAGGTTAGTGGAAATTGGGAATTGGCCACTGGATGTAGCAAAGTGCAGCTCATGAGTAGCATGGACAAGAAGTGGTTTTGGACAACAACAAGTTTGTTGACTGAAGGGTACAAAGTCTGATTGAAGCAATTTCAAGAGCAAATGGAGTTGGAGGAACTGCAGATAAACTGTATACTCATTTTTCAAAAAGCTGTGCTATAACAGAAGTCAAGGATGGGGTAGTAGCTGGGTGGAGGGGAGACTGTTGTTAAAGGAGAAGTCCTTTTAAAAAGATGGACAAAATGACACCATGTTTGCAGATATACTAATTCAGATGAAAGAGAACAATTGCCTAAGTGATGACATTGGAGGGAGGAGAAGGAATGGAATCCCTAATATGTTAATGGTGAGTAGACCTTACAGGCATGGGCAGTCCCTCCACAGAAACAGGAGAGTACTAGTCTATACTGCAAACACCTTGATAGCAAGGTAGATGTGATAATAGGAGAAGGTGAGAATTCTTTTTTCTGGTGATTTCTTTGCTTCTCAGTGATCAGCTAAGAGTAAGTACAGAGAGATTTGAAATTTGATGAGAAAAGAGAAGATATGAAATAATCAACGAAGAGAATTGGAGAGTGAAAATGGACTGTGGAATGGAAGATTGCTTTCAACACAGATTAATTTAATACTCATACTATCCCTATGAGACATGTGTTTATTATGCCCAGTGCCCATTTTATAGATGAGAAAACAGAAGTAATGCTTTATACTTTGCCCATAGCAACAGCATTAAAAAATGGTAGACAATTTACTTTTTGAGGTTTTAAAGCCAGATAAATCTTGATCCCAACAACAAAGATAAATTATTGAAGCATTTTCAGTAGGTATGTGACATGATCAGATTTGCATTTTGAAAAGATCACACTTGCTAGAATGTAGCCAAAGAGAGTCTGTAGGAAATTGGCCTCAGATGGAGGCAGAAAAGCTGCACAAAAGAGGATGGGATATTTTTTAGAAGCAAAATAAACATACCTAGTGATCGATTGATTATGAGAGAAATCAGTGATGGGTACCAGATTTCAGACTTGCAATGTGGAATGGATATTGACATCATTAACAAAGACAGAGAACAAGATTTGCACCTTCTGAGTTTGCAGGGGATTCAAGCCCTCCTAATGGAGATGTTGAGTAGAAAGTTGACTGTAAAGATCTACCACTCAGGTGGCTAACTGTATAAATGTGAGGCATAGCAGAGAGATTATAATTAAGCCATAACTGATGATGAAATGATTTTGGAAGAGGCATATAGTTAGGGGAAAAGAAGGTATGGGATAATACCTTGAGGAACTCCAAAATTTAAAGGTTGGGTAAAAAAAATATGCACCCGCAAGTGGCCAGAGAGATAGGAAAATGTTAAAAAGACTGTGTCGGGGGAATTAAATAGAGTATTTCAATAGGGAAGATATGGTCAACAGTGCCAAATGTTGTTAAGAGGGCAAGTAACATAAGGAACCAAAATATCCATTGGACTTAGAAATTGTGAAATTACAAGCAAGATTAGTCAGCTATATCAGCAGAATAATAAAGGCAGAGTACAATGTGTTAGGAAGAGCTGGAGGGGAGAAAATTTCCAGAAGAAGCAGAGATAAACTTTATGAAAAGTTTAGCTGAAAAGGGAATGAAAAATAAGGTGGTGGTAAGGGCCTGTGGAATATAGGATTGAGGGTAGAATTTTTTGAAAGGAAGAGGCTTAAACTCTAATTTTAAAAGAAGGCTTCTATCTAGTTATCATAGATTGGTTCAATTTATATTTATATCAATTTATATCAATAATATAAATATATTTATATTAAAGGGATCATCAATAATATGAGGTGGGGGAGGAGATAGAATCCCAAACACCAGAATATTTTATTGGCAAAGGTATATCTCCTAATATAAGAAGAGATCATAGGCATATATATAGGCTTATCAGGTTCTTTGCACATTTGTCTATTAATGTCTTATTTTGTGTATTGATTTGAAAGAGTTCCATTTTAAGGATATTTGCTCTTACCTTTTATTATATATATATGTTTCATACATTTCTGGAGCTTTTGTCTTTTAATTTCAATTTATATGTGACTTATGGCATAAACATGTTTTTATAAATGAGTTTGGATAAAGGTGGTCAGAAGGTGCAAACTTCCGGTTATAAGAGAAATGTGTCCTAGAGACACAATGTAAAACATGATAACATAGCGAACACTGTTATATGGTGTATTTGAAAATTGTTAGAGTAGATCCTAAGACTTCTAATCATAAAGGAAAAGTCATTTTTTTCCTTTTTGTCTTTATCTGTAAGAGATGATAGATGTTAACTACACTCAGTGTGCTGGAACTTACCATCAAGTCAAGTCATTATACCATGCACCTTAGACTTACACAGTGTTGTATATTAGTTGTATCTTGATAGAGTTGGGGGTGAGAAAACATCAAGTTATTTCCCCTCATTTTCTCTTCTTGCCTCAAGACTCTGGATTCTTTCATCAGAGTAGGAGTGGAAGCTGGGGGTGGAATATGAATTAATATCTTGTGTTTGGTGCAGCAGTAGAAAGGCCATCTACCCATGCCCCCGCATTTAATAGCTGAGGGGTGGTAGAAAGGTCTCAGTATTTCTCACTAGTTTTATCAAATCTTCCTTTACAATTTCTACACATGGCATTCTTCAGATGCACCTTCTTCAACCAAAGTTTATAAAAGCATTCTTTAATATTTTTTCTAAGACACACACGATTTTTTTTCACTTTCGGATTTTTGGTACCTCTAGAAGTTTATTTCTATCAGGCATGAAGCAGAGATCTCTTCCCAGTCTGCCTCCACCACAGCATGCCAGTAGTCCTTTTAATTAGTACATGATGTCCACCCTCTGGGTTTTAGCCTCAAGCACCTCACAAATGATGCAATACAAGCAAGGAACACTTCCTTGACCTGGATCAAAACTGCCTATCTATCTGTTGGGCACTTTGACCCCACTGGGGAGGCAAAGGTGGGGAGCTGTGCTCAACTTTTCTCAAGCACCCGTGTCTCCATCCACCAGAATCCTTCAGAATGTTCCCCAGGACTTGGCTTTTCATCATCATACTCATTTTTCAGGTTAAAGGTATGTCTTAATTTTTTTATTAGGGTGTTCTTTCTAGGCTATGAAGTAATGTGTCTTTAGTCACAACATTTAAGCTGTAAATGATAAAAACATGAATTCCCATCCATGATTTTGCTGAGAACAGAGCATAGGACGTGGGCCAGTTATAACAAATACTGAGATTCTATGATTCTGTGAGATACCTTCTCAGTCTTATGTAGTCTGATTTACAGTGGGAAGGAGGAAGGAATGGACATTTCTGAATATCTCCAACAGAGCACACGTTGTGCTAGCCATTGGCCACTTTGTACATTAGCATGTGTTAAATTTGAAGTTGTTGTTTCCACTTTATAGATAAAGAAATTGAGAATAATATATACAGATCAGAAAGAATGGAAATAGGATTTATGGTCACACTGCTAATAAAGTGGTAAAACTTACTTGATTCAGATAATAGCAGATTCTAAAATCCTATGGTCTTTCTGAACCCTGATGGCTCTTCAGTGAGGTTACTAGGGGCTCACCTCAGGATGACCACTGGTTGGGTTGCGTTGACTATTAAGTTCAGCACTGATTCAACAGTACCTAAAACCTTTTCAGCAAGAGAAAGCCCTGTATTTAGCTAAGAGAGTTAAGATTTCAAATGCAAATGTTCCTGGGAGACAAAAATCAGTAATTTACACGAATGGTAATTTACAATTTACAACCCATCCCAGTGTAGGCTGGGAGGTTGTGGGGCAGAACCCAGAGGCAGGCATGAGATTTAAGTGGCAACTGCAGAACAAGGTAGAAAGAAGGAAGAAGCCAAAGGACCTAATTGTTTTCTGTCTGCTTTCCACTGTTGCTTTCATTTTCCTAATTTGGAAATGCCAGTCTCAATTTCCTCACCTGCCATAGTGACGCTGTACCTGGCTGCTAATTGGGAGCAAGAGACCCCTGTGAGAATAATTGTTCTCCAGTCACTGTGGGCGAATGTTAATGCCAGGTGTATTTTCCCCCTTATGCTTCCTTTTAGAAAAGGTGATCCGTGGAGCGCACGGCCAAGAACTGGTTTATCCTAAAAGGCTTCCTCTGATGCAGAAGAGAGATGTTTGGCACATCCATGATTATGACATACAGGTACATGTCTGGATTGAATACGTATGACGTACTGCGTTCACAGGATATGTAGAAAGCAGCCTTGCGCTCCCGTCTGCACTGAACAAGAGAGGAGTCTTGATGTTTCTGCTGACTCCCACTCGGTTTACAGCGTGTGCTTGGTGGGGACGAAGCCGGGCTTTGATGGATTAGGAAATAAGATGGAGTAAAATTTGGATTTCAGGGGGTGCCATTTAAAATCTTCACTAGGGGCGCCTGGGTGACTTAGTCGGTTAAGCGTCCGAATTTCGCTTAGGTCATGATCTCGCGGTTCGTGGGTTCGAGCCCCGCATCGGGCTCTGTGCTGACTGCCAGCTCAGAGCCTAGAGCCTGTTTCAGAGTCCGTGTCTCCCTCTCTCTCTGACCCTCCCCTGTTCGCGCTGTCTATCTCTTTCTCTCCTAGAAATAAATAAAAATTTAAAAAAAAATTTTTTTTAAAAGTAAAGTAAAATCTTCCACTAACAGGATTCCCACTAACAGCCTTCTGGGCTGATTTAAGGAAACCTCATTTGTTCTGAGCTGGCGCCTATGTAATGCAATCTCTGAGCATTTTCTCAGAGTTGTAATATGCAGGTTTGTATTTTTACAGCAGCTTTCTGTAGCAAAGTCAGACAACTTTCACAGGAACACATTTGGCCTGTTGCTGAGAATAGAGCATATTCAGGTGTTAAAACAAACATTTAAAATTTTCTTTAAAAAAAACCCCAAATGTTTATGCAACTAATGTGTAATACATATAATAGGAAACACACTTCAAAATGAGGTAATTTTTCAATTCCCACTACTATGAAAGACATTCTGTGACTGTCCTTAGATATTTGTTACCAGATGCTTACATTGTGAGCCTTACATTTCTTACTTTGTCCATGGAGAATACGGACTGTCATTTTGCCCCAACAATTGTTGAGTGGGCTAACTTTTCCCAGTGAAATTGTTTCTCTTTTTTTTCCTTAAAATTTTTTATGTTTATTTATTATTGAGACAGAGAAACAGCATGAGTGCGGGAGGGACAGAGAGAGAAGGAGACACAGAATCTGAAGCAGGCTCCATGCGCTGAGCTGTCAACACAGAGCCTGATGCAGGGTTCAAAACCACAAACTGTAAGATCATGACCCGAGCTGAAGTCAGGCACTTAACTGACTGAGCGACCCAGATGCCCTGGCTTTTCTTCCCTTGAAGTGTAGAGAACCAGCTTTCCATGCCCTCATTTGTTAGGTTTGTCAGCCATAAGCAAGACACCTTTCAGCTTTCCAAACGATCCCACCTAAATGGCTCGAGAGCATGAAAATACAATTCTTTACCTGCTGCCGTCAGGAGATAATGTCTAACCATTTTTTCTCTAATAATCTCCTTGCAGATAGTGTTTTCTTTTGATCTCCAATTCCATTGTCACCTTCTTAAATGTTGTATTACTATAACACTGCAGGTCAACAATCAAACAAAACAAAACTTTTATTAGTTGAAGTTCGGTACTCACCCAAGTGGGCAAAACCAGTCTTCTGCCACCATTCTGCAAATCAGGACTGATATTAAAAGTGCCATTATGGGGGCACCTGAGCGGTTCAGTCAGTTAGGCGTCCAACTCCTGATGTCTGTTCAGGTTATGGTCTCACGGTTCAGAAGACTGAGCCCCCCTTTTGTGCTGTTAGCACAGAATCTGTTTAGATTCTCTCTCACCCTCTTTTTCTGGCCCTCCCCAACTTGTGCACAGGCTCTCTCCCCCTCTCTCTCAAAATTTTTTTTAAATAAAAATAAACATTTTTTTAAAAAAGCTTTGAAAATCCCACTATGAATATGTAAGATGAGCCTGGCCTGTGGCAGGAATTATAAAAGATGGGTTTGGAGCTTCTTATACTACCAGAAAGTAAAGAAGTTCTCCAGCAAACAAATAATCCAAACTTGCATCAGTGGGAGTATGTCAAAAGAACACAGGAGCTAGATGAAGGAGCTCCCAGTAAGCAAAAGAAGGGACAATTTGAAGAACAAAATTAAAAACGTAGTTTTGGACCATAACAGTATCTGCATTTTTTCCACTTTGCCGATAAAGAAATTATGTCTAACTACAGTGAATACCTCAAATCAAACTTCTGATGTGAATATAGATTAAATAAGTTCACATTGTGCTTTTCAGCCATAAAATACATACTATAAATTTATTGAAAAAGGAAAATGGTCACGGTCATGATTTATTTTTATGTGAGACGGTAGACTATAAAGAGTATACCCAAAATTGTTAAAAATATAGAAACAAAAGATCTATGAGGAGAGAGTAAACATATCTTCATTTCATTTTGTAACTAGAAAAAAATGCCCATCAAAAAATTTAACAAAAATATAACTTACAAGCAAAATCCTCCATATATATTGGCTTTCGTTATTTCAGCCTCATCCATATTGATCATTTTGCCTGGCCCTGACTGCTAGGTTGTCAGGTAGATTGATAAAATCTAATTTCCCCCAGGACCCACCCTACTTCCCACCCCAAAACACACTAAATGAGTACACATTTAAGCCACAAGATGGATACTGTTTTGCAGGAAACTTATGAAGAAGAATTGTTGTATGAACTAAGGCTAACTAGAAAAACCTTAATACTTCACCTTTTGAGATCAAGGTAAGTTCTATTATAATTCAACACCTTATAGATGTACTGGTCTGTAGTATCTCAGTTTTTGTAAAAACTACCAGTGAAGTGAATTTCTCAAGTCACTGTTATCTGTATATATTCTGAATTCCTAGTCTTCTAATATAAACTCATCCTATTTCAACATCTTAACAATTACAGACACAGTGCTTTAGTTCCTGGGTTTCTGTTTGTTTGGAACTTGGGAGTCCTTTGTGAATTAGTGGAACAGAGGAAATTTGAAAAACATGGTCTCTTAGAGTGGACTGCTGAAGTTATTTAAAATAGATACCAAACCAAGTTCTGTTGGAGAATAAACTAAGAATTGAGAAGAATTTATTTCATCAAGTTATTTTGTGTTAGCTAGACAATTCAAAAGCCCTTGATTTCTTCCTTAGCTTTCTTTACAACTTCTGTGTTGTTATTGTTCAATTTCCATTGTTTTCCTTTGGGCCATTCCTATACACAATAGCTCTGTCTCTCAACCCTAACATTAAAATCATGAAGAATTATCATATGCTAAGTGGAAAGATAACTCTATTGAAGGATTGGAGGGTGCCTGGGTGGCTCAGGTGGTTGGTTGAGTGTCAGACTCTTGATTTTGGCTCAGGTCATGATTTGGTTCAGGTCATAATTGTCTGGTTCTTTGCTGAGTGTGGAGCCTGCTTGAGATTCTGTCTTTCTCTTCCTCTGCTACTTTACCAATCACCTGTGCACACGCATGTTCTATCTCTTTCAAAAAAAAAAAAGAATTGAGACTCTAGCCTATTAGCTAAAAACAACAGCAACAAAAATATAAAATAAGGAAAAAAATCTTTCTTCCACTCTGGAGTTGTCCATTGGATAAATGTATAGAAATAGAATTAACCTAAGAACATAATTCTTTGATAATTTATTCAGACTCTGCATATATTCTCAGGTGGAAGAAGGCTAACATTTTACTTCGGTTTTACTGAAGAAGAATCATAGGTTCACTGAAGCAAAACTTCTCAGGGCCACAGTGCAGATGATGGTGCTGATTCTCTAACTCAGTTCTACCTGCTTTCAAAATTACCCCATGCTGCCTGTGCCTCAAGTAGCCAAATCTTATTATATTAGCTATTGTTTCATTCTGTTAATGAGCCTGGAGTGGTATGCTATAGATTTGTAGACATACAAAGTAGTTTAAGCTAATATTGATACCTCTGATGGGCAACATACCTTTGTTCACTCCAGGAAGTAAGTGAATTTAGTGCATACTATGAGCCTTTCAAATCTGTGAATATTGCTTATTAGATATTTTCATATCTTATGGTAACAAACAGAAACTCAATCTTATTAATTTAGATTTTTGTCATGTTTTCTGTAGCCATTTTTTCACGTATTTCTCCTATGAGTTTCATTTGACTTGGTTTTAAGCATACTGAATACTTATTTTATAAGCTGATATTGGGAAATAGAGGTTAATCTTCAGAGGCCAACCATGTCAGATCAGATTTTTATTCGTCCAGTGGAAACACTGATTGGGTCAACTAAACACCAAATGGGTAAACAATCATTTATGATTAAAAATTTCAGAAAATTAGGAATATAAGAGGATGTCTTTGACCTGATAAAGAGTATTTACAAAACCTAGAGCAAACGTCATATTATTGGTGAAAAACTGAATGTTTTCCTCCTAAAATCTGGAACCTGGCAAATATGTGCACTGTTGCCACTGCTATTCAACATATTCCCAGAAGGTCTAGTCAGTGCTACTTGGAAAGGAAAGGAAAGAAAAGGCATATAGATCAGAAAAGTAGAAGGAAAAAAGTCCTTACTTGCATAATAGTGGTTTGCATAGAAAGTTCTACAAAACTTAACAAACAGGCTAACCAAACAGCAAACAAAAAACTTCTCCTAGAAGTAATAGGTGGGTCCAACAAATTCACAGAATATTTCATCATAAAAATATCAATTGTATTTTATATACTCACAATGAACATCAAGAAACTGAAGTTTACAATATAACACCGCTTGCAATTGTTCAAAAAGAAATAAAACAGTTACAAATCTGAGAAATGAATACAAAGCTGGTTCACTGAAAATTACAAAATTTGGAAGAAAATCATCAAAAAGATGTAAATAGATAGGGTCTTATTTGGTATTACTCTACTGGAAGACAGCATGATAAAGATGTCAATTCTCCAGTGGATATATATAGGGTTATTGCAATTTCCATTGAAATTACTATAAGACTTTTTATAAAATATAGACAAGATTATTCCAAAATTTATAGGGAAAGACAAAGGAACTAGAGTAGCTAAAATAAATCTGAAAAAATAACAAAACAGGAATAATCACTTCAAGAAATATTATATAGATTCAGAGTCATACTGTTAGAATAGACACATAGATCAATGGAATCAAATAGAAAACTCAGAAATAGTTCCACACAAGTAGAGCCAACTCTTTTTTGACAAAGTTGGTAAAGCAAATCAATGGAGAGAGTATAATCTCTTCACTAAATCTCTCCACCAAAGTGCTAGAACTATTGTATATCCATAGCAAAAAAAACAAAAAAAAACAAAAAGAAACAAAAAAAAAATGAACTGCAACTTAAATCTCAAAGCTTATACCAAGTTAATGCCAAAATTAACTCAAAATAGATCATGGGTTTCAGTGTAGAATGAAAAACTATAATACATTCAGATAAAACAAGACAATATCTTAGGATCTAGGACTAAAGCAAAGAATTCTTAGACTTGATACCAGATCATTTGACATGACTAAGAAAAGAGTTGACAAATTGGACTTCATTGAAATTGAAAGTGCTTAACTCCACAAAAGTCATTATCAGGTTGAAAAGACAAACTGCATGACACATTTGGAAATGGACAGAGGACTAGCGTCTGGAAAAATAAAGAGTTCTCAGAACTCAACAATAATAAAGCAAGCAATTCAATTGGAAAATAGGCAAAAGATAGGAAGAGACATCTCACCAAAGAGAATATACAGATGACAAATAAGCACTTGAAAAAATGCATGGCATCATTAATCATTCAAGAAATGCAAATTAAACTACAATAGCATTTCATTCAATTAGAATGGCTCAAACTAAAACAATAATTATATCACCAGAAGCTGGCAAAGGATATAAAGAATCCTAGATCATTAATACATTGCTGATGGGAATATTAAATAATATTACTTTCTGGAAAACAATTTGGTAATTTTAAAAAAGAACAAACATGCAACCTCCCTGAGGTGAAGCAATTGTACTCCTGGGTATTTATCTCAGAAAAATAAAAACTTATGTTTACACAGAGAACTATACACAAATGTTTACAGTTTCATTCATAATACCCTTAAACTAGAAACAACTCAGATCTCCTTCAACAAGTCAATAGTTAAATAGAATCAATATCATGAAATATTACTCAGCAATAAAATGGAACAGCTTGGGCAGATCTCAGGATTCATGGGTTTGGGCCCCACACTGGGCACTGTACTGACAGTGGGGACCCCGTGTGGGATTCTTTTTCTCCCTCTCTCTCTGCCCCTCTCCACTTTCTCTCAAAACAAGCAAATAAACCTAAAACAAGAAGAATTACATGAAGATAATAGCAGTGGTTGTCTCCCCGTGGTGAAAGTTTCATTTATACTTGTCTGTGTTTTCTAAACTTATATTATGATTAATACATACTGCTTTTATCTAAATATGTAGCTGATGGGTTAAGATATATGCATTTTATGTATATATGATATATACATCAAATATATTTTGTATCAAATATATATATGACTTTACTTAGATAGCATTTTCTCTAACTTTTTTCTCAACTTGCTTTTAGAATCTGTTTCAATCTCTTTCAGTGATATACCAAACCATGAAATCTAGGTACTAAGCCTTTTCATGTGAGTGTGGTTGATTTTGCTTAAGTGTTTTTAACATGAGAGGAATGTGTTGAGATTTGGAAGCAGCCTCACGGCTTCTCTTCCCCATAATTGGTTTTATCTGTTAACGTTGTAGAATGAGTAACTCTCACTACCTCTCTGCCCTCTTTTCCAGGGAGTTCCTATCCTCAAATTACAGTGAAACCCACTACTCCACAAAAGGAGAGGCCATCACCAGCTATCCCTCCACCACGGTACCTTATGGAACCTTCCTCTGTCTCTCTTCTGAAACTTTCTCATGGGATTTTGAAATGCAATCTAGCTTTACAGGCAGCCTCTGAAAATGTTATGTTAGAAATGAATCTTATGTTGAATATTGTCACTGAATCATTCTAGAATAGAAAACATGACCCTTCCAACTCTAAAGGGGGCTGACTACTGTCTAACAAGCAAATGGATGACTGTTAATGTATTTTTCTTTGCTAAACTGACTTCTATGTATGCCAAATGTGTTAAGTCTGGAGAAAGGGTAAAGCAGGATCCAAAGAAGTAGAAGACACCCTGATGAGATTGTCATCAAGCTAAAGGGATAAAACCTAAAAACATGAAACTATTTTAAAACCTCCATCTAAGTGACCCTTATGTGAGTCATATTCCCTGGCCTGGGCCTTCTGATGCACCAGTGTTTTGGTCTCTTCTTCATTCTCCAAATAAATTTTTGTTCGTTTATCATTAATATTATTCCAGTGGATACAGGTTCTACTTTTACAGCCTTCCTTCCCTTTCCAGAACATGCCTTCTGTAACCTTCTAACCAAAGATGACATCATCCCCTTTCACCAAAAGTATACTTTCTAAAACGTATTTCTTCTGTCTAAGGCATGTGTCAGTTGTGAAATATAAGTCATCATGCAATCTTTGTAAAATAGAAATGGAAGAAAACTGGGTAACATTTTTTTATGCAGAGGGTGGTTGTTGGCCTGTGAGAGTCTGGGATCACATGGGGAGTATCACACACGGACAGGAGTTGAATAGATGGACAAAATGGAGAAGGTGATTACCCAATGGAACCGTTATAGGCAGAGCACCACATGGGAGTGACAGGGATACCAACCTGAGGGAAGTGTAGCAACAGGAGAAAAGGGCTTGAGGGGACCTGGCTGGAGAGTGAGACCGAATTTCAGCAATTTTAGCAAACTTTTAGCAAAAACATTGACATGGGGCACATGGGTGACTCAGTCTGTTAAGTGTCCAACTCTTGATTTTGACTCAGGTCATGATCTCATTATTTGGTGAGTTCGAGCCCTGCATGGGTTCTGTGCTGACAGTGCAGAGCCTGCTTGAGATTCTCCCTCTTTCTCTACTCCTCCTCCACTCGCACTGTCTCTGTCTCTCTCAAAATAAATAAATAAGCTTAAAAAAATTTTTTTAAATTGGTTTGATTTCACAGGCAACTAGGGAAAAATTATAATTTTTTTATGTTTATTCACTTTTGAGAGAGAGAAAGAGAGAGAGAGAGAGCACGAGCAGGGGAGGGGCAGAGAGAGAGGGAGACACAAAATCCGAAGCAGGCTCCAGGCTCTGAGCTGTCAGCCCGACGCGGGCTCAAACCCACAAACTGCGAGATCATGACCTGAGCTGAAGTTGAAAGCTTAATTGAATGAACCACCCAGGCACCCCAAGAGAAATTATAATAACACAAGAAGGGAAGTATGGTAGAAATTTTAGGGTGGATCAAAGGAGAAATATTTAGGGGTGACTGGGTGGCTCAGTTGGTTAAGCATCCGACTTCAGCTTAGATCATGATCTCACGGTTTGTGGGTTCGAGCCCCATGTTGGGCTCTGTGCTGACAGCTAGCTCAGAGCCTGGAGCCTGTTTCAGATTCTGTGTATCCATCTCTCTCTGACCTTCTCCTGCTCATGCTGTCTCTCTTTCAGAAATAAATAAAACATTAAAAAAAATTTTTAAAAAAGCAGAAATATTTATAAGACAAAGTGTCCCATTTCTGAGGCTGGGTTCATCAACTAATATACTGCTAAATTTATGAGGAAAGAATCCAGATCCTGCTTTACACAAAGTGATGATGCAATTAAAATAAAAGGATTCTAAAGGAGTTCAAATTTTTCCAAATGACAGGGTGCAATGAGCAAAAAAATGAATGAGTGTGGGTGTAATTTGTGACAATGAAATGCTGATATATTGTGAACATAAAAAATATATATATTAATATTTATATAATATGAATATATGTATTTATATCAATAATCTCTTCATCTATTGTAGGATCACTGTTTTTACCAAGGATCCATCATCCATGAATTTGATTCCGCTGCCAGTATCAGCACATGTAATGGTCTGAGGTATCGTACAGTATCTATTTTGTTCCTAAGTTTGCTTAAGGCATTTTCAGAGTCATTTGCTTTTCATCTTTCAAACAATCCTAGAAATAGAAAAACTAATGGGAAAAAGCTACTGTATATTTTCAGCATGAGTATCCCTTCTAGCCCATCGCTGATGTCCATTTCTGACAAAAAGATGTCTCATGCACAGCCCTAAGCAAGACAAGATTTTCAGTACATGATCAAGGGATTCAGAGACTTCTAGAAATCATCTAGTCTGTCCTTTCTTGTTAGAGACACTGAAATTAGAGAATGTCAGAGACTCGGAGCATTCAATTTGCTGGTGGTAGAACTGTATGCAAAAACCTGGTCTCCTGACTTCTAGTCCTGTGAATTCACACCACCCCCAATACTTCACAGCTTTTTACTCTTCAGGAGTTTAGAGTCTTTAGAAATTAAAAAGTCAAAAATAAATCCTGTATCAGTTTCTTATAGATCTTGGGCCTAAGGATAAAGGAGGAAATGTGGGGTAGCAGGGTAAGAGAACAAGAAATTTCTGCCTTCACTTACAAGTACTTTACTTAAGTAGATCCCAATATATTCAAGAATAAGGACCCCTTTAATGACAAAATTGCCATGTTATAGTATTTGTGCTTACATATAGTAACTCTACAATTAAAGCATGATGGACACAAAACTTCACAAAATGTTTGCAAGAGCTCTGAGATTTCAAAGTAGAGATTTGGCTGTGAAGCTTCTGAAAATCTAGAGGAGTTGATTCTTACACAAGTTATTAATTAAAAGGCCACACATCACCTTGCCTTTTTATCATTCAGAATGTGTGGCCACATGCTCATGAGGTCTTGGTCTTATAGCTTCCTTTCTTAAATAGGCAAAATCAATAAAATGGATCAGAGAAATATTGTGAGAAATAAATTAGTAAAATGGTATCAATCTTAAACATACCTCATATTCCCATTTTCTATAGGGGATTCTTCAGGGTATATGACCAAAGGTACCTCATTGAACCAGTGAAATATTCAGATGAGGGACAACATTTGGTGTTCAGATATAATCCAAAGGTTCAGTATGCTGCCAATTACTCTTGTACAGAACTCAATTTTACCAGGACAAATGGTCCGAAGGATGCTATTAAAATCACGGAAGACCGCAAAACAGAAGTAAGTGTCTTTTTGAAAAAAATCCTCTTAATGCCAGGACGAACGCCTCTTATTTTCTTATTGATCTCAAAAGAGAGAGATGAGTACAACTAATGAAATATATATGCCACCTGAGTCTGACTCCTTATTGTTTGAAATCTAAAATGTCAAACTTTTTTTTTTAAATTTTTTTTAATGTTTTCTTTATTTCCAGGAGAGAGAGAGAGAGAGAGAGAGAGAGACAGCGTGAGCAGGGGAGGGTCAGAGAGAGAGGGAGTCACAGACTGAAACAGGCTCCAGGCTCTGAGCTGGCAGTCAGCACAGAGCCCGACGCGGGGCTCGAACCCACGAACCGAGAGATCATGACCTGAGCGAAAGTCGGACGCTTAACCGACTAAGCCACCCAGGCGCCCCATCAAACTTTTTTTTTTAATGTTTTATTTATTTCTAGGAGAGAGAGAGAGACAGCACGAGCAGGGGAGGGTCAGAAAGAGAGGGAGTCACAGACTGAAACAGGCTCCAGGCTCTGAGCTGGCTGTCAGCACAGAGCCCAATGCGGGACTCGAACCCACGAACCGCGAGATCATGACCTAAGCGAAAGTCGGACACTTAACCGACTAAGCCACCCAGGCGCCCCTAAAATGTCAAACTTTTTATCAACATAGAAAAATGTTCATTACCTACAGTAAATCTCAGTTTGTCCCATCAATTTTAAGGAAAGGGAATTTTTACAACCCTACATATGGATTCATAGCGGAAGGGCTATCCGTGGTTGGGAAGAATGAAATTTGCAATGTCTTGAAACCTCCACTAGATATTGTCTTCCCTTGTCTTCACCACCATTTTTTTGCTAGGGGGAGGGAGAGTTGCTAATGATAAGTCAGGGTGTCCCCCTTTCATCAGGCCATATATTCTAATTATTAATTATTAAGGACAATTAAGAGTATAGCAAGTTCAATTTCCGGTGAGACGATTGCACTATGAGAGTCCTATGTGTTTTAGGCTTTCTTGCATGACTAGTTCATACCAGCTCAAATCCTCAGTAGGTGTTAGCCTTTAAGATCCATGAGTGCCCATCGTCTTCACATATCCGTGGTACAGATTGTGTCCAAAAGGTATTAGATGCCTAACAGATGTTTTTGATTGGCTCAATGAATTAATAAATGATCACTAAAAAAAAAAAAGTGCACAAAAAATGACTTAGCTACATCTTTGAACATTAAGCTTCTACTTTATACTCGGAGAATATGCATGTACCTCAATGTACGACACTGAAAGCTGAAGACAGAATTTTCTGGTATTGTTGGTTTCTAAAACAAAGGATCGATTATTAGCCACTTTTATACATTTCTTTAGAATTGAGAGTACCACAAAGTAGGAGATTGGGAGACAGGAGAGGAGTTGAAGGAATACAGTCCATCCTATTAGCTAGTCCTATGTTTGCTCTCCACTCTTGAGTTGAGTCCTTTTTATATGAGCTATTTAGTAAGCATTTACTTTGTAAATGAAAAAATTAAATGTTAAAAACTGTATTGATTGTTCTTTGAAACTCTTCAATTTATTTCTTTAACTTGAGGATAGCTGGCAGACAACGTTACATTAGTCTCAGGTGTACAACCTAGTGACTCAACATCTCCATGCATCATGCAACGCTCACCACAGGTGTTGCTCCCATCTATCATCATGAGATACCACAATACCATTGACTCTATTCCCTATGCTGTGCCTTTTATTCCATGACTTATTCATTCCATAACTGGAATCTTGTGTGTCCCACGCTCCTTCACCTACTTTGCCCCCTAGACCCTCCCTTCCCTATGACAACCATCAGTTTATTCTCTGTATTTATAGTCTGATTATGGTTTAATTTGTTTGTTTATTCATTTGTTTTGAATTTTAGATTCCACACCTAAGTGAAATCATATATTATTTGTCTTCCTCAGGGTTACTTATTTCACTTAGCATCATACCCTGTAGATTGACTCACATTGTTATAAATGCCAAACTTGTATCTTTTTTTATGGCTACATAATATCCGTGTGTGTGTGTGTGTGTGTGTGTGTGTGTGTGTGCATACCACATCTTCTTTATCCTTTCATCCACCAATGGACACTTAGGTTGCTTCCATATCTTGGCTACTGTAAATAATGCTGCAATAAATACAACTTATTTTACCTGAAAGATGAAACAAAGAAAGGATGGATATTCAAAAGTAAAATATGATTTCCAGTTTATTAAAATCTGATGTACAGGTCCACAGGTTTTAATAATACATTGGGCTTTATCTTGATAAGTTCCTGGAATTATTAGTTGTACTCTTGTACCTTACCTTCCTGTATCAATAATATTAACATTTCTTACCATGAAAATTTTAACTTAAAATGAGAAACATTAACATTCATTAATTTTTTCATAAATTTCCAGAACAGCCAAAAAGAAAAGTATGTGGAACTATTCATTGTTGCTGATGATAATGTGGTAAGTTTTCAGATGAACATGTGCTCCTCATTCATGCTTATAAACCATAGTGATCCTAAAAAAAAGAGAGAGAGAGAAAGAAAATATATTTTAACCAGAATTCCATTTTGGGCTCAATGTTGTTTTTAGCTTCCCCAAACAGATTTATATAAGAGATGATAAAGTCTTTTGGGAGTACAGGAGACTAAGCTAAAATGGAATGCTCCTCTCTTTTATGAGCATATGGAAGTGATGAACAACATATAGAAAGATTGAAAAAATGTGCACAATCTATGATTGAGCTCAGAAGAAAACACAGGAAATTTCCAAGTCCTAAAAATGAGAAGAGAATCTCTTGTCACAGCAGTAAGTAAAATTCAGAGGCTTGATGACATATCACATATAGAATATATTGCATAATGCCCAGAGCCATGAAGAGCTGCCCCCTTTTTGAAAACAGAACTGGAAAATGTCTCCCCACTGAAGATGCAAAAAGAAAAGGAATATTCTGCTCATCTGTAGCCAACAGGAAGGGAATATTTTATGCATGGGAAAGCAAAAATGCTAAACTGTGTCATGTAATGATCTGGAGCATGATATATTTTTCTTTAGATACAGAAATGCCAAGAAAGCTTTCAACATAAAACCTGTTTAGAAACTTGATAAACTACTAACGCTCAAGTTAAAAATGTCCTATGAAGACATTTTCATAATCTAACATAAAGCTAATCACATGAGGAAGAATCAACCAACACAGTGGGAAGGAGAATAAGCTCTCCAGGAATTGTAAATTAGCCACTGATATTACAGATTATATACCTAACAATAGTTGAAAAAGATATGCAACCAAAAATAACAGAGTTATGGGTGGAGTGGGCTTTTTTTTAGGTCCCCTCTATCAGGAAATGTTAGGTCAAGTAGAAAAAGATTCTACAATAATAGAGAAGATCTGAGTCACATACGGTTCTGATCTAATCAACTGATAAAATCTCCAGCACCCATAAAAACGACAATCTATATTCTTCTCAAGTGCAAATAAAATACTTCCAAAAGTTAAACTTGTATTTGGCCACAAAGGAAGTAAAAAGAAATAGAAAAGAATATATGTAAAATAAAGAACACCTTTTTGTTGTTAAACCACAACCAAATTGGGAGTTATAACAAAAACTGTTACACTAAGCCACTAAACGATCATTGGTTTGGGAGCTTAAGTAAAGTGCATTTCCAAATATTAACTGACTAAAGAAATCAAATTGGAAATTATGAGAAATTTATAACAGCAAAAAGAAAAGATGGGTAAAGATAAAACTTTTTAGATGCAGGAGGCATAGCAGTGTTTAGAAGGATATTTGTAGACTTAAATCTCTCCAATAAAGAGAAAGAAAAATTTAAGGAGCTAAGAGTCTAACTAGAAATGTTATAAAATGAAACAGAATAAATCCAAAAAAAGAAAGAAGAAAAAAATTTAATAATGCATGAAATTAATAAAAGACCTGAGTTGAAAAGAAACAATTGGTAGATCAACAAAGCCAAATGCTCATTCCTTGAAGAGATTAGTGAGATAGAGAGATCTCTGACAATAATTATTAAGAAAAAATAGAAGTACAAATAAAATTAGAAATAAAAATGAAGCATAACTATATAGTACAGGCCACACATCATTAAAAAATATATATACAACCTGCGTATATATAGTTAAAAGCAGAAGCATGCAATAAAGTGTTACCAAGCTGACTTGGGAAGAAATAGTAAACCCCAAAAAGATTATAATGAATTTTAAAATTTAAATCAGTAGTCCATAATCTTTCAACAAATGAAGATACTAGGCTCACATGCATTTAAACATAAATTTTACCAAAATTAGCTGTAACAGATAACATCTTTAACAAATTGATTTGAAGAATAGTAAAGGGGGAAAATTCTTGAAAACATGTTATAAACTTATTATAACCTTCATATTCATAATCTACTGCTATGTAACAAACTAATCCAAACTTAATGTGAGTCTTTTATATAGCTGTAGTAATCTAATTTCATTGGGCTGGCTGACTGGTATAAAAATGGCTTCAGACACTTGTAGTATTCAGACTATGTAGTTTTGGGTTTCAGTTGGCCACATATGCAGTAGACTAGCCTGTGCTTCTCACATCATAGCTAGAAATCAAAATACCAGGCTTCAATATGTAAGAGCTTTCTAAGCTTTTGCTTGTACTACATTTATAAATGTCCCCTTAGCCAAACTAAGCCATATAGCCAAGCCTAGAATCGAGGGTGTAGATGTCTGGAAGAGTGATTCCTTAAAGATCATTGCTGTAACAATTTATGATGACCTTGATAACAAATCCAGAAAAGAAAGCAAAATTATAAGTCAATTTCACTTACAAACACAACTGCAAAATCCTAAAAATATTTGCAAACCCAGTCCTGTACAAATCCAAAAAATGTTTACATGGCAATGGCTTATCCTAGTAATGCAATCATCTCAAATATTCCCGATAAAACTTTTAGCAAGTAAAAGATGGAAGAAAATAAAGAATATTTACCAAAATCATTCTATTCTGTATAAATATTAAACTTAATACTGAAATGTTGGAGGTTTTTCTTCCAAAAGTGAGAATAAAATAATTTGTTTTCACTGTCAATAATTTTCTTTTAACATATTTACTGAAATTTTTAGTCATCATAATAAAACAAAATAAATGGGATCTATGTTAATTTAAAAGAAAGACCAACATTGTTGCATACTTTTAAAAATGAGGAGAAACTGCTATTATCAATTTTGTAAAAAGAGAAGGTGGTAAGTTTTGGGCACTAGATAGGCTTACACTAACATGTTTATGAGAACATATTAACTCACTTTTAATAGAGTGTTAAAATAATTGCTTTGCTCTTAATAAATTCTTAGTAAAAAGTAAGAACAAGTTATTAAATTTAATATTTTACCCCAGGTACCAGGTAAATATTTGCTTGATATAATTTAGGGGCATTAAACTGGGCTTAACTCTCACATATGCTGCCTTAATATTGTCTTTAAATATTTAATGGGTTTTTTTAGAGAAGTTCCTATAGTAAATCATTCATTTTCATTGAACAAATAGTTAATGAACATCTAATATACTAGGTGCTGAGTATTAAATGTATATATTTATAATTATCTGAGTAATATATTCATACAAACATACATGTATATGTTAGCTGAGTATAAATGGCAATAGCAAGAGCAATGTGGATTCTGGTAAGATAAGATAGAAAAACAAGGAACTTTTGGAAAACAGGTTGAGGAGTTTACATATCTTAAATACAGAGTGATGAATTTTAAGCAGCTGAGTAAAGATACAGATGTATACAACCAGACCTAGCAAGTTGAAAGAATAAGCAGAATACACGTGTCTAGATACTGGGGAAGACTAGCCATTTAATAAAGGCTTGGCAATAAGAATACAAAGATTCCTTACCCATATGTCTATCTTCCCCTCATTGGTGGAAATCACTGATCGATAAAGTTCCCTATCCCTATGATCTCGAAGATAGTCTCAGAATCTTCCTTTCTTGGGGCTCCTGGGTGACTGAGTTGGTTAAGTGTCTGACTCTTGGTTTGTGCTCAGGTTGTGATCTCATGGTTTGTGAGTTCAAGCTTCACATCCGGCTCTGTGCTGATAGTGTGGAGCCTTCTTGGGATTCTGCCTCCCTCTCTCTCTGCTCCTCCTCCATTTGCGCTCTTTGCCACTCTATCAAAATAAATAAATAAACATTAAAAAAGAGTAGACTAAAAAAATTTTTTTGGTTTATTTATTGATTTTGAGAGTGAGCATGAGAGCATGAGCAGAGGATGGACAGATGGGTAGGGGGAGAGAGAGAGAGAGAGAGAGAGGGAGGGAATCCCAAGCAGACTCCACACTGTCAGTGCAGAGCCCGACTCAGGGCTCAATCTCATGAACCCTGAGATCATGACCTGAGCCAAAATCAAGAGTGTGAAACTTAGCCAGCTGAGTCACTCAGGCACCCCAGTCTCAGAATCTTTCTCAACTGTATTTTAGGCAAGCTCTATCAATTGTTCACCAAGAAGTCTGATGTGAAACAATATTTGCCATCCAGAACTTAAGGGGATGGTGGAAAAAAGGAACCTCTGCACAATTAAACACTAAGAGTGATAGAGTATTTGAAACCAAGGTGATAAGAAATTTTGTGAAAGATAAAATGGTCCATATTAAAGGTAGACAAGATGGCTAGGAAGACGAGGAAAAGGTGTTCAATAGATTGGATAAACAGGAAGACATTTATGTGCCTGTCAAGAATAGTTTCAATGGAATAGTGGCAGTTAAACCAGTGAGTAGTGGGCTAAGGAAAGAATGGGAGATGAGAAGTGAAGACAGTCTAATGTTATATCTTGGAGGTATTTAGGTATGTGAGACAACAGGAGAGCAATGGAATAGTAAGTAGAGGACACTTGTAGGATTCAGAGAAGCCATATTTCTTTTTATTTGTATTATGAAACAAGCTTGATCATTTGCATTTGTCCCTACAGGATACTTTTCTGATTATAAAGTATATTTTATCAGGTCTAAATTGATAATACTAACAATAAGGTCCACAAATGGGGAATCCATTTGTTAGAAAGCAACAAAGGACAGAACAGGTTGGAGCAGGAAGGTCTACTCTGTTTACTCAGCCTTCCCCTGGAAAGAAGGGAAGCCACAACTTCCTGTCCCTCTTCATCACATCTCTGGCTCCAGGGTGGTCTTTGATTATATTCTATAGTTTGTTGTTTGCGATGATCATGGACACAGAGGGGCTGGTAAATTCTCTGTGTTTTGTTTTTGTTTTTGTTTTTTTGTAATATAGGGTTTCTGTGACACTTTAGTAAGTTTTGCTTCATCAGCATGATAAATATGGACTCTAACAAACACTGATCAGTTGGTTTAATAAATCAGTGTAATGTAATATGTTGTGATACGAAAAGAGAACAAGGTTATGAAGAAAACCTTAAAAGCAGTGCTAAGCTGAAGCGTGTCTTTAGAAACTGCTGTATGTAGTGATTTCATATCAAAAATGTAATTCTGCATAAATTGTTCAGATTTTTAGCTGATCAGAAAAAATGCCAATAAGTTTTTGTGGGTTTTTTTCCTGGAAACATCTCATAGTGGGTGAAGTATTTCAGTGAGTTTATATTCATCTCTGATTATTAATGAATGCTGATCTGACGTTTTATTTCCAGTATCGCAGGAATAACCATCCTCACAGTAAAATGAGGAACCGAATTTGGGGAATGGTCAATTTTGTCAACATGGTAAGATCTGGTACAGTTTGAATCAATCTAAAAATATAAATGGAAAGTACCTTTTAGGATAGATATCTTCTGGATTTTGTGGTAATCTCAGTACTGGGACAGCCCCAAACACAAAAAAACTCACCACATAGACTAATTAGCCAAAATCCATTGAAAAATTCACAGCAATCAAGGAAACACAGCTCTGACTTTTTGGTTTTCTAAGTAAATGACACTTAATATTTAAATCTGTTTCAAATGCTGGTTAGTAACCACAAAATTTATAAAGCAATGGGTAAAGATTTGAATACCCGTCACACACAAATCAAACCCATTAATACCTTTAACATCACTGTTCTGTAATCTAGTATTGTTGGAGACCTTGTTTCTGCATCACCCTCAGCTTCAGGCCTTTGTTCAGAGTCAGAGCTCATAGGTCTGCACTCACATTCTTATCTCTTCTTCAGTAGTAATCTGTTCTTGCTTAGTAAGTCAGTGATTGCTAGCCTAGTTAGGGGACCCACAGTGTTTTCTTATCCTGATCTGTTCTGTCTTAGAAAACCTCTGCCTGTGGGTCTTTGGGTAGATTATTCTCACCATTTGTGTTCTTCCTTCATTGGTACAATACCTTGAATGCCCTGACCTTAGGACAGCTTCTTGCCTCTCCTCCAAGGGCAGAAGTGTTTTGTTGTTGTTATTTTGCTTTGTTTTCTTTTCTTTTCCCTTCTTTCAGTAGCAATAGGTTTTCACTTGAGTTCTGGGAGAATAAAAAAAATTGCCTACCCTCAGAAATTGATATGTCATCCAGACAGATCACCAATAAACAGTGGATTTAAACAACACTACAGACTGAATGAAACCAACAGGCATATACAGAATATTCCACCCAGTAGCAACAGAATACACCATTTCTTTTCAAGAGCAGATGGGACATTACATGGTATATATTATATAGCAGGCCACAAAGCAAATCTCAACAAATTCAAGAAGATAGAAATTATATCAAGTATCTTTTCCTGCCACAGTGGTATGAAGCTAAAAGAGTACTGACAGCAAGATTAATGGAAAATTTTATAAATATGTAGAAATTAAAGTACATGTTCCTGATCAACAAATGGATCAAAAAATAAATGAAAGGTATAATAAAAAAACCTTGACACAAAAATGAAAACAAAACATATCAAAACTTATGAGATGCAGCAAAAGCAGCTCTAGGAGGAAAATTTATAGCTACAAATGCATACCTACATCAATGAAAAACGAAAATGTCAATAAACAACTAATATTCTACCTTAAAGAACTACCAAAAGAACAAACTAAGCCCTCAGTTAGCATGAGGAAAGAAGTAATAATGAGATAAGAATGGGAAAAAATTTTTCTGAAGGTCATACATCAGCTTAATGCTTTTGTTTTTCTGAAGAACAAGAGCCTGGTAGGTTTAAAATGTTCCCAATCAGCAGTTTCTCCCATCCTTCAAGCCTATATATACCACGAAAGGAGAGTGCCTCCAGTCTCCCATTCTGCCCTCCATGGTTTCATGGTCATGAAGAGGATGTCCATGAGAAGATTCTGAGCATGGGTGTGAGATTCCTTGTGTCTGTGTCTCTCAGAGGATCCTATACTGTCATTCTATCACATACTTGCCCTTTAGCAATTCCTTAAAAATGTCTGATGAGTTCTACTTATGTCTTGCATGGTACTCAGCATCTTTTTTTCTCATGCTCTGCCACTGGGAGATATTCTAGCACCATTTCTACAGTCTTTCCAGAGATTTCAGGCATCATCTGACTCGCCCCATTACCTCAGCTAACTTACGATCTGATGCGATATGACTTTATAGATTCTCTGGCTTTTTCTTTTTGCCAGGGTCGAAGCAATATTATTTCCAATTTTGTGTGCCTCAGCCAGAAGTAGATATTCTCGGGGCGCCTGGGTGGCTTAGTCGGTTAAGCGTCCGACTTTCGCTTACGTCGTGATCTCGCGGTTCGTGGGTTCGAGCCCCGCGTCTGGCTCTGTACTGACTGCCAGCTCAGAGCCTGGAGCCTGTTTCAGAGTCTGTGACTCCCTCTCTCTCTGACCCTCCCCTGTTCACGCTGTCTCTCTCTCTCCTAGAAATAAATAAAAATATCTTAAAAAAAAGAATTAAAAAAAAAAAGAAGTAGATATTCTCTGAGCTTTAAATCTATTTCTATGGAAATCAATAATCCTCCCCCTACCCCTATTTTCTAAAAAGGTGGGAACATTGTGGTGTGAAATAGTTATATCTCATAGTCACCTATGTTTTTTCCTGTTTCTTTTTATTGATTGATTTTCTCCCTTTTCTCCACAGCCATCCCAGTATTCGTTGTCTCTTGTCTTTTTGGTGATGGCCATTCTAACAAGCAGATCATACCTCATTGTGATTTTAATTTGTATTATCTTAATGACCAGTGATGTTGAACATCTTTTCATGTACTTGTTAGCCTTTCTTTTTTGAAAAAATGTCTATTTAGGTACTTAGTCCATTAAAATTTCTTTAAATGTTTATTTATTCTTGGGAGAGACACAGAGAGTGAGCAGGGGAGGGTCAGAGAGCGAGGGAGACACAGAATCCCTATCAAGCTCCAGGCTCTGAGCTGTCAGCACAGAGCCCAACAGGGGTTTGGACCCACGAACTGTGAGATCATGACCAGAGCTGAAGTCAGATGCTCAACTGACTGAGCCACCCAGGCACCCCTCTGCCCATTTTTGAATTACGTTATTTGTTTTTTTGCTATTGAATTGATGGATTGTTTATTATGTAGAAGCTTTTAGATGCAGTCCCATTTATTTATTTCTTATTTTATTGCTTGTGCTTTTAGGTGTCATATCCAAAAAATCATTACCAAGACCCATGTCAAGGAGCTTTATTTTTATGTGTTCTTCTAGGCTCTTCATAGTAAGATTCAATATTTAAGTCTTTAATCCACTTTGAGTTCTTTTTGTGAGTGGCATAAGTTACAGGTCCAGTTTCATTCGTTTACATGTGAATACCCAATTATTCCAGCGCCATATACTGAAGAGACTATATTTTGTCCACTGAGTGTTCCTGGCTTCCTCGTCAAATATTAGTTGACCATATATGCTTGGGTTTATTTCTGGGCTCTTGATTCTGTTCCACTGGACTATTTGTCTGTTTATATGCTAGTACCATACTGCTGTGATGACTTTAGATTTACAATAAAATTAAAAATCCGAAACTGTGATGTTCCTGCTTTGTCTCTCTCAGGATTTCTTTGGCTATTTGGAGTGTTTTGTGGCTCTATATAAACTTTAGGAGTGTTTTTTCTACTTCGATAAAAATGTCATTGGAATCTTAGTAGGGATTGCACTGAATATACAGATGGCTTTCATAAGTAATTGGCATTTGAATAATATTAATTCTCCTACTCTATGAACGGAGGATAATTTTGCATTTATTTGTGTCTTCTTTCAGTTATTTTATCAACTTAATAGTTTTCAGCATACATAACTTTCACCTCCTTTGTTAAATTTATTCCCAAGTATTTTATTATTTTTGACCTTCATGTATGTGGGATAAATCTTTTCATTTCTTTTTCAGAAAATTCCTTGTTATTGTCTAGAAAGGCTACCAAATGTCTGCATGCTAGTTTTGTTTTGTTTTTTGTTTTGTTTTTTTTTACAAATAGTTTATTGTCAAATTGGTTTCCATATAATACCCAGTGCTCATCAAGTGCCCTCCTCCTCCATGCTTGTTTTGTATCCTGAAGCTGTACTGAATTCATTGAGTAGATCTTAATAATTTTGGGTTGTCTTTGTATGTCTTCATATGTCTTTATATGTTGTTATGTATAAAATCATGGCTGCAAAGGAAGACAATTTTACTTTCCTTATCAATTCTGATATCTTTTGTTTCTTTTAATTGATTGCTCTAGCCAGGACTTTGAGTACTATGTTGAATAGGGTTACTAAGAGTGGGTACTGGTTTGGTTCCTGCTCTTAGAGGAAAAGCTTTTTCACCGTTGAGTGTGATGTTAGCTGTGAGTTTGTCATATATGGCTTTGATTATGTTGAGATGTGTTCCATCTATGCATAATTTGTTAACAGGTTTTTTATAATGAATGAAATGTTGAATTTTGTCAAGTTGAGATATGTTTCTTATGATTCTTTTCTTTCATTTTATTAATGTAAAAATGTCACTTTCATTGATTTGTTTGTTTGAATGATCCTTGCATCCCAGGGATAAATTCCACTTGATCATGTGAATGATCCTTCTAATGTGCTGCTGAATTCAATTTGCTAGTATTTTACTGAGATCTTTTGCATTTATATTCATCAGGGATATTAGCCTGAAGTTTTCTTTTCTAGTAGTATCCTTTTCTGGTTTGGGCATCCGGGTAATGCTGGCCTTATAAAATGAGTTTGGGAGTGTTTCCTCACCTTTGATTTTTTTTTTTTTTTGAAGAGATGGGAATTATTGATATTAATTCTTTAAATATTTGATATCATTTACCAGTACACTATCTGGTCCTTGGTTTTTCTTCATTAGGATACTTTTGGCCATTGTTTCAATCTCCTTACTGGTCATTGTCCTACTAGGAGTTTCTATTTCTATTGACTTGGTTTTGATAAGCTGTATGTTTCCAATAAATTTTACTTTTCTTCTAGGTGTCATGTTTCTTGTCATATAGTTGTTCATAGCAACTCCTTGTGCTTTAAATTTCTATGATATCAGTTGTAACTTTCCTTTTTTCACTCATAATTTTGCTGGTTTAAGTCCTTTATGTTTCTTTTAGTCTAGCTAGCGAGGGTTTATCCATTTTCTTCATCTTTTTAAAGAACCAACTTTTAGTTTGGCTAATCTTTTCCAATGTTTTTCTGTTCTCTATTTCATTTATTTCTCCTACAATATTTATTATTTCCTTTCTTCAGCTAAGTTTAGGCTCAGTTTTTATTGTTGTTGTTTTGGTTTGTTGTTGTTGTTTTTTAATATCTATAGTTCCTCAGTGTGTAGTGTTAGGTTGTTTATCTGAGATCTTTCTTACTTCTTAATGTAGGCATTTATGGCTATGAACTTTCTTTTCTCTTAGAGCTGTTTTTGATGCATCCTATAAATTCTTCATATTGTGTTTCCATTTTCATTTGTTTCAAGAAATTCCTATTTCCCTTAAGTTTCTTCTTTGACCCATTGATTGTTCAGGAGAGTATGGCTTAATTTCCATGTTTTTATGAATTTTCTAGTTTTCCTCTTGTTATTGGTTTCTAGTTCCATAACTTTATGTTCAAAAAAAGATACTTGGTATGATTTCTGCCTTCTTGAATTTGCTAAGACTTGTTTTAAAACCTAATATATAGTCTATCCCAAAAAATATTCTATGCGCATAAAAGAAGAATGTGTATTCTGCTGTTGTTGGATAGAATGTTCTATGTATGTCTGTTAGATCCATTAGGACTAAAGTATTGTTCTAACGCACTGTTGATTTATTGATTCTGTCTGAGCTATCCATTGTTCAGTGTGGGGTATTAAAGACCCCAACTATAATTGTTTTACTGTTTATTTCTCCTTTTATTTCTATTAGTTTTTCTTTGTATATTTAAGCTATCTTTTTTACAGTTTTTTAAATGTTTATTTATATATTTTGAGAGAGAGAGAGAGAGGAGAGATTGAGAGAGAGAGAGAGAGAGAGAGAGAATATGCACACAAGCTGGTGCGGAGCAGAGAGACGAGGGAGAGACGGAATCCCAAGCAGGCTCCACACCATCAGCACAAAGCCCAACATAGGGCTCAATCTCATAAACCATGAGATCATGACCTGTGCCAAAATCAGGAGTCAGGCACTTAACCAAGTGACCCACCAAGGCAGCCCCATCAAGGCACTGTTTTCCAGTATTGGGCACATACATATTTACAGTTATATCTTCTTGATATATTGACCCCTTTATCATTATGTAATGACCTTTGTTACTTTTTACCACTGTTAGTTTAAAATCTACTTTGTTTGATATAAGTATAGCTACCACTGTTTTCTTTCTTTCTTTCTCCCTCCCTCCCTCCTTCCCTCCCTTCCTTCCTCCCTTCCTTCCTTCCTTCCTTCCTTCCTTCCTTCCTTCCTTCCTTCTTTCCTTCCCTCCTTCCTTCCTTCCCAGTGATCACTTGCTTGAAATGTCTTTTTCATCCCTTCTGTCTCAGTCTGTGTGTCCTTTAGGGGCCAATGTGTCCTTTGTATGTTGTATATTATTGGATTTTGCTTTTTATCCATTCAGCCACCCTATGTTTTTTGAGTTGGAGAATTTAATTTGTTTATATTTAAAGTAATAATTGATAGGTAGGAACTTAGTACTGCCATTCTGTTCATTGTTTTCTTGTTGTTTTGTAGATCGATTGTTCCCTATTTCTTATCCTACTCTCCTTTTTTGTGTTTTGCTATCTTTGGCATCAGTATGCTTTGACTCCTTTATTGTACTCCTTTGTATAATTACCAGAAAATTTTCCCTTGAGGTTATCATGAGATTTACATAAGATATCAAACTTATCACATCCTAATTTAAACTGATAACAGCTTAGAACTCATATGCTTTGCACTTCTTTTTATCCTGACATTTTACATTACTGCTGTTACAATTTACATGGTTTTTAAATATTTTGTAACAAATAACATTGTACATATGATATTTATGGTTATTTTTGCTATGTTCATTTTTTTAACTTTTAGAGTTAAAATTGCAGAATCTAACAACAACTATGTATTTACTGTTACAAATGGTAACCATTACAAATGTTGAGATTTATCAACAGAAACATTTTAGGCCAAGAGAGAATGTAATATCAAAATAACTGTCTACTGAGAATACTATGGCTGGTAAAATCTCTCCTTCAGAAATGGAGAGATAAATACTCTTGAAGAAACAAAACCTGAAGAAGGGAGTTCATTATTATCAGAACTGCCTTACAAGAAATGCTAAAGGGATTTTTTTTTTTGAGTGAAGGAAAAGGAATGTTAATTAAGATAATAAAAACACATAAATGATAACATAAATCTCTTATGTAGTTAAGAGTCTCTTACAGTTTACCTCTTTCTCTCCTTTTTCCTTTCCTCAATGTTCATCTGTTTTGTTTCTTAAATTCCATATATGAGTAAAATCATATGGTATTTGTCTTTCTCTGACTGACTTACTTCACATAGCATAATATACTCTAGCTCTATTCACGTCATTGCAAATGGAAGATTTCATTCTTTTTGATGGCTGAGTAATACTCCATTGTATACCATATCTTCTTTTATCCATGAATATCACCCTTATTAATAACATTGCATCCTCTACTAATACTGTGAGCTCTCCATTCCTGCTCTTAACTCAGCGTTCACAGTTTCTTATTCATTCTTTCTTTCAATCTACTTTGTACAGGCTATTATGAAATATAGAGCTGATATAACATATATTTTTTGTCTCAAAATTCTCATAATATACACTTAAACTCTATCTCTTTTTGTGCTGACATCAAACTATCTGCCAGCTTAGAGTCTACACAAGCAAATGGGAATAGAAGAGAGAAAGTTTATGGGTTACAGCTATTTGTCTCTGTTTTGAGTAATCTCCAATAAGATTTCTCAGACTGCAAAGTAGTTCCAAAAATCAAACAAAATATGGCAGCTAAGCTATAGGTTTTTGAAAATCAATATCAACCTTCTAATCTGCCATAGAACCAACTAATGACTTAAATAGAGAGATAAATAAAGTACGTTTATTCCTCTGCGTGTCACTGTTAGTAAATTCACATTTTCAGGTCAGTTATAATCTCAGAGCCTTAATAAATTATTCATTCTAGGCACATCTTGTGCCCAGTGTCAATAAACTTACGATAGCTCTAAGGGAATCTGATTTTTAAAATTTTATTTCAATATTTATTTTTTGAGTGGGGGTGGGCAGAAAGACAGAGAGGGAGACACAGAATCTGAAGCAGGCTCCAGGCTCTGAGCTGAAAACACAGAGGTCAACACAGGGCTCAAATCTATCACCTGTGAGATAATGACCTGAGCTTAAATTGAATGTTTAACCAATTGAGCCACCCAGGGGCACCAAGGGAATCTGATTTTTTAGTCAAGTTTCTTTGTTGGTCATGATAATTAATCCAGGATTCTGGCCAATTTACATTCTATTTCAATACAACCATTTGTAAAAATAAGGCCTGTGCTTTTTACAACTGAGCCACTCAGGAACCTCTGTACCTCACAGGTTAAAATTACTTATTTTAATATAAAGGAATATAGCAATGATAAAGGATCCTTCTGTAACTTGATTCTGTGAAAACTTACTTTCTCTTTGAACAGATTTATAAAACCATGGACATTCATGTGACATTGGTTGGCCTTGAAATGTGGACAAATGGAGATAAAATAGACATAGATTCAAATATAGAAAATACCTTATTGCATTTTTCAAGTTGGCAAGAAATATTCCTTAAAAAAAGGAGTAATTTTGATCACGTTCTGTTACTCAGGTATGTAAGTGTTCTATTTTCCTGCATATCTCAGGTGATTTATAAAAAAAAGAAAAGAAAATGAAAAAAATGAACAGCAACCAAATACTTTTTAAAACAATTGACTTTTGGATAGTACACAGTGACAAAATATTATGACTAGCTATACATAATATTTCTAAATGAACTTTCCAATAGCCTTTCTAATATTGACTAATACTAGAAAGTAAACATATGATATACATACATTTCTGGGAAAGGTCGAAAATGTCATTAGGTAATCAATGTACTTTTAGAATTGATATACTTGTTAGCATCCACCACTAACTCCCTTTAGCCTTCTGTGCTATGCCATTCCAACACTCCACCAAAACTTATCTTTATGGGAAAGTCCTTCATTCCCTGGACATTTCCCTCAACAAAGTGTCCCTATCCAATGACTAGCACTTCAAGAGCATCTCTTCTACTATTAAAGATGACAAATAACTAGTCTGCAACAGTGTCAATATTCCTAAGTAAAGCTTTGGATTTTTCTACAATATTACATCATTCTTTAAAAGGGGGGGGGCATTCTTATTAAGTTTTTGTAATTCAAAATACCTACCACACTACTCAGCCTGAAAGAAAATGATAAATAATTGTGGAGCTGAATTGACCTTAACCTTAGTCCTGTTGTCCTAATTAAATTATGAAAACAAAATTTTGGAGGAATGGAGTCTTTAGGTAATTTTTCAACTGCCCTTAAGGCAACTATGTACATAACAATGGTGCCCATTTGACCTACTTCATTTTCCTTTAATAACAGTGTTTCTTGTAAGGTCTGCAGACACACCCTACAAGTGTGTTTCCTAGCATTACGTAAATGTTAACTTTCAGTTTGAACTCAGAACAGTGAACTTTCCAAAGCCTGTAGTTGGAGTCCAGCTCTTTGACAGATTGATGAGAGTGAAGTGCACCTCCAAAGTACTATCATTTCTGATTTGCATATCTGGAATGGCCCACAGCTCACATCTCCAGGGGGGGATAGTTGGAACTGACTTGGACTCAGATATTCATTCACTAGTATGCCCTAAAATTATAGACGTTAATGTAAAATATCACCATGACCTTCGTTGTGGCCAAGATTAACCTCTTTGCTTATTTCTTGGATGTGTGCCTTAAAATAATAAGTTGGTCTAGAAATATTTACATGGCTGTAAGTGGAAAACTTTACTTTCATCAATGTCTCTTATTCTGAGCAGTAGCTTCTTACACCAATAGTACATCTGCAAATATGGAGATGAGAAAAGTGCTACTAAATGTCTAATTGGACATTATATTTGAGACTTCTTATATGTTGAGTTTCTTCTATGTCTTTTGCCTATATTCACATAGAGCTAGAAGGGATGAGACAATATCATGGCATTATCATGGTGTGAATTTTGTTTTTAAGTGACCTTGAGCAGAATCACATTGTGCTCACCCTGATGCTTCATCTCCATGGGTGGTGTTTTTCCAAGGTCTCCAGAGTCTAGGAAGACCAGAATTCTAAGTTCTTCCAAGATGTGTAGCCAAGATGTGAGACTAAAGTATACAACATTTCAATAGAAAAGAAAGAAATAGAGCATTTTTAAAAAATCTTCTTGATCAAAGAAGTTAAAGATTAATGGTTGTCATCTAGCCTGACCATCTTCCTTGTATTTGAATCTTCTTAATTAAATTCCAAGTGTCATCTTCCAGCTCATGATTGCTCTCTTTAAAATGGTCCAACTCTACATGTTCTTGAAAGCATATCAAATCTGGATTCCCTTAACGTACACAACTATACCTATCTTTTTAGGTAATCCAAGAATAGTTCACATGACAACTTTTTTAAACGTTTGATTATAGTCATCAAATCCTCTATGAATTTCGATGGTTGATTGAAATTTTCTAAAAACGTTCAACTACAGCTAATGAATTAAGCATGGTGTTGAGTCTACTCACTAGGTTGTATATTTCCCTCTGAACACTTTTTAACTAAATTATTTGGTCTTTTAAGTGATTTTATCCAAAGCTGAGTGTAGAATAAGCCATGTAAAATTCGACTCTCACCTTATTATTTTTTTAGAAAGTGCTTTTTTTTTAAAAGATTTCAACCTTAGATTGTACTGACTTTTTCAATGCTTCTAATATACCATGGGTTTTTAATTAGCTTAATAACAACTAAGATCATCCTCACTTCTAGAACTCTAGAACAAAAGGCACTCTTATGTGCAAAGATACTAGCATTGCGAGGGTTCATAGCAAATCAGTATTTGTGTTAATTAAACTACTACCTCAGTCTGAAAAGTGTATTTACACCTTGTTTACAGTGGGAAGTGGCTCTACACAAATGCACAAGGAATTTCTTATCCAGGGGGTATATGCCTGCCCTATTACTCCTCCAGTGTCGTTAAGGTATGTTGTGTTTTATTGACGTTATACTACTTAATCAAAAAGTTTGAATTAAATTTTTGTAAATTTTTTGTGCCCTACTGAAAAGGAAAACATATGCATTCTGTTCCACCAATATATGTCATGACGAAGCTGTTGTGTTTTCTTTATTAAATCGGAAAATAATATTTTATAAAAACTACAGATGAACAATGAAGATAAACAAGCATAGTTCAGAGCTTAAAAGAACATCATATACACATTAACATACAACAATTAGAAAAGATTTTTTGCATATTAAATATAATGTGTCCTTATTTATAAGGATGTGTGAAGTACACAAAACTTGATGGCTGAGTTAACAAGTGAGGATAATTGTTCTTGTGCTGAGAAAGGAGTTCATAAACTATTTAAAACACCATATCAAGACAACCATGCAATTCATTTTCAGGAAGAATAAGACCTTCAAACTGCTGACTCATCTATTTTATGTGGTATTTTTCCTACATCACTAAGCTTATAGTAAATATTGTCCAAGTAATCTTATCTCAGTCTTATTAAAGACCTTGAGATTAAAAACTAGTGCATGATCTATTTCTAAAATGGATCTGTTTATGATTATGCCTTTGATTATGGTATTTTAATAACACAGATTTTGCATAGTGGAGACCGTCTAATCTAATACAAGCTGTCGCCACTCCTATTATGACATTACAACTTGTCCAGAACACATTTTAAGTTTCAAATGAGTACAATGTGGTAGCCAAATTAGAGGAATTTTACCTTTACAACAGCCTAATAGCCCACCCCTTTCTGGAAATTAATTTTTAGTCATTAATACAGAGATCAAAACATGAAATAGAGCTACAAACACAGGTAACAATCAACCCTGCCTTGGGTTTCAAATCACTGGATTTCTGGTTTTCTTCCTAGCATAACTTTCTCCTCATGATCACATAGCATTATTGGGCAGTGTAAAATTATACTTTGAAGACATGAACCTCGCATATTTATTCTTACCCTCTTTGAATATCTAGTATATAAAAGGAAAATCAATAATGTTTATTGTATTGTGTAGGGAATTAGGTAAGTTTTAGTTATTGGTAAGAATGAGTTTATAGAAATTCAGCAATGACAATAACTGTGCCACAAAAAAGAATTTCAAAATGTTAGAGTTAGAGACACTCAGAAGGTCATTTGTCCAACCTCATTATATAATTAAAGGAACTGAGGGCAGGATAGGGATGCAATTAAGTCCGTGGCCTGTCAGATAAGTACTACTTCCAGAAGCTAAAAACTAGGTCTCAACCAATAGTTTAAAACACTGTGTACTAGAGTGCATTATCTTATAGAAATTTCTGATGCATATCTTTTCTTGGCCTTAGGATCTTTTACCTGACCTAAATGTAGTTGCAAGCAGAATTGCACATCAGCTGGGCCATAACCTTGGGATGAAGCATAATAATTACCCGTGTACTTGTACTTTAGAGAGATGCGTGATGGATCATGGTGGAAGGTGAGGCTTAAACAATGCAGAGAAGACATTTAAATATTTTGAGACTGGCTCTTGATTACAACTCCATATTGTAGGGATATACTGTTATTATGTGAAAATTTTCCCAATATATTTCATAAGTGCTCTTACAAAACCAGCCATGATAGGGTCGCCTGGGTGGCTTAGTCAGTTAAGCGTCCGACTTTTGCTTAGGTCACGATCTCGTGGTTCGTGGGTTCAAGCCCCACATCGGGCTCTGTGCTCTCAGCTAGCTCAGAGCCTGGAGCCTGTTTCAGATTCTGTGTCTCCCTCTCTCTCTGACCCTCCCCTGCTCACGCTCTCTCTCTCTCCTAGAAATAAATAAAAAACATTGAGGGGCGCCTGGGTGGCTTAGTCGGTTGAGCGTCCGACTTTCACTTAGGTCATGATCTCGCGGTTCGTGGGTTCGAGCCCGCGTCGGGCTCTGTGCTGACTGCCAGCTCAGAGCCTGGAGCCTGTTTCAGTCTGTGACTCCTCTCTCTGACCCTCCCCTGCTCACGCTGTCTCTCTCTCTCTCTCTCTCTCCCTCCTAGAAATAAATAAAAAATTTTAAAAAAAATAAATAAAAATAAAAAACATTAAAAAAAATAAAAAAAAACCGCAGCCATGATAGTCTTCCCTTTGGGGTCTAAAGCTTATCAATTAGTAGTCTGTCTTAGTGATATGCTGAGAGAAATTTTAAAACTCCGTCTGAGCATACTGCAAAAGTATACAATGATTAATTAGTAAATTACACTAAAATGCATAGGGAAGAAATACACTCTATGTGCTTTGTTTTATCATCTTTGTTATAAACTCTAATTTCCTCCTTCAAATCTTTACTCACATGTTATTTTCAGCCAAGCCTTCCCCAGCCACTCGATCCCATTGTTCAATCCTGTCTCCTCATAATACCCTGGCATTGTCCACCCCCTCTTACGTTGCTTTTTCCCTCCATTCTTAGTATTAATCACTATTTAATATAGTCAATGTTTTACCATTTTATTTTTATATTTACATTATATCAATGTTTTATTATTTTATTTTTCTAATAAGATATAAGCTTCATGAAGTCAGAGGGTTTTGCCTGCTTCATTCACTGTTTCATCACACTACCTAGAAAAGTCCCAGATATACTCTATACATAGTTACAGAATGAATGAATGCCCTATATCCCTCCATCATGCTGTGAATTATGTGCAGCCAGGTCCTAAACCTTCCATATCTTGGAACTCCTTCACAGAGGGGACACAGTGCATTGCATACAAGAAAAGTGTTTGCTGCTGCTGATCAGTGCTTCCATATATTGATTAAATGAACTAAAATAATGAAAGCCCCAAATTACAGTGACTGGCACAGAATAAGAACTAAGTGACTGATAACAATTTTATATCATTAGCTACATAGTTGGTAGTATTTTCCAGGGTCCCACCATCCCAAAGTAACATATTTAAAGACTCAAAAAGTACATTGGTGTCCAATTGTTGTGTCAATAATGGCAAAGGGATCAAAACAAAAGGAAGACTCAAGGGAGGTGAATATCAGTATTTTGAACCTTCAAACTTTTCAGAAGTTTACTGCATTCCTAGGATGTTTTGTGATGTTACTTAATGAACACTTTGTTTCAGCAAATATTTATAGAGAAGTACTCTGTACCAGGCAATGTGTTAAACTAGTCCTTATTTGAATAGAGGAAGAAGAAGAAGAAGAAGAAGAAGAAGAAGAAGAAGAAGAAGAAGAAGAAGAAGAAGAAGAAGAAGAAGAAGAAGAAGAAGAAGAAGAAGAAGAAGAAGAAGAAGAAGAAGAAGAAGAAGGAGAAGAGGAGGAGGAGGAGGAGGAGGAGGAGGAAGAGGAAGAAGAAGAAGAGGAAGAGGGAGAAGAAGAGGAAGAGGGAGAAGAAGAAGAAGATGATGATGAAGAAGAAGAAGAAGAGGAAGAAGAAGAAGAAGAAGAAGGAGGAGGAGGAGGAGGAGGAGGAGGAGGAGGAGGAAAAGGAGGAGAAAAGAAGAAAAGAAAGAAGAAGAAGAAAAGAAGGAAGAGGAGGAGGACAAGGACGAGGAGGAAGAGGAGGAGAAGAAGGAGGAGGAGATCTAGTCCCTGCTTTGAGAAGCTTGGAATCTTGCATGAATAATAAACAAATACATACAAATTATGTCAAGAAGAACAAATGAAAAGTGACATAGGAACAGCAAGGCCATTCAGTCTAAACTGTGGGCTTCAGAGAGAACTTTATGGAGGAAATATAGTCAGAGTATTTTCACTAGGATGGCATGTGTTGGCTGTTTCAATAAGACATTTTCTATAATAGAAGCCCAGTTGTTACTCTCCTATAATACTAAGGCAAGAGTAGGAGACGTAAATGGATTTTTAGAGTTGATCATTTATATTATTCTTTCTAAATCCTTCATAAAACTTTCATAGCTGCATCAATAAAATTAATCTTTATTTTTAACTCATCTAAACTCTAGCATTCCTGCACTAAAATTCAGCAAATGCAACAGAATTCGCTACCTGCAACACATGAAGGATTACAATCCAACATGCCTGTTCAATATCCCATTTTCTGATAACCTAAGCGATTACCCGTTTTGTGGAAACAAGAAGTTGAATGAAGGAGAAGAGTGTGACTGTGGCCCTGTTGAGGTATTTGCAAATGATGTTGGATTTAAATTACAAAGTTTATGCTCAGCTAGGATGTAGGCAGGGAGGTAGCCTTTAATCAACCAATGTGTTTTTTGTTTCATTTTGAAATAAGTCATTGGCGTAGCCTCATTGCAAGGCATCTTACCAAGTCAGAAATTAGGAATAATGATCTTACTGGAGACCCATAGTATCACATTTGCCTGGTTTATATATTAACTGGCTTTTCTTGTGAGCAAACCCCCTAGATGTTATTAAGTCTGATCTTATGCATGGTAGGAATCTGTTCTCCCCAGTCAGTCAATTGAGTTTTATTCAGGGCCTTAGGAGGCTAGTCTATATCCCAGTTGGACAGTTCAGGTTATTAGAAAACTCTGTATTCATGGAGCAGAAACCTTCTAACCTTCCACATATTTATGGCCTTGGTCTCTGGAACATTTGGAATAAGCTTTAAGACAAATTTTAGAGTGATTCTTTTTTATTTTCTTTTTTTTATGGTGAATCAGAGACTCCATGATCAGTGTAGGCAGTGACATGTCCAGAGATTGCAACACCTAGTTTCCAAATGTCTCACATTAAATGTGAAGAGGTTCTTAAGTTTGGAAACTGATGCTTTTGCCCATGAACATTCTTTAGAATAGTTCTACAGTTTCCTTCTAACATAGGAAGTGCCTTAAATGATAGGATGCAGGCAATTTTAATTTTGTTTGAGGAGATAGGGCCTAAGTGTCCATTATTTTTTAATGAGGCATTAAAAACAACAAAATCCAGCCTGAAATTCTTAACATATTGAGGAAAATGTAAAATTATGTCTTCAGAGGTTCTATTATTTCATATTAAACCTTCAGTATAAAGAAGTAGCAGGACAATTCCTTCCAAAGAATGGAAAGGAAAATGGAAGGTCAGAAACTTTGGACCTCATACACTTCCAGTGAAAATTCAGTAAGTGTGGAGTGCTGAATGGCCAAATAGGAAAGAAACAAAGTGAAAGTCTCAAAGAACAATTACAAGGAGAGTCCTCACATATGTGTCATAGCCAAGGATCATTCATTTGCATTTAATTCGGAAAGACAAGTAATGATAAATTACACAGAAGAACAGTTTATGAAACAAGAGCCTAACTACAAACCTATTTCTATCTTTAATTTTTGATTATTGCCAGGAGTGCACCAATCCTTGCTGTGATGCAAACAAATGTGTGTTGAAGCCGGGATATACTTGTGCAGAAGGAGAATGCTGTGAATCTTGTCAGGTAAGAACCTTTGCTAAGACTGAGTTCTCTGTTTTCAGTTTAGTAAGTATACATAAGACCACAGAATTGTCTGTCCATTACTAGTTACATTACTAATCCCAGATTAGGGTTATGCTTGCTTGGCCCCAGTAAAGCTTCTTCTGGGATATTCTGGCTTCTAAGCCCTGGCAGTGCTATGGTCTGGCGAGTAAAGAAGCAGGAATCACATGGTCTTTTAGGAATAGAATTATATTATCAACATTATTTTTGTTCTTTATCAACCTTTACCAAATCATTACCAACCTATTTAACCTCAGCTTGGGTGTGGTGATAGTGGGGAGGCGTAACATTCCAACAACAGTGAACTAGAAGGGAAAAGAATGATACTGGAATTTAAAAGTGGAAAATGACTAATACATGGAGAGCTATTCCTAGGAAAGGCAATCAGAAATCCAAATGACTCTGTCCAAAGGTTTAATGACACTTCTTTCACCCCACTATATTGTGAACCCACAAAGAAAAGGAAGCATGTCCTCTTTGCCTTCAAATCTTTCAAGAACTCATCCCAATTAGATGCATATTGAATGGCTGACTAAAAGAATATTTTTATACACTTTCCTCCATCAGGGTACTTTTCTAGTTCATGTAGAGAGGTCGGATTTCTTGGGAGTGAGATTCCACATTATAGATAAGCAGGAATTCCTGGCAATATGTGTGTGCTGGGCACTGGAAGTACTAGAGCAAGATGAACAGAACACTTGATCACATGTCCATTTTATGTCCTTTCTGACTCTACCCAATGCTGTTCTAACCATCCTGTCTCTCCTGAAATTACATAAAAACCAAGGCATTTACAAATGATAACAATTCTCAGTGGAATGGAGAAGGAAGTCATGATCCAACCTTCAAACTTTTTTGTTTGTTTAGATAAATTAAATGGGCCAGCCCCCTCTACTTTCTTAGCCTTAACCTACTTAAATGTGTCCAAGATTCAGTCTTTTTGATTTTTTTCAACAGATGAAAAAATCGGGGTCCATGTGCAGGCCAGCAAAAGATGAATGCGACTTTCCTGAAGTGTGTACTGGCCACTCTTCTGCATGTCCTAATGACAAATTCCAAGTAAATGGGGTTCCTTGCAAGAATGCAAAAGGCTACTGCTTCATGGGGAAATGTCCCACCCGGGATGATCAGTGCTCCGAAATCTTTGATAATGGTGAGACACAAATACAGCAAGTGGCTGATAAAGATAATAACCATTATTTCTATTATTATCCTGTAAAAATTTATGGACAAGATTGAAGATAATGCCATTTGTGGCATTCTTCCCAGATATTACCTAGAATCTCTCTGGATATTATCTTTAATGTTAGTTGATATTACCACTAATGTTAATTAACTGTCTCAGTATGTGGGTTAAGGTAGGTTTGTTACTTTTTTATATCCATACTCTGCTGTAAAATATTTTCCTGATACAATAGGACAGTTTTAAAGTGATTCATTTATCCCATTCCATCTCACTGCACCATGATACTAAAATTTCAATTAGATTAGAAAAATAATGTATTTTATTATTTATAACATTCATGTTTTTTTATTGTGTTACTTCAATCATACTATTTTGGGTCCTAGAGGTGAAAGACAGTTCTGATCTCTGCTATGAGATGAATAAAAAAGGAAATCGATTTGGATACTGCAAAAATAAGGAAAACAGATTAATTCCCTGTGAAGAGAAGTAAGTACCATGTAAAGAAAAGTAAGTGTCTTCTAAGAGTGTTTTTGCAAAATCAGAACCAGAACAACTTGTCCTGACAGCTGCTCACCTCTTTTGATTGAGATTAAGAGAGGGGGTGAGGCATCAAGTACACAGCCCTGACAGTGTAACTGGCATCTATGTACTATAGTTATGAGCTGAAGGTCATGCAATATAAAGAGGAAAGATGAGCAAGAGTTAAAATTCTTAGGAAAGAAAGGGAAGAAGAGAAGTTGCAAACAATAGGAAAGCAAACAAGAAGAGGAGGAAAGTGAAAAGGAGTGGAAAGAAGCAGAAATAAGGAAATAAGTGAAGCCATATCAAGTGAAGAAAAGTCAAACTTGAAATTGGAAGGAAGGGGAGAAGTGGAAGATCTGATTTAAAAATGCATGAACTGTCATTCTTCCAGATTTGTTACACGCAGAAAGGCTTTTTTTATATGCCACAAGAGGGATATGGACTGAAAACAATAAAAGCCTTAGGTCAAGTTTGACTTTGCTCCTGAATATACTAGGTGAACCTGAGCAATCACTCCACTTCCTCTTACTTCCAATTGTTACCGAATCTGTAAAGTGAGTGTTATGATAATAGCAAATTCATGAGAATTAACTGGGTGTTCTGTGCAAGAAAGAAATTTTAACGTCTTGATTAAAGTTACACTAATTCAAATGACTAATAGGAAATATTCTTCTGTCAACTTGAGCTAATATTGATTTGTGAGAATCACAGAGATATAAAGAAATAGGATCATTCCACATCACAGTTCCCGGAGTCAAGACTGCGGCTGGCCAACCTTCCCTCCCTGCCTCTCTCGGTAGTTCTGCAGCCCACTGGTAAGACTGGGTGTAGAGAAAAGTGATCAGGCCACTCCACTGCTGGACTCGTCTCTTGAAGTCCTTTTTTCCTGCCCCCAAGTCTGAGCATATTCTCCCTTTCCTTCAGAGATGTCAAATGCGGGAAGATACACTGCAGTAGAGGGCAGCACTCGCCTCTCCAAGGAGAAGAAAAGATCAATCACCTTAAGACAGTTTCAAAGAATAACGTCACTTTGGAGTGCAAAACTTTTATTTTATACCATAGTTCTAAAGATTTGGGCCTGGTTGCTTCTGGAACCAAATGTGGAGACAAAATGGTAAGATGAAAGCCCTTTGTTTTAGTACAACTTCTTGGTTCAGCCACTTTAAAACATTACTTTCTGTAATTGGTTCCTCAGGGCCTATATCTGGGAAAGCAGAAACAAATGGGCAACTTTTTTTTATTTTTTATGGAGCAAAGTTGTAATAATACTATAATAAATATTCATTTTTGCCTAATCTCTGTGATACAAAATGATAGGTAAATGTTATAAGTGTGCTTAATTAGTATCTTAGAGTAGACATCTAGTGAAATTATAGACATCATTTTTAAAATTAATTTGACTATGAAGTAGCCATATGTTCTTCATTTGTGTTATTCATTCAGCCATATTTATTGGGTACATAAATATGCCAGTGACCATGATGTACACAGATGATATAAAGATGAGTGTACTTGAGAATTTCATAGATTAAATCATATATATTAAAGTCAAGCTCAAGTGCTTTTATAGCGTTGTGACCAATATACATTTGAATCCAAAGAAAGACACGATTGACTTTGCTTGTAGAACACAAATGACATCTTATGACGCCATTAAATGAGAGACGTTTCAGCTTTGATGTGATGAGCATTTTTCAATGCTGACAAAATTAGAAAAGACTTTTTAGAAAGAAAAACCAACATAATATGCCAAGGTACAAAGTGTATTGCATAGTAAGATAACTGGAAATTTTAGTGTGACAGGGGTTTTGGGTGAAATGTCAGAAAATGAAATTGAGCAGCTAGCATAAGGCCAGATTACAAAAGGTATATTATTCCAAGATGGAAACCTGAGAATGCATTCTAAAAATAATGGCCAACTCATCAAGGTTTATAAACACAGGAATATATGGAAACCATAACACTTTCAAAAAATCAGTTATTTTAAAATAGTATGGTTTCTTTCTGTAATTCACCTTCTTTCCTCCTATACCTCTTATACCACTCCCTAACATTACAGTGTCATGCATATAATGTGATAGAATAATGAATTGAAAAACAAAATTCAGAATTTAAAAAAGTGAACTAGGATTTTAATAATTTAATGGAGCCCTATATTTCAAATCCATATTGTTAAATACTACAGTTTCCCATTATAATAACTAAATATAAAAATGATGAGGAATGGGGGCGCTTGGGTGGCTTAGATGGTTAAGCGTCCGACTTTTGCTTGGGTCATGATCTCACGGTTCATGGGTTCCAGCCCTGCGGTGGGCTCTGTGCTGACTGCCAGCTCAGAGCCTGGAGCCTGTTTCAGAGTCTGTGATTCCCTCTCTCTCTGACCCTCCCCTGCTCACGCTGTCTCTCTCTCTCTCCTAGAAATAAATAAAAAAACATTTTTTTAAAAATGGTGAGGAATGTATATTTGTGAAGTTTTATATATGTGTACCCACCACATGATAGAAAGTTCAAGGATTTAGAGTGGTAGAGTATATGAGGCATCACATTAAAGAAAATATCAAATAATTTCTTATTCACTCCAGATAAGAAAAGTTATCCAAAATACCAACAAAATTGTTTTGTTTTTTAAAAGAGAAACAGAATTGAGAAGCTTTACATAGCCTGACCAAGAAACAAAAGAGAGAGCTTTCAAATAATAAAATTATAAATGACAGAGGAGACATCACAACTGATATCACAGAAATAGAAAGTATCATAAAAGAATACTATGGATGATTCTACAAATTGAATATTTAAAAGAAATGGATAAATTCTGAAAAACATACAACCTACCAAGATTAAGTGATGAATAAATAGAACATCTGAATAAACCAATAGAGATAAAATTAATAATTAATAATCTCCCAACAAAGAAAAGCCCAAGATGGCTTCACATATGAATTCTATTAAATACTTAAATAATTAATGTGATGCCTTCTCATCATCTCAAAAAATCAAACAGGAGGGGACACTTCCAAACTCACTTTATGTGGCCAGCATTATCCTCTATCAACACCAGAAGAAGAAACTATAAGAAAGGAAAATTATAGGTGAATATGGTTGATGAACATAGATGCAAAAGTCCTAACAAAAATATTAGTAAGTGGAATTCAGTAGCCATAATCAAGTGGGATTTATTAACGGGATGCAAGGATGCATCTACTTACACAAATTAATGAAAGAAATACCTCATTAAAAGAATGAAGTACAAAAATCATATGATCAGGGCACCTGGGTGGTTCAGTCGGTTAAGTATCCAACTTCGGCTCAGGTCATGACCTCATGGTTCATGGGTTCAAGCCCCACATCAGGCTCTGTGCTAACAGCTAGCTCAAAGCCTGGAGACTGTTTCAGATTCTGTATCTCCCTCTGTGTCTGAACCTCCCCTGCTCATGCTGTCTCTCTCTCTCTCTCTCTCTTTCTCTCAGAAATAAATAAAACATTAAAAAAATTTTTTTAAAAATCATATGATCATCTGAATAAGTGCAGTAAAAGTATGTGGCAAAATTTTAAATCTTTTTATGATAAAAACTCTCAACAAATTCTGTATAGAATATAATAAAAGCCATATATGGTAAACCCACAACTAACGTCATAACTTCAATAGTGAAAAGCTGAAAGATTTTCCTTTAAGATCAGGAACAAGAAAAGTGTACCCACTCTCCCCACTTCTGGTGAACATAGTACTGGAATTACCAGCCAACCCAATTAGGCAAGAAAAAAATAACAGGCATTCAATTCAGAAAGAAGAAGTTAAATTTTCTGTTTGCAGGTGATATGATCTTATATATAGGAAACACTAGGGAATCCTAGGTGGCCTAGTCGGTGAAGCATCCAACTCTTTGTTTCAGCTCAGGTCATGATCCTAGTTTCATGAATTTAATCCTTGCATTGGGCTCTGTGCTGGCAGTCCAAAGCCTGTTTGGGATTCTCTCTAACTCTCTGTCCCTCCCCTACTCACACTATCTCTGTCTCTCTCAAAATAAATAAATAAACTTAAAAAAGAGAGAAAACCCTGAAGGCTCCATCAAAAAACTTAGAACTCATAAATGAATTCAGTAAAGTTGCATGATAAAGAACAACATACAAAAATCGGTTGCATTTCTATACACTAAAAAAAAACTATCATTAAAAAGAAATTAAAAAAACATTTATAATAGTATCAAAAACAATTAAAATGTGTAGGAATAAATTTAACCAAGCAGTGAAAAATCCATACACTGAAAATTATTAAAGACGATCCTAAAATGTGTAGGAACCACCAAAGATCTTAAGTCACCAAAGCAATCTTGAGCAAAAAGAACAAAGCTGGAGGCCTCACCCTTTCTTATATCAAACAATATTACAAAGCTGCAGTAATAAAAACAGCACAGAACAGACATTTAAAACATGGAGATATAGACCAATGGAATCGAATAGAGAGACCAGAAACTAATTTATGTGTATATGGTCATCTAATCATTGACAAAGTACCAAGAATACACAACAGGGAAAGGATAATCTTTTGAATAAACAGTTCTGGGAATAGTAAACAGACAAAACAATGAGACTGGATTCTTACACCGTGAACAAAAATTAACTCAACATCATTTAAGACTTAAATGTAAGGTATGAGACAGTATAGCATCCAGAAGAAAACATAAGAGAAAATCTCCTTGTCATTGCTCTTTGCAATGGTTTTTTGTTTTGATTTTGCAAAAATCAAAAATAAGTAAGGGGGACTATATCAAAGTAAAACATTTCTTCAGCAAAGGACATGATCAAGAAAATGAAAAGGCAACCAATGGAATGGAAGAAAATGTCTGCAATCCATATACCTGTTAAAGAGTTAATACACAAAAGTTTCAAGTAATTCATTCAGCTGAAGGGCAAAAATTCCCAACAGTCCAATTCAAAAAAAAAAAAGAAAGAAAGAAAGAAAGGCAAAGCACTTAAATGGACATTTTTCCCAAGAAGACATATAAAGGACCAACAAGGAAATGAAAAGGAGTTCAACATCATTCATCTTCAAGGAAATGTAAATCAAAGCCATAAGAGATATCACCCCACACCTGTTAGGGTGGCTATTATCAAAAACACAAAAAATAAAAACTATTGGTGAGGATGTGGAAAAAAGGGAACCCTTGTGCTCTGTTGGGGAGAAAGCAGACTGGTGCAGCCATTATAGAAATAGTATAAAAATTAAAAATAGAACTACACTGTGATCCAGCACCCTCACTTTTGGGCACATAACCAAAGAAACTGAAATCAGGATCTTAAAGAGATATCTGCACCCCAATTTTCATTGCACCATTATTTACAGTAGCCAAGATATGGAAACAATTTAAATGTCCTTTGCCAGGTAAATGGATAGTGAAAATGTGATATATATACATATAAAATATCACAATAATATATAATATGTAATAATGAAATATATAATGGAATATTATTTAGCTTTTAAAAAGAAGGAAATTCTGTCAGTTTCAAACACGTGGATGAACTTGGAGGAAATTTCGTGTATACTAAGCAAAATAAAGTGTGACACAGAGAGGTGAATACTGTATGATTTCACTTGTATGTGGATGTTAAAAAAAAGTCAAAGTCACAAAAGCAGAGATGGTTGCCAGGTGGGGAAAATGGGGAGATGTTGGTCAAAGTATACAAACTTTCTGTAATCAGTAAATTCTGAAGGTTTAATGTTGATCTGGGTGGCTATAGTTAATGATACTGTAATGTATACTTAAAATTTTCTAAGAGGGTGAATTTTAAGTGTTATCAACACACACACGAAAGTAACTATTTGCGGTGAAGGATGTGTTCATTGTTTGTGGTAATCATTTCACATTGTACACAGTGTATATCAAATCATCAAAATATGCACTTTAAATATATACAGTTTTTATTTGTCATTATACCTCAAGAGACTTGGAAAGACATTTCCTGATACATGTTTTTTAAAAGAAATAGGTAAAAATTGGGGTAACTAGGTAGCTCAGTCAGTTCTGTGTCTGACTCTTAATTTTGGCTCAGGTCATGATCTCGTGGTTTGTGGGATTGAGCCCTGAATTGGGCTCTGTATTGACAGCATGGAGCCTCCTTGAGATTCTCTCTGTCTCTCTCTCTCTGTCTCTCTCTCTGTATCCCCTTCTCACATACTCTCTCTTTCTCTCTCCCTCTCTCAAAATAAATAAATAAGCATTAAAAAATAAAAGTAAATGAAATAGGTAAACATAAAAATAACAGTTAAAATTAAATAAATGGGCTAAGATAAGCCAGGCAATAATTATAAACAACAAAACAACAATAATTTGGTTATAAAATGTGAAAAAATAACAAGCAAAATTGAAAACAAAGTTAATAGCCATAAATAAGAAGATTAATTGATATTAAGACTAACCAAATGCCCAATTGACAACTGTAGTATAGCAAGTATGGATCTTATTAAATCAAAAGAAAACTTGTTTGACGGAGGAACAAGGGGGAGAAGAAGAGGGGAAATGGTGGGGGAAAGGGAGAGAGGCAAACCATGAGAGACTCTTGAATGCTGACAAAAACTGAGGACTGATGGATGTGGGGGTAGGAGGGATGGGCATGGAGGAGGGCACTTGTGGGGAAGAGCACTGGGTGTTATGTGGAAACTAATTTGACAATAAACTATTTGTAAAAAAATAAATAAATAAAACAGGCATTTAAAAAAAAAAAGAAAGAAAACTTGTGGGACTCCTGGGTGGCTCAGTCGGTTCAACATCTGAATCTCTTTTTTCTTAATTTTTAGTGTTTATTTATTTTTGAGAGAGAGAGCAAGCAGGGGAGGACAGGGAGAGAAGGAAAGAGAATCTGAAGCAGGCTGTCAGCACAGAGCCCGACAAGGGGCTTGAACTCACAAACCACAAGATCATGACCTGAAGTTGGATGCTTAACCAACTGAGCCACCCAGGTATCGCTAGCATCTGACTCTTGAATTTGGCTCAGGTCATGATCTTGCAGTCGTGGAATCAAGCCCCAAGTCCAGGTCCATGCTGAGCATGGGGCCTGCTTGGGATTCTTTCTCTCTCTCTCTCTCTCTGTCTGCTTCTCTCTGTCACTCACTCAAAATAAATAAAAAGAAAAAATAAACTTTAAAAAATAAAGAAAACTTGATGGAAATAATAAAATAAATTGTCGCACTCACAACCGTAGAATCTTTGATAGATTAACATTTGAAAAATTAGTAAGGATATAGGTATTTTAATAATGAGTTTGTATATAACAATATTTGTATACTACATTAATTTCAAATCTCTATCAGACATTTATGGAGGATTTCTTCTTCAGAAGATTCTACATGTGATGTTTTTATAATAGAAAAAAATCATGTAAATTTTAAGAGTAAGTCATTAATTCATATTGGTAACTTCATTTCCAGGTGTGCAGCAATGGTGAATGTGTGAACCTTGAAAAGGCCTACAATTCAACCAATTGCTCTTCTCTGTGTAATGAAAATGCTGTAAGAATTGACTCCTTTTTAAATTAATATCTTGCCATTCATTTATTTACATAGAACTTCATTCCTGTGTATGTATGTGTATGTGAGTGTGTTGATTTTTACATAAAATACACATTTGGGGTCCATTTTTTCATGTATCATCCATAATATTGATCTAAATATCCAAACTAGGTATTACTCATAGATATTGTCAATATTACAAGTACATGTATTACAAGTATATATTTTATCATTGTACCGATAATCCTGAAACCTAGTAACTTATGAGCATATGAAGTGTAAACCTAAAGTTTAAAGTTGGATCTATCATAATATCACTTATAGTTAATTTATAGCAATGTCAACATTAATGTAAAGCTTTTGACAAAATAACAAAAAATTATACATATATTTTATATATATTATATACATAATTACTCAATTAACACTGCATGATACTAGCAGTACCTAGCAGTTTGCATTTTGGGTAACATCTTTTCCTTAGCGAAATTAATCAGTGACACTTATATAAAGTTGTATATGTATCAGGTATTGTTTCAAGTACTTCACATGTATTAAATTTTAAAGGCTTCATAACAGCCTTGAAAGTGAGCACTATTCCTATGCCCAATATTATAGGTGGAGAATAAGTCACATGATATATTAAAGGAAAAGCTGAAATTTATATACAGAAAGAGTGCATATCCTGAATCATTACACAATGGTCTTTGATGAACTAAACATTGTGCCACCTCTTTTTCTCATATTAATATTATCTCATTACTACTAATATGAGCCAGTTGCGTGGCTATGATTTGTCTAACTCTAACAGGGCTGTTTCTTTAATAAGATTGATACTTTCTAGAAAGATAAGTAAAGCCATCTAGTGCATCTGGTTTTGAATTGTTAGAATCATTCTCGTGTACGAAGGTCACCTTAAAAAGCTGTTTCTTCTCATAATTTTGTTTACTTATTTTTTCCAATGTTGATTTAGTTGATTTAGTTGATGCCGTTTAGTTAATTAATCAGTAAAAGTGTGTGCGTGTGCATGTGTGTGTATGTGTGTGTGTGTGTGTGCTGTAGAACCAGCACTAAGCTAAGTGAGGTACAAAAATTCACATATAACCTGATAAAATTATATGATTACCATTCTTCCAGGTGGATGGTCATGAACTTCAGTGCCAGTGTGAGGAAGAACAGGAACATGTGGACTGGGAACAAAACTTAAATGTTACCAGTGAGCATCCTAGAATATAATACCTTGCATACATCAAAAGCCTAGACAATGAAAAAGCTTTTTTCCTTATTTCCCAAGTCTAATATATATATGTTGTGTTTCCATGGGGATTTGTATGGTCTTTTTACTATTTTGCATTTTTAAACACCCACATTTGAATTTACTACAATAGCTTTTTAGAATTAATATATCTTCTTCTAGTTATATTTGGATAGGATTTTCTAAGAAACTGTAACACAACAAGGCCTTTTTATAGTCAATTAATAACTAACTGTCAAAATATTTCCTGCTAATTGTGGTTCTTAAACATAATGGACTCTCAGGTTGAGTGTCCATTGTTAATACGCATGATAATTTGCATGTTTTGGTCTTTTACTTTATATTTTTAAAAACGGAGGAAGAGGGAATTAAAGCCCTTTAAGTAAAGGAGAAGCTGGATTGTAATAGCTCAGCTAATACTTCCTTGTCCTAAGGTTGATGTCCTGGCTAAAGCTTACGTTTTTTAATATTGCAGATATATCCATTCTGGGTGTTGTGCTTGTCCTGGTTATTATTGGTGTAGGCGTTGTTGCATTATTAATCCATTACCAAAAATGTATTAAGTTGAAGCAAATTCAGAGGTATGTATTTTCTATCTGTTGAAGTGGGACCATTGCTGACAATATATAAGCTCTGTTACTATAGACAATATTTCATGGGGGAGATGTCTAAGCCTCTTAGTGAGGACAAAGTAAGAGTAACAGTAAATCAAGCTATTATGTATTTATGTTCTCATCTCCAAACGCTTATCCCAATGGTTCCCAAACTTTGCTACACATTGGAATCATAGAGATTTTTTAAAAGGATGCTAATTTTAGTTTCTCCCTCTGATTAAATTGTTATAGGGTATAATCTGAGGGCTAATCTTTTGGAAATCTCCTAGATGATGAACTATTAACCACAGACTTATCCCATAACCTATGTCAATATTCCGTTTCCTTCTTGACAGTCCGCCTAGAGAGACACTGGGAGTGGAGAATAAAGGATACGTTGGTGATGAGCAGCAGACAAGGACTGAGCCAATCTTCCCTGATATTCATCCCCTCCATGTAAGAAAACGTCATTTGCAACAGTTGACTGATTCAAAAAGTGGTTGCATGTGTGTTTGAAGGAGAACTAGCCCTAAGCTAAGTGACATGGGAGGTACAAACGAACACTTTAACGTGATTCGACACCAATGAAGCCTTCAATCTACATGCGGGGGAGGAAAGGGTGGCAGAAAGGAAAGCGGCAGGAAAAGATAAGCAAATCAAGACACTATGTCAGAGCAGAATATATAAGTTAAATAAAATATCGATTTGTGCACTATTGGAAAAATTTACAAACCAACTATATTTGGGGGCATAAAATAAGTCTTAGTAAATTTAAAAGAGTTGGAGTTATAATATATGTTATCAAAATAAAATGTTTAAAAATCAGTAACAGAAAACTATTGGGAAAATCTCCAAATGAAAACTAGATACTAAATTTTAAAGAACACCTGGGTCAAATAAAAAAATCAATAGGGAAAATAGAAAAAACTTTAAACTAAAGGAAAATGAAATAATACATACCAAAATTGGTGGGAAGTAGTGAAATCAGTAATTAAACGAGTGTATAGCACTAAATACTCATGTTAGAAAAGAAGAAAGGTATCAGATCAGTGACATCAGCTTTCATTTTAGGAAACTGAAAAAAAAAAAAGCAAATAAAACTCCATGCAAGTAGAGGACAGGAAAACAATAAATGTTGGTCACCAATGAAACTGAAAACAAAAATCCTGTAGGAAAGCAATCAAAGCAAAAGCTGTTGTTCAAAAATTAATAAATCTTATAAACTTGCATTCACACTGAACAGAAAAAAGTAAGAGAGTCAGAATGACTATCTGGAATCATAAAGGTGACAACCCAGGAGAGTAATGTCCCTTATTAAATTGACAATATTTTGAATATGGAGCATAATTTGAAAAAGTATTATTTTAATATATATATATATATTGGACAGTGTGATTAAATAGCAAACTTTTTGAAAGTTTCATATCACCAAAGCTTACTCATGAAGAAATAGATTATCTAAATATCTCTGTATTTAACAGAGAAATTGAATTTATAGTACAAAACTTCTGCATATGATAATAACAATGGTGAATTCTATCAAACATATAATAATGAAATAATACCAATTCTACATAAACTGTTCCAAAAAATGAGAGAGAATAAATACTTCCCAACTCTTTTAATAAGGACAGTATTTTTCTGTAATCCACCTGAAGAAAAGCATTACAAAAAGAAAACTGTTTGCCAATATTTCTAATAAATATAAGTGCATAAATATTAAATTTTAGCCAGTCAAATTTCACAATGCATAGAAAAGATAAGATATTGTGACCAAATGAGGGTTATCCTAGGAATGTAAGGAAAATTTAATATTAAAAAAATCAATCAGGCTAATCCACAGCATTATTTGGCAAAAAGTAAAATTATGTGACCATCTCAATAGCTGCAGGAAAGCATTTGGAAAAGATGTAATCTGTGTTCCTGATAAAACTCAGTAAACTAGGAACATGAGGAGCTTTCTGAACCTGATGAAGGTGTCTACCAAAAAAACATATAGCTAATATATTTATGGTTAAAAAACTGAATATCTTTTCTATAATAACAGGAACAAAGCAATGATGTCCACTCCCACCACTTCTATTGAACATTTTACTTGATATTATAGCCATTATAATAAGGCAGAAAAAATTTTAGAAAGAAAAAGGTGAACCTTTTTGATTTGCTGAAGACACAATCATCTATAAAAAAAAAAAAATCCTATACTAGGGGTGCCTGGGTGGCTCAGGTGGTTAAGTGCCTGACTCTTGATTTCAGCCCAGGTCATGATCTCACAGTTGATGAGACAGAGCCCCGTGATAGAGCTTATGATTCTCTCTCTCCCTGTCTCTCTCTGTCCCTCCCCCACTAGTATTCTAAATAAATAAATAAATAAATCCTATAGTAAATAAAAGTGAATTTAGTAAGATTTTAGGCTATGAATTTGTATACAAAAACCTATTGTGTTTCCATATACAAACAAGAATATAGCTGGTTATGGAATTTCAGACATTCGGAAACTGGCTTTAGATTTGGAGGCTAAAAGACCTGCCTTGGGCAATTCTTATTATATACATAAAGAAACCCCCACTTCTCTCTAATGTAAGTTTGTTTTAGAAGTTCTTAGCCTCCTTCATCATAAGAGAATAGCTGAGGGAAGAATATTTTCTCATGTGTTTTGATATTTGTACATTTACTAGGTGTTTTCTAGAGACAGCTAGAAAATTTATTTTGTGGGCTTATAAAATGGCCATACCTGCTAGAATACTGACTGCAGGTTAATAGTATCTCTTTTTTACTAGCAAAGAAATGCAGAGTCCTTGGGGACGCTTCCAGCCAGTTTTTCAAGTCCACACTACATCACACTGGTATGGCCCCTTACCCCCTTTTGTTGATTGTGGCCATTTCAATAATAATTTGGTGTCACTTAACTATTTGCTGGTTCCTTGAAAAAGCCCAATAATATATAACAAAGCTCTGAAATCACCCAGATTTTCAACTATCTATTTTTCAAAGGAACAATTCTCATAGACTTTTTATATTACTGGCTAAAGGGGTATGATTAAGATAGCTTTCAGTCTGCTTGCAGAGAATCCTCCTTTCATGCCAAAGGAACTCAGATTGTGCCACATAGTGGGGAGGGGGCTGAATGAGCATTTTCTCCCATACCCCACTCATCCAGGAGAATCCATTGTGATAAATTGTTTTTACTGGTATTTCAACAGAGGTGTTTTCTCAACTGAAATTCTAGCACTTGAAAAATGTTTGGTAATCTCTTACCAAATACACTGTTGGAGAGATCCACCCAAAGGTTTGCAAGGAAAAACTGGCTTCCGATACGACTTCCCTAACTATCTCCCCATAACCAGAACTATCTCCTTATCCTCTCACACAGCAATTTACAAACCTTCTTAGATTTTTCATGGATCAAGAAGGGACGGTCTGCATGGGGTGTTTTTGTGTGTATGTGTGTCTATATGTGATATCTGGTACAGTTTCTGATGCAACAAAATTTTGTAATTACAGAAATCTGCAAATAAAGATCCAAGAGGAATTGCAGACCCCAATCAAAGTGCCAAAGTGGTAGGTTCCTGTGACAGATGGCAACCCACCCCACCCCCACTACCTATTCATTGAGTGGGGATACCCTATGTCCTTATCAGAAGAATAAGATGCTTGGGATTGCTTTTTCTTGCATGTTAAAATTTCTAACGGATAATTCTGCAGAGTATGTTGCAGTCTGAGAGTTTCCAACCTGACTAGGGAGCAAGCTAGGATCTGACAGTGTCAGAGTCTCAAGATATTAGACACAGCAAAAACAAAACTTCTTTCTCAAACTATTTTTCCCAGAGTGTACTCACTTATGGTTTCTCATGAAGAATTTTAAAGAACATAATAGCACTGGTAATTACACAGAAGGTATCACTCCTAATAGAACAGCTATTCATGTTTGCTTTATCAAAGTTTCACTTACCAAATCAATAAATGACTCTATCAGAGAGATGATTTCACTCTTTAATTGCAATGTCTATGTTAGAAAGTTTATCAAAAAATTTTTATTTCTGTCCAAGGGAGACAAAATGAGCATTGTGTGGCTACATTTCAGAGTTTCTGTTCTCATTCCTTCATTCATCCATTCATTGATTTCTGTTGAGTTTCTACAATGCACTGGGTTAATATGAAGCTTTCCCCCACAAAACATTCTTGTTCTATCTTATTTTTCATTTTAGAGAGAGGTAGAAAGGGAGCGGGGAGGGAGAGAGAGAACCTTAAACTTGTTTCACACTTAGCACAGAGCCCTACGTGAGACTCAGTCCCAATCCTGGGATCATGACCTGAGCCAAATCAAGAGTCAGCCACTCACCTGACTGAGACACCCAGGCACCTGCCCCACAAAAACATTCTTAACAAGAAATCTTGCCCAATACACTTTCTGTGTTGGAATGGGAAGGAAGGACATTTCTAATGGTCCTTCCACTCCTTAATGATGGACTTGTCTCAAACTGAAGAATGGAGAGATACGCTCCTTAGTGCAAGCACACTGTTTGGCCTCCTGTAATGAAAAACAAAATGATTTTCTTTCTTTTGTGATAGGCTTGCTCATTTCATAATGACTGCTTAATTAGCCATGGCTAAGGAGATCTGGAGAAAACGTGAATAAGTACAACAGAATCCAGAAATGCTACTGTAATTAGCAGATAAAAATGAGTAACTGAAATAAAATGTGCTGTAGATGTTAGAGAAGATAACTTCTTTTTACCCATTTGTTTCTATTTAGAGCTTGAAACTGGATATCCAAAATGGCTGTGCATGGCTAGGTTGAGGACTCTGGATGAACAATCTTCACAACCTTCCCTAGATATTTGCTACACAAATTTCTGGTCATTTTTCAAAGACTCTTTATCAAGACAGAAAACGCTGATGAGAAACAACTTCTTTCTATAATATTTACCTGTAGAATTTACAACCTGTAGTGTAAACATATGCTACAAAAAGATTCTTAGCATTTCTCTGATGACCAATATAACACAACACAATACAATACAAAACAATACAATAACAAAACTAATACAATAGACTAATACAAAACAGTCCCATTACTCTAGTATTTTCCTAAAAAATGTCCATCTGGTTACTATAAAAAGACTTTCAACCTTGAAGCTATTAAATTACACCCCTGAGTCTAAGAAGCAAAACCTTGCTTATAAAAGTTTATTTCTTTGGAATCAAATACTTAACCTTAATTGGAATATGGCATGATTACCACTAATTCTGGTTTAAATGGAATTCTCTCCTGCAGAAAATGCCAAGAAATTCAGTGCAGGAAGTCATCTGATTCCACTACATAATTAAAAGGTAGATGACTGTCCAGCTCATGTCTTATCAGTGAAAGAGACAGAAGAACAGTCATATTCGCTACAGAATAATTCTTAAAATTGTGGCAGCAAAGGAGGACATAGATGCTCCTGGTTAAATTCCTAGAATCTAATCTTAAATTCCTAAATTTCTAGAATTCCTTATAAACCAGACAGAGAAGTCAGAGTGTTATAAAAATTTCAGAAAATTAACTCCAGCAGGGAAGAAATACTCACAGTTCCCCACAAAGTGCTTGTGAGATCTTTATAGTACACAGATTTGTGCAATGACTGGGCAATTTCTGTTCCATCTCTACTCCTCCCTGACTCTTGGGTGTGGGGCTGTCCCAGGAGTAATGTCAGCTATTTCTTGTGCCCACATTTCTCAGCATGTTGTCTTGTATTCTTTATTTTCTTTTTGTGAACTGTTAAAGCTATATGCAATTGTTTCTTTTTTTACTAAAATGAAGTTTTCAAGTGCTAAATGAGAATTTTCTGATTCAACAAATAAATGAAGTCTGCAAATCAAGGAAGAGGTTGTTCTTGGTGAGATTCCTCTTGTTTTGCTGACTAGTTGATGTGAGGACAAAGTGAGATCAGCAACGGACAGTAGGAACTCAACACTTCATAACTCAGCTTTCCATAAGGATTTGTTTTTCTGATTAAAACCATCTGTTTAAGAAAGAATATTGACTATTGCATCCTGAAACCAAAAGACTTTATGTTTTATGACTTTAAAAAAGTTTTTAATCTTTATTTATTTTTGAGAGTGAGAGAGACAGTGGGAAAGGGGCAGAGAGAGAGGGAGACACAGAATCCAAAGCAGGCTCCAGGCTCCGAGCTATCAGTACAGAGCCCGACATGGGACTTGATCTCATGAACCGTGAGGTCATGACCTGAGCTGAAGTCGGACGCCTAACTGACTGAGTCACTCGGGTGCCCCAAATGTTTTATCATTCTTTAGGATAGAGAAAAAAGTGAGGATTGCTGGAGGTGAGGTGGGTGGGAGATAACGCTAGATGGGTGGTGGGCATTAAGGAAGGCACTTGTGAGGAACACTGAGTGTTGTATATAAGTGATAAATCACTGAATGCTACTCGTGAAACCAATATTACACTACATACTAACTGACTAAAATTTAAATAAGAACTTGAACATTTTTTTAAAAAAATAAATGTTTTAGGGAAACTTGTGAAAAAAAGAAATTCTGAGTCATATATACTCATTAAAGCAAACAATAGTCTTCTGATGTCCAACATGAAGGGACAGTCTCATACTTGTATTTGCTTGAAGAATACATAGGTTGCTGAACAATATATATTTTGGTGGGATATTATTCTCCCTATAAAAGGATCACCTTCTTGATTCACTATGTTTCTTATTGCTCTCTTATTTCTTCCAAAAGACTCTCCATCATCTCTGCCTTGCATTGCACATTCAGCCAACTACTAATCTCCAGTGATTTTTTTTTTGTTTGCAAATTTCTTCTTTCTCTCCAATTATAAATACGCCTGGTACCACCTGAGTCCTCCAGCTTCATTGCTTCATGTCTAGATAATCACTCAGAATTCCAATCTGCTCTCCCATTCCTCAAATAACCTCAACAACCCTCTGCCAGTTAACCTTCCTTTTTATTTTAGGGAGTATTTTCCATGCTTGTCCCTATTACTTATCCGAGTCCCTAGAGGCTTGACCTACACTTCTTTCAGATGCTCTCACCATGTGCAGTGTTTGTGAGGGATCTTCTTCCAATACCGTCCACAGATTAGGAAGCATCTTCATAGCTTCTCACTACCAGTGGTTCGCTTGGAGGCCCAGTGCTGTCCCTGGTTACAGAGCCAGAAACGATTTATAGCCCTAGTATTTCTGGCTCTTATCACCTGTGACAGTTTGAGACTTTCCCTTTAAACCAACAATTGCCTACAGAACTCCTGCTGTGAATGGACAGAGCTGCTGGACTTACAGGCTAACCAACTCTGTCTTCTTCCTCAGCCTGCTTTCCCACCCCATACACAGATAGAGAACCTTCCTGATGCTGGAACTTGCCTAAATTAAGACTGAGCTCATTACAGCTCTGGGATGTTGTGTTTTTGGGGTACTGGGTTACTCTCTGCAGCTGGGTCACCGTACCCTCTCCGCTAGACAGAAGGTGGATTTATCCAGAATTTAATGAAGCTTGAGCTTCAGGGTCTATCACATGTATTGCTCCTTCCAAGACGCTTTATCTAATTTTGTATTTACATTTTTTAATGATAGTGGGCTGGTTTGGGTTGGGAAGTAAGAACTCAAATTCTATATCAGCAATAGTGCCTATACCTAAGGAGCAAATAGAACAAAGATGCCCCTGCGTTAGGCTGACATACCTAACATGCCCCTGTGTTAGGTGGTCCCAGAGAGGGTAAGAAGACAGCAGCTAGAAATGGGATGGAGGAACCTGGGAATGAGAACAGCATGGCAGGTGCGAGGAGCTGTCCACAAACCCATGGCCGACGGGGGGAAGGCTTGTGTGGGGGTGAGTTCCCTGATGGCACCACAGAGAGGAAAATCCAAGAGAGGAGTGAAAATGGATTGAACTTTGACTATGCTTCCCAATCCTGGTCGAGGGCCAAGGCTTCACCAGCTTACAGACTTTGAGCAAAACCTCTGCCCAAGTCATTGACCACTGAGTGATACAGACACCCATAGAAAACAATATAAAATAGAAAAATAAGAATTAAAACCTAAGCATACATATCAGCAGCTGTACATCACAGAGGACAGAGGGTGGGTGATCCATTCTGCAGTTTAAATTTGGGCAAGTGCATTAAAAAAAAACACTCAGAAAAGCACACCAGAATTCATGTTTGTTGCAATATATTATTTAAATACTATGGTGCAAAGGAATCTCAAGTATACGTTCATACCAGTTCTGCCAGAAATGCAGTGATAGAGATTCCAAACCAAACAAAACCAAATCAGCCTTCCCAATACAGCATCCACTATTCTAAATGCCAACGAGCTCCACACAACCACGTTGCCATTCTCATAAAGCATCTGTGCTGCCAAATGGTTAGGGAATTTAAAAACATGCCTGAGGGGGCGAAAGTGGGGGGAAGTGGGTGATGGGTATTGAGGAGGGCACTAGTTGGGATGAGCACTGTGTGTTGTATGGAAGTCAATTTGACAACAAATTATTAAAAATAAATAAATACATAATAAAATAAAATAAAAACACGCTTGGGGTTTGCTAAAATCGGGAAGTCATATCCTAAAAGAACAGTAATGACTTCCTGATCAAGGACCCGTGGCAGTCAGCACGGCACAACACGTCGTTGAAGTTTCTACAATGACCACTAGGTGGCAACCTAACAAACTAAATCCATGATACCGAACCCTGCTCAAGGATTTCACACAACACTAGGCCTGCAAAATCCTGACTTGAAATAAACTTACTAAGAAGTTTGTTTAAACTCCGTTCCTGGTTATTAAGGATGTAACTCTGGGGGGATTTTGCCATACACCCCTTTTTTCTCTGCCAGAGTTGTGGGTTGAGGTAGAAAAATAGAGACGGAGCCCCTGTGCAAAGGGGAGTTGAATGGACAGCCTGAAAACTTTGAATTAAAAAAAATGTTTTTAACCTTTACTATTTATTTTTGAGAGAAAGGGAGACAGAGTGCGAGCGTGGGAGGAGCAGAGAGAGAGGAAGACACAGAATCTGAAGCTGTGAGCTTCTTCACGCTGAGAGTTGTGAGCACAGAGCCCAAAGGGGTGGGGGACAGGGGGCCGGGGAGGGCTCAAACTCACCAACCAGGAGATTATGACCTGAGCTGAAGTCTACGCTTAACGGACTGAGCCACCCAGGCGACCCAAGCTTGCAAACTATGCATGAGGATTTTAAATTCTGAAGATAAATCCTATTTGCTCTCAGTCTTGAAATCCAGCCATCTTGAAGTTGGCATGTCAATAGCCCCCAAATAACCAAATCTCCTGAAAACTACTTGGGCGGGCAGGCACATGTCTACTTTTGCTTTTTAATGTGATACGATCTGTTTATTTATTTTAGTTTTTTGAAGGCCAGCAAATTACCCAATGCTACCGTGGAAGCCTGAAGAGCTCTCCCATTCCCCCAGGATCTGTGATGGATAGTAAATACCAGGAAGAGGGGCAGCCTGTGTGACTTCTATGACTTTGGGGAGACATTTGTGACAATTGATGGCCTCCTACTAACCACCACCAAGGAGTGAGAAATATCGATTAGACTCCTGAGCTTATTGGAAGCTTCCTGATCACTTTCTAACGGAAGCTCAGGCTTTTAGGAAAGTCAAGAACCATTATGTAAGGGAAGTGGCTGTCTCCTAGCCTTGACAGAATCCATTAATATCTTTCTCCAGAAAAAGCTGTAATCGTGAACCCTGTATAATGGATATTGATTGCTAAGAAAAGAAGATACACATAACCTTAAACCTCAGGGGTCTCCAGGAACAAAAGATATGTAAAAGGGGGCCTTCATAGGATCATAGAAGTGCTAGCTGGGAAACAGCTGTACAGAGCTGCTTTAGAGCTTAGGTAAGTCAATTCAAAAGCCAACAGCTACTGGTTCAAGAGTCAGTGATTTGCAGCAAGGAGAGCAAATAGAGCATTGACTAAGTATGTACTATTTGTCAGGCATTTTTCTAAGCACTTCATAGGTATTATTTCATTTGACTTAAAATAACTCTATGAGTTAACTACTATTATTATCATCATCTTACACTTTGGGAAAATCAAGGTCAAAGTAAAATAGTTTGCCAAAAGAGAGAGAGTTGATGAAAGAGCATAGCCAGCGTATGAACCCAGGAATTCTACCTCTAGAGTTTGCTTCTAATCCCTACCATGCTATTTGGTGTAAATGTAATTTTGACAGGGAAAAAGCACAGGTCCTTCCAACAGGCACAGTTGTGCAAGGGAAATTAATATATCTCACTTCCATTCACATTTCCCATCCACCAGCTTCCCAGTCTTTGCAGCCACAGCCCTGGTGATGCATAGATTTACGCAGCAAGGCAAGCCCCGTGGTGGCCACTTCCCAATTTAGCCGGACCCTGGCTGCACTGTCATTGTCTGTGGTAGAACTGCATTTAGGGGCGCCCCTGAGACTTTAACACCTTTAATTCTTCTCCCAGCCACTCCCAAGGGGGTGCTTGTGATCTTGGAATCTTTTCTGTGTTTTACTACTTCTGGTTCTGGAAGATCTTTCTCCGTAGAAAAGGGCTCTGCCTGGGTAATGCTTTAGTTCGTTTTAGCATGCCTGGGAAAGATGTCTGTTGCTGCCTTCACTGTTCGTGTGCAAGGAAAGAAAACTAACAGAATTATTGACACTTGGCAGCAGCTGGCGGACCGGGGGATGGCAAGAGTCAAAAAAGAGGCAAGCCCCTATTACGAAGGCTTCTTCTTTGTTTTAATCAAATGAAGAATGCACCCGATAAGTGGTAACCCTTAACATGGGGAGAAAGAGAGAGTATCTGTGCTGCACCTTTCAGACTCCATGCACCTGCTAGACCTCTCCGTATTTCTCAGTTGATGCCTACTGCAAAGCTCTGTAAGAGTATTCTTTTACAGACAAGGAAGGTAAGGATAAGAGGTGTCCAGATATAGAACTGTCAATGGTGAAACAGAAATCTGAACATAATCCTCAGACCAAAGCCACGATCCGAACCCACTCCAGTTTCTAAACTGACCTATTATACACCAATGTGACAGTGACATCACAGGCGGCCACTGAATGAATGACCCAGGAGCTTATTTCTGGGAAAGGCAACTTTGATCTAGAAAGGGGCTGGCCAACAAAATGCAGTGGGTGGGCCTAGGTTTTTGTCATAAAGAACACGTTGTCAGTTTCATTTTCCTATCTTCTCCAGGCTTTCAAAGTGATGATTAGAGGGAAGAAAATGTCCAAAGGTCTACCATCATTCCAACAGGATTCAAAAGAGGATTCACCAGATAGAAAAATACAAAAGCTTTTAGATAAATCCTCCGGCGCTTCAAGTCATTCTCATCCCATATTTAAACTAGTCCTTTTCTCTCACATTATCAACATCAGCCTCTGGACATAAAAGTCGATCGATGTTCATTACCCAGAGATGGCAAAATTTTAAAAACAAAAACAAAAGCCCCCAGAAACCTAAAGATCTGACTCAAGGGTGCGCCTCTTCAGGTCTACCAGGGAAAGTAGCCAGATAATAACTTGATGTTCTTAGAAATGTGTTTGATGCTCTCTCTGAAGAAGGACGTAGTTTAAAATATCATTATCTACTGCAGTCTTTAGGCTGGCAGAGGGAAGGAAGAAATGATCTCCCAAGTAGCACACTGAACAATTTTTTTTTTATTTTTTACAAATAGTTTATTGTCAAATTAGTTTCCACATAACACCCAGTGCTCATCCCCACAAGTGCCCTCCTCCATGCCCAACCCTCCTCCCCCCCACATCCACCAGTCCTCAGTTTTTGTCAGCATTCAAGAGTCTCTCATGGTTTGCCTCTCCCCCTTTCCCCCACCATTTCCGCCCTTCTTCTCCCCCTTGGTCCTCTGTTAAGCTCCTCCTAATCCTCCTATACGTGCACACATATGATATTTGTCTTTCTCTGCCTGACTTATTTCGCTCAGCATAACACCCTCAAGGTCCATCCATGTTGCTACACATGGCCAGATTTCATTGTTTCTCATTGCCATGTAGTATTCCATGGTATAGATAAACCACATCTTCTTGATCCATTCATCTGTTGATGGACACTTAGGCTCTTTCCAGGTTTTAGCTATTGTGGAGAGTGCTGCTATGAACATTGGGGTACATGTGCTCCTATGCATCAACATTTCTGTATCCCTTGGGTAAATTCCTAGCAGTGCTATTGCTGGGTCATAGGGGAGTTCTATTGTTAGTTTCCTGAGGAACCTCCACACTGTTTTCCAGAGGGGCTGTACCAGTTTACATTCCCACCAACAGTGTAGGAGGGTGCCCGTTTCTCCACATCCTCGCCAGCATCTAGAGTTCTCTGATTTGCTCATTTTAGCCACTCTGACTGGCGTGAGGTGGTATCTCAGTGTGGTTTTGATTTGTATTTCCCTGATGAGAAGCGATGCTGAGCATCGTTTCATGGCACACTGAACAAATTTGATACCTCAATATTGAGGCACTGCCAACCAATCCAGAAGAGAAATAAATCAATTCATTCCATCTTGTTCCTGCTGCTTGGCACCTTAACAGGTTTCAATGCTGAAAATAGCACCAGCTGAACACTGTGGCACTCAATATCCCACCTTCAGAAATGAGTAATCAGACACAAGCCCACTCCAGCACCACTGCTCCCTCAGTTCCCCTGAGTTTTCTAGTGAGAGAACACTCTGAAAGAAGCAGGATAAAATAGCAGATGACACAACATCATTTCCAGCCAAAGCTGTAATCTTCTTCAAGAGGACCCTTCAGTGACCCTGTAAAAGCCAACAAACAAACACTAAAAACAGAGGACAATGGTACTTTTAGATTTCAAAGGGGGGAAATGGCATAACAATGATAAAATGAATAACAAATATGGATTGATACAATTTAGGCTCCGTTTGTTTAATTATTCATCTACTCCATCGTTCAATATGTGCTCACTGCACATTTGCTGTATTCGAAACATCATTCTAAGTACACGAACATAGATGATGGAGATGGCTCTGTCCAAGGGAACACAAGCCTCACGGGAAAGCACACAGGCTTCTAAGTGGATGATCCCAAAATAACGTGATGAAGGGGACAGATGAAGATGGTACATGTGATGATAGGAGAAGAAAGAGGAGGAGAGACAAAGAATAGTATTTGGTACTATTTGAAGAATCTTTCCCAAAGGCATATTTTTTATCAAGAACTTAACAAATGTACAAAGTATGGCCAAGCAGAGAATGAGCGTTCCAAGGAGACTCAGCAAGTCTATGCACACCAGAGTTTGACGGGTTCATTCGTGGTGAGGAGTTAGTGTAGCTGAATTATAATGTGTGCAGTAATGTGTGCTTTGAGGGCAAGTTAAAGGTAGGCTGTATAGGATATGCTCTGCCGAGTTAATCTTAAAGGTAGTGGGAATTATTTAAGGGATTTATTTTTTTAACATTTTTATTTATTTTTGAGAGACAGAGCATGAGTGGGGAAGGGGCAGAGAACAAGGGAGACACAAAATCCAAAGCAGGCTCCAGGCTCTGAGCTGTCAGCACAGAGCTCTACACAGGGCTTGAACTCACAAACTGTGAAATCATGGCCTGAGCTGAAGTGAGATGCTTAACCGACCGAGCCACACAGGCACCCCTATGTAAGGGATTTAAGTGAGAGTGACATGATCACATTTGTACTTGAGGGGGAAAAAGACAGTCATAATTATGAAAGGTGGATTCGGGAGAAGCTAGGTGTCCAGATTAGAAGACCCCAAACTCCACAGACACCTGAGATGGTAGAAAACAGAGCAAAAAGGAAGGCTTCACATAGCTTCTTTCTTACTGATGAGGGACCTGGGATGAGGTAGATGGAAAAGAGTTGATACTAGCTTGTTGATTTCTGTTTCATGTAGATGAAGCTCCGTCTGTTCCTTTGCCAGGAAAGAATATAAGGAGTAGAACCAAGTTACCGTGGAGGTGGTACTGGGTTAAATGTGAGACATTTTAACTTCCTCTTATGTAAATACGTAGAGTGGATTCATACGACAATAAGAGCAAAGGGGAATAATTACTCAGAAAAGTTTTCCTTTAAAAAAAGTGATTTAAAAAATTAAAAGAAAGTGATTTACTCAACTATTGTGCTAGAAGCTACTGCCTACAGCAGCACCCAGAACCAGGAGCACTTGGTAGAATATAAAATGTGCTCATCAAATACTGACTGATTTAGGTTTAAAAGAAATGCATTACATTTTTTAGGCAATGAAAAGGAAGTACAGTGAAGTTAGGTAACTAGTAGAAAATAATACAGATCGTGGTAATTCTGAGAGTCAGACTCCTGATTCTGCTAGCTGCTCATGCAACACCTGTTCCCCACCTATCCTCAGATGCATCGGTGGATCTGAGGTGCTCTCCCCCAAAGTCCACAGATTCTGGAACTCTCCCTGCTAAGCTCAGGACACAACTTATTTCCTCTGAGCCCCAATAAAATTTCTTCAAGGGACGAAAGCAAAGGACAAATAGTATTCTCTTTGAAGAACACTTTTTATTTTTAATATTTTCAACATTTATGTATTTATTTGGGGAGAGAGCACAAGTAAGGAAGGGGTAGAGAGAGAGGGAGAGAGAATCCCAAGCAGGCCCTGCACCACCATTTCAGAGCCCAGGGCAGGGCTTGAACTCATGAACCATGAGATCATGACCTGAGCTGAAACCAGGAGTCAGACACTTACCTGACTGAGCCACCCAGGTGTCCAAACTCTGAAGGACACTTTAAACCAATTCTATCCAACAAAATTGTCCTTGTCTCTCTGATTTGAAACAGTGTAAACATCTAAAACCTTTTGTATATTCTATGTCTTCAATCAAATGTTAATCATTACATTTTAATGTTTATTTATTTTTGAGAGAGAGATACAGAGTATGAGCAAGGGAGGGACAGAGAAAGAAGGAGACATCAAATCTGAAGCAGGCTCCAGGCTCTGAGCTGTCAGCACAGAGCCCGACGTGGGGCTCGATCCCACAAACCGTGAGATCATGACCTGAGCCGAAGTCAGACGCTTATCAGACTGAGCTACCCAAGCGCCCCATGAAGATTTGGAAAATTCTGAGCCTAGCTATATTGCAAACTAAGAAAGTATAATCTGGAGAGAATGTCAGGAGTATGATTACACAATAATTTGCTAAAAGATTACTGATGTATGATTTATGGATGCAATCAGCCATCTCAGCAGCAGCCAGGGGTGGGCATTGGGGGTATGCCTTTAGAAACACTTCAGGGTTGGGACAAAATGAAACAAGACTGTTGGACTTCTGAGATTCTATAGGAAGGGCTACTAGAGCTATCCTAATATATCATGCTATCCTTCAGGAAAAGGCAAGAATGGCCCTCAAGGTGGTTCAGACACCGGCAGGAATGGCGATTCTACCAAGAACCAGAAGTCCAAGGCCTGAGGGGTCGGGATCACTATTCTCAGTCAACAGAACAGAGCCACTACTTTTGGACTGGTGGGTCTAAAAAAGCAGGGCCACTAACTAAGTGGGAGCAGAAGATAGAGCATGGAGCCAAAAAAAGATTCTTCCTGCACCTTAAAATCTCAGGGAATTTTCTCTGCTAAGTTTCAGATGTGCTTGGAACCAATCAACCTTTTCTTCTTTCTGCTTTCTCCCTTTTAGAATTGGAATGTCTATCCTATGCCTGTCCTACCATTGTATTTGGGAAGCAGTTAACTTTTCTAGTTGCACAGATTCATAGTTGGAGAGGGATTTTTGTCCCAGAATGAATCATACCTTGAGTCTCACCAACACCAGCTTTAGATGATATTTAGAATAAAATTTGAATTTAGAGTATATGCTGGAATGAGTTAAGGTATTTGAGGCTGTTGGGATAGAGTGAATGTATTCTGTATGAAAGAAGAACATGAGGGGCATCTGGGTGGTTCTGTCAGTTAAGCATCCAACTCCGGATCTCAGCTCCAGTCTTGATCTCAGGTCATGAGTTCAAGCCCTGCATTGGGCTCCACACTGGGCATGAAGCCTATTGAAGATGAAGATGAAGAAGAAGAAGGAGGAGGAGGAGGAGGAGGAGGAGGAGGAGAAAAGAAAGAAGAACATGAATTTTAGGAGGGGAGAAGGTGGAGTGTTATAGGGTGAATCCCCCTAAAATTCATACATTGAATTCCTAACCGACAATACCATGGAATTTGACTGTATTTGGAGATAGGGCTTCTACAGTAGCAGTTAAGTCATTAGGTTGGGTTCTAATCCGCCACAACGGGAAAAGAGATTAGGACACAGTACGGAGAGAAGACCAAGTGAAGAGATCAGAAGAAGGCTGTCATCTATATGACAAAGAGAGAGCCCTCAGAGGAAACTAATCCTGAAGACACCTTAATCTTGGACTTCCAGTCTCCAGACCTGTGGGAAAGTATATTTCTGGCTTTGAAGCCATTCAGTTTGTGGCATTTAGCCCAACAACCTAATACAACTTGCTTCTTTCTGCAACCTTAGGCAGCTTCCTGTCCCATATATGTGCTGACCTGTTAAATACCCTGGGGAAATTTGAGATCAGCAGGGTCCCATTTCTGTGCAGCTCTCTCCTTTCTGGTACTTTCTTCTACTTGGTGGCCTGCTCTAATTCCATTTCCTCCACTCTGCCCTGCTCTCCTTCCTTAGCCTGGAAACTCTCAAGGCAGGGAGATTGGAAACCATGTAGTTTGTTTCCAGTTTCTCACCCGTCCTTCATTGTTTGACATCTTATATCTTGAAAACTGTTGCTTCATTCACCTTCTGCTTTATGTTTTAGTGAATGTTCCAGGTGTGAGGGTGAATCTGGCCCTTACTACTCCCATTAATCCCTGGTTGGATATGAAAGAAGACTGAAGTAAAATTGAAGCTTTGCTTTCTGGCAATATGGTGAACTTGAAAGGTAAAGAAATATACCTGCTACAGAATCCCAAAAGGTTTTGGAAACCTATGTTTTCCTGATTCATTGCTGCATTGATAAGAAAGCAAAGGAAAATTTCAGAGCCCACAAACACTGACAAATGTGAATTCAGATATGTAAGCTAAATAAAAGCCACTTTAATGACAAACTCAATTTTTATCTGACATCAGGGTCCAATGAACAGGATATAACATTTTATAAAATTACGAAGCAGAATTGGAATTAAGTCATTGAGAACAAGAAACCAAAGGAAAAAAATATCCAGAAGATTAAAATTTCCAAATATAATCGATGTTGGAGTTAACAGATTGAAAATAGAAAACAGGTACATATATTTAAAGAGTTAAGGTAGGGAGACAAGATGGTGGAGAAGTAAGGAGCTCCGTACTTGCACTCATGCCCATACATCACACAGAAAAGATCTGAAGCCATTGGAAACCATACAAAACCTGAGAGACTGGGAGAAAAAAGGACGCAGAATCCACTGAGAAAGCCTTCTAACGTGAGTGTGAACAGGGGAAGGTAAAATCAGGCCGGGATCGGAGCCTCCAGGGTGGGAGGCGATCCCCCTCTACCCTCTATGGGGAGTGAGAGGGGAAAAGGAGAGAGTCCGAGACAGAAAAATCTCCGCTCGGTGCATAGAAAGACCGTACTTGCCAAATATCTGCACACCAGGTCCCCTCGCGACAACAGGTCCTGGGGGAGGCTGAGCACACAAACTGCTTCTTTGTGCCGCTCCTGGAGGTTGGGTTTTAAAGCGGAGCGGGTGCGCCTGCCGCCATTGTAGCTCCAGGGCGGCTGGGACCCCTGAAAGAGACGCGCAGACACCGGGCGTCTGCGCTCCTGGCTGGCTGGAACTCGAGAGGGAAGGCAAAAAGCTAAAAGCTGGAAATTTGCCTGTGAGTTCGTGTTTCGGGTGACGAGCCATAGAGAGACCCGGTTTTCCTCACTCCAGCGGCGGTGCGCCTGCCGCCATTGTAGCTCCAGGGCGGCTGGGACCCCTGAAGGAGACGCGCAGACACCAGGCGTCCGCGCTCCTGGCTGGCTGGAACTCGAGAGGGAAGGCAAAAAGCTAAAAACTGGGAAATTTGCCTGTGAGTTCGTGTTTCGGGTGACGAGCCATAGAGAGACCTGGTTTTCCTCACTCCAGCAGCGGCGTGCCTGCCGCCATTGTAGCTCCAGGACGGCTGGGACCCCTGAAGGAGACGCGCAGACACCAGGCGTCCGCGCTCCTGGCTGCCTGGAACTCGAGAGGGAAGGCAAAGAGCTAAAAACTGGGAAATTTGCCTGTGAGTTCGTGTTTCGGGTGACGAGCCATAGAGAGACCCGGTTTTCCTCACTCCAGCGGGCTCAGGCTACGCGGACCCGGCAGGCAAGCCCCGCGCATGCGCGCCAGCCCGACCCAGAGAAGGAAGCAGCGATCCTGACTCCGCCCCCAGAGCTCAGCAGGGAGCCTGGAATAGCCCGAGGGGGTTGTCTGGGAAGCTGTGTCTAAGGCAACTTCAGCGGGGCGCGGACTGGGATTTGGAGATTGGAACTGGCCTGGGTTGAAGAGTGCAACCAACTTCGGCTGCGTCCCCGGAACGGGGAGTTGACACGCCAAAAAAAAAAAAAGCGAGCTGCAGCGCGGGGTTCAAGAAGGGACTGGAGCACCGTCACTCTCCTCCCCACAATCGCCAAGGCAGAACCCCCGCCTGAGGCATCGGATCACGCCACGCCCATCCCTGCCTGAGAGGTGCCCTCCTCCCTTTTTTTTTTCTTTTTCCCTTTTTTTTTCTTCTTTCTTTTTTTTTTCCCCTTTCTTTTCTCTTTTTTTCTTCTTCTTTCTCTTTTCTCGCTTTTTCCCCAAAACACTGACCTGATTAACTCTGGTCGCCAGCTTGCTTAAACAATCACAAGTCCATTCTGTAAATGTAAATTCTACACCTACCGACTTTTTCAGCTATTTCTCTCAGGAGTAATTAGACTATATAGTTTCTCTGGATAATTCCAGCATCCTTCTCTCACCTATCCAACCATATTCTACCCTTTACCTCTTTGAAAAAAGTTTCTTATCCCTTCTGCCTGTTCATTCTATTTCCAAATCTGCCTTGTCTCGCCCTGCCTTCTCTCTTTTTCTCTATGCTCTTCAACCAGCACTGCATACACACGGCTATTTAACTGTAGCTGGGAAATCCAGGTATATGCTTTAAACCGTTCTTTGTCCATCGGTTTTCTTCTTTTTTCCTTTTCTTTTCCCCTTTTTGACCCTTTTATGTATTTTATGCTCCCTATTCGCCCTCCCTCCTCCATCTTTTCTATTAACTTTTTCATTTTCCCTCTCACTTTGCATGTTAGTTGAATCAGCCTGTGCGTTTGTGTGCTCCTGCTCCCTGTGTGTTTGTCTGTCTGTTTTCTTTTCCAGGGCTACCTCAAGAAACAAGCTAGAGTACACAAGGTGAAGAGTCCCAAATATCACTATGAATAGGAAAATAAAATAACTAAGGTCCCAACAAGAGAGACCGAGGGATACCATTCAAAAAACAATCTCTGAAAGGATAGGCCCTGGAAAGTCAAAGAGTCTTCTTGGATATAGCAGTGCTCATAGAAACAGAGAGCATAACAGGTCTTTAAAACCAACAAGAGCCGGAAAGCTAACTAAAATGACGAAACAAAAGAGCTCTCCTCCAAAGAAACTCCAAGAAGAAATGACAGCTAATGAACTGCTCAAAACAGATATCAGCAGCATAAGTGAACAAGATTTTAGAATAATAATGGTGAAATTAATAGCAGGGCTTGAAAAAAACATAGGGGACATCAAAGAAACTATGGCTACAGACAGAATGGAAAATAAAAATAGGCATGAAGAATTAAAAAATGCGATAAATGAGATCCATAATAAATTAGAGGCCTCCAATGCACAGCTTGAAGAGGCAGAAAGGAGAATAAGTGATTTAGAAGACACCATTCTAGAAAAACAAGAAGCTGACAAAAAAGAGACAAACTGATCCAGGAACAGGAAAGAAGAATTCGAGAGCTCAGCGACACAGTCAAACGCAACAATATCCGTATCATAGGAATCCCAGAAGAGGAAGAGAGAGGGAAAGGTGCTGAAGGAGTCCTGGAACAAATTATAGCAGAGAACTTCCCCGACCTGGGGAAGGAAGTCAATGTGGAAATACAAGAGGCTCAGAGGACTCCTCTCAGACGTAACTTGAATCGATCTTCTGCACGACATATCATCGTAAAAATGGCAAAATACAAGGACAAAGAGAGAATTTTGAAAGCAGCTAGGGAGACAAGGGCCCTCACATACAAAGGGAAACCCATCAGAGTGGTGACAGACCTATCTACTGAAACGTGGCAGGCCAGAAAGGAATGGCAAGAGATCTTCAATGTGATGAACAGTAAAAATATGCAGCCAAGAATCCTCTATCCAGCAAGCCTGTCATTCAAAATAGAAGGAGAAATAAAAACCTTTCCAAACAAACAGAAATTGAAAGAATTTGTCACCACGAAGCCAGCCCTACAAGAAATCCTGAGGGGGATGCTCTGAAGGAAAGGTTGCAAGGAACAAAGATTCCAGAGACACCACCACAAACATGAACCCTACAAAAGATACAAAGACTCTAAACCCACATATTTCAATAATAACACTGAATGTCAATGGGCTGAATGCTCCAATCAAAAGACATAGGGTAGCAGAATGGATTAAAAAACAAAATCCATCTATATGCTGTCTACAAGAAACTCATTTTAGATGGGAAGATACCTTCAGATTAAAAGTAAGGGGATGGAGAAATAGATATCATGCTACAGGAAATCAAAAGAAAGCCGGAGTAGCGATACTTATATCAGACAAACTGGACTTTAAGTTAAAGACAATCACAAGAGATGAAGAAGGGCACTACATAATAATTACAGGGTCCATCCATCAGGAAGAACTAACAATCATAAATGTCTACGCACCGAATAGGGAGCACCTAAATATCTAAAACAATTAATCACAAACAGAAACAAGCTTATAGATAAGAATGTGCTAATAGCAGGGGACTTTAATACTCCGCTTATAGCAATGGATAGGTCAACCAGACAGAAAATCAGTAAAGAAATAATGGACTTGAAAGATACATTGGACCAGATGGACCTGACGGATATATTTAGAACTTTACATCCTGAGGCCAGGGAATTTACTTTCTTCTCAAGTGCGCATGGCACATTCTCCAAGATAGATCACATACTGGGACATAAAGCAGCCCTCAATAACTATAAAAGAATAGAGATCATACCATACACACTGTCAGATCACAATGCTTTGAAACTTGAAATCAATTACAGGATGAAGTCTGGAAAACTTCCAAAAGCATGGAGGTTAAAGAACACCCTTCTAAAGAATGAATGGGCCAATCAGGCAATTAGAGATGAAATTAAAAAATATATGGAAACAAATGAAAATGAAAACACAAGAATTCAAAATCTATGGGATGCGGCAAAGGCAGTCCTAAGAGGAAAGTACATTGCTCTCCAGGCCTATTTCAAGAGATTAGAAAAAGCGCAAGTGCAAAATCTAACAGCTCACCTAAAGGAACTAGAGGCAGAGCAACAAGAACGCCCTAAATCCAGTAGAAGAAGAGAAATAGTAAAAATTAGAGCAGAAATAAACAACATAGAGACCAAAGAAACAATTGAACAGATCAATGAAACCAAGAGTTGGTTTTTTGAAAAGGTAAACAAAATTGACAAACCTCTAGCCAGACTTATCCAAGAGAAAAGAGAGAGCACCCAAATAGACAAAATTATGAATGAAAATGGACTTATTACAACCAACCCCTCAGAAATACAAGCAATTATCAGGGAATACTATGAAAAATTATATGCCAACAAATTGGACAACTTAGAAGAAATGGACAAATTCCTAAACACACACTCACTACCAAAATTCACACGGGAAGAAATAGAAAACCTGAACAGACCCATAACGAGTGAAGAAATTGAATCAGTGATCAAAAATCTCCCAACAAATAAGAGCCCTGGACCTGATGGCTTCCCTGGGGAATTCTACCAGACATTTAAAACAGAATTAATCCCAATTCTTCTCAAGCTATTCCAAAAAATAGAAAGCGAAGGAAAACTCCTGGACTCATTTTATGAAGCCAGCATCACACTGATTCCCAAGCCAGACAGAGATCCAGCAAAAAAAGAGAACTACAGGCCAATATCCTTGATGAATACGGATGCAAAAATTCTCAACAAGATCCTTGCAAATCGAATCCAGCAGCATATAAAAAGAATCATCCACCAAGATCAAGTGGGATTCATTCCTGAGTTACAGGGCTGGTTCAACATTCGCAAATCAATCAATGTGATACATCATATCAATAAAAGAAAAGATAAAAACCATATGATCCTGTCAATAGATGAAGAAAAAGCATTTGACAAAATACAGCATCCCTTCTTAATAAAGACTCTCGAGAAAGTTGGGATAGAAGGAACCTACTTAAACATCATCAAAGCCATCTATGAGAAGCCTTCAGCTAACATCATCCTCAACGGGGAAAAACTCAGAGCTTTCCCCCTGAGATCAGGAACACGACAGGGATGCCCACTCTCACCACTGCTGTTTAACATAGTGCTGGAAGTCCTAACATCAGCCATCAGACAACGAAAGAAAATCAAAGGCATCAGAATTGGCAAAGAGGAAGTCAAACTTTCACTCTTCGCAGATGACATGATACTCTACATAGAAAACCCGACAGACTCCACCAGAAGCCTACTAGAACTGATCCAAGAATTCAGCCAAGTTGCAGGGTACAAAATCAACGTACAGAAATCGGTTGCATTTTTATACACCAACAATGAAGCAACAGAAAGAGAAATCAAGAAACTGATCCCATTCACAATGGCACAAAAAACCATAAAATACCTCCGAATAAACCTAACCAAGGATACAAGAGATCTGTATGATGAAAACTATAGAAAACTTATGAAGGAAACTGAAGAAGACACAAAGAAATGGAAAAACATTCCATGCTCATGGATAGGAAGAATAAATATAGTTAAGATGTCATTACTACCTAAGGCATTCTACACATTCAATGCAATTCCCATCAAAATTACACCAGCACCCTTCTCAAAACTAGAACAAACTATCCAAAAATTTGTATGGAACCACAAAAGACCCCGAATAGCCAAAGTAATCCTGGAAAATAAAACCAAAACGGGAGGGATCACCATCCCAGACTTTAGCCTCTACTACAAAGCTGTCATCATCAAGACAGTATGGTATTGGCACAAAAACAGACACATAGACCAATGGAACAGAATTGAGAACTCAGAAGTGGACCCAAAACTATACAGCCAACTCATCTTTGACAAAGCAGGAAAGAACATCCAATGGAAAAAAGACAACCTTTTTAACAGATGGTGTTGGGAGAACTGACAGCAACATGCAGAAGAATGAAACTAGATCATTTTCTCACACCATGCCCAAAAATAAACTCAAAATGGATAAAGGACCTGAACGTGAGACAGGAAACTATCAACACCCTAGAGGAGAAAGCAGGAAACAACCTCCTTGACCTCCACCGCAGCAACTTCTTACTTGACACATCCCCAAAAGCAAGGGAATTAAGAGCAAAATAAACTGTTGGGACCTCCTCAAGATTAAAAGCTTCTGCACAGCCAAGGAAACAACCCAGAAAATTAATAGGCAACCAACGGAATGGGAAAAGATAGTTGCAAATGACAAATCAGATAAAGGGTTGATATCCAGAATCTACAAGGAACTCACCAAACTACACGCCCGAAAAACAAACAACCCAGTGAAGAAATGGGCAGAAGATATGAACAGACACTTTTCCAAAGAGGACATCCAGATGGCCAACAGACACAGTAAACGATGCTCAGCATCGCTTCTCATCAGGGAAATACAAATCAAAACCACACTGAGATACCACCTCACGCCAGTCAGAGTGGCTAAAATGAGCAAATCAGAGAACTCTAGATGCTGGCGTGGATGTGGAGAAACGGGCACCCTCCTACACTGTTGGTGGGAATGTAAACTGGTACAGCCCCTCTGGAAAACAGTGTGGAGGTTCCTAAGGAAACTAACAATAGAACTCCCCTATGACCCAGCAATAGCACTGCTAGGAATTTACCCCAGGGATACAGAAATGTTGATGCATAGGAGCACATGTACCCCAATGTTCATAGCAGCCCTCTCCACAATAGCTAAAACCTGGAAAGAGCCTAAGTGTCCATCAACAGATGAATGGATCAAGAAGATGTGGTTTATCTATACCATGGAATACTACATGGCAATGAGAAACAGTGAAATCTGGCCACATGTAGCAACATGGATGGACCTTGAGGGTGTTATGCTGAGCGAAATAAGTCAGGCAGAGAAAGACAAACATCATATGTGTGCACGTATAGGAGGATTAGGAGGAACTTAACAGAGGACCAAGGGGGAGAAGAAGGGCAGAAATGGTGGGGGAAAGGGGGAGAGGCAAACCATGAGAGACTCTTGAATGCTGACAAAAACTGAGGACTGGTGGATGTGGGGGGAGGAGGGGTGGGCATGGAGGAGGGCACTTGTGGGGATGAGCACTGGGTGTTATGTGGAAACTAATTTGACAATAAACTATTTGTAAAAAAAATAAAATAAAATAAAGAGTTAAAAGACCAGAAAACAACAGAAATAAGAAACAAACCTGTAGATTTAAATATATACATAAAATAATTAAAATTAAAAATATGATGGTTGTGTTCAGCAGCATATTGAATATAACTGAGGAGAAAATTAGTGAGATTTATGACAGTTCTAAAGAAATTATCCGTAAGGCAGCATAATGAGATAGGGTTGGAGGAAAAAAACGAAAAAATAGTTTAAAGACATAGCAGAGAGTGAAAAGATTTAACCTATATCTAGCTGTCATCCCAAAGTAGACGTTTGAGAGACATTATTCATAAAATTATGGCTGAATATTTTCCAGTATTGGGAGAAAGAAGGAGATGGTGAGGAAAAAAGAAAAAAATCAGCACTAGAACATGTAACTTCTCAGATGTGAAGTACCCATCTTAAAATTTATAGTGAAATTTCAAATCATCAGGTTTAAAGGAAGAACTCAAAACCTTCAGAGGGAAAATACAGGTTATAAAATGAAAGACTGAAAGAATCAAAGAGGACATTATGTTTTCAATGCAGTGCAGAAGGTTAGGGGAAAGATTATCAATATCTTCAAATGTTGAGTGGAAATGTGTTCCAAACCTAGAAGTCTAAACATGGGCAGACTTAATAATCAAGATGGACATAAAATAGACATTGACACCATACAATTTATCAAAATTTTACCTGTTGTTCACTGACAGGAAGGTATCAGAGACTGTGTTTCAGCATTTTGGAGGATAAAAGAATAAAGGAGACAAAAGATTTGGCGAACTGATGATTCAGCATAGTGGAAAGCAAAGGAGTTTCCCGAAGGCCGGTGATGGGAAGTTCCAGAACGACTGCTGTGCTAGGGGGCCCGGGGGAGCACCTCTCAGATCACGGCAGGGCCATGGACAGCTCCAGAAGACCTGTGCTCCAGAAGAAGAGGAAATCAGCAACAGAGGACCTGGTTGAGAACAAGGTGTCTTTATGATTCTGAGCCGTGGTTTCTAGTTCTTCTGGAGGAATGGTTCTCAATGAGAGTGATTTTTTTCCCCCTTAGAAGACATTTGACAATGTCTGGAGACATTTTGGGTTGTTACAAGGAGATGTGGGTGCTGCTGGTATCAGGTAGGAGAAGGCCAGGGATGTGCCTTCTACAATGCACAAGACAGTGTCCTGCCTGTTAGCATCCCATCAAAGAATTCTAGGGCCAAAATGTCAGAAGTTCCAAAGTCAAAAAACCTGTCCTGCAGAGTTTAAGATGAAATTTTAAATTCTAAATAAAAAATAATGGTCAAGGAAAGAACGATAATCCCATGTAGTACATTGTTCTAATATGAGCAATATTTAAAACAGTTGTACTATAACTATTTTAGAAAGATTGGGAAACAGAAATGGTGTGAGAAAGGAGGTAAAAGAGAGATGAATCTTTATCTCTATCTCTCTTATTTAACAGACATAGATAATTCCTAAAACTGACATAGGTACTAACAGAAATCAAAGTAACTTATTTAGAAACTGCGGAGGTAGCTAGTAGTGGAAATAAATAGTACTGAATGTTAGGACATGGTGAATGGAAACCAAGAATGAGGAAGTATGGGGCAGAGGTTCCTGTCTTTCACTGTAAATCTTTAAGTATCATTTGATATTTGAAACTATATTTTAATGAAAAAATATTAAAGCAGATACAGCAATCATGAGATTCAAAAATCTAATTAAGAAATTAGAGCTCTGGTTCATATAAATGAATGTTACTTGATCAAACTTCAATATCCTTATTTTCTGATTGATATGTCAAGAAATGCAATTTTTCTGACCTTCACAGTAATCTTTCCTCATTATTTCAAGTTGGTTTCCCTTAGTGGAGAGCTCAGGCAGGCAGGCTGAAGGCAGTGTGCTCAGGGGTTGGTTCAGCAAGCAGCAAGATGGCCCCATCATCATCCCTACATGGTGCTAGAAGGACAATATAACAATGCAACTGAGGGACAAAATTGAGGCTGATCCAAAGAGACATGTGCAAAGCAGGTCCTTCATTCTGTGATAGAGGAAGCATTAAGAGCCTGTCTATTGAAATCAACTAGAATGGAAGAGTGCAGTAATTTGGGGAGAACTGGCTGGAATGAGCAAAATAAGAAGTGGTCTAGAATCATTCCAGAGATGGGCGCCCATGTCCGCCATTAGGCTATTATGCATTGACCGTACATTGGCATTTGAGAGTTCACCATTAAAGACGATGAGATGTAAAAGAACGCCATAAAGGGAGGACTCCAAAATTAAACAAGCACACATGCACACACACACAAACACACAAGGGTACATTGTTCTCTTTTTCTGAAATGGCAACGCACAGCCTCTGTGGGCCACCCAAATAAATGAGGTAGATGAGATTACCAGTCTGCAGGTCAAGTGATCCAGACAAAACCCTGCTTTGCTGCAGTGCTGAAACAGCATCGTTGCACGACAGTGTCACTAGGAATCTCTGTCACTTCACCAGGTTCCTGGCTTTGACTAAGAAGCTCAGCACTGAGGGCTAAGGAGCACTGCTAGTATAGGATCATTACGCTCAAGCCTTTGATAATAACATGAGGGTTTTTAAAAGTGATTTACTATTTTAATTAGATGTGCTCATGATTGAACTTTTTTGCATTACTCCACAATATTTTGAAGATGACAGTGCAATTTTCCTTTTGTCACTAGGAATAATTTGCATTGGTGGATTCAGAGAATGCACACATGTATAAGACAAGTTGTGATCATTTCATGAAAAGAAGTCACTGTATCACAAGGAAAATTTTCAAATACAACAAGCTAGCAATGTTAATGTTTGCATTCATATGGTTAAAACCCTTCTCTTTTTTACACTCACATGTTCCTATAATTAGATATTAGAAAAAGAAGAAATTACAAGTTTGGTTTAGTTAGTTTGTTTTTTATTAGTTTTCAATTTTTTAATGTTTATTTATTTTTGAGAAAGAGAGAGACAGAGTGTGAGTGGGGGAGGGGCAGAGATGGAGAGACAAAACTCAAAACAGGCTCTAGGCTCTGAGCTGTCAGCACAGACCCTGACACAGGGCTTGAACACACGGACTGAGGGATCATGACCTGAGCTGAAGTCGTACGCTCAACCGACCAAGTCACATAGGTGCCCGCTAGTTTGTTTTTTTATAAAGCCAGTCATAACCAAGGACATCTCAGTATTTCTGTTTAATTTTTTATGTTGTTTTTTTTTTTAATTTTTGAGAGAGACAGAGCATGAGCAGGGGAGGGACAGAGAGAGAGAGAGAGAGAGAGAGAGAGACAGAATCCAAAGCAGGCTCGATACAGGGCTCGAACCCAGAAACCGTGAGACCATGACCTGAGCCGAAGTCAGACGCTTAATTGGCTGAGCCACCCAGGTGACCCGACATTTCAGTAATTTTTTTTTTAATGTTTCTATTTATTTCTAGGAGAGAGAGAGACAGCGTGAGCAGGGGAGGGTCAGAGAGAGAGAGGGAGTCACAGACTGAAACAGGCTCCAGGCTCTGGGCTGGCAGTCAGCACAGATTCCGACGCGGGGCTCGAACCCACGAACAGCGAGATCATGACCTAAGCGAAAGTCGAACGCTCAACCGACTAAGCCACCCCGGCGTCCCTCAGTATTTCTAACGGTAACCAGAATGTGGTTGGAAAGGGCAAGATGAGGTCAGCAATGCATTTTGGTGCTGAGTGGGCTAGGGTGCGTTGGGGATATGGCAATGCATTTGATAGGAAGCACATAAAATACTTTAAATCATCCTCGTTCTCAAGGCTTGTCCTATATCAGCTTGGGGTTTAAGATTAATATGTAAAGAGGGGCGCCTGGGTGGCTTAGTCGGTTAAGCGTCCGACTTTCGCTTGGGTCATGATCTCGCGGTTCGTGGGTTCGAGCCCAGCGTCGGACTCTGTGCTGACTGCCAGCTCAGAGCCTGGAGCCTGTTTCAGAGTCTGTGACTCTCTCTCTCTCTGACCCTTCCCTGCTCACGCTGTCTCTCTCTCTCTCCTAGAAATAAATAAAACATTAAAAAAAATTTTTTTTAAAGATTAATATGTAAAGAAAAAAAATCCCATGCAAAGTAGCAAACACTAACCTTAAATAGATTAGGAGCACAGAGTGGACTACATCATTTGTGAGCATAGAGGGGTTTGAACCTGAAGGACCTTGAGAAAGACTAACTCTCAGGCTCTAAAGTTTATAATTATTATGGGGAAGAGAACATAAAAGAGGCAAGTCGATTTTTAAATTCCTCTTTATTATTTTGCATAATTTACTAGTTAAAGCCAATGGAGATTACTTTTTGTAATTAAAAAAAAATAATGTGTTTTTTAGATGGGAAAATGAGTGATGTGTGAATTGCCATCTCCATTCTCAGCATAGCAAATGACTGTCTGAGGCCCTAGAACAGCGAAAACAAGAACAAATTACTTTCTTTGGCAACAAAGGCATCATGTCCTCATTCTCTGCTAATGTAGAAGATAGAGTATTAAGTGCATTTTCAGCCCCACTGCCCACCTGTCTCCTCAGCTGAAAGCCACTCAGAGTCCTGCCCTGCACGTTCCTGGAGAAGAAGCACTAAGAATGAGGAAACTCGGCCCCTGTTTCCTTACATGTGGCTTTTGTAAGGAATAACATGAAAGAAAACTCCTAGTTAAAGAAAAAAAATACATGGGGCGGCTGGGTGGCTCAGTCGAGTAGGTCTCTGACTCTTGGTTTTGGCTCCAGTTATGATCTCATGGTTGTGTGGATTCAAGCCTCGCACAGGGCTCAGCGCTGACAGTTCAAAGTCTGCTTGGAATTCTCTGTCTCCCTCTCTATCTGCTCCTCCCCAACATGCACTGTCTCTGTCTCTCTCAAAATTCATAAACTTAAAAAAAATTAAAAAACTAACAGGGGTACTTGGGTGGTTCAGTCGGTTAAGCATCCAACTCTTGACTTTGGCTCAGGTCATGATCACAGGGTTCTTGAGTTCAAGTCCTGCATCAGGCTCTGCACTGACAGCATGGAGTCTGCTTGGGATTCTGTCTCCCTCTCTCTGTGTCCCTCCCCTCTTGCTCTGTATCTCTCTCTCAAAACAAATAAAAATGAACTTTAAAAGAAACACACACCCACACACAAAACCTTAGAAGGATGCTAAGTATACCAAATAGGAAGGTTTTTGCATCCAGTTGGTGTGAAATGTTTGGCGTGTCTTGTTTTCTCAGCTTTTCATTATTTAATTTTAAGTGAGAATAGCCAACTCTCCTGCTATAACAATGAGCTGCATACCAACAGTCATTTGGAGAACACAGTAGTTGATTTGATTTATTCATACAGAAAAGCATTGACTCTAGCTTTGGATGATATTTCTCTTTAATTTTCCATAGAAAGTACCAAAATAATTCTCACTAATTCCTGTTCACGATATCCTAACATCCTTTATTCTTACCAGCGACAGTGCACACCAGATATAGAAAATGTCATAGCTTTTCTTCCCTCAAGTGAACACTTGGGAATGGAGATACCCAGAAAGCAGCTTCATTTATAGATACTCATTTGCATATTTATGTGTCATTCACTAGAAAGTTTATGGGACTTAGGTGGCCAGAAGCAGCCAGTTGGTTTTATCTATCTGTCTCTATCGATCTATCCATCTATCTTTCCATCTATCATCAACTGATTTTATTAAAATCTTACTTTCAAAGGCTGTTAAGCCAGCAGCAAATATATAATGGCCGTGTGCTCAGGTCTTCAAGATATTAAATATATAAGATAAATGTGGTAAAAAATAGTTCTTACCCTTCTATTTAGATAGTGAAAATAATATCTACCAGTAAATAATACCAAAGTGTAGGCCATTCAAACCTGGACTATAGGGCCTAGAATAGGAGGTGTTCTATAACCCAAATATCCCAAGTCTCTGCCTACTCTAATTTCAAAATAGACATAGAAATTGAAGTCTTTACACCGCAGACTCTGCAGAAACACCCCCGTTGGACCTCTGGGCTCTGACACAGAGTAGTGGTATATTCTTGGGCCTTCCTGGTCCTCTCTGTGCTCCCCTTATACATCCCTGGAAGATATTATCCGCACCTCGAGATGTCATCCAGTTATTTCCAGGAAGTCCCATGAAGGTTTCTCACCAGCGGTCAACAAATCCCAGGATGGCTTCAGTCACAGCCACTTGCCTGCTCAGGGGCATGCTTGTTCGTGTCTGCTGTCTCATCCCTGTCACCTGCGCTGTTTACACCGCTCCTGCAGGTCACAGGAGACTTCCAATAATCAGGTGCTCTCCACGTGCCTCTCAGATTCACATTCAACCCTCCCCTTCTTTTGGGGTTGGTTCAAGTGGAGACAGCAGGCAGGAATTTAGGGAGAGGTCAGTGCAGCAATCCTTTTATTCCTCTGATCCTTCCACACTGGGCTGCAGGGTGCAGGTGCTGTGCGAGGCAGCCCTCTCCTACAGCAGTCTCTCTCCCGGCACCCCTTCTTACCTCCTCCCTCCCTCGCAGGAACAGTGGCCTCCTTTGCCCCTCCAGACTAAGGACGGTAATGCCTAGCTGCTCTTGTCAGCCTTGGGATGCTTCACCATCCTTTTTGAGTCCCCTGAAACCCTAATCACAGCTTTTTACAAAATAGCAATTTCTCATTAACACTCACCAGTGACCCCATATATAGCTTCTGTGATCTGCCTAAACCCTGATGGCTACAGTGTCCTAATTCTGCTTAGTTTCATGCAGAAGCAGGGAGAATATTCATCCTCTGTCCCTTGACCCGCTTTTTCCAGTGCAATTACACAGACCTTAGAGCCAATCAGCTTATACCCAGTTAAGTCAGTTGCAACCCATCCCATGAAAGTCAGCTCCCTGCAATCTTAGAAAACAGGCCAAAAAAAAAAAAAAAAGGAAATAAAATCATTTCCTCCATCCTTCTCATTAGGTCCTGCTCCTATTCACAACACACCTGCCAGGCATAGAATCTGGATACAAAGTTGTACCGATGGCTGGACCAGGCAGGAGAAGGGGAAGGCTTGGCTTACAAAGCACTAACTTATCTAAGCAGAGCATTATCAGTTCCAGTCATAAAAGGGGCACCTGCATGGCTCAGTCGGTTGAGTATATGACTCTTGGTTTTGGCTCAGGCCATGATCTCATGGTGGAGGGATTGAGCCCTGTGTCAGGCTCTCACGGATAACACAGAGCTTGTGTAGGAGTCTTTTTTATCTCCCTCTCTATTTGCCCCTGCCCCACTCACTTGCACAGGTTCTCTCTCTCTCTCCAAATAAATAAATAAACTTAAAAAATGTTTTCAAAAATAGGTGTATTTGCAAGAGGTGGAGGGGGGTTGAGTAGGGTTAAGAAACTCAGAATTACAAAGGTTGGACTGATCAGAAAACAAAATGAGACAAATCGATATGTTTTTAAAAAATAATTTCTTAATGTTTATTTATATATATTGAGAAAGAGAGAGAGAGCAAGAGAGAGTATGCACACACTCCAGTGGAGGAGGAGCAGATAGAAAGACTCCTAAGCAGGCTCCATGTTCAGCATAAAGCCCACCCAGAACTTGATCTCAGGACCATGAGATCATGATCTGAACTGAAACCGAGAGTCGGATGCTTAACCAACTGAGCCGTCCAGGTGCCCTGAGACCCATTTGATTTTGATAGAGAAAGAAAATGAGGATACATTAAGGGGCTTGGAGTACATTTCAGAGAAATGTAACATTTACATTAGGGTAACGAAGTAGAACATTAATAGACCCTGGACTTCATGCTCCGGAGTCCAGAGCAAGGAAAGATGAGGTTGAATGGGTGGATGAAGCCCTTAGACAAAAGAGCTTAAAAGCTAGGTGGAAATACTTCCCTTAGATGTAGCCAGCAATAGGAAAACATTGAGGTTATGAGCTAAACATCACTAGACCACAGGCAAAATTCTGTGTTACCATTTCAATTACTTTAACTGGATTTTGGATCATACTGGTGTTCACCTCAGAATGACCACAACAGACCTCTGGAAGGGTGTGGAAACCAGTAGAAGCCAACCTAATTTTTCCAGTATGGCTTATGTGGAAATACTGAAACATTTTTTTTAACTTTTTTAACATTTATTTATTTTTGAGACAGAGTGTGAACAGGGGAGGGGCAGAGAGAGAAGGAGACACAGAATCCAAAACAGGCTCCAGGCTCTGAGCTGTCAGTACAGAGACTGGCGTGGGACTCGAACTCACAAACCGTGAAATCATGACTGGAGTTGAAGTCATATGGTTAACCAAGTAAGCCACCCAGGTGGCTGAAATCTTTAGTTAAAGGATCTTACAGAGAGTTATGGTGCTTCTCTAAATCTTTGTTCAGCAGGAGAGAGATGGCAGATAAATGGGCCTTTAACATAATTCTGCACTTGGAAACTGTCAAAGTGTCCAGAAACTCATGCAGAAGCAGTTGCCACACAAGAAAAAAAATTTTAATTTCCCCTTCTTGAAAAATGAGTCAGTAATAATTCTCTGGGCCCATGCTGCCTCTATGAGGACACATTGCTTGATTTGCAGTTGAGAAGAACCACTAATGGAGAACAGGGCAAAGAGTTGAAAGGGACGAACATTGCCTGCAAACACAGTCCATTTGGCACAGACGCCAATGAGATTACAGGTCATAAAGTGGGCCAAGCTTTGGGGTCATCTAAATGATCTGCAGACAACTTTTTCTTTTTAATCCCAGGGAGATACAAAATTAGTGGAGGGGGAAAATTAGTATACTTTTGAACATTTAGGCAGAACCAAGCTCTGTGCTACATTCTTTGCATTTCCTCGTTTAATGACAGTTGTATTAAGTGGATGGGTGTGAGGTGGTTGGATCAGGGTCACACAGCAAAAGAGTTTCAAGTAGAATGCTCCATCTTCAACAATCAAAGCCTTCCATATGCCACTCACTGGGGTAACTGTGCAGAAACAGTCTATCTGAATGTGTCTATGCACAACCCCACAGATCAGAGTTTTCTTCCCAGAATTTTCAACAGGTGCACTACAGAGCTATGTTCCAGCCTGCCTGCAACCAGTTCTCTATCTCTCTGATCTAAATCAAGCCTCTGGTTAAAGGAGATCCGTTCTCTATTTCTTTCCTGACACTTTCATGGAGTTTGTTTGTTTGTTTGTTTTCATTACTTCATTTGCATGTGTTTGAAAGAAAATAAAACTTGATGTCATTTAATCATTTATGTTTTTATATATTTTTGCTCCAATGTGCAAGGTGTTCATAAGAACTCAAAATTAAAACAACAGTCCTTTACTCAAGGAGTTTTTAAAAAGGGAGGGAATATATAGTTGTGACCTCTAATATTGTATGTTTGTTGAATATTGTTTGTTGAAAGTAACCTAGAACATATATCATGTTGAAGTGATAAATAGTATGTTGTGAAGGATTTGAATGCCAGGATTGTTGCATAACAACATTCCATGAAATGCCAATTAAATACTGATGACTTTGCTGTAAAATCCTCAATGTCTACAACAACTTTGTTGATCACATGGCCAGAAACATGCTGCTGCGTCTACAGGCAACGTTCTCATCTGAAAGAAGGTCACATATGCTTTACTCTTCAGTGATCGAGCCCCCGCTTGGCCAACAGCCAGCACTCCAGGGACTGTGTAAGCTAACTTCACATTCAGGAAATGACAGAAATTGGTTCCTTGCCTGCTCTGAAACCTCATGGCTCTTCTTTACCAGCTGGTCCTTTTGCTGAGCTGCAGAAAATCTCTCTTTCATGAAGGGATTGCATTGCATACATTCAAAGAGTGGTTCCAGGGATTCAAGGTCATTGGGCCATTTTCCTCATATTTGGGGGGAAGAGGACAGTGACGCCACCAAAGGCTGGATGATGTGCTAGCTAGCAAGCAGATGCAATCTGATTCCCGGGCACCTGGCGCTTTTCCAGTATCGCTTCCAGTGCACTGTGTTTCATTGATATCTTCTGCAATGTAATTCTCTCGTTATGAATGAACTGACAAGGACCCATTATGGAGCAGGTCAAGAAGAGTCAAGATGAGTTCCACCTATTCATTCAACATTATTCTGGGGCCACATGGATTTTTATTCCAAGTGGAACAGCTAGGGTGAGAAAGAATGACATCAACAGGTTTTCCTCTTCCTTTGTAACAACTTTGCTGGGATGAACCACTTGTTGGCCTGTGTCTTAAACTGAGCACAGCCCACTCTATAATGATTAGAATTTAGAAGTTGAGGAAACCTGCTGAACATTTTGCCTATGTTTATCTCATTCAGCTGTCACGAGTCTCTGGGGGTATGAATCTGGGTGTGTGTGTGTGTGTGTGTGTGTGTGCGTGGTTATCTTTATTATGTAGATTAGAAAACTGAGGCTCTGAAAGGTCATCCATCCAGGTCTTATATCCAGTAAGAGGCAGAACTGAAAATAAATTCTGGTCTTCTCCAGTTTACTCATCAAATGCATCGACTCTGCCCCTAAATTAAACAAAAACAATTACTTGCTTTCATGCAAGGTAATCATATGTGTATAGTTCTGGGTTTAAAATGAACAGAAGTGTGCTTCCATTTATATAGTATTTTGCATTTCCCAAATGTTTTGTGTCTTTTCTTTATGGCTTGGTGGCTGAAGAAGAGCTTTATAAGCATTTTTTGCAAGTCATAGTGGTTTAAAAAAAAAAAGGAAAAGAAAGAAAAGAAGGCAAGGCACAGAGAGGGGCCAGAACGGTGATGGCTCTGGCATTTTATGGCTTCAAAGGTAGGGAAAGGATTACAATGTTTAAAGTTCCCTGTGTTTTGTCAATGTCCTAGGTTGATAAGCCCATCAGTTTTAAGTATAAAGTTGCCATGGAATTGCCAAGGCCATTGAGAACTAATCTCTAGAAGACCGGGTCTCTCTGTTAAAACAGAAAATGAAAAATGTTGCAAATACAGATCTGGGAGTCCCAGGATGTGATGTTTGTCATGTGTGGAAGGCTCATTGCCACCACTGAAGTCTCAGTGATTCTAGGCAACCTAACAGCCATCAGCCCTAAGCCACCTAACATTGCGTAATGTAATAGACCTCTACTGGGTGGAGAAGCAGGAGATGGTCTCCCAGGGTTACGATGTGTCAATGCAGTAGCCTACCCGTCGACTGCACTCACATTCTTTCCCTTTGGCTGTATTGATCGGCTGCATTGACTCACACAGCACAGATGTCATTCTGGTTTACACTGCAGGTATAAATTCCCCAGAGACTCTGGTTTCATTGTTCCCAGAACTGAATGCTTGCAAGTGGTGTATTTAAGCAACACTGAGGTGCTGCAAGGCTGAACTAAGATGTGGGAGTCTGTCTTCCCAGCCATCTCAACTATAGATACAGGTAGACTGCAAAAGTCTATTTAGATCATGGGGTAAATACAAAACAAGGCATGGAATAGTGATAAAAGACTTCCATCAGCAGATATGAAAAATTTGCAGGAACAAATTCTTTTGTAAAACGTTGTGGCTAAAATCTATTGGGTTACAACTGGGTTACAAGTCTAAGCCAGGGGCTAGAAAAATCTGAACTTGCTCCTAGTTGAGCACTAACTTTTTTTGAGTCATCTTAGAATCAAAAGCTGATCATGGGTACCTTTCCATATCTGTAATTTGGGGTATATCTCTCTATACCCTACTCACAACTTATCTGATTTTTATTTATCACACCCAGAGCACAGTTCAGTATCATAGAAGATAGTAAAGTTAGGTCTATTGAATACATTTGAATTTGGTCTATTTATTGTCTATAGCACTCAGACATCATTAAAAGGCAGGATATATACGGTGGTTAAGTGTATAGATTGGGCCCAGAAAGCTACATTTGAACCTGAGCTACACTACTTACACATGTTAACCTGGTCCAGTGCCATTGTCTCTCTGTGCCTCATTTTCCTCAAATGTAAATGTAATAATGGACCCACCGTACAAGGTTATTGTAATAATTAAGTGAATTAATGTACGTAAGGCAATTAGGACAGAGTCTGTACATGGAAAACATTAGCACATGTTGGCAAATACAACCATGTTAAAAATAGCTTTGTTGGGGTGCCTGGGTGGCTCAGTCGGTTAAGCGTTCGACTTCAGCTCAGGTCATGATCTCACAGTTAGTAGGTTTGAGCCTGGTGTCTGGCTCTGTGCTGACAGCCAACTCAGAGCCTGGAGCCTCTTTCAGATTCTGTGTCTCCCTCTCTCTCTGACCCTCCCCTGCTCATGCTGTCTCTCTCTCTCTCTCTCTCTCAGAAATAAATAAAAGATTTTTTAAAAATTTTAAAAAATAAATAAAAAGTTTTGTGAACTTTATAATTCCCTATTTTTATTCTCTTCCACAATATTCTATTAAATATATTTATGAACACTGAAATGCCCGGGGAAAAACAGGGAAAATGGAAAGCAAAGATTAGTAATCAAAGACCAGGAATAGGGGCACCTGGGTGGCACAGTCAGTTGGGCGTCTGACTTTGGCTCAGGTCATGATCAGGTCATGATCTTATGGTTCTTGAGTTCAAGCCTCGCATCTGGCTCTGTGCTAACAGCTTTGGTTCCTCTGTCTCCCTCTCTCTCTGCCCTTCCCCCACTGGTTTTCTCTCTCTCTCTCTCTCTCTCTCTCTCCAGGTTACTCTCACATTCTAGAGTAAAAGCAAATCAAAGCATTTTAAAGAGGCTCTTTCATAAAACACAACACATTATTCATTAACTCAGGAATTTGAAAATGAGAGGCATCTTCTCATAACTGTGAAAGAGAACTAGAGGACTATCTAATTCCCTTGTTTGAATTCAAATTATGGTTTACATTCTTTTTTGATTAGAAGGCCCTGATCATAAGACAGTTATTATAAGCTTTGTTTTTGCTGGCACTTCCTGCCTGTGTATACCCACTGCAATTAATTTACTAGCACTTCCTCCTCTTGTATGCTCGTTAGGGTCCCATTGGGGAAGCACTACTTCTGATTCTATGTATTACATATAACTTAGAGGTTTACCTGTCTCAATTTCACCTCCCATTGAGAAAAGAAAATTGTTTACAAAGGGATAAAGTAATAAAACTCCTAATTTTGTCTATAAACCAGGTAATCTACTTAGAATTAGACCTTCCTAAACACATAGGGTTGGAAAATTTTATACTATGGTGATGATGAGCCCATTGCTGCCCTGGTTGTTAGGCTTTGAGGTAGCACTTTTGACCTAACATATGAAGACTCAACTCTGCACTTGATCTTAGCCAAAAGGCGGAGAAACGATGTGAAGACTCAACTCTGAATGAAGTTAGACAAAACCAAAGAAGTCTATCAGGAAACTGGCTACCTCCCTTAGGGAGGGTCAAGAATCAATGCTACTTCACGAAACCTTGGAGATGTTCTATCTGTAGTTATTTGTATTCAGTTGCCCACTGAGCAGCTGCATTAACTTCAACCATCAGTTCCCACACCGTGGTCTGGGCTTCTGTCTCTATTTCCTGATTAGCATTGCTATTCCCAATGGTATTGGAAATCAGAGCAGACTTCCACCTGAACTAGATAGGTTTCCGCCATACGACTTAAGCTTCTTTGGTATTTACTTTGGGGGCTGGAACTGTTTTCTCTACTTCACTTGCTGGTTTACACTGAACAGACCACCTGCAAACATGATGTTGATTTTGTTTGACTAGGTGTTTATCCACGAGCTAAAAGTTTTCTTTATCTGCAGAGTCTGTGATCAGACTCCCTGTGTATAGCTGACAGCTCAGATCAAGAAATAATTAATGTTCGCATGCCTGGGTGGCACAGTCAGTTAAGCATCTGACTCTTGGTCTTGGCTCAGGTCGTGATCTCATGAATCGTAAGTTCAACCCCTGTATCGGGCTGTGTGCTGATGGCACCAAGCCTGCTTGGGATTCTGTCTCTCCTTCTCTCTGCTCTTCGCCCATTTGTGTTGTTCTCTCTCAAAATAAATAAATAAAATTTAAAAAGAAACCAAATAATTAACATCGCTTGTGGATAATCTCAATAAGGTTTATTTATGTTCTCAGAGATTAGGACTACATTTAGGTTTGTTAGTTGTGACTCAGCCTATGTCTACTCACTCTGCTCCCCTCTCAGTGAGGATAAATGCTTTATCAGGACCCATCACAGGGCCTCTTATAGCCAGACTTCATTAGAAATTAGAATTACAGGGGCGCCTGGGTAGCTCAGTCAGTTAAGCGTCCGATTTTGGCTCAGGCAATGATCTCATGGTTCATAAGTTAGAGCCCCACATTGGGGTCTCCGCTGTCAATACCTGTTTCAGATCCTCTGTCTCCCCCTCTCTCTGCCCCTCCCCTGCTCTCTCTCTCTATCTCAAATATAAATAAACATTTTAAAAAATTACAATTACAGGGGTTGCTGGGTGGCTCAGTTTAAGACATGATCTTGCAGTTCATAAGTTTGAGCCCCACATTGGCTCTTCATTGGCAGTGCAGAGCCTACTTGGTATTCTCTCTCTCTCCCTCTCTCTCTCTGCCACTCCCCTGCTCATGTGTTCTCTCTCTCTCTCTTTCTCTCTCTCTCTCACAATAAATAAATAAACTTTTAAAATTACAATTATAGGTGCAACTGGATTGCTCATTTGGGTTGAGCATCTGACTTCAGCTCAGGTCATGATCTCCTGGTTCTTGGGTTCAAGCCCCGTGTCCAGCTCTGTGCTGACAGCTCAGAGCCTGGAGCCTGCTTCAGATTCTATGTCTCCCTCTCGCTCTGCCCCTCCCCTGCTCTTACTCTGTCTCTTTCTCTCTTTCAAAAATAAATAAACATTAAATAAATTAGAATTACACATGCATACATTTATACGTATATATAAGGGTAGATGCATGTACACATATATACGATCGGGGTTATTAGGGGGTATTTTCTCATGTAATCATATGATCAATCCACTTCCAGGTCATTTGTTCATTTACTTTAAATACAGATTAAATATTATTTGAGCAATTACAATACAGCAGGCCTTGGAAAACAGAGGAAGAATAAAGATTAAGAAGACATGGCCCAGTACAAGAAGAAATGGAAAATTTGAATAATTCTGTGTGTCTTAAACTGTTAAACCTAGAGTTTATAAAAATGTAAAACTTCCCACAAAGTAAGCCCCAAGTCCGGATGCTAAACCAATGAATTCTCCCAAGTGTTTAACTGATTAACTGTTTCAATTCTACACTAACTCTTCCAGTAAGAGGCAAGATGAAGTTACCCCTATTTTATTTTATGACATGAGAATAAACAAGATGCCAAAACCAGAAAAGGACATTTCCAAATGAAAAATTACAGGCCAATCAAGAAAATGGTTGCAAACGTCAAAAGCAAAATAGGTTCAAATACAATTAATTCAGGTATAAAGAGGATAATATATCACAATCAAGCTGGCTTTATTCTAGAAAGAAAGGTTCGTTTAACATTAAAATTTAATCAATATAAATCACCATACTAACAGACTAAAGAAGAAAAATTATGCAACCGTCTTGATATAGATGGAAAGTCATTTCATAATATGGAACATCCATTTATGACAAAAATTCTTAGTAAAATAGTAATAGAAGGAGGCTTACTTAATATAATTTAAAGCAACTACAACCATCTAACACAAAATTTGTATTTAATGGTTAAAAATATGAAGTTTGGCTTCTGAAATGAGAAATGAGGCAAGGATCACTCCTACTCCTTTTCAACGTGGTATCAGATGTCTTAGCTGGTACATTAAGTCAAGTAAAAGGAAAAGAAATCCAAAGATGGAGAGGAGGCAGGAATTTGCATTGATAATGTGACTTTGCATTGCTGAATAAACAAACAAAAAAACAAAAACAAAAAAAAGCTCTTTATAATCAATAAATTATATCTCATGAGGTGCCTGGGTGGCTCAGTCGGTTGGGCGTCGGCTTTGGCCCAGGTCATGATCTCACAGTTCGTGGGTTTGAGCCCTGCATCAGGTTTTGTACTGACAGCTCAGAGCCTGGAGCCTGCTTCAGATTCTGTGTCTCCCTCTCTCTCTCTGCCCTTCCCCTGCTTGTGTGCATGATCTCTCTCTCTCTCTCTCTCTCTCTCTCAAAATAAATAAACATTTTAAAAAATTGCATCTCATTATACTAACAAAAACTATTGAGAAATGAAAATTAAGAAAAAACACATACCATTCATAATACCACTCAAAATTGTATAATTAAGATTAAATCTAACAAAAATGTACACAAACCTCTACACTGGAAACTATAAAACATTTTTGAGGGAAATAATAAAACATCTGATTAAATGAAGAAATACGTCATGTTTACAGTTTTGAAGACCCAATTTTAAAGATGTATATTCTTTCTAAACTAATTTGATATAATACAAAATGCTCGAGTGTGTGTGTGTGTGTGTGTGTGTGTGCGTGTAAAATAGGAAGATGATTTTATTTTATTTTTTTAAGTTTATTTATTTTTGAGAGAGAGAGAGCACAATAAGGGGAAAGGCAGAGAGAAGGAGAGGGAGGGAATTCCAAGTAGACTCTGCTCCATCAACACAGAGCCTGATCTTTAACTGGGAGATAATGACCTGAGCCAAAACCAAGAGTCAGATGCTTAACTGACTAGGCCACCCAGGAGCCCCAGGAATGTGATTTTTAAAAATATTTTGTACTTGGAAATGTAAAGAACTGAAAATGGCCCAGATAACGTTTAAGAAGACCAGAATACTTTCCAATATTAAGAATTTTGTTGGGGCACCTGGGTGGCTCAGTCGGTTAAATATCTGACTTTGGCTCAGGTCATGATTTCACAGTTCGTGGGTTCGAGCCCCGTGTCAGGCTCTGTTCTGACAGCTAGCTCAGAGCCTGGAGCCTGCTTCAGATTCTGTATCTCCCTCTGTCTCTGACCCTCCCCTGCTCACACTGTCTCTATCTCTCTCTGTCAAATATAAATAAAACATTAAAAAAAAAGAATTTTGTTAATCTGCAGGAATTAAGACAGTGTCAGCTGACGTTGTTGATGTTTTGTTTTTTTGTTTTTGTTTTTTTATGAAGCTACAGTAATTAAGACAGTCTGTAAATTCAGAAGGATGGAAAAAGAGAGTGATTCAAATGAACAGAGTGTTCACAAGCAGAACCACACATGCTAGGGGTGGGGGTGGAAATGATAGTCTTTCATTAGACACTGCTGGGCCCTTTGATATCTATCTGGGAAAAGGTAAATATCAACCCCATCCCACTCCATATACAAAAGTCGACTGCAGGTAATATGAAGATCTAATTTTGAAGTAATAGAAAATGTACAGAAATCTCTTTACAGTATTGAGGTAGAGAAAGATATCTTAAACATACACACAAACACATACACAACCTTTAATGATAAAGAAAAAGACAGATGAGAGGAATAAAATTAACAATTTGTAGTCATCAACACACACCATCAAGTACATCAAGGCACAAACCATAGTATAAGAGATATGTGCAAAATATAAAGTTTATGAGTGTTTGCATCATAAATATACAAAGGACTCCTATTTATCAATAAGCATAAAATAGATAACTCAATAGAATGTTAGTCAAGAATGCTAAACAGGCATTCACCAATGAGAATAAACTAATTACCAAAGGACAGCAAATGTATACAAAGGTGTTCAACTTAATTTCTTCTTCATCAGAGAAATACAGATTGAAAACACAAGGAAATACCACTTATTGTCCAGAGTGACTAATATTGAAAGTCTGATAAAATAAAATGTTGGCAAAGAGGTAGAGCAGAGCTCTCCTATATACTCCTGGTGAGACTGTTAAGTGGTATAATCACCTTGCAAAGCTTTTTGGCAGTATGCTAAACATGCATCGTTGTGTGTGTGTGCGTGCATTTTAAGACCCAGAAATAACACTCCCAGGTTTTTGCCCATGCATGCACGCATCCGATGCACAAGAATGTCGAGAATGTGCAAGAATGACATGCATGGGAGTGTCTTTTTCATTTCAAGTCATTGAATAGCAGACTGTGTAAATAAATTGTGGTGTGTTTATACAATAGGATGCTGTACAAGAATGAAAAAATATGATTTGCTGCCATGTGCAATATCATAGATGAGTTTTCAGGCATAGTTTTCAGTAAAAGAAGCCAAGCACAAGAGAACATATATTAGATGGTTGTCTTTATATAAAGGACAGAACCAGGGAAAACTAAGAAGGAATTAGTGGTTATCCCTGGGGAGAAGAAGAAGATGGAAGGTGAGGAAGATGAGGGTGCCCTTTGGGATGCAGATAATGTTTTCTTACAGTTGCTCTTCTGAAGACATTTTCACATTTTATAACTGTGCACTTTACTGAATGTATATTATATTGTAATTAGGTATCATTAAAACATAAAAATATAGTCCCTGCAATTAAGGTCCCTGCTACTTAGTGTGGTGATTACAGACTTAGAAATACCACATGATCGTTCCCTTGCCCATATATCCACCTTCATTCTAGTAATATTATCTTATGGGCAGATGATGCTAGAATCTGTAGTTGTAGCCCCAACATGGATGCCTTCTTGTCAACTAGGCTCCATATGGGATCACTTGAGCGCACCCTCACCTCATCCCACAATATCATTCTCTGTGCCTCTACAATCACATGAGTCCATTCTGTCCTCCTTGCCCCTCACCATTCTCATCCTGCTTGACACCCTCATGCCTTTTCTTGGACAATTGCAGCAGCCACCTAATTGGTCTTCCCAAAGGCACTTTATACCTACCATAAATATAATTCCTTCAAGACCATACATATAATGATGCCACTCGTTTGCTTAAAAAGGTTATTCTCTCTCAATTGCCTGCTGAATGAAATCAAGTCCCCTGAACTGCATGGTCTTACTATGCATACTTTGCTTCCTTTGCTCATAATATTCCCTCTGCCAAGAATAATTTTCTTACCATTTTCAGAGACGTAAGTCCACATGTCCTACAATGTCCAATTCAGATGCCATCTCTTCCATGATTTTTTTTCGATTTCCTTCCTGCTGCAACTCTTCCTTCCTTTTAAAGACCATAGTTTACTTTTATATCTCTTGTGTGCACCTATTAATCTGCACCTTACATTGAGAGTTTAACTTATACGAACATATGAAATGTGTAATCAGAAAGCATGAGTTTGAATCCAACCTTCGCCACTTTCAGCTCAGTGATTTGAGGCACATCACTTAATTTGAGCCTCAGTTTTCCCTTTTGTCAAAATATGGGGGAGGCATAAGACTTTCTAGGACATCTGGCAATATAAACCGCATCATAAAATAAAAGGTGTCCAGGTTTCTCGAGAGCTTTGGGAGCCAATAAAAGACTGTTAGGTGACCTCTAACACCACTTGAAATTTCATGTCCATCTCTAAGTTTTCAAAATATTTGTGTACATTTTCCCACCTCCTGCAGGACAACCAGCCCCTGAAAGATGGAGCTTGTGTTTTACTCATGTTTACTCTCTTAGCACAAGGTCAGTGTCTTGCACATTGCACTTACTTGGAAATCATCTGTTCTTTAAGCAAATCATGAGAAAAAACCATATATTGACAGAGTGGTGTCTTACATAGAGACAAGTGCATAAGGAATTTGACTGAGACTAGCCAAAGATGCTGTAATCAATGTCAAAATCAGGATCTAAACCCAAGTGTTATGTCTTAGAGGCTAAGACTATCTATGGTAATGTAATGATTCATCCAATAAACTAACGATTGGAGTTCTGCTGATCATTAGTTCCAGCACATCATTTTATTGGTTGAGTTAGCCCCAGTGCTAGAATGCTTTTCCCATGTATGATGGTGAGAAAGCTACAGCCAGAAGCAAAGTTTCCTCTCTTCTCCAGACACCTCTTCACTATGGCACATTGCTTACCTCGGGAAGCTCTGTTGCTAGGCAACCATGAGCTCTCTCTCAACCACTTAAGTTTTAAACGCATTTTATAAAATTTCTCTGCTTGACATACATGGATGATGGTGGGGTTTACCAGCGAGAAAGAACAAGCTTGAAAATGGCCAGTTGTGAGCTTGGGGCAGCTCACCCAATCCATTTCTCCAGCTGGAAAATGGCACTGTCCTTCCTGCTGAGAATAATGAGCAGGATAATGGCATTATGCATCAAGCATGCCTTGGGAATAATGATTGAAATGTTCACATGTTTTCCAAGGGCAGTGGATAGTAATCTCAGCATGTCCTTTTAAGATACAAATTTGATGCAAAATTACGTTTTTTGATTGTTTAACAGGTTTTTCCCTTGGGAACTTATGCATTTAATCTGATTTTTAGAGTAACTTAAAGCAGTGTGGAGGCCTTTCTCTCTCACCTGATTTATCACCTTTCTTTGAAAAATTGCCCCCTGGGGTTCTTTCTGGCCAGTTGCTGAACTCTGCCTCTCTGCGTTTCATTGACTACTTGACCAAGGTTGCAAATGGGAACCAAAGCTTACTTCTATAACTGGATTCAACATTGCTACTCATATTTCTCTGCAATGTATGACGAAGCCTTTCCAAGTAGAGTTAGCCCTAGTCCTGGTAATGTTCTCATGCTGGTATTTCTTATGGCATGATCTATTCCAATTTTTGAACATGGAGTACATATTTAAGAGGGTGCAGTCTGTTGTTCCTCAAGGGCCTGCAGTATGATGAGCAGATTGTATCCATTTGCTCTCCTGACAACTCTTTTGTCCCTTAAGAAAATTTTGGACAACAGTTTACCATACCAAAAATTGATAATTATTGTTTTTGTTTTTTTAAAGATCTTGATTCAATCTTGTGAGTATTTCACCTGTTAAGTTATAGGTGACACATGAACTGTGAGTAGTATGTTTATACTCAAAAATATTTCGGGGTGTCTGGGTGGCTCAGTAGGTTAAGCATCTGACTTTGGCTCAGGTCATGATCTCACAATTCATGGGTTTGAGCCCTGTGTTGGGCTCTGTGCTGACAGCTAGCTCAGAGCCTAGAGCCCGTTTTAGATTCTGTGTCCCCTCTCTCTCTGACCCTCCCCTTCTCTCTCTCTCTCTCTCAGAAATAAATAAAAAAACATTAAAATTTTTTTTAAATTATTTCAACAGTGCCCAGTGCCATACACATTTTCTTAGGAGTAATTATTAAGTTCTTTGTAATATAACATGTTAATATTACAACTTGTAATCATTTGCTTTTATGTAATACTTTTCAAAATATTAAATACTTTATTTTGATGTTTATAATAACCCTGTGAGGTAGACATTACTGTGTGAAGGTCAGCATTGTTCTCATTTATACAGAGGAGAAACTGAGACTCAGAGAGGTAATGTGACTTGCCCAAAAGGTCCATGGAAACGCTAGGACCTTCACCCAAGACTTGTAACCTCAAATCCACGACTCTGCTACCAGTGACTCTCTTTGTTGAGTGTCCAGAAATAATGCTTATTGAGCTATTTATCCCATCTTGTACTTGGTACAAATGACAATTCTAATTATCTGACACCAATACCAAAAGTAGCTAAAAGTATTTTTGGAAGCAATATTCTATATTACAAGGCACTCTACTCATACCCCCCCCTTTTTATGTTTATTTATTGTTGAGAGAAAGAAAGAGCATGAGTGGGGGAGGGACAAAGAGAGAGGGAGATACAGAATCCAACGCAGGTTCCAGGCTTTGAACTGTCAGCACAGAGCCCAACACGGGGCTCCAACTCACAAACTGTGAGATCATGACCTGAGCTGAAATTAGACACTTAACCCACTGAGCGACCCAGGTGCCCCATCACATTCAACTAATGAGAAAACGCAGGCAAAGACAAGTTAAGTACTTGTCAACTTCAGAGGAGAAGGGAAAATTCAAACCTAGGCCTGTTGGTGACTTGGAAACACAACCTCTGTGTTTGATATAATGAGTATTAGGCAGCTTCTAGAACACAAGTTATGGTAGTGCCTATCCAAGCTCACAGGTTCACTGGGGGACCCATCTTGTGATCCCAAGTTCATTATCGCAGTGTTGACTCACTGCAAGTTTCATGCAAAAAACTGTTGGGTCTATGCAAGAAGAATCATTGGAGGGTATCAAGACTGTGTTGCTAAAGAAATTAGACTGAGGCACTGGCGGTCTGAGAACAGAGTAAGGGTGGAGGGTGAGCAAAGAGATGGCTCTTCTACCAAGCTGTTGATTGGGACACCTGCCTGCCATCTTGCTCTAACTTATTCACACATCCTTTTCTTTTCTGTGACAGTTTAAATAAAACACGGTAAGTAAGCCCACACATCCTGCTTTTCCCAGGTCATTTGTGTTTTGTCTTGTTGTTCCATAGTATTAACAGTACCACTTCTTACTCTCACATCTTCCCCATCTGGGTAGTGGGTTCTGTGCTATGAAACTTGTAGTTTGTGTACTTGCCAAATCTTTGGCTTTGTGGAAAAGCCTACATTCTGTCATAAAATGAACTTCAATGGGGTTTGTTGCCAGCTGTTTGAGTTTGAGTAAATTACAGAAGTTATTTCACGGCATAGCTTTCATTTGCAAAACAGGGACACCAAAACAAATCCTGCACATTTATCATTAAGATTAAAGGATATAAAGCATCACCTCTTGGTAAAAGTTTGTTCCCATTCTTGATTTCCAGATACTTCTGGTATCACTTATTTATATATTTTATTTTTTTTAATTTGAGTATAGTTGACACACGTTACATTAGTTTCAGGTATACAGCTTGGTGATTTGACAAGTTTATATCTTATGTATACAAGCGTAGCTACCATCGCACTGACTATAGTCCAAATATCTGCTTTTTATTCCCGTGACTTACATTTTCCCTAATTGGAGGACTGTATCTCTGTCTCTAGTATCACACATTGAATATCTAACTCCATGCTGACACTTCTATATTTCCATATATGCTGCTTCTTTTCCAAATTAGAAAAGTCCCTCAGTGGTCATGATCAGATGAGAAATCACTGTGTGTCCCAAGCACTCAGTATGATTCCTTGTCCTTGCTCTTTGTGGAGTGAATATGTATGGAGAGTAGATTTGTCTATTATTTGATCTTACTGTAATACTTAAACATCCACAAAACACAGCAATATCAGAGAACTCATGTTAATGCTGGAAAGGACTCAAGGCAATCACCTCATTTTATAGAAGGGAAAATTGACAATCAAGGAAGAACAAATTTTACTCTCTTGGACAGAAGCAAGTTGATCGTGATGGTCATAATACTTCTTTCATCCCACTAGGCTATCCCTTAGCAAGCAACTGTAAAAATACTTGTCAGGTGTGTATGATGCATTACAGTTAGTTAGTTAGAAGTGTTTTCTCATGTATTATCTCTTATCAACACTTATCTCAAACCAATATTCATTATTTTCATCTTGTGCATGAGAAAACAGTGCATACCTTATTCAGGAAAGGTGTAGTGAATCAAATTCCTTAAAGAAACATTGCATTGTATCTTACGAAGGTATCCACATGGTCTAGCCACAAAGAAAGGCAGTTCCAAGTCAAAGATTGCATGAAAATTCCATTTGCAAGGAGATCTTTGTAGCCTAACGTGCTGATATGTGCAAGTCTCTGGGACTTTTGCAACATGGACTCAGGGGGGAGAATAAGGCACAGCAGTATCTTGAGGCCCAAATGTGAGAACTTTGCTGGAAGTCACTGACCTTGCTGCAGAGCCCAGCTGAAGCAATAACCATGCAGTTCTGAGCACAGTGAAATAGGGACACAGGCCTCAACTACAAATTTCAAAGTGGTCAGTGTTGAGAAATAGAATCAGGAAGGGAGGGCAAAGTGTGGGGAAATAGAAGAGGGACAAAGTCCTGGTTGCACAATTCTTGGCAATCAGGTCAACTTTTGTTAGGATTCTAGGAAATTTCCTAATTGAGCAGAATTCAAGATCAAACCCCTAGAGGAGATAGGAGTTCTCATTCTAGTAACCATCTACATGGTTTACAAACTATGTTTGTAGTAGTGTCTTGTTAAAGATCTATCATGTCCAACTCTGTGACAGAAGTGGAATCTCACCTTGTTCCTGCTCTGATCCAGGACTTAGCCGGCACAGTGTAGTGGTTCGAATAAATATTTATTGCAAAAATAAATGAGTGAACAATTGACATAGAGCAATAGGATCCTACTCATGGTGACTAAATAGGGTGTAAGAGAAAAGAAGAAAACATTTCTGAAGGGAGCTAATGAATCAGGCGGAGAAATCTCCAAAATGGAAATCAAGTTGGTATCCTATGGGTCAGGCTGCAATTCTGGCTGTGGTATGGGCTCACTTCCTCTTACAAGACCCATGGTCAACCTGGCACAAAAGGAGACTCCATTGTCCCACTGAAAAGCAGGCTGGAGCTGGTGATTTAATCTCAAGCCTAACCAGAGAGGAGCAAGTGCCATTTATGGGCCCTGTGCTTATTAGAGCTGGCTCAGGGACCACAAGTCTTACAACATGTGGGTTGACTACTGGAGAGTCACAAAGACACTAGGATATTTGTCCTTGCATTAGGTTATTTTAAATAGACACCACTGGCAGTCTCTGTAAAGCCTACATATTGGCTTCATTCTTTATCATAATTTGATGGAAAGCAGGGTATTGATTTTTAAAATAAAAGCAAGGAATACTTGGAAAGATTTTGATCCCTTCCATTTACTTAATTAGGATTCTAACAAATCAGCCATTTATTGAAACTGGAATTGTGTAGAGAAGACAGAGTCCTGCATTAAATTTGTTTTGGCTCATGCTTTTCCTCTCAGTAGGCAAGTGCAATATGTTACTTAACTATACTTCTAAAGATTTCTCTGTGCTAGCCTAGTATTTTGTTGACCCCCTGTTTATAATGTAAATAGTTCTACTTAGAAATGACCATTTGCCCTTGCCTTGAGGTGGATTTGATTTCAGGAAATTTCCAGATTATTCAATATGCATTTGGATCTTTTACCAACATCTTCTTCATTTTCCATTTGAATACCTTTTCCTATAAACAGTAGAAGGTAATATTTAAGGATAATTCAAGCTCAGCTCTGAGTCACGTTGGAATAAGTGCAATAGTCAGTAAAGCTGAGACATGGTCAGATCAAAACCAGTGGAACGAACTCTTGTATATTTAACTCTCCAGCGTAGCACTTAGGCAAGGGTGAAATAGAGTTAATGTTCTGAGAAAATGGATGAAAGAACGGATGAAAAAATGAAACATGAATGAATTGGCTGACCTTGAAGGATGCATTTGCTAATCATCTGCCCAGAAATCCAATGTGATGCACAAAGAGATCAAGACAAATAGTTATGAGCAGTGATAATGTAGAATTTATGTAAAACCTATGGTTAATGACATTAAGTCCCCAAGGTTTGAGAAGATACTGCAGTGCAAACTAGAAGAATGCCAGCAACAATGTCTAAGTCCTAATAAAGTGAACTGTACCTGAGGTTAGGATTCTCACCTCATCATGGAGCTGAGGAGTTGAGCAGGAAACAAGACACAGCCATTTGGAACAAAGAGGTCGACAATTCAGAGGTAAGACTGAAGGCTATAGCCCTGTGACATTCATGTACTCAAGGTCCATCATAGGTGAAGTAGATCAATGACGACAAATATAACTCAAAATCTATTAATTCACAAGTTGGATGCCACCAATGCTCTTCTTTCTGCCTTATGGGGTTTGGCTAGAGACTCAGAAGAAGGTTAAGCCACAGGTTAAATGCTTCAGCGTCTCATAGCTGAGCAGGAAAGAGTAAAGTAGGAAGTTATCCCAGAAAGTTCTTGCTAACTACAAAATTTTCTTTCTCACCATCCAGGATGAATAAATCTCACCCAAAGTAAAGGAAAGATGGTAAAGAAGATGGCAAGGTGGGTGGATCTATGCACTTTCCTTTAATCCTTACAACTAGGCTTGTGAGTTAGGCTCCATTTCCCGTTTTCTTCCATATCTCCCCAGATAAGGAAGTTGAAGTTCATGATATTTAAATAACCTATCCAAAATCACAATACAGAAAGTGACAGAGCTAGGTGTCAAATCTGGATCTTTTCTAAGCTCATGACACCTTCAGCAACCTGAAGACTGAGCAAATAGACCTGTGAACTGAAAATGAAAAAAAGAAGAAAAAGACAATCCAGGCCTTCTTTTCTGGAGTGGACTGTCCCCATTCTGTTAGCTAAAACATATGATCATTTTTGAATTCTTTTGCTCAAGTTTTGACTCAAACCATCCCTACATTAACCTGTCTTCAGCCATATACTGTGCTAGGTTCTGAGGGAGGTGTAAAATGTGTAACCCCTAAATCTTGATCTCATGAAATTTACAATCTACTTGACAACATAAAAAATTATGAGATAATAATAAACTAGGTCCCAACACTAGTACGGAACTGTCATGAAACATAACAGGAGAACAAATGTGAGGGGTCAAAATGTGTGGTCAGACTAGTGACAACTGCTTTAAATAGATTAACTGAGATTTTACTTTTACCCAAAGGATCCATGGGATTAGAAAGACAAGTAAAGGTGTTCTTATAACTGGAAGGGAAAATGTCTGCTCACGAGAAACTGTATGAATCCTCTATTCCTGGAACCCTTTAATGCTCTTCCAATCCCTCAGCTGCGACTGTCATTTCTTTCCACCTACCTCTATTTCTACTTGCCTCTCCAGCCCTTAAGCTCAGTGCTAACTCTTAATTTGACAAAGACAAATGGGTGATGTGGTATCACCCGTGGAAAATATTGGCTATTTCAAAGGCCACAGCACACACAGCAGAGCATCAGTTTCTGGTTCTCTTTGCTCTTTTTCTCTCAGGGACTGATATTTTTCTAGCATGCAAATAGAGATATTATGATTCAGCAAAAAGAAAATGAAAATTTCTTCTTTTTTAACTCAAGTGGACCATTTTATAGCTATAGGTTTTGCATGGAAGTAAGTGTCATTTGCTTCTTTAATTTACCCATATGCTATGTCTCATAGAATGTTTTTAGTATCAAGTATTAGTTGCAACTAACTCAAAGATTTATAAACACAAAGGTTAAAGTATTAGAAACTATTCTACAGCTCCTTGGAAAGTGCACAGCCAATGAAACAACCTTGTGATGAGGTAATGCTATTCACTTGAGCCTCATTGGTTGAGTCTAAAATTCTTGTTTCCAGGAGTTGGAGGACAAGTTTCTCTGCAACCAGAAAGAACTGGATCGCCTCCAGTTGCTTATATAAGATATTTTATGATCGCTCAATAAAAGCAGGTCCCTTCTCAACTTGCCAATCGCCTCCTCTGACTTATTTCCCAACAACACTCATATATAAAGTAGACTGCAAGAGTTGCTGCTGGTTCCAAAAGAAAGCCTACATAAGAGATTAATAAATACAGAGTGAAATGTTCAGCAACTATATTTGTGTGCTGTGGTGTAAAGAATACTGCACTAGAAGTTTAGGTCGTTCTTCGTTCGGACTCTGGCATAATCACCTTTGTAACCTTGTGCTGCTACTTACTACTTCTGGAATTTAGTTCCTTATTTATTTATTTATTTATTTATTTATTTATTTTTTGCTTTAACTTTTAGGATCTCTTCACCAACTTATACGATCTCTTCACCAACGATCACTGCGGTAGTCGAACCTATTTCACAGAATTTTTGCTTGTGAGGGCATCGAATTAAATACTGTGTGTGCGAGCGTTCTGAAAGATGTAAATGTTTACCGCAACATCCAGAGTTGCCTATTATTTTAAGAAAGGCAGCATTGATGAGTTCTTCTTTTTGAGGTGATGTTAGTACCCTTGGCAAGAGCGCAGAAAGCCTCTTCGCTTGAAGTGGCACTTCCATATGTTAAAGAATCTCAGGGGCTAGGAAAGCAATCTGTGCTTTAAAACTAGGGAGAAAGTCGCAGGCTTTCTTCGGGCACTGTAAGCCAAACTGCCTCGGGACTTAATTAATCAGAATATTGTTCTTATCTTTGTGAAAAATGGGGAGGTTGTCATGATATTGGGAGACTTAACTTCCATCTCCGAACGTGCTAGGCTCTGGTGAGAGCGGCGCGCTTCGCACTGCAATGGAAGCCTTCCAGCTGTACAGCCCACCCCCACCCCCAGCCCCCAGCCCCTGGAACAGGCACATCTTACCGCTGGAAGGAAAGGGAATGCAATACCTTCCTTTACTAGGAGACAGTGCCAGTTATAGATAGTTAACACACTTAAAAAGAAGAACTCTAGATATCCTTAGGACCCAATTCCCGCCTTCCAAAGCCATCACTCCTGCCGTTTCAGGTAATGGCAATCTCCTTATTTATGCAGTTCAGACAAAACACCTAGGAGTCACCCTTGTTCCCTTTTTCTCTTTCCGCTCAATCGTGAATCTGTTAGAAAATCCTATAGGCCAAGCTTCAAAATATATCAACAATGTGGCCCTCTTTTGCTACTTCTTTTGCTACAACTCTGGTCCAAATTGCTGTCACCTTCCCCGGAGTTATAAAAAGGAACTCTTAACTACGCTCTCTGTTCATGCCTTTGACCTCATACCGTTTATTGTTCGTTCACCCAGCAACTTGAAGGATTCTTTTAAAAGAGGAAGTCAGCTATGTCACTCTGTTCCAAACCCTCCAGTGGTCCCACCTCACTGAAAATGAGAGCCTGAGGCTTTACAGTGAGCTGACCCTACCACCACCTGTCTTCCAACCACCTACACCTTCTCTTACTATTGCCTCCTGCTGTTTGAATACATTCAACCTTCCCATCTCACCTTGGCCCTGTGGATTTTTTCTGTATGGGATTTTCCTCCAACCAATCCTCTCTCTCCCTCTCTCTCTCTCTCTCTCTCTCTCTCTGTGTGTGTGTGTGTGTGTGTGTGTGTGTGTGTGTGTGTGTTTGTATCTTTCTCCAGATTTTTCCTTTATGATTACCTTTTCTAAAGTCTTCTCAGACTACTACTCCATATAAAATGGCATCCTCTATACAAACCCCATCTCTTTTAATGGCGTACTTTTCTCCACATTTCTTATCATCCTCTGGTATTCTTCATATTTTCTTATTTATTGTCTATTTTTTCTTGCACTATAAAATAAACTCCATGAGGACAAGACCCTGGTCTGAATTTCCCCCCATCTTCTCAGCATCTAGCAGTAGGTGTTAAACAATATTTAGCAAAGTATCGATGAAAGGTGCTGTTTTAATATCTGATTTGAGGTACGCCTGACAAATTTTAATATTTATTAAATAGAATTTAAAATTTATTAAATATTTCTTTAATAAAGAAAACCAACATATAATTATGAAGTGTTAAAATCGACCTTAAAAATGTTATAATTGCTATGTTCCCAGAAGAGACTTCTGGACTTCAATCGGTGTCAAAATCATCAGAATAAGTGTACAACTGACTAAGGGCATTATGGACATTATTTTGATTAGGGAAAGAAGAGAAAGCAGCATATGATGAATGCTCACTATTACTCAGACATGGGTGATTTCATTTCTTCAGCATTTTTATCTCCTTTAGAGAATACCAGCGGTCAATAATCATTTTGATGTTCATATTCTTCTGCATTCCTTATAAAAGCAGTCCTTTGCATGTGTAAGTGGAAACACATCTATGTGCTAATGAGATCATTTAAAAGGTTATCTTATTAACCTAAATACAGACACATTCTGACATATGAGTAAGTTAATCTCTGAACATAAGTTAACCATCACGGAAGCTAACCATGGTTAGTTAATAAAACCAACAATTTAATTAAGCTCAGTTATGTAGGGAAAAAAAAGGTCTGGAAGATCAATGTATCTCCCAGAGATCTTCATTCATGTGCAGAGGGTAGTATCCTCATAGGGATGGACATGGCATATGCTGGAGTAAAAGAAGATTATTTGGAATTTTTGCAATAGGTGTCAAGACTATGGCAATAGGAGATAAAGATAAGCCTTAATTCTGAATGCAAAAATCAATCAATCAATCAATTAGTTAAAAAAGATGGCTAGGGATTTATAGCCAAAGAGCAGAGTGAAGTGGTCAGGGGATGGAAAAGTACTAAGAGGAGACATAAAAGGGAGTGAGACTCTTGCTAAACCATCTTACAAGATTCTTATTGAAGGCAGGCCAGAGGTTTATACATCCAACATGGGGGTTAAGGAACTTGATCAGATACTATGGGTAATCAAATGTCAAGGGTAGAGTGATTATTGCTGAACTGATTTAGCAAAATTTTTGCTAAAACGGAACTATGCAGACCAAGGACAGGACCCAAGAACAAGTTCTAGCAAAAGGGACAAAAGGGGTAAAGGGATGCCCAGAGGAACCTGGCTAAAGTTGGGTCAAAGGGAGAGTTTTGTCACATAAAATTTCACCTGAAGGGCTCATCTGAAGTCCCTTTGTCTACACATATTGATAGTTCAGTAAAAATCACCCGTTATTTACTTCACCCATATGCATCCACTGACCTTGCTGTAGGCACTGTGCTAAATACAGAGGAAATCAATTTGAGTATGATTCCATCCTGACTTGGGAGCTCCCACTCTAATGGGGAGATCCAGGTGTTAAGTTAATAATTATAATGTAAGACAACAGATGCTTTAATAAAGTGTTAAAGAAAAGGTAATGGAACACAGGGATAGAGATGGAATTACTGCTAAGCAGGAGAGAAGAGAACAGGAGTTAAGTAGAGCTTCTCAGAAGATTATTATTATTATTATTATTATTATTATTATTATTATTAGTTTGGTCTTGAAGGAAGAGTAAGCATTTACCAGTTTAAGAAAAAAAAAAGATCAGGGAAGGTCTTTCAAGGCCAAAGCAATAGCACTTAAACAGGTATAGAAACCAAACATCAAATATGACAGGACTCACTGAGTAACACAGCAACATGCTAGACCCAGCACTGGCCGTCCAGAGGGGGTGGGAATACATGAGGCTGGTAGTCACGGAGAGCCAGACTGTAAAGGACATTGTACTTTAATATTTAATACTTCCTGTACTTGAGCTTGACCTTTGAGTGAGGGAGGGGAATGACAGTCAGATTTGTAGTTTAGAAAGTTCTCTCTGGGGGCGCCTGGGTGGCTTAGTCAGTTAAGTGTCCGACTTTCACTTAGGTCATGATCTCGCGGTTCGTGGGTTCGAGCCCCGCGTGGGGCTCTGTGCTGACTGCCGGCTCAGAGCCTGGAGCCTGTTTCAATCTGTGACTCCCTCTCTCTCTGACCCTCCCCTGCTCATGCTATCTCTCTCTCTCTCTCCTAGAAATAAAAAAAACATTTAAAAAAAAAAATTAGAAAGTTCTCTCTGGCAGAAATAGAAGAGTATGGATTGGAGTTGGAACAGACCAATACAAGTTAATGAATTTGGTAGTTTCCAAAGCCTAAGAGAACAAATAATGATGATCTCAAGGCGGGGTAATGGGCCTGGAAAGAAGACTACAGATTTTAGAGGAGACAGGCTTCCATTAGTGATGCAATGTTAGTTATCAAGGAAAAGGTGGGATTCAATAATGACTCCTAGATTTCTGGCTCTGGTAGTTGTGAAAATAGTGGCGGCATTAACAGATATCAGGAGCACAAAGAGAAACTGCGGGACTTTTGTGGGATATAGTGAGTTTGCTTTGAATGTGTTGAATTAAAGGTGATCAAGGGACTTTCATATCTAGAAGTCCAGTATGCAGATCTGTGTGTGGGTTTGCAGTGCAGAAGGAACCAGAATTTGAGACAAGAATTCAAAGTCACTGTAATAGAAATGAGAGTTTGAAACACTGGAGGAGGAAAAGGTGTACAGAAAGAGCACCATGAGGGGCAATCAAAAGCGTAACCCTGGATGCTCCAATGTTGAGAAAAAGCATTGTGTGTCCAGTGAAGAAACCAAGTTTTATATTATATAATCCCAGCTATTCTTATGTGCATTATGTTAATGAGAAAAGCCTTCTGTTGAGAACACATTGATAGGCCTGGACAAGCAAATTTGGGATATGCAAATTCGCTGTATTACTCTGCACATTGAAAGAAGAACCGAAATTCTTAAGAGAAAAATAGGAGCAAAGAGAACAAGAAAGAGAGGCCTGATGCTTAGTGAGATCAGAAGTCCCCCACCAGGAACATGGTGTAAGAGATTTGAAATTCTATGCTCAGCTTTAAATTCCTGTCCTCAAATGAAGGCTTCAGTAAGTCCACAGTTCACTGATGACTTTGTGCTTGTGGATTCAGCGGCATGGCAGGAAGGGGGTGGTCAATTCTCAAAGATCTATTGATTTCTACTTTGCCTACTTAGTGCAATTAAAAGACAATGTACAAGACAGAGGAGGCCATGAAAGACTAGGCTGTAAGAACTGACAAAAAAAAAAAGTTATATAAAGAGGTCCCTGCTTCCAACAGAGAGGAGGTCTCCATGTGACCTTTGCGTTATACAGTATAAATGTACATAAATGATGCATGTGGATAAAATGTATTTAAGTGGATTTAGCCAGCTGGCTATGTAATCTAGGCACGTTGCTAATATTTACCTATATATCAACTCATTTATCTATGTCCCCATATTCCCATAACAGATTCAAATTCAAAATGATAGCCTTATCGAGATGTTTAGCATGAACCATATTTGTCTATATATTTAACTGTCTTTCTACATTCATTACCATGTATATATGCAAAATGCTGCTTCATTGTATATCCCAAAATAATACAAGAATAGTAAATGCACTCTTTTTAAAGCTACGTATCAATCTCTGATTTTAGAAAATGGCAATTTTAATCTTATGAGGGTTTTGTGATTAGGCATCTCATGCGACACAGACAAAAGAAGCTTAAAAACATTTCCATGACACAGAAAAGTAAAGCAGAAAGGCTTTTCTGTAAAAGATAAAAGGCAGCACAGTAAAGCAGACCTTATGTGCATTCTGCAGGCAGCCCAGTGTCAAGATTTCATGTTGCCCTATAGAGCCCTTATTCATGCTGCAGATACTGCAGAGATGTGGGTGTGGTTTGTAATACAGAAGCTGACTATCTATGAATATTCATAGACACACTCTAGCTAAAACTTTCTAATGGTTTTCTCGGAACAGTTAAAATAGCAACAGTAAATTCTGAGCTTACCAGATACAATTAGTTAAGGAAGGATGCTGACTTCTTTAACAATGAAAGCAGACAGCACCTCCCTCCAAAGCCTTGCTGACCACAGCGCACATCCACTGATCAGCCTCCTCTGAGTTATAGGGCCATGTGACTTGAAATGAACTGGTAAGAAACAAGAAGTGCAATTCAGATGACTACAAAATAATAGAATCACATTTTTTCTTAAAACAGTGTCTATAATTGGATATTTCTAGATCCTCAGGAACAGTCCCAAAACTCAGGCAGCCTTAAGCTTACTTTACATAGTATTTATTTTGACCTAAAGGCATCTTCCCCCCCCCGCCCCCCAATCATGAAGTGATCTTTGTACAAACTGGGAAAAAGACAAAGCTGTCTGAAGAAAGACAAAATGCTTTAAGTCTCCAATCCAAAATTATAAATACTATTAATACAATAGACATTTATTTATCATAGGTAAATTCCAGTATGCAAATTTACCTGCCTGTCTATCTGCTTAGCTACCTGATACATACACAGGTAAACATATACACACTATTTTTAATACTCTTTTTTAAGGGCAGTTTTAGGATCATAGCAAAATTGAGAGAAAGAGATTTCCCATAAACATCCTACACTCACATATATAGAGCCTCAACTATTATCCACATTCCACAACAGAGTACTATGCTTGTTAAAATTGATGAGCCTACATTGATACATCATAACCACCCAAAGTTCAAAATTTACATTGGGATTAATTCTCCATGCTGTACATTCTATGGGTTTGGATAACTGTTTAATGAATGGCATAATGAATGATACCATCATTATGGTATTGTACACTTTTTTCACTGGCCTAAATATCTGTGCTTTATTTATTTATTTGTCTCCCTTCCCAGCCCATGACAACACTGATCTCTGTGTCATCTATATAGTTTCACTTTGTCCTGAATGTCATATAGTTGGAGTCAAACAGTAGGTAAGCTTCACAGATTGGCTTGTTTCACTTAGTAATATCCACCAAAGGTTGCTCCACATCTTGTCATCCTTGATAGCTCATTTCCTGTTAGTACCGAATAGTATTCCATTGTCTGGGTTGTTCATTTATCCATTGACCTACTGAAGAACAGCTTGGTTGCCACCAAGTTTTGGTAATTATGAATAAAATTGCTATAAACATCTGTGTGTAGGTTTTTGTGTGGACATAAGTTTCAACTTCTTGGGTAAATACCAAGGAATGTGATTGCTGGATCATATGGTTAAATTATGTTTCATTTTACAAGAAACCACCAGCCTGTTTTTATAAAATGGCTATACCATTTTGCATTCACACCAGCATCAAATACGAGTTCCCGTTGCTCTATATCTTCACAGGCATTTTGTTTTATCAGCATTCCAGATTTTGTCTATTCTAATAGATGTGTAGTGGTGTATCATTATTGTTTTATTTTATTGTTATTTTAATGTCTTATTGATTTCTGAGAAAGAGAGAGAGAGAGAGACAACGTGAACAGAGGAGAGTCAGAGAGAGAGGGAGACACAGAATCTGAAAGAGGCTCCAGGCTCTGAGCTAGCTATCAGCACAGAGCCTGATGTGGGGCTCAAACCCACAAACCGTGAGACCATGACCTGAGCCAAAGTCGGATGACCAACCGACTGAGCCACCCAGGCACCCTAATATCATTATTGTTTTAATTTGCATTTTCTAACATAATATGATGTGAAACATCTTCCATATGTTCGCTTTTCTGTCTATACCTCTTCTTTTGTTGAGGTGTCTGTTGAGATCTCTGGCCAACTTTTAAACTGAGTTATTTTCCTATGGTTTAAAGAGTTCTTTGTAAATTTTGGGTGATAGTTCTTTATCAGATGTGTCTCTTGCAAGTATTTCTTCCTCGCCTGTGAATTTTCTTATTGTTTTGACATCATCTTTGCCATAGTGCAAGTTTAATTTTAATGTAGTCCAACTTATTCATTATTTATTTCATGGATTGTGACTTTTGGTGTTGTAGCTAAAAAACGACCACATATCCAAGGTCATCTCAAGTTATCTCCTATGTTATATTTTGGGAGTTTTGTAGTTTTATATTTCACAGTTAAATTTGTGCTCCATTTTAAGCTAACTTTTTTGGGCTTTTATAACCATCTTTATTACATGTGTCTTTAAGCACTTCTCTATGTGCCTTACAGAAAGGCTATCACACCCATTCCCTGACACTCAATTTGAGTAGATTTTTGTGAAGATTGTAAGTTCTGTGTGTAGATTCATTCTCTTACAAGTGGATGTACAGTGTTCCACTACTATTTGTAGAACATCCTGTCTTTATCCTGCTATATTATCTATGTTCCTTTGTCAAAGATAGGTTGAGTATATTTATGTGGACTAATTCCTGGGCTGTTTATGTTGCTCTATTCATCAATTTATTTATTCTTTTGCCAATATCACACTGTCTTCATTACCGTAGGTTTATAGTAGTCTTGAAGTCCGGTAGTGTCAGTCTTCCAGCTCTGTTCTTCTCTTTCAATATTGTGTTGGCTAACCTGGCACAATATTTTTAAATGTATATATTTTTAAACATTAGTATCTTACTATATACTGTTATATACCAAGATCATTTTGCCAACTCCTTAGGAAGAATCTCAAAATTCCACAGTATGGATATGCTATCATATATTTAAACAAACTTTAATCATTGTATAGTAAATAGTTTCCAATTCTTGCCATCATAAATAAAAATATAATAAATATTCTTGCACATAAGTATTTCTGGGCATCTTTGATGATTTCCTATGAATGAAGCTCTTGATTAGAATTAGCCAGGAGAATGTTCACAAACTTTTGGAAAATTTATCAGAATTTTTGGTCATAAATGGTATTTATTTCCTCACATACTCAACACCACTAGCAATGATGATAATTATGATCATGGCCATGATAGCAAAAACTTTAACCTGCATTTTTTAAACACTAAGGAAGGAAACATGATTTTAAATACTAAGGAAGGAAACATGTTTTTTATGGGCAGGAAATCATAAAAAACATGGGATGTGTTCAGTCTATTTTATTTATTTTATATTTGAGAAAGAGAGGGAGAAAGAGAGCCGTTCATCACACAAAGAAGCACAAAAGCAGGAAAGGGGCAGAGGAGCCCATTCAGACTGTATGTCACCATATATGGGAGACAAAGGAGCAAAAACTGTACAAAAGGCTACACCCTACTGTGCTTGGAGCTCAGTTTTTGGGCACGAACCCACTGAACCTGTCCTGGCACAACAAATAAAGCTGCTTCCTGGAAAGAAAAGCTTTGGTATTTCAACTCTTTCTGTGAAAATCCTGCTACAAGAGAGGGTATATAAGAGAGCTCAACTACTGTTAGCTATTATTATCATGGTTGTATTGTTTGTGGCCAAAATTCCAAGGAACATATCGTAAAATTGAAGCTGAAATTATTTAGCTCATTTAGGAAAAAAAGTTCCTCAGTGACTAGCAAAGATAGCCTGTTCTTGTAGAACATTTGATATACATCAAAATAAAATTTCTAAATATATATATATATATATATCAACATTTATAGGAAAGTTTAAAAAGTAACCATCGACAATATTACGATAAAGAGATATAGATCTTGATCCCCATAAGCTTTATCTGTTAGTCTTTCTTTTGAATATTGACATTCAAGATTTTTCCTTACATACACATGTTGTGCTTTGAAAGGAAACAACAGGACCAAGATGGAATCACTTGTGCTAAGCCCACAGAGACTTAAGCTAATTGAGGCTTCCACCTTCCCCGGGAATATAATCTTAACTAGTCAGTCTAGAATTTTCTGGTCAGCTCCACTAAGGTAATCTGCCACTTAAGCCCTTTCCACGCCCTAAAGGAAGATGAGAAGATCCCCTAACCTTTTGTCCCCCAAAGGAAGGTGACCTCACCAAAAACAATCCTTTCTTTCCACTTATGACTTCCTTGTTCTGCCTTTAAAAACCTTTCCCTTTGTGTAGTCCTTTGGATCTCTGTCTTCTTGCTATTTGGAATGCTGTCCAATCCATGAATTGTTCAACAAAGCTAATTAGATGTTAAAAATTCACTGGGTTGAATTTTTCCTATTTAACATGTGGCTTCTTTCCTTCATAAAATTGTTCCCATCGGCTATACTGCTGGGGGTAAGATTACTGCTGTAAAGGATATTAATGTCTTTGTGATTGTGCTATTTACAGTCATATGGTTTTATAACAAATTCACACCACAATTCAGTGCCAGCCAAGCAGAATGCATAACAGTTAAGGCCTTGCTATTGTCAAGATAAGGTTGTTTTCTGTCTGGTAAGGCATTAAGACACTAGGGGGTTCCTGGAAAAACATTACTCTGTATTTGCCTCAAGTATTTGTCAATGGGCTGCGGGCTATAAGGACATTTAAATTTACCCACTTGCCTTTGTTTCCCACATCACTATGGAGGGGAGGGTGATGTTGGAGCTCCAGGAAACTGAGTCTATAGATTACTGGAGATCAGGCTAATGATAAGATTGCTTTGTTCATGTAATTTACTAAGACATTTGTAAATGTTGGAGACTCATGTCCTGCATGACTGTAATTGCTTATCAGTGTGTTTTCTGCTTTTCTTTGTTCTTGGGCAGGTAAGGAGTGCCTGAAGAATGTCACACAAATCTCACCTTGGTGGGAGGGGGTGTTGTGGCTTGTGCTCTGACCTCAGCTTGCCTTTGGGGCTCCATTGTCATAAGAACACAAGGATTTAACAAATATTTAGATATGGTTAAGTGTAGGTACATAAGAATGAAAATAAAAATAAATGTGTGTCAAATTGCTTTTATTTTGGTACGGAGACAGGCATATATAAAGATATAATGCAGTAGAGGCAGAAGAACCTTCTCCTTCCCAGTGGAGACTACAGAGGTGACAGATAAATTGAGGAAGGGGTGGGCCGTGTGGGTGGTTCAGTTGGTCAAGCATGGGACTTCAGCTCAGGTTCATCTTATGTTTCCTGGGCTTTGTGCTGATAGTTTAGAGCAGCAGTCTTCTTTGGATTCTGTGTCTTCCTCTCTGTCCCTTTCCTGCTCACACTCTGTCTCTCTCTCAAGAATAAACATTAACAAAATAAATAAATAAATGGAGGAAGGGCATTCAAGATGGAGGGTAAAATCAGTCATGGTTTGTGCAAAAGTATAATGAGAATGTTTAGGCACAGTGAAAATTAAAGTTTCCAGTGGCTGGAAGCTAAGTTGCAAGTGGAGATGAGGTGGAGGGTCAGAATGGACACACAGGTACCGTCATTGACTATGTTTCCCCATAAGGTCATCAGTTGCTTTCTTAAAGATGGAGAGCCTGCAGGCATTTGGAGTCTTTGTCTTTAAGCTCTCGCTTCCCCATAGACTGCACAGCCTGTCCCTTCAGAAGCCAGAGCAAATTACCCTTATTGGCAGCTGGCTGGGACTACTGCAGCTTTGGCTGCCTGGCTTGCCTGCATTTCCAAGGAGATCCTTCTGATGTATTTCATCTGCAATAATTAAACTTGCCTTTCTCTGCAGCAATGACTTAAAAATGTCAGATGCTATGGGTCTCATGGAAGATGCTGTCACTGTCGGGTTACCCAGGGACAACTTCAGGTGCGTCTCAACCTTTGCTGTGGCCATTTCAAAGGTTCCCCTCCTGACTCCAGGGAGAATTCCTCAGCTACAACTGGGAGGTACAGCTCTTATCCATTCCATCCATTCGAACCAAAACCTGATCCTCTCTTTGTATCAGACAGAATGACGACTCCATCTTATGGGGTGCTTGTCAATGTCTGCTCCTCAGAGCAGAAATGGGAGCAGGGCTTAGTCAGGCAATGGAGAAAAGAACCATCTTGGGATATTGTATACACCTAAAGGATGCAAAATACAAATACTTCAAACCAAATAATAATAATATAATAATAATAATAACAACAGCAACAATAAACCTATGAGCTGTAAGATCATGACCTGAACCAAAGTCAGACGCTTAACCACCTGAGCCGAAGTTGGATGATTAACTGACTGAGCCTCCCAAGCCCCCGCAAAATAAATAAATAAATAAATACACACAAAAATAATGTAATACTGCCAAAATTCTATTTAAGACATGCATGAACATTTAAACTAAGATAATGCTCTGTCTCCTTGAAGACTGCAGACACATCAGGATTGGGGCAGAAAAAACAAAGGAAGCCAAATGGAAAACACTTGCAGTACAGCCAGACTTTGCTCAACGTTGCTGGAGCAGATCATCCTTCAGATGAAACTCAGAGGAGTTAGCCAAGTGGGATAGTGTGGTTTATAATAGGAAACTTACATTTGGTCTTTGTCTCTATTGTTCTCTAACAGACAGCCTCTAAAAACCCTTGGAATTTCCTGTAATGAGAGCTAGCAGTAAAGATACCTTTTGTTATGTTAAACAAGGTTGCTTTTGCAAAATACCTGTGGATAGTGGTTGGTTGTAAGGAGTTAGCCAGGGGATTAGAGGATTGGAACTTTCAGTCCCATCCCCCATCCCCAACCCACCCCTCCGACCCCCTCACCCCAGCCACCTCTAGGGAGGAGAGAGGGTCTTAATCAATTACCAATGGCCACTGATTTAATGAGCCATGCTACGTAAAGGATGCTCAAGAAATACCCAAAAGGATAAGGTTTGGAGTGCAATGCACCCTAACTTCACAAGGATAGAAGTTCCTGCCCTGGGGACCCTCCCAGAGACCATGTAGCTTTTCATCTGGCAGTCATCTTTAATATCCTTTGTAATAAACTGGTAATCCAGTAAGTAAACTGATTTCCTGTGAGTTCTGTGAGTCACACTAGCACAGTTATTGAACTAAAAGGAGAAAGTCATAGAAACCTCTGATTCATAGCTGGTTGGTCAGAAGCACAGGTGACAAACATGGACTTGTGACTGGCATCTGAAGTGGGGGCACTCTTGCGGGACTGAGCCCTTAATCTGAGGAACCTGAGGCTGTATCTCCAAGCAGGTGGTGTCAAAATGGAATTAAATCTGTGGGACAGTCAGAGTCATTAGAGAATTAAGTTAATTGCTTGGTGTGGTAAAGAAAAAACACACACTGGAATTAGTGTCAGAATCGTACCAAGGAAATAGGCTATTGGAAGGTGGGTATAGTGTTACGGAATCTGGTCTGGAGTACCCCGGGGAAGAACCAAGCAGCACTCTGAGCCCTTGGAAGGGAAGAAGATGATTTCACAGCGGCAGGCTCAGAGGAGATCGCTCTCCAGAGGACTGCGTCCTGAGCGTAAGCAGAGGGAACAATTTATAGTCTGTTACTTCTGCACTAGTAGTAATTTGGCTCACACACAGCAAGCGGGGTGGGAAGAAGAACCTGGAAGGGGAGGAGGCTGGAATTCTCGTATCAGTCCTGTCAGCCATCTTATAACATAATTTTTCCCTATCAGTGGGAGAATAAAAGACACTTTTGACATGGCAACCAGTAAGGTTCAAGTAAGATTGCAGGGAGGATATTGGGTGGAGATGGTAGAAGATAAGAATAATAATCATAAAGCCAGTGTTTTGCTCACTGGTTTCAAGCCAGGCATGGAGTTAAGCTTTATCTCCTTTATTTTTCATTTTTATTTATTTATTTATTTATTTATTTATTTATTTATTTATTTATTTATTTATTTATAAAGACAGAGAGAGCATGAAAGCACAAAAGTGGAGGGGTTGGTCAGGTAGAGAAAAAGGGAGAGAGAATCCCAAGCACACTTTATCCCCTGAGCCATGAGATCATGACCTGAGGCAAAATCAAGAGTCGGACACTAAACTGCCTGAGCTCAGGCACTCCTGCTTTTCTTTTTGAGAGAGAAAGGGAGAAAGAGAGAACGTGTGCAAACAGGGGAGGGCAGAGGGAAAGAGAGGGAGAGAATCCTAAGTAGGCTCCACGCCCAGCTCAGAGCCAGATCTCACAAGGGTGACATCATGACCTGAGCAGAAATCAAGAATCGGGCACTCAACAGGCAAAGCCACCTAAGTACCCTAAGTCCTATTTCTTTTAATCCTCACCAGGGCCTTATGAAGTAGGAACTTCATTATCCAAGTTCCGAAAAGGAGGAACGGAGATGCAGAGACTATAATAGATTGGCCAAACTCATTCAGCTCACTAACTGGGCAAAGGCTAAGCAATGAAGGATCTTATATGACAAGCCAGACTTTGAATTTCCCCTGAAATCAATGAAGAAATATGGATGGACTTTAAGTAAAAGAGTGGCATGATCACATCTGTATTTTTTAAAGATAGACTTAGAGCTGGGGTAGTGAAAGAAAGCAGGAACCATAGGCAGAGAAAGCAAATTAAGACCAAATAGAAAGGTTTAGCCAATATCTGGGGGTAAATATTGAGGCAGATGCTGGGCAGCTGATGAGAAGAAAATCTGAGAGATGTAAACCAAGTACAGACCATCATAGACAATTTGAGAGCTTAAAGCAATGAACTAAAGCAGATATTAAATATTTTTCTTATTTTATATTCTCCAAAGGATGATCTGCACAATTATATAGGAATTATACTGCCGTAAATATTTACTTGGCAACCTGGAAAATCTGATTTGTGATTAATAGATCAAGTTAATTTAAACTCATGGGCCACAGCCATCAAGAAAAAGAAAATTGCCTCTCTTTGTTGTATTATATTTTAATTCCAATCAGAAAGATTGATTTAGCAGTCTTTGTTACAAAGCTTATAAACAACAGTTTGAAAAATGGGACAATATAAACAGAACATCATTCTGACACTGTATGAGTCAGCCTCTGCAAAATAGGACAAATTTCTATAGCCCTGGACCAATAGGCAAAGCTTTTATAGATGAAGACCTAATCTCTATCTTCACTTCCTGGCTCATGTTTTTAGGAGAAAATAAAACTTACAAACACATTGCTCTGGGGATTTCAGTTTTTTTAAAAAATCATTTGGTTCCTAGCCCCAGATACAGTTTCCCTCTATTTCTTTCTCACGTGTCTATGAAAGCTAGTCAAGGACAATTCATACTAGTCATGGCTTTCCCTCAAAAAGGAAAATAAAAGCAATGGCGACTTCCAACTTTCCAGGGAAAGCAGGACCAGAGAAATGTCAGAACTTGAACCCAGTTCTCCTGACTCTAGATACCTTTCCCCATAACAATATGAGCAACATGTCAGGATTCAGGGCATGGACTACAACGATGCAGTATTTTGCAGAAAGTCCACGTAGAAAGTTCCTGCTAAGTCCCTTTTTTAGTTATTTGTTATTTTTTTATTGTATTCTGTAAATAGATTTATTGCTTGTGCTGAATTTTCATAAATCATGTTCAGATGAAGGCTTCATGTTTGAAAGGCTGGATAACTTTTTGAAAAATGCAAAATAAGCCTTCTTAGAATGGGAAGTGATCAAAGCAGATGTAGACAATCTTGGCATTTTTCCTATGTCTAAAAAGAAACAAGAAGCCATGAAGTTATAATACATATAAGAAGGACATCATGCACAGTTTTCTGAACAATGTGTCTTAAAAAAAAAAAAAAGCCTAACATATAGGGGTGCTTGGGTGGCTCAGTCGGTTCAGCATCCAACTCTTGATTTTGGCTCAGGTCATGATCTCACGGTTCATGAGATGGAGCCCCCAGATGGCAAGAAACCTTGTGATAATCTCTCTCTCTCTCTCTCTCTCTCGCTCTCGCTCTCTCTTTCCTTACCCCACTCACACTTGTGCTCTCTCTCAAAATAAACAAATAAACATTTAAAAAATAAATAAAAACAGCATATATACCAAAATGTGCACAAATCTTGAAGTGTACAAACTGACGTATTTTTTTAAGTGTTCCCTTCCATGTACTAGTGACCAATCCAAGAAGTAGAATTTGGCCAGCATTCCAGAAGCTCTCTGGCATCCGCTTGTAGTACTACCTGCTTCTGAACAATGATGTTACTGGACTTAATGTCTGAATCCTCTCAAAGTTCATACGCTGAAACCCTACCCCCCAGTGTGATGGTATTTGGAGATGGGCCTTTGGGTTGCAATTAGGGTTCAACAAGATTGTGAAGGTGAGGCCCTCATGATTATTGCAGAAGAAAAGACTTAAGAGACTTGCTCTCTCTCTCCATACATGCACAAAGAAGTGGTCATGTGTGCTCACAGTAAGATGCTGGCCACCTACAAGTCATGAGAAGAGCCCTCAACAAAGCACATCTTGATGACATCTTGATCTTGGACGTCTCGGTCTTCAGAGGAGATGTGTCTGTTGTATAAACCACATAATTTGCAGTATTTGTTATGGTATCCCGAGAAGACTAAGGCAAATAATAAGCATTGTTCTGATTTCTAACAACACAGATCACTTTCTCTTGGTTTTGAATTTTTAGATAACCAGCATCATGCTGTGTGCCTTCTTTGTTTGGCCTCTTTACCTCAGTATAATGAGAGATTCATCCACATTTATTAGAATAAGGAAATGCTTATTCTGTGTCCAGTTTACCAAGAGTTTTTTTTTTCTTCTAGCATGAATGATGCTGAATTTTCTCAAATTTTTTTCTGCATCTGGGAAAAAAATAATAGGATTTTCCATCACCCCCCATTTTCTTACTCAGATGATAATTACATTAAATGACTTTCGAATGTTACCTTACTCTTACATTTCTGGAGTAATATTAGTTTAGCCAAGATGTATTATCTTTTTTATATACTTTGCTGGATTTGCTGAGCTAAAATTTTGTTAAAAATCTCCTTCGCTTAGCAAGCTTTGGGATCAAGGTTATCTTAGCCTCATTAAAAGAATAGGAAAGTGTTCCCTTTGAGTCTATTTCTTGGAAGATTTTTGTAAGGTTGGTGCTACTTGTTTTCCTTAAGCTTATTTGGAAAAATTTATTGAAGTTTTATGAGTATGTGAGTGTATGAGTTATGTCAGTATTTTGGGTTTTCTTGTGGTTATTTTTGCTTTGTGTATGTGTAAGTTATATAGCAACAGATTTAACGTCTTTACTAAATACTATGCTAGAGATTTTATTTTGTCTGTTTCAGTTTGAGTAAGTTTTTCTTAAGGAACTTGTCTATTTGGTCCAAATTGTCAAAATTTTTACAATTTTTTAAATGTTTATTTTTGAGAGAGAGAGAGAGAGGGACACAGAGAGAGAGGCGGGGGAGGGGCAGAGAGAAAAAAGGAGACACAGAATCTGAAGCAGGCTCCAGGCTCTGAGCTGTCAGCACAGAGCCCGTCCCTGGGCTCAAACCCACAAACCAGGGGATCATGACCTGAGCCAAAGTCAGATGCTTAACCAACTAGCCACCCAGGTGCTCCAAAATATATTTCAGCAAAAAAATCGTTCCTAATATTCTCTTTTCACTTTATGTGCGTAGGATGTGTGGTGATATTTATTTTTTCTGGGTAATTTGTTTCCTCTCCTTTCCTTCTTTTCTTCCTTCTTTCCTTTTTGTTGTTCACTCTTTCCAGGTTTTTATCAATGATAATTTTTTAAAAGAATCAACTGTCACCTTTGTTGCTTCTCTCTCTGAAACTCCTATATTTTATTACTATCCACTATTAACTTTATTATTTTATTTAACTCAGTTTTGCTGGTATTTTTGACTAGTTTCTTTCTGTGCCAATATAGGCACATAAAACTAAACATTTGCCTCTGGGTTCTACTTTGGCTGAGGCCCACAAGATGCCTTTTGAGAAAAAAAAATGTAGCTTTTCTGTAATTCAGTTCAAACTATTCTTTAACTTCAGTTGTCATTTCTTCTTGGACCCACACATTCCTTGGGAGTGCATTCTTGAATTTCCAAAAGGTTGAAGATTTTCAAGAGAACTATTTGATTTATTTTGAGCTTAATTCTACTGGGGAGCAGACATCATACTGTCAATGATATTAGTTCTTTGAGAACTGTTAAAGATTTCTTCAATGGCCCAGCATATGATCATTTTGGCAAATTTAGTATATTAGTAAATTTAGTGAAGTCCGCTATTAGTGGGTGGGGTACTCTGCATAGGTCCATCAGAACAGTTTATTCATTGTGATGTTCAGGCTTTCTATATCCTGACTGGGTTCTAATTGTTCAATAAGCTCTAGAGAGAATTTTGCTAATGTCTACATCTAGGGCCTTGGATTTGTCTCTTTTACCTTTAAATAGACACCTCTTAATCATTATACAATGTACTTCTTTATTTTTAGCAATATTCACCTTACAGTGTATTTGGTTTGGTATTGACAAAACTCCAAGAGCTTTTGTTTACTAAATATTTGCATGGAATATGGCTGTTTAATTAATTTACTACCTTTATGCTTTGTGTTTTTAAATATAAGTATTTTTAATATTTAATTTATGTTTTAAGTTTATTTATTTATTTTGAGAAAGAGAGAGAGAAAACACAAGCTTGGGAGGGGGTGAGAGAAGGGGAGAGAGAGAATTCCATGCAGGCTCCATGCTGTTAGTACAGAGCCAAATGCAGGGCTCAAACTCATGGACCATGAGAACATGACCTGAGCAGAAGCCAAGAGTCTGATGCTTAACCAACTGAGACACCCAGACACTCTTTAATATTTTATTATGTATTTAGTTGAGCTTATATTGACCACTTTTTTTTCTATTAGACACACATTTTCTTTTTCTTTTTTTTTCATTTTTATACAGTTTTCAAAATGATTTTTATTATTGGAATTTACCCTATTTATTTATTCATTTTTCACTGTTTTTTATTACTTTTAGTGGTTACTCCATTCACGATACAGACATTCTTGAGTTCGTGGGTTCGAGTCCCCTGTCGGGTTCTGTGCTGACAGCAAGCTCAGAGTCTGGAGCCTGCTTCAGATTCTGTATCTCCCTCTCTCTCTGACCCTCCCCTGTTCATGCTGTCTCTTTCTCTCTCTCTCTCAGAAATAAATAAAACATTTAAAGAAATTCAAAATGAAGGATATATTTGCTGAATATAGTATTCTATGTTAATATTTATTAGCATCTTGAAGATACCATTAGGTTTTCTTCAGATTTCCACAAGTTCTGTAGAAAAGTAAGCTGCCCATTTAACCTTTAAAGATAATGTGCCTCTTTTTCTACAAATTCTTTTAAGGTTTTCTTTTTTCTCTTTGGTTTCAGCGATTCAACCATGATGTGCTCAGTTATTTCTTAATTTACGTTAATTAATCTGGCTTTGCTCAAGTTATCCGAAGCCATGAGCTGATGTCCTTCACCATTTTAGGAAAATTTTTAGCTCTTACCTCTTTTAGAAATGCCTAATTTCTATTTTCTTTCCTCCCCCTCTTAAATTCCATTGACATATATATTACACTTTTTGAGCTTAACCTGCCTGTCTCTTCTATTTGATTCTATTGTTATAAAATTGTTTTCCTCTCTGTGACTTACTTTGGATATTTTCTATTGACTGCTTTCTACACTGTTCTGTCTGTGAACAATTTGCTTTTGAAATCACTACTTCAGAGATTATATATATCAATATATCCATTTAGTTTCCTTGGGATATAAATTCCAATTCTGTGTTAAAATTCTACATTCTTTCTATCTTTGATCCTTGCCCTCTTTTCTCACACACCCTAATCGAATTCATTCTTAGGAACTTGTGCGCTGACTGCTCTCTGGACAACTTGCTGGTGTGCTTCTGGAGTCTATGTGCTTTAGGGTGTGGTCCCGTGATTCTCTTTTAACATGCTTGGTAATTTTTTATTAACTGCCATATATTGGGGGAAATAATTGTAGCTGCTTTGAATTGCTTCATTTTCAGGTTAGGAGGACCACCCCCCCTTTATTTTGCCAAACGGTTAGGAGGCTGATTAATCCAATCAAGATCTGCACTGTGTGACAGTTATGTTAGGATTCTGTCCCCTTTTTTGCTGCTTCCTAGGTTATAGATATGGCCCAATGGCTTCCAGCTGAGGTCATTGGGAGTCTCTGTCTCCTCCTGAAAACCTGCCGGAATTTCTGCTATGATTTTGAGTTTTTAGCCTCGGTCTTCAGCTTCTCATCCCACACACCATCACAGTTTGACAACAGTCTTGAGGAGACCAGCTGTGGTTCAAATCCCCCGCGTTTCCAATTTTATCACTTCAGTTCTGGGTAAATGACAAAAGCTCTGCTGGTTTCTCTGTCTACAGCAGCGGTGCTCTGTTCCCAGATCACCGAGTGTCTCCAGGAAAAAAAGCGACTGGAATTCTGCGTCCATGTTAATTCACCTTTGCTGGAGGCTTTCAGTTCTCATCTCTTGCTTGTAGGCTGCCTGTCTCTAGTAAGTATTTATTTTCTAAGTAGCAGAAGGCTGTAGAAAATTCCACTCACGTTTTCTGAGATTTGGGCTTAGTTCTTCAGTGTCCTATCGTATGCGGACACATATTAAAGGGGAAATTGACCATCGTTTGCGGACGTTTCCATCTCTAAGTCTTGCTCAAACCATTCCTGACAGCCTCAATCACTGTGGTTTATTCCACACCCCAGAAGTAGTATGAGCTTGGGCTAAGCCCAGACTCTCAGCGCATGTCCAGAATCTGATTCTATCCACAGGGAGAGCTGAAAGCCGGATTTCATCTTCTTGTTTAAAAGTTTTCTTCTCCCTACTCTGTAATCTCATACTTTTGTGGTTCTCTGACACTTCTCAACCTTTTCAAAATTACATTTTACCTGACTTTTCTAGAGGTTTCCGTAGTAGCATTGGTCTGCTATCAAATCCTCCATCCTACCCCAAACCAGAAGTCCTGACCGGGTTTTTTATAGAGACCAAATCAATGTCATTCTTCACCTTTATACTTCTACATGGGATTTGCTTTCAGACCTTCTGAATACATATCCAGTGGCTTTTACTCAGGGCTTCTTGGCACATAAAAGAAGAACGACAAAATAATTTTATTTTGAAGGACAGGAAAATCCATACCCTGTAACTTATTTCATCTTTTCCAAAAGTTGTTAGTTAGTTTTAGTGTACAACCAGAAGTAAGAGAAGCCATCAAAACCAGTTTTTCTATAAATGTTAGCTCTTAGACAATATATCTATAGTTATGATTTCTGAATTGGACTTTCTTTACACACAAGCTTTGTAAAAGAGTGTTTTCCAATTACTTATCCACAGATTGGGAAAATCAAGCTGCACACTCGTGTTTTTTCTGTCTCTTGTCGTTCCTTCGGTGACATTGATTGCAGACGAACTGTTCTTGGCCCACACCTCTACTCCAAACATCGAAACGTGGCCTTGTCCCCCAAGGTTGTTCATAAGGAGCCTTGATACTTTTGTGTTTCATAATGAAATTTTAGTTGGGAATCACGTTTGTGGAGGGATCTGAGACTTAAAAAATATGCAGGCATTTGATATCAGCATTTGCCCAGTATCATGCAACCCGAGGTGCTGCTACCTCTTTGCTTCTGTAGGACAATCACAATGACAATATTACTATAACATTTTCTGCTTTCAAAGTCGCTTTCCATAATATCACATTTACATCTCAATAAGCATATAGCAAACTTATTATTACCTCCATCTGAAATCTGAGAAAACTACAAATCTGAGACATTGATTGATTTCCCCAAAGTAAGATAGCTAGAAGTGAGCTAAACTGGGGCTGAAATCCAGGTCTTTCCATTGTAAAATGCATGCTGTTTCCTTTTACTTTATTTTTTTAGTGAGGATAACTAGCATAGCAAGTATTGTGCTAACGACTGGGACAACATGATCATATCAGGTCCTGCCCTTAGGTCTACATAGTCCATGGGAAGACAGTGACTAGTGATCCCGAATTGTCTGACAGTGTGATAAACATCATACAATGCAGATATGCATGGGAACACACAGACTTGCACTGAAATAAAAAAAAAAGACAGGTTAATACATGCTTATGTGAGAAATGACACTTGTGCTGGATTTTCAAGGTGCAAAGATTGGGTGAAGAATAAAGAAAGAACATGCCTCAGAGGCAGCAATAAGGGCAAAAACACAGAGGTGTGAATCAGAAATGCTCTAATATTCTAAATATAATATTTCACTTGGGAAATGGTTTGGAAGGTAATTATTAACCTATGGTCTATTAAAGATTCTAAGAGCTAGAATTGTTCCCTGGAGTCTGCCTAGCCAACTACCTTTTAGGCACCTGCACAGCAAGTGGGCATTAGTCCAGAAAAGAAACCTTTACAACCTCACTAATATTATTTTCCATTGACTAACAGCATTTCTTTGATTTCGGAATTATGTCAAGAAATGATGTCCAGAGCTCATATACTACCTTGGGTAAGACTATCTCTAAATCATCAGAGACAAGTGAGAGCACAAAGAATAACATGCCAATGTTTCAGTTTGTTAGATTCATCATATATTTTACCAACAAGTCCTGAAAAAGTCATTGCAATCTTTGAAGACATGAATTTTTTGCCACTTGGAGTGGACTGTCATAAACTTTCAGCTAAATGTGTGTTATATTTAATGGAACAAAATGTACAAGCTTTTATGTTATCTAGTTTTACTTTCATTTAGTGACAGTTTCCTAATCTGAAGAAAAGATAAGTAAAATAATATCATTGTCATTTCTATGTCACTGATCCAAGTGGAAATTGAAATCATTTGTTTATCATAAGAATTGTTAAGCTTTTATAAAACGGTGTACTTCACAAATATGTCACAGATCTTACTTTATTTTATTCTCATGTTTTAGGGCAGATCCTGAGCCACAAGCAAACGCAGTTTCTGCCTGGCAGTTGGTCACAAGTGCTGAACCAGAATTAAAATCAGTTTCTAATCCAGTGATTTTCCCATTACCCCATGCTGCCTGACTCTCTTGTCTCCCTCTCTTCCTCTCTCTCTTTTCCTTTTACTAACTATACTCCAAAATCTTATTATACCTTGTAAATGCCACAGTGAAAGGTGGGTGTTACCTTCCCTGGAGTTTATGCTGTTGATTAGGGTTCCTGAATTCCATAACCAAATGACAAATGACTTTGACTTTAGGGAGATCTCTCTTTGTGTCAATTACTGCATATTCCCTTTCTGAATCTTAGATTCATTTCTTATCCCTGACATAGAAGTAGGACCTGACCTACTTTCTAAATTTATATTACATTGCACTTTACCCTCACTTCCAACAACCCAGTTTATCTCACTGCTTTGAAGGGAAAAAAAATGATGTGAACATATTTCTTGGTGAATTTTTAAGTTAAACTCTTAGCAAGCCCATCAGTTTCAGATGAGATATGTGAAACCACTAGAGATATAGTGAGAGACAAAAAATGACAACTTAACATAGTTTGTCACTTAAATGAAAGGTTAGCATATCAAAATAGACCATCATCCTTATAAGCAAATTTGAAGAGTCACATTCTAATAAATTATTTCTATCTCCTGGTGAAGATATTGTAAGATACAAATCAGGATTAAACAAACAAACAATCCTAGAGGCTCAATCTGGAAGAATTTAAGAACAAAAAAAAAAGAAGGGAAAGAATCATATAAAAACAATATAATTTCCAGATCTGAAGTAATGTGTTTCAGGTTTAAGAGGACCACTGAGATACTATACAAGACAAAAATTCTGAAAACTTCCAAAAGAAACATGCATGCACAATATATGGGGCTAGAATATTTTCAGACTTCTAATCAACTATTGTTTCACACAGAGAAATGGTATAATCTTATGTATGATTTTATAATTTTTAATGTTTATTTGTTTATTTTGAGAGAGAAATAATGAGAATGGTAACAGAGGAGGAGCAGAGAGAGAATCCCAAACAGGCTCCACGCTTCCAGCACAGAGCCCAATGCAGAGCTCGGTCCCACGAACCATGAGATGAAATGTATGAGCCCAATGCAGAGCTCAGTCCTGCCAGGAGCCGCACCGGCCTCTCTGGATTGCAGTCACAGCAAGGAAATGGCAATGTTTGCACAGCCTCTGCCATGAGAAATGAAAACTGGTATCTCCTTCTGCTACTACTGGCTCATGCTGGAAATGAGCCTGCTGGTATTGACCAGGCCTCACAATATTCCATATCAGACCCATATTCTGAATACAGATACCTCATAAGGAAAAGCATATTCCTGCCTTTACAAAAGAGACTTTAGATGAAAGCTCTATAGGCAATTGTCAAAAGGCTCTTCCTATGGGCCTTGCAGATTCAAGACTTAAGGGGTTAAGAACACAAGAGTTACAACTGAGCCTGGCCCTGAGACAAACAGCCTATTTCAGGGCAGAACATAAGTTACTACATATATCTTTGCTAATTGGTGAAGCATAGCAGTCCCTTCCTCAAGGCCTACATTCCACAAACACCCTCCCTTACACTGGCAACTGGGATGAAGATAGATAAGAGTAGCTAAAACATAAACCCAGGTGCAAAGATGGACACATTTAGGACCCCCATGTTAGTTTCCACAAATAAACCAATTCAGAAACATTTATCTTCTTGAGGGCCAGACAGAATGACTCCTAGCTTATCTATATACAATTTAACTTGTATGTTATGCTGTTTTTCTCTATGAACATTCTGTTAATTGATATCACAAAAGACCTCTCATTGTAAGAAATTCCTTTTCTCTGACCTCATACGGTTGTTGAACCTTTAAATAAAGACACCAAAACCGACAGGACAGAGATGCCTGCCTGGTGATCAGAAAGAATCTCGGGGCTCTCTCATTCTCTTTCGCCGACACCGTCCATCCTTCAGGGACCCCTGGACCTGTCGGAGCTGGCGCGGCCTCTGGCACAGTCCCACGAACCATGAGATCTTACCTGAGATGAAACCAAGAGCTGGACACTTAACTGACTAAGCCACCCAGCCGCTCTTATTTACGATTTTATAAGATGACTCTGGATGCTGGTAAAGAATGTGTTGGAATGAGAGCATAGAGGCCAGTTAAGAGGTTCTCACAGCCACTCAACTAATATGAGGAGGAGGAGGATGGAGAGTTGTTATAGATCTGAGATAAAATCAAATGGAGTATGGAAGTAAGGAATTTTAGGTCAAGGAAACTCATCAATTGCCCAAGTCCATAGATCCTCCTTCTGTAGCCTCATTGCAATAAGAAGTGCTCCACAGATTGTATCTACAGGTAAGCATGGTTTGGGGATTTGGATTTTTTGTCATGATACCAAGTAGCCTTTACTTCTCTTTCCCTCATGTACATACACTGGGTTCAGCATACCTTTAGAGCGGGGTGGATTTCCACCCAGTTTCCTTTTCTCTCCTCTCATTACTCAACAGAATAAAGAAAGAGAAATTACCAAAGTTGGTGACCTAATCAATATTTCATAGTCTCTGCCCTTAAATAACCTAAATTCTAAATAACACACTAATCTAACTAATCTTATAGGTGTATCAATACTGTCAGTGGTAAACAGTGGTATGATAATATTCCTTAGGTGTTTGGAGGGAAAGTTTGCTGATAGAGTGGCCACAGAGGTGGGGACTTGGACAGAACCTTGAAGTCTGGGTGTCTTGCAGGTGGAGAGCACACGAGAAACATTGCAGAGAACACAGCATAAATAATAGGGAAGACATGATTTTCATGATTAGTAGGTAGAGAGTAGAAGAGCCTGGTTGACAAGATGCTTGGTACCATTTGTAACAAAGATATATATTTTTTGTTTTTGAGTAGAGCCCTCCACTGACAATTTGATCATCTGGCTGCAGGATTCTAGCGCCGTTACTCCTCTTAGAGTTAGCCCTGGATCTAATTACATTAATATGACTGACACAGACCTCATTTGGCATCCCAAATTTTGTAACACTCGTTATATTTTATATTCTGTTTTTGTGGTATGATGGAGGTGATGCACTCAGATCCCTCTTCGAAGGAACCTGATGTCGGGTTCATAGGTGATGGACAACCTCCAGATGCCACACTTCAAGATAAATCTTCTTGTTCACACCAGGACACACTTTTACTAGGTTTCTCCCTACCAAAAACTGAGCACAGCAAAGATACTTGAACATGATACTTATTTTTTCCATACTGGAGTGGCCAAAACTTATCATAACGGCACTAAGATCTGAGTCTCTCCTTCTCTGACTCCTCCTTCCTGTTCCATTTGCACAGGTATATAATAAGCATTACAGTTTGAAAGCTGCCCCTGCCTTCACAGGCATTTCCTGTGAATCTTTGATACACCTAACTCCATCTTGGTGTCTGCTTCTCAGAGGACCAAATTGATATACCTACACATGTCTTCTTAAGAATCAAGATCAATAATTATTCCTATCAGAGTCAAGGGAGGATAAAAATCTTTCAGGGAACTCAAAAAAAAAAATCTTTCAGGGAACTCTATTTTGAGACAAAAGACTCAAAGATCCCTTTCCAGTTCAATTAACTTTCTATTCCAGGATTGAAGAGGACTTTAAAGGTCATCAGTTCAATCCCACATCCTGATATGTGACTGCTGAAGTAGACTGGTTACAAAAAAAAAATCTCATTCTCCAGCTCTCCCACTATCCACATCTTTTGTTTAACTTTGGTAGCCCCTCCAATCAAGAGGTGAAGACTATTCATTCCCCCACCCAATGTATCTAAACTGGCCTCATGACTTGCTTGGGACAATAGAATATGAAAGAAGGGATATGGGGCCAGTTCCAAGCTTAGAGTTCAGGAGACCTTGTACACTTCTACTTTTTCTCTTGGTCCTCTGCCTTCACAAGAGAACAAGATTAAAGCCATCTGCCAGAGAGTGAGAGACAGAGAGGTCAGTCTAGCTGCCCAGAAAAATTCTCAGAACTGTGAGAAAACCCATACAGGTTGAGTATGACTACCTAGTTCATATACAGCTGACCACCAACATATAGGAGAGCCTAACTGACTGTAGACAAACTATCAACCTGACCTGTAGACTCATGAGCAATAAGAAACATTTTTTTAAGTTAATGCATTTTGAGATGGCTTATTAGGCAATATTATCATAACAAAGATAACTGATACATACATCTTCTACGATCACCTTTTAAGTGACCACCCACTCACCTTCTGCTTGGAGTATACCAGTGACTGGGCCTTAGATAATTAATAAGAAGCTGCTAAGATTTCATTTTTTTCTTGTTTCTTAAAGTAAAAAAAATCAGATAATGTGGCTATTGGTTATCCATGGAACTCAATACTCAATAGCATTTATACTATACTCCCCTCTCCCACCATTGTTTTCCAGTTTATTCTATTTCAGAATATTTCTGGTTAAGATATTAGGACTGATTTTTCCTAATTCTGTTATATCCAGTCAACCTAGTACAATTAGAGAGTTTGATCAATGAATCTGGAACACATTTTATTGCATACGTTCCTCAGTATCAAGGACTGTTAATGAGGAGTGTGAATTTCTTGTTATTGAATTTGGTTACTTTCATGGTATTCTGTATTTCAACTGTAGACGTGATTATATCTTGTACCTAAGTCTCTGTGTGGGGTTGCGTATCAATTAGGACAGCATGCCGCTGCAATCAACAGGAAACCTAATGACCATGACTTCAACAAATGAGAACTTTTGTCCCCCTCCTACAATGAAAATTCAGGAGTCATTATAGCTGGCTTAACACCTCAACAGTATCAGCTCCTGAGTTCCCGGGATTCTCATGAACCCAAGGTAACTAGCTAAGCTCCAGATATTTTATCAGAGCAAGAAGAAGAGGTGAAAAAGGTAATTTCAGAGGTTTGGGTTTTTTTGATGAAAATAAGTCCCCAGAAGATTTTGTTTTGTGCAATTGCCTACGATTGTACCACATGGCCACCACTGTTGCCAGGAATGCAATAAACTGTGCAGTTAGCACAGCATCCTCTGTGGAGGCAATAAGGGTGACAGGTGGCTGCAAACAGGGACCGGGTTAGCCACCAACTGCATCTGTCATAGTATACGCAGTTAAACAACAAGAAAGTGGAGAAATAGGTAAGTCATGTCGACTAACACAGGATGTGTGTGCGGGTATTTAACAAGCACTCGAAAATTTTTGAAAAGTAATAAATATTCTAAGGCTTTGCTCCGAGCCCCAACAATTGCTTGAAATGATAGTGGAGGGTATCTATACTGTGGAAGAGGAGTTGTACTTGGTGGCTATTCAGTCAGGCCAGAACTCCAGAATGTTCGCTGGAAATAACCTCATGCATTTCAATATGTTCAAACTGACTCACATGGTCTCTTCTCACATGGTCATCCTCTTCCTCACCCCTCTGCCTACCAATCCTCAAGTGCAAACCACTTTACCTCCCAACGAGGACTCAAACCACTCACTTTCCCTCTCCGCTGGTATTGATCTCAGGGTAGGGCGCTGGGTACCCTCCTGCATACTACATCAGGGGCCTTCCTACTCATTTCCTCTGACATTTTTCTCCAGCAGGAATCAATATACAGCAATCTTGTTAGGGTCATATTTCTACATTTGAATTGAAGTTTTTACACTAGCTTTCTTAAAAATCCTTTCCCTTGAAGATAAAAGCATGTATCCTTTTGCAAACTTAAAAGCCCCTCCCTCCTTGTTTTTTTCTTTTTTAGTTTTTTGGTTTAACTAACACGAATACAACGGGCATATAAGCTGTCTATTCATTTTCTTCACTGTGCCCACTGGCATTGGGATTGATGACACTCATGGCCAGCTGGGCTGCTCTTTCCACGATGGCTTTACAGGTTCTTGGAGGAGACCTTGTGAGCAATCTCTGCACAGCAAGACTTGTTGCATATCACTGGCACTGCAAGCTCCTTGACGTGTGGAATAGGAACTTCCTATTGCCACTGGGCAGTATGTGCTTTGTTTTCTTGTTGCTACCATAACCAATGATGGGCATCAAGATCTGGGTCTTGATCTTCTACATAGCTTATTGTCAACACCTCTGGGTTTCTGCCGGTGGTGCTTAATTTTGACATATTGGTCTGACTGGTGCCGGAAGAACTTATTGGTCCTTACTTTTAATGATCTGGGGCTTCACTGGAGGTCTGAGGGCATCCATGATGCCAAATAAGGGATGACTCTAAAGGCCCTTTCTGGTGTGGTCTTCCAGATTGTCCTCTCTTGGCTCAGTAACCTGACCTAGTATGCCCTTTGCTACCAAATGGCTGGAGTCCCCTAGATGCCACAGACCTCTCACTCACTTTTCTTCCCCATGTTTCCTCATCTGTTCTTTGACTAGGAACAGCTTTAGGGTCCGTAACTCACAAAGCTTACCTCTTTTGTGGATTTAAACTCACATCTCAAAAACAAGCAAACAAAAAACCTCACATCTCAATGGTACCCTCATCTGTGATGTCTTTCCTTTTATGTGCCTCTCTAATAGCAGCTGTGTTCTAATCACCTACTTATCACTATCTCTTACTTACTTACTGTGATTGTTTGTATATATCTCTTTGGCCTTTTAAATTTCCTGCCCATCTAGGGGCACCTGGGTGGCTTAGTCAGCTAAGCGTCCGACTTCAGCTCAAGTCACAATCTCACTGTTCATGGGTTTAAGCCCCGCATCGAACTCTGTGCTGACAGCTCGGAGCCTGGAGCCTGCTTCAGATTCTGTCTCCCTCTCTTTCTCTACCATTCTGTCTCTGTCTCTCAAAAATAAATAAACATTCAGAAAATAAAAATAAAAATAAAATAAATTTCCTGCCCATCTAAGTTTGTCAGGCAATGAAATGAAATGCTGCAGTGTTACTTATGTGCTAACACTGCCCTGTCCTATACTCTGACACGAAAGTCAGGAGTGGGCTAAGAACTATGACCTAACAAGGCTATGAGTCCAGGACTGTGTCTTGTGTATTTACTTGCTTCACTGTCCAACATTTAATACAGTTCCGAATACCCTGTGGGTGTATTTGTTACATTCTTGAAAGGAGAAAAAGGGGTAACTTGTTGCAAAATCCTCCATAATAAATAGTGGAGACTCTACTCCCAGAGACTGGCCTCATGGCCCCGGTTACCCCTCAAAATGTTAATTCTCAAGGCAACTGTTTACATATACAAGTGTAGTAAGTCATCTACTTTAAATCCAGGGTGCTGAATCTCCGAGGGAGATTTGACAGGCCCGTAAGTAAGGGAACAGGGCTCACTGGGTCATGTATAACTGGATGGAACAGCAACTAACAGCTACTTGACTTGCTTCACATTTCCACAGATTCTTCCTGATCCCGGACTTCCGAACTCGTTCAAATTATTCCCTATACTTCTTTCTATATTAAGCTTAATCTTTACTTTTTGTAGATTACTTAAATACATAGCAAATACTTTTGTCTTCGGAAATGTAGATGTAAACTTCAGCCTAATACACCCACGTTATGAAAAATTCTAAATGAACAGCCTTTGAGATTAATGACATTTTACTGAAGCAATATTTCCAATGATAACTTTGCCACTGTTGATGCAGACACAGTAAATTTTTTTTTAAATGGCCATTTGGCCTTCTATCCTCATGCATTAAGTTTCCTGAACTGTAATATAGATTCTTAGGAACGCCTGCAGGTTGGGAGGTCCACCATGACAGATGAGATGAACAATTTTCTTGCCGGTAACTTCGTGGACAGGGTCTGAAGTAACTCAACCGTTTTCAAGGACCACCAACATACGTTAACGACCAAAGCAGCAATGTTTACAATTTAGATATTGACCAAGTGCTGGGGATCCAGAAAGCTCTTGAATAAAGGAAAATGTAAGTTAGTTTTTTTGCTGAATCAGATCAGTTGAGAGTATGTTACATAAATTGCAAAAGCAATAAGTGAAATATATACATATATGCCTTTCTTATTTAATGGATTTTATATTTTATTTTAGGAAGACAGGATAAATTGTAGTTTGCCTTTTAAGCAAAAAACACCACTGTATGAGTAGTGTTGTTCATTACGCAAGTACTGGCACAACCTAAATCTCTTACAAGGTCATTGGGCCTAACCTTGAGTAGTTGTTTCTCTGAACGTGTTTCGATTCTGCTATATACAGGCTCTCTTCCAGCTAATCGGTGGGTTCCAAGTAAGACCACACGCTTTTAATTTCAGATACCCAATCTGGAGCAATAATCCCAGGCTTCTGGAGGTTCAAAATTAGTGCTTTATTGAGGAACTAGAAGGAAATAGAAGACGGCCACCCATTTGGACACCAATGCCAAATTTTACTTAGAGAAATCACTTAGCTCATTACAGCCTCAAATTCTTTGCCTATAATAGAAGGTCAGACTAGAAAATATCATTTCATATCTGTATGCCATCAGACAATCTGCAAATCCCTTCAAGTGTTTTCTGACTTGGTTTTACCAAAACCTTGACGTGAAAGGCCAGGCTGGGTTGAAATGACTGTCTCAATGTTAATGACAAGGGCTAACAGGGAAACTACTTTTCTTCAGTTCCCTGTGAGTCACTAGCTGGCTTGAGCAAATAACAGCACCCGCAAATAGGTCTTTTGGCTTCACTTCCTGATATTTTCCCACTGTGGCAGGCTTCTTTACAAAACCCTTTCCAGTCCTCAGTTTTTCATTCTAATTCTGAATGCAATATGGCAGAAGTCCAGCAATTCTATTTCATGAGATTAAATTTATTGTACTTCTTCAATTCCACCAAGTGGTTGAGCTCCTATATACGAGGCTCTGTATTAGGAGATGAGGGGGACAGAACTGAAAAGGCTTGATTTATTTTCACTGCGTGACACCATTTTATACAATTACCAAATTATATGAATATAGCTTTTCTCAGAACAATGCTGCCTCTCCTGGGTATTTTTATCCCCATTTTACAGTACAAACAAAAACAAAAACAAAAAACAAAACCAATAAACAAAAAGCAAAACAGGTTCAAGGTGGGGGATACAGAAAGACTCAGGGCTAAAAATATTTAGAAAAGGATATAAGTTTACTTGCAAAGAGTGCAAAGGCAATAAAATTGTTGAAGGACTAGCTGTCTGAATAAATAAATACATTCAATAAATATTGAAAGGAAAGAACACACACACACACTTACACACACACTCAGTTACCAAATTTACCATGTTTGCTCTAGTCTTTTCATGACTTCATGTTTGTTTCAAAACAAACAAATTTCCATCATATTCACAAGTTCAAAATTCTAATTAATATCAGTATGGTCAAACTCTAGGATAAAATTGTTTTGCTAAGAGAATCCTGTGTTTTGCCTTGTAAACTTTCAGCTAATTGTTGTAGTTCAAAGTGGTTAACTCTTGTTTTATTGAACGAAGATTAAGTAATTTACATCTGAAATAGAAATAGCTTTGGAAATTGTTACTTGGTTTCTTTGTTTGGCCTAAAAGTTATCCCCATGATGGTGATGTCAACTCTACCCATGAAAATATTTCCCGCAGTATTAATAGTTAGGAGAATGTAATATGTCCTTTATTGAATTTTATTAAAATCCTCCTCCCCCAAATTAGATTTGGACCTTTAGCTCATATCAGGACCCTTTAGGTAAATGTAACCTCAAAGCAGAAACCAACTGTGGAAGACAAGACTAAATGGCTTAAGTTGATTAATTAAAAGATAATACGTTTGTGTCTTTTTCTGCTGTTCAGTTTGTGGTGCTTTGTTACAACAATAAAAGAAAACATTTATATGGCACAAACACCTTGGAAAACACTTTGATATTTTCTTTAAAAGTTACATAAATCTCGGGGTGCCTGGGTGGCTCAGTCAGTTAAAAATCTGACTTTGGCTCAAGTCAAGATTTTGTGATTCATGAGTTCCAGCCCCACATCGGGCTCTGTGCTGATAGCTCAGTCAGAGCCGGGAGACTGCCTGGGATTCTGTGTCTCCCTCTTTCTGCCCCTCCCCCACTGGCTCATGCCTCTTTCTCTCTCTCTCAAAAATAAATAAACACTAAAAAAAATAAAAGTTACCTAAACCTAACATATGATTCTTCCATTCCACTCATAGGAATTTACCCAAAAGAAACAAGGCACACATTCATACAAAAACTTTACTTAAAATAGCAAAAAAAGGAAACATTGAAAAATGTGTATCAACAAATGAGTACATAAACAAATCTGGTATACCCATGTGATGGAATATCACCTAATGATTTAAAAGAAGAAACAATTGATCCATGTAACAATATGGCTAAATCTCAGAATAATTATGCTAAGTGAAACACAGCCAGAAGACAAAAGAATACATACCATAGGATTTCATTTGGATAAATTCTAGAAAATACAAATGAATCTCAACAGTAGATCAGTGGTGGTGATGAGAGAGGTGGCATGGGGAAGAGGGGTGAGGAAACACAAACAGGTATGAGAAATTTTTTACTGGTGATGAATTTGTTTACTGTATTGATTGTGGTGATGGTTTTGCAAGGGTATAGATATGTCAAAATTTATCAAATTGTATTTTAATCAGTGTCAGTTATATCTCAACGGAGCTGTTAGAGAATAAATGCAGAACACCATGGTTGCTAGGTGTGTGGTAATATGTTCATATATAAAAAATATCATATTCCTAAAGGTCAGGACACAACTTCAGAGATCCACAGCAGAACTCCAGGACAACACTGTGTCTGTTAGAAAGTTCAGGGTTCTGGGAAATAGTCAACAACTTACCAGAATCACAGAATGAGACCAGATGATCCTCTTAATTTTGATTTATTGTAAGTCACAGTATTGGTTTTGTTTGTTTGCCTCGCTGTGGAATAAATGTTTTGAAGAGGGACAATGTTCCAGTTGTGGTTCTTGAGGGCCAATTAATTTGCTGAAAGTCACACGTGATCATAGCAAAAGTTGGAAATAGAATCTTAATCTGTCTAATTCCAAAGCCCTCTCTTCTATTCTCTACTGCTTCGATGTCCCCTGCCTGGTTTGACTATGACTCTAAAATTGAAGGGCAACAGTATGCCAAAGTTTTAACTTAGACTTTAAAGAAATAGAAGCTTTAAAAAACTTGATAAATTGTTTTATTCAAATTACACTATACTCCCTTTCCATGTCTTCTATTCTGTCTGTTCTCATCATGATAAATTTTGTTTTATCTTTCCTACCACCAGGACATTTCTAAAGATGGTTCAAGAGAACCTACCATCCCATGACTTTTGAGAGTTATATATTTTTCCTGGAAAATTCCACAGTCTTCATGAACTGACCATGGCTGTAGTTCTCTGACTTCTCTGGGACACCTCTCTCTCCCATTCCCCAGCTTTTCTTCAATATGGAGATGAACTTCTCTGTTTCTATCCTTTGTCCATTCTTCCTGCAGAGGTTAGGTGCCCTTTTTCAATACATTTAAAGAGTTAATATCTATTCTGTTAACCTGTACGATGAAAGAGATGACTCTTTGTTACCCACTAGCACTAGCTTATTAAAATGAAGTTCAGACATATTAACATAATATTAACATAACATTAAGATAATTATTGTTAATTGAGCATATTCTCTCTCTTTGTCCCATATCCTTGTTCTATATCTGTGCGCTGTTAAGAATCTTCAAAATTTTTTGAATAGATATCATTATCCTCATTTTATAGGGGAGGCAAATAGGGTCCAAAGAGGTAATTTACAAAATTGTCTGCAAAGAAATTTGCCAAATGGCTCAGCTATTAAGTATTAGAACGAAAACTCAATCTCTTTAATGTCTGGCTCCAAAGAGAGGCTCTCCTTTATGCTACATAAGCTATGAACAAACTGTCCTTATGACCTGTTATGCACCCAGACTCAGAAGTTGATGCTGACCAAATGTGAATATTATATCAGTGTCTGACTCAAAAGTATCCAGTGGTTTGTTTGGTTTTTATCCCTCTATTGCCTCTATAATATTTCATCTGTTTTCCAGGTTCTTTTGTATCTGGGCCCATCTCTCCTTTCAGTTACAAGAATTGCCCAAAGAAGGGCTATCCTGTGTTATCAGGGTCAACAGAGCTATTATTAAAATAGCACTTTTAAACTCTCAATTATTCCTTACTAAGACCACAACATTAAAGGCTTTGAGTAGAAATTTAGGGCATGAGATAGGAGATTGACTGACCAAGAAAGACTTCATTTTGTGATTTTTTTCCCCACAATGACTAATATTAATTTTTATAGAGGGCATATTCATCCAGAACCTGTCTTCCTTTTGGATGAAATTCTTAAAGCATCCTTTGATGAGATTCCTGAGCAAGAAGTGGAATATGGCTATGTCCTAATCTATCTGCTATAGTACAAACCCATATGTTAGGTAAGAGAGTATCATGACTGCAGTAGGTCTTAGTCATGCCTAACCTCAAACCCTTACTCAACTCCTTTCTCCCTGTTTAAATTCAAGGTCAAGAAACTTCTTGTTTCAGCTGTCACACATAGAGAGCTCAGAGTTTTCAGTGTCATCCTTATAACACAAAAATAAATCTGGACAATCTAAAAAAATGATTTTTTTAAATTATATCAAAGAACTGAAGACGAAGAGCAAATCACCAATCCTCAATCAGGAAAGAAGAGTATTCTGAGAGATGCAGCCGCTGAGATTTTCTTACTGGAAGAAAACACATTGGATTCATTAACTGGCAGGAAAATTCATTAACTTCCAAAAATTTTGATGAGTTTTTGGAAGCTGAGTTTAAACTAGCACGAAAGTGAGAAAATCTCAAGGCCACAATCTTAATGGGTGAACACTGTCCCTGGGCTTTTCCTTCAAGAACCCCACAAAGGGTGAGGATCTTAGAAAGAAATACTTTAATTGTTTATTTATTTTGAGAGCACAAATGTGAGAGTGGGAGTGGGAGAGCAGCAGAGAGAGAATCTCAAGAAGGCTTTATGCTGTCATCACAGAGCATGATGTGGGGCTTGATTCTACTAACTGTGAGATCACAACCTTAGCCAAAATCAAAAGTTAGTCAGGACGCCTGGGTGGCTCAATCAATTAAGCGTCCTACTTCAGCTCAGGGCATGATCTCGCGGTTCATGGGTTTGAGCCCCGCATCGGGCTCTGTGCTGACAGCCAGCTCAGAGCCTGGAGCCTGTTTCAGATTCTGTGTCTCCCTCCCTCTCTGACCCTCCCCTGCTCACGCTCTCGCTCTCTCTCTCTCTCTCAGAAATAAATAAAACATTAAAAAATTTTAAAAACAAAAAAACAAAATCAAGAGTTGGTCACTCACTGACTGAACCACCCAGGAGCTCCAGAAAGAACTACTTTAAATGTAAATGGGTTAAATATTCACTCAAAGGCAGGGTGACACAACAGGTTAAAAAAAAAAAAAAGACCCAACTACATGCTACCTACAAGAGATTCACCATAGATTTAAGAAGATACATATGCTAAACGTGAAGGTATGGAAAAAGATAGTCCATGCAAATGGAAATCAGAAGAGGAAGTAAATAGCTATGCTTATATCAGAAAAAATAGCCTTTAAGTTAGCCAGTGTAACAAGAGACAAAGAAGGTCATTATATAATGACAAAAGAGTTAATGCACAAAAGGATATAACAATTGAAATATGCATGCATCTAATATTAGAGCACCTAAATATACAACGCAAATATTAACTCACTTGAAGGGAGAAAAAGACAGCAATATAGTAATAGCAGAGGGCTTTAATACCCCATTTTCAACAATGAATAGATCATCTGAACAGAAGATAAACAAACAAATAAACAAAAATCCCACTGGACTGGAACTCACTTTAGCCCTAATGGAACTAACAGAAATATACAGGACATTCCATCCAACAGCAGTAGCATAGACATTCTCCTCAAGCTCTCTTGAACATTCTTTAGGATAAATCATGGCTGTAAAACAAGTCTTCCCAAATTTAAGAAAATTGAGATCATATCAAGTATCCTTCAAATTACAATGATAAAAACAGGAAATCAATAACAGGAGGGAAGCAAAATATGTGAAAATTAAACAACATACTAGGTAAAAGAAGATATAAAAAAAAATTAAAAACTATCCCTTTAAGCACAGAGCCTGATGTGGGGCTCAAACCTATGAAGCATGAGATCATGCCCTGAGCCGAAGTCAGACACTTAACCAACTGAGCCACCCAAGTGTCCTGATAAGTTATTTTTTCTGAAGATATTTTGGTCATAAAGCTCAGGCAGGATTCTTCACACTTATTCAGTTACATACTACAACTGACACTTGAACAACTTGAAGGGTTGGGGCATTGAACCCCCATGCAGTTGGAAATCCATGTATAATTTTTGACTCCCCCAAAACTTAATTACAATAGGCTGTTGTTGAATGGAAGCCTTGCTAAAACATACATAATTGATTAATATATATTTTGTATACATGTATATACTATATTCTTATAATAAAGTAAGGTAGGGAAAAGACAATCTTATAAATAAAATCATGAGGAAGAGAAAGTACATTAACAGTATTGTACTGTATTTACCAAAAAAAATTTACAAATAAATTCAAGAGTCAACTGTAATCTCAGCTAGTTAGTTGATTTATCGTGGTCTTAAGTTTTCTTACTTGTATAAAGAGACAATAAGAGTAATTATGAACATCATGAGCATTATTATGGAAAAAATATATCATTATATATTTTATAAATGTCTACTTAATATATACTTATGGCACATCTTAAAGGCTCAATAAATATTGGCAATTGTTAGAACTACAAAACATATTTTTCTATGGAGACTCTTGGTTGAGAGGTATAAGAAATACTACCAATTAGGGAAAGGATAAATTCAAAATTTAAAAATTAGAAAGCTTGACAGTTTTTCAATTTTAGCAGCCAGCCTAGGCTGAAATATTGACTTACATTAAATTAAAAATGTTCTAGCTTTTCAAGATTTTCTTCATTCAGAAAGACTCTTACATTTTTAGCACTGTGGTCCCCAAGGCAAATGGATACTTCTGCCATAGATCAATATCAATGTCAATATCAACATCAATGCATAATTGGGTAAATTAATCATTTCTTAACCTCTGGATCCAAGCATTAACAAAAGCTTTCAAGAAACCCCTTATTCCTGATTACTTTAGTAGATCTACCTTTGCACTGAAACATGAAAACCGTTTTTATAGTGATCTATATTCTCTTCGTTTTCCAAATTGTTGTTTTCCTTTTTCACATTCAGCATGAGCTTACCTAATTAGCTCATTGATTTGTGCCTCTAATGTATCAGCATATGACTGCTTTTGAGGGGGTAAGGAGAAGACTTGCAAAGGCAATTAATTGGTGATCTATCCAATTTCTTGGCCCTGGGGGAGGCATGGATCCAGAGCTGACATATTGCAAAACTCCAGCACAACTCACAATGTACTATGTACATGTAGTATATGTACATGTGTATGTATATGTGTATATGTATATGTTATATGGAGTACAATGTACAAGCTTCCAGCCCTTCCTCAGTAAAGGCCCCGCATTGAAGACCTACCGTAACAACTCAGTGATGGAAAAAAATGTAGTTCTTGTCCATTCTGCAAAGGAAAACCTAAATAAAAGATGTTTAATATATATATCAGAAAATCAGTCAATGTAGCCTTCCATTTTCAAAATTCTTTTGATGAGTTCCCGGTTATGAAAGTTCCAAAATCTTCCTATGATTAAGATATATTATGTCAATTTGTAAAAGTTAAGGAGTACTCTGTGATTTCCAAATAGGAAATATATCTTACTTGGCTTAACGCTTTTGGAACAATGTCTCTTCTTCTTTAGTACTTAAATTCCATGTGATTCACCACCTACCAATTTCTCTATAAAGTTTTCTTTCTCTCATCTTTCTAGGTCAACTCTTTGAAAACTCATAGTACTTCTTTTTTGGTAGCATTCATTGTCCTTTGAACCATAAAATATTGTGATTTTATATATTATTATTATGTATTATTACTTAACTTTCCAAATGATACATTAAACATTCATTCCCTTATGAAGATTTTACTGCAGACCAAGATTCTTGGGCAAGTCTTGGCCAAAAAACCAAACCAAAACAAAACAAACAAACAAACAAAATACAATGCAACTGTTGCCTTCAAAGAATTCATAAATATTGGTGGACAGATGGTGTATAATAAATAGAAAAATTAAAAGAAATTGTGTATACTATAACAGAGGAATGACAAGATACTGAAGAAATCCGGAACACCAAGCTGTCCATTCTGTCTCAGGAAGTTGGCAGAGAGGAGAGAGAAAATTTATAGAGTAGATGGCACTTCTAGAGTTGGGTCTTAATTGACAAAATAAAGTACTATGATACATAGTGAAAAGGAACGATATGCCAAGTAAGAAGTAATTTGACTCAATTTGTATTTTGACTAATTTTTTCTACTTTTACTTGTGCTTTGTATAAATGCTTGCTTTTTGTTCATTGCAAATTTAGAGAACTAATAACATTTTGGTATTAATTTTATACAAAAAGGTTCTTAAGACACTTTTGGCCTTCCAAAATTACTCTGAAGTACCTTGTTTCTAGACAGATACAGAGTGAGCTATGAGGCATAACTCAAACTTATGAAGCCTCCAGGCTCTGAATATAATCTTGAAGTCAATAAAGATGTTATCATCCATATCGGTGGATAGGAAAACTGAGGCACCAAATGACCTGTAGACATGACTATCTTCTTAATGAAATTCAGCTCAAATAGCTATATCTATAATCACCCAAACATGGAAATATTTCCATTATAAAACATTTCTCCATTTAAGAAAAGGTAGAGGGTGAGTGCAGTGTGTGTATACCACCGACTTTCCTGTTTGCTGTGTTGGTAACTTATATAATGAAACAAAAGGGCCATGGAAGCACACAATCACTTCCATTTTTCAGTCATTAGATGACAAAGCTCAGCGTCACCACTTGGCAAAAAATCAATTTCACAAACTTAAACTAGGAACTAAAGGAGTTTAAAAACTAAAATTCACATCATCTCTGGAGCTGTCCTCTCCAAAGGGTATCAAGACACTTAAAATTAATTGCATTCACTGATAGTTTTGATTTAAAGAAGAGTCAGTGTCCAAATGAACCATGGTTTCATTTTCTCCAGATTTTCCCTTTGAAAATATGCTAAAGAGAAGATGGTAGGATGCCAAAAGTGATGATTTACACATATTACATTAGCAATTATATATTTGGCATTAGCTCTATCAGAAAAAAATACATTTAGGTTTGGTTTAATGACTTTGATATTGATGGCCTATAAAATTACATTGAAAAATCAATGTGTTAAAGTACGTTGGTGACTGTCAAGGAAATGGAGAAGCCATTATCATTTACAATTGCTTTTACATTCTAAATTCTAAATCCATTGTTGCAATATCTCTATGGTTATAGAAAGATTTTTTTCTATGAATCTCTGAAGAAGAACCTTTCCTGCATTTTTATTTTTGGGGTTTTTTGTTTGTTTTGTTATTGTTTTATAAAGGGCTAATGTTGACAGAAAAAAGTTGTTAGATCCAGATCCATGAGAAAAATGGTTTTCTTGATTTTTTGAAGTGCATGTAGAAATTACTAGTAGTCAAGATATGTAAATAGCTTTGCTCAAATTTGAAAAATTGGCTCCTGTACTTGAGTGAACATAGTGTAATATTGTTTGAGCTTTTTACTATCTCTCCTTGGAATAGAGCTTGAATCGGAAATATCCTGTGTTCAGAAAATTCTGGCTGCCTGAGGAGGACTGTAACTTCACTGAATACTATCTCTAAAATAGTGCTTCCCTAAGTAACCCATTCATGCACAATAGTGATGGGTTTCTTAAAAGACAGAGAGATCACAGAACAATTTTCAGGATTATTTTGGGCTATTTTCTAATGAGTTCTTGAACTGTGGAAGAATTTGGTCTGAGGTTTACTTTTCTTGTAACTTAGAAAGGAGGATGTGATAGAGAAACCCTAAAGTCTACCCAGCTCAACTATCCCAAGTATCTCCCCAGAATATTATGCATGACCATATTGACATAGCCCAGTTAACAATCTATCCCTCTTTCAGATCAGGTCATTTATGTTATTCAGCTCAGGCTGCCATAACAAAGTGATATGGACTAACTGTCTTAAAAAAACAGAACTGTATTTTCTCACAGTTCTGGAGGCTGGACCAAGGTATTGGCAGGATCGGTTTCTCCTGAAGCTTCTCTCCATGGCTCATGATGGTCATGTTCTCCTGCCATCACATCATCATCCCTCTGTACATATCTTGTCCAAATGAGGACACCAATCACATTGAATTAGGGTCCACCCTCATGACCTCATTTTAACTCAATTATGTTTTTAAAGACCCTGTCTCTAAATAGAGCCAAATTCTGACCTAGTGGCAGTTTAGGACTTCAATATGTAATTTTTTTTTGGCCAGGGGTGTGGCACGGTTTATTCCATAACAGTACACTTAGTGGAATGTATAGGAAACAGTTAGTAGTTAAGAGGTGGAAAACCTGTTCTTTCTCTCTGTCTTTTTGTGTCTCTGTCTCCTGATGTCTAACTCTTTCTCTATCTCCATCTCTCCCCCTCTTGCATCCCTCACTCTCCCTTTCTGTTCTCTCACAGAAGGCAGGCTGGAAGGTTTTCTGTTTACCTCAATAGTATCCCAAGGGTGACAGGTTTTCTTTGTTTTCATCCATGGCAGCCCCCATGGAGAGTAGCAGCTTCTTGTTCACACTGTGTGCCTGGCATCTAAATGATGACTCTCTTACCATCTCAGCACGTTAGATGGTTTTCCGTGAGCCTTTGGATTCAGGGTTTCTATAGAGACGGGGCTCTGCATTTCCTGGCCCCTTTGCCCCTTTGCCAGAGACATTCTCCAGGCCTCTCATTGATTCCTTCCTCTGCTACAATGATTAGTCCCTTGATGGGGTGGGGAAGTGGCCAGTGACTTCTGGCTCCAATCTAGAAATCTCCACCATACCCAATTGTTTCCTGGGTATCTGGTATTATAGACTTGTGTCCTATCACCAGTGACCATCTATCTCCTAGAGCTTCTTAAAATATGTTTTTGTGGAGCAGGAGAGATTACATGTCCTAGGCCTCAGAAGATAGCTGATGAAAGAGATGCCACCTTTCCTCATATCATTCTCCAGATTTTATGCTGAGCTGTGTGTAGGGTGAAGAGTGGAGGACAGGTATGCCTTTACTCCAAATGAGGGGAAGAGTGGAAAAAATTAATCCCTAATGTTTACCAAACATTTCCTGTCTTCTGAGACGCTCTTTCTGGATGCCTGGGTGGTTCAATCGGTTAAGCTTCTGACTCTTAATTTTGGCTCAGGTTATGATCTTATGGTCATGAGATGAAGCCCCATGTGAGGCTCCATGCTGAGTGTGGAGCCTAATTAAAATTCTCTCTCTCCCTCTCCTCTGCCCCTCCCCTGCTGGTACAGCCTCTTTTTCTCTCAATCTCTCTCTGTCTTTCAAAAACAAAAACAAACAAACAACAACAACAAATGCTCTTTCTCCCTTTTGGCTTCAAACTATGAAAATCTAGTAAAAGAAATCAGAAAGTCAAGCCTTAAAATAAGGCAGCCCAAAGATATGAAGTAATTGTGGAAGCTCAGAGAACATAAAAGCTTCACCAGAGATTTAATACATAAATGTTTTCCAGTCAATCTGCCATTGTTTTCCTTATTTATAAAAAGTAATAAATATTTTAAATAAAACCTGCCAGTCATTTAGTACCTGAGTTGCTTAGAGAAAAATAAATGATAAATGAGAATAGACATATTTCCCTTTATGTGTTCCCTTCCACTCACTCTCAGTTCAGTTACCTCACATATTTTAAGAACCCAAGGAGATGCAATATTATGTGATAAAAACACAGTGCTGCAAGAAACTCCCAGCAAAAGATTGGAATTCTAGAATTGTCATTGATACCACAAATCCATAACTTGGGGCAAATCATTTAACCTTTAATGTTTCTATTTCAACATCTACAAAATGATAGATTGGATGAATTAACTTCAAAGATCCCTAGTTCTTTTAAAGCAATAAGAATGGGATATTGTTGGTACCTAATCTCTGGATTAAAACTTTACTAATAAAAGTGTGATTTTTATTTTTAAAGTTCATTTGTTTTGAGAGAGAAAAAGAGCAGGGGAGGTACAGAGATAGAAGGAGAGAGAAAATCTCAAGCAGGGTCCATGCTGTCAGTGCAGAGCCCAATGTGGGGCTCGAACTTACAAACTGTGAGATCATAAGCTTAAATCAAGATTTGGGTGCTTAACTAACTGAGCCACCCAGATGCCCCAAAACTATGATTCTTAAATATAAGTTAGACCCCTGTGTTACAAAAGCAACACAGTGCTTTATAAATAAAATACTGCATTACCATGTACTCCTTGTGAATTGGATACAGTAACCTAGAAATGGCAAAGTAATTTCCTTGTATCAGCTCTTCATTTTACACACAGTGATGGAAAACGCGTTCCTAAAGATGTTGCTGAAAATAAGGGCAGTCATGATTTCACAGCTGACATTGCCTAACAGGTGCAAATTACCATAACATTTGTTAGTTAACTAATCTCTAAGTAATGGTTTTCACAACACTGGTCTCAACCCGTTAGTGAGCCGTGGGTCTCAATAATTATGTTTCAAATAGAAGGGAATAAAATAGAAAGGAAACTTTAGTGTATGTCACAAGCCATAAGAGTAGGTACTGTTCTGTGATCTTCCATTTTTAGTTTTATATATGCATTTATAACATATGTGTATATGGAGCATGTATTTATAGATGCATATATAACATATGTATCATGTTTGTACATGCATATATACAAATATTAGGTTGTATTGTAAATTTTATATTTTACTGTAAATCAAGTTTAAAAAAAGAAAAAGGCCATTGTTCTAGGGTAACTCAGGTCTTTCCCAATGTCACTCCCACTCTGCCTTTGTTGGGCAAGAAGAGTCCAGACATTGTACAACCTTCTGGGTAGAAGTGGAACATATAATAGGGATGAAGCATTTATGCAATAGTATATTCTAACCTCCTTGAAACACTTCTTCTTCTTCTTCTTCTTCTTCTTCTTCTTCTTCTTCTTCTTCTTCTTCTTCTTCTTCTTCTTTTTACCAATTTTTTTATGTAGTCTCCATGCCTAGTGTGGGGTTTGAACTCATGACTCTCTACCGAATCGAGCCAGCCAGGGACCCCTTAAAGAATCACTTTTTGACTCTTCCATTTTTTTCTGGAGGCTCTGTTAGAATCGTTCTTTTTATCTGGGTAACTTAACATTTCTGAATATGCAGGTGACACAGAAAGCATGGCCATGACACATCTTGCCTTGTTGAAGGAAAGGTAGTGTCTCTTAGAGAGTCAGGAATAGAGGGGGAACAGCAGGAAACCTCCTTAGACCAATTACTGGTGACTCATGGGCATGGGAGCAGGTGGGGCACAAGCACTCAATGATGGAGCAGCCTAGAGAACTAGAGACAGAGAAGGAAGTGCCACATATATCATGCTAAGGATTTTGGACACAATGCTATGAAGAATGGGGACATACGTGGAGGAGGGTCACAAGAGAGGTCACAGGAAGTTTTAAGTCAGGAAATGCAGGACTATGTATGTGCATTTAAGGAAGCACTCTGGAGGCAATGTGAAGACCCAAGACAATGGAAGAGATCGCTCCTCTAGCTGAGGCAAGAGAATGAAAGCAACGAAAGGTGGACTAGGATACCAGTAGGGAGGTTGGAGAGGTGGATGGGGTATATTCAAGGCATTTTTAAGAGATAGAGGATCTGGTCTCATACCTTTCATGTATTGTTTTCACTTTCACATTCTACTGCATACACAAAGCACCTAAAACTAAAATATTTTTTTTCCAGAAAAAAGTCTTTTCCCTTCCTGACTTGATACATTACTTCTAGGAGCATCATCTGGTCATTCAAAGGCAAAAAAGAAATATAATCTTCCTGAGTTCACGGTGCCTTTTGCCTTTTCTTCTTTATTAGTTGCCTAGAAACTCAAAGCCATATTTTACTTGTTCTTTTCAAGCAGCCTCTTCTGTTCAAACCATCATTAACAGGTAAGACTACTGAAACAACTTCTCATCTGCTTTTCTTGCCTCTTCTGTTTCTTCTCTCACTCTTTTTATTCTCTGCTTTCATACTAATTTTTTATGACTCTGCATTTTTTTCTAGACCTCTCTAGTTATAGACTCGCAGCGGGTTCCAGTGACCAAGAGAATAAGGTTAAAATGCTCACCATTCAACAACCATTGCAATGGCTTCCCATCTTATCACTCCTACTTCATTTTCCAAACTCCTTTAACAGATAGCACACATTTTGTTCATTGAACAAATACCGTGAACATCTATGTCCCAACTACAATTTAAGTGGTAGGTTGGAGCCAAGGTAAAAAAAAAAAAAAAAAACCCTATGTTAGAAATAATTGCATTTGTTTTCAAAGGGTGGTAAGAAGCCAGCAAAATTTTGTTTTGTTTTGTTTTTAATTTTGTTTGATTGTATTTTTAAATAGGGACTGACACGACCTATTTCTGCTTTGAGTCTTTAAGGGGTCTCCCTGTGTGGAAAGTGGATACTCTGGAAGCCACAAAGAAGCAGGGTAGCTACTATATTATTTGGGAGGAATTATTGTACTTGGACTAAGTTGGAGGGGGTGGAGACTGAGAGAAGTCAGTATATTCTGGAAATCTTATATAGAGAACTTATAGAACTTGGCTGATGAACTACACATAGGAAACATGGAAAGACGTGATTCAGTAGGGACTTTGATTCAGACATAATTATCTGACTCCGAAAAACAGCTTAACTTTTTCTGAGACTAAATTTCTCTATTTAATAAATATCACAAGATTTGCTTAGACCATATGAATTGCCCATTTTGGCTATTAGTAATTTACAAAAGCCATATTTATATAGTTCAAACTAACACCAAATGCACAGAATTACTGCAAGAATTAACGGGATAAAGTATACGAAGAAGCCAACTTAATTAATATTGTATTTAGTGGATGCTACTCTCCTTCTGCCCTTCTGTTTCCTTCCTTCCACCTCAGGATCCAAATAAACTTTTCATTGTAGTCATCTTTGGTTAGCTAGTACAACATTGATCTCTTTATCCTGAGAATTCTAATTAAAGAAACAGATTGCTTTAATTTCATAACCCTCTATATCTGCCTTGTTTGCAAAGAGCACAGACAAGTCAAAGGCTTTCACAGTGTTTCATGGTAAATTATTCACAGACTCAGGCCAAAATATGATTTTTGAACTCCAGATTTTACCATGCTGATACTAATTTACTGTATGTTCATTAAGGTGTCTATTATTTTATCTCTCCAGCTAGATTATAAGTTCTTTGAGGGCAAGGCAATTGTTTGGAATCCAACATTATGCATTTAGTGAATATTCAGTAAATATTTTCTGATTTAAAAAAATTTTTTTAATGGTTATTTATTTTTGAGGAAGAGAAACAGAGTACAAGCAGGAGAGGGGCAGAGAGAGAGGGAGACACAGAATCCAAAGCAGCCTCCAGGCTCTGTCTGAGCTGTCAGGACAGAGTACGATGCGGGCTTGAACTCACAAACTATGAGATGGCATGAGCTGAGGTCAGATGCTCAACTGACTGAGCCATCCAGGTAATCCAATATTCTCTGATTTAATTCAAGCTAGATACTGTATACAATGTATACTAATGAAAGAGAGAGAGAGAAGAACACTTGGAAAAGAACATAAAATTGCTTGCCAAATTCATGCATGACTTAACTCTAAAACAGAAGAAGAAATAAAAGAATTATCAGAATGAAATTGGGGCAATTAGGGAAAGTCTCCTATAGAGAAAAATCTTACCAGGGCTACTACTGTAGTAGTTCTCTTAAGGTCTTAGGACAATGTGTTACGTATTTAAAATATTTCAGAAGCAGACAGTTTGACATATTGAATCAGAAACAATTGTAAGCAGTCATTCCAATTTGTAACAGGCATCTGTTAGAGTAGCTGGAATCTGAAATTACTTGTCCAATTATTTATGGCAAGGTCTAATCCACATCATGAAATTGAAGAGGTTTCATATTTTAGTTATGCTTGATTAGTTTGCATGTAACAATAATTTTTATCAAACTGCCTATATTTTTGACACAACCAGTTGAACCAATTTGACCAGATGGACTAATCAAATCATCTTTTTAATAAATGAACAGAGACTATTGAATTTGTTTGTAGCAATTTTATTCACCACAAAGGTACTAATACAATGTTAATCGACTTCAAGAAAAATGAAGGTTAGCATGAATAGGGAGCTAGAAATTAGTCACATCACTATGATCATATCATATTTCTTCCTGGCTCACAAAAATAAGAAGCAAATATTGTATCACTTCAATGATACTGGAAGCACAATCCATTATGTATGTGGCCTAAATAACCAAGGCTAAACAATTGAAAATATTTTGATTGAGGGGAAAACCAAGGTGTCGTCCATGGGAAGCCCATTTTTCTGGACCATGTAACATCTTACCAGATTTTACTGAAGAGTTTTATGGTAAGTGACAGTGGTCATTTACAATGATAAAATAATCAAACTGTGTTTATTAAAATTTGATCATTTCCACATACACATATGAAATAAACATGTGGAAAACATGGGTTTGTCAACACAGCTTTTAAAAGTTTAGGATGTTCCAAGGTTAGGGTGACCAACTGTACCAGTTTACTGGGGACAAAGTGATTTCTTAGGGTTTGGGACTTTCAGTGTTTCAACCAGGAAAACCCAAGATGAGTTGGTCATTCTATCCAAAATATTTCAATGTACACTCTGAAAATTCTTGAATATTCAATGAGTTTAAGAGATTAAATGAGGGGCACCTGGGTGGCTCAGTCAGTTAAGCATCTGACTTCAGCTCTGGTCACGATCTCCAGGTTCGTGGTTTCGAGCCTGGCATCGGGCTCTGTGCTGACAGCTCAGAGCCTGGAGCCTGCTACAGATTCTGTCTCCCTCTCTTTCTGTCCCTCCCTGGCTTGTGCTCTCTCTGTCTCTCAAAAAATAACTAAAATGTTTTTATAAGTTTAATAAATTTAATTTAAATTTTCTCAATTTAAATTAAAAAAATTTTTAAGAGTTTAAATGAAGTCATTCCTCACAAATGCTTGTAGGGCAGTAGTACTTTAGATGGAAGTAGGTATATATAGTATGAAAAGAGCCTGAGAGCTATGGGGAGTAGTAGTTCCTAAATAAATGGGAATTAGATATTGAGCAATTCAATTGCATTTGCTGGATACGTGAAGACTATCTACCTAGCTCTGGGTTAAAGGCTGCAGGTTTAAAAATGATCAAGGTCCTCCTTGACCTGGAATAATCAGCAAAATGTAGCATATGTGTAAGAAACAAATATGGTTTTATAATAATTTCAATAATTCTCCATGTGCCAAAGTCAACCCTGGAGGAAAGTACAGAATCGTGCATGCAATGAATGTGGCTGTGCAGAGATGAAACATAAAGTGAGTTCCATATACAGTGAAAACATGAAAACATGTACAATGTTTAAAGAAACTTTCCAAAAGCATGTTTCATAAAACTATTCAAGAGGATCCTTTTTTTATTACAGACATGTTTTTGCTCTTTTAGATATAAAAACTTGTCTCTGAGATAGTTTTCTTTTTACTTTTTGAGAAGTGGAAGTATTTTTCCAGTTCTCATAAAACTGTTTACTGTCTGAGAATCTGGTACTTAGGGTTGATATAACAAACAGAAATAAGACATTTTAAAAACCAATAACACTGAAAAACGACTTCACCTTTATTGTTAGGTCTTAGCAATTTAGGAAGCTATGTCATAAATTATAAGAAAAGACCACATTCACAATTAAACAGATTCCATTTGGTATCACATTCTCTTTTCTTTCCTTTTGTAATTTTTAAATTTTTTATTTATTTTTGAGAGAGAGAGACAGAGGAATAGGGAGAGGGGCACAGAGAAGGGGGTTACAGAATTTGAAGCAGTCTCAGCTCTGAGCTGTCAGCAAAGAGATGGTCGCTGGCGTCAAACTGGTAAACTGCAAGACCATGACCTGAGCTGAAGTTGGACGCTTAACCGACTGAGCCACTCAGGTGCCTCTCTTTTCTTAATTAGGTACTCCATTGCCATCACTCATATTTATTTTTATTTATTTATTTATTACTTTCATTATTTTTTCCCAACAGAAAAAAAATGTTATCAAAGCCATGTTGCAGGTAAGGCTTTTAAAAATATTATAAGCTGTTGTGATAATAAATATTTTGTAAGTAGGAACTTGAGTTAGGTCTTATTTGTGAGGATATGTGTGTGAGGAAGAGGAAGATGGACTCAGGTCCTGGTTAAGCTTCTTGTATTAGACCACAGGAAGATCTGTGGGTGGCTGACCTGGCTAGAAGGGGGCTCAAAGTGGACAAAAGTCACTGAGCTTTATTGTCTCACAGATGATAATTAGCATCAAGACTTCCAAAGCAGCTAGCAAGCAAACTGTTGGGAATCCAGAAATAAATAAACTCTAGTCACCCCTTTAGAGATTCTCTGAGAAATACACTTCCCAATTAATATTTTATTTGGCACAACTTAATAATAATATTTAATATATTATATATAATCATATATCATATATACATATATAATTGCTCAATATCTAATTCTTACTCATATATATGTATAATATGTACATATATATGTATAAAATATATAAGTATGTATACATATACATACGTATATAATATACATACATATATTGTGCATATATATGAAAGGCCTGTAAAAGAGAGAAGGAAACAATATTTGGATTAAAAAATGGGATAAGAAAAAATTTGTTTATTCCTTTCTTTTTTTTTCTTTAAAGACTGCATAGATCAGATCAGACAAAGGTTCTAGAACAAGAATAATGCTAAAAATACATTTTCAGAGAGAGGAATGATTAAATTGATGCCCCAAATCAGCTGATAAAGAAAGAAGCTGGGGTTCAAGGATGTTGCAAATAGGAAAGAACAAGAAGCTAGGTAAGTGTGAAGACAGATGTTATAATGTTGGGAAACTTCCCATCCAATGACTTATATCTTATTCTAAAAATGAAGTGAAACTACGTAAAATGGTGCAAGAGGCTTGAGAATGCGGAAGAATACTTGAAATAGCTTCTGAGAACGTTGGGAATGAAGGTAGACTTGGAAAGCATGAGTAATTGCTAAGCAATGGGGAAGCATTTGAAGTTGTAGACCACGATTTCCTGAAGGCACTAATTAGCGTGTTTCAGTCCTGAGCACTCCCAAACATATGGACCTGCAGAGTAATTCTCAGTTCGGGCTTTGTTAAATGAATACAACAGAAGAAGAACAAGACAAATGAGCTGGGGATTGTACAAACATATTTTCAGTGATGGGCCATAAGTTTTGAGTTGAACAGAATGTGAGATAAGGGCAGAAAGGGACTAATAAGAAAAGAAGATAACATCTAGTAACCAGAGAAGTAAACATTACAGAAAACGTATTTAGTAAGCATTCCTAAATTGAATAACTTAACGAGATGTTATAATATTTCAGCCAAATGCTGAATTTAAGATTTTATTTTGAATTAGTCAGGGGTATAATCAGGATCCTGTATAATAATCAGGATACTGGATAACTAAGTGGAGTGTCAAATGTAGAAGGAACTAAGAATCTATAATTAAGGGATATTTGTATAGAGGAAGAATATAAGAAGAATAGAAGTTTGGTACTTATAACAAATTTTTCAGTGATTAAGAGGGATTCAGACAATCAATGATACTCATGAGTATGAGTACAAATTAGAAGAATCAATTTGAATAAGTCTCAAAGTTGAGATTAGCAGGAGCAGATAAGATTATAATAAAATTTAATTACAATGGACTGGGATAAAGTTTAATTGCAGAAGGCATTTTGGATAACTTGGGGAGGAAAGAGAAATTCACTTGGGCTAGGGAAAAAAACAAAGAACAATATATGAAATTAAAGATAGGATGGATACTAGAAGATTTTTCTTTGCATAGTTACCAAAAACTACTAAAACACTAGGTTTCAAAGGCAAATCTTCTCAAGAGTTTTATTTGGATAGACTGTGCTCTTGAAAACAGTTACCCTAAGGTTAAGATATTATTATGGCCCTTAACATCCATTTCTATCTGCTTCTGTATTTGTACCTCTTTCACAGGGGCTGGAAGTCCAAACACTACTTCTCTGAGTTCCTTGGCCTCTGAATAAGAACTAGGTTCCAATAATGAGATGCACTTTAGAACGTTTGGAAGGCAGAGGGGAGCCAGAGACCATATACCCGCATCGGTGACAAGTGACAGCAATTTCTTGTAGACAACAATGTCTATAAGTGTAGGGTCATGCATTCTGCTGCCCCGTCACATTCTGCTGGCAGTGGCAGTGGCAGGAATGGTAGTATCAACCATTTTCTGATATGTAGAACCATGCATTCAGCAATATCTCCTAATTTCTGCTTCTTCTACCCTTCAAATGATTTTGTAGGTCTCCAGTTCCCTGTATTAAATCCAATATGTTTGAAAAAAAAAATCTAAAGGAATTTCTATTTCCTATAACCATAGCTAATACTGAAGGTCAGAGAAAATAGGCATTTCCAAGGATCCTCATTAGGTGTTGAAAACTGAGCATGTCTTCTTGAAAGAGAAGGCTACTACTCCTTCTCTGTAGAGTCCACACTAACCTTAATTGTGATCTACACGGCCTTTTGGCCTAATTAAAGAAACGTCATAATTCCTAAGAATCTTACACAAGTTAGAAATAGCAGCCACTTCTGGGGATTCGGAACAGGAAGGTTGAAGAGAGAACCCAAGGTGTGGTGAGGAATCAGAGCCTTCCTCATACATCATCCTAAACCCAAGATAGGAAATACATTACTTCCCACTTAGTACACGCCACGTTATTCCTTTTATTGGCTCAACCTTTTTAACTTTTTTTGATTTTCAAAACTTGTCTATTCATAAGAGGTTGCAAAGAAATGTCTAAGGAATCCCTGTGCACCCTTTCCCAGCCAAAAGTTACCTTCTAACACGTTAGTATCAAAATCCAGTCATTGGTATGATCCATAGAGTTTTTTCATATGTCACCAATTATACATACATTCATTTGTGTGTGTGTGTGCACATGTGTGTGTATCTTCACAACATTAGCACATGTTTGCCTTCCTAACAACCACCCAAATCAACGGTAACAACGGTACCCTGACTGCAAGATTTCTTTGTGTAACCCTTTCAAAACCAATCCTTTCTCCTCTCCCATCCCTAGCCCCTGGCAACCACTAACCTGTTCTCCATCTTTATAATTATGTTATCTCACAATATTACATACATAAAAACATGAAGGAGGTATCCTTCTGAAACAGTCTTTTCTTAATGAAAAAAAACATTCTTCCTGAAAAAAAAGCAACGTTTTGCAAATTTTGTAGTGAAGTATAATATTGTGGAAAGAGGAGGATATTTACAACTCTAGTGTCTGGATATAAAAACATCTTAAATATAAAGTGTTCATCATTTTAAAATGCAGTTTTATTTAAAGTTCAGAAATGACTTTCAAGTAACTGAGCAATTTCTATAACAAAAGACTAAGGAAATTACTTCCAAAAAAAGGTAATTCCTGTGGTATGTGGCCTCATTTCCTACAGTAAATAACTGCACAGATCCAATTATAGAGAATTATAAGTTGCCTCTTGTTTTCAATATTTGCACTTTCAAGCAAATGAGCTTCAAGTTACTAATATGACCTTCACATTTATGAACGTTGACAGTTCTTATTTTGGAAGACAACATAGTCCCCCCACCTTGCTTTAAAAAATGGAGGAAACCCCAACAGAATTGAGGAAATTTTAATTCAGGTGGGAAAAGATGAAATTAAAATAGAAACCCTGAGGAAAACACCTATGACACTATCTGATTACAGGAGTAACGAAGTGAATTAAATTATCAGCAGGGACATATAAAGACCAGAGGCTCATTTTCAAAACTCTTTCTCTCCTGCTTGGAACCCTGTATCTTGGGAGAGATCACCTGAGCCACTAACTAAACATGGGAACATTTTTTCCCAAACAATGAGCTCATGTAAACAAAAACATTTTGCACTATTTTTCAGCTAGGTGGGACAACTTGGAATATGTAAGTTAGATGATGAAATATTATGAATCTTCAAGTGCTTTTATGGAATAAAAAGAGGAATTTTAGAATCATTACCTAAAACCTAGGATAAATATTCATTATAAATATAAGAAGGTCTAAGAACAACTTTCTGTACTAAGAGGTTTTATTATTATTATGTTTATTTATTTTTGAGAGAGAGAGAAAGAGAGACAGAGCATGAGCAGAGGAGGGGCAGAGGGAAAGGGAGACACAGAATCCAAAGCAGTCTTCAGTCTCTGAGCTGTCAGCACAGAGCCCAATGTGGGGTTTGGAACTGATGAACCTAAGCCGAACTCGGATGCTTATCAAACTGAGCCACCCAGGTGCTCCTATGCTAAGAGTTTATATTAGTTTTTAGAGTTGCCAAAACAAAGCACCACAAATTGAGTGGCTTAAATAGCAGAAATTTACTTTCTCACAGTGCTGGTGTCTAGAAGTCCAAGAACGAGCTGCCAACACAGTTGATTTCTTCTCTTTTTTTAAAATGTTGTTAATGTTTACTATTTTGAGAGGGAGAGAGACAGAGCGCAAGCAGGCAAGAGGCAAAGAGAGGGAGACAGAATCTGAAGCAGGCTCCAGGCTCTGAGCTGTCAGCACACAGCCTGATGTGGGACTCAAACCCACAGACTGCAGACCATGAGATTGTGACCTCAAGTCGGATGCTTAACTGACTGAGTCACCCAGGCACCCCTATTCTGATAGCTTTGAGGGAAGATTTCATAACAGACCTCTCTCTTTGGCTTGTGCATAGCCATGTTCCTGGTTATGTGGCATTCTTCCTGTGTGCACACTGTACCCAAACTTCTTCCTTTCATAAGGACACCAGTTATATTGGCCCACTCTACTCCGATATAACCTCATCTTAACTAATTGTATCTAAGACAACCATATTTCCAAGTAAGTTCACATTCTGAGCTACTAGGGGTTAGGACTTGGACACATCGAAACAGGGGTGGGGATCAAATTATACTCATATTAGGTTTCATATTATTTGATGAAAAGCATCTTGCCCTGTACTTTATCCAAACTTTTTTTTTTTTCTGGCAGGAATTGGTACCTGCAGAGGAGAACCTGGTTGAACAGAACTGTAATAAACTGCTGGTCACTTTGAGTAGAAATACGTCACTTTGGATCACATTTTGTTGTTCAGGACAGAGTCACTTATGAGGCTCTTTCTAGCTTTATTACGTGAGGTAGGCTGACACTTATTACCTTGAGGATAAAATGTGACAAGATCTTCACTGATTAGTCTGACAAAGACAACTTCTTTCAATAACCTTTGGTAAGTGGACCATGCCTGCAGAGAAATAGTTGCAAAATTATGGCAGAGTGTCCTATAAGGAAAGTGGCTGAGAACCCAGTTGCTTTGTTTTGTAGAATCTCCTTGGGACTGAGACAGTCCCAGATAAGGTTCATCAGCACCAGAAGAATCTGTAGTCCTCAAGAAGAACTTTCAGTAAAGGTAGGAGTCGTCTGAACCAAAGAACTGGTTTAACCACATAGGAAGTTACTGGGAAAAAGATTTGTTTAGGTATAGTTTAGGTCCACGTCAAATCTCTTATAGATAGTACAGAAATCTGGCCATACCTGTGAATATAAATTCAAAGAACAAAAGTCTCAGGAGACCAAAAGTAGAGTGACTGTTGGCATGTATAATATGGAAGTCATTGTCCTTGGTAACAGGTCACAGAGTGCTGTGCAGGAAGCTGGACCAGAAAGACAATTGTCACAGTGTTGGATAGGAATTCCCTGAACAGGGCAACTGTGACCAAAACAATAGCAGATGGAATCCCAGGCCCGCTATTCACCTTTTTCCCAGTGTTCACAAGTAGCAGTGGCCCCTTTGGTGATAGCCAATCTGTTACATTTCTAGGAAAATCTGAGAAAAAGGTGCCTAGGGTTGCAGAGAGTGATGGTGATGGCTCTCCTGGAACAGATCCTGGATATCATACTAATACTGGTAGATTGTGTGAATAACATAACTATTTTCAGACTCATGGTTTTATATATATAACAAATGAGTGTGAGTTGATTTTGTTACTGTTCTCAGTATTTCCCTCCTCATGGGAAGATTATACTTCCCCATCATTTTGATATCAGGTTTGACCATATCACTTGCTTTGGCCAATAAAATACGAGCAATGTCTGTCACTTTCAAGTAGAAGCCTCAGGAGTTATCTTCTGGCTCTGCTATTTTTTCCTTGCCTTTTGCCACAGGACAAGAATTGTTCCAGATAGAAGCTGCTTTTTCAACTTGACCCCAGAATGAAGACAGAACAGAGATACATCAGAACCAACTATTGATGAACGGGAATGTGAATGAGAATTACAATTCAGTTGTCCAAAGCTAATAAGATTTTGGGAGCTGTTTGTTATACAGCTTAACTTGCCTGGACCAAAATAGGAGGGATTATTAGTTATAATGCCTTTGTTCATTTGATAAAGAGAATTTGAGTTTAATTCTAGGGTTATTACTAATTTTCTGGAAGATAGAATTTTATGCTAAGTATTAGTAAAGCTTTTGGTTGCAAATGGCAAAAACCCAAAGCAAAGTGACCTAAGATGTTTTTTTAAAGGAATTATTTGTGGGGTACCTATCTGGGTGGCTCAGTTGGCTAAGTGTCCCACTTCATCTCAGGTCATGATCTCGTGACTTGTGGGATCAGGCCCTGTGTTGGTCTCTGTGCTGACAGCTCACAGCCTGGAGCCCACTTTGGATTCTGTGTCTCCCTCTGTCTCTCTGCCTCTCCCCTGCTTGCACTCTGTCTCTCTCTGTCTCTCAAAAATAAACATTAAAAAAATTTTAAGAATTATTTATTTACATAATAAAAAGTCCAGAATTGGTGGTATTCTGGAGGTCATCAGATGTCTTCAGGACTTTGTAGTTTACTCCCTGGTTCTGACTTTTGTTTTCATTGGCCCCTTCTCCACCCATTTTTTTCATACGATCAAGATGATTTTCATCATATCCTCTCAGCAAGAATATTTTCATTTGCTTTGACTCTTCAGAATATTTAATTTTAACTTAATATTGAATTTTAATTAAATATTGAATATTTAATTTTAATTTCTCTATTTCATATATTCTTTCTTCTTCTGAGACTACAAGGAATTCACTACTGGTTCCAGGCTAGTTAATTTATTGGCAGGGGTTGAGGCGACACTGTTTTATGTGATTAAATATGAATTAGGACCCCAACCTGAGTGTGGCACAGGCCAAACATTCTTGTTTCCTACAGGAATCTCTTTTCCCAACCACGAAAATCTTCCTTACCATGTCTATAGGTCTGGGGAAAAAAGTTCTCTAGTTCCCATTTATCTTATGATAGGGTAGAATTAGATACTCTAAACTTTACATGGATGACTCAATGTCAGCTCCCCACATACACAGAAACTGAAGCCTGGATACCACCCTCTGCATGGATGCCAGAACCTCATGGCTTAGACATTAAGGTCTAGATCAAGTTCATATATCCCCATGTATCCTTCAGCCATGATTCTTAATTACTGCTCTTAGAAATTATTCATCATAGCTGGCTTTTAGAGTTTTCTTTCTCTTTTTTAATGGCTATGGATCAAAAATGATATTTTATCTAGTGATCATATATGCTTGATTCAGAAAGATGTTTTCATATTACCTCAGTATGCCAGGCTTTTAGTGGTCCCTTTATTCGTTTGCAACTTCCGGTAATCCTTGGTGCATCTAAAATTAGATACACTATTTTGATCACTTTAGAATTTTGCACTGAGTTGAACACATGCAGGAAATCAATTCCGTATTTTTAAAATAAAGAGAGGCAGTAGAACATAGGTTTAAAATTTTGCTTGAAACCAGGTTGCCTGAGTTTAAATCCTGCTCAATCACTTACTAACATGAGCTGTGTGAACTTTGGCATAGCTTTGAACTTCTCTATGCTTCAGTTTCTCCCTGGGTAAGTAGAATAATAATGGTATACCTGCTCATGAGGTTGTCGTACGGATTAAATGAGTTCATATACATAAAGCACATAGACTGATACTGAGACTTATTATATAATAAGTGCTAATGAAGTGTTAACTCTTATTATTTGTACTTTCACTATTAATAACAAATTCATTTAGAAGTAGGTAAGCCTTTTAATACTACATGGTATAAACAGTTATTTCTTCTTCCTATATATAGAGGTGGCACTGGGATCATATCTTCTTGAAGAATGTTGCTCAAAAAAAAGCTCAGAATTGAGTTCTGGTGTTTGTAAATACCAAAGTGTGATAAATTACAGTGAAATCAGAAAGTTACTGTAGACTCAGAGCTATGTTCTTTCATCCCAGCAATCAAGTAGCCAACTGGGGGGAGGTGGGTGGGGACTGGAGCCCACCAAGGCAAAAAGAATGTCCTCGTGTCTTAGAAATGCTCCAGAAAAATTTGAAAAGCAATTTATATTTCTTGCTAAGTATTAAATTCCCTCCTAAGGACTAATCTACTTATATCAGAAACAAGAATTTCATAAGGTCTGTAGTGATCGTGTTGGTGATCATGTTGGTAGAATCATCTTTCTAGACCCAAAAAAAAAATCAGTCTAGTCTCTACAACTAGAAACACTGATTTGGAAAAAGTGCTTCAGTCCTGAAACTGCCAAACATTTAAGTTCAATACATTCAATAATTGCCTACTTCCAGCTTTAAAATGTTCATGCTCTTATAATATACAACACTCACAGTTGGGGGAGTCCTATGGCTGGATCCTCCTTGATTTAGACGGACCATTGTCAGAGTCGTATCTCCAAATAGAGAAAACCAGGCATGGACGATTTACGTTTCAACAGTACTGATGCCATTTCTACTCCCAGCACCAACTGTATAAAAGGTTTCCATTGCATAGAAGTGTTTTGGCCTTGGCTGCTTTCAAAACTATTTTTACCTGGTATATTTAGCAAAATAATGTGCGATCATCTTCCCTAGATTATGACAGAGCACCTGAAACTAAACTACCCTCTCTGAATAACTGAAGGCATGAGAGAACAGCCGAATCCCTGTTTGTTCTTTTAACAGGTGAGAAACATAGAATCACACAGACACAATCGAAATGTCCACAAAATTATTTTAGTTTCCATCTTTCTCACATTCGGAGAGCAAATGGCAGAATGAATTTACTTCAAACTATCATCACCAAGGTTTTAGGTTTTTTTCAAAAAGATATGGGGTGGCAGAATCGGTGAATAAATAAATGAATATACACAGTATAATCTTCTATTAGATTCAGACAGCTTCATTTAGGAAAATATTAACATAATAATTACTTGTGCTTGCAGAAAATGATCGTGTAGATAATATGATTCTCTACAAGTCGTTAATGGAAAAAATCTACATAATGATTATCTGGAATATATTTAATAGCTCATCCAATTTAAACATATTAGTACATCTGTAGATGCTATCTGAAAAGAATGATATCACGGTGTGCAGGGTTAGAATAGCTTGGCATTAATCCCTTTGTTTTTTATTACTAACTGTAGAGAAATTTACTAGTGTAATAATGAATCCAGGTGTAAGTTAAAAATACGTTTTAAAGAAATATCATTGAGCAAATACTTTGAGTAATATTCACAGGTTGTGCTTTCCTGTCAGAATTATACAACTTGAGAAACATCACATTCCTAGAAATAAATTAAAGCGTTTTGGCTTACAACTTAACATTAAATTTGGCCAGGTGTTATGACAGAGCTCTTTACTTTCCTGAAAATAGAAATGAGTTAATGAATAGGCTTAGGTGATGTTTTGCAAACACATGTATGTAGCTGTGTGCACGTAGCCATTGATGATTTTTTTTTCAGCCATTGATTGTTGAATGTTCTGCACAGACTCGCTACTACTGAGCTTAAGGTTCACCACTATGCGTCCTTCCAGTGTGTGGCCTGCACAAGTGCTGGCCTTGGCTATCCACTAACGTGGAAGCAGCTTCCATTGCTAGTGCTACAGGGGGTGCGCTTTAGAGTCAGCCCTCACTTTTGGCAGGAGATAATAACACCCCCAAAAGCTTTCCTTTAATTTTAAACACGTGAACAGGGTCGCCTGGGTGGCTCAGTCGGTTAAGCGTCCGACTTTGGCTCAGGTTGTGATCTCACGGTTTGTGGGTTCCAGCCCCACTTTGGCCTCTGTGCTCACAGCTCAGAGCCTGAGGCCTGCTTCGGATTCTGTGTCTCCCTCTCTCTCTGCCCCTCCCCCACTCATGCTCTATTTCTCTCCGTCTCAATAATAAATAAACATAAGAAAATGTTTAAAGATAAATAAACATGTGAACAAACAGTAACAAATAACAAAGGCAGAAATCCCCCAGTGTTTTCTCCCCCCATGTTCCGCTATAAATGTAGCTCTTTTTGCCCTGCCCTAAACAAGGTGGGGCACCCTGGGGCTTACCATTTCGTAATCCCTTCAGCATAGACCCCCAGACACACAGAATAGTAGATGTGTGTGCAATGTTCAGAAATGGACAAGATGTGAGGGAAGGTGAAGCTTGTTCTTAGGAAAATTGGCAAGAAATGTTGATACGAGGCCACAAAGACATGTTGTTAGATTGTAAAGAAAAGTGTTGGTAGACGAAAGTATTTGGATTTTCATAGTACCGGTAGTAGTCACGGATTGGAGGATTTTATGCATTTATAATGATTGCTCAAATGAAAGGGTAATCATTTGAGGGTTGGGCATAGACAACCTTACTGGACTTTTTGCAATAATGTAGGTGGGGTTGATGAAAGTGTGTGCTAAAGCAATGACCATGGAAACATACAGAAAGGAATGAACAAAAAGATAATAGGGAGGAAGTATAGTAAAACCTTGGTTTGCAAGCATAATTCATTCCGGAAACATGCTTGTAACCCAAAGCACTTGTATATCAAATAGAATATCAAATCGAATTTCTCCATAAGAAATAAGCGAAACTCAAATGATTTGTTCCACAACCCAAAAATATTCATGTAAAATGATTACATTACTGTAATATAATACAAATAATAAAGACAATTTAAAATATAAAGAAAAATAAACAAATTAATTGACACTCAGCTTTGAAAACCTTTGTGGCTGGTGTGAGGGACACAAGAGAGAGGAGGGTTTGTGTAGGATGACATTCACTATCACTAATGGATGTTGACTACAGTACAGTATTAATAAGCTCTTGACTGTATTTAATGTAACTGGCAATAAGGCAGCAGAGGAAAGGGTCTCTATCTGCAGGCAGCCTGACCTAGAATGAAGCAAAGCATTCTTAAGCTCACTTTTATATGGAAAAACCAAGGACTCTCCATAGGTGCTTTGAAGTGACAAAAAATACACTCGTGCCAGTTGGAGGCACCTTCCAATGTTCTGAAAAATTGCTGATTTCTGCCAAACACCGTAGCCTGATACCACATATCTGAGCATGAGAGGCGATCACCCACAATCTCACAGTGAGAGAAAGAGAGAAGAACCATTGGCTCCTTGTGATCATGTGATGTTCGCCATCACATACTACTTGTATTGCAAGACATCACTCGTTTGTCAAGTAAAATTTTTAGAAATGTTTGCTCATCTTGCAGAACGCTCACTGAACAAGTTACTCGCAACCCAAGGTTTCAATGTAAGAGTATTTGGTCACTGATTGGGACACTGGAAGTGAGCGCATGCCATGGAATGGAGCAGATGTGGATCCTGTTGCACATGAATTCAGCCTCAGTCCTTCCATCTTGACCCAGAGTTTACCTTCTGGGCCTGCACTCAGAGGGCTACATGACTATCCTCAGGTGCAAGGAAAAATACAAATAAGAAAACAAGGGTTGATGTGCTCTGATAATGGTTATTTATAACTCAGTTTGCATATTTGTCTCTGAGATAATGGCTATTCCCTTGAAACTCCCCAAAACCCCAAACGTTGCCTTCAAAATAACGAATGTTTTCCTACACACCAGGATAAGGGCTTCTCTCTTCATCACTTTGTAGTCTTTTTACAATAACTAGTCAATGCTGCTTCTGTACTGCCCACTTGCCTGCTTGCGCATTATAAAAAGCCCTAAGTCCTTGGACTCGGGGCCGCACATTAAGAGAGTTCTGCGTTAACTCTGTGTGGTCCCGGCTGGTAATGAAGACTCCCTTAATTCGGCTTCAGTGTCTCGGTTGGTCTCTGTGTGTCTCTTGGCATAACAAGTACAAGGACTGGTTCCACCATCATTGCCTATGACTACATGGACATGTCACTTAAATTCTGTGGCTCAATTTCCTCATCTGTAAAATAGAGACACAAGACACAAATTCATATGTCATAAACTTGCTATGAAGACAAAACTTAAGACATACCAAGCACATCGTCCACTGCCAGCTACAAAACTAAAAGCCCGTAAACTTCGTGGAGGATGGGCGAAAGTTTAAGGATGGCTCCGAATTTTCTGAGTGGGCATTATATTAGGGACGCCATGGAAGTGATGAACACACCATACTTGGTGAGGATCCGTGATTCAACGAGTGGAAGAACATATAATTCCTTGACGCAGATAAAAATACTTTACAGGGCTCGGTTCTTTATTACATTTAGTATTAATGACCTGCAGCAGAATCTCAGCTGCTGATCTCACTCTTGGCCACCTGTCCTGCTTCTCTGATTAATTGATCCTTGTAGAATTCTAAGAGACTGCATTTGACTCTGCAGCTTTACAGGCAAGCCTTTATTTCGAAACTGGCTGATCATTGTAGGCTGGGTTTTGAGCCTCAGGTCATGCCCTTGTCTGGGCATCCCAGCTGCTGCACCCCAGGAGGCACTTGGCTCTCCATTAAATGCATCACGTGAAACCCGCGTCACCATGGTGATAATCCTCGGAAGGCTCAGCCCCATGGCCATTGCGACCTTTTGACCATCTAGAGTGAAAACCACAATTCCTTCCTGTTTGAAGGTTTTAAATTATACACTCATGCGGTCTGCTTTCAGTCGAGGCAAAATACCACTCGCTCATGCTGACAGCTGCCTCGTATCCACCAAAGCACGATGCCAATGATAAAAGGATGTTCTAACATAATTTGATATAAAATGCAATCAGTCTTTTATCTCCAAAGGGCAGCCGACATTTTTCAGTTCTTGTCCTATTCTGGGGTTAGGGGTGTCTGCCTATCACTTTAAAAGATTTTTTGTTTAAAAAAATATTTTCAGTGTTCTCCGAGAGGAATATTAGAAGTAAAGAGTATTATAATTAAAACGAAACCTAACGAATCTTCTAGCTCTCTGCCTAGTTTGAAATAAAAGGGAACTGAAGCACAGAAAGAAGATGAAATGACTTGCTCAAAACAGCAAGCCTCTGAGTGGTCCTGCTGAGACTTTAAATTTCTCTCTGGATTTCTCTACACACTCTTTCCTCATACGTTCCACTCCTTGCTGGGGAGCAGATCAGTGGTAAAGCTGATGATGCTGTCATTTTTACAACTAGGTTCTTTATATTTTAAAGATCAACCACAGCAAAATAGCCCCACTACAGTGGGAAGGACAATCTTCAGTCAGACAGAGGAGCTCAAATCCAGCTTCTGAGCCAGTTTACAGTCTTTTAAGTTTTCCATTTCCTCATTTACAAAGGGCAACAAGTTATCTGCTTAGAGGGCCAATGTGAGAGTTAATTGAAGCCATTCATATAAAATGCCTGGCATGAGGGCAAGAACACCATACATGTTCATTTTTCTCTTTCTTAGTCTGAGGGTGGGGAGAGAGGAAGAGAGTGAGAGACTAATTTCAAATTTAATAAAGTGCTATGGCACATGGCTATATTAAATGATAAAAAAAATTAACAGTCGATTATGTGACGTTTCTTGGGCTATAAACAGCCTTCTTCTGGCATAAATTATTTAACTTTCCTGGAATGCAAAAGTTTATAATTCCATTTCTTAATTGTATCGATATATTAAATTCTGCAACTGAAAACTATATTTCCCCCCATGTGGAAACATCTGATAAATAAGCCTCTCCTCTGTCTATATCCAAATTGAGGTGTCAAACGTTCCACAGCATTCTTCATTACTAACTATGCAAAGTCTTCAACATGAGCTTTGCACCCCTTTTTTGAGAAGCAACTTTAGATTTTTCATAATCCCTACTCCTTAGTGTTAAATAAGATATGATGTTTCAATAAATACCAAATTACTGTATCTTTCTTCACTGTGCTCTCAGAGGGTGCAAGTGTATAACTGGAGCTAGGGCTCTTATGAGCTTCTAGTTCTGAAAATTCGGTCCAGCAAGATTATGGATTGTCCAAATTCTCCTCTGTGCATTGCATAATGTCTCCAGAGATGAATGGTCTGGTGGTGTACACGATTTAACAGGCAATCCATGTTAGGAGTGGACTTCAATGCAGGCTTGTGAAATATCACAATAGCTTTTGCACAAAACTTCTCTTCACCAGCCTGAAAATCAGAGGCACTCCTTTTTAATGCCATGTTTTTAAAAAATTCTATAAATCCTTCTTTTAGAATGTCTTAAAACGTATTCTGAGCATGGTAGGGATAAAACCATTTAAGGCTGAGAAGCAAGAGCCCTGGGTCCTGAGCCCAAATTCCACCACATAATATGACTTTGAAACTCATCTGACCTTAGGATGTCTCATTTCCATCATCAGGAAAATGAGATTAACACTGCTGTTTGCTACCTCGCAGGACTGTTGAAAGACCCAAAGACAAGAAAGAAGTCTACTTTGAAAAGCTTAAGAAAAAAAATGCAAATACAAGGCAATGTGATTTTTAAAACTTCAAGAGTCTCTTATTTATAGACCATATTTTTACATGTTTGGAAAAAGAAAGTTTTTTTTTTTTAAGCAGTGTGATCTGAGAAATTACATCTTTAAGGACAGTCAAAACAATGGAATAAATTTTTTTTTAACTTTTCAGTGGACACTCATATTTTTTGACTTTCAGACCCAGCTGAGTCCAACAGGGCATTATCAACTTTATGATAAACATCATATTATAAGTTCAATGTTGGCTACAAGTTTTTCCCTATATGAAAATAGGGCTAGAAGGTTACCCCTCCCAGTCTATGCAGACACCTATGCCCAGATGCCAGGAAGAATGACATTATTAACAACTCCCTGGGATAGAAATAAACAGACAGGGTTCAGTTTAACACCGTGAGGTTGGCCACTTTTATAGTGAGACCTTACTTAGCACTTCCCCTTATGTCCACTTCCTCCCAAAATCATAGATTCCTTGAGAGCAGAAAAAGTATCTTATTCATCTTTTATCCCTCCCTCTTTTATAATATAGAGTTGTGTGAATTGAAGATACAAATGATAGTCTGTTAAATAAATAATGACCATTTCTATGGGCATAGCAGTTGCTAACTAGCCCATACAGTATGCTTGGCCATTATGCTAAAGATGTTACAGTCAAGTTTCTATTTCTTTTGTTTTTTAAAAAAATTTTTTAATGTTTATTTATTTTGAGAGAGAGACAGAGACAGAGCACAAGCAAGGCAGGGGGTGGAGTGCAGAGAGACAGGGAGACACAGAATTCAAAGCAGGCTCCAGGCTCTGAGCTGTCAGCACTGAGCCTGATACAGGGCTTGACCTTGTGAACTGTGAGATTATGAACTGCACTGAAGTCAGACGCTCAACAGATTGAGCCACCCAGGGACCCCTGGACAAGTCTCAGTTTCTAAGGTGAAGTTATAAACAAAGATCCGAACACAGTAAGCCCTTAATAAGTGCTGGCTGTGGTTGAGATAATGATCATTCTTATCATTCCCCTTTAATGGATGAGGAAATTGAGTTTCAGAAATGTGAGGTTGACCTAAGCCCCATGGTCAACACATGGTAAAGCAAAGACTTGCATCAGATCTATCTGATGGCAGACCTTGTACTTCACCACTTTACTCTGCTGTTTCTCCATAGGAAAATGTGGGTTGGAGACTAAAATGCTGCTGCAGACAAAAGTGCCATCTTTGTCTATTATTTCAAAACTCCCCATCCATTCCTCTCCATGATTGTACAATCCCTGCAAAGAGTATGTGAATAGTTTGAACAACCCATTGTGTGTCTTCTTAATCAGATCCAGTTTCAGGCTTCTCCTCCTCTATGCTCCCCATTCTGGACTTCGTCATATCATGTGATGTCATATGTTTTTCACGGGTTGACTTTCTGCATAAGTAGCTTATGACACTTTCCAACGTGTGTGCTATGAGATTTCTGTGCTCAGCTGAACAGAGCCTCGGGGTTTTTTGGTTGTTGTTATTTATGAAATATCATTTCATTCTATTATAGAGAACTTGGTGATACGGAGAAGCAACAAGGAGAAAAAGACTCATCCATAATCACACAATTGACTGCTGCCCACAATTTAGTAGATGTCCTTTTCTATGTATGATATATATGTGTATGCTTGTACGAAGAGTGAGGGAGTGAGGGGGTGTATATATATAACTGTACACACAAAAGTGTCATGTCACACAAACCAAACACATTAGGCGAATTCTGTTTTCTAACTTGATAATATATCTTGAGCCTCTTTCCATTACATGAAATATTCTTTTACATTATTAAGTGCTTACATAGCAACACCTTGTATATACATATTAAATTATTTAAGCAAACCTCTATCAGTAAGTACTTTACTTTCTATTGTTAACCTAATGTTGCAAGTCTTACCATGGAGCTGAATATTCATATTGTTAATGATCTCCCTAAAATTACTTCCAGATCTTTGTCTTCTCCAAACTTACAGTTTTACACGGAGGGGAAGGAGTTTGTTTTACTCTGTAGTAAAGTGTCTATAGAAAGGCCATACAGCTAATGCACAGAGTGGCTTGGATTCTAAATTTTCTTGTGTATGACTTAAAACTCTCTACGTGTTCCATTGTGCTGTATGGTACCCTGTCATGTCTGTGTACCATCCACATACCCAAAATGCATCAGGGAACTTTCAAAAGGAGAAATAGGGATGCTTATCCCAGGGACATTGTCATTTTGATGGTGTGGTCCTATTTTAGAATCATCCTTGCATTGAAATTTTTAATTTTGCACAATGCTGGAGGGAGCTGGACACACAGTCTCTTGAGTTCCAGAGGTCTAACCATGAAGTATACTGGCCTTTCTAATGAGCTTGACAATTTTGAGGGAAAGAAAAATGCATGTATTGATTCGGCTCAGCTGTCTCGATTTGGGAGCTGTCCCAGTAATCTCATTACTATGGTATGTATGCTTTTATTCCCTCAGCCTCTGAATTAAGTCTATATATAGAGCCAGCAGCTGCATTCTCAGCAAGATCTCAAGGTATCGAATGCACCCAGGCGCTCTCAACTACCCATTTTCATTAACACAAGGCACTAATGACAAATATCTTTTTTCTTTACCTGAATGTTATTTCCAGCCCACAGTTTTTTGTTTTTTTGTTTTTTTGTTTTTTTTTTTTGCTCCTTTATATATCTTTGTCTAAGTTAATGCACAACTTTTGTGATTTCCAGATTTAGGCCTTACACTCTTAGATTTTGGCAGAGATTTGAATATATTCAAGCAAATCTTCTTCATCTGACTCATAAAATTACCATATCGGCCCTCCGACTATGTAATGAATCTGATACGAAGAAAACTGTAGTTACTAAAGAGAGACACTGTCTACCTTAATTCATGTTCTTTTCATCACAAAAATAATTTAAAAATAACTCTACATTTTTTTTCTCACCAAGAGAACCTCTCTTCGGTGCTTTTCCTTTACATTCTCCTCCCTTCTGCAAGGAAAAACATGCTTATATACAGCAAGTCTGGCTTGCTAAAGTCTCCAATTCACCATCACTTGCCATATGAGTAAATTTATAATGTGTTAAGCTTCAAGAACAGCTGACAACAAATTTCAGCTTTCCGACATAGGTTTAATTCCACCTAGACTCTCTGTCCCCTTCTATTAGCTCTGTGTGCTGTGAAATGCTTTTATGACTAATCAAATATCTTCTGCTGCAAAGATTTTAAGGGCTCTTAGGGAAAATGAAAACCTGTATTAATAAGAACTTGTGAAGTGCTAATGAATTTTGTTTGTCTGAATGCCACTTTTTTCCTCCCTTTTCCTTGAAAGGTCACGGGCTTTTGAACAGAGGTTTTCCCTATGACTAGATTCTATGACATTCAAGTGTAATGTTGGGTTATAAAGTTACCTTCTTAAATTCTAAGATCAGTCCTTGCATTATTATCATATGTGTGCTGATATCTCAAGCAGAAGCTATGTCCAACTTATTTCCATTTGCTGGAAGCAGATGCAGCATATTTAATCTCTTGTTACTAAAAACTAGGCAGTTTTAAAGGAGGAAGAGACTGTGTCAACAACTTTATTTTATAGATAAAACAAAGGGAAGTTTAACCTGCAGTTAAAGTGCAGGTCTCCCAAGTACCATTCAAAATAACACATTGAGATACATTTGATCTTCCTTAAATGCTAGAGTATAAGTAGAAAGCCTATTTGTCTATTTAAATTATCATATCTATTTAAATTATCATGGTGTCTCGGGGTGCCTGGCTCAATCAGTTGAGCATCTGACTCTCGATTTCAGCTCAGATCATGATCTTGCAGACATGAGATCAAGCCCCACATCAGGCTCTGTGCTGATCATAGAGCCTGCTTAAGATCCCCCCTCCCTCTACACCTCTCCCCTGCTCATGCTTTCTCTCTCTAAAATTAAAAAAAAAAGTGTAAATTATGATGGTGTCTTAAAAGAAAGAAAAGGAGATTAGGATCACATTCAGAAACCAAAGAAAGTGTTTTTGCTTATTTGATTAAAAATCTCTCCCTAAGTAATGCGTTAAATCAAATAAAAACTGGGAACCTACTAATCCAAATTCAGATAAAGTAAATCTGAGAACGGCAAGATAATGAAGAGTAAAGAAAAAATCCAAAATCATTCCAAATAATAAGTCATCATAAACTTGAGAGTTTGAAATAAATGATGAAGATGGTGAACAGTTCATTAAGTTATCTAGAAAGAAATTCCTTAAAATGAGAGATGAGAGCACTTGCTAGAAAGATGGCCTCTTGAATAAAAACAGCTAAGCCACTTTCTTACTTAAAATACACTAAAACAACCAGAGGAATCTAGACATTGGGAGAAAATATATTTCATCTTTGAAAACTAAAAAATAATGCTTCCCATGTCATGAAACATGAAGTCACATTTTGCTAAATACAAAACAAATAGGAAAATACTGAGTAGAGACAGTAAGAAGCCACTCATGACCACTCTCTTCTGGAACACAGTATAATCCCAAATGTACTAACAAAAGATACACAAACAGAACACTGCTAACAAATCCCAATTTGCAAGGGCAGAGGCAACATACTGATGCACAGCAAAGCATTCTGAACCAAGTGTGCTAGAAAACCCTAGAGAGAGTTTGGCTACAGCAAATTGTGAAAATGAAGCCTCTGTCGCAGCTCTGCCATCTTCTCTCCAGGGGACCTCGGGTAGTTAATTCCCCGTTTTGTGACTTTCATTTACTCGGATGTAAAACGATACTTTTGTTGTAGGTTTGTGGAAAGGAGGAGATGAAACAATATGCACGAAGCTTTAATCGTGATGATTAGCTTAAAATCAGCACTCAGTACATGGCAACCGCCATTACCTTTACTGTTACCGTCACAAGCAGCAGCAGCAGCAGCATGATCTTCACCACCTGAAGTGGCAGGGACCTTCCCTTTTTACAGCAGTGCAAGAACAAAAGCTGGGCAAGCTCTCCTATGTGGAGACAGGACAGAACAGAAGATTAGCACCAGAAAGCTTTTCCCTAGTGACAGATTTATGCAGCAAAATGGCGTGAAGATTAAGCTCCTCATGCTATAACTGCACCTCAGGTCCCCCACCATTTTTCTCAGAATGTGAGGATCAAAAATGGTGGTGATATAAATATGCATCAACCAGCCCTTCGATTTAAAATCTGGAAAAAAAAAGATTCTAAAAACACTCAAGTAAGGAGGCTATTTTAAGAACATGCTTCCAGAAGAGAATTTTCATCCTATCTAAATATCAAAGAGCAAAAATATGAAATCAAGATGGAAACTGTGGTGGGCTGACTAATGCACACTCCTAAGATGTCCACCTCCTAACCCTCAGAACTTTTGACTATGTTGTTATTTTACATGGTAAAAGGGAACTTGCAGGCATAATTTAATTAGGAGTCTTCAGACGGGGAAATTATCCTGGATTATCCAGGTGAGCCCAGTGTAATCATAAAGGTCCTTTTAAGAGGAGGCAAGACCATCAGGTCAGAGTAAGAGATGTGATAACAGAAGCAAGAGGTTATGAATGATGTACAGAGACAGGCATCAGCTGAGGAATGCACACAGTCTCTAAAAGCTGTAAAAGTCAAGGAAACTTATTTTCCCCTTAGACCCTTCAGAAGGAACCAGCTCTGCCAACACCTTGACTTTAGGGCAGTGAGACTCAATTTTGGACTTCTGAATTCCAGAACTATAAGTTAATAAATCTGTGTTGTTTTAAGCTACTAATTTTGTGGTGATTGGTTACAATAGCAATAGGAAACTAAAAAAGTCTTTGACATTATTCTTCAAGAAAAACAAAGGTTACAATGTAGCACTTAAAAATATATAAGAAGAACATTCTTGGAAAAAGGACTAATACCAAAAAAAAAAAAGATAAAAAAGACAATACAATGTGTTGTAAGCAAAATTCAAGAACACTTGGACATTATGAAAAAAGATATAGACATGAATACGAAACTATAAGGAAAAGGGAAGGAAGGAGTTCAGCAGAAATAAGGGAGGAGGGTGGGGGAAATGAAAGCAATCACTATGATTGTGAATGTTTGTGTCCTCTCCCAAATTTATATGTTGAAACTCTAACCCACAAAGGTTATGAGAATAAGAGATGGGTCTTTGGGACCTGCTAAAGTCATGAGGCTGGAAATCTCATCAATAGGATTAGTGCCTTATAATGGAGGCTCCAGAGAGATTCCCTAGACCTTTGGGTTATATAAGGATACAAGAGAAGTCTGCAATTCAGAAGAGGGCACTCACCTGACCATGTTTTCACAATGATCCTTGGTTTCCATCTCCAGTACTGTAAAAAATAAACATTTGTTGTTCATAAGCCGCTATGGCATTTTGCTATTTATTACAGCCTGAACAGACTAAGAGAATACTTGATAATTGTAAGGCACAACTTAAAATGATATTAGGAACAGCTAAGAATATAAGGGACACTGCAGAAAAGAGACCTGCTATACATAAGACAAACATAAGCAATGATCTCGGGATGCAAAATATGGAGGAAATGAAAATAGATGAAAATGAAAATGCTAGATTGGGAAAGATAACAGAGATCTAAAACACATGCTCTCTTTCCTAAAGAAAATGGTGTATCAGAGAAAAGTAACAAGAAAAAAAAAACACAGCAGAACATGTTTCTGAGCAAAATCTTGGTTGCTTTAAATTAAGATAATATGATTAAAGAATCTTAGACAGAATACTGTATTAAAGATCACCACTATAATTACACAATCAAATTTAGCATCACTAATTGTGTGATAGCATGGAATTATGTGCTTCTGGATGAGATGTGATATAAAGAACATAATTCTATCTAAGAATAATTCTAACAAAAAATGTTGAGCCTGAATCTAATCAAGACTTTGGACCTAACTTCCAATTTATCTGGGAATATATAGGAAAGACCAATAAGATAAATAATACCACAATCATATTGATGCAGAATATAGGCCATTCTACAATGCAACAGATCTCACCACTTCAAAAGTAAATACCATTAAATTAGAATGAGAACTGTTTTAGAATACAGAGCCATAAAAATCACCTATAATTTATAAATCCTGGATTCAGTATGAAAAAATATAACTATAGAAGTTATTTGTGAAACAACTGGAGAACTTTGAAGATGGATCAGGTATGAGATGACATTAGGAAAATATTACTGATTTCTAAAGGGAGATCACTGTATTCGTAGTAATGTACAAAATTGTCATTTTTAAAAAAATATGCATGCAGATGCTCTAGGTGATAAAGTCTATAACTTCTTTGAAAAGGTTCAGCATATATACACATACACATACATATTTGCAAATAGGTACAATAAATATTAATGGAATTGTTTCTGAGAAGTAAGGTTATCAACACTTATTGTATCATTCTTTAACTGTCCTGTATATTTAGGAATAAGTATAAAGCACTAGAAAGAGTATTGTAAATAAATATCAAATTCACAAAAATAGTAGAATAATGCCTTTTGAGTTTGAAATACATCTAAAAAAATCTATGGCATTTGTAAGATATTGATAAATGCAATTCAAGTGTTCCATATGTTTTAGCATTATCAGAGAAGTGTTAAAAGTAAGAAATTTTATTAAGTCATAAGTCATATTGTCATCTTTAAGATAGCCATTGAAAGAAGAAAGAAATAATGGCATATTAATAAAAGGAAATGGAATATAAAAAACAAGTTGGTTAATTGCCTTTCCAACAAAACCCCCAAAATTAGAAAAGTGCACATAATGTTAAATAGAAGGGTAAGATAGAAAATAAAAGTTAGATGAAAGATAAAACCTAACTATATTAATAATGACACTAAATGTAAATGGTCTAAATGTTACAAGTGAAAGAGTAAAATTAACAAAATAAATCAAACAACAATAACTACAAAAATGAAACAAGTTATTATATTTTCATTAAAAGAGAATATTTCCTTTTTTTTTTTACAAATAGTTTATTGTCAAATTAGTTTCCACATAACACTCAGTGCTCATCCCCACAAGTGTCCTCCTCCGTGCCCATCCCTCCTCCCCCCCACATCCATCAGTCCTCAGTTTTTGTCAGCATTCAAGAGTCTAAAAGAGAATATTTCTTAACTTTAAAAATTTTTTAATGTTTATTTTTGAGAGAGAGAGAGAGAGGGAGAGAGAAAGAGACAGAGAATGGAGACAGGAAAGGACAGAGAGGGAGACACAGAATCCGAAGTAGGGTCCAGGCTCAGAGCTGTCAGCACAGAGCCCAATGCGGGGTTTGAACCCACAAACTATGAGATCATGACCTGAGGTAAAGTTGGACGCTTAGCTAACTGAGCCACCCAGGCACCCCAAGAATATTCCTTAACTTTAAAGACAAAGAAAAGTGAAAATAAATGGATATGTATATATCCATTTCTATTATATATAGTATATAAAAATTTATGTATAGAATTTATGTTATGTATTGCTATATATCAACAGGTTTATATATATATGTGCATAAATGAAAAGAGAGTTGTGGTACCTACACAAATATCAAATAATGTAGACTTCAAGGAAAAATATTAATTCAAAGAAAGAAGAATATTTTGTAATGATAAAAAAGATCAAACAACCAAAAGATATAATATCTAAATTTCTATGGACCAAATAACTTAGCTTCAAAGTACATAAGGCAAAAACTGAAATAAATCAAGAGAAAAATCCACAATCGTAGTAGCAGAACTCTCTTAATAATGATATAAAAGACAAAAACCCAGTAAGCAGTAAATATATTGAAATCCAAGCAACAAAGTTAAAACTGCACTGATTGACACAGATAAAATATTACACCAAATAACTAAAACATTTATATATTTTTAGAAGCAGATATACCAGTTATTAAAACTGAATAAATGTTGAGCAATTAAAAATGGTTAGCAAAGAATCCCTTTTAAAAATAAAGAGCAAGGGTGCCTGAGTGGCTCAATTAAAAGTCCATCTATTGATTTCAGTTCAGGTCATGATCTTGTAGTTCATGAGTTCAAGCCTCACACTGGGCTCTGCACTGACAGCACAAGACCTGCTTGGCATACTCTCTCTCCCTCTCTTTTTCTCTTAAAATAAATAAATAAACTTAAAATAAATAAATAAAAAGTAAAGAGCAGCCATCCTGGAACAACTGGCTAATGTACCAATTAGCCAACAGGGACAGCATCTTGTATTCTACCACCGCTGAGACCAGAAAGAATAAGCTGTCCCTACCTCCTTCAATCCAAGCTCATTTGTTTGATCAGTGAATTTTTTGCATATGCTTTGGAAGGAAGATGTTAGTTACTTTGGATCTGGAGAGGTAAAGACAAAAGAAAAGTATTGTTGCTGATGACCGTTTATATTTATTCATATGTTAAAGTGAGAACTTTCTTTACTGCATATTCCTCTTCCACCCTAATAGACAAAATTATGACTGGAATATAAAAGCACAATTCACAAGCTTATTATGCTAATATTGATAACAATACTTCATTAAAAATGAAAAGTCTAGGACAAATAGGAAACTAGATAAGACATTAAGACAACAATGGTAAACCCGGAATTTCCCCCAATAAACAAGGACATATGGTTAAAGTAATCTTGGCTCAATCTAAAAAAAAAAAAGGTAGGATTTCTTATTTAGCTTGCTTATTTACCAAAAGACAAGATGAGGTTTGTCAATTGCCTTTCTCTTGCCACATGCTTACTGGACAAATTCTCTTTCTGCTTAAAAGCTGGAGGGCAGAATGACTGGCAAAACTCTCAGCTGACTTCCTCTTCTTATTCTTGCTTCTCATTATTTGAAGCTAGGGTAGTATACGTATGTGAAGCTAAATTCCTAAAGACATCATTAGTAAAGTGCATTAGTAATTTACTTGTAGCGACTATGTCTCCTAAGATGCTGTCAGCCTTTATTGCTATCCTAAATGCAAGTTGTTTTCTAGGTGCCCCAAATAAATAAATTTATTTAAACAGGAAGGAACAAAAATAACCTAGATGCTCGAAATGTAGCACCCATACTGCAGAGGAGCCATTTTCTAGTGGGAAGAGACTTAAGGTGCTTAAAAGTATCTGGCAGGGGGAGAGAGGGAATACCGAACGGAGAAGTATTTTTATGAAACTCTTTGTTTTGCACTAATTATTTAATACTCTTGCGTAAATTATTTTCATTATCTTAGTTTAGTTTTCTCCCAATTAATTCCTTACAGATTCTGGTAGGCTATCTATCAGTCAGTCTCAAGTTCATATTCTTCTGAGATTTCATATGTTGCCTTCCTAAGTATTTAGTGGGAAATTGGAGAAAATTCACCAGAAGCTTATAGCCAGATTCCACTTCAAATTAATAGTCTCTAAATCAATGATTTTTCATCAGAGAATATGAGCAATATACAGTAGACCTGATTAGAACTCATTAAAATACAACTTTGTTAAATATAGTGTTTCTGTTTTACTCTGTATCTTGCATTGTATTATCAAGGCCATCAGTTATGCTAGGAAATAGTTATTGTTACCAGAATTAAGACTGACACCGCCTAACTACAATTCCCTTGCACAGAGGTTTACAGTTATTTTGATACCTCTCTTTATAGTTCTCCTTCCACCCAAGGTATAAAACATTATATCTCTCAGTATGTTTGATTAAATGCAAAGAACAGAATTTTTAACTTGCTGATTTAACCAAAGGCTTGGGGAAATATAACCCATAACAGTTTGACTATTTCCAGTAATTTTGTTCCCAGATACAGAACAGAGGTAGAGTTAATTCTTTCTTTAATTTTCCGTTTCTTCTGAGAAATGTTTTTTTTTTCCATCAACACGAGCCCTATCAACATTGCATAGGTCCCATTAGAGCCAGGTGGAATACACAGATTCATGTATATCATGACTCTGTTAGTAAAACCTACACAATTAATAAAAATATAGACATTTTGATACTCTCTGCATTAGCTATTTCTATCTTATGACTGCAATAATGTACAGAATTACTCAAATCTGCTTCTTCTGTGTTGTCAAAGATGACTCATAAGCTGTCCCTCTGATATTGAATGCATTCCCGGGCACATGGCATTTTCTGTTCTTGTGTGCTAGAATATGTAAAATTCCAATTTATTGTTATCTTTTCTCATTTATTCATGCATTTCGTTTTCTCAAAAAACCTCAGAAAATACATTCAACTCATTTGAATAGGTGTCCAGAGGGTAATGTGAAGTACTTTGATCTAATAGAAGGAGGAAAAATGCAAAAGGGTAATAATAGTGGTTTACATTTTAATTCTGTTGCCCTTTTCCCCCAAAAGATTGTGCAATGAGATTCTTACTAGGATCTGATTTTTGTCAGTTAAACAAACAAATACATTTGTAACAGTGCAATGATCGTCAATTTAGTAAAGTTTTCTTTCATATGTGGTTGTCTGATAGAGGAAAGTATTTGATTTGTTATTTTTGTACACATTTTATTATTTGACCTACATTTGTCAAGTACCTAATATATGTTAGCAACATGTAATGCAAATCCACATATATGATCTCTCATTTTGTCCTTGTAATCTCTATGTAAAGTAGGAATTTTACTTCTGTATTTAACTGGGGAAGAAACTGACACTCAGAAAGCCTCAATAACTTGCAAAAGGTCATTTTGCTATTGAATGACAGAACTAGAATCCATTCATCCAAAGGAAGCCTGATGCCATTAATGTCATAAAACCATGATTTCCCATCAAGTTAAAAAATGAAGATGCCTACAGCTAGCATCATGCCTAATAGTGAGAAACTAGAAGCTCTTCATTAAGATTAGGAATAAGACAAGAAGTCCTAGCTGAAAGGGACCAATTCCTTGAAAGACACAAGCTGAAAAAAAAGTCACACAAGAAGAAATAGACAACTTATATAGGCCCCTATCGATTAAAGAAATTGAACAGATAATTAATAAGTCCCCAAAATAGAAAGCACCAGGTCCAGATGGGACCATGGCCAATTTTGTCAAACATTTACAAAGAAATTATATCAGGGGCGCCTGGATGGCTCAGTCACTTAAGTGTCTACCCTTGGCCCAGGTCATGATCTCACAGTTCTTGGGTTCAAGCCCCACATTGAACTCTGTATTGACAGCTCAGAGCTTGGAGCCTGCTTCAGATTCTGTGTCTTCCTCTCTCCCTGCCCCTCCCCACTTGTGCTCTGTCTCTCTCAAATAAAAGAAACTTAAAAAAAATATTATATCAAAAAAAATATTATATCAATTTGCTGTACTCTCATTAAAAGGGTAGAACCAGAAAGAATACTTTGTAACTTTACCTATGAGGCCTACAAAAATGTACCCAGCTGGTTTTTAACAAAGAATCACAGGCAATACAATAGAGCAAGTTCAAGGATGATCTTTTTAACAAATGGTTCTAGAACAAGTGGACATCCATATACAAAAATTAATTCATCTGGACATAATCTTAACATCTTTCACAAAAATTAACTCAAAATAGATTATAGAGCTAAACATAAAACATTAAACTATGAAATTCCTCGATTATAACAAGAAAAAATCTACATGACCTTGGGTATGTAGTAGCTTTTTACATACAAAACCAAAGGCACAATCCATGAAAGAAATGTGAATAATAACTTCATTGAAATAAAAAACTTCTGCTCTCTGAAAGACAATACCAAAGGAATAAGAAGATAAGCCAGAGAAAGAGAAAATATTTGCAAAATATCTGAAGTATAAAAAGAACACTTAAAGCCCAGCAATAAAAAAACCAACAGCCCAGTTAAAAAAATGAAATGGGCCAACCACCTTAACAGATACCTCATCAAACTAGAGATGCAGCTAGAAAAGAAACATGTAAAAAGATGCTCCACATTATATTTCATCAGGGAAATGCAAATTAAAATAATGAGATATCACTACACACCTGTTAGAATGGACAAAATCCAGAACATTGACAACATGAGATGCTCTTGAAGACGTGGAGCAACAGGAACTCTCATTCACTGCTGGTGGGAATGTGAATCGGTACAGCCACTTTGGAAGACAGTTAGGAAGTTTCTTACAAAATTAAACATACTCTTACCATATGATCTAGCAACCACAGTCCTTGGTACTATCCAAAGAAGTTGAAATCTTATATCCACACAAAGAGGTTTATAGTAGCTTTATTTGTAATTGCCAAAATCTTAGTAGCAGCCAAGACGTTCTTCAAGAGATGAATGGATAAACTGTAGTACATCCAGACAATGGAATACTATTCAATTCTAAAAACAAATGAACTGCCAAACATGAAAAGACATAGAGGAAACTTAATCGCAAATTGTGAAATGAAAAAAACCTACTCTGAAATGTCTATATACTGTATGATTCCAACTATATGATATTCTGGGAATGACAAAACTATAGAGATAGTAAAAAGATCATTGGTTGCTAGGGGTTTGAAGATGGAGGAGAGATTAATGGATGGAGATGGAGTATTATTCCATAATCATCAGCTTGGGTTACGAAATGTGAATATAGGGAAACTCTACAGATGTGTGGAAGCAGGGATATGTGGAAAATCTCGGTACTTTCTGCTATAAACCTATAACTACTCTAAAAATTATGTTAAAAAATAAAGGAGTCAAGCCATATCATAGGATTGAAATGTGATAAATAAGAGGGATGTTTAAATGGATGACCTGAGAAGAATTCTTCCAAGATCAAATTTATAAACTGTTAGATGAAAAATTTTAATTATCAATATAAAAAAATAAAGATTTTTAAATTTTCTATGACCCCTACTTCTCTGTGCCTGTTTCCCCACCTGTAAATGTTATAATTACAGGCTTTATTGTTGTAGTGTAAGTCCTGACAGTTGGCTTTTCTTTCTGTAATGTAAGCACCTGGTTTGAACTTTCATTTTCCAGTCATCCACTTTACCAAAGTCTCTCTCAAATAAACATATTGCCAGCCACATGATTAAAGGAAAGCCAGGCTACGCCCACTGCTCAGGATCCTTTGTTTTGGGGATCTTGTTTGATTTCTAGAATGGACCATTTGGGCCACTGTTTTGTTTTTGTTCCTTTTCTCTTACAGTGTTCTAAATTCCCACTCTTATGTTTTAAATTCACCAATAAAAAGTGAACTGATGAAACCTTATGCTCTTATCCTTGACTCCAAACAAGTAGAACCCTAAATCTGTGCACTCTCATTCTCTCTCCCTCTGCCCATGACCTTGCTAATGTGATCCAGAAGTGTTGTTTAATTTCCAGGCACTATAACTAAAAGCCTTTATTGTCTTCAAAGTTTCTTGATGATTATTACTAAAGGGCATATCATAATCATAATAAGAACCATAAGGGAGCCCCTGGATGTTTCAGTGGATTCAGCATCTGACTTTGGGTCAGGTCCTAATCTCACAGCTCTTGACTTAGAGTCCCACATTCGGCTCTGTGCTGACAGCTTAGAGCCTGGAGCCTGCTTCAGATTCTGTGTATCCCTCTCTCCCTTTCCAGCTCACACTCTGTATCTCTCTTTTTCAAATATAAATAAGTATTTTTAAAAAACCATAAGGCCAGGTCAAACCAGGCACACAACTGTTTCACAGTAATTTTTTTTCTACCTTATCAATTCTACTTATATTGTTTTATTTTTTTTCTGTCTTTAGCAGTTTCCACAGATCTGTGTAAGTGACTGCAATTCAATAGTCATGAATTCTATCATGGCTTCTTTTCTCCAGTGATCCTCTTGGTTTTAAACCTTGCCAATACTCTGCAAATATGTTCTTATAAAGATATATTCTCTGACTGGTGTGAAATAGGATTTTATAGACCTGTGGCCAGGGAAGATCTAACTTAGGTGACTTATGACCTGGAAGGAAAGAGGTATTTGATTTGTGGTAGATTTGAGCAAACCAGTACCCAGCAGCCAATGGTCCCAGACAATGGGACAATGTGAACTTCAGTGCCCCAATGAGGATCAAACCCACAATCTTGTCCTCACCTGTTTCCTGTGTTAACAGAGTTCTCCTGCAAACAATGTCCAAGAGACCAGCTCCACAATAACCTAAACATTATGTTAAGGCTATTTAACCTGTGACTTGGGTAGAACAAATAAGTGCATATTTGATAAAGTACAAAAGTTTATTTTAGTATTACCCATTTAATTATTCATCAACTGCCCCCAAAGTATCAAATTCTTCCCTAAATGCTATAGCTGAAAGTGTAATGGCTCCAATAAATGTGAGTCAGGATCTTTATTACTCACTTTATACACATTACGTTACGTAATCCTGACAATTATTCTCTGAGTTTGAGATATTTTTCTTTTTACTGATAAGAACAGAAAGGCTCAGATAGATTAAGAAATTTCCCTAAATTGATGTGGCAAGAAAGTGGTCGAACTAGAATTCATACACAGCTCTAGATTGCTCTAGAGGCTTGCTCCTAAGTGTCATGCTTTTTCAATAAAGTTGATTGCAGACATGGAAGAAACCTTAGAATTAATCTAGTCTACACTGGGGCCCAAGGAAATGAAGCTATTTTTCCAGTGACCCAAAGTCAAGTGCAAAGCTTGGACTAGAAATAGGATGTACTCATGCCAAGACCTGCAATCTTTCTACTGCAATATGCAAGGGTTATTTATTGCTACAATATAACGCTCTGAGAAGAATAAACACTTGTTCCAGGCCCTGTTATTCCTTGACTGGAATGACCATAGCCTTCTGATGAATGCCTTATTCTTCCTTTAAAATTGAGGTAAATGCCATCTCCTTTGGAAAGCTATTCTTGATACTTCAGAATACTGTTACTTTCTCCTTCCTACATATGTCTATCATTACCTTATCATGTCATCTAAATCACATCATAATTTATAAATAACATGGCTTTATCTCCTTTAAGATTGAACCTCTTGAAAGCAATCAGCATGTCATTCATCTCCATATCTTGTATAAAATAATAGGTATAAAAATAGTGTATAAAAATAGTCATATAGCATGCAATAAATATTCCTGGAATTGAGTTTTTAAAAATTTCCATTTCCCTGAGAAGACTATGATTAATATAGCCTTCTAGGTTTTATCCAGAGAATCAAATAGAACTTTAAAGAAATCATATTATCCATTTTTTTAGTCAAGTGTTTATTAAAATAGATAACTTTTCATGTCAATTTGAGCCATAAAAACCTAAATATATAATTATTGTCAACAAAAATGCAATGCAATTTTTTCCTTAAATTATTTATAGGACCCACTAATATCCCACATTTCTTAGGAAGAAACATCCTGTCACAGACTATGAGTCTGGAGTTCTCTCTTGTCCAGCAAAAGAGCAGATATAGAATTGAATACAAGAAAGGCTAATGTCCAGGGGGAGACAAGAGCCCCGAATAGGGGTCTCATCTTTGTACTTACTGAGCTCACAAAATATTACCCACATAGTGAACTTAAAGAAAACAAGTTCTTACACACATGAAAGTGGAGAAAACAATCAGGCAATAATCATTAACTTGTGTGTTTAAGAAGCAAAATGTCGAGGAGAGCAGGGGCATGTGGAGTTTGTGATCAAGGTACATTGGAGGCAGATGGAAAGTAATTTCCTGCAGGTGATATAACAAGATACTTGCAATCCCATTACAGCATCTCACTAGCTAACCTCGGTTGTTTTTGCCCTTGGGTGGCAGCTTTCTGCCCTAAGCTTTTTTCTAACCCATTTGTGTAAGTGAAACTTATTTCCCCACATCTTTTTGCTGTCTTACCCACTATCCCTAGTAGTACATACGTTATTAAATTGTGCTTTAAGCCAGAGATGCTCAGCCTACCCTAGGTACAGATGTTCTCTTTCTGCATTATTGCCTGTCCATGTAGGTTTCTATTCCCTCCAATATTTCATTAAATATTGGGAGAAGAATAAGCTCTATATCTGGAAAACCTTGTTTTGTGTTCCAAACCTTCCCTTCCTATAGGTATGTGTATAAATCTACAACATTTGAGCCCAGCAAAATGAGAACCAGATATTTCTGCTCAGGCTGCTTCCTGGCAAAATAGTGCAAATCAACGGAGTAATGCTTGGTGAAAGTTCTTGGTCAGCTATAAAGTATTGGGTAGTTCTAGTTATTATTATATGTTCAGATTTTGCTCATGGCATCTACTATCCTAATATCACCACCTGTCTTTTTTGCTACTGTTAAAAATATAAATATAAGTGAAATCTCATTTCATCTCAAACGTCATAGAAAATTTGTTAATTATTTACTTTTTTATAAAATGTTATCCAAATTAATGATATGGAGAGAAATTGTTCTCCAAAGACAGACGTTAGAGGAAACAAGAAGACTTATCATGGTGAAGTTAAAAAGTAAAACTAAGTAATTTGAGTTGATAGAGTTCTCTTCAAGGGTCTTGCGTCTGTGTCTGGGTTATGTTATTTTGGTGAGTGCTAGTGAAGCTTACTATTTTCTGATGAGGTGTTTAGTTTGGAGGAAGTTAATGAGCATGGATGGGAGAGGGTTCCTTGATGTGAAAAGAAAATTGTGGAGCTCAGCAGCATTGCTTTTGTTCCCCCTTTTTCATCCTTTTCCCCACCCACAGCACAATCAGCACAAAGATCCTTCAACAGACACCTTACAAAGACTAGCAAGCAACTCTGAACTGTTGTAGCTTTCAAAAAGTTAGTCTCTAGATCAATAAAGCACTCTATCTATAGACAATTATATTACAAAATATATTACATTTAATATAATTGAGATGTAATCTTTACATGATTTAGCTACTGATATTGAAATAGAGATGATTTGGATGTTTACTGCATATTTTTTTCTAAGGCATTTAAAACAGAGATTTAAAAAATTATGCAGATTTTCAAATTGCACCCTGCATTTATGAGGTCCCTCCAGGCTATGAAGATGGAATTTTAGACCTCCCATTAGAATGCAGAACACTCAAAACAAATAAGTAAATCAACACACAGGAGTTTCATATGCCACTGTAATTTTAAAAGACTACTTTTTTTCTGAATGTCAACAGAATAGAAATTGCATTAGAAAAGTCTTCAGTTACCGTGGACTCGGGAACATATTGATAAGTTCATCTTTATTATGACATCTTGATGCACCTTACCCATATTTGGGTTGTCCAGAGTGACCAGAAAATTTACTTTGTATTTCTGTATCACATTTACACCCTTTTTCTCCTGCTCATCCCCAGCTTGAGGGCTGTCTTTCCCCAGGTCTCTCAAACAAGTTTTTGTCTTTGTTTTTGTGGAGAAAAGAGTATCTAGACAGAATTCATCCAACATTGGGTGCTTGGGTGGCTCAGCTGGTTAAACATCTGACTTTTGATTTCAGCTCAGGTCACAGTCTCACAGTCCATGAGACCAATCACCATGTGGGACTCTGTGCTGACAGTGCAGAACCTGGTTGGAATTCTCTCTTTCTCTCTCTCTGCCCCTCCCCCACTTGCTCTCTGTCTGACTCAAAATAAATAAAGAAACATTTAAAAACTTTTTTAAAAAGTATCATTTAAAAAATCGGAGAAAAGATTTCATCTGACACAAGAAGTTAAAATTTCTTCAACCACAGATTATTGATGGGATGTTAAAAAATGTCAAAGGGCATTATTATTTTATGAAAACAGGAACAACAGTAAAGAGCAGTACAAGTTGGTGAAAGCATATATACTCATATATTATTGTAATTTAAATTTTTAATTCAATAAAAGACTTTGCTAGAAGGAACAATATTATTATGGAGACCAATGCAATTGATTTGAAATGCCATGGTGAATCACTGTGGTTAGCAAGAGAAAGACAAGGAACTCAGAGAAAAACAGATAAGAAAGAAGAAAACCAAGTTTTACTTGCATATTTGAGGCTACTTGAGAGATATAAAGAACAGAATTGAAGCTCAAGTAAGAAGGGTTAAGAAGAACTATGCACATGTTACTCCTAGAAACCCAGTGACAGAGTTACCTCGTCCATTTAAGGATATTACAATGAAGCATGTAGATGAGAGAGAAGAGAGTGAAATGGATGGATATATGGATGGATACATGGATGGATGGATGGATAGATGATATATAGATGATAAATAGGTAGATACATAGACAAATGAAGTAAAAACAGCACTTATTTATGAAGTACCATACAGTTATTTTAGTCTATTTAGTTCTATTTTAGGGCAAAGCCTTTTCACAGTAAATAATAAGGCATATGGCCTGTTGGGGTGGAGTTTGTGAAACTGTATGGCTACCTTGATTGCATGCCTTTCCTGTCATGTGGCTATCTTCAAGTACAGCCAATCTAATCAAGGAGGAATAGTAAAAATAGAATTTCATTTCTATTATTATCAACTAATATTTACTGAGAACCCACTTGTAGATGCCATCATGCACACTGTTTCATTTTTATCTTCACAACAGCTTTGCGAGGCAGGGATTATTATCTCTCTCCACACCTTATGAATGAGTAAACAGCCCAGGCATGGTAAATAATTCACTCTGAGAAAGTATAATAACTTTAATTTGAAGTAACCCTTATGTGTCTTTTCAGCAGCACATACTGACCATTTTTTATTCATTTTGTTGTCATTTATTAAATCAGGTGTTGTAGAGAAAGTGATAAGGACATAGTTATTTGCATGGGTTTTAGAGTCAGACAATCAAGGATAAAGTTCCAGCCTTGTTGTTTAGAAGCTATTTAGCCTTAGGGAAATCATCTACCTTCTCTAAGAATTGCCTCATTTATAAAATAAGGATTCCAAATATACCTATTTCAGAGGATTGTTCGGATAATTAAAAAAGATACCACAACACAAAAGACTTATTTCAGTGCCTAGGTCATAGCCGATATTCAGGAAATGGTAGCTGCTGTAATTGTGATAAATATGCCGTGGCCTCTGCCCTCAAGGACTGTAGATTTAAGGAGGGAAGATTAGATATGCGCAAAGTGACTGTAATACATAATTGAAAATGACATTGTTGAGGAAAGAGAGTGATAAATTCAGTCTAAGGAGATTAGGGGCATCAGTGTGGAGGAGGATACGTTTTATTACAGCCTTGAGGACTTGCCTTATGCAGATTCAGTGACAGGACACCCCAGGGAGAGGCACAAACAAGTCTGGAGGGAGAAAAATAAACAAGGAGGACGGAGACTGACTGCAACACATGCTCTATATCGGAGCAAAAGGGCGACAGGACTAGGATGAGATATCAGAGGTTTGAATGAATAATCAGAGGCTAAGAAATCTGTTTTTCAGTAGAGAATAATATAGAACCTCTCAGGATTCCTTTTTTAAGTTTTTTTAATGTTCTATTTATTTCTGAAAGCGAGACAGCATGAGCAGGGGAGGGTCAGAGAGAGAGGGAGACACAGAATCTGAAGCAGGCTCCAGGCTCTGAGCTGGCTGTCAGCACAGAGCCCGATGCGGGGCTCGAACCCACCAACCATGAGATCATGACCTGAGCTGAAGTTGGATGCTCAACCGACTGAGCCACCTAGGCACCCCATAGAACCTCTCAGGATTCTTAGGAGAGGGGTCACAGGAATGTGATTGAACCAGTAACTAAGATATAAATGTAAAATATAGGAAAAAAGGAAAAGGAAAAATAATAGTCATGTTTTTAACTGTAAAGAGAATGTACAGAAATCAATGTGTGCAATCCTGGTGCTTGAGCAGCATGGGAGGGTAACACAGAGAAAGGGACTGTCTGTGAGAGTGACAGACATAAAGCAGAGAGGAGCTGGCAAACTAATCAGGGAAAAGGAAGAGGGAGAAGAAAGAAAAAAAACTGACTGAAATTTCAAGTGAGTTGAGAAGACAGTAGAGGCACTAAAAAAAGAGAGAGAACAATTAGAAAGACCAGCTTTGCAGAGCAGGAGATGAGCCCTCTTGGGAAGACATTTGATATCAAACAGCCTCACAGAGGTTCCAAGAGAGAGTTGTGTGACTGCAATTCAGGAAAGACTTTAAACCATGTTGACTGATTTGAATCAACATGACATGAAAAAATGGAATATGTTTCACTGAATGAAATTTCCCAGGTAGAGAGAAGACAGGAATCAGGAACAAAAATTTCAGGTGCAGACAGGGGAAGAGTTACAGAAAAGACATGGGAGAAACCAGAATGTTAAAGCATCACAAAGCCAAATGAGAGAAAGTTAAAAGTAAAATGGAGAGACATCAGTGCAAAATGGTACAGTGCAATCAGTGATAAAAATAAGTAGAAGGCCAATATATTAACACTGGAAAGTAAAAATTCATTGGTGCATTCTCTCAGGGAAATACTTTGATGTTTCTAATTATGTTAAATGTAGAGACCCTATGAACCAGTAATTCCACCTGTCAGCATCCACCTAGAGAGAAAACATATGTCCACACAATGATTTATACACAAATGTTCATAGTTCCATCATTCATGATAGGCCAAGACTGAATGAAACACCCCAAAAACCTATTGATTGATGAATGTATAAACAAAATGTGGTATATCCATATAATGGTATATTATTTGGCAATAAAAAGGAATGTACTACTGATTTATGCTACAGTAAGGATGAACCTTGAAAGCATTATGATAGATTAAAGAAGGCAATCATGAAAGATCAAATATTGCATAATTCCATTTATATGAAATGTCCAGAAGAGGCAAATCCATAGAAATAGAACATAGAGGGGCGCCTGGGTGGCTTAGTCGGTTAAGCGTCCGACTTTCGCTTGGGTCATGATCTCGCTGTTCGTGGGTTCGAGCCCCGCATCGGGCTCTGTGCTGACTGCCAGCTCGGAGCCTGGAGCCTGTTTCAGTCTGTGACTCCCTCTCTCTGACCCTCCCCTGCTCCCGCTGTCTCTCTCTCTCCTAAAAATAAAGCATTAAAAAAAAAAAAAGAAATAGAACATAGATTAGTATTTGCTGAGGGAGAGGGGAGACTGAGCAAAATGGATGTAAGGTTATGTTGGATGATGGATAATTAAAATATCCTAAAATTATATTGTGATGGATGACTGGAGAGCTTTGTAGATACATCGAAACTATTGAATTGTACACTTAAATTGGCTGAATTTTATAATGTATAAATCAAATCTCAATATATCCATTTCAAAAGACAAAAGAATCCATTGGTTAAGTTTAAAAGAATTATTTCTGTAGTAGGATTCAAAGGAATAAAATATTCCAGTAAGAACTACATATAAGAAAGTTTGTTGGTGAGGTATGACCATTGGCTAAATCAAATGAAACCTGAAATATAACTCTAAGACATTGCTATTGTCTGCAATTCATTAATGTTTTACCTGGAGGAGAAAGTGAAAGAAAGTTTGGTACAACTCCAAATGCTTATTTAAGGTACTTACTTATTTTCAACTTATTTAAAGTACTTCAGCGTAGCAACCCATAGATTTTTGAGAGGAGTCTCAAAATTAGTTGTTAGAACTCCAATATTTTCATTAATTACTGTGGACACCTTACATCCCATCATCACATTTGATCATGACACTCAGAATGACCTAGCTGTCCTTTGTCAGACATTGGTCCATAGTATACAGTGGAGCCACTGAGAGGATGATGCATCCCACGATGATTGCCCAGACTTACCTGCCAAGGGCATTACCAGGAAGTCATATCAGTCCCGCATGGGATATTGGGATATTATCAGGTGTGGTGCAACAGATCTGCACCCTGGGACATTTGGTTGGGTTTGGGTGCATTTGGCACTAAAAGTATGTGAGAGTCATCACAAGACAGGAATACATATGCTTTAGTACAAAAGGAACATTATACTAATTTAGTAATCTCTGTATTAATATTAAATAAATAATAACTCAAAAATTTCAGGAAAAGATATTAAGAATAAATAGAGGTATAACATTGTAATAAACATATATACTCCATGCAATAGAAATCTTAAAAATTAGCAAAATATCTAAAAAAGTAGTTTAGCCTCTCCGGGGGAAATAATTTCTTTCTCTGTTAAATATGTTTTCGGTTCTTATGAAATGGATGAGTGAATAAAGGGGGTAAGTGATAAATATTCTTTTGTGTCAATGGATAAGTAAATAATGTATTCTTGTTAAATTCCCTGACTCCAAACCACTTATACTAGCCAACAAACAAACAAACAAACAAGCAAAGTATTTGAGGATTTTCTTTGCTTCACAATTAATGAGTGACCCAAACTGGTTAGTATTTACAGAAAACACCATTCTTGGTAGCTTTTACAAAACAAATTGATGCCTCTGAAATTGAGGGCATATACCTCAGCACCTCGGAAACCCTCCCTTCAATTCTGTTCCACCTTCTCATACCGCATTTTGTCAGCTGTTCAAAGAAAATAAAAATATTTGATGGCTAGTACATGGTTAAATTTATCATTTTATTTCCAATTCTATGAGTTATCACATTAATATAATGGAACGGGCACTGCATTCCCTCTGATTCTAAGATTAATGTGCCAAGCAGAGTCCTTTAGCAAAACACGTAGAGCAAAAACATATTGAAGTTAGTCAATTCAATGGATTGAGAATTAATTCAATCCAACCAATTTTTTGTGTGCCTACTATGTGCCAGCTACAGGACTCATTGTTCTAAAGGATATAGAGACATGTAAAACAGTAACTCTATTCAAGAAGTCATTAATATAGCAGAAAAGGTGTGATTAAAAAGATAAATAAATTTTAGGTAATATAAACACTACTCTTTTCACAGAGAAGTTGACATTTAATTTTTTTTTTAACATTTATTTATTTTTAAGAGAGAGAGAGTGCACGTGCACACGCATGGGAGAAAGCAGGGGAGGGGAGCAGGAGAGGGCACAGAGGATCCAGAGAGGGCTCTGTGCTGACAGCCAGGAGCCTGATGTGGGGCTCTAACTCACAAACCATGAACGAGATCATGACCTGAGTTGGAGTCTGATGCTTCACCAACTAAGGCACCCAGGGACCCCAACATTTGCTTTTAATCTAGATGACTGAGTAGAAAACCATCAGGCAGTAGACCAAAGACATTTAATGGGTAAGAAAAACATGTGCCAAGTCAAGTTCAGAATCCTGTGCAGTCTACCCTTCCTCCACTTCTGTGCTTCTGAATTCACATAAGGAAAACAAATACCAGCTGGGTCAAATCTCCGGGGTGCAGGAACCCAGTAATTGGTCCGAGGTCTAATTTGAAAATTTAGCCATGTTAGGTTCAGGACAGGGAGGGTGCAGCAAATCCCTCTGGTGACCCCAGGCTTTAGCTGCACTCTCCAAGTAGGTTTAAGAGCTGTGTTTCTAAGAGGTGTCTGAGTGGCTCAGTATTTTGAGCATCTAGCTCTTGATATTGCCTCAGGTCATAATATCATGTTGGTGAGATCGAGTCCTGCGTGGAGCCCGGAGTGGGTTTCTTTGTTGGGTCAGCATCACCATCTGTCAGTCCTCCCCCTGCAGTGAGTGTGGAGCCTGTTTGGGATTCTCTCTCTCTCTCTCTCTCTCTCTCTCTTTCTCTCTCTCTCTTTCTCTCTCTCTCTCTCTCCCCCCCATAAGTAAATAAATAAATAAACAAACAAATAAACAAACATCTTAAAAAAGAGCTGTGTTTTCCAGAGTTTTTAAGAGTTTCAAGCGTTAGGGCAAGTTCTGTATTAAGGCTGTTAGACGGTAGCCAATCTCTAATAGAGGAGTATAATGGTTCCTATTTGACTTTTCAACTTGTGTGTATAATGTATTTATACGTTGTGTATAAAGAATCCTAATACAGCTGAAGTGAGGAGTAAGAGTGTTGATCCCCTTACCCTATTCCTCAAAAGAGAGGTTAAGTTTTGGTTCATTTGATCTATCCATATATAAGTGTTCATAATACAGTTGAAACACGATTCAGAAACTCAAAAGAAATATGGGGGCATGAGGTTTGGAAATCATCACAGGATCATTTAAAACCTAGTACTAGATGAGATCATCTAGTGAAGACGGAGCCCAGGCTCAAGGAAACCTCCCCGTGAGACGCATGTTGCCATTGCTCTTGGAGTATTCTAGCACTCTTCGTCAGCCACCTGGAGCCATGTGGGCTCTCAAGCCTTACCTTAGACTGAGCAGAAGCTATCAATAGAAGCTTAATTTTAAAACATTAGACAACCCTTCACTGCAATACTTATTCTACCAGGTATTGAAATGGATTAGGCAGAAAATGATACTGCGAAGCCATCGCAGCTAGGTAATATTATTTTTTAATCCATCAATTCCACCTGAATTTCAGCAAGAGATATGAAGGGGAAAGGTGTCATTATTTCACTTGATTTACATCTCCTGCAAATGTAACTCGGTTTTTAAAGCCTTTGCTTTTTAACCTCTTGCTCACTTCATCCTTTAACAAACAAAAATACAGTGATATTTTATTTTCCTGTCCTTCTTTGGTGACTAAAGAAGATGTTACAGTAACCTTTCTTTTCTTGGTTGTAGTAAAAGAGAACGAAAATGCTGGCTTGTCAGCTAAAAGGCATGGAATGATAATAAATGAATACAGCCCTCCTTGGGGGACAAGCCTGGATCCAAGCAGAGGCAAAGCACTGCTACAGTGTTGCAAGTCAATGAGTGATGCACTGCAGATAAAATGCAAATCAAAATGGCTTCTGAGCAGTGAGCCCGTTCACGGAAGAAACCTTGCTCTTTACTGGAAGCACACCATCCTCCTTGTCCACATTCCCCAAATGCCTGTCATTTCTTCAAAAAATATCAAATAAAGGACTGGCCTCGATGAAGAAGTCACCTTCCTAGAGAGGGGGACGTTGACCTTTCAAAGCTGTTATCAAATGACTCTTTCTGAAACCAGAATCAGCTCCAAGGATGTAGACAGGATGGGAGTTTTGGTTCCTTCACGGATTCATTTCAAAAGATGTTTCTCAAATGCCCCAAGCGAATCTGACTGAGAACATTTCTGTCTGTTGTCTGGCCTTTGGAATATGGATTGGAGCTTTAACATTTGTAATTCTGTAATAACTAAGACCTTAAAGACCCAAAGGATTTTAGAGAGCATTTAGTCTAATGGCATAATCTATTCCTAGCAGGAAATTTCCTTTGCAGTATTTTTGGACAATTCATCTTTAACTGTCTGGGAGCAGGAAACCCACCAACTATTAAGACAGCTCATTTTTGATGCAAAGTTCTAATTGACAGAAAGTTCTTCCTGATAGAAAGCCACAGTGTGCATCCCCTATCTTCTCTGCCCCTACTGCCCTTTGATTGAATCCTACCTGCTCTTCTCCATGATAGCTGCTTTCATATATTCCAAAAATGCTTCTGATTTTCCAGAAGCACAGCATCCATACCTCAATATGGATTACCACCATGCTGTGAAATCGATCAAGATAGTGCCTGCCCTACAATTTTGCACTTCTGCAATACACGTTAATGTCCCTTAAAGACTAGTCTCTGAAATTTGAGTAGAACTTCATAATGGGAAGGGGCTCTCACACACTCTCTTAATTATGTATCTCTGCACAGAAAATAAGACATCTTCTCTGGTTCATACATCCTCTAAGGGGGAGATTCAGGACCCTGCATGCATGTCTTCTTATACTAAATCTTATGGACTTTCTACCTCATCACTTACCTTGTCTCTGCAAAGATGGAAGAGGACGGGACTCTCTGGTCCTAGAAAATGTGGGGTTTAGTGAGAGAGAAACACTCCACTTGTTGTTGCAAAGCCTCCAGTCAGCTTTTTAGTGGCCTGCTCCTAAATAGAAATTGGCGGTCAATAATCACCACATATTTGAGGAAAAACTCACCATAAAAGAGAATGAACGAAAACACAGAAAGCGACAGGAGGACACAGAGATGGTAAAAGGGAGGGGGGAGCTCTTCAAATCCATAGTAATCCCCTCCAAGAGGTAAAAGAGTTATCTATAAAGCAAAAACAGGCTGCTTCAAAAAAGACAATTTACAGAAGAGCCAAAAAGAGATGTTAAGAATTAAAAATAAAAAATAAAGTAGGGGCGCCTGGGTGGCTCAGCTGGTTGAGCGTCTGACTCTTGATTTTCGCTTGGGTCATGATCCCAACCAGGGTCATGGGATGGAGCCCCGCATTGGGCTCTGTGCTGAGCGTGGGGCCTATTTAATATCTTCTCCCTCTTTCTGTCTCTCTCTCTGCCCCTCCCCCATTCACACCCTGTCTTTCTCTCTAAAATAGAAAAATAAAAAAGAAAGAAAGAAAAATAAAAGTAAGCTTGGAGAAACCTTTCAGAGAGTAGAAACTAAATTACAACACGTTGGAAATTGGAATAAGAAATAAGTTGGACACTCTTTTTAGAATACCCCACACACACATAACAGAAGTCCCAGCAAAACAAGACACAGGAAGTTGAAGATAAGAAATTATCCATAAGATAATAGACTTGTAGGATACATGTTTCCATATTGGAAGAGCCCATTTCAGGTTCAACACAATGGAAAACAGACTTAGCCCAACACCCCTGTAAAATTCCAGAACCCCAGCGATTAAGAAAAGATTCCAAAACTTCCAGTCAGAAAACTATCTTTCACAAAAGGATCAAGAATCAGATGGTGGCAGACTACCCAATCACAGCCCTGGAAGTCAAAAGATGGTGGAACAATGCTCTCAAAAATAAATTATTCTCAGGATAGAATTTGATTCCACAACATTAAATTGGATGTGAGGGCAGAGAAGGACATTCTCTGATACTCATGCTATCAAACAAAAGTTTTAAAAGATACAAGAGCTAGAAAGTAGAGTCTACAACCTGGCAGCTGTGTGACAGTCAAAGAGAGGATCTAGTTCCAAGAGTCTCTGTCTTTCATGAGTGCCCGGTGATACATAGAATGGCTGACTCACTATATTGTACACCTCAAATTCACATAACACTGTGTGTTTCAAAAATAAAAGGAGCTAGTCCACACTGGAGCAAGTCGAAAAAGATATTTATATTTTAAAAAGATACTGGGGGCACCTGGGTGTCTCAGTCAGCTGAGTGTCCAACTTCGGCTCAGGTCATGATCTCGCGGTTGGTGGGTTTGAGCCCTGAGTTGGGCTCTGTGCTGGCAGCTAGCTCAGAGCCTGGAGCCTGCTTTGGTTTCTGTGTCTCCCTCTCTCTCTGCCCTCCTCTCCTTGCACTGTGTGTCTCTCTCTCTCTCAAAAATGAAATAAAACATTAAAAAATATATTAAAAAGATGATACTGAAAAATGCCTCATGAAATCTGAATGTATTAAAAGATTTTCCCCGTTACAAGAGTGTCCAGGAATATATTAATGTTAGTTATAAACTAGTGATAGGTGTATAAAAGCTAATCAAATGGGAAAAGGACAATAGTTAACTTCAGGGAGAATAGAAAAAGTTGATGAGGAAAAGACAACTCTGGTATATATACAGGATTTAGCTCTAAAGCATATTGATTAGGTGAAGATAGCATGATTATCTCACCCAGTGGTTGCTAAAATGTGGTCCCTAAGCCAGTGAAACAGCATCATCAACATCCCTTGGAAAACTGACATGCAAATTCTCTGGATCCTCCCATACTGAACAAGAAGGGGGTGGGACCAAGAAATCTGTATTTTAACAAGCTATCAAAGTGATTCTCTGCATGCTAAAGTTTGAGAAACACAGACCAAACCAAAATTACAACATGAATACTAGAGAGGGCAACAGGCTGTATGCATGTGTGTGATGAGGATGTGCAGAAGAGAAATCCAGTAACTAATTCTCTGCCTAAGTGTTCGTAAAACCAAGAAATGCAATCAAAGCATGATATTTAGAAATATGGAAGCATTGATGGTTGAGAGAACAGAGGAGTGCTGCTGTGGGCTGTACCCACAAGCCAAGTAGGAGAACTGGGCCCTAAATATGGACATATTTCAACTCATAAAAATAAAAACTAAATTTTAAGAAGAGTACAGACCTGCTCAGTCCAGCCAACTGATGTTCTCAGGGCCACTGAAATTAACAAAGTTTTCTCTTTGTAAATTATGAAAAGAACATCTGAAATCTTGCCATTTGCAACATGGATGAACCGCTGAGGGCAATTATGCTAAGTCAAATAAGTCAGAGAAAGACAAATACCAACTACCATGTGATCTCTTTTCTATGTGAAGTCTAAAAAGACAAAAACAAAAAAACAAAAACAAGAAATACGCAAGCTCATATATGCAGTAAACAAATTGGTGGTTCCAAGAGGTAGAGAGCAGTAGTTGGAAGAAATGAGTAAACTGTTTTGGGGCTTTTTTTTTTTACTTTAAATAAATCGAATAATGAAAAAGAAAGATCTTAACTCAAGATATTAAAGAGGTTTCAATTATTTTCATGCATATTATTTCAGAATCACTCAGACATTATAAACCATGGATCTTATGTTCCAAAATATGCAAAATTCAATTAAAATTTAGTATTACTTTGGCACCTGGGTGGTGTAGTGGGTTAAGTGTCCAACTCTTGGTTTCAGTTCAGATCACAATCTCACTGTTTCATGAATTGGAGCCCTACATCAGGCTCTGTGCTGGCAGCATGAAGCCTGCCTGGGATTCTCTCTCTCCCCCTCTCTCTCTCTCTGCCTCTCCCCCACTCACGCTGTCTCTCTCTCTAAATAAATAAATAAAATAAACTTAAATATATATAAAGTAGTATTACTTTGCTATTCAGTAGTGAAGTTTTTTTGTTGTTGTTTATTTATTTTTGAGGTGGGGAGGAGACACAGAGAGAGAGGGAGACACAGAATCTGAAGCAGGCTCCAGGCTCTGAGCTGTCAGCACAGAGCCTGTCATGGGGCTTGAATCCATGAATTGTGAGATCATGACCTAAGCTGAGGTCAGACACTCAACAGACTGAGCCATCCAGACACCCCAATAGTGAGGATTTTAATTGAACACCAACATTTGGAGAATGCATGGTATGATGTGCCATGTTCTATATACATATGTGATTAAATGCAATTAAAGAGATCATATATATTCATGTGTGTGTGTACATGTAATCTCACTTAACCCTCCTAACAGTCTTTAAAATGTGATTATCCTCAGTTGAGAGATGAAGGAATCCTGGCATCAAGAAGTATTGAAATTATTTAATACCATGCAGCTGGTGGATGTGCCTTCTGTAACCCTCTGTTAAACTAGATTTAGATTGTAATTATTTGTACTGCGACCAGCCAGATTTTGCAGCATCTGCAGACAATGACAAAAGGTGGGGGGATACAATCTTTCTGCTTTGATGTAAGGAGCTCAGTAAATTGAAGGAGCAAGTGGCTCTGTGACATTTTCTATGTGATCTCTACCAAACAAAATAGTCTATTAATTGTCACAATGCCACAGACAGTTTGCAAGCCAGTGGAGATATCTTCTTTTTCTAAAAACATCAGAGATATCTCTACGTATGGAGTGAATGAGGGAGAATCTGACTCTCTAATCTTATTTGCCTTCTTAGAATTCTGTTTCAGGTTCCTCCAGGCAGGATGGGCACAGGCCTTCTGGACTCAGTATTACAGCCCTTCAAGGCCCACCTAATTTCCTGTCCTATCTGGACACAGACAACTCTAAATAATGCTGTGAGGTCGGGATTCACCCTTCCTATGAGAACTGACTGATTAGCAAAGCCAAGGGGATTATACAGACCCGAAAGCTGGATTTCTCTCTCTTTTTAAAGTAAGGATCACTTGAATCCCTTGTACCCTGCGCATACTCAATCCTCCTTCTGGACCTCAATGCAAATGTCATATTTCCCCCCAAACAAGCAAAACTAAGTCCCCCCAGTCCTGACTTTGGAGCCCGTCTTCCATCCCTAGCACGTACAGCTTCCTGGCCTCTGCTCTCTGAGTCATGCTCTCTGCCCCAGAGCCCCCTTTGACCGCTTCCACTCATGGTAGTCCCCCATCTGAGTGATGTGCTTGCCTTTGTCCAGGGCACACCACCCTCAAGTTGATTTCTCTCAATTGCATGTCCACCCTGGAATATTTGCACTGGGTGAACTGAGGGCAGACACACCTAATTTCACAGATAAGCAGGCTATGAAGTAAGATCAGAAACCATGCAAAAACGATGTAAGAGATTTTAGGGTGCAATTGACTTGATGTTTTGGGGCTGGCTGAAAATAAGGATGTTTTCTCTTTATGCTTTGAATGGAGAATGGTTCTTTCTATTGACATGAGAGAGACAGTGAGAGAGAGAGATTGGAGAACCCCAGAGACAAACTTGCTAAAATGATTCACTATCCCTTTATTTCTTTGTAAAAGCAGTGTCAAACATTATCCACATCATTTCCAGCTTTTCTCTCATTTTCTGCGTGAAAGAAACATCTAGGCATTTCCCCAGTGGCCTAGGCTTCATAACCCATTCAGATCACTAGGTGACAGGGCAGACAGCTGGCCTTGCTGGCCTGATTGGCATCCATTCCAACAGGGGACAATGCCAGAGTCCAGCTCCAGTCAGGTCCAGGGGTCCCTGAAGGATGGACGGTGACTGTGAGGGAGGGATGAGAGAGGCGCAGGATTCTTTCTGGTCACCAGCCAGGCCTCTCTGCACTGTCTGAGACTCAACTTTATTTTATGATTTAGTGTTTGGGGGATGGCACAGAAGTGGCATTCTGATGATAAATTCATTTATCAGTAAAAACTTTCCAGAACACTGATATGTAAAAGGTATGGGGAACAGCCCAGAGGTGGCATTAGCATAGTAAAGGCAAAAGTTAGTTCTTTGTGAGTAAGGGTCAGTAGCCTATTTATCACTTAATGGAAGGTATTAAGAAAAACAGGTCTTTCAGAAATGCAGTGTTGCTCCCATAACCACAAAAGAAGTTCCTACAGTAAGTTCCTTCACAAAGCGCAATCAGCATATCAAGGCCGGAATGAGTCACTCCTAATACCAATCAACAAGGTGACTTGGAGGTCTCTGCTCAAGCAGAAACAATTGGGTGGGGGTGGATATCAGTCACCATCTGACAGTAAGAGTCCTCTCAACTTACCTTAACCTCACAAGGAGATCTTTCTCAACTTATGAGTTCAGAAACAGCTCCCAACAGGATAAGACATATAAGGAAGATGGGAGTCAACCCTTCTACCCCCTTTCATTACTCCCCTCATCAAAGAACTACGTCTTCTCAATAGGACACCTTTCGTTTCTTTTTTAAACTTGTATGTATGTGTGTGTGTGCACTTGTGTGTGCGCTTGTGTGTGAAATGTAAAATGTAGCATATGTACGGAAACATTTACAAAATATGAATACACTGTTTAATAGATTTTTGTAAGCACTCCTAATGTTTTGGGACAAAGCAAGCCAACCTCCAAGAGCAAAGCAAACCAACCAACCCAGAAACTCAATTTTGCATCCTAAAAGCATTCAGCATATTGTTCATAACCAAAACTCTCAACTCTTCCTGAAATAACCCTCGTGTGACTTTAATGGTCATCACGTTTTGCTTTTTGTTATAGTTTTAATACTTAGTGCGAGCCCCCAATAGTGTGCTTTTTTGTTTTGTTTCTTTTGTACCTTTCTGTAAATGGAATTGTACAGGGTGTCTCTTTGGTATGGCTTCTTTTGCTCATTGTTATATTCTTGAGATACTTCCATGTGCTTACTAATGAATGTGTAGAAGACATTCATTCTCGCCCTTTGGTGCATAGTGTTTCCTTATATAAAATATTAAATTGGGGGAGCCTAGGTGGCTCAGCCAGTTAAGTGCCCAGTGTTGGCTCAGGTCATGATCTCATGGTTCATGAGTTCAAGCCCCACATCAGGCTCAGAGCTGACAGCTCAGAACCTGAAACCTGCTTCAGATGTTGTCTGCCTCTCTCTGCCCCTTCCTTGCTTGTGCTCTCTCTGTCTCTCAAAAATAAATAAATACACATATCAAAAATATTAAATTGTATCCTTTATGTTGATGAATGTGTTGGTGTTTTCCAAATGGGGTCATCATGAATAACACTGCTTGAGAATGTTTTTGTACATATCCCAGTTCACTCTACAAGTCACTAATAGACATGAAAAAAAATATGAGCAAGTCTTAACTTAAAGACAAAGAAGATTTTTAAAGAGAATTTTCAGGTCTTGTAAATTTTTTTCTCTTATTACATCCCTGGAGAGTAATGTACCAACCCTACTGCCTTACTAGTCTGTTCGTCCCACTTGTTTTCTGTAAGATGAAAAAATCTTTTCAATGACAAGGTTGGAGGAATTCCAGGTCCTAAAACCCTTTTTTTTTTACCAAGGGCATCACATATCACCTGGATTCTAGAACCGCTGTGCCACTATTTGCCAGTGATAAAACCTAGGAAATGTGATTTAACTTTAAAAAGGTCCAAGATTTTTTTTAGTATCAAATTAAAAAGGAAATAAATTATTATTATGCATAAATTATCTTAGGCACAAGACATTTTGCCATTCATGTAGGTAACTACCTTATTAAAGCACTTCTAAAGCATGGTGAAATAGGTAATATTAACCATATCTCTACTTTGCTATTTCTATCTCCAGACTTCTTTTGGATAATAAATGAAACAGTATCTGCAAAGTGATTAGCAGAGTTGAAATTAAATACATATTCACATGTGTCATTAATCTTGCCTTATCACTGTCTGTACATGCATTTTTTTGCTTCCAGACACTAAATTCATTGTATCACATCTGCCCGAATCAGGGCACCTGATTTTGTCATCATATTTGCTTATGCCTGATCCATTTATTTTTATTTGTTTCAGTCTAAACAAGGTGTGGGAACAAGAAGACAATAAGAAACACAATTACTAAATGATAAAAACTGAGTTTCCACCCAAACTGAGAAACTTTCTTTAAGACATCTTTAGTCCCCTGATTAAAGCACAGAAAAAAAAACCTGGAATCCACACTTTAAAAGTAGCTCTTATTTAAACATATCCCATGTCCCTGGAAACTGCTGCTCAGAGTTAAGGATCGCATCCGATCTCCATTTAAGTTACTAAGAAAAATGAAAAGAAAGATGCGAGATTTTTGCTGCTACATTTCAGATCTATTTTTTCTCTGCTTTAGCACATTATTTTACTGTGACGGGGAAATAGAGCAGTTTCTGCAACACCCGTTTACAAGACCTCTCTTGCTATAGGATTAGGAAGGGAGCGCTCAGTCGTGTTGAATACACTTCTTAGAAGACGAGGGAGCTGTCACCAAAGAGGAATGAAGCCATTACAGAGCAGCTTTCCTTCCCCCCATCCATCCCTGCTGGTTCCCAGCTGTTCTTCTGTTTCAGTCTCTCCGAGGCCCACAAGATAATGCATCTCGCTAACAAGAGGAGGACTGCTTAAGTGTCATGGCTGCTGACTCAAAGCCAGAAGACAAAGCAGTGTAGGAGAGCCATTGTGCCGGGAAAATATTTCTTGAGTGTAAACTATGCATAACACACTACATACAATATTAGCGAGCATGGTGCACGAGTCATACCACAGACTGCGTAGATTTCATCTTTACCACTCAGCATTATAGATAATGCATAATAATTGCTTTAAAAAAGAAACCTAAAGAGGCGCCTGGATGGCTTAGTTGGTTAAGCGACAGACTCTTGACTCCTGATCTCCGATCAGGTCATCAGTTTGTGAGTTCAAACTTCGATCTCAATTTGTGAATTCGAGCCCCACATCTGGCTCTGCACTGAAGGTGTGGAGCCTGCTTGGAATTCTCTCTCTCCCTGTCTCTGCCTCCCGCCCACTCATGTTCCTTCTCTCCCTCTCCTTCTCTGTCTCTCTCTCAAAATAAATAAATACATTGAAAAAAAAAAAAAAGAAAAGAAAAGAAGAACATTTATCCTCCAGGTGCCCATCCACCCCCTTGTGCTGAGGTTTCTTAAATCTGGTTTACTTTGCTTAATTTCTTTTCCCAGTAGAAATTTAGTCTCTTGAAGCCAGTCCCGTGGGCAGTTATGTCAGAATCTTTAGCTCATATCTGTCTGAAAGACTGATTCCTGGGGCTTCTTTCACATCATCTGAGGGTCTGCAGCAGAGACCGCCAGCAAAGGGAACTGTGAGGATAATGTTTGAGTATCCAACCAAAAAGAGCATGTCAGCTGAATCCAACACTAAGTTGCAGCCATTTGGACCCGGCTGTGTCCCAAGCCAGTCCTCCAACCATCGGTGCAAGCCCGTTTGCCAATCGTGGAGTGAAATACAATACAATGGAATCCCTGGCACAAGTCTTGTCTGTGAATATAAAGTAATGAGAGTGAGTAGATGGTATGGCTTATGGAATGTGTTTTATTTCCTTCTGGCTGCCTGTGATTAAGTCATGCACAGTACAGTTTAAGATTGGCCGTGCAATTCTACTAAATTTTCAACAAGTCATTAGGAAAAAATATAAGCATGTGAGTTTCAGGAGGGAGTTGATGACGATAACATTGGATTTTGTTTCCTAAGTTAAAGTTCAAAATAATGTTCATAACTGCAACCTTGGTTCCATTTGCCAATGTACAGGGTATCATTTTTGAAATTCTTCATAGACACAGGAACTAAAATGCACCTTCTTGGTGGGGGAAAGACAATAAACAAGAGAAAATAACCCCTCTAAACTAACTGAGCAACACTAGGAAAGCCCAGACTTCTTTATAGTCAGACTCCAAGTAATTTCAATACTGTAGCTAGTAGTCCAGAGGCCAAAATATATCACTCATCTTAAAGGAACAAGACTTTCATGAGTTTTAACCTGAGGGTAAAAAGCAATCTCCATAGTAATAGCTGCAATTACTTAAGTACTTACTTTTTGCCAATCACTGTACTAGGGATTCATGTGCTTAACAGCCACACTCCTGCACAACTTTGCACAGTATTACTGTGTCCATTTTATGTCCTCCAAACTGAGGTCCAGATTGGTTACATAACTTCCTGAGATCACACAACTGATAAAGTAGAAAACTGATGTTAAAAATCTAATTCTGCCTCTTTCCAAGTTCCACTTTATTTTATTTAATTTAATGTTTATTTATTTATTTTGAAAGAGAGATAGAGCATGCAAACATGCTCACGTGTAGGGGAGGGGCAGAGAGACAGGGAGAGAGAGAATCCCAAGCAGGCTCCGTGCTGTCAACACACAGTCTGACTCTGGGCTCGATCTTATGAACTGTGAGATCATGACCTGAGCCCAAATCAAGAGTCAGATACTTAACCGACTGAACCATCAGATGCCCCACAAATTCATTTGTTCTTTTATTCAAAAATTACTCAGTGCCCGACATGTATTAGACACTCTTCTAGATGTTAGTATTATAGCAGTGAATGAAACGGAGTCCCTACTTACATGTATCTCACACTCTAGCAAATAGTCTGTAAAGAAATACAAAGTAAGAAATGGGATGGGACTGAGGGAATACTACTTTAAGTAAGGGGGTCAGGAAAGCCTCTCCAAAGACATAATATTGAACTGAGTAGGTAAGAAAAGGGAGAAATGGGGCGCCCGGGTGGCTTAGTCAGTTAAGCGTCCGACTTTCACTTAGGTCATGATCTCGCGGTTCGTGGGTTCGAGCCCCGCGTCGGGCTCTGTGCTGACTGCCAGCTCAGAGCCTGGAGCCTGTTTCAGAGTCTGTCACTCCTCTCTCTGACCCTCTCCTGCTCACGCTGTCTCTCTCTCTCTCTCTCTCTCTCTCTCCTAGAAATAAATAAAACATTAAAAAAAAAGAAAAGAAAAGAAAAGGGAGAAATGTATATCTGCGGGAAGATTTTTCCAGGCAAAAGAGAGAGACAGTGAGAATGAGAGAAGGGTACATCCTATAGGGGGAAAATGGCAAGGCCAGAAGTGCTGGAGGCAAGTAGGCAGAGAAAGAGCAGACAATGAGAAGAGAGGGAGCAGCTGGGACCAACTCTACGGGTACTTATTGGCTATAGTGAGGAATGTGGGTTTTATTCTAAGTGTGATGAGAAGTCATGAGATGGTTGAAAGTACAGAAGTGGCCTGATCTTATTTCCTTTTGAAAAGGATTACCAGGGATGCTGTGAGAAGAATCAGCTTTAGGGGGTATAGGTTAAGAAGAACAACAAAGAGAGGAGTTAGGTGGCTGTCTCAGTGGTCTAGATGAGTAATGATAGCAACCAACTGGATATCAAAGAAAGAGAAATGGCAAGAAAGACTCCAAAGTTTGTGGCTTGAACAACTGGATGGAATGAGGTACGGTTGCTGACACAGAAAGGCTGGAGCATTTTGATGGGGAAGGTGTGGAGCCAATAGCTCTATCTGAGTGTGTTAAACAATGGAAGCCTTGGAATTTTATCAGAATATGGCAAATAAAAAGCTGATTATTGGAATATGCAATCCAAGATGATATCAGGGATAAAATTAGCTATTTCAGTGGAACATTTAAGAGTATCTATTTTTATAGTCATTTTCTATGTGTGATCTTAAATTAATCCAACACTCCATTCTTATTCATTATTAGATTAATCATTATTAATAATCATTGATACCATATACTAAGCACATATTTAAAATACCTAAAATGCATTATCTTCTTCAATTTTTACTATACCTTAGAGAAAGTTTCTATTACTATCTACTTTTAATAAATGTGAAAATTGAGGGCTGCCTAGGGGGCTCTGTTGGTTGAGCGTCCAACTCTTGAGGGTCATGGGATCAAGTCCCACATGTCACTCTGTGTTGAGCATGATGCCTACTTAACATTTGTGCTCTCTCTCCCTCTGCCCCTCCACCCTTCTCTCTACAATAAAAAAATTGAGGCACAGGGAAAATTAAAATATTGTATCTAATATCCTTCAGCTAATAAGTGACAGAACTTAGGTTAAAATCTAGGGACAAAACAGACCATGAAGGGACATCAACATAATGGTAGAGTAAGTAGTTCCAGACACTCAAACTTTCACAGAGATATCACAAAAACAAGCAGAAAGAGAAACAAACTTATTTTTCAGAAATCTGAAAAATAGTCACAGATTTACAAAAAATAAGCAAACACTGAATGGAGAAGAAAGGAAACTTTAAAATGCTCCTGTTAGAGATGTCCACTCTCACCCTTGTTATTTAACACAGTACTGAAGTCCTAGATTCAGCAATCAGACAACAAAAGGAAATAAAAACATCCAAGTAAGCAATGAAGAAGCCAAACTTTCACTATTTGCAGATGACATGATACTCTATATAGAAAACCCAAAAGACTCCACCAAGAATTGCTAGAACTGACACACAAATTCATTAAAGTGACAGATTACAAAATCAATTATACAGAAATCTGTTGCATTTCTATACACCAATAATGAAGAAGCAGAAAGAAAAATCAAAGAATCAATCCTATTTACAATTGCACCAAAAGTCTTAAGATACCTAGGAATAAACCTAACCAGAGAAGTAAAAAATCTGTATTCTGAAAACGATAAAACACTGATGAAAGAAATTGAAGATGACACATAGAAATGGAAAGACATTACATGATGATTGGAAGAATAAACATTGTTAAAAATGTCTATACCACCCAAAGTAATGTACAAATTTAATGCACCCCTATCAAAATGCCATAAGCATTTTTCACAGGGCTAGAATGAACACTCTGAAAATTGGTGTGGAATCCCAAAAGACTCTGAATAGCCAAAGCATTCTTGAAAAAGAAAAACAAAGTTTGAGGCATCACAATTCTGGACATCAAGTTACACTACAAAGCTGTATTCATAAAGACAGTATGGTGCTGGCACAAAAACAGACACATAGATCTAAAAAGCAGAATAGAAAACCCAGAAATAAACCCACAACTATATGATCAACTAATCTTCGACAAAGCAGGAAAGACTATCCAATGACAATATCCAAAAGCCAGTCTCTTCAACAAATGGTGTTGGGAAAACTGGATGGCAACATGCAAAAATAATGAAACTGGATCATTTTCATACAATTTAAAAGGGATGAGGGGCGCCTGGGTCGCTTAGTCGGTTAAGTGTCTGACTTTTGCTTAGGTCATGATCTTGCGGTTCGTGGGTTCGAGCCCCACGTCGGGCTCTGTGCTGACTGCCAGCTCAGAGCCTGGAGCCTGTTTCAATCTGTGACTCCCTCTCTCTCTGACCCTCCCCTGCTCACGCTGTCTCTCTCTCTCTCTCCTAGAAATAAATAAAAATAAAAATAAAAACTTTTAAAAGGGATAAAAGACCTAAATATGATACAGGAAACCATCAGAATCCTAGAGAGGAGCACAGGCAGCACCTCTTTGACAACAACTATAGCAATTTCTTACTGAATACGTCTCCCGAGGAAAGGGAAACAAAAGCAAAAATAAATTATTGGAACTTCATCAAAATAAAAAGCTTCTGCACAGTGAAGGACACAACAAAACTAAAAGGCAACTTTTGGAATGGGAGAAGACATTTGAAAATAACCTATCTGATAAAGGGTTAGTATCCAAAACATATAAAGATTTTATAAAACTTGGGGTGCCTGGGTGGTGCAGTCAGTTGAGCATCTGACTTCGGCTCAGGTCATGATCTCATGGCTTGTGATTTTGAGCCCTATGTTGGGCTCTGTGCTGACAGCTCAGAGCTTGGAGCCTGCTTCAGATTCTGTGTCTCCCTCTTTCTCTCTGTCTGCACTTCTCCTCATGCTCTATCTCTGTCTCTCTCTCAAGAATAAACCAAAAAATAAATAAGTAAAATTAAAAAAATTTTAAAGAACTTATAAAACTCAACACTCTCAAAACAAATAATCCAGTTAAAAGTGGGCAGAAGACATGAATAGACACTTTTCCAAAGGAGACATGTAGATGCCTAACAGACACCTGAGAAGATGCTCAACAGCACTCATCATCAGGGTACAACAAATCAAAACTACAATGAAATAACACCTCACACCCTGTCAGAATTGGTGAAATTAACAACACAGGAAACAACAGGTGTTGGTGAGGGCGTGGAGAAAGGGGAACTCTCCTGCACAGTTGGTGGGGATGCAAACTGGTGCAGCCACTCTGGAAAACAGTATGGAGGTTCCTCAGAAAGTTAAAAAATGAATTACCCCATGATCCAACAATGGATACAAAAATATTGATTTGAAGCAGTACACACACCTCAATGTTTATAGAGTCATTGTGTACAATAGCCAAAGTATGGAAACACCCCAAAGGTCCATTGACTGATGAAAGATGTGATAAGGAATATTCATTGACTGACAATGGTGGTATATATATATATACAGTGGAAACTACTCAACTATGAAGAAATGAAAGCTTGCCATTTGCAATGACATGGATGGAGCTAGAAAGTATTATGTAAGTAGGTGAAACAAGTCAGAGAAAGATAAATACCATATGATTTCACTCATATGTGGAATTTAAAAAACAAAACAGATGAGCATGGGGGTGGGGAGGAAGAAAGGCAAACCAAAAAATAGACTCTTAACTATAGAGAACAAACTGAAGGTTACTGGAGGGGAGATGGGTAGGGAATAGGTTAAATAGGTGATGAGTATTAATGATTAATCAGTTAGTCATTTGTGATGAGTACTAGGTGTTACATATAAGTAATGAATCACTGAATTCTATACCTGAAACTAATATTACAGTCTACATTAACTGAAATTTAAATAAAAACTTGAAAAAAATAGATATAATGTTCCTCTCATTCAAGGAAATCTGTCGCAACACTAGCTAAATCCAGGTTAAAAGAACAGAGACTTCAAATAATACACATGAAACATAATGCAGTCTTGGCAAAAATATTTTGTGAAAGTCACTAAATAACTTTAATCTTCAATAATCAAGAACAGCACACCCATAAGAAGGGGAAACTCTGATTTTCAGAGTTATCACATCATAATGTTGAAATTTCCCATTTTTAGTAACAAAATAACAAATCATACAAAGAAATAGGAAAGTTTGGCTCATTGAAGTAAAAAATGCCAATTGAGAAATGCTATGCCAGAGGAAGCCCAGACATTAAACTTAACTACACAAAGATTTTAAATAGATTGTCTTTAATAGACCCAAATTTTTGAAAGAAATCATGAAGAACTAAGGGGAGAAAAAGGATAATGATGTGTGAATAAAGTGAAAATGTAAATAAATATAAATTTTATATACAGGTGTGTGTGTGTGTGTGTGTGTGTGTGTGTGTATCCATCTCCAGGGCTGAAAAATACAATAACTAAAGTGGAAAATTCACTATAGGAGTTTTACAACAGATTGGAGTAGGCAAAGTAAATTTGAGGGTGTAATCCTGTCTGTGGAGCAGAAAAGAGAATGAAGACATGTGAACAGAGCCTAAGGAAATGGTTGGACCCCATCAAGTAGAGCAGTACATGCATTATTGGAGCTCCAGAAGGAGAAGAAGAAAGAGGTAGAGTAAATATTTTAAGAAATAAAAGACCCCTTAAATTTGACAAAAGGCATTAATCTACACATACAATAAGCTCAGTGGACTCTAAGAATAAACTCAAAGAGATCCACTCTGAGACACATTATAATTAAACCATCACAAACCCATTACAAAGAGAGAATCTTGAGAAGCACCTGAGTGGCTCAATCAGTTGAGTATTCAACTCTTGGTTTTGCCTCAGGTTATAATCTCATAGTTCACGGGATTGAGCCCCATGTCAGACTTCATGCTCTCAGCATGATTAATGTATTTATTTTACTTAGGATAGTAACCAGAGAAAAGAGCCATAAATTCTGCCTTAGAATGTCATAAATATCTTTATCAAAACAGTGATACTCATTTTGAACAAAAGGATGTAAGGATACATATAACTGAAGTATATCCATGCCTCAGATTTGATTTCATCATACAAAAGCCAGAGTTAAAAATATAAATAAATTTAGGGGAATTTGGGTAGCTCAGTCAGCTACGTGTCTGACTCTTGATTTTGGCTCAGGTCATGATCTCCTGGTTTGTGAGTTTGAGCCCCGCATTGAGCTCCACACTGACAGTGTGGAGCCTGCTTGAGGTTCTCCCTCTCTCTCTCTCTCTCTATTTCCTTCTCTGCCCCTCCCTCATGATCTTGAAATAAATAAACTTAATAAATAAATAAATAAGTTTATATATACATCTATAAATATAGTATACTGAATGTAATATATGAAATATAAACTGTATATAATAAAACAATAAATATACAATATATTTAAATATATTATATTAAAACTATATAAACTATAATTAAAATGTCATATATATTGTAGAAAATATATTATATGCTTTTCCATCACCACAATCTTTACAAAGATAAAATCTAAATGAAGTGAAAGGTCTTCATGGACTATCAAGTTACCTTCCAGAACAGTTAAATAACATTATGATTTTTCTAGCTTTTGACTCTGAAACAAGCGCAACAAGTTAAAAATTCTTAGCGGAGACACAAATATTTTCTTCCACATGGACAATCTCCATTTTAGGCTTTTTGGCTTCAGCTAAGCCATAGCTCCCTCATAGTCGTGAGTATGCTGGACAACCCTAGAAATGGCCCTACTAAGTAGAGCTCACACTATAACAAATACACGGAAGAAAAATGAGGCTGTGAAGAAAATTGTTCCTAGATGTCTTTCTAGTGCTGTCTACACCACCACCACACTGCACTAGCTTGCTTCCCCTTACCACCCACTGCCACCACCCCCTCTTTTCCCTCTCTCTACCTATCTCTCTCTTTCTCTCTTTCTCTTTCTCTCTGTCTCTCTGTCTCTCTGTCTCTCTGTCTCTCTCTCTCTCTCTCTCTCTCTCTCTCTCACACACACACACACACACACACACACACACACACACACACACACCATCTCCTAGTCTTCTCCCTCATTTATAGGTCATCTGTTTTGGAGAGAAAGGTGACTTGACAAGAAAGTAGCAAAAGAGAGTATTTTTCCTAAAAGCTAATCACTTTGACACCCTCTTAAGATCCTATTTATGTGTTAAGAGACATATTCATTCTTTTGGTTCCCACGCATCCTTTCCTTTCCATGATTGCTCCAACTTAAGCTGCTCTCCCTTCCTTGAACTCTGGCTTCAGGTGGAGTCCATATTCTGCATTTTATGGAAATAAATAGAGGGACTTTTTCCTTAATATCATTCACAATCATGTTCTTCTGTGCACTCCTGTTCCATCTCTGGAGTGATTCTCCATCTGTAAAGTCTTCACCTGTAAGATCTCTATCTACCTTGCAGAATATTGTCAAAATTAAAGAGAATAAAATATTTTAAAAATAACTATCACATCTGCCACACAGAAGGTGTTACATAAATAATTCTCCTTCCTTTCCTTTCTTTTGTGTCTTCAATGGCCAGCGCAGCTCTTGGGTAAATAGTAAGCATGTCAATAAATAAAATAAAGAGGTATTGATGGATTGTACCCATTCATTTGCTGGTCTTTTCTATACCCTTTGGCATTTTATAATTTTTCAAGGCTATGGTGAAAGAACCCAGTGCCCTTTATGCTCCTTCTCTTGATTAATTTCCTCTCAACTATTGTTCTGCCTAATTATATTGGGCCTCTTTAGGCCCATCTGCAGTTATTAGCTGATTCAAAAGCTTGTTTGTGAATTTCAGTTCAATTTTGACTTTAAGGGCTGATTTCTAATGATGTCGTTAAAGTAAACAGTTCGGGGAAAGCTGCCAGTGTGTGTACTATGAATTCATCACTGGTGAAAGCCCTCATTCTGCCCAGCATACACAGAAAGCATAAAATATCCAGAATGGAAGCCCAGTCGCTCATGTGACAGACAATATCCCGGCAGCTCTGCAGCTCTGCATGCAATAGCAAGCGAAGACTTGAGCCCAGAAAACTTCATCACACAGGCCTGGTATTTCTATACAAGGTAAAGAAGAAGAAACTCTTGACTGGGCTTAAGCATGGCCTGAGACATAGGTACTATGAGAAGCTCTAGGACTGGAGGCAAGCATCTTGCTCACTAATGGGACAAGAGCATAACAACCTTCCCTCAACCCTGTGTCCCACAGACCGGATGACTGTTCTCAGAGTCAAGAAAGTCAGTTAGCCCATCCCATCCCCAGCACAACCAGTCATTCTAACGGCCTCCATGTTCTATGGCCAGGCTGTATGGATCACAAGCTTTATACTAGAGGGCATTCAGGTAGTGAGCTCCCTCTCTGCATGTCCTTGTAGCTATTCTCCCCAGAAATGCAGTGCTGGCTATTGGGAAACTGAGGCTTTCAAACACTAAGAGTTATTCTAAAGCTCATCTATAAGGGATAGAGATGCTGAGAGTCCCACTCTACAGAAGCCACCAGCATGTGAAAACACCTGTGAGCTGTGATTTCAGCCATACTGAAATCTTTCCTTTCCTTCAATGTTACAACTCCTTCCTGCCTGAAACTCCTAAAAGTGAACCAGCAAGTTATATTCTTCAATTAGAAATAGGATCAGCATTGTGGTTGACTACAATCCAGGCACTTACATTCAGAGTAGAAAGAAATCACAAAACCCTCTCCCCTCAGACTGGGAACCTCCTCCATTCAATTAAGAAGCAGATGACATGCATTGATTCTTCATCTACTCGTCAAAGATAGTGCTCATCAATTTTAGCAGAGCATGGCTGAGAGCTGCAACAGAAAGTGGACAGAGACAAAGGCAAATGTGACCTCTAGAAACAACCATTTCTATTTAAGGATCTTTCATTTCTGCTCTTTTGAGTCTCTATATTATAACATTCACAGGATGACCAACAAACAGAAATGACTTTCAAGATTCTGGTTCAAGGCAGAAATACAGCCCACATGTTTAACTGTCCCTGCCGCTCAAATCCCACTAACGGGATAAAAGGAATGTAAAAACAGCAAAATCTGTACTTGTGTCTAAGACAGGGAAACAGTGACATTTACGTGCACAAAACTGCAAGGGGTTTCTGCAAGAAACAATGCTGACAAGAATAAGGTGAGGGGTCACTTGACCAGCACCTGGATCACTTCATGAAAGGAAAACGTGCAGATGAAGGAGGCAGGGAGCCCCAGAAGACTCCACTAACCATGAAAGTCAAGCCTGGGGGGCATCAGTGCAGATTACATCACGATGCAACCAAAGCTTCTGAAAAGCTTGTCAGTGCTAACCCCCAGGAAGAACAAACAATGTCACTGCCCCCTCTTGGCTTTCATCTAGCAGGGCCTTGGGCTAAGCATGTTCATGGGGAAACAATGAGTCGGTCAATGAGAAAATTCAGCCAAGGTTTAGGTGAAGAAGGAACAATAAAAATGAAATTCCATCACTTCCCTAAGTGCTAGCAATACTGAAGATACCATATGTTTGCATGAATAGGTGGATTAGGAAGAACTTAAAGGAGGACCATGGGGAAGAAAAAGTGGAAAAGTAGTTGGAGAGAGGGAGGGACGCAAATCATGAGAGACTCTTGAATGGTGAGAACAAACTGAGGGCTGATCTGGGTGGGGGAGAGGGGGAGGGGGAGATGGGCATGGAGGAGGGCACTTGTGGGGATGAACACAGGGTGTTATAGGGAAACCAACTTGACAATAAACTATTAGAAAATTTTTCAATGTTTTTATTTTTGAGAGAGAGACAGGGTGCAAGTGGGAGAGGGGCAGAGAGAGAAGGAGACACAGAATCCAAAGCAGGCTCCAGGCTTTGAGCTATTGGCACAGAGCCTGATGTGGGGCTTGAACTCACAGACTGTGAGATCATGACCTGAACCAAAGTCAGATGCTCAACCGACTGAACTACCCAGGCACCCCAGAATATACAGTTAAAGGAGAAGAAACTTAATTGATTCAATAGTAGAAAAAATAAAAAATACTTTATTCAATATATAATTGCTTTATTATTTAAAAAATCTGTTAGAATAAAATAGAAATATTTATCTATATGATATCATTTATATTTTAGTTCTTCCAAAATATGACCCCAAAGACAGAATCTTAAAAGAACAATCACCTTGAAAACAAATACACTTAACATTAAAATATTAAACAATTAAGTTTGATAAAACAGTAAAATTAAAAATTTAAATACTATTAAAATATTGTGGTATATACTAAAATCTTTATGGCAATAATATAAGAAAAATAGTCTCTGGAATCTTCAATAAAATAAGAATGAACATCAAATATATTAACAAAATGTTTAAGCATACCATACCAAATATTAAAACCATGTGATATAATTTTTAAAAATACCAAACAAACTGCATATAAATTATAACTCACCACCAATAGTAAGAGTTAAAAATGGGCACTGTTATGCCTGTGAGAATACAAATTAGCACAATCTATCTTTAGCACAATTTGTAAAATGGGCACATTTTTAACAGCCCCATGACTAGGGAATGATTCTTTTTATTTTATTTTAGTTTTTTTACAAATAGTTGATTGTCAAGTTGGTTTCCATTTAACACCCAGGGCTCATCCCCACAAGTCCCCTCCTCCATGCCCATCACCCCCTCTCCCCCCACACCCATCAGTTCTCAGTTTGTTCTCAGCATTTAAGAGTCTCTCATGGTTTGCCTGTCTCCCTCTCCCCCACTATTTCCCCCCTTCTTCTCCCCCACGGTCCTCCATTAAGTTCCTTCTAATCCTCCTATATGTCCAAACATATGGTATCTGTCCTTCTCTGCCTGACTTAATTCGCTCAGCATAACACCCTCAAGGTCCATCCATGTTGCTACACAAGGCCAGATTTCATTCTTTCTCATTGCCATGTAGTATTCCATCATATAGATAAACCACATCTTCTTGATCCATTCATCAGTTGATGGACACTTAGGCTCTTTCCATGTTTTAGCTATTGTTGAGAGTGCTGCTATGAACATTGGGGTACATGTGCTCCTATGCATCAGCACTCCTATATCTGACTAGGGAATGATTCTGATCAAATAAGTACAAATCTATCTGAAAATTGTAGCCAAAGTATGTCATTTGCAGTACTGTTTAAAATTGTGAAAGATCACAAACATATTGCATTATGCTAAGTGAAATAAGTCAGTCAGAGAAAGACCTATGTCATACAATTTCACTCATATGTAGAATTTGAGAAACCCAACAGATGAATATAAGGGAAGGGAAGGAAAAATAAGATAAAAACAGAGAGGGCAGCCAACCATAAAAGACTCTTAAATATGGAGAAATAACTGAGGGTTGCTGAATGGGTGTTGGGTAGGGGGATGGTCTGAATGGGTGATGGGCATTTAAGAGAGCACTTGTTGGGATGAGCGCTGTGTGTTATATGTAAGTGATGAATCACTAAATTCTGCCCCTGAAATCATAAACAAACAATGAAAATGGTTAACTGTATGAAGTGCTGGATGTGTTAACTAACCTCATTATGGTAATCATCTAGCAACACAGACATATATCAAGTCATCACCTTGTACACCTTCAACTTACACAATGTTCTAGGTCAATTATATTTCAGTAAAATGGAAAAATGTTTAAAGTGAATAATTTAAAAGGAATCAGAAACAATGTACATGTTCCACATCAGGGATGATAAAAGTTATATGGTTCTAAGTAGTCATCACAAAGTATAAACATAGAGCTAACAGACAATATATTTTATGATAAAACTGTATAGTTAAAAATTTGCATATATATGATTTAATTATGTTAACATGTATTTATGCATTCGGTCACTCCTTTGTGGCTCTATAGAAGGTGCATTTGAGTAGAAATCTATATATTTCATGACACATGTATTTAGAGTGTTAGAGATCAACATGATCATAGTAATTATCTCAAGCTGATTGAATCTGCTTTTTAAATGACACTTAAGAAATGATAATGCCGTGGTTGACCCTTATAAGTCAAAATGCCAGTTACTACACAGATTTTTAAACACTAGTGCATGAATCCACACATTTGCTTTGAAATAAAATTCCATGTACAGTCTACAATTAAGTCAACAGATTGAGTTACTTAGTAGTTTTGATTGAATTAATGCTTTCATTAAAATTTTCTCTTCTAGGTAACTCAGCCAAGTTACCCCTCTGACTCTTGATTACAGCTCAGGTCATGATCTTAGGGTTCTTGGGTTCAAGTCCCACCAGTGGGCTCTGTGCTGTCAGCACAGATCCTGCTTGGGATTCTTTTCTTGTCTCTCTGCCTCTCCTCCACTCGTGCTCTCTCAAAAATAAACATTAAAAAAAACTTTCTCTTCTACAAATGAGTGTGAAATAAAGGAAACAGAATTATTTTCTCCCAGCATCTCTCTCCCCATTCTTTATAGAATCAAACACATATTCATCCCAAATTTAATTGATATTCAAGGGACATTCCTTAAGGGATATATGTAAATTCAAGGGACATTCCTTAAGGGATATATGTAAATCACACAAAATTGACAACAGTGGCAGAGTCTTCACATTTGAAAAAGGTGCAGATTCCGGGCCACTTTCACTTGTAGAAGACTGATAACTTATAGATGCTGGAATGATTAGGAAAAAGACAATTTGTGGGGCACCAGTGTGGCTTAGTTCATTGAGCTCCCAACTCTTGATTTTGGTTCAGGTAATGATCCCATGGTTGTGGGATCAAGCCTCACATCAGGCTCCACTCTGAGTGTGGAGCCTGCTTGGGATCTCTCTCTCTCTCTCTCCCCCCACTCTCCACTGCTCATGCTCTCCTCTTCCTCTCTCTCTCTCAAATAAAAAGAAAAGAAAAATGACAACTTGTGCACTCAGAGCCTTGATATAAATATCATTTATTCTAGATTGCTCTCCTTTTATTCTCTCCCAAACTACTTAAAAGTTTTTGCATTTCACATCATTTCCATGGCCTTCTCTCATTCATTTATCCCTACCTTGTTGAAGTACATCTCAAGAAATCCCTCACTCCTGGCTTTAGTGTCAGCACTAGCAAAGCTGGAATTTCACCTTTCAACAACTCATATAACCTCTCAGGGGAGAGTACACAGATATCTGAGAATTATCAAAGCATTGTTAAATAGTATGTCTCAGTTCCACATTGCGTGTCACACTAACTCTTAATTCAGAAAACAATACATATGGTATCCATAATACTGAGACTCCATTTTTTAATTTATAAGAGTCAGAGTTAACAAGGGGATATTTCAAAATAGTTAATAAACATATACTGTATTACATGCTTTGCAAAGCTATGCCCTTCTATATGCAACATGAGAGAAATATAGAAGCAATTTGAATCATCTCTGCCTTCAAGTTGAAAAAAGAAGATAAAGCATAAAAAAGGGACCTAATATTTACTCACATGTTATGATATTGTATAATTTGAAACACACCATCCCAGAAGCCCTATGAGGAACATATGAACACATATTCTGAGAAACCAAAGCACAAGAAAATGCTAAGTGGAACGCGCAAGCCCCCAGATAGTGATCCGCTAAAATATTCCTGTGGATAAAGAAGGAAACAGAAAATATTTTAAAACTTTCAATTACTATTGAATACTCCAATATGAAATTACCCAGGATGTTTTTTCCATCCTCTGATTTGCCTTAAATCTATACTGTTGGACTGACATATCCATGCTTCAGCTGTGGGGCTGAATCTAATTCTTTTATTAGTAGAAAGCCAAATCACATATGAAAATAGAATTATTATAGAATGACAATTATCTCCTCCTTTTCCCACTCCTATTATCAACCCCACCACCACCACTACATTTCTAAGATTTTGGAGCAAATCTTGGAAGAAATGACCATTTGGCCTTTTTCGATTCAACCCTTCACAGACTTTGAGCAATCAATAAAAAGTAAAAAGCATCATTTAAATCATGCATTAGCTGTAATTGGAAATAAGGAACTGCTTGTGCAATCATGTTTGTACTCATATGTATGTATGCGTGCATATCCTTTTGAAAACAGGCATCTCAACTAATTTGTACAGAGGAGTTCAATGCCATGTGACTTGGGTACTAGTCTCTCAACCTATGATTTTCAGTGAGAGAGTCTACATTTCTTAGTGATTTTACCCAGACCCCTCTTCATCTCTCAAAAACAAGAAACAAACCATGAAAATGTCCCTGACATGAGGAAAGATTTGCACTTAAGACTTGATCCCTTGAACACCTACCCTTTTCTGAAAGGCTCCTCCATTCCAATTTACCTGATCATGCTTTCTCCACTTACCCACCATGACCGCCCTTCCTTACCTGTCCCTAATTCATGCCCACTGATGCTCCCACACCCCTCAAGACATTCACTTGAGAAGCCTCTGCAACCACTCTTACACTAGCCCCCTTTCCATATCTTTCATTTTACTGAGAACTCGACAATCAGACATTTTTTTTTGTCTGCCATACCTCCTATCTCTTTCTGAACTTCTCTCCTTCCCCCTTTCCCAATTCTATCTTCAAATTTGTTTCTTTCCTGTCAATGTTTAATTATCTCTCTCCTTTCCTTCTCATCCATACTTGTTAAGAAAGAATCTAGTTTCAAGTCTTCAGAGTTACACCCCAACCTGCTGTAAATTGGCTTCAACCCATTGTACACTGACACAATCCCCTGGAAACCACTTTTGGATAAATTTATCAGCAGTTTCAAACTCTTTGCTTTATCAGTAAAATATGTGTAATGCAAGCATTTTTTAATCACTAAAAGTCAGCAATTATCAAAGACAACTCAATTATTGTTGTACATGGTTGGATATTCTTTTTAAAGGCCAATGGGTGTTTGGTTGAATAACTGAATAATGATATGTGCATTTGATAGATTATTACATATTGTTTTTGTGACATCATGTCTGTAAAAAGCTTTTATTTATATTGTTGTGGTTGTTAAAAAGAAACAACAGGCCCAAAATGCAGTCACTTGGGTTAAGCCCCTGACACCTAACCAAGATTTAATACATGACCTAACTGTGGCTTCAGTTTTCCCCAGGAATATAATTCTAATCAGTCAGTCTGGAATTTTCTGGTCGGCACCAATGAAGTAATCTGCCACCTAGTCCCTTTATGACCCCCAAAGGAAGATGAGGTAACCCCCCAGTAGACCCTTTGGTCCCCTGAAGGAAGGTGACCTCATCTGAAACAGCCTTCTTTCATTTATGACTTCCTTGCCCTGCCTTTAAAAACGTTTCCATTTCTGCAGCCCTTTAGATCTTATTTCTACTGGCGTGTTGGGATGGTGCACAATTTATGAATCGTTCAATAAAGCCAATTATGTTTTCAACTTTACCTAGCTGAATTTTATATTTTTAACAGAATCAAGATTTTAACATAATTTGTGTCATTTGGAAGTAATTAATGCCAAATTAGACAATCTTGAATCATTGTCGTTTCTATATTTTTCTTTTTATTGGTTTTGATCTAGAGAAACTTCGCTCTGTTGAAGCAATGGGAAAGTGAGTCTTAATAATACTTTTATACCATGCTAGATTTAAATGTACTTTACATATCATGTTTAAATATTGTAATGGAAACACATGTGATAAATTATTATCATCACAGGATATTTTGAAATTTAATTTTATCATCTATATTATCATATGTCATATTTACCGTCTCTTAAAACATTGACTACATCCATGTATTATTTTAAAAATTATTCTTCTTACACATTTTTGTGGTAGGAAATCAAATGAAAAAACAATATTAGCAATAACTTGTTCAATTTACCTAAATCTCTTCCTTATTGAGACTATACTTTGATTTATTAGTGTTAAAAAATAGTGTCTATAGAATTACCAGTATTTTGTGCTCAAGTATATTCTCCTGTATAGACATACAAGAACTTATATTTTATTTGGATGTCACATAAAATGTTGCATAGTTCACATAGTTTCTTTTAATTCAGACAAGCTTTTTAGACTATTTTAATTTAGACAAATTTTAATTTAGACTACTTTATATATATATATATTTGTGGTTCTTTTAAAAGTAAAGTAGCAGAACCTGGATCTGTTTTGGATTTTTAATAAATTTTGCTAACATGATTTATAATTTTAAAAGTCGTTGAGGGGCACCTGAGTGGCTCAGTTAGTTAAGCATCCATGATTAACTCTTGATTTTGGTTCAGGTCACTATCTCATGGTTTGTGAATTCAAGCCCCATGGCAGTCTCCATGCTGACAGTGGGGAGCCTGCTTGGGATTCTCTGTCTACCTCTCTCTGCCCTTCCCCTGCTTGCTCTTTCTCTCTCTCTCTCTGTCTCTCTATCTCTCTCTCTGTCTCTCTCTCTCTCTCTCTGTCTCTCTCTCTCTGAAAATAGATTTAAAAAGTAATAGGAGCACTTGGAGGACTCAGTCAGTTAAGCATCTGACTTCAGCTCAGGTCATGATCTCATCATTCTGGAGTTCCAGTCCTGCATCCAACTCTGTGCTGACAGCTCAGAGCCTAGAGCTTGTTTCAGGTTCTGTGTCTCCCTCTCTCTCTCCCTCCCTCCCTCCCTCAAAAATAAGTAAATTTAAACATTTTCTAAAGGAAATAAAATAAAATAAAATGTTGATAAAAGATAATTGTGGAGAACACAATGAAAAATTTATTTTACTTTTCTCCAAAGTCAATGCATCTTTCTGGATTTTATGATGTTTAGCTTAACTCTTTAGTATAAATTTTAACCTAAGTTAATTCTAGTTACTTCAAGAGCATGCACTAAGCATTTTTATTGTGTTTACAAGTAATTGTAAGTTAATTATAATTAAAAGTACAATTAATTGTAAAATTGTAAAAGTGACTGTAAGTTACAAGTAATTGGGTGTCCTCTAATTCAACTCAATTCTGACACTATCTCCCCAGAAACAGCATAGGATCCCACAGGTCAAATATTTGGTCCTATAAGACTTCCCTCACATACACCTTCACACACTTCAGATGCCAGTCGCAAAGTCCAGGTCATTACCTGTGCTTCTTAACTGATTGACTATAAATCAGAGGCTCCTAGGAACCCCTCCTTGGATTAAGTTAATTTGCTAGAGGGGATCAAAGAGCTCAGAAAAAATATTTTTCTCTCTTTTTTTTTACATTTATTTATTTTGACAGAGACTGAGATAGCATGAGTGGGGGAAGGGCAGAGAGAGGGGGAGAGAGAAAATCCCAAGAGGACTCGATGCTGTGCTGCCAGCACAGAGCCCTAGGTAGGGCTAAAACTCATGAAAACATGAGATCATGACCTGAGCCGAACCACGAGTCAGATGCTTAACCATCTGAGCCACCCTGGTATCCCAGGAAACACATTTTAATTACTAGATTTACTGGTTTATTTTTTAAAATTTTATTTTAATGTTTATTATTTTTGAGAGAGAGAGAACATGAGCAGGGGAAGGGTAGAGCGAGAGGGAGACACAGAATTCGAAGCAGGCCCCAGGCTTGAGCTGTCAGCACAGAGCCCGACTCAGGGCTGGAACTCACAAGCCGCTAAATCATGACCTGAGCTGAAGTTGAATGCTTAACCGACTGAGCCACCCAGGAGCCCCTAGACTCCTGGTTTATTATAAAAGGATGTAACTCAGGAATAATCAAATGGAAGACATGCATAGGCTCACTTATGGGAAAAGAGCATGGAGCGTCCATGCCCTCTCCATGCACACCACTCTGGAAATCTCTATGTGACTACCACACTGGAAGTCTCTGAACCCTACCCTTTGGGGTTTTACGGAGGCTTCACCACATAGGCAGGATTGATTAAATCATTGACCGTTGCTGATTGAATTCCATCTCCAGCCTCTCTCTCCTCTTTTGAGGTCAGAGGGGCACACTGAAAACTCCAACCCTCAAGTCAGCTGGTTGGCTTCCCTGGCAACCAACTTTAGGTTGCCTGTCTTTAGGTGCTTTCCAAAGGTCACCTCATTAATGTATCAAAAAACCCCGTTATCATCCAATACTTAGGAAATTCCAAGCATTGGGGAGCTCTATGCTGGGAAAGAGGGCAAAGATCAAATATCTATTTCTTATAATAAATCATAAAATCACAAAAGTCAATACACATGTTTCATCAAGAAGTTTTCTATTTGGGCAAGTGAGGGAAATATACAGAATCCCTGAATTATTAGAAAGAATGCCATTTAAGTTGGAACAACGGAGGCCATTGTCACTTTTAAAAGAAAGTTAAAATAAGCTATGCATGGTTTTTTATTTTTATATTCATATTTCTGGATTTTGTTGAACTCTATTTTAATTCTTTTGTTTTCTTTATGTTCCCTGTATATAAGCATTCTAAGTGATCTGAGGATTAGATAAGAAAATATTTTATTCAAGTTTACAAAAAGAGGTTTTTTGTTTTTTTGTTTTTTTTTTTTTTTGAAAGAGAGAGTGAGAAAGTGCAATTGGGTGAGGGGCTGAGGGAGGGAGAGGGAAAGAGAGAGAGAGAGAGAGAGAGAGAGAGAGAGAATCTGAGGCAGGCTCCATGCATGTTGCAAAGCTGGCCACGGGGCTCGATTTCAACAACATGTGATCATGACTTGTGAGAAATCAAAAGTTGGATGATTAACTGACTGAACCACCCAGGCATCCCCAAATGCTAATATTTTTATCAAAGAATGTAAAATAAGGTAAATGTGAAAATATAAAATTAAAATTCTTTTCATATTCTTGAAAAGAATATTTAGAATATTCTAAAATATTCAGAATTCTCTATCTAAATCAAATTGTAAAGCACAAATTATAGTGATGCATGTAAATATCGTACATCAAAATTATTTCAATAAAATACTCTTAAATTTTTTTAATTTATTTTTTTTTAATTAATGTTTATTTCTTTTTGAGCGACAGAGCATGAGTGCGGATGGGGGGCGGGCAGAGAGAGAGGGAGACACAGAATCTGAACCAGGCTTCAGGCTCTGGGCCGACAGAGCGGGGCTCAAACCCATGAACCGTGAGACCATGACCTGAGCCGAAGTTGGACACTCAACCAACTGAATAATTTGTTTTTTAAAAACTAAGTTAAGTCTTGTTAAGGATATTTCTAAAAATAAAACTATTGGCCAAAGTGGAATTCAGTGTCCACCTAGCTGTTGTGTTAAAGAATCAATATCATGTTTCAAACATATTATGTCTACTCCAACATACGTACAAATTTCAGAGCATTAAGAGTTATTTAATGTTGCACAATATTACCTAGCTACCAGGTGCAAGTGTTGAGGGCTGCACTTACACCTCTAGCTTTGGGAACGGATTCAAAGAGGAGCAAGAAACTGGACGATCAGCAATAGCAGAAAATGGAATTTTGCTCTTAAACATCTTGCACACATGCTGTCTGGAAAGAAGGTCTGACAAATTGATTGATTTCTTCTCTTACCTAAGCCCTTCACTTTCCAAGTTCTCCCTGTGTTCTGAAACAGGATCCATTTCTGATGTCAGAGTCAGCATGACCTACAAATCTGAACAGCCTTAGGACACAGGAGTTTTGTTTTGAACTCCCTGAGGTGTGAATGGTAGGAGTTAGGGGAATGGCTTTTTAGGCTTACAGGGTGTGCTGTGGCAGTGCTGACACTGAATTCAGAATGAAAAAGGAGACCAGGCATTATGTTGTTCAAGGTTTATTATGTATTTATGCTACGAGTGCCCCTAAAGGGCAGACTAGTGCGGGGCTACTTCCTATCCAGGTGTATGGGCAGGACTTCCGTGGTACTTAAATGGAAAGCTGGAATACTGTTATCATCATCTCCACTTAGCAGCTATAAGGAGGGAAAAAAAGAGCTGTAGAGAGCTGAAGGATTGTGCCAATGAGCATGGATCTAACCAGAGACAGAGCTGAGAATCCAGTGTGGCCCCAGATCTATGCTCTTCCGTGTTTATATGACCTCCGGTAATATCTACTCATGTTTCAGGCAATAGGAAGCCAGGGTGTCTTAGTACAACTCGACTTTCAGCTTTTCTGAGTTCAAAGTCAGAAAACACAAAAGAATCCATTGCACAGCACAACGAGCTTCCCCGTGATGAAGGTGTTTATTACACAGATTCTTTATTGTGAAAATGAGTAACTAAGGGCAACAATGACACATTTCTCTAGCCTTTTTCAATAGGAACTATATTTCAGGGTAAAAGAATAGCCCTAATTAAATGAAGGAAAGTGAAGACAAAACAAAATGAAACAAAGTGTTATTTCTTGTAATCCAATCAATATGTTTCTAAATACCTGGTGACTGGGAAGAAACTGTGGCTTAAAATTAAAAAATACTTGTTATTTGCTTGCCTTTTCACAGCCCCCTTTCACTTTTCTTAAATTGTTTTTGCCCTTCCAAGGAAAGTATCTCTTTTGCAGATGCTTCATGCTCTAATAGCAGAGAAATCACTCTAGAGGGAGTCGCTTGCCCATTTCCTCAGAACCAAAAGTAAGCAGGTTGCAAGAAGAAATTAATTTATGCTAATATCTTAAAACCTTGCCAAATGCTTCATGCTATCTCCATTAACATTTAGGATCCCGCCTATAATTCAGAGTGATATATTCTAGCTACATTAATATAAATTCTGGTATTGATAGAGTCATTGAAATTCTGCAGGATTTTTTAAAGATTGCTTTTATATTAGTCAGAATCTGCTAATGAAAAGCAAGGTGACCGGAGTATTATCAGACTGAATAATGTCTGCAACACACAAAGAATGTTCAAAAGAAGAATCCATGAGAATAGAAATGTTTTCTATGACCTCGGTCAAGTTGACACAGTTTTTTAAAGTTTATTTGTTCATTATGTGAGAGAGAGAAAAGAAGAGAGAGAGAGAGTGTGTGTGTGTGTGCACTCACACAAGCATGGGAAGGTCAGAAAGAGAGGGGAAGAGAGAATCCCAAGCAGGCTCCACACTGTCAGCACAGAGCCCATCATGGGCCTCAATCTCAGGAACTGGAAGATCATGACCTGAGTGGAAATCAAGAGTTGGACATTTAACCGACTGAGCCACCCAGGCACCCCTATGACCTTGGTTCAGGTCTTAATACATATTATTATTCTAATTCCAAGAATATACCACGAAAGAGAAACTGAGATATTGGTAAATTATTCTCACAGGAAAGGTTGGTGTTATACCAACATCGCTATTGCTGCCCCTTTCTACATTCCTTACACAAACGCATCAGTCTCTTAATTATAGAAGCTTCTATTTTATGCTCACTAATGTTCAGAGCTTATTAAGCCATTTCCTATGATTTAATAAACTCATGTTAATGACTAAAAATTGTGGAAGGATACTGTTCTGCTGTTGTGTTTGCAATTCAGCATGGGATTCCTAAGTTCATTCAAAGCCATAAATTTCAAATAGTGAGATTTCAGACATTGTAGCACATTAAAAATGGAAGGCTGAGAAGGGAAGAATGGAGGGAGTCTTCAGCCTCCTTAAGATCACCCCACGTGGGGCCCTGTCCCACTAAGGTATAATGCAGACCCTCTCTGTATAGGCAAAAAGAACCAAGGAAACCACAGGTATTAACATTCTTGCCTTCATGTCTCCTTCTGTCCCTGATTGCAAGGCATAACTTTATCAATTGTATGGAAACCTATGGAGTTCTTGAAGGTGTGATGTAAGTAATGCCAATTGAATTTTTGTTTTTTTTTTTTAAATGTTTTTTATTTATTTCTAGGAGAGAGAGAGAGAGAGACAGCGTGAGCAGGGGAGGGTCAGACAGAGAGAGAGGGAGTCACAGACTGAAACAGGCTCCAGGCTCTGAGCTGGCAGTCAGCACAGAGCCCGACGCGGGGCTCGAACCCACGAACCGCGAGATCATGACCTAAGCGAAAGTCGGACGCTTAACCGACTAAGCCACCCAGGCGCCCCTGAATTTTTGTTTTAAAGGTACTTTCATAGGCACCAAGATGCTTAAAACAAACTCCTCATTTATTTCAACTTTAAGACAGCAATTGCATTCCTTTCTCATGAGAAATGACATCTCAAAGAACATTCATAAAGTTACAGAATGTTGTAATGGGAAGACTCCTCAAGAGTCAGTCTAGCTTACCACATTTTCCCAAATTCTCTCCCACCTTCCACCTTTATTTTTCTGATGAGGCAATAGAGGAAAAAGTTGGAAGAAGTAATAGCATCCTGATAGTTCTGATCTACCTCCAGGAAACTAAAGGGATAAACTATCTCCTTGCTGAGAAAAAGATTTATGGATAACTTGCTTCAGATACCTTTCTTAGCATCACAGAGTAACCAAAGGACTCAGAAGAGCAACTAGGAAGATTAAGGGATAGATATGTCAAGGCAAAGCATGCCAAACTCAAGTGCTAAAGGTTCCCAGAGCATTGGTGAGAGGAGGCCATAGAAGTAGAAGACGACATATAGCAGAGATTAGGCAGAGAGACAGAGGGGACCCAACAACCATCCCCTGTGTCCCTGTCCCATGCTTCTAGATTCAAATATTTTGTGCAGGGAGTCCTAGTGACTAAACATTGCCCAATACAACTAGCAAAATAGACAAGCATCTTACTGGCCACGGCTCCAGGCTATACCCTAGCTGGAAAGCAGTTGCTCTAGGCCACAGAAGGGCTCAGACGAAGGTTCCCTAATTTGTCTGTTCCTGAGATATATCAGGGATCCTATTTAAAATAGATTTCCAGGCCTATGTCTTAGAGATTCTGATCCAGTGTTTTGGAGAGGTGCCAAGGAATCTGATTGTAGTGATCAGACAGGTTTGGTGAAAACAGGTAATAAAGTGTATGGGCTTTGTGGTCATAGAGGCTTATTTCATTGTGCATCACAATCTTATTTTTCTAAAACTCATCTATACAATAGAGATAATAAATGAAAGAAGCGAATGTTAAATTGGATTCTATAAGTAGTTTCTAATTGCATGCGTAGACATGACCTGTACTCAATAATTATTAGCATCTGTTTCTTATCTGTTAGTTGATCTAGAAAGTAATTCTAGATTTAGGGCTCTGTGTACCATTGAAAATTCCAAATTACATAGACATAGGACTAGCCTGGTTTAAAAGGACAGTGTAGGTCAATTGGATGATAAATAAGAATTATTGAGGTAAGAGACCAGATGTCAGATCATGTTTGCTGAGCACAGCTACTAAAAGATAGACAAGATACCTAAAAGGGGTGTATATAGGCTGAAATATAAATGGCCTGGCTTTGTCTTTGGACTGTGATCTGTGCACATGGGTATCTATTACTGCCTCATTTAATTCATGATTTTCTTGATCCCACTTAATATGACATCCACCATTCAGAATTCCCTTTTGACTGACTTTGGTTAGGTATTTGGGGGTAATACATTTATTACACTCTGATTCACCCTTGGTCCAAGATTTTTTCCAGTACACCCACTTTCTACCACCATGCCAGATAATTTTGTTATCCTACAATAATCTTCTCTTTTTTTATTCTTTTTTATTTTTTTTTAATTTTTAATGTTTTATTTATTTCTGAAAGAGACAGCGTGAGCAGGGGAGGGTCAGAGAGAGAGGGAGGTAGAGAATCTGAAACAGGCTCCAGGCTCTGAGCTAGCCATCAGCACAGAGCCCAATGCAGGGCTTGAACCCACAAACCATGAGATCATGACCTGAGCTGAAGTTGGACGCTTAACTGACTAAGCCACCCAGGTGCCCCTACAATAATCATCTCTTGAGGGCAATATCAGAATAACAGAAACCAAGGATGTATTTAGATTTCAAACAGTGGCTACATGTGTTATGAGCTTTCAGCTTCTTCCCCTCAAAAGATGATGAAATGGGATTCCTCTCTAGGCACAAAATGAAGAGAAATGAATATAAAAAGAGAATTTCCAGAAAATTAACAAAACAAATTTACATTTTCACTGAATTATAAATGGTCAAAATGAGATCCTTTTCTTTGGTCAGGTTCTGATGAAAATGAGCAAGAGAGGGGAACAAAAGAATAAGGACATGGGAGAAACACGACAAAGATCTGAGGAGGGCAGATGAAATGTTTGAAGACAAACGTTTGCCTCCCAATCCTGTCTTACAAATTAATCCTGTTGTATTAAGAATCTCTTGGCGTCTACGGCCATACCACCCTGAACACACCTGATCTCCTCTGTTCTCAGAAGCTAAGCAGGGTTGGGCCTGCTTAGTACTTGGATGGAAGACTCTCTTGGAGTTTAGGGATTCACCTTTAGTAAATACCTAAAAGTAGTGGTCAAATGAAATTAACAGAGATAGAACATTAGATCCCTATAGGATATGTTTCAGTGAATAAATCCCATTTGAATTCAGCTCTTGTAAGAAGAGCCAAGAGAATGAATGGTGGAGATATGCCAATGCCATGAAATTAGGCTGCATGGGTTTCCAGAACGCTCCCTTCTGCAGTTGCCCAGGGACTAAGAAGTGCATACAATAGAAAACAAACTGAATCATTCTAGTGTTTCTATCTACATTTATGTGCAGATAGGCTACCATCCCCTTTTCAGAGACTCGGTAGGATGTAAGCAACTCTGCTCAATTTCATTCCTCATCTTAGCAAATGTTTCTCTTTGAAGAATTTTCTAAAAATCTTTCTCAAACATAATAGTCCATTTTCTAAAGTTAGCAAATAAAATATGATGAACACTGATAAGAAGCTGAAAGGCAGGGGCACCTTGGGGGCTCAGTCAGTTAAGCATCTGACTTCGGTTTAGATCATAATCTCACAGCTGAGGGCTTGAGCCCTGCATCAGGCTCCCTGCTGTCAGTGCAGAGCCTGCTTCAGATTCTCTATTCCCCCCGCCTCTCTGTCCCTCCCCTGCTTACTCTCTCTCTCGAAAATAAACATTAAAAAAAAGAATATGAAAGGCAAAGAAGTTCCAAATACCTCTTAAAATGTTAAAAATGAGACTGTATGATAGATGAAATTTCCCAAGGAAAGTGAGAAATGGTTTTGAAAAGAGGTTTTTGTCACAGGGCTCTAATCAACCATTTATTTTATCTTCAGAATTTTCTCCTCATCTACTTTCTCTCCTTATTCTCATCCTTTCCAACTATTATTTTTACCTCCTATAGGTTTAATATTTAACCTTCTCTTTAACTTGGACTTGACAACAGTCATAACTACACTCAGAATGAAAAGTATGAGGAAGGAAAAAGTAGAGAAGAAAAAGCAAGTGAAAGAGGACAGCAAAGTATATTATGAACCTAATATGTTTCAACTATTGTCTGGTGACTTCAAGGAGCATTTACACATTTTGTGCTCATTGGTATCCTGTCTTATAGGTGTATTATGGTTTCCATTTGTCAGCTGAGAAAACTGAGACTCACAGAGACCATAACTTATCCAAAGACATAAAAATAGTGAGGGCAAGTGCTGAGATCTGACTTCTAAACCCAAATCCAGCTCCTTCCATTTCATCAGACATGACAGTCTTCATAACAAACTATCTTTCCCTTCATCTTCCTAGCCAACAGAACCCCAGTTTTGTTCAGGGAACCGTTCCTTGGAGAAAAGTGTTCTATCCTTTCATATATGAATCCATGCCAGTTAGGCAAACCCCAGTTCCCTTGCCAATGTTGGATTTCAGGGGTGTGTCTGTGACCCAATTCTGGCCAATGAACTATTTGAAAAAGTTGGCTGAGAGGTTTCTAGGAAAAAAGCTTCATATTCTTAAAAAGTGAACAAAAATAATATTGTATTATCACATATTATTGTAATGCCTGGAACAGTGGCAATTATATTTTGACCATGAGGCTCAAGTCTAAGAGCAAAGCCAATACATGAATGCGATCAAATCAAAAGGTGAAAAGAACCTAGGTCCTTGATGGTGTTATTGAGCTACTGATGGTGTTACTGAGTTTAAGTCCTGAAACTGCCTTATTCTTGGACCCTTGTAATGGAGGATAATAAAGGATTATGTTTGTTAAGATATTTAGAATTGGGTTATCTGTTATTTGTAAATGTAAGTATCCTAACAGACATGCATTGCATTGTGGAAGACGCAACAGATGAAGTGCCAATTCAACATGGGGGCTGGGAACACCATGTCAGCTTATGACTAATTAAAATGGTATGGAAATTAAGAAGCCACCTGTTAATGCATGTGTATACACATATACATGTGAGCACGTGCACGCACACCCCCCACCCCGCCACACACACACTGCTAGAATAGCATCTGGACAACTTTCTAGAGCTAAGTACTCCATATATGTTAACAGATCATCTCATTCCTTAAGTCTCAAAAATCTTACAAGACTTTGTTACATAGGCTCCACACTGGGATCACAGGAAAGCTTTGAAAGTACTCAGACCTGGGGATGCCTGGGTGGTTCAGTCAGTTTAACTCAGGCCATGATCTCACCATTTGAGTTTGAGCCTCACATCAGGCTCACTGCTGTCAGCATGCAGCCTGCTTTGGATCTTCTGTCCCTCCCATCTCTCTGCCCGTCCCCAGCTCATGCTGTCTCTGTCAAAAATGAATAAACATTAAAAAAATAATACCTAGGCCTGGGTCATCTCCAGAGTTCCTGATTTAATTCATCCTGAATACAATTTGGCGTCCAGAGTTTTAAAAGCTCCTAAGATGGTTCTAATATACAGGCAAGGTTGAGGAGCACTATTCTATAAACTTCAGCAGGAAAAGGCAAATAATATTATTGCAGAATGTTCGATTAGCCCAGGAGATAATCCAGGGTCCATCACATCATATGGTATGGAATTTGTATCCCCTTTGCCCCAAGTATATTACAATTGTTTGAGTTGTTGAGGGGAGGGTAGAAGCAGACTGGAACAAGAGCCATAGAGGGTCAGGGCATCTGGAGTTCTAGACAGTAAATGATAAGGAACACTGGCTTAGGAGTCAGAACATCTAGGCTCAATGGCTGGTCTCATCACTTACTTAGGATCTCGATTCCACCTCTTGACTCTAGGCAACCATGCGCTCATGGGTAAGGCAGCATTAATAATTCTTCTACTTTCCTTTTGGGTGTTTTGAGGATCTGATTAAAATATGTATGTCAGATGCTTTGTCAAGGGTGAAGTATCATACAGGTGTGAGGTATTTGCTTTGCAAATGAACAAGGACAACTTGAGTTGTTTGCAGATTATCACCCACTGGTTATTCTATGCTTCTATTATTTTACAATAGCTCAGGTTTTCTCAGTCTTTTCCATTTATTGGAATTTCATGGGGAGCTTTTAGGTATCACCACTGACAGGTCCGACCTCAGAAATTCTGACTTAAACTGTCTGGGGTCCGGGTTGGCCATCAGCACTTTGTAAAACTCCCTGGTTATTTCCAACGGGCAGCTAATGATCTCCAAATCCAAATGCAAATCCAAATGCTATTGTAATAGCAATATTCTGTTCAGATTTTCCTTCCTTAGTGTTCAAAGAGCCCTCAGCACTGCCCTGCTTGTTGGAAATGAGTGAGTCAGAGGCTGGAGGCAGATGCCACCCCCATTATCCTGCAGAGAACATCTCTGGGAGGTAGCTCTCAACTCCTTGGCCCCTTTCTGACTTCAGCTCCCAGGTCAGGATGGCCCTTCTCTCTGGGTCATCCTTCCTTGTCAACAGCCCTGGCGTCAGCTTGTTGCCCCTCCAGGCCCAGACACCGATGCCTCCTGCTACGTTTAGACCATTTACATGCCCTGCTGAGGCAGCTCTCACCTGGCTTGTCATGATGTGTAAATCCTCTCCAGGTACCACCTGCAGGTCACTGAAAGGCCACACCAAAGCAAGGGAGGGAAACAGGAAGAGAGACAGAGAAGAAATTTCTTTTCCCTACGTAATCCCTGTATCCAATTGCATCACTTCCCAAAGAAGGGGATTGCAAACCATTGCAAACTCAACATAAATTCATAAAACTGGAAGGACGATCTCACTGCCATGGAGGCCAATCTTAAACATGAGCAACTCATCCAGAATGCACTTACACGGCTTCCCAGCTTCTCGGGCCCTACCTCTTCTGCACGTGGACTTTGGATAGATGGACAGGTCTTAAAAGGGCTGTTGACCCAGGAAAATTTGGAATTGTGGAGTGCTCACTCAAGGAAGATGCATCATGGAGGACCCTGTAGATGGACAGGGAAGACAGACACCCTAAACTCTCGATGCTAAGAAGGGACTTCCTTGAGCCCCAGATTACTGTGGACAAGGTTTTCTTACTGACACTCAGCCTGTCTGATCCTGTCTCTGCTTCCTCAGTAGATTTATCAGTAGCTTTCTTCTAATGTGATTATTGATATTCAAATCATTTCTCCCTCACTAGACTGTGAATCTTTAAAAGGTAAAATACGTAAACACATATTTAATTCCTATGAAAATCTGCAAAGGGGCTATTACAGTCAGTGGGTCTCAGTAAAAAGGTGTGGATGAGTGGACGGTGAGTGAATAAATGAATGAGTGAATGAATGGGGCTCATCGAACTGCTTTATCATATGACTGTAAAAGTGATAGTTACTTGTGAGAGTTCAGTGTTACCAGAGTGGTAAAGAAGTAGGAAGAGAGAGGATTTGAATGAGCAAATGCATTCCAGGAAGGTACATCGGCTGTTACGGATGAGCGGTCTCTGACTCCTGCTTTAACCACATCATATCATTTCCTTGGCCAATGATTCTCTGCCTTTTTCTTTCCTTCTGAAGTGAATGGGCTGTCCTCCAAATGTATTGGGCTTCTTTCCTAGGCACTAAACAAGTCCCCTACTGATGTCCACGAAGATGCAATGCCGATTGTTAGTCATTCTTCTGCAGTAAGTAATGTTATAGCTCTATCCTCGGGGAAAGGTCTTTTGGGGTATGTTTTGGGGTTTTGCTTTTCTATATTTCTCCCCCTGTTCATTTGCACCCTGATTTGGCTAGAGCCTACAAAAATCACTTTGAGACGTGGCAATGGCAGGACTAAATCTGGGAGCAGGTGCTCTGATCTCCACTGTCATTGCACGGGGGCTGGGAAAGAGTTCTCTGGGGAAGGTGAGAAGTTGTGCATGGAGACACGCTCTCATCCAGCATTTTAGACTCTGTAGAGATTTCTAGAAAAAGAGCATGATAATGCTCCATGCCTAACACTGGCCTTCTCATGTTTCCTATCATTCACTCCTTTTGCTAAAGGAAAATAATTGTGTCTGGCTTTAGTGTGAGGCCAGTTTCTTTGAAGGGCTTGCTTTCTTGGTTGAGTTGCCTAAACAACAGTGTTTCAATCTTAGGGAAATATGTTACTGCTCTTATTTTTTCCATTCCCACTTGGCTAATCAATCAGGCAGCAGATTCCGGTTGTCCTTAGCCCCAGATGTTTCCCTGTGAGTAGTTTTGTTTCCATTCACCTGAGTCATGACTTTAGAGAAGGAATAGGACATTTAATGGAACAAAACCAAGGAAGCAGTTTCAAGGCCAAGTACTGATTCAATTCAACTAACATTTACTTAGCATGTACTATACTTCGGGCTGCCCCAATATTCCATTTATTCCTTACACAAGTTATTAGATTGATATTAGTTTATTCAACTGACAAATGAAAATGCTGAGACTCAATATGGTATAATATTATACATTTCTAAGAGCAAACAAGGCAAAATTATATATGTACTAAAATCACAATATGTATAATGAGAAGGAAACAGGATAATTGTGGTTATTTCTACATGATACAATTGTGAATCCTAGATTTATCCTTTATTTTTTTCTGCCCTTACTTAAATATCTGCAGTAATCATGAATTATTTTTTAAATAAGTGAAGAATATCTAAGGAGAATAAGCACATACAAAAAATTCGGAGGCTACAATTGGTCATGGGTGCATTGGTAGTAAGCTTCTGAGCCAGGGTTTTAGTCTTCCTCTATTCCTAGGGGCCTTTATTTTAGGGACCTCTAAATGTGACACATAGAAGCACTCACTGTGAACATGGTTTGCCCTGAGACTTCCCCACTTTGAGCTCTGGGACCTTGAAGCAGGTATGAGAAAACAAAACAAAAAGAATAGAGGAGAAAGAAAGGAGAGAGAAAGCGATGTAGGCGTGGGCAGCGTCCAATGGGACAGGAGTTGAGATTCAGAGGGGAAATGGTCTAAAGCCTTCACTGTGGTCTCAGGGAGCTTCACCTGTTGCCTTCCTGTTTCCTCAGGCTCTCAGACTAGATTTAGCAGGATCCAAATCTAAATGATCTTCCTTTTCATCTAGGTTCATTGCATCATAGTTTTGGTGTCAGTCCAAGTGCAAATTCCCTTTCAAAGTATATTATGGAATGAATCCTAAGCTCAAAAATGGAGGTTGTACTACAGAACCTTAACGTCACCTTGGTGGCAGCTGGCCTGTTATGGCTGGACATGGCTGACTTTTGTAATGTCTAGTTTGCCAAAATGCACTCAACTGCATTACCTGATTTTGTCAGCCTTCCAAAAAAGGCATTTTGTCAGGTGAGAAAATAGAGACCTTGAGAGTCCTAAGAACATTTTGACTTAATTCAGATTGCTCCTCTGTCCAAAAGGATTCAAGATGGCTTAAAATAAGACAAACAATGTTGGCAGCCAAATAGAAATTTGAAAATGACAGTCACAAAAAAGTGAAGGAAGTAGATAATCCATGCAGGCAAGCCGATATACTTGTGGTGAAGTGCAAATTAGTTTCCCTGCAGCCAGGACAAAAAGTAACCATGGGAAATTAGCTCATTCTTATCACTGGAGGGGGGCAGGTTTTGGGGAAAGGATAAAATGCCACCTTTTCAGAGAAGCAGAGTCCTTTTCAATCCAGTAGTAAACCCTGAGTGGAATTCTTTATAGGACACATTGAAAATTGGCAATGACCTTGACAACAGATTTTACAACAGATTTTATAGCAAATACACCAAAATGAATTTCATATGGCTCTTTTAAAGCTACAAATTATTTTAAAGTGATAGAGACTTATATTTTCTTTACATGAGCTATATTGTTAAAGTCTCACAAAAACTCTCTGAACTATTATCCGACCAAATTAAGAAATAAAGATGTAAAAGCAGTTAGATAGCTCTTCCAACATCTACATCACATAGACAGTAATTGACAGAGCTGGGTTTAGGCCTGGTTTTGACATCTCAAATTCGGTGGAAAAGACTGTAAAATGCAATTACATAAAGGCGATTTGGCAAATTGTCCAGACTGTATTCTTCCAGAGGTCTGACTTGAGCCAACAGTAAAACATAGCTCCAATGAATGAAGGGGCAGCATGTGACAAATTGTTTTCTTTAGGAATTATTTCACTTAGGGACACCTGGGTGACTCAGTCAGTTAAGTGTCTAACTTCAGCTCAGGTCATGATCTTGCAGTTGGTGAGTTCAAGCCCTGCATTGGACTCTGTGTTGACAGCTCAGAGCCTGCAGCCTGCGTCAGATTCTGTGTCTCCCTCTCTCACTGCCCCTCCACCGCTCGCATTCTGTCTCTCTCTTAAAAAATAAATAAACATCAAACATTTTTTTAATTTAAGAAAAAAATTATTTCACTTACCCAACTTTTGATAAAACCCAAGTAGCAAACACTTAGATGTCATTCTTTAGCAAAGATTGCTGGTTGAGGATTCCCTAAAAAATTTACCTAAGGTCATACGGGGAGGTTGTGGCCCAGCCTGGCTAAAACCTAGCCCTTAGGTCACAGACCCTTCCTTGAAATCAAAGCAAACTCTTTTCATGTAGAGTCGTGGTTCTTGAGGTCAAATGATGTGCACTAGACATCGATACATATTTTTGAATCTGATATGAAATTGTCATCATGTGCCTGGTGCCTCACAGGGGACTAAGATGATTAAAGCCTGAGAGAAGAAGCAGCAAACACACGGGGATTATGTAACAAATCCTCCTGAATGGTCTGCTGTGCTGGAAGTGAACTGAGGATATGCTCCTCAGGAGAAAACCAGAAGGGAAGGTTCCCAGGGAGATAAATTTCCATAGCCTCAGTGTTCTCTATTTTCTCTTCCACACAATGGTTTACATCCCTTAAAGTTGGCCATTTAGTCTCAGCAGCATTCCTGAGGCACTAACCCTTAATGAACAAAGCTATGACTCATTCTGGTAGCTCATTCCAGAGTAAAAGGTTTGCTTGAAAAAATGGTAGATATTTTCCACTAAGTTAATGCTTTCTGAAAAATGACATTTGTTAGAACACAGTCAACTGAATCGCACTTACTTACAAAATGTGCGATTTGGTCCAGCAAAATAGTCTACTATAAGAATTAAAAGTGCATACTTAGGACCTGGAAACTCTTGGTGCAAATGCCCACCCAGCCAATGATTAGATTTATAAAATTGGTAGGTAGTCCTCCTTTCTGGACCTCAATTTTTTTCATTTATAGAATAAGGGTAATAGTATTTATGTTACTGAGTTTTTATGAGTATTCAGTTTATTGTTATATATAAAGCCATCAGAAAATACCTCACATAAAATAAGTATGTAAAACATGATCTGGGGCACCTAGGTGACTGAGTTTGCTAAGTTCCCCACTTGGGCTCAGATCATGATCTCATGGTTTCTGAGTTCAAGCCCCACATCGGTCTCTCTGCTGTCAGCACAGAGCCCACTTCAGATCTTCTGTCCCCATTTTTCTCTCCGCCTCTCTCCCCCTCTTTCTCTCTCTCAAAATAAAATAAACTTTAAAAAATGTTATCTATAATAATTATAATGTGCAAGGAACTGAGCTGAAAGGGTAGAAGACCTATATGACTTAATTCTAATTCTCAAAGAATGGATTAAATTTTTTTAAATGTTTATTTATTTTTTGAGAGACAGAGCATGAGCAGGGGAGGGGCAGAGAGAGAGGAAGACACAGAATCCAAAACAGGCTCCAGGCTCTGAGCGGTCAACCCAGAGCCAGATGCAGGACTTGAACTCACAGAACTGTGAGATGACTACCTGAGACGAAGTTGGCTGCTTAATTGACTGAACCACCCAGGTGCCCCAGAATTGACTTAAATAAAGCTCAAATGAAGGATCAATTGGTTCTGAATGGGACTTTATCCGTTACCTTTTGCCGTGTAACAAATCATTCTGCCTCCTAATAGTGACTTAAAAAAGTGATAGCCATTTTTAGCACAAACTTTTCCATCCTGACAATTTAAGTGGCACTCAGCTGAGCGGTTCTTCTGGTCTGGGGCTCAACAAATTTCAGCTGGGTTTGCTCATGTCTTACTGCCAGCTGGCTACATTACCACCGTCTCTTCTCCAATAGTCAAGCCTCCTGGGTCTTGCCTCCATGGCCTCTAACCTTCCAACATGCAAGGCCAGGCTTGTTCACAGAGCAGTCCAAGGGTTTCAGAAGCAGCAAGAGAACAAACCCCCAAACACTAGCCTCTTTCAGGTTACTATTTGCATCAGGTTTGCCACTGTCCCACTGCCTCAGCAAGCCACATGGTGTAGCCCAAAGTTAGCACAGGATGGGGCTCCCCAAGCATTTGGATCCAGGGAGGTGTTGACAAGTGTAGCATTACTGAGGTGAGCACATTACAATGGAGAACAGGAAACATTTCAAGTAGAAGGTAACACTGAGCTCTAGTTTGCAATTAGCAACATTTTGATAAACAAAAATAAGAAAAGTGGTCTATGAATAAAAAGTGCCATATACTGAGATCAGATGTCTCCTACCTACTCTTTAGAAGGTTCCGGTTGAACTTTCTAAACCATGTAGTCAGCCCATTCCTTCACTTACAGAAACACACACAAAAAGCCCCTTTTATAAAAGGCAGAATAGACTTTAATGAAGAATGGGAAACAGAAATGGGGTCTCTCTGACGGAAGTGCAAAAACTTCCAATTGAAAATTAGACTCTGTCTTGTTAATATCCTTTAGCTCTTTATTACCTCAGGAGCTTTTTCACTGACAAATTGCCACAAATAGCACTCTAATATCATGACTCCTATTCCTCTCTCCTTATCCACTTTTCCCCTACCCCAGATGCATCGCAGTCTGCCTTTCTCCAGGCTCTGCTTCCCAATGCAGCTCTGTCTCTACATTCCTGGATAAAACCATCAGGATTCACAACACAAAGTATTTTTAGTATAATAGGGTTTAATCTTCTGAGATAGCACTTATGTAGTTTTTTTCTTATTATTGGATATACTTTTTATTTATAGTTCATATTCTTTTTTTAAGTTTTATTTACTTTTGAGAGAGACAGAGAGAGTCAGTGGGGGAGGGGCAGAGAGAGAGAGAATCCCAAGCAGGCTCCACACCATCAGCACGGAGCCCGATGTAGGGCTCGAATTCATGAACCATGAGATCATGACCTGAGCCAAAACCTGAAGTCAGACGCTAACCAACTGAGCCACCCAGGTGTTCCCATAATCTTTTTTATCACAAGAAAAATCAGCAGTGGTACCAAAGTTGTACAGAAAAAAAAAAGAAAGAAAAGAAAAAATGGTGTAACTGGACATAGCAATGCTGGATAATGCATATCACTTTCTAATACTTCCCCCTCATGGACCCACCTGCAGTTCCAGCTTTTTACCATTTCAGGAACCAATGTGGAACTTCAGCATGTGATCCAGTAAGGAATTTAAGAATCCATTGATAGTATGTTAGGTGACGTGGGTCACCTAGAGATGAATCTAGTCCCTTGAAGATCCCTGTAAGTGTTGATATCAGGTTGCCTATCAAACTCATATAGCAGAGAGAAAATCCACTCAGCTGGCTCTGGGTCCCAAGTCCAGCTTGTAGGCCCAATTGTTTCATCTTATCCCACTCCCCACCTACACTTGAAATTGACACATACTAACCTTTCTGGGTAATGATAAAGACTGCTGCCTGAAGACTATACTCAGACTTAGACTGACTGCAGATCTTGGAATTTGTGTTCACGTTTGGGGAAAAAGACAGGAATTTTGAGCAAAAACAAGCTCAGTGTGTGGTATGTGTGTTATGTACTCAACAAAACATAGCAGCACTGAAATATCCCAAGCATGAATTTCCCACCACAAATCTAGGTCACATACAGATGGGGCTGATTTCGATTTTTCAAACTACATTATCTTCCCCCAAATATTACTGATCTATTATTTAAGGAGTTATCCACACTCCCGTTGTGGAACAGGAAATGAGATTCAACCATCTCATACAAGTATATAGAAAAAGGAAGCACACAAAATCAATGAGAAGGAGAATTTCCAGGTCCTATTGGTAGACACTAAATGTAGACGTACTTCAGCTTATTCAATGATGGATGAAAAGATGTCAAAGTAAAACAAAGTTACCTAGGAAAACATACTGTAGAATAAGAAAAATGAATTGAAACTACATAGAAAAGAAAGCACAATACTGCAAATGATCTATTATTGATTACTGGTGGGGGAAAAAAGGAAAACTATTTGGCATGTTCAAGAGAATGAAGAAATCACCAAACTGAAAAAAAATATAATCTGATGTCACCAAAAATGGAACAGTAAAGAACTCTGAAATACCCCCCCTCCAAAAAGCAATAAGAAAAACTTGGCAAAATTATTAGAATTAACTTTTCCTAACTCTAGGAATTAACTAAAATATTGAAAACCCCAGAAGAGGCTTAGTCAAAAAACAAAAGCTAAATCTTGGTAAGAACAGCAAGTTTTGTGTTAATTTATTCTAATCCCATCCCTCACTCCATGTCAGCAGAAGCATTGAAAATAAAACTCCACATTCCCAGTATCAAGAACAGAGGAAGAAGAATGGAATTCATTTGCAAAGATTTGAAAACATTTTTTTACCTGTCTGGTGGCTCCCCAGAAAATCAGGCCAAAAACTTTGACTTTATCTTCCTAACTTGCAAGTCACTCAGTCCTAAAAACCACTATGTTGAATGTGTTATGACAGGCGGACATTTTTCTTACTGCTGACACAGGCAATGGATAATACTTGGGGGGGAAAATAAACTAAAAAGTTTTGGAGGAAAGTCTAGGGAATGAGATGCTTTGGGGAACAAGGACTTTGAAAAGCTCTAACATATTTCTAGGAGTCTTGAAGGCAACATAAATGCCCAGAGCTGTGTGCATGCTCAAAAAGACCTAAGAAGGCCTTAACACATCTGACTGACCTTGAGTTTCTGAACAAGTAGGAAGTCTAAGGTAGAATTATGAAATGCTTAGTTACGTTTCAAAGACATGCCCAACCCACATGCAGAGCTTTGCAAACCTGAAATGTTTTTGATTGTAGGTTTTAAAGGAAACCTCTATCCAACCAATATATGACCACTAAGCTAATGCAACAGAGACTTCAGTGGCAACAAATAACAAAGAATACAAACTTTACAAATTAGTTCAAAAGTCATGAAACAAAAACTACTACAACAAGCAGCTGTAACAAATCCTGGGGGAAGAAAGATTCTGATTTTAAGAGATGCCACACTGTAATCTTCAAAATACCCAATTGCAACAAAATATTATGAGATATGCAAAACAAAAAACAAACAAACAAAAATATGTCCCATATGCAGGAGTGAAGGCTATCATTAGAAACAGTCCTTGAGGGAGCCCACATTGGAATTACTTAACAAATATTTTAAATCAGTATTTTAAATATATCTAGAGATCTAAAGGAAATGATATCCAAAGAACTAAAGAAAAGCATAAAAATGTGTCAGCAAGTAGAGAATATCAATAAAGAGATATAAATTATAAAATGGAATTAAAGAGAAATTTTGCATTTAAAAAGTATAATGTAAATGAAAATTTCACTAGTATGGCTTAACAGCACATTTAGGCAGGCAGAAGAAAGAATCAATAAAGTGATAACAGAGCAACTGGAATTACCCATTCTGATAAACAGAAAGAAAAATAATAAAGAAAAATAAACAGAGCCAAGGAAACCTATAGGATACTATCAAGTGTATTAGAACATATATAATGGGATTCTCAGAGGAGACGAAAGAAAGGAGTCAAGAATATTTGAAGAAATAATAGTCAAATAACTGAAGAACTCTAAGAACAAAACTCAAAAAGATCCACACTGAGACACATCATATTCAAAGTATCAAAAAGCAAAGACAAAGAGTCTTGAAATTGATGAAAATCAGTGACTAATCATGTGTAAGAGATCCTCAGTGAAATTAACATCTGATTTTTTCATCAGATACCACAGATACCAGAAGGCAGTGAATAAAAAATATTGTAGTCAGCAAAATTGTCCTTCAAAAATGAAGGAGAAATTAAATTCTTACAAGATAAATAAAAACAGAAAGAATTTGTTTCCAATTAACCTGCCTTATAAGAAATGCTAAAGGAAGTCTCTGAGGATGAAATGAAATGAAACTAGAGAGTAACATGAATATGTGCAAAGCAAAAACACCAAAAGGGGTGTGTGTGTGTGTGTGTGTGTGTGTGTGTACGTGTGTGTGTCAGTATTAATATACTTTTTGTTTGTAAATCCTTTTTCATATCTAATTTAAAAGACAATGTAAAAAGCAATCACTGTAAATCTATGTTGGAAAACACAGAGTAAAAGGACATATTTTGTGACACCAATAGCATGGAGGGATGAGGGAGGTACAGAGTTATAGGAGCAAAGTTTTGTGTACAATGGAAGTAAAGCTGATCTTAATCTGAACTACATAGGCATGAATTAAGATACTAATTGTAATTACCAAGGCAATAACTAAAATACATATTAGTAAAAGAAACACGAAGGAAAATCATATGAGTACTCTACAAAATATCTGTTCAACACAAAAGAAGACAGTAATGAAGAAATTGAGGAAAAGATATGACATACAGGAAACAAATACCAAAATGACAGAATTAAGTCTGTCTTTATCAGTAATTATATTAAACGTAAATGGGTTAAACTCTTCAATTTGAAAGCTTCGGTTAAGAGAATGGATAAAAAAATCATATCCAACAATATTTTCTCTCACATTAGAGACTCATTCTAGACTCAAAAACATTAATGAATTAAAGGATAGAGAAATATATTCCATGCAAATAATAACCAAAAAAGAGTAGACAAAATAGACTAAGACAAAAATTTTTATGAGACCCAAAGAAGGACATTATAGAAGGATAGAAACATTAATCCATCAAGAAGGTATAGTAGTTATATATACATCTAACAACAGAGTCCTAAAATACATGAGACAAATCTGACCAAATTAAGGGATAAAAAACAGTTCACCGATAATAGATGGAGACTTCAACACCCTACTTTCAGTATGGACAGAAAACAAGGCAGAAGATCAAGGATATAAAAGAATTAAATAACAATATACCCCAACTAAATCTGTTAGATATCTATAGAGCATTCCACCCAATGACAACAAAATACACATTTTTCTTAAGTGAACATGAAATGTTCTCCAAAATTCACCGTGAATTAAGCCACAAAACACATTTAAATAAATTTTGAAAGATTAAAAGCGTATAAACAATAAAATTAGAAATAGTTAACCTAGAGATGAAACTGAACAACACATTCCTATATAAGCAATGAGTCAAAGATATCACAACAGAATTAGAAAATACTTGAAGATGAACAAAAGTAAAAACACAGAACACAAAAACTTTAGGATACAGAAAAAGCAGTGCTAACAGACAATAACTAATAACATTTTTATATTTAAAAGGAATTAATATTTCAAATAAATACTTAAATTCTCACCATAGAAATGGAAATAATAAAAAATTAAATTCACAACAAGAAGATGGTAATTAATAAAAACTCAAGAGGAAATAAACAAAATAGAGAATTTTAAAAATAAAGGAAAATAAAAAATTCAAAAGCTGGTTCTCTGAAAAAATCAACAAAAGTAGGAAAGTCAAACTGACCAATAATAAAAAGAAGGCTTAAGTTACTAAAATCAAAAATCAAAGTGGAGACATTCCAACCTATATTACAGAGATAGAAAGAATTCTAAGAAAACCCTATAAACAATTGTATGCCAACACGTTGGATAACCTTCATGAAATGAGAAAATTCTCACAAACACACAAAATGACTAAAAGAGGCTCAAGAGGTAGATAGATTAAACACTAATCAAAAACTCCCAACAAAGAGAAGATGAGGAACAGATAACTTCATAATGAATTAAGCAAACTTAAAAAAATTAAAACCAATATATCTAAAATTCTTCCAAAAATTGAAGGAAACACTTCTAATTTATTTTATAAGGCCAATATTACTCTTATATCAAAACCAGACAAAAACATCACAAACTACAGATCAATATCCCTTGTGAATATAAATATAAAATCCTCAACAAAATACTAGCAAGTCAAATGCAGCTTCACATTAACATGATTTACACCATGATTAGGTGGGATTTATCCCGGGAATAAAATGTTGGTTCAATATATGAAAGTCAATCAATGTAAGACAACGTATTAATAGATAAGGGAAAAAATAATTCACATGACCATTTTAATAGAACAGGAACAGAACAAAGCTTCCTCAATTAATAAAGGACTTCATACTGAAAATTTATTCCACAAAATATGAAACAAGGATGCCTATTTCATCATTTCTATCAATGTATTATTAAAAGTTCTAGCCAGGGGAATTAAGCAAGAAAAGGAAATAAAAGGCATCTAGATTGGGAAAGATAAAACTATCTCTATTTCCAGATGACATAATCTTATTTATAAAAAACTCTAAATAAGTTCATACACACAAAAATTAGAGTTAATAAACAAGTTCAGGAAAGTTTCAAGGTACACAATCGATATACAAAAATCAATTATCTTTCCATATATTAGCAGTGAACAATTGAAAATGAAATTAAGAAAACAATTCTATATATAACAGTTTAAAAGAACAAAATATTTAGGAATAAATTTAACCAAGGATATGCAAGTTTTCTACACAGAAAACAAGAAAACTTTGTTGAAATAAAGATCAAAATAAGTTGGAAAATATCCCATGTATGTTGAGTGGAAGATTTAATGTTGTTAAATGGCAAAATTCCCCATTTGAGCTACAGATTCAATGGAATCCCTATCAAAATTCCAGCTGCTCTTTTTATAGAAATGGGCAATCTGATTCTAAAATTCATATGAAATGCAAATTTTTCTGAATAGGCAAAACAATCTTGAAAAAGAAAAAGTGGGACTACTCACAGTTCTTAATTTCAAAACTTACCACAAACCTACAGTAATCAAAGCGGTGTGACACTGGCATTAGAGTACACATATATTAATGGAAAAGAATAGAGACTCCAGAAGTGTGTGTGTGTATGCCAACTGATTACAACAATGTTCCTGAGACTGTTCAATGGGGAAATAATGGTTTTAACAAGTGGTGCTGTGACCATTGAATAGTCACATGAAAAGGATGATTTTCGACCCCTGATTCATGTCCCACATAAAAATTAACTCAAAATGGATCAAAGAGCTAAATATAAGAGCTAAAACTATAACAGTTTTAGAAGGAAAGTTATGTATAAATTTTTGTGACCTTGTATTAGACTTTGGTTTCACCGTTATGAAAGTGAGAATGACAACTTACAAAATGGAAGAAAATACTTTAAACCATACAAGATAGGGGCCTAGCATCCATAATATAGTAGGAATACAACTCAACAGTAAAAAGATGAGCAATCCAATTCAAAAAGGGGTAAAGGATCTGAATAGACACGGCTCCAAAGAAGAAATATATGGCCAATAAACACATGAAAGATGATCAATGTTATTAGTCAGCAGAAAAATAGGAGATCGAAATCACATGGAGATACCACTTCATATCCACCAGGATAGGCATAAATAATAACAACATTGGCAAGGATGTGGAGAAACGAAACCTCATGCATAGCTGGCATGGCTATACAATGATTCAGTAACCATGGAAAACTGTTTGACAGTCCCTCAAAAAGTCGAACAGAATTACCATGTGACCTAGCAACTCCACTCCTGGGTATCTACCTAAGAGAATAGGTAGGGCATATGGTCACACAAAGACAGGAAGCAATGTTTGTAGCAGATTATTTATTCAAGCCAAAAGAGCAGAATCCACCCACATGCCCATCAGCTGTGAATGAATAAACAAATGTGGTATGTCCATACAGTGGAATATTATTCAGCCATAAAGAAGAATGGAGTACTGATATTTGTTACCACATAGATGAACCGTGAAACATTATGTTAAGTGAAAGATGCCAGATGCAAAATTACCAAAAAAACTATACAATTCTATTTGTATTAAAAGTCCAGAAGATATTAATTCATGGAAACAGAAAGTAAAACTAGTTGTTGGCACAGGATAGGAGGAATGCAAATTGGGAGGTATACAGTGTCCTCATTGAGAAATAAAAATATTCTGGAATTTGATAGTGGTGGTGGTTACATACATTGTGAATATAGTAAAAACTACTGAATTTTACACTTTAAAATTGTTAAAATAATGAATTTTATGTTGTATGGATTTTTACCTCATTAAATTTTTAAAAAAATGATGTCCTTACTGGCGTCATGTTGCTTATTACAGAATACCATCCCATATTTCTGCCTATATCATCATAACCCTGGCTTATCTGTGGTCACCTGGTTTACTTAGTGGATTGAAATACATAGCTCTCCAATACCCAGAGATCACAAGATCACAAGAACATTCCTTATGCCCATAACCTTCGCAAGGATTATACTTCTGCTGTTGTGTTTTTAGTATCCTTTCAGTCTTTCTTTATTTCATTCATTTTTCTTTCCAGCTCATTTTTCTTTTGTCTCTACAGCTTGTTTCCTACTTACAAGTTTAGCCCTTTTTTTCATAGAGTTTTTATCTCCTCCACTGAGATACAAAAGAATTTTCTAAAATTTTCTCTTGCAAATTACTGTAACTCATGTTAAAATAAATCATTTAAGAGTGCCCAGCACATTGTATGTGTTAAACATTGGTTAATAAAATATCTAATTCTTTAATGAGATAAAGAAAACCCCATTTAAAACGAAGTCAGGAAACCTTAAAGGTGAAGTACTCACACAGGTACCCCTTTGAGCAGCCTGCAAGCTAACAGCGAGAAGGAAGATACCCCTGGCCCTAGCAACAGTACATTAACCACCTCTTGAACCAAAGAGAAACTGCCACAACCTTGAACTCTTATTTTTCTTCAATAAACTTTTGTTCAAAATAACCCTCCCCAATTTCCTCTTAACACTTCATAAAACCTGACCTTCCCCTAGTCTCTTCAGAGGTGCGTACGGTTTGCAATAGTTTTCTTGTCCTAGACTGCTCTGCTATTCCTGAATAAACTCATTTTGCTGGTAAAATAACAGACTAATTTATTTTTAAGGTTGACTTTATTGTAGAAATTAAAAGGGATTTGACATAGCAAGTTCAGAAGTTGTCCAGGAATGATTCAATTATTTGCTGCTATGAAGATTCGCAATATGCCCATTTTCTGTCTTGGTCAATCTCTGAGTCCTGGAGTGGAATAGAGTCCTGAAACTTGGAAGCTCGCAAAGCTGACCACATCAGGATACCAGAATTGTACTTTACATCAAGTTTACAGGAACTGAAACATAAACATGAATGCTAATGTATTAACTTACAATGAAAAACATTGTTATAAAAAAGTTGGATAATGATAATAATCTCTAAACACTAATTATTTAACAAGCCCTGCACTAAGTCGCTTACATTCATTATGCCATTTAATCCTCACGACAATTCTATGATTATTTAAGTTTAAGAAAATGAAATATTTAGAGAGAATAATGGAAAATTTTGTTAGGAAATTGTAGTCCTTGAGGAGCTACTAAGTTGCCTCAATGCCATCAGTGTGACTTAAGAATGCCTAAAGCAAACATACCCAAAAAGGATAAATTGCCCTCATGTATATCCCTTTTTTTCTGGGCAGGCATGCACATTCTTTCTCATTTCAAGAAAAGTATCCCCAAATCATGGTGATTGTAAGAATTCTTATTGAAGTTATGCCATCAATATTCTTAGGACAAAAAAAGGTAGTCATCCTGAAACTTACTAAAAGTGATGGGATTTTATCTACCTCTAATAAGTCTTGACATTCCTGACCTGATAAGGTTGAGTTTCCTTATTCATGATCCTTCCTGCATTCCTTTTAATGGTAAAAGATTTGATACCAGGAACAATGGAAAGACAATCTGACAAGAACAATTCCTCATCTCACTCAGGTAGCCTATCTTTTTGAAAAATACTGATATATTCAAAGCCATATAAAAATCATCTCCTAAAACCCAAAAAGTCTTCTATGATTTAAGTAAATAAAAAGAAAATAACTCTGTTTCTAAATGCTATTTGAAAGCCTCACATAATGTAATGTAAGGCTATTAAGGCCCTCTATATCTCTCTTCAGAGCTGGGTCACTTTGGATAACAGTCTCTGGGGATTCAGGGGTTTCACAAATATACATATGCATGATTACAGCATCAGTAGGGAAATCTGAATATTGAGAATACAAAACTTTGAAAAGGAGACTCCCATGACATTTTTTCAGCTTTATTCATATATAATTAGTATACAAAAATTGCACATAATTAATATATATTATTTCATGAGTTTGTGCATAATATATATATTTCTGTTACCATCATCACAATCCATGTTAAAAATATTCATCACCTCTAAAAGTTGCCTCATGTCCCTCTGTTTTTAGTTTTGTCTTTTTATTTTTTGTGATCAGAACACTTAACATGAGATCTACTCTCTTAATAAGTTGTTAAGTACACAATACCTTACTGTTAACTATAACCACTGTGTATGGAAACAGTGGAAGTTTCTCAAAAAATTAGAACTACTCAAAAAAAGAGAGCTACCACATGATTCAGCAATACTACTCCTGGGTATAAGTCCAAAAGAATTGAAATTAAGATCTTGAAGAAATATTTGCATTCTCATCAAGTTCAGTGCAACAACAGTCACAAAATGGCCAGGACCTAAAAGATATTTAAATGTCCATCCACAGATGAATGGATAAAGAACATGTGATACATACAATGGAATATTAATCAACTTCCAAAAGGAAGGAAGTCCTGTCATTTGTGACAACATGGATGAGCCTGGATGACTATTGCTCAGCTGAATAAGTCAATTACAGAAGGACAAACATGATTCCTCTTCTATGGGGCATCTACAAATAGTAAAGGGCATATTAAGTGGACAATAGAAAAGTGGTTACTGGGGATGGGGAAATGGGGAATTATTCAATGGGGATAAGGAAATCGGTCTACAAGATGAGTACTTTCAAAGATCAGCTGTAGAAAATAGTCCCATGACATTTTTCATAATCACATCTGTAGTGCTGGCTTTGACATATTGATTAACCTCTAGAATGACTCAACATCCACCCATTTCCCAATAGTTTGTTATAGTATCAGACAGGTAATGGGTGTATTTCTAAGACAAGCTTGAAATAAAACCACAACCGATGGGGACCCCTGGAATGTTCAACCACCTTTATTATATCATAAAGTCTTTGGTTTTTCCTGAGTCATAGTTTTAAATCTTACACTATTGAGATTTAACTCCTCATAATTTAAGCAGGTAAGGCCGAATTTACTAGGCACTGAAGCATGCATCAATCTTTTCTAAATTTTTATTTTTTAAAAAACTCTGAGCCATCCAGCAATCAATAAAAGTAGAATCAATTATCTTTTTATCTCCTTGCATGTTCAGGAAATGAATCAGCAAGCACAGCAATGAGAAGCTGTTCTGTTTTTTTATGAGTCAACTATGCAAGCAGTAAAATGTCTGAGAGAGTTGTGGGGATTCAAGCTGCCGAATTCTCATTTAAGATATAGCAGACAAACATAGTCATGGCAATTAGTATGTGTGTAATACCTTACATTATGATGCGTTTTCACATGCATTACCATATTTAAATCATCACGGAACACCCATGACAGGTATTTCTGTCTTGAAGAATTTAAGGTATAGAAAGATTAGATGACTTCATAAAAGACACACAGAGACCCCAGTGACTCCTGTTTCCGTGCCCAAAATGCTTCCCTGTTTTCCTGTTTCATGGTGGAATCCATAAGCCAATATTGAATCTTGTTTTCCTCTAATGAAATATGTTCTCACAAATGGTTATCATAAATGCAGTCTCCTTGCAAACATTACCTTTCTTGATGGTTTTTAACTCTTAGTCATACAACTTAGGGGTAATCATATTTGGCCAGATGTAATGAGGTTCCCCAACAAATTATGAAGATCTGGACTTTGTGAATGTTGGTGGACATTTTAAAATCATACCCATTGGGCAACTATAGCTATGATTAAATCTCTGTAATATCAGTTATCACAAATGCATGAAACCAATTCTCAATTACTCACTCAGATCATTATGGTATTTTTTTTAATCCTAAAATTATTTCTTCCTCTCTCTGATCACACTTCAGATTATATTACCCTAATCAAAGGTTACAAATGAATGTGAATCTTGGCTTAAAAAATGTAATTAGGGTAAAAGACAAAATCTAGGGGTACCTGAGTGGCTCAGTTGGTTAAGTGTCTGACTTCGGCTCAGGTCATGATCTCATGGTTCATAGGTTTGAGGCCTGCACCCGGCTCTGTGCTGAACATTTGTTTCGAACCTGGAGCCTGCTTCTGATTCTGTGTCTCCTCTCTCTGCCCCTTCTCTGCCCATGTTTTGTCTCAGTCTGTCTCTCAAAAATAAATAAAATAAGTGTAAAAATTTTTTTAAAAGAAAAAGACAAAAAGGACAATCTATAAGTGTCATGTGTACAAATATCTACTTTCTCCAACTGAAGGAATAATCAAAAAAAGTTTGACATAAATAAGTAAGTTACTAAAATAAAGTACATACAAACATACATATACATATATAAAGGATGTATCATACACACATACACACAAATGAATTCATACTAAAATTTCCAATGAGAAATGATCAACAACAGAGGTTCAGTCTTCCCCCTTTGTATATCTGACTCCCTTCTCTGACAGGGATGAATGAATCTAGCTTGCATTACACTCAATATATTTACTTGATTACCCAGTCATAAAATACACAGCAAATAGTTTACATTGTTGACCCATAACACTACACACACACACACAAACAACAACAACAAAAAGGCTACTAACTAGAACTCAGTATTTATTTATAGGTTTTTAAAAATGTTTAGTTCCACCAGAAGAGGAAGAGAGAGGGAAAGGTGCTGAAGGAGTACTGGAACAAATTATAGCAGAGAACTTCCCCGACCTGGGGAAGGAAGTCAATGTGGAAATACAAGAGGCTCAGAGGACTCCCCTCAGACGTAACTTGGATCGATCTTCTGCACTACATATCATAGTAAAAGTGGCAAAATACAAGGACAAAGAGAGAATTTTGAAAGCAGCTAGGGAGAAAAAGGCCCTCACATACAAAGGGAAACCTATCAGAGTGGTGACAGACCTATCTACTGAAATGTGGCAGGCTAGAAAGGAATGACAGGAGATCTTCAAGGTGATGAACAGAAAAAAATATGCAGCCAAGAATTCTCTATCCAGCAAGCCTGTCGTTCAAAATAGAAGGAGAGATAAAAACCTTTCCAAATAAACAGAAATTGAAAGAATTTGCCACCACGAAGCCAGCTCTACAAGAAATCCTGAGGGGGATGCTCTGAAGGAAAGGTTGCAAGGAACAAAGATACCAGAGACACCACCACAAACATGAACCCTACAAAAGATACAAAGACTCTAAACCCACATATTTCAATAATAACACTGAATGTAAATGGGCTGAATGCTCCAATCAAAAGACATAGGGTAGCAGAATGGATTAAAAAACAAAATCCATCTATATGCTGTCTACAAGAAACTCATTTTAGACGGGAAGATACCTTCAGATTAAAAGTAAGGGGATGGAGAAATATATATCATGCTACAGGAAATCAAAAGAAAGCCGGAGTAGCGATACTTATATCAGACAAACTGGACTTTAAATTAAAGAGAATAACAAGAGATGAAGAAGGGCACTACATAATAATTACAGGGTCCATCCATCAGGAAGAAATAACAATCATAAATGTCTATGCATCGAATACGGGAGCACCTAAATATCTAAAACAATTAATCACAAACAGAAACAAGCTTATAGATAAGAATGTGCTAATAGCAGGGGACTTTAATACTCCGCTTACACCGATGGATAGGTCAACCAGACAGAAAATCACTAAAGAAATAATGGACTTGAAAGACACATTGGACCAGATGGACCTGACGGATATATTAAAAACTTTACATCCTGAGGCCAGGGAATTTACTTTCTTCTCAAGTGCGCATGGCACATTCTCCAAGATAGATCACATACTGGGACATAAAGCAGCCCTCAATAAATATAAAAGAATAGAGATCATACCATGCACACCGTCAGATCACAATGCTTTGAAACTTGAAATAAATTACAGGAAGAAGTCTGGAAAACCTCCAAAAACATGGAGGTTAAAGAACACCCTTCTAAAGAATGAATGGGCCAATCAGACAATTAGAGATGAAATTAAAAAATATATGGAAACAAATGAAAATGAAAACACAACAATTCAAAATCTATGGGATGCGGCAAAGGCAGTCCTAAGAGGAAAGTACATTGCTCTCCAGACCTATTTCAAGAGATTACAAAAAGCGCAAGTCCAAAATCTAACAGCTCACCTAAAGGAACTAGAGGCAGAGCAACAAGAACGCCCTAAACCCAGTAGAAGAAGAGAAATAGTAAAAATTAGAGCAGAAATAAACAACATAGAGACCAAAGAAACAATTGAACAGATCCAATGAAACCAAGAGTTGGTTTTTTGAAAAAGTAAACAAAATTGACAAACCTCTAGCCAGACTTATCCAAAAGAAAAGAGAGAGCACCCAAATAGACAAAATTATGAATGAAAATGGACTTATTACAACCAACCCCTCAGAAATACAAGCAATTATCAGGGAATACTATGAAAAATTATATGCCAACAAATTGGACAACTTAGAAGAAATGGACAAATTCCTAAACACACACTCACTACCAAAATTCACACGGGAAGAAATAGAAAACCTGAACAGACCCATAACGAGTGAAGAAATGGAATCAGTGATCAAAAATCTCCCAACAAATAAGAGCCCTGGACCTGATGGCTTCCCTGGGGAATTCTACCAGACATTTAAAACAGAATTAATCCCAATTCTTCTCAAGCTATTCCAAAAACTAGAAATCGAAGGAAAACTCCCGGACTCACTTTATGAAGCCAGCATCACACTGATTCCCAAGCCAGACAGAGATCCAGCAAAAAAAGAGAACTACAGGCCAATATCCTTGGTGAATACGGATGCAAAAATTCTCAACAAGATCCTTGCAAATCGAATCCAGCAGCATATCGAAAGAATCATCCACAAGATCAAGTGGGATTCATTCCTGGGTTACAGGGCTGGTTCAACATTTGCAAATCAATCAATGTGATAAATCATATCAATAAAAGAAAAGATAAAAATCATATGATCCTGTCAATAGATGCAGAAAAAGCATTTGACAAAATACAGCATCCCTTCTTAATAAAGACTCTAGAGAAAGTCAGGATAGAAGGAACCTACTTAAACATCATCAAAGCCATCTATGAGAAGCCTTCAGCTAACATCATCCTCAACGGGGAAAAACTGAGAGCTTTCCCCCTGAGATCAGGAACACGACAGGGATATCCACTCTCACCACTGTTGTTTAACATAGTGCTGGAAGTCCTAGCATCAGCCATCAGACAACAAAAGGAAATCAAAGGCATCAGAATTGGCAAAGAGGAAGTCAAACTTTCACTCTCCACAGATGACATGATACTATACATAGAAAACCCGACAGACTCCACCAGAAGCCTACTATAACTGATTCAAGAATTCAGCCAAGTTGCAGGATACAAAATCAACGTACAGAAATCGGTTGCATTTTTATACACCAACAATGAAGCAACAGAAAGAGAAATCAAGAAACTGATCCCATTCACAGTTGCACAAAAAACCATAAAATACCTAGGAATAAACCTAACCAGGGATACAAGAGATCTGTATGATGAAAACTATAGAAAACTTATGAAGGAAATTGAAGAAGACACAAAGAAATGGAAAAACATTCCATGCTCATGGATAGGAAGAATAAATATAGTTAAGATTCCATTACTACCTAAAGCACTATACACATTCAATGCAATTCCAATCAGAATTGCACCAGCATACTTCTCAAAACTAGAACAAACTATCCAAAAATTTGTATGGAACCACAAAAGACTGCAAATAACCAAAGCAATACTGAAAAATAAAACCAAAACGGGAGGTATCACCATCCCAGACTTTAGCCTCTATTACAAAGCTGTCATCATCAAGACAGTATGGTATTGGCACAAAAACAGACACATAGACCAATGGAACAGAATTGAGAACTCAGAAGTGGACCCAAAAGTATACAGCCAACTAATCTTTGACAAAGCAGGAAAGAATATCCAATGGAAGAAAGACAGCCTTTTTAACAGATGGTGTTGGGAGAACTGGACAGCAACATGCAGAAGAATGAAACTAGATCATTTTCTCACACCATGCACAAAATTAAACTCAAAATGGATAAAGGACCTGAACGTGAGACAGGAAACTATCAACACCCTAGAGGAGAAAGCAGGAAACAACCTCCTTGACCTCCACCGCAGCAACTTCTTACTTGACACATCCCCAAAAGCAAGGGAATCAAGAGCAAAAATAAATGATTGGGACCTCATCAAGATTAAAAGCTTCTGCACAGCCAAGGAAACAACCCAGAAAATTAATAGGGAGCCAACGGAATGGGAAAAGATAGTTGCAAACGACATATCAGATAAAGGGTTAATATCCAGAATCTATAAGGAACTCACCAAACTACATGCCCGAAAAATAAACAACCCAGTGAAGAAATGGGCAGAAGACATGAACAGACACTTCCCCAAAGAGGACATCCAGATGGCCAACAGACACATGAAACGAGGCTCAGCATCCCTCCTCATCAGGGAAATACAAATCAAAAGCACACTGAGATACCACCTCATGCCAGTCAGAGTGGCTAAAATGAGCAAATCAGAGAACTCTAGGTGCTGGCGAGGATGTGGAGAAACGGGCACCCTCCTCCACTGTTGGTGGGAATGTAAACTGGTACAGCCCCTCTGGAACACAGTGTGGAGGTTCCTCAGGAAACTAACAATAGAACTCCCCTATGACCCAGCAATAGCACTGCTAGGAATTTACCCAAGGGATACAGAAATGCTGAGGCATAGGAGCACACATACCCCAATGTTCATAGCAGCACTCTCAACAATAGCTAAAACATGGAAAGAGCCTAAGTGTCCATCAACAGACGAGTGGATCAAGAAGATGTGGTTTATCTATACCATGGAATACTACATGGCAATGAGAAACAATGAAATCTGGCCATGTGTAGCAACATGGATGGACCTTGAGGGTGTTATGCTGAGTGAAATAAGTCAGGCAGAGAAGGACAAATATCATATGTTTGCACGTATAGGAGGATTAGGAGGAACTTGACGGAGGAACAAGGGGGAGAAGAAGGGGGAAATGGTGGGGGAAAGGGAGAGAGGCAAACCATGAGAGACTCTTGAATGCTGACAAAAACTGAGGACTGATGGATGTGGGGGAGGGGGATGGGCATGGAGGAGGACACTTATGGGGATGAGCACTGAGTGTTATGTGGAAACTAATTTGACAATAAACTATTTGTAAAAAAAAAATAAAAGCTTTAGCTTTTCATTAAGTGACAGATATTTAAAAATAAATAAATAAATAAATAAATAAATAAATAAATAAATAAATAAATAAATAAAAATGTTTAGTTCCAGTACAGTTAACATACAGTGTTAAGCTAGTTTCAGGTGTACAATATAGCGATTCAACAATTCTGTACATTAGTGAGTGGTAGTCAAGATAAGTGTACTCTTCATCCCCTTCACCTATTTCACATTCCTCCCTCTCTCCCGCCCCCGAACCATTTGTTTGTTCTCTATAGTTAACCAACTGTTTGTTCTGTTTATTTAACCATTTGCTATAGTTCTCTGCTTTTTAGTTTGTCTCATTTTTCTCTTTGTTGGAAAACTTCCACATATAACATATGAGATGTCACCTCACACTTGTCAGAGTAACCAAAATCCACAACACAAGAAAAAACAGGTATTGGTGAGGATGTAGAGAAAAAGGGACCCTCATGCACTCTTGGTGGGAATGCAAACTGGTGAAGTCACTGTGGAAAACAATATTGAGGTTCCTCAAAAAGTTGGAAATAAAACTACCTTATTATCCAGTAATTCCACAACTGGGTATTTACGCAAGGAAAATGAAAACACTAATTCAAAAGGATACATACACCCCTATGTTTATTACAGCATTGTTATTTTTAGCTTTTTATATTCTGAGGACATCAAGTTAAAATACTGAGTTTGGGGTGCATGGGTGGCACAGTTGGTTAAGCATCTGACTCTTGATCTTGGCTCAGGTCATGATCTCAGAGTTCATGAATTCAAGCCCCACATCAGGCTCTGTGTTGTTGGCATGGAGGCTGCTTGGGATTCCACCTCTCCTACTGTCTGCCCCTTCCCCACTTGTGCACTCATTTTCTCTCTCTCTCTCTCAAAATAAATTAATTAATTTAAAAAATACTGAATTCAAAAGTTACTTCGATTAAGTAAGCTTGCTCTCCATTCTGCGTGACAATGTTATTCATTTCAAGTATGATTATATTCAATTCTTTTTGTTAATTTTTAAACCTATGGTTCTTTTGAGCATGTATAACCTTATTATGTCTCCAAAAGTCAAAACTATTTAAAGGGCACACTTAGGAAACGCCATCCCCTCCTTCTACTTCACTCCCATCCTCATAACCACATGGACAGTCTATGCCTTTTTTTGTAAAACAAACAGACATATGCATAATTTTATAATTTCCTTTTTTTCTTAATCAGAGATTAATATGCTATAAATACATTTCTGCACTTGTTTCCTGAAATCACTCTATGTCCAATCACGGAGATCTCTATCATTCTTTTATAGCAGCTGCAGAGTATCCTATTGCCTATTCAACTACTTGTCTATGTATGGCCATTCATGATGTTCCATTATAAAAATACTGTAATAAATATCCTTATGTGAATGTATTTTCACATTGTTGGAGATATAGGTTGGAGTTAGAATAGTAGAATACTAGAATACGAGAAATAGTATTGCTAAGTCAAAACATAAATGCATTACTTAGTTTATTTAAACATTGTCAAATTCTGTCCATGAGGGTTGTACCAATTTGCTTTCCTTCCAGCAATGCAGGCAAATGCCTTGTTTCCCACATCCTTATCAACACTTAATTAAGCTATTCTTTTATACTTCTGGAAATCAGAAGTCCAAAACTGACCTTTACTGGGCTAAAATAAGGGTATAGGGAAGGCTGTGTTCCTTCTGGAGGTTTCAGGGAGAAATCTGCTCTGTTAGATGTTTCCTGAACTCCTCGGATCATGCATGCCCCTCTTTCTCCATCTTCAAAACCAGCAACAGCATATCTCTCTTTTCCTTTTTCTGCCTGTGACTCTCTTTCCAAAACTGCATCCAGAAAAATTTTTCACTTTTAAGGACTCACATGATTACATTGGACCCACTCAGATAATCCAGGATAACCTCCCCTTCCCCTCGCCTCCCCTTTAGTCACATCTCCAAAATCCCTTTTATCAAGTAAAGTAGCTTGTTCAGGGCATCTTTAGTACCCATACAATTCAATACTGTCGTCCAATATTGAAATTTTTCCTTCTGGGATTATTCTGCCTGTGTTTCATCTAAATCCTCTCTCCTCTCCAACTTCTGATGGAATTTCTTAAGGCTTCCATTTCCTGTTTTTCATATTCACAGGCTAAAAAGGCCAGTGCTTCTCAGCTGCAATATGGGGTTCGTTTTTCTCAGGAGTTATCTGAAGTTCATAGAGTTGTCTGTCTCCTACCAGTATAAGGCTGAAATCATAATCTAAGTGGTTTGATTACACTTCCTGTTGAATGTTATGTTTAGGAAGAATTATGCATGGAGAACTTTGGATTCAGTTGGCTGCAAAGTTGCAGGTTTTCGCTACTGTAGGATTTGGGAGATTTCTAAAGCTTCTCTTAAGGCTTCGATAGTGTTATTACAAATGTATTTTAAAATGAGAATACCATGCATTGCCTCTGATTATCGAAGAGGTCAGTGAAGAATAGAGTTCCAGAAGCATTTTGAGAAATGGAAGGAATAAACTCTTGTAGTCAGACAATGAGAACTATCTACAGCTCTACTATAAGACACTACTGGCCATAAACCAACCCCGAACTGGAAGACAAAGCCTCCTAATTAATTATATTTGTCATTTAACACCTACTCTAGTCAACCTCACTTTTATCTACAAATGCTATAATCAATAGTGCTTTGTTGCTGGCAAGCTTTACTTGCTTATGTTTTCTCATAAATTAGGAACATAACGCTTTAAAATCTCTCCACATCTGTGTTTTTAATGTCTTACTACCTATGTATTGCTCTCTTTATTTACAAATCGATCATGTTCTCTCTGATCACTTGACAGATGCTTTCTCTTTTCCAGAAAGTTTTCATTATTTTATCTCCTATAATGAGAAATGGCCAGTGGGCCAAGTTTAATTAACCAAATGAAGATACCATATAAAATGTTAAAGGCAGTTGAGACAAGTTGTTTTTTGTTAATTTTTATTAATTGTCTCTTTAAAGCAATATATCAAAATCAAATGACACAAAAGGGCACATCAGGAAAAGCAGGTCTTCATCCAAATTTACACCCTTGGTTCCTCTGTTCTCTACTCAAAACCAACCCCCATAACTATTTTCACATTTATTCTTTCAGACAAAATACATTCTACTACAATGACATGTGCATACATTCTCCCTTATAATACACAAACAGGAACAAATTATACTACCAAATCTTCTTTTTCCGCTTTTTTTACTTAACTGTGCACCTTGTCATCTTTCTTTATCAACATACAAATCTGTCTCATATTTTCACAGCTGCATGGCATTACTTTGTGTGACTAATCCATGATTTACTTAAGCACTCCCCTATTAATGAATTTATTCCATTAAAATTATAATCTGAATTTCTATTATTATGCACATTTATTTAGCATATTTATCTACTGCAAGCCAAGTGTTTTCTTCTCAAGAAGTAATAGTCAGAAGTTAGGGTATAAAATGGAATCCGGTTAGCAAATAAATAATCAAAACATGGGGGCTGTTTCCCACATGCAAGGAGCTTAGAAGTTAGTGCTCCCATCTTTACAACAATAGAAGTTGGGCAAACTGAAATCATTGGACTCATCAGAGACTTGAGATCATAGGGTCAATTATTACTGCAAAATCAGACGCAAGCAAATGCAGGCTCATAGCAGAGATCAGTTTACCTTAACCAGATGTCTCTGGAGCCGTAAACTGGTAGGAAGCATTAACTGGTAATTTTGACAAATTGCCGGTGGCTGAATGAGGACTTAGAATGAAAGCTAGAAACTCCTGGGGGCTGCATCTTAGGTGACCTCTACACTTTCACGGGACTAATTCCTGACTCGTGCTATGATGCCAGCATTATTCCACTACCAAAGCCAGACAAATACAGTAAGAAAAAGGAAAATACAGACCAATGTCTCTCATGTACATGGATGTAAAGATTGTCAATAAAATATTAGAAGATAGATATGATCAGGGGACAGACCAGATTTCAGTGGAGTGAGAGCAAGTCCACACTCTCCAAAGTCAATGTGCTTATTTGTTTAAGTCAAACTTCACTGTGTGTAGTACTCACTGGAGGGCCTGTTAAAAATGAAGAGTCTAGGATCCTTTCCAGATGTGGAGTCAGTAGTAATGCAGTTGAGCCCAGGAATCAGGATCCATAAGGCTCTCAAGAGATCCTGGCACAAATAGTCATGGACCATGTGGGGAGTACACTTAGGTCTCAGGGTTGTAATCTGTGAGTGGTCTCTGGAGTAGAAAGATATAAAGCATGCATATGAGGAGAAAATCAAAGTATTATCAGCACAAGAGTCCCCTTGGTGGGCAACAGAGTTTTCCTTAAAAATTATCTACCTGGGAAGCAGGAGACAAGACCTAGAGGCCTTAGAAATAGAATGAAATGAAGCAATAAAGAAATGGATACATGGATATGCCAGAGAAATAAACAAGACCAGAAGGGAGTGTAGAGGGAAGAGGTCGCATAACTTTTCAAGACATTAGCACTTTATGGGAAAAGATGACCAGTGAAAAATCCATAACGGTGATAGGGAGTCATCTAAGACCTAAGTTGTTAGTTGATTTGCATTTGTTTGTGTGACTGCTAATAGGAAAATGCCTTCTGACTCTCTGGAACCTCTCTAAAACCTGACTTGTCTACAGGAGATATACCAGTAATTAAAGGAATGACTAGCTGAAGGGAAGTGTGATCTCCTCTCATGAGTTTCTCCACAAAGCATCATGGGGTCTGAGTAGTTCACACCATGATTTGAGTTGGTAGACAGTGGTCTATAAGACAAGGAAGTGCAATCAAGTGGCAGCTAGGGGAACTGATTCAGGTGTTGTGGAAGGATAACTTTCCTTTTCCCACACTATTAGAAAACTGATAACTCAAATACATTTTTATTCATCCACTCAACAAATATGGATGATAAGACAATGGCATCCTGTGTACAATGAATTACAAAAGGGACAAAAAAGAGCCATAGTCCTTCTCCTTGTGAATCTTGCAGTACAGTAGGAAGATAAAAGTAAATTGAACAATCATACAAATCCAATTACAACTTTTTGAGGTCCTAGAGTAATGAGTCACATACCACTGTAAGAGTCATTAATAAGGGAAGAAGATCTCATGTGGGTGATGAGATAAATTTTCCAGAGAATTAAACTGAGTGTTAAAGGGTGAGTAAGAGTTAAATGGGGTTAATATCTTATCACAGCATCATGGATATGAGTAACTGAAACACTGTATGAAAAGTGTCAGGCCATGGCATATTACCTTAACTCTGAGATAGTATGAATGAAGAGACACATTGATTTAACAATAGTTTTGTAGGGGAATAAAGAAACATGACCACCTACATGTATACATTTCATGTAGGTGTGACTTCACTTCTGAATGATTAAAAGGTTAACATCCTGAGGCAACAGGATCCTTTACATTCCAAGACTAGCACAGTGCCTGCCATAAGTAGATACTCAACAAACATTTATAAAATAAATTAGTAACTCCCCCTCTTCGGTCTCTTTCATCCTTCTTTTCTTTCAGGTGTTATTATCCAAGTTTGCTCCTCAGACATGCTGATTTTTAAAGATATATGTATTCCTTCATCTATTTTTGTTCTGAAAGATGCTATGAGAAAGGTCATAGTTCATACTTAAGAAATGAATGCATAACAATGGAAATTTAGGCATTTCTATCTACTAGAACTGCTTTGAGATGAGGGTTTTCCTACAGATCTTAGAATCAGAGCATGTAAAACACAACTTGTGCCGTGAATGCCAACTGTAGTTTTTAAAAAATATTTATTTTTAAGAGAGAGAGAGTGCAGTGGGGAAGGGGCAGAGAGAAGGGGACAGAATATCCAAAGTGGGTTCCATGCTGACAGCAGAAAACTCAATGCAGGGCTTGAACTCTCCAACTGCAAGATTATGACTTGAGCCGAAGTCAGTTACTCAACTGAGCCACCCAAGCCCCCCAACTGGTGTTTCTTTTTGAAAAGATCATTTACTGAACACAGTAATCATTTTTTTTTAAGTTACTGTCTGATGCCGGCAGACAAGTATTTCTCTGCTCTACACAGCCTTTCAAGGATCTCTCCCTATCTTTTGTGTCTCTGCTCTCTTATGGGTTCTTACAGTCCTCTCTAGTTAGGAATAGAATGTAGAAAGACTTTATAATGGAGATATTTAAAGGTCAGGCTGGCAAGAGATAAACATCAATTCTGCTCACATTTTGTAAGCCCAAACTTGGTTTCATGGCCACATCTAATTGCACATTTATAGCAGGATTGACTCGGAATCAAAGCCTACTTTCTGTCAGTAGACAAACCAGAGCTAACTAGCCCACATGAGAATGGATTCTGCAACAGGGATTGTGAGCACAGACTCTAAGGAAGCCCCTGTGCTCCCCACTTCCTGGGTGCTTCCCCCTTTGTGGGATTCTCTCCCTTTGACCGTAGGGAAGACTTAATCTGATTAGTAAAATATGGCAAAGGTGGTAGAGTGTTACTTCCTTGACTATGGTACATTATGTAAGACTCTGCCTTAAAACATTCTCCATTTCTGGCTTTGTTATGAGAGGGCCAATGGGGAAGACCAAGTGGCAAGATACTGAGGTGGTTCCAGAGGATGAGAGAAGGCTCTGGCTGCCAGGCTGTAAGAAACTGAGCCTTTAAATCTAACAGCTATAACTAAATAAAATCTACCAACAACATGAACAATCTTAAAAGCAGATCCTTTCCAGTTGAGCCTTCAGATGAAAACACAGTCTAGCCTGCTGAGACCCTAAACTGAGGACCCAGCTAAGCTGAGTCTGGATTCCTAAGCCACAGAGCCTCTGAGATCATAAATGTGTGTTGTTTTAAGCTAAGTTTGTAGTAGTTTGTTACGTACCAATAGAAATTTAATATAAGAACCTCATTTGCTCCTCTGTCTCATATGCAGCTACAACATGCATTGGTAATCCCAACCTTTAAAACTTGACGAGATGGATTTGACAATGGATGGACTAAGTGTCAATTCCTATTTTGAAATCTTCTAGAAAGGGGTCTCCCAGGATCTGCTATGCTAATCATCCTCTGATACTAACAATGTTTTCTTCTTGCCAGATTTATGAGATACACACACAGCTTTCTTAGCTGCATAGTTAATGAAATACTGCCCTATATTAACTTCATGCCTGACCAGGTCTTAAATTATAAGCATCATTCCAAACCTCACACAGATGGATCATGAAAAAAGAAGAAGGTAAATGAACAGAAGTAAGCACAATTCTTATTCAAATTCCAAAGGAGCGGAACTGCATGGAGTCGTGTGATTGCCAATCCTGTACACCCTAAACTACTAGGATGCGGAGCACTTGGATCCTTTCCCTTCTCTGTGGCCAGAATATCAGGCCCTTGGAAAGTAAAGAAATGCTTAGACACAGCCTGAAGTAGTGCTTTGAACTGCTGGACCCTTCAGCCACCCGGAACAACTGACAGATGGAGAAGGCTGTGGAGCCAGGTGGTAAAGCTGAGATGTAATCTAGCTGCCCGCCCATCAGCCCATCCTTCTGTTGCTCTGGGATGTCCCACAGGAACCCAGGTGGCAGCGGGGAATTGAAAGAATGGGAAACCCCTTAGCAATAGCTTCTAAGGCAGCTCACAAAGCATGTCCAGTCTGGGGGAATATGACCCATATGCCTCCCCCCCCCTTGCTTTGCAGAAATCAGATAAGGTACTTCCCCACAATAAGGAGAGGAAGCCACCCTGAACTGAGGAGGGTGAGCTGGCCATATGTTGGCTTCATCTTATAGGCAGGATTAAGTAAACTCCCCACAGAGACCCATGAAATCTCCATCTTCACCAAATAAAAGGTACCGAAACACCTATAATGAACCTCTTTTCTCAGAAAACAAAGAATCTGGGTAGCTAGTCAACACTGTCTCATCCACCTCTGTCAGTATATTTCCCACACTTAATTTTTCTCTTCTTTTGCTGCTTCTCACCCACCAAAACATGAAATCAATCTTGAATTATTTTTTTCTATACTTTATGCTTTATCCTTTCATTTGCCCCTCTGGCCACATCTTCAACTTTGCAAAAAGGAGAAATTCATACACGCATACCTCTGCCATTTGAAAATATACATTCCTGGAATGGAGGTGGAAGATGAAAAGAGTGGAAATGCGTATTACAAGTTTGACTTGAGGAAAAGATCTGTCAATGCAGATAAACTGGATATAAGAACTAAAAATTAATTCCTGGGGGGGAGGGCAGGGAACCACCCTCATCTGCACCTGAATCAGCAATGTTTATTGAGCACCTACTATATTCAAGACACTAAGCTCAAAGTTAAAGAAAATATACTGTGTTAAAATTGCCAGTTTCTCTCCTTAAAAGTTTATGATTTGTTTTGAGAGCTAAGAAAAAAAGAGATTGGAATGACACCACAGTATACATTCTAAAATGCGTTGTCATTTATAAACCATTTTTAAATTTTTATCGTGACTAATCCTTAGATAAAGTTGCCTTTTAAATAGGTGAATCTTTGTCTTATTAAAACCAACAGGAAAAAGTGTGTCTCAGTGTGCGATCTGTGAAAGTCACCCAGCAAATAAGGCTCTGAGCTGAATCTTAAACACAATTCAATGCCTCAAATTCAATGCCCTTCTCATTTTATACATCTGTCTCTAAACGAAACAAGCTCTCTGTGTCAAGGATGTCTGTGAATGGGAGGAACTACGTAGAATCCCATAAACAAGTTTGTCAGAAGGATCCAGAACATGAGCCCAGCCCTGTAACTTCAGCAAACAGGGAAACAGGGAGAGGAAGCTATCAGCTGGGGAGATGCTGGCTTAGAGCAAAGGCTTAGAAGTATGAATGAGAATTAATATAAGAAGGGCACTGTGAGTATGTACAAGACACCAAATGTCTCCCTCACTTCTCACTTGTGGTTACTCTTCACAGGTATAAAATTAGAAAACATCTTCTGCAGTGTAGGAATATTTTTTCTCCTTTGGGGTGTAGTGGCAGCAAGGGTCGAGATGTTAGGCAACATCCTCTGTGTCTGTAGGAGGAAGCAGTTATATATGTGAGCTTACTCCCAACTGCCTGAGGTCAGGTCTCATTTCCTTCACTAACTGGATATGTAACCTTGCAAAAGTCGCCCCAGTTTCATTGTCTATCAAATGGAGATTCTAAGACCACCTGATTCAAATGACTTTTATGTTCATTCCAGGAGCTATCTCCTCTAAAGCACTCAAGTAGATGCTCAATAAATACTGAGTTTGGATATCCTCCAAGGCATCCTACATTTTCCCTTCAACATCTGTCAAACAATCCAACCTAGAATGATCAAAGCAAGAAAGACTGAAAACATGCCCTGGGGCCTGGTTCTGGCTAGTAAGCTAGTAGTTCTTACAGCAGCACAGAAAGCTGGAAACTCCCAGCTGCTATAGATCAGGTTGTTTGGAGTCAAAATAGATTCTAAGCAAGCCAAATTTTACAGACCTAATTAGAAAGCATAGCTTTATGGCCCCAAGGAGTGGATGATTAACATACATTGTATGTGTGTGTTTTTCACAGCAGTCATAAAAATTAATTGAAAATCTTTCTTCAGCATCCAAAGTGGGATTTTGCTCTTTATTTCACCTAAACATTTAGTATTGGTTATAAAGAATTAGGTTCTAAATATTTTATTTTGTATCTGAACACTTTTAATTCGTAAGTGACTCGATGTTCTGGGTCTGTTTTGCTTTGCTTTCTGTTGTTGTTGTTCTTTTTTGGATGTGTGAGCAAATGCAGCCCTTGACTTTCACAGATGTTTTCTATTTTTTATTATTTCTACTCTAGTGGCAAAAGTGAGCAAACATCTTCAATAATTAAGTCATAATGTAGAAAATGTTGGGGTTCAGAGCCCGCATTCAAGAAAGAACTCTTGAGGTATCTTTGGTAACAAAAGGTGGTTTTATTAAAGCATGGGGACATGACCTGTGGGCAGGAAATAAATGCACTGGGGGTGTGGCCAGTGACTGATCATATACCTTCAAGTTGGGAGAGTGTTGAGGACAGCTTGAGTCTCCAAGGTATTTTGGAAAGATTTCCAGAACCTTGAGGTGCTAGCTACTGTTAGAAAAAGGTCATTTATTACCAGTTAGTAAAAAGTCAGTCATTAACCCTTCATATGCATATCCGTGGGCCATAAGCTTGGAGTATGATTGCCAACATATATCTTGGGTGGGAGTGGAGATAAAGAAAGTTGCAAAAGGAATTTTTATATTTTAAAGTAGACTTACAGGATCCTGGGGTGTTGGGATAATGTGAAGCTAAGATTGCCTTTTGTCCTGAGCAAAGTGTCATCATTGAGGCAGCTGAGCTCCCAGAGGAAGGTCACTTTGCCTGTTTCCTTACTGTAGGAAGTAAGGAAATTTAATATTTCATTTGCCTTTGTTTCCCACACCAAGTAACACTGGTGAGACCACTGAGGTTAGATAGAAGAAAGCCTCTTTGCATTTGCTATGGTATGAATATTCTAAAAATTGAGTTAAATATGAAATGAATAGCGAAGGAAAGGCAGAAAGAGGGGATAGGACATAGATACAATAAGCATACTATCTTAACTAAAATGAAAAACCCTTAACTAAAATTTAAAATGATGAATTGTTCAAACTTCATGATTTATCAATCATAGACTCACAATGGTATAAGTACATCAAATTTACTTACATGTACAGCATCATTGCCTTATATTAAAAAGAAAATAATTTTCTTAAAAAGTATATGTTTAGAGGTATAGGTTAATTAAATGCTCTTTGTTTTTTGTTGTTGTTGTTGTTGTTTTAATTTTTTTAGTGTTTTATTTATTTCTAGGAGGGAGAGAGAGAGAGACAGCGTGAGTAGGGGAGGGTCAGAGAGGGAGTCACAGACTGAAACAGGCTCCAGGTTCTGAGCTGGCAGTCAGCACAGAGCCCGACGCGGGGCGCGAACCCACGAACCGCGAGATCATGACCTAAGCGAAAGTCGGACGCTTAACCGACTAAGCCACCCAGGCGCCCCAATTAAATGCTCTTTGAAATCATGTTTGCTCAGTGAAAGCATATAATTGGTACAGGAGAATGGGTGCTGGGCTAGGAAGTATAATGCCTGTGATGCCTGTCCTGTGCCTGGTGATTTATATACATTATTTCAATGAATTTCCCAACAACCCTGAAAAGTGGTTAGTTTCAATTTCAGATTCATTCCAGTTACCAAATAATCTTGTCGTGGTCCATAAAAAGTTATTTCTCCCAAATCAAACATCAAACAAAAAGCAGTATAAAGATTCAAGCCCAATTTTGTGATGATAAAGCCTGCCCATTTGCCCCTGTTGTCTGCTGCTTCTTAAGAACAAAGGAAATTCACAAACATTCCTGGGAAGGGCACATGCTCTGTTCTCCATCCCCTCTAACCTAGTGTTTTTCTGCCCTTGACTTTGGCCTAGGGCCTCATCCCCAGTGTTTTTTTCTGCTTTGCCACTATTGAGTTACCTCCATTGCTACTTAGGATGTTAAAAAAAGGGAAGGCACTTTGGAAAGTTTCCCACTTCATTATGAACTTCTGAATAAAGTTCGGGATGGTAGAAATAGGATTTAAGCATGTATGTATGACCATATAAAACTGTGGGCACATAAAAATATAATCAGAGGGAAGAAGCAGGTAGATGGTGGAGTGGGTGGAGTATGAGGACCCTGAGTTCATGTCATCCCATGGAAACATCAAAATAATAACTATATCTACACAACTCTCTTGGGAAATGATCTGAAGCCTGAGAGAATAGATGTTCCATAGCTGGTCATAGAGTGAAGACCATATGGGAAAGGGGAGGAGAGGTGAAGACACAGTTGGGAACCAGAATCCTGGCACAACTAACCAGTAACAGGAGGAATTCTGTGACATTATAACAACTTTCACATTATAGGAATCCTAGAAGGAGAGAAGAGAGAGAAGAGATCAAAAAACTTGTATGAAAAAATAATATCTGAAAACTTCTCTCATCTGGGGAAGAAAACAGACATCCAGATCCAAGAGGCACAGAAAGTCCCTAACAAGCTTATACCAACAAGGTCCACGCCAAAACACATGATAATTAAAATGGTAAAAATTAATGATAAACAGAGAATTTTCAAAGCAGCAAGAGAAAAGAAAAGAGTTATGTACCAGGTAAACCCTGTATGGCTATCAGGTGAGTTTTCAGCAGAAACTTTGCAGGATAGAAGCCCGTGGCATGATATATTCAAAGTGCCGAAAGGAAAAAGCCTACAAAAAAGTATGTACCCAACAAGACTCTCATTCAAAATTGAGAGGGAAATGAAGAATTTCTTAGACAAATAAAAGTTAAAGAAGTTCATTACCACTAAACCAGCCTTACAGAAATGTTAAAGGGAATTCTTTAAGTGAAAAAAAAAAGAAACCCACAACCCAAAGTAAAAAATTTATGAAAGGAAAAAATTTCACAGGTAAAAATTTCATGGAGTAACGATGGTAGACTAATTACACAAAAGTAGGGGCGCGTGGGTGGCTCAGTCGGTTGAGCGACCAACTTCTTCTCACGGTTCTGGGTTCGAGCCCTGTGTTGGGCTCTGTGCTGACAACTAGCTCAGAGCCTGGAGCCTGCTTCAGATTCTGTATCTCCCTCTCTCTCTGACCCTCCCCTGCTCACGCTGCCTCTCTCTCTCTCTCAGAAATAAATAAAATATTTAAAAAAATAAAAAATAATAATTACACAAAAGTAGTAAAATTAATTATATCTACACAAATTAGTTATATATATACAAAGGATATACATATATATATATATATATATACAAAGGATATACAAAGTTAAAAATATAACATCATACACATAAAATGTTGAGGAATGAGTACCTTTGGAATATTTTCAAACTTGAGCAACTTCAACCTAATATACACTGCTACCCACGTAGGATATTATAAATGACTCCAATAGTAACCACAAATTAAAAACCTATAATAGATACACAAAAATAAGGAGAAGGGGATCCAAACATGACACTAAAGAAACCCATCAAACTACAAGGTAAAATAACAAGAGAAGAAGTAAGAAACAGAGAAACTACAAAATCAACTAGAAAACAATTCATAAAATGGCAACACGTACATACCTATCAATAATTATTTTGAATGTAAATGGACTAAATACTTCAATCAAAAGACATAGGGTGACTTACTGGAAAAAATAATAAGACCCATTATATGCTGCCTACAAGAGACTCATTTCAGACCTAAAGACACATACATACTGAAAGTAAAGGGATGGAAAATGTATTCCATGCAAATAGAAGTGAAAGAAAAAAAAACAGTCAAGGTAACAATATATTTCTCAGACAAAAGAGACTAAAACAGAGACTATAGCAAGAGACAAAGAAGGACATTACATAATGATAAAGAAAGCAATCTAAAAAAAGATATTACAACTGTAAATATCTATGCACCCAGCATATAAACACCTAAATACATAAAGCAAATATTAATAGATGTAAAGAAAGAAAGTGACAGTAATACAATAAAATAAGGGACTTTATTGCCACACTTACAACAATGGGTAGATCATCCAGACAGAAAAATCAACAAGAAAAGGTTTTGAATGACATATTAGACCAGATGGACCTAACAAATATATACAAAACGTTTCATCCAAAAACAGCAGAATACACATTCTGAACAATAAAACATGGAACATTCTCCTGGATAGATCATATATTGGACCATAAAACAAGTCTCAATAAATCTAAGAAGACTGAAATCATATCAACATGGAGACAAATGAAAATGCAAACACAATGGCCCAAAGTCTCTGGGACACAGCAACGGCAGTTCTAAGAGGGAATTTTATAACTATACAGAACTATCTTAAGAAATAAGAATAATCTGAAGTAAACAACCTAACCTTATACCAAAGGTACTAGGAAAAGAAAAACAAAGCCCAAGCTAGTAGAAGAAAATAAAATAATAAAGATTAAAGTAAAAATAACTTAGAGAGTATACTACTACTACTACTACTACTACTACTACTACTACTAGAAAAGATCAATGAAATGAATAACTTGTTCTTTGAAAGATGAGCAAATTTGATAATTCTTTAGTCAGGTTCATCAAGAAAAAAGAGAGGACACAAATAAAATCAGAAATGAAGGAGAAGAAATAACAACTGACACCACAGAAATAAAAAGAATTAGGAGACTTTTATTTTAAAAAACTGTACGCTGACAGATTGGAAACTTAAATGTATAATTCTAAAACTGAATCAAAAAGAAATGGAAAATTTGTGCAGACCAACTACTAGTAATGAAACTGAATCAGTAATCAAAACAACTCTCAATAAACAAAAGTCCAGGAACAATTGTCTTCACTGATGAATTCTATCAAACATTTTAAGTAGAGCTAATACCTATTCTTCTCAAACTATTCCAAAAAAACAGAAGAGGATGAAAAACTTCCAAATTCACTCTACAAGTCCAGAACTACTTTGATACCAAACTCAGACAAAAATCCTGAAAGAAAGAAAGCAAGAGAGAAGGAAGGAAGGAAGGAGAGAGAAAGGGAGGGAAGGAGGGAAGAATAAAAGGATAGAGAGAGAGGCAGACAGAGAAAAAGGAAAGGAAAGGAAAGGAATCTACAAGTCAATATCCCTGATAAACACTGATGCAAAACTCCTCAACGAAATATTAGAAACTAAATTCAGCAATATAATAAAAAAGATCATTCACCACAATCAAATGGGATTGATTCCAGAGAAGCAAGGGTAATTCAATATGAATCAATCATTGTGATTCACTCTGTTAATGAGAGGAATTATAAAACCATATAATCATCTCAATAGATGCAGCAAAAGATTTGACAAAATATAACATCTGTTCGTGATAAAAATTCTTAACAAAGGGAGTTTAGAGAAAACATGTCATAATATAATAAAGCCCATATATGAAAAATCCGTAGCTAACACAATACTCCATGGTGAAAAACTGAGAGCTTTTCTTCTAACATTACTAATAAGACAATGATGTCTACTTTCACTACCTTTATTTTTTTTTAATGTTTTCTTTTTATTTGTTTCTGAGAGACAGAGAGAGAGAGGCAGCGTGAGCAGGCAACGGTCAGAGAGAGAGGGAGACACAGAATCTGAAATAGGCTCCAAGCTCTGAGCTGGCAGTCAGCACAGAGCCCGATGTGGGGCTTGAACCCATGAACCCTGAGATCATGACCTGAGCCAAAGTCGGACACCTAACTGACTGAGCCACCCAGGTGCCCCTACTCTCACTACTTTTAAACAATACAGTACTGGAAGTCCTAGTCATAGCAGTCAGACAAGAAAAAGAAATAAAAAGCAGCCAAAAGAGAATCAAAATTATCACTATATGTAGATAACATGATACTGTGTATAGAAACCCCTAAAGATTTCACCAGAAACCTATTAGAACTAATGAATGAATTCAGTAAAGCTTCAGGATATAAAATTAACATACAGAAATATGAAGTAGCAGAAACAAAGAATCAGAAAGAGAAATTAAGTAACAATCCCATTTACAACTCCATCCAAAACAACAAAATATCTAGGAATAAATTTCACCAATTAGGTGAAAGACCTATAATCTGAAAAATAAGACACTGATGAAATAAATTGAAGACCACACAAACAGAAAGATGTAACATGCTCATAGATTAGAAGACTTAATACCATTCAAATGTCCAACCACCCAAAGCAATCTACAGAATCAATGCAATCCCTGCCAAAATAACAATAGTATTTTTCATAAAACCAAACCAAACAATACTAAAATTTGTATGGAACCACAAAAGACCTACAATAACCAAAGTAGTCTTGAGAAAGAAGAAAATGTTGGAGATATCACATCCCAAATTTCAAGATATACTACAAAGTTATAGTAATTAAATGCAGTATGGTACTGGCACAAAAATAGACACATAGATCATCAAAATAGTACAGAGAGCCCATAAACGCATCCATACCTATATGGTCAATAATCTCTGACAATGGAGGCAAGAATGTACAATGAGGGACACCTGGCTGGCTCATTCGGTTGAGCATCCAACTTCGGCTCAGGTCATGATCTCACAGTTCGTGAGCCCTATGTTGGGCTCTGTGCTGACAGCTCAAAGCCTGGAACCTACTTCAGATTCTGTGTTCTCTCTCTGCCCCTTGGTCACTCACATTCTGTCTCTCTGTCTCTCTCTCTCTCAAAAATAAATAAACATTAAAAATATAAAAAATAATAAAAATAAAATAAAATCTCAATAAGACAGTTTTTTTTTTAAAAAAAGAATATATGATAGGAAAGAAAGTCTCTTCAATAAATGGTGTTGGATAAAATTGAACAGCCACATGCAAAAAGTTGCCATGGAATTACCTTCTTACACCATACACAAAAATAAACTCAAATGAATTAAAGACCTAAATGTTAGACCCCAAAACATAAAACTTGTAAAAGAAAACATAGGCAGTTATCTCTTGTACATCACCTTCACAAAATACATATGTTATACATATTCATGCAATTGAAACAAAAGCAAAAATAAACTATTGAGACTGCAGCAAAACAAAAAGCTTTTGCAAAAATGGGTAAACATCACCAAAATGAAAATGCAACATACTGAATGGAAGAAAATATTTGCAGATGATACATCTGATAAGAAGTTAACATCCAAAATATACAAAAAAATATATATAACTCAGTAACAACAGCAACCAAAATAAATAAGCAAATTCAATTAAAAAATAGGCAGAGGACCTTAATAGTCATTCTTCTAAGAAGACATACAGAAGACCAACAGATACATGAAAAGATGCTCAACATCACTCATCATTAGGGAAATATAAATCAAAACCACACCTGTCAAAATGGCTAATAACAAACCATAAGAAATAATAAGTGTTGGTGAGGAAATGGAGGAAAAAGAACTTTCAAGCACTGTTGGTGGGTATGTAAATTGATACAACCAATATGGACAACAGTATGGAGTTATTCTATTAAAAATAGAATGACCATATGATCCAGTAATTTCACTACTGGATATTTGCCCAAAGAAAATGAAAACACTAATTTGAAAAGATACATGCACCCCTATATTCATTGTGACATTATTTACAATAGCCAAGATATTAAAGCAACCATTCATTGATAGATGAATAGATAAAGATGTAATGTTGGAATATATGGAAGATGGTTATTACTCAGCCATAAAAAATAATGAAATCTTGCCATTTCCAAAACACATGGACGGACCTAGGTGGTATGAGATGTAAGTGAAATAAGTCAGACAAATACCATACTATTTTACTTACATGTAGACCATAAAAAACAAAACAAATGAACAAACACAAAACACAGACTCAAATACAAGGAACTGGAGGTTGCCAGTGGGGATGTGGGTGGGATTATAAGTGAAATAGATAAAGGAGATTAAGAAGTACAAACTTCCAGTTATAAAATAAAGAAGTCACAGAGATGAAAAGTACAACATGGGGAATTAGTTAATAATATTTTAATATTATTGGTGATGGATGGTGACCACACTTACTGTGGTGAGAACTGAGTAATGTATAGAATTGTCAAGGCAATATATTGTACACCTGATACTAATATAACACTGTGTTATAACATTGATATACTTCAGTGAAACTGGACCTATGTGTTACACCGCTCACAAAAATTAAGAAGTAACTCAAAATTGATTACAGACTTAAATGTAAGATTTAAAATCATAAAACTGCTAGATGAAGACATAGGAACAAATCTCCTTGATATGGGTCGTGGTAATGATTGTTTGGATATGATACCCAAAACACAAACAGCAAAATAAAAAAAATAATAATTAATTTAAAAAAAACTCAGCAGGACTACATCAAATTAAAGAGTTTCTGCACAGAAAAGAAACCATTAACAAAGTGAAAAGACAATCTACAGAATGGAAAAAATTATTTATAACTCATATATCTGAAAATGGGTGAATATCCAAAATATATAAACAACTAACACAACTCAATAGCGAAAAAAAAAAAAACAATTAAAAAAATGGGCAAAGGAACTGAATAGACATTTCATCAAAAAGGATATATGAAAGGCCAACAGGTGTGTGAAAAGATGCTCATTATCACTAGACATTAGTGAAAAGCAAATTAAAACCCAGTGAGATATCACCTCAAGCCTTTTAGAATGTCCATCATCAAGAAGACAAGAGGTAACAAATGCCTGTGTGAATATGGAGAAAAGGGAATCCTAGTGCACTGTTGGTGAGATTATAAATTGGTGCAGCCACTGTAGAAAAGAGTATGGAGGATCCTCAAGAATTAAAAATGGAACTATCCTATGATCGAGAAATTTCAGTTCTGGGAATATACCCAAAAGCAATAAAAACACAAACTCAAAAAGATATCTGTGTCCCCCTGTTTATAGCAGCATTATTTACAATAGCTGTGGAAACAATCTAAGAGGACGAATGATAAAGAAGTTGTGGTATATATACATACTATGGAATATTATTCAGCCATTAAAAAACATGGAAATGTCTACCATTTGTGACAATATGGATGGACCTTGAAGGCATTATGCTAAGTGAAATGAGTCAGATAGAGAAAGACAAATACATCTTTGTATGATCTCACTTATATGTAAATTCTAAGAACAAACAAACAAAACTCATAGAAAAAGGGATCAGACTTGTGGTTACCAGAGACAGGGGGTGGGGAGAAGGGGATTCAGAGGAAAGTAGTCAAAAGTACAAACTTCCAGTGATAAGAGAAATAAGTACTAGGGATGTAATGTACATGATGACTACAGCTACCACTGCCATATGACCTATAGGAGAGTTAACAGAGTAGATCCTAAGAGTTCTTATCACTAGGAAAATTTTTTTTCTTTCTTTTTATTTTCTCTGTACGAGATGATAGATGGTAACTAAACTTACTGTGGTAATCATTTCACAGTATATGTGCATCAAACCATCATGCTGTATGCCTTAAACTTATACAGTGATGTATGTCAATTATTTCTCAATAAAACTAGAAAATAATTATTAATACTCTGGCCAATGTGCCTTTCATTTTTATTGGAAAACAATATAATGTAGTGACTAAGAATACGCTGTGTAGAATCACACTGCCTGATCTCAAATTGGAGCTCTTCCACTTACCAACTATGACCTTTGGCAGTTTACATAGCCATCAGTTTCTTTATTGATAAAGTGGGAATTATAACAATATCTGCCTCATGGGTTTTTGTTAATTCAATGAGAAAAGCTATATAAAACATTTATTTCCAGTACATGTTTTATTTTAACCTTTTTATTTTATTTTTTATTTTATTTTATTTTATTTTATTTTTTTATTTTATTTGAGAGAGAGAGTACAGGAAGTAGAAGCAGAGCAAGCAAGCTCCATGCCCAGCCCAAGATGGGACTCAATCCCATAACCCTGATCATGACCTGAGCCAAAATCAAATGTCGGACACTCAACCCACTAAGTCACTAAGGTGCCCCTTAATCTCATTTTATATGTGCATTTTATTATAGGCCACTTCTAATTTTTAAAATGGTATATATTAACAGCTTGCATTTATTGAATGTTAACTAGATACTAAATACTAGACACTACTTAATTAACCACTTCACTATACTGAATCTCCACTAATAATACGTTAGTCATGAAAAATAATTTTGTTAACTGTTAAATTTGGATCAAATTTCCCTGCAAAAAAAGGACCCAAAAAGTAAAAGCACATAGGCCATGTAATTCTCAACATTGAACAGATGGAAGTCATAACATTTGCCATCTCATGAGTTTGTCAGAAAATAAACCCAAAGAACATTATGTATGTAAAAATGCTTTGTGGGGGGTGGAGGTGGCGGGGCACCTGGGTGGCTCAGTCAGTTAGGCAGCCAACTTAGGCTCAGGTCATGACCGTCCGACTTCAGCTTAGATCATGATATCGTAGTCTGTGAGTCTGAGCCCCGCATAGGGCTCTGTGCTGACAACTCAGAGCCTGGAGCCTGCCTCAGATTCTGTGTCTCCCTCTCTCTCTGACCCTCCCCTGTTCATGCTCTGTCTCTCTGTCTCTCTCAAAAATGAATAAACATTTTAAAAATTTTAAATAAATAAATAAAGTGCTTTGGGAGTATTAGTATTTTCAGGTTTCATATAGCTGACTAAGTAAAAAGTATGAGTGCAAAAGTAATCCTTCTATACAAGTAAAGACAATCTAAGTAAACAAAGCTAGAAAAATAAAGTGATAAGGACTTGGATGAGTTTAGTCAAATGAGAAAATAAAAAGCCAGGCCAGGACATTCCTTTGTCATTGGAGAGACTGCCAACACTCAAAGACATGACTGTAGGAAATCACTTTACATTTAATCCACCTTCTGTGGACCTGAGGCTGAGTCATCAGAGTTGGTGGATTATAAATGCCGTATTTGGTGAGAGTATAGTAATTTCTTGCTCTTGGTTGTATAGGTCAGGGTTCAGAGATATAACACCTTGAGGCCAAATCACTTTTTGCCTCTGTGGAATTCATATTCATTATTTTTTTTAAGTTCTTCATATTCATTATTTTTTAAGAGATGGCACAAACTCTTTGGCATTCTATCTTTTCTTAATTTTAATAACGATGGCTTTGGCAGATACATTAGGACTGATTAATAGCAGTGCATAAGATCTCATTCCAGCAAGTAGCCAGACAGTAAAAATCATAGTCAGATTTCATCAAGGCTGCATTGCATGTACTTCACTAATGATTTTATCGATTAAACTCTTACAAAAACCATAGCTTACTAGGTGCCAGGTACCATTCCTGAGTGCTTCATTCATATATGACGATCATAATCCTGTGAACCAGTTCCCACTATTAACTTTCATTTCATGGGTCAGAAAACCAAAGCACAAGGAGGTTAAGGACCGTTTCTAAATCACGCCTCTGTACGGAATGGAACTGAGATTTGAACCCAGACACCCTCTCCACCACTACTCTCTACTGCCTCTTATGAATTAGTGGGTGAGATGTGAAATAAAAACCAAAACAAATGCGAAAATTGAATATCAAGTTTGCTTCATCAGTCTTACCCAGTTTTGTGTCAAATTGTAATGTTCTTTTCTCTTTATCTATATGAGTAACTCAGTCTCACACTTTTTAAATGCTGTTTCCCCACGGATGGCAATGACCACTCTTTCCTCTGTGCTTCTGCAGAACTTGCACAATTGTAGCACTTAACACAACAAATCATCATTTTGGTCTACCTCTTTCTCTTTCTACTAAATATAACTTCTTTTTTGTAGAAACATGGAATTTAGGCTTTGGTCTCTTAATGCCTAGTGTAGAGGAAGGGGGGAAGGGAGGAGAAAGGAAGAGAAGAAGGGAGGAAGAAAGGAAGGAAGAGAGGGAGGGAGAAGAAGAGAGGAAGAAGGGAGGGAGAGATGGGCTGGATTTTTTTCTCCATATTAAACCGGGTTGCTCTTTAATATGCATAGTATTTGGGAGTCCTCTCTTTTAAGTGAGTTCAGTGTGAAAAGGCTGACTCGGTGCTATAAATTTGTCACTAATATGTGAATACGTTTTTTAAAGTAAATAAAAAAGATCTGCAAGAAAGACAAAGAGAATAAAAGAAGGGAAGACGCAATGCCTTCTTGAGGATACTTTGAAACTGCTTAGATACAAGAAAACAAGCGGGCTCCCTCTCTCCCCATCTTGTCCAAAGGAGCTACTTAGCTGATTAAAGCAGGAGCTGGTTCACTTCCAGAAGACTGCATCACTTTCTATTTATTAACTTCTATCCTATCTACAGATTGAGGTATGCAAACATTTCACTTCTTCAAATACCTCATGCCTTGGAGACAGGCTTCAATTGCAATTAATTTCACCCTTTTGCTGACTACAGCACGACCTCTCTGCCCTTCACCTGTCTCGCTCTTTTCCTCCTATTTGCAACTTTCACCAACTTGATGTCATCAACAAAATCATGCGATCCAGCCCTCAAGTCCCATTTTCTCTGGACTCAAAATCATTTATTCTCCCCCAAACAAAAATTCTGGCCACTTCTACCTCCAAAGATCTTAACCGATGGTGCCAAGAAATTCTTTAACTTCTTCCTCAGCTGCTCCACCCAGAATGGTATCTGTGCAAGATATCTTCTTAACTTGTTTCTAGTTTCCCTTATAGCTGCATATTTAAGCAACATTTTCTACTTTTTTTCAAGTGGGTCAAAGGTTTGCTTATCTTTCCTATAAATGCCGTCCCAGTGCCCAGGATAGATCGGTTTGGAGGCGCCCAAAGCCATTACGGGCCTGACCCAAGAGACCACAGTTCCTGGCAATAGAACTTGTGTCGTGAACCTGGCAATGCAGAGCCTCTCTGTATTTGCAAATAATGAAATGATGAGAGCTATTTAGGACTGCAGGGTATTTCATCCATTAACCTAATAGTCTTTTTTAAGGCCAATCCCTTGCTCTATCTCCCTGGGATAGAAAAGCCATTTGTCTCAACCTGGAACAATTTATTAAAGGTTTAAGAGAAAAGAGGACAGGTAAGCTTTCCTTTGTGACGTCCCTTGTTTTCATTTTTAGGGTCCATTTTTATTATTTTTTTCATATATGATTTTATATTGTTTCCTGGCATCATAAACATGACTTTGAAATAAAGTCCAATATTTCTTTCTTTTCCATACTTGCTATTAAAATGATGGATTAAAAATTATGGGCTTTAGGTTCAGACACTAGATGTACCACTAAGTCTCTGGGTGAATTCAGTCAAGTAGCCACCTCTCCAAGCGTTAGTTTTCTCATCTGTAAAATGAAAATAATAACGTCTACTTTTCCAGGTTGTGTGGCAACGAAACAGTGAACACACACAAAATCGTCCGTGTTGGGCGCGTTTGCAATGCTCTGTAATTGAAAGCTGCTCAAAAAGAGCATGTAGTTCTCAGGGGATTTTCGAAACTGTCTCTCTTTTCTCTCTGACTACTGCTTTAACATCTCCTTGAGTCATTAGGGAAGGGAGGAGAAACGGGGTGGGGAACCGAGTATCAGAGTAGTTTGCCTATTTGACAGATGCTGAATCGACAATAATTTATCCCTTCAGGACTGTCCAGGGCAGTCGCTACCAGCAGCAGATGAACTGGGCTGCACAGGGGGAGGCTCAGAGGGAGGGGTAGGAAGGATGGGGAACCCGAGGACCAAATTAGGCTCTTTCAGTGAGACTTCTGTCAATTTCGGGTTGTCACAGAACGCTCACGCAGTCTGGGTTAGGGCGACATGTTGGCCTTTTGCAGGGTGGAGGTGGGGGGTTCAAATTAATGTTCTGCTTCAATATGAAGCTACCTTAAATGCATGACAATCTTAGTTTTCAAAATTCATTTTCAGCATATTTGGGACTCTAAAATTTTTATGGAAATAGTCATAAAAATTCCACCAATATCTGTTGCATAAGTTTTTTACAACATCAGAAAGTTTCTTCCTCTCAGAGATACTAAAAGCACGGCAGAGGGTTGGAGTTAATTTGTCTTGCACACACTGAGCCAAACGTGTCAGATGTCAGACACCGGACTCCTGCAGAAGGATCAAGTCGCTGACTCCACCTCACTGCAGTCTATGTAGAATTGTGTTTATTTGTATTTAATCCTCCTCTGCCCTCTCTAGATAGAAAGTGACTTGAAAGTAAGATCCGTTTCTAATTCATTTCACCAGCCTTCGCAGTCTCCACAATACCATGCCTATGGCAGTACAAGGAGTATATGAAAATGACTGTTAATGACTCCAAGCCCTGAAGTGAGATGTCAACCTGACCGAATTTACCTGTTCTGGCTACTACATGAATGGTTTCTGCTTTGCTTAAGGGAAATTGCAGAATTATGAGGTTGCACTTGTTTCCCCGACCTAATTCCTTTACTTCTGCTTAGAGAAAAAAAATCCAGTTCAACCTCTTCAATATACATTCTCGTGCCCAGTGCAGATAAATTTATTAATCATGAGCTTTGGGGTCCAGATTACAAAGAGGGCTAGTGATATGATCATCTCATCTTTCACCTTGAAAATGAGAATAACAGTAATGCCTTCAGAACGAACTGATAGTAAGTATTAACTATGCAAAACACACATGCCTTAGAGACTCAGTAAATATCAGATTTCTCTTGACATTTTTAGGGTTTGGACTACCAGGTAGGGGAAGAAATGCTCAAATTCCTTAGCCATCAGAAAAATGTAAAATAAAATAATTTTTAGCTCCATTATGTAATACCGAGTTTTGGCAAGGAGTGTTAAGACAGGAATCTGCTACACTGTGAGGGAGAGAATAAACTAGGGCAGGCATTTGGGAAAGTACTCCGTCAATCCTTTTGAAACTCAGTATGCACATATATATGCATGATCACCAGACATCCCAAGCTTGGGTATATATCCCAAAGAAGATCTCACCTGAGTCCATAAAGAAGCCAGATGAGAAGAATTATTGCGGTGTTGGGTAGGGAAAGGGTTAACAGTAGGCAGGGATAGATAAGGGACCTTGGAGGGGGGCTGACTGCTGCTTCAGGAGCCTGCAGCAGCAGAGGTCTTGGGGGAAAGAAAAGTTTAAAAAGGGAGGAACGCATTCCAGACCTGCCTATGCTAGATGTCATGTATAGAGTCTCACACACTGGTATTCAGTTCCCGATAAAGTTCCAATAAAAAGTCAGGGGCAAAAATCCTTTACAGCAATGCAGTGTGGGCCTCTCTCACTCTTGAGTGTCTTATATTTTCATTCAATAAACTCTGTGGCTTTCCTCACTCTCTCGTGACTGCGAGACGCATTATTCCAATCCATGAGGCAAGGACCTATATCTCTCTAGTCACCTGTAGGATTGTCATTTATTATAAGGGAGTTGAATGTCCCCACTGCCTGTCACTAAATAAAATGCAGTGGATGTATCCTGTAGGATTCTATGCAGCTATTAAAAGAGGCAAATAACAAATGTATGTGGAACAAGTGTCATTTATGGTAAGAAAAAGAAACCTGTAGATAGCCTTTATATACATTGGATACACATGAAAAATAATACTAAATATTTTATAAGGGAGCCTACAATTTGAAGGCCATGTATCAAATACCTTGGAGCATTTGGCTATGGCGACAAAACGGGAGCAGGGGTTTAATGGCAAAGGGGAGAAAAATCTATCTAAAAGGTCTGTTATACGGTCCAGTGATAAGGATAGTGGGCCGAAACATGAGGAAGTGATTAATTTAACCCTCTGGATTTGAAATTCAGAAAACAAAAATGGAAAGAACTGGAATTAAAAAGGTATGTGTATGTGCGCGTGTGTGCACCTGTGTGTGCATTGATAGATGAATTAATTTTTTTCCTAAAATTACACAACAGTCTCAGACATGGTTACCTTTGGGGAGAGGTTAGGGGTTCACAAGGATGGGGGAAGGGAGACGTTTCATTTCATGTTTTCTGCATTGTTTGAATTTCTACTTCACATCTGTACAGCGTCCATTTGAACAAAGACATTTTTGGAAAATTAACTTCTTAATTCCTCTCTTCCATTTTCATCTCCAATGATTTATTTTTCCACATTAGGATCAGAATCTTTCTAAAATGATCCCATGATCCTGTGAAGTTTCCACTTAAAAGCCTTCCAGTGGCTCCTATTTCCTAGGAAATAACTGCCAACCCCCAAATATAGAACAGAAGGCCCTTTGCAATGCGGCGGATGGTCTCTACATTGGAGCCATTTTAAGCCACTAAGCCCTTTGCTTTTGGAAAAATTGGCTACTCAACTGTTTCCACACTGCCAGGTGCCATTACATTCTGCATTTTGACTCATGCTGTGTTCTCTGTGTAGAATGTTACTCCCTGATTTTATTGTCATAATTCATATATATATGAATTCCTATATATCCGTCAAGGCCACATCATATTTTCCATTTTCTGGACTTATCTCTGGCTCCCTGGCTTCCTGATTAGGCATTATTACCTGCTTCCACATCTATTTTCCTGTCACATTTTATACAACCTTCAGCTAAAGTCCAGTCAACTTGATGACCTGGTGCTGTTTGTTGTCATGTCTGTCTCCCTGTCTAGAATGTGAGGTGGTTTTTCTTCTAATGTTGAAATCTTAATACCTTGCATAATGTCTGGGTGCATCCACATTATATGCCATGAGTGTTGAACTCAAGTGGAAATTTCCTTCTCAGGCTAATCTTTTAAATGAATGGCTAAATCATCAATCTAAGCCAGGAACAGAGTTAACCAAGGGGGTTCTTCAGTGAGCCTTCCACTTCTGGAGGAGAAAGTATAGGCTCATTTTTCTCTGTTACTCCCCTCTAAGTACAACTAAAAACCCTGGAAATAATCTAACAGGCAATCACAAAAGAACTCTGAAAGGTGGGAAGAAGAAGGCAGAATGCCTAGGGACCTGGGACCTGAGGAATGACATGGTGTTGAATACTGTGGATTTTCCTTTTATCCACCATATATATCCCAGACTACTGAAAAGACTCTCAACCCAGAGCCTCCAATAGGCATACACAAAGCAAACAAGAGGCCCTAAAGAAGTTTATTCTCTCCAGCTGAAGGATGAGGAAAGGGACAGATCAGCAGAACAGAATCTTTTGGTCATCAGCCCTATGTTAGTCAAACACCATAAGCTACCTACCACTTGTGAGCCAGCAAAGGCTGAACGAGGAGCCCCATCTTCTGTTGCCACCTGGTGACACCAGGCAGGCCAGGAGAAGGATTTGTGGTGCCAGTAGAGAACAGACAGAGAACTGTATATTCTATTTTCCAGCAAGGGGATCCAGAGCAGCACTCCTTAATCTCCCAGATTATTAGTGGAGACAGACTAGTAAGTGTGGACTTCCAACCTTGCCCCACTAGAGAATGGGGGCGGGGTCTAGGAGGAGAGACAACTGGAACAAGAGATTCCTTCACGCTGAATAGGAAGGTCTGACCCCGTCAAACATGAAACTGGCCAGAATCAACACACAGTAAGGTTTGAGAATTGAACTATGGCTTGAAATTCCACTCAGGTGTTCAGAATGGCCTCATACTGTAAGTGCCTGGCATTAAGCTTTTGATTGCTGAGGCATCCATTTCAAAAGATACCCATCCTGAATGAACATATTGCCAACTGTGTGACACAGCTACTACAAAACAACCAGATAAGGGATAAGGCTGCCTCCTCCCCACCCACGAAGTTCCCTCTTTCAGGAAGCCTTGGATAACCTAGATAAGTAATTGCTTGGGTGACCTCACTTCTTCCTTCCTGCACCCTGATTCCTGCTATTATGCTTTAAATTAGCCAATAAAGAGTAAACCTGAGAAACATTAGAAAACCTACTCTTGGACCCTAAAAAGGGCAGAGCTCCAGGTCTATTCTCCCTCACTCTCTCCCTCCCTCTTTCTCTCTCCTCTCTCCATCTCTATACCTACAAACTCACTGTGTGGCCCTGAGGCCTGCCTGACTCACTCTAAGACCTGTGAATGATAAATCTTGTTCCTTAAAGGTCTCTGACAATTTGTGCCAAAATGCATCCTGCAATTATAATAAGAGCCACAAGGGCTGGTCCAGTCACAGCATTGGCCCAGAGGGAAATGTCTGCGAGGGCGGGGGGGCTCCCTATGAGGAATACAAGGCCAGGTGAGTGCCCCCAGGTGTTACTAACCAGTGAGCATTATTGTCAATAGGCTGAGACCAATGGAACAAGCTTCTAAGGACCACAAATATGAATAATTAAAACCTCAAAGGCTCTGAAAACTAAGGTGTTATTGGCATTACAACAGACAAAAGCAGGACAGGATGTAAGTACTCAACCTAATAAGCTAACTTTCTACTAAAACAAAAGACACAAATAAAAACCAGGAAAATCACAACTTAAATGAGAAAAGCCAATTTAAAGATGGCAACACAGAGATAACTGAATGTTAGAATCCACTGGCAAAAACATTAAAGTACCCATTATAAAATTACTTCCACAAGAATTACAGATTCTCTTGAGACCATTGAAAAAGAAAAACAGTCCCAAGATATTAAAAAAAAATTATAAGAGGGAACAGAATGGAAACTACAGATGTGAAAAATACTAGAACAGATTCTCTTAAAAGAAACGTCACTAGATAGATTCAAAAGTAAGGTAGAAACAGTAGAGGAAAGAATCACTGAACTTGAGTACAAATTAATAGAATTTACCCAGCTGGAAGAACAGAAAGAAGATAGACTAAAAGAAATGAATAGAGGGGGACCTGGGTGGTTCAGTCAGTTGGGTGTCTGACTTCAGCTCAGGTCATGATATCACAGTTTGTGAGTTCAAGCCCCACGTCGGGTCTGTGCAGACGGCTCAGAGCCTGGAGCCTGCTTCAGATTCTGTCTCCCTCTTTCTCTGCCCCTCCCCTGCTCACATTCTGTCCCTCAAAAATGAATAAAAACCTCAAAAGATAATAAAAATAAATTTCTTAAAAGAAATAATAGAGCTTCAGAGACCTGTGGGACTGTAACAAGACATTTAACATTTATGTCATCCGAGCCCAAGAATGACAGAGGAAACATGTGGAACAAAAAACATGCACAAAATAATAATAAATGTCTTCAGTTTGTAACAAAGTTAAACCTACAAATTCAGGAAATTGAGGAAATTCCAAACATTCACAGAAATCCATGTAAACACATCATAATCAAACGTCTAATAATCAAAGACAAAGGAAAAATCTTGAAAGCAGCTAGAAAGAAATGACATAAACAAGAGAACACTGATCTGAATGGTAGTAGAAATCTCATTTGAAATCATGCAGCCAAGGAGCACCCAGGTGGCTCAGTTGGTTAAGTGTTGGACTCTTGATTTCTGCTCAGGTCACGATCTCATGGTCCTGAGATCTAACCCTGCATGGAACTCCAACCCCACGTGGAACTCCTTACAGGGCATGGAGTCTGCTTAAGATTCTCTCTCCCTCTCCTACTGCCTCACCCTCTCTCACTCTCTCTCTCTCTCTCTGAAAAAAATAAAAAAATAAAAGAAACTACGCAGTCAAAAAGAAGTGACACATTTTTCAAATGTTGAAAGAAAAGAACCACTAACTTTGAATTCTATATCCAGCAAAAATATTTGTTAGCAATGAGGAGGAAATAAAGACGTTCTCAGAGGCAGGAAAGCGTAAAGAATTTGTTATCATCAAATAAGAGTGGCTCTAGAAAGTTCTCCAAACCAAAACAAACAAACAAACAAAAAAAACTCACCTATAACAGAAGAGACATGAATATCTGAAAAGGAAGGAAATCAATGGGATGGGTAAAAGTCAGGGTAAATAAAATTGACTATCCTGCTCCTCAGGAGCTTTTACACCGATCTTTAATGGTTGAAGAAAATATAATACCATGTGATGTGATGTTCAATGTATGTAGAGGAAATAAATACTTAAGATATTATACTTTATTTTTTATGTCCTATTTAAAAATATTTTAATATTAATTCCAATACAGTTAACAGAGAGTGTTACATTAGTTTCAAGTGTACAATATAGTGATTCAACAATTCTATACATTACTCAGTGCTCAATACAACAAGTGCACTCTTTAATCCCCATCACCTATTTTACCCATTCTCCACCCCTCTGGTAGCCATCTGTTTATTCTCTAGAGTTAAATGTCTGCTTCTTGGTTTGTCTCTCTCTTTGTTCCTTTATTCACTTGTTTCATTTCTTAAATTCCACATATGAATGAAATCATATGGCATTTGTCTTTGTCTGGCTGACATAGTTCACTTAGCATTATACTTTCTAGATCTATCCATGTTGTTGTGAATGGCAAGATTTCATTTTCTTTTGAAACGCCCAGAGTTCGAGAGAACCCCAAAATCAGACCACCAGAGACCAGAGTCAAAGCCAAGCGGCAAGGGTTGTTTATTCGCAGGTTCGAACCCGGACCTCCGCGCACTCGTTGCCGGTGACGCTAAGAGGCCCTGAACAAAGCCTTTGCAGCCTTTTTATAGACAGAAGTAAACAAGTCATGGGGAGGGACAGGAGATTTCCATGGTTACAAGTTTGCCATTGGTTAACATTTAAATGTGAACATATACCGTATCTGATTGGTTCCTGCCATCAGGTTTTTGGCGGGCTCCAATTACAACATTTGGGATACCTTTGAATTCAGCCTATCATAGAGCGAATTTAAAGTCTTGTTTGGCGACTAACAGGTTAACATCTCTCTCTCCAGGCCCTTCCCTCAGCAAGGTAGGGGGTAGCCGCTGGCCTTTTCGGATTGGCTGCCGCCAAGGTGAGGTGATGGAGGGAACATGAGGCTAGTGGCTTGGGCAATCCGGTGGCCTAGGACCGTGTGTAGCCGCCCGGTAGATCCGGGGAAGCGGGAAAGCAAGCCTTAAGCATTGTTACAGAAGCAGAAAGAGCTGGTTAGGTAATAGCTTCCCATAGCGCAAGCACTTGTTCAGAAGCGGAAAAGCTGGTTAAGTTTTTGGTTTAGTTTATCTAGGCCTCTCACTTTCATGGCTGAATTATATTGCATTATATGTATACTATATCTTCTTTATTCATCTGCTGATGGACACTTGAGCTGCTTTCATAATTTGGCTCCTGTAAATAATGCTGCAATAAACACAGGATCCTTTCCTATTATGAATAGATCCTTTCAAATCAGTATTTTTGTATTTTGGGGATGAATATTCAGTACTGTGATTGTTGGATAGTTCTATTTTTAATTTTTTGAGGAATCTCCGTACTGATTTCCACAGTGGATGCACCAATTCACATTCCCATCAACAGAGCATGAAGGATACTTTTTCTCCACATCCTTGACAACACATGTTGTTTCTTATCTTTTTGATTTCAGCCATTCTTGTGTGATGTGATGTCTCATTTTAGATTTGATTTGCAGTTCCTTGATGATGAGTGATGTTGACAATATTTTCATGTGTCTGTTGGCCATCTGGATGTCTTCTTTAGAGAAATGTATATTCAGGTTCTCTGCCCATCTTTAACTGGATTATTTGTTTTCTGGACGTTGGTTGTAACCAAGGAGGTGAAAGATCTGTACTCTGTAAATGATAAAGCACTGATGAAAGAAATTGAATGCAACACAAGCATATGGAAAGATATTCCATGCTCATGGATTGGAAGAACAAATAATGTTAAAATGTCTCTACTACCCAAAGCAATGTACATATTGAATGAAATCCCTATCAAAATACAAACAGCATTGTTCACAGAACTAAGACAAATAATCTTAAAATTTAAAAAGACCCTGAATAGTCAAAACAGGAGTGAAAAAGAAACATACAATTGAAGATATCACAATTCCAGACTTCAAAGCTGTAGTAATCAAAACAGTATGGTACCGACACAAAAATAGACACATACATCAATAGAACAGTATAGAAAGCCCAGAAAGAAACCCACAATTATATAGTCATTTAATCTTCAACAAAAGAAGCATGACTATGCAAAGGCAAAGGCAGTTTCTTCAACAAATGGTGCTGGTAAAACAGAGCACTGGAATGCAAAAGAATGAAATTGGACTACTTTCTTACACCATACACAAAAATAAACCCAAAATGGATTAACTTGTAATGTAAGACCTGAAACCATAAAAATCCTAGAAGAGAGCACAAGGAATCAGAAATTGTTAGAGTGGATAAGAAAGTATGGCCCAACTATGTGCTGTCTACAAGAAATTCACTTCAAACATGAAATAGTAGGTTGGAGGTAAAAGGATGTGAAAACATATAGTATACAAACATTAAATAAAAGCAGAAGAGGCTATATTAATTCCAGATAAAGTGGACTTCAGAGCAAAGAAAATTATTAGAGACGAAGAGTGTCATTATGTAATAAGAAAGAGGCCAATTCACTTAGCAATCCTAAATGTGTATGCACCAAACAACAAAACATCAAAATACATGAAGCAAAAACTGATAGAAATTACAGGAAAAAAAAACCTTTTAGGATTTTGACTGATGAGTGAGGATTACAAATCCCACAAAGACTAAAGGAACATTTCAACAATCTCTCAAAACTCTTTCCTTGACAGGAGTTTTCTGTATTAAGTGCAAAATGCACTATAGGAATCTGTCATTTTCCTGCATTAGATTAAAAAAGAATGGTTCCCCTAAGTAGGAAGAAGTTTTTTTGTAATGATGGAGAAAATGTCTTCTTATGCCAGCTATTGGTGTTTTGCACAAGATTACATTGTATTTTTTAAGCTTATTTATTTATTTTGAGAAAGAAAGAGAGAGAGGGAGCAGGGAAGGGGCAGAGAGAGGGAGACAGAATCCCAGGCAGGCTCTGTGCAGAGCCCAACATGGGGCTCAATATCATAATTGTGACCCCAGAATCACACTATATTAGTGTTTACATGGATGAATGATAAATGCTGGTGGGTAGATCAAGATCACTGTGACTTTAAGGAAAGGAAAAAGGCATAGCAATGGAAGAAACGTTATACACACTTCATTTTTAGAGAGCCCTCAAGCATCTGGACACCTAGTGCTTTGCTTCAGCCCACATCTGATCTGACTGACAACAGAGCTAGCTATCATGAAATGACATTTCTTGTGGCCCAGTGTCTATCGGCTTTTGACAATAGCTTTACTTGATTTGTTAGTTGCAGTTTCTACCACTCACATAATCAAGAACTGCTACTTCTGCTAAGACATGATGGTAGGAACTGGATTTACCCTGCCATTTCAAACTACCAAACAAAAATTTGAAAAGCAAAATAATACACTGAAAACTATAGAAAGCTTATGAAAGAAATCGAAGAAGACACACACACCAAAAAAAGAAAGAAAGAAAGAAAGAAAAATATTCCATGGTTTTGGATTGAAAGAACAAATATTGTTAATATGTCAATACTATCCAAAGCAATCTACATATTCAAAGCAATCCCTATCAAAATAACACCATCATTCTTCACAGAGTTAGAACAAACAATCCTAAAATGTGCATGGAACCAGAATAGATGCTGAATAGCTAAAGCAATCCTGAAAAGGAACACCAAAGCTGGAGGTATCACAATCCTGGACTTCAAGATGCATTACAAAGCTGTAATCATTAAGACAGTATGGTACTGGCACAAAAACAGACACTCAGATCAACGGAACAAAAAAGAGAACCCAAAAATCTACCCACAAACGTATAGCTAACTAATCTTTGACAAAGCAGGAGAGAATATCCAATGGAATAAAGACAGTTTCTTCAACAAATGGTGCTGGGAAAACTGGACAGCAACAAGCAGAAGAATGAACCTGGACCACTTTTTTACACCATACACAAAAATAAACTCAAATGGATGAAAGTCTTACATGTAAGACAGGAAACCATCAAAATCCTAGAGGAAAGGGGCGCCTGGGTGGCTTAGTCGGTTAAGCGTCCGACTTTCGTTTAGGTCATGATCTCGCGGTTCGTGGGTTCGAGCCCCGCGTCGGGCTCTGTGCTGACTGCCAGCGGAGAGCCTGGAGCCTGTTTCGGAGTCTGTGTCTCCCTCACTCTCTGACCCTCCCCTGCTCACGCTGTCTCTCTCGTGCGCTCTCTCTCTCAGAAATAAATAAAAATATTTAAAAAAAAATCCTAGAGGAAAAAGCAAGCAAAACCTCTTTGACCATGGCCACAGCAACATCTTACTCAACACCTCTCCAGATGCAATGGGAACAAAAGCAAAAATGAACTATTGGGACCGCATCAAGACAAAAACTTCTACACAGTAAAGAAAACAATCACCAAAACTAAAAGGCAACCAGTGCAATGGGAGAAGATATTTGCAAAGGACATTTTGGATAAAGGATTCATATCCAAAATCTATAAAGAATTTATCAAACTCAACACCCAAAAAATCAAGTAATCCAGTGAAGAAATGGGCAAAAGACATGAATAGACACTTTTCCAAAGAAGATATCCAGATGGCTAACAGACACATGAAAAAATGCTCAACATCAGTCATTATCAGGGAAATACAAATTAAAACCACGAGATACCACCTCACACCAGTCAGAATGGCTAAAATTAACAACTCAGACAATAACAGATGTTGGCGAGGATGCAGAGAAAGAGGATCTCTTTTGCACTACCCTGTGACCCCACAATTGAACTACTAGGTATTTATCCAAGGGATACAAGTGTGCTGTTTGAGGGGGCACCCCCTCATGTTTATAAGCAGCACTATTCACAATAGCCAAAGTATGGAAAGAGCCCAAATGTCCATCGACAGATGAATGGATAACAAAGATGTGGTGTGTGTGTGTGTGTGTGTGTGTGTGTACAATGGAGTATTACTCGGCTATCAAAAAGAATGAAATCTTGTCATTTGCAACTATGTGGATGGAACTAGAGGGTATTATGGTAAGCAAAATTAGTCAGAGAAAGACAAATGTCATATGACTTCACTCATACAAGGAATTTAAGACACAAAACAGATGCACATAAGGGAAAGGAAGCAAAAATAATATAAAAACAAGAAGGGAAACAAAACATAAGGGACTCTTAAATACAGAGAACAAACTGAGGGTTGCTGGAGGGATTGTGGGGGGGATGGGCTAAATGGGTAAGTAGCATTAAGGAGGACACTTGCTGGGATGAACACTGGGTGTTATACATAGGGATGAATCACTAGAATCTAGTCCTGAAATTATTATTGCATTATATGCTAACTTGGATGCAAATAAATAAATAATCAACTTTTAAAAAAGAAAAGACAAAATATATGAAGACAGTGTTAAGACACTAGACATCAGGCAACAAAGGACAGTGATCTCTGAGATGGAAAACACAACAGATAAGCCCTGTGATTGGCCCGGCTTACTGCCTCGAGAGTTTCTAGGCTACATTGCAGGGAGGTAGGAAAGCCAGGCAGAGGCCAGTGGACCCCCGAATTGAGGAGACCGAACAAGACTCTGGGGAGAGCAAGGCAACTAGAGCTGTCCGGAGACAGTACCAAGGAGGAGACACTACATAAGAACCCCAGAGACCTGCAGAGTCCTATCTGACTATTCATCACTCCAGCATATGCAAGTGAAGAAATTACCCAAGGCCAAAATGAAGAACTGAAGAAGTAGAGAAAACAACATCTGGTGGTCTAAGGATAGTTTTTGTTCTCACCAGACAGACTGGAAAAACCTCAACATTCATGGGGCACCAGGTAGAGTGCTCAGAATCATTTTGCCTCAGTATTGGGAAATGGGGCTGGTCTGATCCCACCTAAAAAATTTTAAAAGGAAGGATCCAAAGAATTAAACTGTTTCCAAGTAACTTAACTACATGCCAAAACAAAGATGCAGAATATTTAGAGTGACACAAAAATATCCAACACCCAATGAGGTAAAAATCACAATGTGCGCATCAGAGATCAAGTCATGCAAGGAAGCATAAAAGTAAAACCCGGTAATGAGATGGCTAATGCCATTCTCATCTCATCACACATACCTTCTTCCCCAGAACCATGGCAACTGATACTTATTGTTATCCAAACCAAATAATTAAATTGGCATTTATAAGTAAGGATTGCAGTGTTTAGTCCGGCTTGGGTTTCTTTGTGATTTAAGATCTCCTCTTCGGGATAACAGGACGACAAGATCCCAACACTTCCTCAAAGTCAGTGGTTGCCATCAACCTCTATTTCAGCATTTTAAAAATAAATGCAAACATGTATTGAATTGAAGGTCAAAGTCTTACTCTTGTCAAGTCCTAATCAGAAGATCTCAGCTCTGAGAAGTGCAAATTATGATACACTTGAGAGGTTCTGAGACAGCAGATTGTTGTATTGGAAGAAGCCGTGGAGGTAAGCACAAATTGAACAAGGGGAACAGTTGAAATTTGCCTGTGATTATGCTTACCTTGCCCAGCTGTTGAGAATGGCCAAGTGGAAAGTCAATGCTGACCCTGCATTCTGCAGATTGATAGTGTCAATAATCAGATTACCTCCTACACAAATTGGTTTTTGCTGAAACCAGTTCTTAAGAATATGCAGAAAGGAAATCCCAGGTACTACATTGGCCGGTGACTTGAAAGTCCTCTGTGAACACTTAATTTACTTCCTTGATTGTGACATAAGACATCAGCTTTATGCTCTCACTCTCGGCATGACCTTGAGCAAGACATGAAATATCTTTTGGCTTGAGTGAAGAGATGCAAAGATGGAATGAAATCTATTTTCCATTAATCTTTCTCGGAGAGAATAAAATAAGATTGTGTGCTCAGAGGTTTCCTTTGTCAGAAAGGTCTTTGACAGATATATAATGCATTATTGTTTTTGGAACTAGCCCCAGCCTGTGCCTTGTAAACAGAGGTGCTCAATCAATACCTTTGGTTGATAGATATGTTCAGCAATTGCAGGTGTCCATGTGAGAAATCTGCAATCAGAAATAGCCCCAATAAAATGAATTCAGCAGAATCTGCAGTAAGTGTGCAGATATAAATGCTTTCTCTCTTTAGATTCAAGTGAGAGACACTGAAGTGACAAAGAAAGTTACAATGATACAATATATCTAAGAACCTAAAATTCTGTAAAAGATAATATATACAAGGAATACCCCTGTTAGGTAGCTCGTCCAGGCTCATAGGAATTACTACCTATCTTGCATATGGTGGGTTATTCTAGCAGTCCCTGTTTTCCCAGAAAAATACAATACAGAATCTTATTAGACTTAGAATCTAGGGTATTGTTCTTTCTATAGATGGCTAGTTCATTAAGCCCTACTTATTAAGAGAGCTAAAGATTTGATAATTTTAAATTTGAAAGTTTGAGAGAGAGCACCTGGGTGGCTCAGTCTGTTAAGTGTCAGACCCTAGATTTCGGCTCAGGTCATGATCTCACATTTGGCTCAGGTAGAGCCCCAAGTGGACCTGATAGCATGGAGCCTGCTTGGAATTTCTCTACCTCTCTCTCTGCCCCTCCCCCGCTTGTGTGTGTGCTCTCTCTCTCTCTTTTTCTCAAAATAAATAAATAAACATTAAGAATGAAAAAATAAATAAATAAAAGTTTGAGAGAGATTTTTAGGAAATATTGCCTGAATTGTATTGTTACCCTACTGGAGTTAGGAAAAACAACCTACTTTGTAACAGCAAGTGCCATTGCACTACGTTGCACTATTTTAGAACTACAAATTCCTGTTCTCCAACAGAGCACAGCCCCCTATCATCCTGTATACCCTTGCTACAATATTTGTGATGATCTCTTGGTATCATTCCTTAGGACCTTTGAGAAGTATGTATGCTAAAGACTCCAAGGATCTAAATTGCAAGATCTAGAAGGAATTACATACTGGGACCAAAAACAGCAGAAATCATTTTATTTGATTCACTTAGAACCTTTCTTTATCACCTAAAAAACAGGAGCTTGGACATAATGAGAAGACCCAGCAGGAGTGAGAGTGGAAAATCTGGATTAGGATTCTCAGCATCTTATGTGAAAAGGACAGGTATTCTTTTTTTTTTTTTTTTTTAATATTTTTATTTATTTCTAGGAGAGAGAGAGAGAGAGAGAGACAGCGTGAGTGGGGGAAGGTCATAGAGAGAGGGAGTGACAGACTCTGAAACAGGCTCCAGGCTCTGAGCTGGCAGTGAGCACAGAGCCCGACGCGGGGCTCGAACCCACGAACCGCGAGATCATGACCTAAGCGAAAGTCGGACGCTTAACCGACTTAGCCACCCAGGCGCCCGGAAAAGGACAGGTATTCTAAAAGACATGGGTGGGGAAAAAAAAATGAAAGGGTAGAAGCAGACAGACAAATTTGTTTTGCTTTATAATCTCCACTGAGACATAAGTGCATTTTAATTTGTGTAAACATAACATGATTTAAAGAACAAGGAATCAAAAAATTCACAGGCGGTCTTCATCAAAATGGATATTTGGAAATGATTCTGTATCATAATCTAGGATTTATTAGAGAGATAGCCCCTTAGCCAGAAGAGAGGTGCCATATGACTGTAAACACAAGCCATGGGACCCAATGACTACAGAAATCTGGATGACTATTTGAAGGCGGAACAGATGCCCCTTGCCAAAACTATTGAAACCCTCGGGGAAGGGGGTAAGCCCGAAGGCTAACCTTGTAGTTCAAGAGATAAAGAATGGAGTGATACCATTCAAGTGGGGAGAAAATCTTCAGGCAGCCAGACTTTGATAAATGGTTTTCAAATGTGATTCCAAAACAACAGGAATGCATCAGTGGGTCCTGGCAGCATCTGGGGGTAAGCAACACACCACTTCCATTAATCAATCCAGCCCCCTTCCTACTGGAGACGCAATTCATAAGACTGTGTGCAGCATCGAGAAAAGCAGCCTAGTACTGTGGAAAGGGTACTGTACGTGAAACCAGGAGACCAGGAAGCACTTGCAAACAGTACTATTTTCCAGACCCTGTGCTAAGTGCTCCACCAGCAGTATTTATGCCATCTTCCCAGCATTCTTTGTGCTAGGCAGTGATCTTGTTAGAGCCAGCTGGTACCAGTTTACGAGAGCATCTTTGTCGTTCGCATCTCTTCCCAAGTCCACATTCAGTGACGTCAGCCTGGCAGCCTGAAATTAGCCGTGCTGGGACTATTTATTTAAGGACAGTCAGCAAATGCAACAATTCAGTAAGTTTTTTCTTCCTAAGAGCTGGTTGTTAAACATTTACCAGCACAATACTGGTGAGTGGTACCATTATTACCCCCTCTTTATGAATAAGAACCATTCTTAGGCACTGAGATGCTAGGACACCATCCCAAAGCAATACGGTTGGGTAGTGCTGGAGCCTGAACTCAGTCTCAAGTCTCTTTGGTTCTAAAGCCCATGTCTATTACCCATCTGTGCTCAGAAGATCCCTTGTCCAGCGCCAGGTCTGAGGACTTACAACCCATCTCCAAACTCCTTTGAACTCCAGCCTTCTTCTCAGTAAATTATATGGCTTGAATGGAAAGATCTCTGGTTTTATGTATTTCCTCTAGTCTATGTGTGTGGCAATCACTCAAATGAATTCATACTCTATCATTTAAAACCTTTCAAGAGAGAGACCTCAGTGTTGTTGACCTTAGTTTAAATTTCTTCACCACACTGTGCATTTTCTGATGTTCTCAATGTCTTCTCTCCTCACTCAGTACCCTTCTTTTCACCATCCTGTATGTGTAACCTTTTTGATATTGTGATTTATAATAAAAATATGTATTTAGTCTTCATCCCTTTCCTGGCACAAAGCTCCTAAAACCCTTGGAATTTCCTAATGTTGAGATGATAAGTGTGTCTCTTGTTCTGATAATGAAGTGACTTAGGGAAGTCCTAGGTAACCTAAGAATGGGGACTAATTGCCAGCAGAGCCAATAGTGTGATTAGAGGGTTGTCGTTTTCAGTTTCATTCACGCTTCCACCTCTGGAGAGGGGAGAGAAGCTGGACATTGAGTTCAATTGCCAATGGCCCATGATTTAATTAATTATGCCATGTAATGGAGCTTCCATAAAACATCACAGTCTTTGGGAGAGTTTTTGGAGAGCTTTCAGGTTAGTGAGCTCAGGGCAGGGAGAGTGATGTACTCAGAGAAGGCATGGAAGTTTCACATACTTTCCCCATAATTTGCCCTATGCTCCTCTTCCATCTGGCTATTCCCAAGTCATACTCTTTTATCATAAACCAGTCTTTTAGAGAGCAAAATGTTTCTCTGAGTTCTGTGAACCACTGTAAGAAATTAATCCCTCCTTAGGGAAGATGTTGTGAGAACAGTCAATCTATAGTTGGTATTTCAGAAGCTCAGGTGACAACTGGGGTCTGAAGGAGGTCAGGACAGGGAGTGTGTGATCCCTGAGACACTAAGCCCTAAACGTGCGAAACTTGATGTTTTTCTCCAGGGAGATCGTGTCAGAGTTGAGTTCATTGTTCGTGGTGTGAAAAAAAAAAAGAGCATACCTATTGGAATTGGTGTCAGAATCAGAATTTTTCATCTTTCACAGTTCATTTTCATCTTCTCTGTGAGTCAACATGTATTTTGGTTGGGACAAAAGACAGATTTGAGGTAATTTGAGACATTTGGGTATTTTGAGAGATAGGTGTGACCCAAGTGGAAGACCTTAGTGGAAGCCACATGATAGTAAAAGGACATAAGATGTTTGCTTGTTTAAGATACTAGTAGAGTGTCTTAGTTCAGAGTGGGTGTTAAAAATACACCTGTGAAACAAATATATGGTTGAAAGAAAACAAAACCTAGTAATGCCTAATCATTGAATGTCATTCTTTAGAGAAAAAATTCTAAGGCTAAATATTATTCCCCTGTCTAAGGGAACCACATTTTACATTCAAAGCCTCTAACCCTGCTATGATGAAAACCTTAATGGAAATGAAGGAAAGATTCTGGAACAACCACCTTCTTAATGGAATTGACTGACCTTTGTGTTCCTCCTACCACCTTGTGTTCCCAGGAGTTTTCCCTAGTTAAGGGGGTCTCTGCCAAGGACCTAACTGATGTGGCAACAGCCCAACAGACTGTAATATTTCTGAGTCCTAAACCAGAAGATAATGCATATCTAAGCATATAGAGACACCCTCAACCACATGCAGTCATTCATAATTGCTGATGTTCACTCTCTCGTTAAAAGACTGCACTGTGCTCTGTGTATGTCATAATCCAATATCACTACCCCATGTTTCAGTGCTTGGGAGCTCAACCTCCTGCCTTAGCAGATGGAGGGAGTCTTTAATTCCTGGAAGTTCCTTTTTTTTTTTTTTCCCCCTTTACTGATTCTTTGTCTTCTTCTTCCTTCCCTCTCTTTGGCAAATGTTCTCCCTCCTCTGGTCAGATCTGATTTTCTTCCTTATTTCATTTGATTATAACACTATGAGTCACTCTTTTCTCAGAATACGCCTTCACTCATCAGAGCACTCATAAAGTTAATTCACGCATCCTTACTTAAAAACTTTTTTATTATCGTTTATTATCAAGTTGGTTTCCATATAACACCCAGTGCTCATCTCAACAAGTGCCCTCCTCCATGCCCATCACCCCCCTTCCTCTCTCCCCCACCCCCATCAGCCTTCAGTTTCTTCTTAGCATACAAGAGTCTCTTATGATTTGCCTCCCTCCTTTTCCTTAACTATTTTTTCCTTCCCCTCCGCTATGGTCCTCTGTTAAGTTTTTCAAGTTTCACATATGAGTGAAAACACATGGTATCTGTTTTTCTCTGCCTGACTTATTTCACTTAGCATAAGACCCTCAAGTTCCATCCACATTGCTATAAATGGCCAGATTTCATTCTTTCTCATTGCCATGTAGTATTCCATTGTATAGATAAACCACATCTTCTTGATCCACATCATCAGTTGATGGACATTTAGGCTGTTTCCATGTTTTAGCTATTGTTGAGAGTGCTGCTATGAACATTGGAGTCCATGTGCCCCTATGCATCAGAACTCCTGTATCCCTTGGGTAAATTCCTAGCAGTGCTATTGTTGGGTCATAGGGGAGTTCTATTGTTATTTTTTTAATAAAACTTTTAATGTTTATTTATTTTTGAGAGACAGACAGACAGAATGTGAGCCAGGAAGGGTCAGAGAGAGAGGGAGACACAGAATCCAAAGCAGGCACCAGGCTCTGAGCTGTCAGCACAGAGCCCGATGCAGGGCTCGAACCTACAAACTGCGAAATCATGACCTGAGCTGAAGTCGGATCCTGAGCCGACTGAGCCAACCAGGCACTCCTCTATTGTTGTTTCTGAGGAACCTCCACGCAGTTTTCCAGATCATGCATCCTTACTTTTAAGAACATCCTTAACAGTCTTTTCTTCCAATTATACAAGTAATGCATGTTCTTCACAGAATATTTTAAAACTGTAGAGAACAAACCAAAGAAAAATATTAAATTATCTATGTCTTCAACAGAAGAGATTTTCACTGTTAACACTCTATAGTATTCTATATTGATTCTACATTTTTTTTTTCCTAACCTAGCATGTGTTTAGGTCAAAGATTTCAACCAGTGATTCTCAACCATGGGTGACTTTGCTACTTCTTTGTCCCCTGTCCCACCTCAAATGATGTTTGACAACATCTGGGGACATTTTTGGTTGTCACAATTTGGAGAAGAGTGCGTCTAGTGGAAAGAGGCCAGGGATGCTTCTAAACATTCCACAGTGGACGGGACAGCCTCCCACAACAAAAATTTATCCAATGCAAAGCATCAGTAGTGTTAAAATTGAGAAACCTTTGGTCTAAACAGAACCTAATATATTCTAGGATTTCCCATATCTTTTGTATTTCTGGGACGTCTAGTACTCTCAATTTTCTGGTCTATCCCTTGTTTGCCATCCTCTTACAGCCCAACAAATGATCATTCACACAGAATCATCAGGCGATTAGTTGAACACACACAAGTGAATGAAGGAATTGCTCCTTTTCTGTCTCTGCTGAAGCCCTATGTCTCTCTCCTGCTGTGCTTAGAAAGTATGAATTTGGTTTCTCCTTACCTAGTAGTCTGTCTTTCCCAACCTCTCTTCCTCTCTTTTTCTTTAACACAAACACACATTTTTGTACCCAAATGCTTTGAATGGATCTTCTCCACATGCTATTATGAACTTGGTAATTAATTTCTCATATTCTTTGAAGGGTTTGGTCTTCAGGATGAATTAACAAAAACGGATGGCACCTCCAGAGAGGGAGAAAAGAGTTTCACTCTGAGGACTAAGGGAACAGTTGCTGCTCACAAATTGCTTTGGGCATCTGGGATTCTGAAGAAGAAGACACTGAGATTGTCAAGAAAGTCAAGGGAGGATACCCAGCTCTCCTGGATCCAGATGTGCAGCATTTATCAGAGATCCATGGCACAGACTAGAGTCAAAAGGACTTCCCCTTTTCGAATGCCTGGAAGGGATAGGATCAATGATATTCCAAGAGGCTGAAGCATTGTGGAACATTCAGAGGCATTATGCACATTATAGAATTGCTTCCTGTTCATAAAATATCCTCCAATCCTGTGGGAGCCGTTTCTGAACTCATAAGTTGAGAAAAAATTCCTTGTGAGGTTAAAGTTGCATAGACTCTTAACGTCAACGCCCCCCCCCTTTCTGCTTGAGCACTGACCCCCAAGGCTCCTTGTTGATTGGTATTCAGAGTGACTTATTCTGGCTTTTATAATGCTGATTGCACCCTGTGAAGGAACCTATTGTAGAAACTTCTTCTTTTATGGTTATGGGAGCAAACATTTGTGTTTCCTAAAAAATCTGTTTTTCTTAATTCTTCCCCTTAAGCAAACAGGCTATTGACCCCTGCTCACAAAGAACTAACTTTGCCTTTTTTATGCTAAAAACACTGTCTTGTATGCTAAAGATACCTTCCTTCCTCATAGGATAACCATATAAATCACCTACTTCAATCACTATTGATAAAGGTTATGCATGAGTCTTCTACAAATCTATGTTCTGGGAAATTCTTACATATCAAAGAAGTCTGTCATCAGAAGTCATTGTCTAAGGCAAATGCCACTTCTGTGCTGTCCCCCAAAACTTAATTATAAAATAAAGTTGAGCCCCAGCTAGAACAGAAATGCCTGCCTAGTGATCAGAAAGATTCTCGTGGCGCTCTCTCTCTCTCCCTCTCTCTCTCTCTCTCTCTATCTCTGCCTCTCGCTGACACTGTCCATCCTTCAGGGACCCCTGGATCTGGCCAGAGCAGGACTCTAGCACTATCCTGCATATAAATTGCTTCTAAGCAGTACTGGCTGCTGTGTAGATCTCTGAGTTACAATGGGTAGGTGTTTGAACCAGAAAACGTTCTCTTTCGTCTCTTTCTCTTATCCCTTCTACAAACATCCTGGGTACCAAAGGGGTAAGTCTTCATCAAGAATTAGATCTCCAATAATAATTCAGAATAAATAGTTACAACTGGATAATCATTAGGGCTAAATGTTATAAGGTTTTATCAACTACAAAGCATTGTCACATACTTTATGTTACTTGCTCTTCACCATCTGGTCAAAGGTATGAGGAACTTGATTTTACATTAGAATTGATGTTCACTTAACTGCTAACTTAGTTGTCTGGCTTTAGGCAAACCACTTGGTCTCTTTGTTTTCTCAACTGTAGAGCTAGAATAATTGCACCCTTTTTACCTGCTTCTGGTTATATTCAAATAAGAAAATGTCTTAAAGAGAAATTTTTTTGCCAACAACATATGTTATAAATATAAGCAAGTGTTTTGTAGTTGGGGAAACAGAAGCTGAAAAGATTAATGACATGTTTAACACAAGAATGTACCTTCTGGTAAACTGAGGATTTGGGGTGATGACAATGTGTCAGGGTTGCTTTCTCAACTGTAGCAAATGGACTTCTCTGGTGAGGGATGTTCATAATGGAGGAAGACACACAAGGAAGGGGACAAGGAGTATATGGGAAATCACTCTCTCTTCCTTTCAATTTTGCTGTGACCCTAAATCTGCTCTTTAAAAAAGTAAGTTATAAAAAGAGATTAGTGACTTCTTGAACTTTACACATCTAGTAAGTTCCCTGACATTAGCATATTCTGCCATTCGCATATCTTGACATTGGCATATTCCATTACCACATTCACTACACACACACACCTCATTTTATTATGCTTAACATCACTGGACTTCACAGGATTTTCCACAAATCTGAGGATTATATATATTTTTTAAACAAATTGATGTTTTGTGGCAACTCTGCCTTGAGCAAGTCCATCAGTGCCATTTTTCTAACAGCATTTGCTCACTTCGTGTTTCTGTCACATTTTGGTAATCCTCACAATGTCTTGAGAGGCCTAGATAAACTAAACCAAAAACTTAACCAGCTTTTCCGCTTCTGGGCAAATGCCTGCGCTACGGGAAGCTAATACCTAACCAGCTCTTTCCGCTTCTGTAACAATGCTTAAGGCTTGCTTTCCCGCCACCGGATTGCCCAAGCAACTAGCTTCATGTTCCCTCTGTCACCCCACCACCCCACCTTGGCGGCAGCCAATCCGAAAAGGCCAGTGGCTACCCCCTACCTTGCTGAGGGAAGGACCTGGAGAGAGAGATGTTAACCTGTTAGTCGCCAAACAAGACTTCAAACTCGCTCTATGATAGGCTGAATTCAAAGGTACCCCAAGTGTTATAATTGGATCCCGCCAAAAACCTGATGGCAGGAACCAATCAGATACGGTATATGATCACATTTGAATGTTAACCAATGGCAAACTTGTAACCATGGAAATCTCCTGTCCCTCCCCATGACTTGTTTACTTCTGTCTATAAGAAGGCTGCAAAGGCGGTGTTCGGGGCCTCTTAGCGTCACCGGCAATGAGTGCACAGAGGTCCGGGTTCGAACCTGCGAATAAACAACCCTTGCCGCTTGGCTTTGACTCTGGTCTCTGGTGGTCTGATTTTGGGGTTCTTTCGAACTCTGAGCGTTTCATTCTCAAACTTTTTAATTATCACTAATTTATTATGGTGATCTGTGATCAGTGATCTTCGGTGTCGCTCTTGTAATTGCTTTGGGGTGCCACAAACTGCACCCACATAAGATGGTAACTTAATCAGCAAATGTGTGTGGTCTGACTGCTTTACACAACAGCTGTTCCCATATCTCCCTTCCCTTCCTCGGGCCTCCCAGACCCTCAGACACAACAATATAAAAATTAGACCTATCACTACCCCTGTAGTAGCCTCTAAGTGTTCAAATGAAAGGAAGAGTCACACACGTCTCAGTTTAAATCAAAAGCTAGAGATGAGCTTAGTGAAGAAGGCATGTCACAAGCCAGATAGTCCAAAACCCAGGCATCTTGCACCAGTTATCAAAGTTGTGAGTGCAAAGGAGAAGTTCTTGAAGGAAATTTAAAGTGCTTTCCAGTGAACACATGAATGCTAAGAAAACAAAACAGCCTTGTTGCCGATGTGGAGAAAGCCTGTGGCCTGCACAGAAGACCAAACCAGCCACAACATTCTGTTAAACCAAAGCCTAATCCAGCACAAGGCCCTGACTCTCTTCCACTCTGTGAAGGCTGAGGGAGGTGAGGAGGCTGCAGGAGGAAAGTCGGAAGCTGGCAGAGGTTGGCTCCCGGGGTCTGAGGGCAGAAGCACCTCCATGACATCAGAGTGCAAGGTGAGGCAGTGGGTGCTCATGTGGGAGCCCCAGCCAGTTCTCCAGAAGATCTGGCTGTGATGGTTCATGAGGACGGCCACACTGAGCAACTAAGAGGTTCTCGATGTCGTGAAACAGCCTCTACTGGAAGAAGATGCCACCCAGGACTTTCATAGCTACAGAGGGAACATCAATGCCTGACTTTAAAGCTTCAAAGGACAGGCTGACCCCCTCCTTTGGGGCTAAGGCAGCTGTGACTTCACGTGAAACCAGTGCTCATTTTCTATTCTGGAAGGCCGAGGGTCCATATGAATGATGCTAAATCCATTCTGCCTGTGCTCTGTAAGTGCAAAAACAAAGACTAGATGACAGGGCATCTGTTTACAACATAGTTTACTGAATACTTTAAGCCCCCTTTGAGACCTTCTTCTCAGGAAAAGATTGTTTTCAAAATATTCCTGCTCACTGAGAATGCACCTCTTGCTCTGATGGAGATGTATGACAAGATGAATAGGATTTTCATGCCTGCTGATGCAACATCCATTCTGCAGCCTATGAATCATTTCAACTTTCAAGTCTTATTATTTAATAAACACATTTCTGGGGCACCTGGGTGGCTCAGTCAGTTCAGCATCTGACTCTTGGTTTCAGCTCAGGTCATGAGCTCATGGTTCAGTCGAGTTTGAGCCCAGCACTGCTTGGAATTCTATGTTTCCCTCTCTCTCTCTGCTCCTCCCCTGCTCTCTCCCTCTGTTTCTAAAATAAAAAAAGAAAGAAAGAAATACATTTCCTAAGGCTACAGCTGCCACAGACAATGATTCTTCTGATGGATTTGGGTGAAGTAAATGGAAAACCTTCTGGCAAGCATTCGCCAGATTTGCCATTAAGCACATTTCTGATTCCTAGGAAGAGGTCAAAATATCAACATGAACAGGACTTTGGAAGAAGTGGATTTCAGCCTTCCCAGTGACTTTGCAGGATTTAAGAGTTCAGTGGAGGAGGTAACTGCAGATACAGCAGACATAGCGAGAGAACTAGACTTAGACATGGAGCCTGAAGATGGGACTGAATGGCCACAAATGCTGATGAATGAGGAGTTGGTTCTTATGAATGAAGAGTTGGAAATGGTCTCTTGAAATGGAATCTACTCCTGGAGAAGAAACTGTGAGGATTGTTGAAATGACAACAACAAAAAAAGGACAAAAATATGAAATAACAAAACTAAAAATAGGTTTAGTTGATAAAACAGCAGCCAAATTTGAGAGAATCTACTCCAATTTTGAAAGTTAGACTGTGGGCAAAATGCTATCAAATGCTATCACAGGCTGAGAGAAAGCATTCGTGAAAGGAAGAGTCAATCAGTGCTGCATACTTTACTGTTGCTTTATTTTAAGAAGTTGCCACAGCCCTCCCAACCTTCAGCACCCACTAATCTGATCAGACAGCAGCCATCAACATGGAGGTAAGACCCTCCATCAACAGAAAGATACAACTCACAGAAGGCTCAGATGATGGTTCGCATTTTTAGCAATAAAATATTTTTTATTAAGAGATATATGCTGTTTTTAGACATAATGCTACTGCATGCTTAATAGACTACAGTTTAGTGTAAACACAACTTTTAATTGCGCTGGGAAACCAAAAAAAGAAAAAGAAATCATGGACTCACTTCCTCGTGACACTCACTCTATTATAGTGGTCTAGAGCCAAACCCATAATGTCTCTTAGGTATGCCTATCCTCATTCCACTCATTCTATTCATCGGTGCCGGTGATTTCAAATATTAGAAACTCCAAGCTTTACATTCTACTTAGATTTTAGCATGATACAATAGATGCCTGATATAGCAGCAGTCACAAAACTCTGTAAATAGTAAATAAACACTCTGACCGCTAGAGTAACATCTGAAATGTATTATCGAATAGAACACCTCTCTACCAGTATTATAAGGTAATTCCATAGTGAGAGGAAATATTGTCCTTCTATGAAATAGAAGTCTAAAATCGAACAATCCCAAGTTTAACACCAGGCTCTGCCATTTATTAGCTATGTGACCTTGATTAAGTTATGTGCTATCAATAAAACTCTCTTAGCTCCTTATCTGTGAAATGGAAATGATGATATTTCATACAATTTTTGTGATAATTGAAAACATATTGCAGAAAAAGAACTCGGGGCTGGGCCTAGCATATTAAAAAAATTTTTTTTAATGTTTTATTTATTTCTAGGATAGAGAGAGAGAGAGACAGCGTGAGCAGGGGAGGGTCGGAGAGAGAGGGAGATACAGACTCTGAAATAGGCTCCAGGCTCTGAGCTGGCTGTCAGCACAGAGCCCGAGGTGGGGCTCGAACCCACGAACTGGGAGATCATGACCTAAGCGAAAGTCGGACACTTAACCGACTAAGCCACCCAGGCGCCCCGGGGCCTAGCATATTTTATGCACTCAGTAAATGTTTCCTATTTCCATTATTTTATGCCAAATTTCTGAAAAAAAGTCTTTTTTTGTGTTTTGAGCTAATTTTATTTCAAGGCAGACAATTGGTGTTATACAAGAAATACCTATTCCATGTGCTGAGAACAAAGATTTGCTTAGAGGGCAAAAGGAAGAAAGATATTTTTGCCCTTTCATTAGTGGCTCAAAGAGATTTGTAACTTTGCAAGGAATAAACAATTTTAAAAATCACAAAGAAGTTCATTTTTTTCCTACAACATCCTAAGTTAGGGTCCTAAGATCCTAACGAATGGAATCCTTTCCTCCAGGTGAGTTAACGATAGAGTTCATCAGTTACATCATGTCCTGATTCAAAATGCATTATCCTCTAAGACAGAAAAGATTTGTCTTGTTCAAAAACCAAGACACAAATGAAAGTATTTACCATAGAAATAATTCATGGGGGTCATTGAGTTGATCACTGATTTTTAGGAAACAGATTGGAAGTTCTATTTTTAACCACTAGAGGTGAAGAAAGGAAACTGAAAAAAAATCACACTGATTGACCTTAAGTAATCGGAAAAAAACCTGCTGCTTAATTCCTTTTGGTCACTTCCTCCCACGGGTCTCTACTTCCAAGCCTTCAGGGCAAGGGTGACTTTCTGTTCAAATCTATCTGGAAAAAAAAAAGTTCTTGTTTCTGGATTGTGTCTTGCCTATCACAGCACAGGGGCTCGTTTTCATGCCAAGGCTCAGCTAACACCTGAAAAGAGAAATGTCTTTGAGAAGCGCTGACATCCCAAGTTATCAGGTGGTAAGCTCTCTCCTCTACCACTCTCTGCACATCATGAGAATAAAGTCGGCCGATGACTCAAAACGAACTTTTCCAAACACTGTCTTTCTCATTACTGTCTCTGCTGGGAAGCTCTATTCTTCTGCAATCTGACCTTCTTCTTCAAAGCTTCCAATCAATTCCCCAGTCAAGTGTTGTCTCTTTGGAATTGAGAACACTGTCGAAATTTCAAAGACTGACATTTTTGAATGCCTGGGTGAGAAGCACCTGGTGAGATAAAACAAAAATAATAGAGTGAGTTCATCAGTACACTGTAAACCTTTGGTGTTCAAGAGAAGGACACACAATAATTAAAAAGGAGTAACAGCTTAACGCTTTTGGCGAACTTTCTCATGCCAACCCAAATAGTGTGATGTGTCCCCATAAGGAGAACTTTTTCAGTCTCCAAAGATTTTATGCTCTTCCACCTTCATAACCAGAGATAGGTGATCCTCAGTTATGGTTGAGATCTCTCCTTTTCGAGACAGAAAATATTCAATGACATGCTAATATTTTGGGGCTGCTCTAAATTTCATATCACCAATGTCCCAAAGGTATCGTGTCTACCTCAAAGTGAGAAAACAAAATAGGGCTGGCCTTCAGAAATCCCAGCAGCATGGTTCTCAGAGAAGTAGAGACAATGACAAGAAATTCAAGTCAGACAAACACAAGTGTCAGAAGCAATCCTCTCCTGGCCACATAGCATGTGGAATGCCTTATTTCAGAGGAAAGTCTCGCAGGCTTCTACCAACACAAGATAAGAAACTAAGACAACTCATCATGCAGCAGAAGCATTTTCTTCCTGGGAACAGCAGCACATATATGTAACTAAGAGAGTAATGAAAAGGAACAATCCATGTAAGCAAATCTCAATGAGAAAGATGGAGGCCAATTAAAGAGAATGAAGTGAGGCCACACTTGGACTTTGAGGGAATGGAATTTTCAATAAGACAAGCTCTTTTTTTTTTTTTTTTTACAAATAGTTTAATGTCAAATTAGTTTCCACATAACACTCAGTGCTCATCCCCATAAGTGTCCTCCTCTATGCCCATCCCCCCTCCCCCCACATCCATCAGTCCTCAGTTTTTGTCAGCATTCAAGAGTCTCTCATGGTTTGCCTCTCTCCCTTTCCCCCACCATTTCCGCCCTTCTTCTCCCCCTTGTTCCTCTGTCAAGTTCCTCCTAATCCTCCTATACAAGCTCTTTTAAGATGGAACAAGGGAAGACATGAAAACAAGCTAACGGGGGCTCCTGAGTGGCTCAGATGGTTGCGTCTGACTTCAGCTCAGGTCATGATCTCGTAGTTTGTGGGTTCGAGTCCCATGTTGTGCTCTGTGCTGACAGCTCAGAGCCTGGAGCTTGCTTCAGATTCTGTGTCTCCCTGTCCTTCTGCCCCTCCCTGCCCATGCTCTGTTTCTCTGATTCTTAATAACAAATAAATGCTAAAAAAAAAAAAAAAAAGCTAATGATCCATCAGTAAACAAATGGATAAAGAAAATATCATATACACATGTATATACAATGGAATATTATTCAACCTTAAGAAAAAAAAGAAGAAAATCCCATCATTTGTAACAACATTGATAAACCTAGAGACATCATGCCAAATAAAATAAGTGAGACACAGATAGACAAATACTTCATAATATTAGTTGTATACAGAACCTAAAAAGTCAAACTTTTAGAGGCAGAATGTAGCATGGCAGTTGCCAGGGTCTAAGGGTAAAGGAAATGGGGAATATTGGTCAAAGGGCCCAGACTTTCACTTATGCAATATGAATAAGTTCTGGGGATTTAATGCATGGCAGGGCAACTATAGCTAATAATACTGTATTGCGTACTTGAAATCTGCTAAGAAAATGGATCTCAATTGTTCTTACCACAAAAACAAAAAAGTAACAATGTGAGGTGATGAATATAATCATTAGCTTGACTATGGTGATCATTTCACAAGGTACATGTATATCAAAACATCAGGTTGTATACCTTAAATATATACAATTTTTAATTGCCAGGTACATATCAATAAATATGGGAATAGAAACAATTGATATTGAAGAGAAGTCCAAGATGGCGGCATGGGAAGATTCCAAACTCACTTCCTTCCATGAACACAATGAGTCTGCACCTACATATGGGTCATTTCCCTCTGAAAAAGATCTGAAAACTTGTAAAACTATAAAGCTTCTGCAAGGAAATATGAGACCACCCAGCAACAGATAAATGGATAAAGAAGGTGTGGGATACATATACAATGGAATACTACTTGGCCATAAAAAGGATGAAACTTTACCATTTGTGACAACATAGATGGACCTTGAAAGTATTATGCTAAGTGAAAGAAGTCACAAAAGAAAGACTAATACCACATGGTTTCACTTCTATGTTGAATCTAAAAACCAAACAAAACATAACCTAGACTTACAGAAAGTAGTTTGGTGATTGCCAGAGGGAAGAGGGCTGGGGAGAGGGGTGGTGGAGTTAAGAAATACAAGCTTCCAGTTATAAAATAAATAAGTCATGGTGATGTACTGTGCAACATAGGGAATATAGTCAATAACATTATATTAAGCTTGTAAGGTGATGGATGGTAACTAGACTTATTGAGGTGACCATTTAGCTACTTATACAAATGTCAAATCACTATGCTGTACACCTAAAACCAATACAACAGTGTATGCCAATTATCTCAATAAATTAAAAAAAAAGGGGGGGGTGTCACCTGGGTGGCTCAGTTGGTTAAATGGCTGACTCTTGATATCAGCTCAGGTCATGATCTCACAGATGTTGAAATCAAACCCTGCATGGGTCTCCATGCTGACAACATGGAGCCCGCTTGGGGAATCTCTCTCTCTCTCTCTCAAAATAAATAAGTAAACTTTTTTGAAAAATTTTTAAAAAATTAAAATTTATAAAATTAAAATATTTTGAAAAGATAGAACAAAAGAGCTCTGAAGCAAGATCCAGTCCCCTAGAAAACTACTGGTAAATATAAAATGAGAAGGTCATGGCCCTTAGTCACTTCTCAGGGATTCAAATTGAGGCTGCATTTCCTGAAGAGTTCAGTAGGAGAGCCTGACATCAGGCAGGTGAGTTAAGGACCATTCAAGCAAACTGGCCCACACAAGGTGAGGGAAGATTCCATAAGTTAAATTTCAGTGTTCATAGGGATACCAAATTCCAAATTCATCATCAGGTCCATGACACTAGGAAAGCTGGGAATTGCTGCTGGAAGGAAAAAGGAAAGTGGGCTAATTAGGCTAATTCTAGATAATATTGGCGGGAGAGTAGTCTTCACTTATACCACCAGACTTGGTTCTCATGGAGCCTGGTCTTGGGTAGGTGTGAATTGCAATAGTAGAATGGCTTACATTAATCTCTTTCTGCACCCTCTTCTTTCTCCCGGAAGCTATCATTACTGAATCACTGGGTAGAGTGCTTTTTGTCATTTTTCACAATTCAGCTATATGTTTTCAGCTAAAATGACAACTAGAGAATTATTTATAAAACAGTGATACTCTCTCTACCTCTCAAAACTGTTGTGAAAGAAAAATATAACAATTTATGTATGATTTATAGTTACGGTATCTGATAATACTATGTACTTTCTATACAGCAGTTGTAATAGTCATAATGATAATAACGATTATGAATCACGGGTGTCTTTCTCTCCCTTAGCTGATGATTAAAATACCCAAAGGAACATAAAAATATAGAGAATTTCATCAGTAATGAAAGAATATACCAAAGTACGATCCAGTCGACAGATATTTCTGCTAGTTGTGTTGCAAACAACTAACTCACAAGGCTCATTATGCAGAAGGCAGTACAATGCCAAAGGTGGCAAACAAGAAAGATATTTGCAAACTGACATGAATATTCATTTATCCGATGGGGCAACCCCCCCCCAAAAAAAACCCCAACAAAACAACAACTAAAGGCAAATGAAGGCTCTGAGAAAACTGTAGAGCCCTCCACTTAATGACACTTTTCCACTGTTGAACAACAACATACAAAAGCAATTATTCTGGGTGATGTAAGAAGTCGGCAGGTGGTGAAGGCTGTAGGGCAGTAAGTAGCTTCTAGGAGTCCATTCACAACCGCACTAAAAGCAGTGGTTCTCCTGCCTGCCTACATGGTAAAAATCATTGAGGACCTTTAAGAGGTATTGACGGCTGGGTCCTTTTTCCCAGAGGCTCTGATTTAATTGGCGCAACCACGTCTGAGAACCATTGAAGCGGACCAAGATGAATTAAAACCCGGAAGCAGCAGGCTGGCTCCTAACTCAACAGCATCATCATCAGGGAAAAGAAACTGGACAGATCATCCACGAAGCTGGCGCCCTCTCCGCTCCCTCGGGTAGCGGGATCACTGGATGGCTGACTGGATGGCTGATCGCAGCCTTCTACGGAGCAGGATGTGAGGGCATTCCAAGAACATGACAGGGCACCAATCCAACCACCTTGCATTTTGGTCAGGTTTCAGGCTGCAGGAAAGCTCGCCTAAAAGACGAGTTAGCACAGCAAAGCCAGCCGAGCTTATAAAAAAAAAAAAATCCATCACTAATAAAAAGAGGATAGTACACTCAAGAAGATAAGAAATAAACTGTTTTCGAAAAGTAAAACATCACCTTTGTTAAGTGTTTTGTGGCATTAATGTCAAGAAAATGAGAAGTCTATGATAATGAGCAGGACATAACAAGTAGAATAAAGTATAAAGAGTAAGTACTTTGTAAAATTCACTGTACAGAAGTGAATAGAATCTTTGCTCCAATTCTATGCCATGCTTAAGTATTTTTTTCTCATTAAACCAAATGCATTATAAGTGACACTTTTTCATGGAAGAGGTTGTGATTCCAAAGTTATAGCATTCAAAATGATTGCTCAAATGTGGGAGCTTAAGGAAGACATTGCCACAAATACAAAACATCAAAATGTATACCACCAGAAGACTTTTGCAAAAAAAAAATTTTAAGATAAAAAAAAATATATATATATATATATATATATATATATATGTGTGTGTGTGTGTATATATATATATATATATAATAACCAGTGGCGCCTGGGTGGCTCAGTTGGTTTAGCGTCCAGCTTTGGCTCAGGTCATAATTTCACCGCTTGTGAGTTCTAGACCCTAGTCAGGCTCTGTGCTGACAGCTCAGAGCCTGGAACCTGCTTCGGATTCTGTGTCTCCCTATCTCTCTCTCTGCCCCTGCCCTGCTTGTGTGCACTCTTTCTCTTAGATATAAATAAACATTAAAAATATATTTAAAAAAACAGATTAAAGAGAGTCTCTACAACATAGTCTTGCCAGCCAAGAGACTCCTAATAAATAATAATTATAGTTGGTATAAAAGTCTAGACTATAGTGCTATAAATGAGGAAATGCAAAAGGAAAAGCTGGTACAAAATGGAATTGTACCATTGCTTTCATGGGGAAAAACCTAGATATTGCTTGTATTAATATTAAGGATTAAATTAATAGATATATGAAAATTTATATATACCTTCTAAGTTACTAAAAGAAGACGTATAACACATGTTATTTTAAATGGAAGAGCTGGAATCATAAAAAAAGTATTACGAACGGTGACAGAAATAGAACCAATTATATTAATTATCTCACTCAATCGCATTAAAAATTAAGTCTCTTGGGTTCGATTACAAGTGCACATACGCTTGTACAGAGACACATCTAAAAGAAAAGTGACAAAGATGTAAGAATAAAAAAAAGCGAATATATTCCAAGCAGTAGGAAAAAAATGGAAGTAGGGGTGGAATATTAAGTCAGACAAAGTAGAATTCAAGCCAAAACAAAGCATTAAAGGCTGCAATTACGTCTTTGATAATGGATCCATCCATTTGGATACAGTCCAAAATGAGAATATATGTCAACCATGGACGTTTAAGCACCACATCAAATGACAGCAAAAAATCAAAGCACAGCATCAAATCAAAGCAAAAATTATGAGAAACATATGGAAATACAGAGGAAACTAAAACAGTAGTGAGAGACTTTAACTTCTTGCACTTGACTAATCAAGTAGTTAAGTGTGTGTGTCTGTGTGTGTGTGTGTGAGTGATGGGGGGAATAACAAGGAACTAAATGTTGCAAGGTCTATTCCATTTGCCTCCAAACAAAGAAAAAATTTAACAAAGGTGAAAGTGGCAACACCAGCAACTAAAAGTCAAGATCAGAAATACACAGCTCAGGGCAGTGGTAATGGCAGAGAATAAAAGAAGAGGAAGATCACTCTTAGAAAATATGCTATGCTTATAGTATGATGAGATGCATGTCACTGGGGTGTCTTGGCCCCTCATTTCTCTCTCCATGTTGGTGAGTACTAACATGCTTATTTATATCACCTCGATGTTTGTTAGCAAAGCTAAATGACATTTCATTTCCTTTCCCTTCTCCCCACACATCACTGTCAACATAGCTTTGGAAAATGAGGTCTGCAACTACAATGAAACTCTGTTCAATGCAATCCACTGTACAACTTATTATGACCTTTTCCTATTTTTCAGTGAGTTTAGAATAAATCTCATCAATGCTTTCAGAAAATATTTATTTCCCGCTATAGACTGCCATATAATTAACATAAGCTCATGCAAGCATTTCCTTATGGTAACAGCATTTTAATTTTGAATTTAAAATGTTTAAGATTTTTTTAAAAAGTTGCAGTGACTAGAATTTGGATTATTTATAAAAGAGATAAAGTTAATAATTGCTTTAACTATTTTTAATGAACATAATCTGGATTTGAGTTTAAAATAGATTTTATATAGAAATGTATTTTCTTAAACAAATACTCAATGACAACACAGTACCAGGACACTGATACCACCATACATTTGTTTCTCAATGAATTCTTGCACACTACATTTTAAAAATGTCTCATATTCTCATTTCATCTGATCCATAATCCTATGAGATAGATCAGAAAGATATATTCCTATTTTTTTAAGAAACAGAACAAAGCCACCTAGAGGCAATTATCTCATCTAATAGTTAATATCTTGTAGAATCTGGTCGAACTGGCTTCAGTTGCAGTTTTGGTGTGGTTGGGTAAGGGGCATGGACAATCAAGGAAAGAAAGAGAACTAAGACACCAATTTTTGGAACAAATAAAAGTGCAGTGAACACTGTTAGTGAGCAGAGCTAGAGAATGTGGGGTTTAGTTATGCAAACATTTGATTTCAAAATATCTGAATATTTATCAGTTGGCAATCAAGGGGAGGAGTGCAATCATTGTAAGACAGGTACCATGGGAACAAAGGAAGAGTGAGAAAAAAATCAAGAATGAAACACTATGAGGGGCGCCTGGGTGGCTCAGTTGGTTGGGCATCTGATTTTGGCTCAGGTCATGATCTTGCTGCTGTGAGTTCGGGCCCACATCAGGCATCAGGCTTTGTATTGCCAGCTCAGAGCCTGGAACCTGCTTCAGATTCTGTCTCCACTCTCTGCCCCTCCCCTGCTTGCTCTCTCCCTCTCTCTAGCTCTCTCTCTCTCAAATATAAAATAAAATGTTTGAAAAATTTTTTAAAATAAAAGAATGAAACACTATGATAAATGACTTGCCTACAGAACGATGATTCTGTCAGCAATATACACTATCATCCCTAGAATCTCAACTCCTTATTCTTGATATAAACCTTATTCTGGGGTTGAGTTCTACCCCAGGATAATATGTTGGATTCTATTAATGTCCAATCCACCCAACTTGGTTTAGCATTTTCATGAGGCATAGCTTTGTTCAGTTCTACTCTGCTCTGAAGTATTCTCCTAGAAAATCCCTTTGATCATGCTCTGTGTGATAGACCTGCATTATCCAATATGGCAGCCAGTGGCCTTGGTGGAGTATTGAGCAGTCAAAATGTGGCTTGTCTAATTGGAGATGTTCTACAAGTATCACATACACACTGGATGTTGAAGACCTGTACAAATAAATAATGTGAATTATCTCATTAACAAATTATGATGTTGATTATATGTTGAGACACTTTGTGTTATTGGGTTAAGTAAAATATAATATTAATATAAATTCATCAGTATTAAAAAATTTTTTTCAGTGTGGCTCCTAGAAAATTTTAAATTACATGTGTGGTTTGCACTACATTTCTACCAGATTGCACTACGATAGACAGTCTTGCTTCTCTTTGTAAACATAACACCGCTCAGATATTAGGAGTAAACAGCTTTCAAAAGAATTAAAGCATATCAAAATATGTCTAACTCAAAGTACCTACCAAACCAAATTCTGTCTTCTGCAATAATTGGAAAGGCACATTAAAATTTTCTTATGGCTCAGCATAATTGCAATAAATAATAGTTTATACTAAGGGTGAAAAGGAGTAAGCTAAGACCTGTGGATTCCACGGCTCATGCAGTACAGTACTTAGAGTTCTTGGCTGCAAGTAATCTGGATAGTTCCTAGATAGTTTATGCTGACTATCAGAGGATATGGAATGGCTCACAGAATCACTAAATGACCTGGAATAACAGACTCAAGGCTACATTCTTAAGAACATTATTCCAGAACCAAAAAATGGATACCTCTGCCAGCAAATAAGAGTTTGTTGCTAATCGTATTCACATTACTCATTTCTGAATTAAAATTTCCTGAGAGAATTTTGGTTTGGTGGAGCCCAAGTCAATGTTAGTGTCTGAGCATCCAAGGAGCTGGGAATTTGGATTGTGAATTATATGTTGGAGAGCTGGGGCTCACAGCATGGGGATTTTGGGAAGGACATTCAAGAGGTGACAGTCAGCTGCAAATAGAAAAATCAGCTACTACATGGAATAAACCTCTTTTCTGGAAGACCAATCTCTTTTGAATATTTGCTATTTTTTCTATAACATAGAATCAACACAAAACATTGTCAGTGGGAAAGTAAGCCAGTACAACCCCTAGTCAGACACAAAAAAAACCCCTGCATTTTCAATTATTCCATTTACATGATTTCAGTATATAGGAAAAGGCAAACTAGCCTATGATAAGAGATACCAGAAGGGTGATTATGTATGTCAGGTAAGAACTGGCTGGAAGGGGTAATGAGAAAGCTTGCTGGGGTGATGAAATTATTCTATGCTCTGAGGTGATGGTTTCATCAGTGCCTGCGTGTATAAAACTCACCAAGTTGTATACTTATATTCTATGCATTGCAATGCATGCAGATTTTATTTCAATGAAAAAATGCTTAAATAGAGAATGAATAGCTTCATATCTCCCAATTTACCTTTCTAATCCATCTCATTCTAGATATAGAGGCTTCTTAATGCATTAACCTCTGAAGTCTATGCCTCTGCAGGCTTCCTAAATTTTTAGTGTTAGGCAATATTAGACAGTAGGTAATCGAAATCAAAGGTGGGGAGAAGGGGGTGAATAGAAATTAATTACATGTGTGTATATATATAATTAGGAAAAAAATTAACTAAAGAAATGAATATCATTACACCAAAAGTTATAAAACATTGACCAAAAAACTTGAATAAGACACAAATACCTGGAAAAATATCCTGTGTTCATGGATCAGATGACTTAATATTGTTAAAATGTCCATGCTAACCAAAGCCATCTATAGATTCAATGCAATCCCTATCAAAATTGCAATGGAAGTTTTCACATAAATACAAAAAACACCCCTAAAATTCATATAGAACACAGAAGACCCCAAAAAGCAAAAGGAATCTTGAGAAAGAACAAAACTGGAGGCCTCACACTTCCTCATTTCAAACTATAGAAAATTGGTGTTTTTAGTAAATGGCCAGAAATTCACATGGAAAAAGGTAAAATAGGGCTCCTATCTTAAACCACTCAAAAAGATTAACTCAAAATGGATTAAAGATTTAAGTGTAAGATCTCAAACCATAAACTCCTAAAATAAAAGATAGGGGGAAAACTCCTTGACTTTGGTCTTAACAACGATATTTTGGATGTGACAACAAAAGCAAAAGTAAACAAGTGGCATTATCTCAAACTAAAAAAGCTTTTACACAAAAACAAAGTCAACAAAAAAAAATGGCCAACAAGTACGTGAAAATGTGCTCAAGATCACTAATCAATAGAGAAATGCCAATCAAAACCACAGTAACATTGGGAGCCATTCTGAGCCCACTAGTCGAGAATGCTCCTGGTGAGGTTAAAGCAAGTTTGCAGGGTCTCTTGCCATCAGATGACCACCGATATCTACCCCCAGTCTATTATTCCTGCTTGAGCATCCACCCCCAAGGTACCTTGTTGATTGGCATCGGAAGTGACTTGTCCCCTTATTCTGGCCCTGGTATGATGACTGCACCTTGTGAAGGGACTTACCGTGGGAATTTCTTCTTTTGATTATGGAAACAGACATCGTGGCTCCAGCAGATCCTGTTTCCCTCCATACTTTCCCTTGAGCTATGAACAGGCTAATGACCCTTACTCATAAAAGATTGAGCTTTACATGTACAATTCTGTTTCTACCATTGTGTTAGTCCAAGAAGTTCATACCTCTCAACATGTAAACCAACTAACCAAAAATATCTCTCATGCCCTAGCTATTCAAGAAATCATAAAACTAGACACAAAGGTAAATGCACTTGAAGAGGCTATTCTATGTATTGGAAATGAGCTAAACTCTTTAAAGCTATGATTGACTCTCTGGTGCCATAAGGAATATAACTGGGAAATCAAGTCTTGCCTAGAGACAAAGAGCCTAACTTAGAGAGAAGGAACAGATAAGGGCAGAACATAAGTTACTACATATACCTTTGCTAACTGGTGGTGTATCCAAGTCCCTTCCCTAAGTCCTACATTCCACAAACACCTTCCCTTACTCTGGCAGCTGTGATGAGGATGGAAAAGAGTATCTACAACTTAACCTATGACTTAATCTTAGAGTTATTAAAATGTGTATGTTATCCTGTTTTCCACTAAGAACACATTGTTATTTTCTTATTTACTCAACCTTACTATAATTGGGGCAGTTCTGCAAGAATATTTCTGTAAAACCTTTTTCTGTACATTTTCCAAAACATCTTATCACAGGGAACTATCCATTGTAAAAATTCCATTTTCTGATGCCATGTTAATGTTTGATGTATAAATAAAGACACCAAAACCGATAGGGCAGAGATGCCTGCCTGGTGATGAGAAAGAATCTCAGAGCTCTCTCACTCTCTTGCCAACACCATCCATCCTTCAGGGACCCTTGGACCGGCTGGAGCATGTCTCCAGCACAGTTAGATATCACCTCAAACCTGTTACAATAGCTACTATCAAACAGGCAAGAAATAACAAGTGTTGATGAAAATGTGGAGTAAAGGGAACTTTTGTGCACTGTTGTTGGGCATATAATTGTTGCAGCTACTATGGATAACAGGATGGAGTTTTATCAAAAAATTAAAGACAGAACTGCTCTACAATCCAGTAATTGCACTATTTTACCAAATATAAGAACTAAAAACACTAATTCAAAAAGATATGTGCAGCCCTATATTTATTGCAGCATTATTTGCAATAGCCAAGATATAGAAGCAATCGGAGTGTCCATCAATAGATGAATGGATTAAGAATATATGGTATGTATAATATATGCAATGGAGTATTATTTAGCCATAAAAAAGAAGTAATTCTTGCCACTTATGACAACACAGCCAGAACCTGAGTTCATTATGCCAAATGAAATAAATCAGACAGAGAAAGACAAATATTTATAGGTGGGATCTAAAAACGCCAAATTCATAAAAACAGAGTGGTTTCCACAAGCTAGGGGGTGGGATAAATGGAAAGATATTGGTCAAAGGGTGTAAAATTTCAGTTATAAGGGAAATAAACTCTGGGAATCTAATGTACAGTATGGTGACGATATTGACAATATAGTATCGTGCACTTGAAAGGTGCTATGAGAGTAAATCTTAAATGTTCTCATCACAAAAGAATGATAATAAAGTGATGAAGGCAGTAACATTTGCAGTAACTATTTTGCAATATATAAGTGTATCTAGTTATCAGATAATCGGGATGTATATCTTAAATTTATACAATGTTAAATGTCAATTATTTCTTTTTTTAGTTTTAAGTTTTTATTTAAATTCAAGTTAGTTAACATATAGTTTAATATTAGTTTCAGGAGTACAATTTAGAGATTCATCACTTACATAATATACCCAAGGCTCATCACAAGTGTCTACCCTCCTTAAGGATGCCTGCTTAGCCCCCACTCCTCCCCTCCAGCACTACCCCAGGTTTGTTCTCTATCATTCTGTTTTATGGCTTGCCTCTCTCTTTTTCTCCCCTTTGTTCATTTGTTTTGTTTCTTAAATGTCAATCATTTTTTAATAAACACGGAAAAAATAACTGAATGATTAAATGAATGACTGGAGATACATGAGTGGTTGGAACTATGACATCATGAGCCAGCCAGAAGCATGGAAACTCATAAACACACTCACAGCCAACTCTCCATGTGTATTCTCATGTCATCTATCTGTTTGGAATATTTTCTCATTGCTCTCTGTGTTGGTCCAAATCCACCCAGAAAGAGTCACTTTGTGGTTCCATCATCAAGGAGTAAAATACCTGGGAAGTAATAAGAAAATTCAAAGACAGTGTCCAGCTCTCCAGCAGCCTATGTGCACTTTATTAAGTTTAACTTTTTAATTTGTTGGAGGGCTGGAGATGGGACTACAGTATTTTCTCAAGTAGAGCAGTTATTATTAAAAAGTATCTAGTCTTGCTTAGCTGCCTGTCTCCTGGTGCTTTGGATGGAGAGCAGACGTTTGTTGGGGCTTTTTGTCTGAACCTGTTGACATTTCTGGTTGCCAGTTTCTTCAGCTCCAAGTTCAGGATGTATGAAGCAGAAAGGGAACCCAGACAACTCACCATTGTATCATTCCCTGGGGTGATGAGATCCATCACCTATCTGCCTTCACCTCTGTATCTTTCTGAGCCTTCTTACATTGATTTCTATTTAATGTCCAGAATTTTTGGTTGTACTTAGCAGAAGAACCAGGGAAAAGTATTATGCCATTTTTCTGGAAGCAAATCTCCCTTGTATGTATTTTGTTACATCCTTTATCACTTCATTACTCTAAATTATAATTGTCTGTTATCTATATCTCCTGTATTAAGTACTTATTGTCATAATACTACTGTGGGACAAACCACATCAAAACTCAATGATTAAAAACTATGTATCTTTGGGGGGTGATGAGCATGGAGGAGGGCACTTGTTGGGATGAGTACTGGGTGTTATATGGAAACCAACTTGACAGTAAACTATAAAAGAAAAAAAAAACTATGTACCTTTATTTGCTCGTGAGTCTGTGAGTTAGTGATTTGGAACGGAGAGTTCTTCTGCACTTGGCAGGGCTCATTTGCATCCCTGCTAATTGACCACTTGTCATCTAGGATCACTTGGCTCTGTTCCACACGCTCTTTTATCCTTCAAGGAGGCTAACACTGATTCAGTCTCACAGTTGAAGGAAAAAGTGCGAAAATGGAAGCAAAGAGCGCAAATCTTTTTTCAAGTCTAAAGTAGCTCACATCTGTTAAAATGCATAAATACAGAGAACAAACTGGTGGTTGCCAGAAAGGAGAGGGTAAACAGAGGAGTATAAGTCAAGAGGATTAAGAGGTACAAACTTCCAGTTTAAAATAAAATAAAATAAAATAAAATAAAATAAAATAAAATAAAATAAAATAAAATAAAAGTTTATTTTAGATAAATATAAATTTCTACTTATATTTCAATTCCATTTCATGGAGATGAAAAAAGTACAGCATGGAGAATATAGCTGATATTATTGTAATAACATTGTATGGTAATATATGATAACTACACTTATCATGATGACCATTGTGTAATGTACAGAATTGTTGAATCACTATATTATGCACCATAGCACTGTATATCAGCTATACTTTAATAATAAACACTTTTTAATAAAATAAAATTCTATTGGCCAAAGCAAGTCACATGGCAAAGTTCAGAATCAAGGTGCATAGAAACAGACTATGTTTTCAGGGAGAAGAACTCAAAATCTCATGGCAAAACATACATATACAGAGAGGATCAAGAACCGGGGTCATTCACACAATCAGTCTACTTCTCTCCCACCAAAGGTTAAGCTCCTTAAGAGCAAAGAGATATTTTGTCTTATGCATCCATATACCCCAAATACTTAACATGAAAAGGCTAAGGGTAAGTGCTCAATAAATGCTAGAATGAATGGATGAATGATTGACTGGCAGTGTTTCAATACACTTCCCAACCATTTGGAGATGGGAAGGCAGATTTCCTTGGTCTCTAGAGTTCATCTATAGGTTTGAGTCTTTGATGTCTAGACAGATGCTAGTAATATACCTTCCATCAGGGCCTTTTCCACTTAGAAGTTCCTGACAACCAATTTTCTTTTGTGGAATCATAACTCTCCACTGCCACCATCCTTGCCTTGAATACAATTCACTAGCAAAAAGATCTTGTCTGTACCAACAGTGAGCATTAGAAATGTCAAAGCAGGCAACATTCCTCAACATAACAAGACCTGCCTCATTTTATCTTATTCTGATTGTTTGCCTACAATAGAATAGAGTCTTGTTACATTCAGTGAACTTGTCTATTTTGGATTGCAGATGGGCCTTATCTCCTCACCTGGCTATTTCTCCAAGTATCCAACACTTTCTTCTCCCATTCTGGTCTCTTCCACATTGCTCACAACATGAAGAGCATTACTGTCTTACAATGATTCTCATACCTCTGTTGGAATCAAAGTTCAACATAAGTACATAGACAACCCCTAAAGATGTCCGTGAAGCTTTAACTGGAATAATACAACCTACCTAAACCAACTTCCGTCAGATAGACTTATATAGTGAATCTTAAAATTACAGCACTCATTTCTTTTAAGATTGTGCCAACTGAAAATACAACTTTTTCGAGATGATTGTCAACATTCCCAATGGTTGATATATAATATCTCTATAATAGAAACTGTGGTATTTCATGATGCTTCCCTACACTTCTGAAGTGAATGCCACCTTGCTTTCCTACAAAATGTCTCTCAACACCTGTGACAAAAGAATTTATAATAAATTTTGAGACCTCTAATTTCCTTTCCAAATGTAAAGATGTGTGGTAAAAGATACACATAATTATCTTAAGGCGATATGGGAAAGTTACAGTTTTGTTTAAAAGAAACTCAACTGCTGCAAAGAAAACTGGCCTTGTGTTTAAATTTCAAGAAAAACCTAGAATATAAAAAAAAAGCTCATCCCATTGGAAAGAAAATGTGAGTTTCATAATGCACCAGAAAAGTAATATATTTTCTGTCTTCACTTCTGTAAAAGAAATAAAGGATATATTAAAAAGGAAAAAATGGAAAGAGCAAGGAAAGATATTTTATACTTTTATATTTCCAGTCTTAACTATTTCCAGTCTACTCTGCACCTACTTTATATAATGAAAATTATTGAATAAAAACCTGAACCAAGGGCAAAACTTGAAGTGGTTTTAAGAATCCAGTTCAGGAACCCATAATTACTGGGAAAAAAAATCTCTTATGCAGCAATGACCTGCAGTGATTTTCATTCATTGACTTATCACTAAATATTTAATGAATAACTATTATAAGTGAGGCATGTTAGATATAGTAAGAGAATACAAGGATAAATCAGGGTCTAAAAACTTTAGAGCTACTAAAGAAGATAAAACAAGGAACCTAGATAGATGGATAGATGGATAATAGTTGGTAGATAGACAGAAAGATAGATAGATTCATAGATGATAGAGAAAAAGAGAGACCATATAATCCAAGAGGAAAAAGAAGAAAATTTAAAAGATAGGAAGTGTGTGCTATGGGTCAACAAGGGAGGAATTTCCTTGGCTACCAGAGGGAAGTTGTGGTTTAAGGTCCCAAATGAGGCAAGAAGAAGGAGTGTAGATATGAGGTGGTGAGCAGTGCTGTTTCAGAGGGGCTAGAGGAAGTGAGAGGGAGCTAAAAAAGCAGGAAAGTTTGCAAAACAGAAAAGTGTGAAAATATCTAGGGAAAAGGAAGGGGTTCCATTTGGTGGAAGCACAGAGAACATGTGGAAAATACAAGAAACAAGATTAGCAATGTAATTCAAGGCAACTCACATCCCAGAGGCAGAAAATTACATGGAAACCCAGCACAAACAAATTTTAAATTAAACAGATATTTTATTTCTCTTGCCTATTAAGTCTTTAGTGTAACTAATTCTAAATTTTCTATGTAAACTAGCTAAGATTTGTGAAAATAATGCTAACCAAACACCAGAACATTTTTAAAAATAAGATTATATTCTGCTGTATCCCTAATACTTTTCTGTGTATAATTCCAAAAAGCAATCCAAAGTTTTCCTCTGCATGGATATTTAGATGATAAATTGAAATAATTTTCCGATCCCATTAAAAAATGCATACCCTAGGTCAGACCAAATAGCAAACACTATATAGAAAAATAAATACAGATGCAACAAAAAGAGAAAGAGAGAAATCAAGATTGATGTAGGATCCAAGTTATCTGAATTTCTGGTTTAAGCTGTATTTTACAGTGTTTGGAAAATTGGGAGAAAAAGTACTGTCGCAACCGTAGCTATGCAGGTATGTTTTTGTTACTGCTTCATTTGTTTTACCACCAAAGCCAAAGCCAAAAGACCATAAACCTTTCCATGCAATCCTGATCTCTGAGAGGGTGTGTAAATGGAACTATAAAAAATGCACTGAAAGCTGATACTTGGCAGTCAGTCAAGATCTCTCCATTTCTGAAATTAAATGGCATGGCCTCTCCAAGAATGGGAGACGAGGGAATCGAAAGGCTGCTGCATTATTTCTGCAACTCTAAGCCAGATGGTTTTAAAAGTCAAATGCTCCACACGTGAGTAAGTCACTGCTCTAAATGAATGGCTTTGGGATCTGCAAAATGGAACCTGGGCTGTCCATGACATTGGGATATGTTCCACTCCACATCAACCTGCGAGGAAAATGCTTACCAGCTCATTGAACGTTGCACCTCAAGAAAAATCATGGGGTGGCAAAGGCCCAAAGCAGCATGTTCAGAAAAAGCGTAGTGTAGTCTTTAGCATGCACAGGGAATACAGAATCCCAAATCATGCATGAAAAGAATATATTTTCATTCAGGGAGGCAGGGACTGATAGAATAATAACAGGTGTATATGAAATTAACTGCTCCTAATAAAGTGAATGCTATGGAAGCAACACCGCTTTAACGAAGTATGGAGTCTAGAGCTAAAGTGGATTTAGTGTAGATATGTAGCCTATGAAATCCAAACAGTCCAAAACATCTGATGAAATGATTCTGATCATTACCAGCACCATAACTGCTGACCCTGCCTATTCACTGCTCCTATAACTGCCAGTATAGGATCTCCCACTCTGCCGATGCTCCCATAGTGGGCCAGGGAACAAAGAGCAATGGCCTTTTCTGTGTCACCCTTAAAATATCATAGGCGAAAAACGTCAAGGAGCTACGAGATACGGCTCTTGGTACTTGTATTAGTCTGTGTTAGTGAGGGCTCTCCAGAGAAACAGAGCTAATAGGACCTATAGAAGAGGAGCTTTATTAGGGGAATCAGCTGACACAATTATGAAGGCTGAGATTTGTCACAAGATGCTGTCTGCAAGATGGACAACCAGAGAAGCTGATGGTGGCATTCCCAACCCAAGGCTGAAATCCTGAGGGAGGAGAAAATGGCTTTCCCAGATCAAGAAAGGACAGCAAATCTTCTCTCCTTCCACTCTCTTGTTCCATTTGGACCTTCACTGGATTGAATGATGTCCACTCACACTGGTGATCTTTTCTATCTAGTCTACTAAGAAATTCAAATGCTAATTTCTTCTGGAAACACCCTCACAGACACATCAGAAGTAATGTTTTACCAGATATCTAGGCATCTCGTAGCTCCTCAAGTGGACTCAAAAATTAATCATCACAGCTTTCCATCCTTAAAATAAACAAAAATACACAGGGCCATTATCTCTAAGAAACAATTTCAACACCCAGGTCTAAATGCTGTGCTTAGAAACCAGCTGTCGGGGCGCCTGGGTGGCTTAGTCGGTTAAGCGTCCGACTTTCGCTTAGGTCATGATCTCATGGTTCGTGGGTTCCAGCCCCGCGTCAGGCTCTGTGCTGACAGCCAGCTCAGAGCCAGGAGCCAATTTCAGAGTCTGTGTCTTCCTCTCTCTGACCCTCCCCTGCTCACACACTCTCTCTCTCTCTCCTAGAAAGAAAAAAAAGAAGAAGAAACCAGCTGTCTTTTCATTCCCCCTGGAAGTACACGGCTCTTCAGCTGAAGGGTTCAGTCCTGTTTCCTGTTTCTTCAGAGTTTTCTATAGGACTACATTGCTTCCTTGATGCTTCTGAGAGATTTATTTCCTATTTCTACCACAGATGCTACTACCACCACCATCACTGCCAGTGGAAACTTTGTCATGCTTCTCTCCTCCCTCTGGTGAGGGGTAGCAAGTTCCTCCTCATGAGGCCAATTCCAGGCCTTTCCACCTGAGAGCCAGGGCCAAGATGAAGTAGTGTAGGAAGCTCTTTAACCCTTTCAATCCCCAGGCCTGCCTCATGTCTTGCCTTACTTTTAGAATGACAGCCAATGGGAATGTCCAGTTCCTTCAAGGGAAAATTCCACCACTTACCAGGGTAGAACCATGCCCTCGGGGTTTAAAAATTAATCACAAAGTAATAAGACTTGGGAGCATGTTTTTAGGTAGGAATTACTAACTTATTGTTTCTCATTTATGATCAATTATTTACACTCCATTAACTACATTTTAGTTAGACATCTCCCTGAAGGCATATGAGCTCGCATTCATATCATCCCTTACTTTAACAAAGGTCCATCAAGTATCTATTATGAGCAAGGCCATCCCTGAGATGCTGAGGAACGGAGGTAGGGACCTATATGAGAAGTGTCCCTGCCCTAAAAGCACTCATAATTTGGTAGGGAAGATAAGACCTGTGCATGGAAAGACATAAGGAATACCGTGTGGTGGGAAGTAAAGGAAAGCATGGGAAAGAGCTAACCTTACAAAAAAGGAAAATCAATCCCTAATGACCTCATACAAAGGCCTTCTAAAGTTAATAGCATCCAAAGAGTCCTTATGTTTCATTTTTGGTCTTCAATAGATCAGAAAGGAACCAAAAACCCTGATTTTCTTTCTTTCTTTCTTTCTTTCTTTCTTTCTTTCTTTCTTTCTTTCTTTCTTTCTTTCTTTTCTTTCTTTCTTTCTTTCTTTCTTTCTTTCTCTTTCTCTCTCTCTCTCTCTCTCTCTCTCTCTCTCTTTCTTTCTCTCCTTGGGAGTCAAGTAGGGACAGGGTTAGGAGGAAGTATTGGAGGGAAGCTGTGAAAAACCCTCATTAAAAATACCTTGGACAGCTCTCTGTGAGCCAGTTGATGCCTCTTCTTTTAACCAGATTTGACTTTAATATGCAGAGATCATGTAACATAAGTACATAATAGAGTTTATGAAAATGACAGAGTGAAAAGTATCTTTTGCTTTGCTGTTAGAGTATATTCCATCTGATCATTATTGAAGGTGAATAGACAATGCCTCCAGGATGTTTAAAAGACCTTTCTTCCTCCATTTCTCCAGATTTCCCATCTTGTTCTTTCTGCTCTTTGCCTTAAGTTAGAACTAAAGAAGCATACTATGAAAGTAATAGGAGACTTAACAAAATCATTTCACTTCATATATTTGAACATCTATGATAGAAAGCCATAGTTTCCATTCACTTGATTTGATTGACCTTAATATATCAAAGTATAGAATAAATATAAGAACTAGAAAGCTCCATGATTGTAAGGATGATTATTCCTATTTCTTCCCTGGGGATGTCATGCTCAAATGGATCCTTACTGATTTAATCTTTACATGTATGAATCATTAACAGTGCTTGGGAATTGTTTTACACAATGGAGCCCAGGACTTCAGCTACTCCTTGTGTTTTGTTTTAATTGATGCTAGTATAGTATCATACATCCTCAGCTAGTACGGAAGTTTCTCAAAGGCTTGATAACTTGCATTTACTTTGTGTTCTTCTCAATACATGGAATAACACTAAGCAAAATTAGATTTATATTTATTAAACATATTAATTGATTCATTGGTTGACATGTGCACTTAAGAGCTGTGTTATTTTCATAAAAGAGTCTTAAATATAGAGAACACCCAGAGGGTTGCTGGAGGTATTGTGGGAGAGGGAATGGTCTAAATGGGTAAAGGGCATTAAGGAACCTACTCCTGAAATCATTGTTGTACCATATGCTAACTAATTTGGTTGTAAATTAAACAATAATTATTTTTTTTTAAAAAAAAAAAGCTGTGTTATTTTAATCAAAACAGCATTTTGGAAGTTTATTTATATTATCTTTTCAAAGATATTTTATCTTAAAGGATATGATTTTTCTTAGCTCATCACATCATTGACCTATAATTTTTAGCCATATTACCATTCTTTATTATCTACTCATTCTTGTCTTCTAAATATTTAATGATTTAAAAACTAAAACAATCTCACCTGGGAAAATAAATTTGTTCATAGTCTACCTGTTTCTGCCCAAATCTTAATCTTAAAGAAGTTAGCCTTTTAGAATACTGGCTTAATCCATTTGGACTACTATTAAAAAATACTATAGACGGGTAGCTTATAAACAGTAGAAATTTATTTTCAACTGTTCTGGAACCTAGAAAGTCCAAGATCAAGTTTCCAGCAGATTCTAAGTCTGATGAGAGCAACTTCCTCCTTCATAGATGGCACATTCTTACTCTCGATGTCCTTAAGTGGTGGAAGGTGTGACCAAATTGTGTCAGCCCTCTTTTAATAAGGGAACTACTAATCTTATTTATAAGGGCTCTGTCCTCATGACCTAACCACCTCCCAAAGACCCCCACCTCCTGATACCATCTTCTTAGGGGGCAGAATTTCAATACATGAATTTTGAGGGAACACAAACAGCAGCCCATACCAAATACAAATAACCACCACCACTCTGAATTTATTCATTATCTTCTTAGGTAGTATTTCTTAAAGAGTTCAAGCTAAAAGGCAACTAATTCAGTCTACAAAGTGAGAATATTAATATGAGAGTAAGCCTCACTGATAAGCTGTGAGCTTTGGGTCATCACTTGAATTCTCTCTGTCCATCAAAACATCCTTCTTTCCTTCCAGCTTTCTAGCCACATGAGGAATAAGGGGAAATAACATACAAAAAAATCAGAAGCTTCAGAAACTTTTTAAATTAACACCTCACACTTTCTTTTAGTACCTATAGTGTCAATCAGAGAATGTAAAGAGAGTCAGTGGGGTAGTAGAAATATTAAAAAACAGAAGATTCCACTTGAATCAGCTGGCCGGAGTTCCATAAAAACAGAAAATTTGTCAGGAGCAAGAGTAATTACTTGGTTATTTGGTTAAATTTCTCACTCTTGTTGAAAGTTTCAAAAATAGGCTGAGTATGCAGATCCACCTGGCTCCTCCTTGACACATTATGGCAAATAACTGAAGCCTGTCTTCCAAAGAATGGTGAAGCAGTGACCTTAGGTATTTAGTTGTCTGTTGATATGGCAGCTCAATGACCTTGTCTGATTCAGAAATACAAAGAAACAGTCATCTTGGGTCACCAAGTATGAGCCAGAATTCTGGATATTTGGATCTTATCCACAGCCCTAATCTTACAATTAGTGAAATATTGAGTTATGGTACTTCAGTTTGCCCATCCAAAACTTAAAAAACATGTTAATACTTTCACCTCTATGCAAGGAATTGTTTCTTGCGTCTGAAAACTCATTAGACCAGAGATTTGATAGCACTTTGACGTCAAGAAAAGTGACACTATGTAAAAAGAAAAAGAGTCTTGAATACTCAGCAGAACATCTCTGCTTAGGTCTTTTACCAAATTCTAAAGATTTCAAGCCCTATAAACTGAGACTAAAAGGAATATGCTTCAAAAAAAAAAAAGGCCATTCTGGGTAAAGTTATTTCTATTCATATCCATTACTTTGAGAACAATCTGTCAAACACAAATTAACTGCCTGAGGAAACTTACCAAAAAAAAAAATCTGTTTTCCCAAAACTGAAATATCTTAATTTTTCCTTGGCCTCCACTTGCCAAAACCATAAATTGCAGAATATCTCCATCAAGGCTAGTGCCAAATTACAATTCTCTCCTCTGGCTGTCATCTGGTAGGTGGCTTCTATTCAGGTTCCTATTAGCTATGGGGGAAGAGGAGAATATTTTATGACAGCCTAGGCAATAAAAAGTCAAGAAAGAAAGGATTTCTGGAAGTTCCTGAGTCATCAGTTCTGATCCTAACTTTTCATTGGAATAGGTAAGTATCCCTGTTCCTACAATGGCAGAACCATCAGCAGCAACATCTGCTGGGAAGTCAGCTTGAGTTCATATGAAGACTCACGTCTGTGACCTACAAAACTTGGGTTTTTTTCAGTAAGAGAGTGTGCAGATTGACCTTATCCCCTCCTTGATGATCCCAAGAGTGTTTTTAATAGGGTCCTGATATATCATAAAAAGAAGTCAATCACAATGTTGGGAGAGCCCAATTCCAATCCACTTATTCTTGAACCTTTTCCAAAACATCTTGAAAAAGAATGTTCTTGAGGCCTATGCCTGAAAGCTTCCATGCCTCCTCACTCTCTCAGAAACCTCAAAAACTATTTGTTTTGTTTAGTTTCATCATAAAGAAGCTTTGCAGGAAGTAGGATACTGGAAAGTACATGGATTTTGGTGTTAGGGAAACTTGGGTTTGATTCCTAAACTTGAGCTAATAATTTATTCCCACTTTTAACTACAAAGTACAAAAGTACAAGGCTATTATCACCTTATATATTATGAGTTTGATAATAATTATAAGTGGGCTGAGAATTCAGAAACACATTATTCTCCAGTTTGCTCTCATTAAAGACAGGACAGCTTTGAATGACCAGAACAGCTATATGCTTTCAACAGCTAATTTACATATACCTAAGGTTTTTGAAGTTTTCCCTAGGACACCAAAGATGTTGGCCATGGCCCATTGAGAATATCAAAGTATGAGACAAGGTCATTGAGTAAAAAGAGGTCAGAAATTTCTCAGAACTGCTATAAAACTTTTCAGCAGCAAACTCATATTTCTGACAAGGTGCTTCTGTGTCACCCACTCCTACCCTTGCATACAAATGTGGATCATTACCCATTTCATGTAGTGGTGAAAGAATCAGGAGAGAACTTGAAAAGATATTGCGGGTTTTGAAGCTTATGAAATCTTGGAGAAAACTTACCTCAAAGTCAGTTGTGGCCTAGCCATTCACTGACTCCCAGGTAGGCCTATAATTTTGGGGCTATCAGATGCTCTCTGTTTCAGAACATTATGAACACTAACTAGCCATGGCTATGAAAAGGTATCAGCTCTCTGAACCAAAACTCTAATTCCTAGGGTTGTTATGGGGATTTTAATGAGATTATGTGTCCACAAGTAATTTACAGTGCTTCAATCATATTAGGTGGCTGCCGGGAGCTGCACCGGCCTCTATTGATGGCAGTCACAGCAAAGAAATGGCAGTGTTTGCACAGCTACCGCCATGAGAAATGAAAACTGGTATCTCCTGCTACTACTGGCTCATGTTGTGCTGGTATTGACCAGGCCTCACAATATTCCATATGAGACCAATATTCTGAACACAGATACCTCATAAGGAAAAGCATATTCCTGCCTTCACAAGAGAGATTTTAGATGAAAGCTCTATGGATGATTGTCAAAATGCTCTTCCTAAGGGCCTTGCAGATCCAAGACTTAGGGGGTTAGGAACACAAGAATTACAACTGAGCCTGGCCCCGAGACAAAGAGCCTAACTTAGAGTTAAGGTACAGATAAGGGCAGAACTTAAGTTAATACTTACACCTTCTCCTAATTGGTGATGTATGGCAGTCCCTTCCCCAAGGCCTACTTTCTGCAAACACCCTCCCTTACAGGTGGCTAGGATGAGGCTAGATAAGAGTAGCTAAAGCATTACCCACAAACAAAAGGCTGACACATTTAGGGCCTTCATGGTGTTCACACATTCAGCATCAAATAGGTTTCCACAAACAACTTATTAACCAACTCAGAAACATTCATTTGAGAGCCAGACAGAATGACTCTTCACCCATCTATACACTTAACCTATGACCTAACCTTAGCGTTATTAACTTAGAACAAATATGTATCCTGCCTTTTACTAAGAATACCCTAATTCTCTAGTTATAAGATTTACTTAACCTCACTATAATTGGAATAGTTCTGCAAGAATATTTCTGTAAAACCTGCTTCTGTACACTTTCCAAAGCATCTTATCACAAAAAGTTATCCATTGTAAAAAATTGCTTTTTCTGATGTCATGTTATCATTTAACCTATAAATAAAAACACCAAAACCGACAGGACAGAGATGCCTGCCTGGTGATCAGAAAGAATCTCGGGGCTCTCTCACTCTCTCTCTCGCCGACACCGTCCATCCTTCGGGGACCCCTGGACCTGCTGGAGCCAGCTCGGCCTCCAGCAGTGGCAATGAGTGATCATATCCTTTCTCCCAGATGTTAAATTCTAAGGATTCTTGTTGAGCACATTTGAAATAATAATAGCTATGTAGTTTATTGTAAATGAAGATACGTTAAATCTATGATGTTCTGAGTTTATGGACGTTTTGACATTTATTTGTTGACATACTTATTTTATCATCCTAAAAATCGGTAGATACACTACTCATATCCCTACACTTTATATAATCTCCAAACTTCAGGAATAGATCCAGTCATAGTGTGCATCTACTAGGTATATGTAGAAGGAGGCCTTTAACAGAATATCAAATTCAAATTAGCTTAACACAAGGAAAATTATTACATACAATAAGAAGTCCTTGGAAAGAATGGCTCCATAAATTCAGTTGCTACGTAGCTAGTTTCAATATTTTGGCAATTTCATCAAAGACCCAGGTTCTTCCATCATTCTGCTTGAACATCCTTAGCACCTTTGCCTTCTTCCCAGGTTAGCTGCCCTCAGGGCTGCCAGATTGATCTGAACAGTTTCAGAACTTCTGTCTAGGAATAAAAATACTTTTCCCCTTGTACCTTTTTAAGACAAGGAATCTTTCCTCAAAAGCTGCCGGCATATACACCTCTTATCTCTTCGGCCAGAATCACATGGATAACTTCAATCCAGTTATCTAACTAGAGAAATGGAATTACAATAATTTAGATGACTAAGAAGGTACCTTATAATTGGAGATAAAGTCACCTTTCCTACAGCCAAAGCTGCATGGAGAAAACAGTCGTACAAACAAATCCAGAGCCCTACCTACAGGAAGAAGGGGGAATAAATAGTGAGTATATAACCAACTACGTCCGTTACACAAACTAAGAAAAAAATAAGTGTTCCCATGTTTTAAATTTTTTAAATGTTTATTTATTTTTGAAAGGGAGAAAGACAGACAGAGTGCAAGGTAGGAGGAACAGAGAGAGAGGGAGACACAGAATCCAAAGCAGACTCCAGGCTCTGGCTGACAGCTCAGAGCCTGACACAGGGCTCGAACCCATGAACCATGAGATCATGACCTAGCTCAAGTTGGACGCTTAACCAACTGAGCCACCCAGGCGCCGCCCCCCTCCCATGTTTTAAATTTTTGACCAAATGGATTCATTCATGTGATCTGAAAAATCAAATCAAGTAGAGAGATTAAAATGAAAAACAAAACTCCCTTACCTCATGCCTCTCAATCTCTAGTTTTTCTTATAGGGAGCATACTAATCTTTATTTCTGATGGTCACTTTCAATCTTTAAATAATATTTTTTACTATATTTCTTGATACATTAATTTGAGATAGCATCTACTGATTTCTTTTTCTTTTTTTTTACAAATAGTTTATTGTCAGGTTAGTTTCCACATAACACCCAGTGCTCATCCCCACAAGTGCCCTCCTCCATGCCCATCCCCCCTCCCCCCCACATCCATCAGTCCTCAGTTTTTGTCAGCATTCAAGAGTCTCTCATGGTTTGCCTCTCTCCCTTTCCCCCACCATTTCCCCCCTTCTTCTCCCCCTTGTTCCTCAGTTAAGTTCCTCCTAATCCTCCTATACGTGCAAACATGTGATATTTGTCCTTCTCTGCCTGACTTATTTCGCTCAGCATAACACCCTCAAGGTCCATCCATGTTGCTACACATGGCCAGATTTCATTGTTTCTCATTGCCATGTAGTATTCCATGGTATAGATAAACCACATCTTCTTGATCCATTCATCTGTTGATGGACACTTAGGCTCTTTCCATGTTTTAGCTATTGTGGAGAGTGCTGCTATGAACATTGGGGTGCATGTGCTCCGATGCCTCAGCATTTCTGTATCCCTTGGGTAAATTCCTAGCAGTGCTATTGCTGGGTCATAGGGGAGTTCTATTGTTAGTTTCCTGAGGAACCTCCACACCATTGTCCAGAGGGGCTGTACCAGTTTACATTCCCACCAACAGCGTAGGAGGGTGCCCGTTTCTCCACATCCTCGCCAGCATCTCGTGTTCTCTGATTTGCTCATTTTAGCCACTCTGACTGGCATGAGGTGGTATCTCAGGGTGGTTTTGATTTGTATTTCCCTGATGAGGAGGGATGCTGAGCATCGTTTCATGTGTCTGTTGGCCATCTGGATGTCCTCTTTGGGGAAGTGTCTGCTCATATCTTCTGCCCATTTCTTCGCTGGGTTGTTTGTTTTTCGGGTGTGGAGTTTGATGAGTTCCTTATATATTCTGGATATTAACCCTTTATCTGATATGTCATTTGCAACTATCTTTTCCCATTCCGTTGGTTGCCTATTAGTTTTGTGGGTTGTTTCCTTGGCTGTGTAGAAGCTTTTAATCTTGATGAGGTCCCAATCGTTTATTTTTGCTCTTAATTCCCTTGCTTTTGGGGATGTGTCAAGTAAGAAGTTGCTGCGGTGGAGGTCAAGGAGGTTGTTTCCTGCTTTCTCCTCTAGGGTGTTGATAGTTTCCTGTCTCACATTTAGGTCCTTTATCCATTTTGAGTTTATTTTTGTGTATGGTGTGAGAAAATGATCTAGTTTCATTCTTCTGCATGTTGCTGTCCAGTTCTCCCAACACCATCTGTTAAAAAGGCTGTCTTTTTTCCATTGGAGATTCTTTCCTGCTTTGTCAAAGATCAGTTGGCTGTACACTTTTGGGTCCACTTCTGAGTTCTCAGTTTTGTTCCATTGGTCTATGTGTCTGTTTTTGTGCCAATACCATACTGTCTTGATGATGACAGCTTTGTAGTAGAGGCTAAAGTCTGGCATGGTGATACATCCCGTTTTGGTTTTATTTTTCAGTATTACTTTGGCTATTCGGGGTCTTTTGTGATTCCAAACAAATTTTAGGATAGTTTGTTCTAGTTTTGAGAAGTATGCTGGTGCAATTTTGACTGGAATTGCATTGAATGTGTAGAGTGCTTTGGGTAGTAATGACATCTTTACTGTATTTATTCCTGTCCATGAGCATGGAATGTTTTTCCATTTCTTTGTGTCTTCTTCAATTTCCTTCATAAGTTTTCTATAGTTTTCATCATACAGATCTCTTGTATCCTTGGTTAGGTTTATTCCGAGGTATTTTATGGTTTTTTGTGCAATTGTGAATGGGATCAGTTTCTTGATTTCTCTTTCTGTTGCTTCATTGTTCGTGTATAAAAATGCAACCGATTTCTGTACATTGATTTTGTACTCTGCAACTTGGCTGAATTCTTGAATCAGTTATAGTAGGCTTCTGGTGGAGTCTGTTGGGTTTTTTATGTAGAGTATCATGTCATCTGCGAAGAGTGAAAGTTTGACTTCCTCTTTGCCAATTCTGATGCCTTTGATTTCCTTTTGGTGTCTGATGGCTGATGCTAGGACTTCCAGCACTATGTTAAACAACAGTGGTGAGAGTGGACATCCCTGTCGTGTTCCTGATCTCAGGGGAAAGCTCTGTTTTTCCCCGTTGAGGATGATGTTAGCTGAAGGCTTCTCATAGATGGCTTTGATGATGTTTAAGTAGGTTCCTTCTATCCCAACTTTCTCGAGAGTCTTTATTAAGAAGGGATGCTGTATTTTGTCAAATACTTTTTCTGCATCTATTGACAGGATCATATGATTTTTATCTTTTCTTTTATTGATGTGATGTATCACATTGATTGATTTGCAAATGTTGAACCAGCCCTGTAACCCAGGAATGAATCCCACTTGATCTTGGTGGATGATTCTTTTTATGTGTTGCTGGATTCGATTTGCAAGGATCTTGTTGAGGATTTTTGCATCCATATTCATCAAGGATATTGGCCTGTAGTTCTCTTTTTTTTGCTGGATCTCTGTCTGGCTTGGGAATCAGAGTGATGCTGGCTTCATAAAATGAGTCCGGGAGTTTTCCTTCGATTTCTATTTTTTGGAATAGCTTGAGAAGAATTGGGATTAATTCTGTTTTAAATGTCTGGTAGAATTCCCCAGGGAAGCCATCAGGTCCAGGGCTCTTAACACACACTCACTACCAAAATTCACATGTGAAGAAATAGAAAACCTGAACAGACCCGTAACGATTGAAGAAGTAGAATCAGTTATCAAAAATCTCCCAACAAATAAGCATCTACTGATTTCTTATTCTGACATGAGATTTAATTCTCTTATCTCATCCCTTGTTCCTGCTAATATGATTCTTGCCCTCCTTTATTGCTTTTTGTTAAAATTACTTTTGTAACTTGACATAAATGTTCACCATTATATTTCTTTTTGTAGCAACATCTCTTGCCTTTAAACTGTCAAGTGTGATAATATTTATATTCTTTCCAAAGGCATGAATGTTTTCTGTGCTTTATTTATAGTTTGATTATAAAAGCAGAAAGGCAGCTAATTACGTTTTGTTGGTTATTCCTCTCCAGGTACTATTCAGTGCAGAGGCAAGTAATTGATATGATTTGTATTGCTTTTTTGTATAACTTTTAATTTTTCCAGTGTTTTTAATTGTCTTCTGATTCTTTCACATTGCTTGCCTAACGGCAAGCAATCCTTAAGGAGTTCTTACATCCTTAAGTAGTTCTGTTTTCTTGAAGATAATATGAAAACTATGAAATGCCATTTTTTGCTAGATGCTTTCCTCCTGGAGCCTCTTTTTTCTTACTTTTGTCTGGATTGTCATTCTCCAGACTTCTGCCAAGCTGCCATCCTGACACCCTGTCTTTCTCACCTACCCAGAAGTTGCCTCTCCTTAGATTCCATGTCTTCCGAATTCCTACATACTCTCCTCATTTTGTTAAAGTAAATCCTCATGTAATGACTAAGAAACGTTACCTTGGAAGTAATGCCCTTAGATTCTATAAATGCCTTTATTCTTTACTCATCCAGGTTGAATTTGACTTGGTATTTTGAAAATATCTTTGAAAATTATTCTCTCAGAACGTTGAAAGCACTTCTCCACTTCCTTGTAATACTCAGTATTGCAGATGTGAAGTTCACATTCTTTTGTATGTGATCTGGTTTTTCCTCTCTGGGAGCTTTTGGAACCTTTCATTTACTTCGACGTTCTAAAATTTCAAAGTGATTTGTCTAGGTGTAGATCTTTTTGTAATTCATGCTGTTCTACATTCTCTACTGAACCCTTTTAGTCTGAAGTCCTTTAAACTTCAGCTCTTTAAATTTCTTTCAGTATCTATTCTATAGTTCCTTTCCATTTTCTCTGTATCTCCTCTTAATCAAATGTTTACCTCCAGTTTCCATCCTTTATGTCTCTCATTTTTTTCATTTATCTTCTCTTTCTACTTGTCTTTTTTTCTGTAGCTAGCAAAATTTCACAAAACTTATATTCCAATTACAAATTAGAATTGATACACTTTTACTGTTTTTAATCACAAAACTCTAATTCTTTGTCTGTTACTAATTTTTCAAGGTTTACCTGATCTTATTTGTAGAAAGGATATCTTCCTTTTTTAATGTTTATTTATTTTTGAGAGAAAGAAACAGTGTGAGCAGGATAGAGGCAATGAGAGGGAGATGCAGAATTAGAAGCAGGCCTCAGGCTGTGAGCTACCAGCACAGAGCCCGACACTGCGCTTGAACCCATGAATGGTGAGATCATGACCTGAGCTGAAGTCATACGTTCAAACGACTAAGCCACCCAGGTGCCCCTGAAAGGATATCTTCTTAAATCTCTCTGAGAGCACTGCATTATTTCACAGATCTAGAGCTGAATTGTCTTAATTCTTCTAGGGCCACATTTTAAAATTAGTTTTTCTTTGCCTTTTATTGTAATATTCCAAACTTCTCTCATGCTGATCAAATGATCTGTTCACATAAGCCAAAAATCCACCATCAAGCTACACTTTAGAACCACTGGCAGGTGGCTGGGACTCAGAAGTGTCACAGCGTGTAATTCTTTATTAAGCAGTGCTGCAAGTCAGACTCCCCCCACCCCTGAAGCTTCTGATTCAATAGATCTGAGCAGAGCCCAAGAGTTGGCATTGTTGCAGCAAGTGTTCATATGACAATGATGCTGAGGATCTGAGAACCTCACTCTGAGAACCACTGTTCAACAGCTCTACAAAGGAGAGCTGCTCCTGCCTCCACTGACCCCATCATCTCCATAATATGTTGGATCTCAATTTTTTCACCCTGCTTCATCAGCCACATGTCCTCTACTTTCTTTCCATCTTCCACAAACTTGTTGAAATATCTTCTCTACTAATAGTCTACCACCCAAAGCCTATGTTAGATGATTCCACTTTGTTTTGCTTTGTCCCTCTTTGCTGTTTGTTTGTTCGTCTTAATTTTTTACTATCGCTTTAATAACGTTTGGGGTCAGCCTGCCTTGTTGAGCCAAAGTATATACTCTTATATTTCATTACGTCAATACATCCCTAGCATCATGTTTGACTTTGATCTTCCCCTGAGTCTGGAGTTCTCATTACCAAACATAATTTCAAGTCAAATTTTCAAAAATTGTTTCTAGTTGAGAAAGGTTCAGATATCCAACAGTATATAAAAGATGTATATGTGGAATACAAAATATTTCATAAGTAACTCAAAAATTAAAATATGCCAGGGGCACCTGGGTGGCTCAGTCAGTGAAGCATCTGACTTCAGCCTAGGTCATGATCTCAAGGTCCATGAGTTTGAGCCCCGCATCAAACTCTGTGCTGATATCTCAGAGCCTGGAGCCTGCCACCAATTTCTGATTCTGTGTCTCTGTCTCTCTCTGCTCCTCCTCTGCTTAGACTCTGTCTCTCTCTCAAAAATAAATAAATATTTGAAAAATAATAAAATAATATAAAATACAGTATACATGGGCTAGCTGTTTACCAAGCCCAATTTCTTCTGGGACACCCGGAATGTGTACATGTTCTAGATGTTAATAATGGGCTGGGAGAGGAAATGATGAGGCCAATGGAGTTAAGGAGTAGATGGACCTTCTTTGGCTTCTTTTTCACCTATACACCAGCCTAATGCAAAGTGATCGGAGGCCTTGGAAGATGGCAAAGCCACAGGTGGAAGGAAACTGGATCCTTGAATGACTGCCCCAAAAAAAAATGGCAGCTGATCAGGAACAATTTCATGGGCAGCTATATGCCAAGCCACTAAAACATTAGAGTTTACATTACAGCAAACTAATTAATTGTACTTAAAGGATGAAAAAAGATCCTTCTAAACGTGTTTTGGATAAATTACCTTTGTGTTGGACTATGGTCTGCATGAACTTCTGCTTTATGAAAGTTGAGGCTCCACATAGAATTTCACCACAGCAATGTGTTAGATCATTTTCAATTGATGTATTGCTTAAATTTGGTCTTACAAATCTAACGAAAATCTTGTTTCATTTCTACTTTAATAAATAAGATCCAACATTCAATTACAATGTGTTGAGTGAGATAATGAATATAAAAGTACTTTCCAAAAATAAAGGTATCATCTAAGTGTCACATAATAATGAACTTTCCTAGGAGCAAAGGTGAATAAGAAATAATTCCAAATTTCTTTGTATTAATTTGTTAATTGAATTTGTAAATTTCAGGTTCTTCCCTAATAGGCAGCAGATTCAAGATTATTGGGAAGCTGAAATTAGGTTCCTCAGCTTAGTTTCTCAATTAATGCTACTGCATTGTTGTAAGAAGCTTAATTTTTGTATTATTCAATTTTTTAAACATGAGAAGTTTTAACTGAACATCATAAATGCTTTTAACCTTTGGAAACTCTGAGGTTCCAACTGCAATGCATAAGTCATCCAAGCTGATTGAGGACATTGAAGGCGAAATGAGTCTAATCAGACACATTTCCACTTTGGTAATTGAACCACTGGCTTCATTCCATCTGCCTAGAGTGACCTGTCAAAAGTGGGTTCAGCCCTAAGCTTCATTATTAAGATCTACCTGATAAGAAAGAAGAAAAAGGATTTTGAGAGCACTTCAGATCTGCCACAGATGTGACATTCAGTAAATCACTTACAAAATCTCAGGTTTCTGCACTTCACCTAACAAACATATATTAAACACCTATTATATTTCACATTCTGGGAGGTGGCCATAAGGCAAAGATAAGGAGTTTACCTTTACTTACGGGCAGAAAATCCCATTTTCAGCCCTAGGTTTAGAAGACAAGTTTTTCAATTTCCTGTGAAACAGAGCCTGAAATATTCATGTCTTAAATCCGCACCAGGAGGATTTGCAAAAACCCCATAAAAGCTCATCAGTTCAGACTGGGTCCACTTGTGATTGTTTTGACAGGAGCTGAATTAGCAATTGCTTTAGTACTGGATGGAAAAGAAATAAAAATGTAGTGAGCAAAGAAATAGTGTTAACAAAAATAGAAAGAAAACAAGGTTTCCTTACTTTCTAAAAATGGAAATTTGGGGGCTTTATAAATACCCACATGTAGAATATGATGAAGGGACTAAAATAAACCACCAGTATTACGGTACACAAGCAGGACGGGAAGAATTTCCAGTTGGCAACATTGTTAGTTCAGCTGGTGCTGCTTAAAATGACCTAACACCGCTTATCAGTAAAGTCTGGTATCTATCTGGGCCAAATGAGCTGCTCCCTAGTCACTCTACTCTAGAGTTTAAACAGTGTTTATTGAACATCTACTCTGTGCCACTCTGCTTATCATTGAGATGAAATTTCATAGGTGTGATCCCTGCCTTAAAAAACGAACTAAAAATTAAAACATAATTAACAGCAACAGAGAACACATGACCATCAATCAAATCGCACAAACAAGTTCAGCCAAGAGGAGGCAAAACTCACTTCCGGTTTTAGTTTCCTCAAGACGTTTCTCAGAGAGATGAGATGACAGCAGACTTCAAAGACAGATGGGATTCCAACAGGCAGGCAGTGAGAAACAGAAACAAAATATGAGGGCAAAAAAATATGGCCATAGAAAGAGGAGAAAGTCCAAAACAATTTCAGAGCATTGGGAGATCATTGAATGTGAGATTCAGTACAGGGAGGGTAGGGAAGAAGGGTATAAAAGTCACATAAGTACTCTAAGTTTCAAGCTGATCCGGAAAGATCATAAGCTTTGATGAGAGGCAGACTTAGGTCCTGCCAGGCTACATGGCTTTGGGCAATTACTTCATCCTTCAAAGCCTCCCTTCTATATTTATAAAATGGGAATGATAAACCTAATTACTGATCTGGGAACCACTGACAAGGAAGGTGAAATGAAGAAAAGATGCAAACATCTGACAAAATACTGCATCAACATGTCAGTACTTTCTTCCTGTAATACTTCTGTTAGGCATTCATTTTAGTAGATTGGTATATATGCTTCCTGATCAAAATTAGGATCTGGTAATACTAGCTAAGAGAAATACCCAGGACCAGCCAGTCATCTTCTTTTGACAGTAGGGATTAAAAAAAAAAAAAAAGATAAAGCACTCTGTATTAACTAAAAAGGTTTATTCAGCTCAAAGCATATCTTAGCCAACTTTTCATCTCTCTTAAACAAGATGGGCAAAGAGCAAAAAATTATATTCCCATTTAATACCCAAACCATAAATATAAGAATTCTATAACATACTAGAAATAACTTGTATGGAAATATGAGAAAAGCTGCTAACTAATTGGATGTATAACTTTCTGGATTCCAAAGTGTTCCTCAGTTCAGACGACCTCACTGGGGGAAACTAGCAAGGTTTTAAAGAAGAAATAATATAAATTTTACATATACTCTTTTAAAAACGTGGGGAAAAGAAACTCTCCAACCAATTTTATGAGTCCATAAATACTGAATCCCAGTATTGTCAATGGTAAAATGAAATGAATAAACTGTCCTACCTAGGCATCATGATTGTTTTGAGAACTGAAACATCACATACGTGAAAATGCTTTGGAAAGTTAAATATACTAAACTGGAAACCCACCTGGTACATTGAGTCATAATCTATAGTATGGAACTTGCACTCAGAGCCAGTCTATAATGTTAGCCATGACCATCCTCACACTCTACTCCCAACAATGCATAGTCCTTCCTTGCATTTCAAAGCAGTTCTGAGCATGTGAGTTTGCAATAGGCACTGAATTTGTTTCACATAACAGTCATTCCCCTCATCCACAGGGCATACATTGCAAGACCCCCATGCGGATGTCTGAAGATGCCAATAGGACCAAACCCTGCATAGGCCATGTATTTGCCTAATTATAGATACTTATGATAGATTTTAATTTATAAATTGGGCACAGCAAGAGATTAACAACAATAACTATAATAAAATACAACAATTACAACAGAATACTATAAAAAAAGTTATGCAAATGCAGTCTTTCTCTCAAAGTAGCTTATTGTACTGTACTCCTCCCTTTTCTTGTGATGATGTGAGATGACAAGATGGCTACACGACTAGATGAAGTGAGGTGGGCGTTGTAGGCATAGTGACATAGTGTTAGGCTGCTGTTGACCTTTTGAAAGTACATCAGGAGAAGGATCATCTGCTTCTGCCCATGGCTGACCACGGGCCAAAATCACAGATGAGGGGACTATTGTAGTTTCTTTCTGACTAACATTGTTTGCCACTGTTGATAGAATGTAGGATAGTATGCAGACTGATCTAGACATTGAAATCACATGGAAATCTGGGTAATATAAAAGGCAATGCCCAGGTGGTAGAATTAGGCAGATGACTTTTTTTCTTTCTTTTTAAACATTTATTTGAGAGAAAGAGAGAGCAGAGAAGAAGAGGGAGAGAGAGGGAGGGAGAATCTTAAGCAGGCTCCATGCTTAGCACAGAGCCACGCTTAGGGCTTGATCCCACAACACTGAGATCATGACCTGAGCCAAAATCAAGACTTGGATGCTTAACTGACTGAGCCACCTAGGCACCCCAGCAAAATGACTTTTGTAAAAATCTCTGATTTATCAGCACTTACCAGTTATGTGTCACTGAGCAATTTAACCTGTGTCTGAAGACTTCTGTGTAAAATGAGAAAATATATTTCTTGCAAGCTGTAAAACCTGGCACCTAATAAGTGCTAAATGTTTCATACCTTCTCTCTTTCCAAGTTTATAAGTTGAGGATTCAGTTCTGCTGTAGGACTGCAAAGTGCTGCTATTAATGTCAATGTATAAAGCCCTGAGCTGCTGCAAAATGTTATCCACTAATGCATTAGGATGGATAATGATGGAAAAGGAAGAGGAAGAGACGAAAGCCGACAATGAAGCACATTACCACAGGAACTTGGAAAAGGACTTCGTTGCTCAGGACCTTAATCCTGTGTATTTTTATATGATCTCAGTGTTATGTATGCTTCCTCATATCCAACCCGAAGTCAATTGGGTGGAAAACTCAGAACCCACAGCTGTTGCTAACATTATTATATCACTTTTTATTTTTATCTTACTAACCAGGCCTAAGTTGGATGAAATAAATGCATCTGAAGTCTAAGTAGGTGTCTATGCTGAATTTTGCACTGAATTTATAAATAGATTAAGCATGAATTTCAATAGGGTTCCATGTACTTTTGCCCTTTCTTCAGTGTTTTAAGAATTGAGGTTCACTTATCTCATGAATAATGGGATAATGTCAGAGCAAATGCTTTGCCTTTTAGATGATTAAGGTAAGATATCTGGCTCATCCTCACAAAAAATGATGTCATTTTGCCAAATATAAAAATTGTAAATGATTTACACAATAAAGTTCACCTAATGTCTTTGCCACTAACAGCAGATTTCTCCACCAAGTTTTAACTAATTTTACCTTATCATAATAATTAAAGTGATTTACTCACCATCATATATAATAGTTCACAGCTTATTGTATATCAAATAATAATCCATAATTATTTAAATATTATGTATCATAGACATAATCAGTGCTATTTTCAGCTGCAATAAAAATAGCACAAATTTAACCAGTCTGTGGGGTCTTACTTCACTTTAATGACCAAGTCACAGTGGCCCAAGCCCCCAGCATGTTTAAAGCAGTTAATTTTCATCCTTTCGAAATTAGTTACTGTTTAGGTTTGTAAGTAGAAATCCATTTCTCTCATTTAAAATGAGAATGACAGCACATAGGTGGCTCAGTCAGTTTGGCTTCCGACTTCAGCCCGAGTCTAATCTCCCTGTTTGTGAGTTCAAGCCCCGCATTGGGCTATATACTGACAGCTGAGAGCCTGGAGCCTGCTTGGGATTCTGTGTCTCCCTCTCTCTCTGCCTCTCCCCCACTCACACTCTCTCTCTCCCAAAAATGAATAAACTTTAAAAAATTTAAATATGTAAATAAAAAATTAAAAAAGTAAAATGAAAATGAATCACTGAAGGCCACTGTCGTATTTTGGGAGAGCTGAAGAGTTTATCACGGGGGACCACTGAAATGTTTCTTAAACCAGTTTTGCTGCCCCTGAACCCTTCTGGCCCTGAGCTCTTGCTCCGCCCTTTACCAGATTCCTCTGGTATCACCAGACACCCTGGTACAACGTCGAAATTACTGAATTGCAAATGAAATCACGTCTTTAATTTCACAATGCATTATGCATTATGCTGAGAAAATTCCAGATCAGAAAACCCCAGTTCCCTTTTTGAAGTCTTCCTTCTCCTATTGTCTTGTCAACCTTTTCAAATCCTTCTTAGAATCTTCTCCATCCCAGCTTGAATATCCTCTGAGACAAAACGGCCCTAAGATTACCAGTTACTGTGAGCCACATGTTCCTTGAGGAACTTACAAAACTCAGTGTAGGAGAAAGTATTCCAGTCATGAACATGACCTACAAAAATATGGATCAGTGAAAAGAGATACCCATTTTGTGTTTCTTTACAAAACACTCCCCTTTTCAGGATGAATCATTAATATTTGTAGTATTTCATTGGGTCAGGTCTTCTATGAGAATAAATAGAACTTAGTTTTTATTTGCCTAAGTGAAAAATTTATTCAAGGGTTAGGGTTTCTCCCCAAAATCAGAAGACAATCTTCTCTAAAGTTTCCATCTTAGAGGAAATTGCTTACAATGTTTTAAATAGTTAGGGCACAGTGGTTGTTGTTTTAGCCTGGAAATGTGATCTGCATGGATTGCACATTTGCCACCACTGTGTGCTAAAAGTATATTTGCCCTAGTGATTGAAAAATGAAAAAACTAAGACCCCAAATGTCTTTTGTCCTACGTAATGTAATCTTACAGATGGAAATGTAAAAAATGTAACTTTGTAAAAACTATAACCTTTTTCAAATCCAGTAAACCTTTACCTGTTTCATGAGTTGAACACATTAGCCACTCCTAATGTATGACAAGGCAATTGTCAGAAACTAAACTTTACCTGCTTTATTCTTGCATTGAAAATCCTTCTCTTTCCTTATTTGTTTGAAGTTCTCTAGCTTATACTTCAAATACCTTCCCTGGAAAACCTTCCACTGAGTGCCTCACACCAGTTGTGTTCAGTTTGTGCCTATTCCAATGATAGCATCGATGTTACTATGCATTACATGTGAACTCACTGAAGACAGAGGTCTTACATTATTCCCTTATATTTCTAGTGTTTATCACAGTGCCTAACACAATGTTAGGCATATCAAAGAATGGTAAGGAAGAAATAACAAATGAATAAATTATGATGAGATCATCTATATAATGGCAGAACAATTAACTACATTGATGTCTTTCAAAATAGTATGCTCAGCATCCTAGAACCATGCATGGATTTCTGTGCCAACAAATTATGTGGATTTATTCTTCATTTCCTCCAAAACAATAGCAAAGTTTGGAAAGACTGATCATGAACAGTCATTTAAAAGTTTAAAACTGCAAAATTCACAAAACGGGGTGACTTTTGACCAAGGAATAAGTAATATAGGATAGACTAAGAAGAAATACTGTTCCAAGTGATTTTTTTCTCCTGTGAATGTGGTTTTAACACTAGTTCTCTTGAAAGGGTAAGAATTGACCTAAAATGTGTTTCTTTATTAGATTTGGTCCTAGGTCCTAGAACCTTACATGATATCCTCCTACTTTTCTCAAAGTCCATCTCTGGACCATCTCTGATGGTCCTTTCTCACTGTGAGATTTATAGTATAATTCTCTCAAGCAAGTGAAGTCATATTCATAGTTAGAATATCTCATCACTTCCATAACACACAAAAGAAATGTCAGGAAGGTTTTAGAACCACCACCATAATCAATGCCAAGATGTCATCTCCATGGATTTATGAAAATAACTGAAAATTTCTTTTGAAAGATATATTTTGTGATTTTTTTTAATGTCCATGGCATTGTTTGTTAAAATTCAAATACTCCTGGGACAAGGAACAAGTGTAGCCATCACCAACGATTAGCGCTATTATATGTCATATGTGTTATATGCTGTTATATGGTGCATCAATATACACCAATGGCACAGAAAGAGGTTAAGATTTTGGAATCGCGGATTCACTGAGTCACTGAGTCAGGCTAGAGAGAGGAAAAGAAAGCAATGGGAGGGAGAAGCCCCTGTGCACACAGGGATGGGGGATGATACTCTTTGCATACGACTTACTTGAGAACAGGCTCTTACAATGGGTGCTGGGATTATCTCCACCTAAACTTCCTTTTTTAAAAAAGTTTAAATTTTTTTTAATGTTTTTTATTTATTTCTGAGAGACAGAGACAGAGTGAGCAGGGGAGGGTCAGAGAGAGAGGGAAACACAGAATCCGAAACAGGCTCCAGGCTCTGAGCTAGCTGTCAGCACAGAGCCCACACTGAGCTCAAACCATGAATCGTGAGATCATGACCTGAGCCGAAGTCTGACCCTTAACCGACTGACCCACCCAAGCGCCCCAACTCCACCTAAACGTCCTACCAAATTCTTTACAGGTAAGTGCATACTAGTTTTCTTGGTTTCCAGTTCTTCTATTGTATGTTATTCTCTCTTATAAAAATTATTTTTTTAAAACATTTTTATTTATTTCTAGTAGAAAGAGAGAGAGAGAGAGAAAGAGAGCATGAGCAGGGGAGGGTCAGAGAGAGAGGGAGACACAGACTCTGAAATAGGCTCCAGGCTCTGGGCTGGCAGTCAGCACAGAGCCCGACGTGGGGCTCGAACCCACGAACCGCGAGATCATGACCTAAGTGAAAGTCGGACACTTAACCGACTAAGCCACCCAGGTGTCCCTATAAAAATTATTTTTAATGGGATATTACATAGATTTTATCTTTTATACACATGCATTTTATAATTTTTGAAAACAGCTGTCGCATTATACGCTTCTGCTAGGGATGCGTGAGAGTTTCAGTCACTTGCTCTCTTCACCGACAATTATTATTGCCAGTATTTTAAATTTTATCCATTCTAATGAATGTGCAATACTACTTCATTGCGGTTTTAATTTTTGTTTCCCTGATGGTTAGTGATTTAGAGCTTCTTCCCATGTACTCATTGGCCATTCATATATATGCTTTTGTGAAGAATCTGTTATTATTTAGCACTATATTATTGAATCGTAAGTATTCTTTATATATTTCAGATACAGGTATTTCATTGGATATATTCATTTTAAATATTTACTCCGAGATTTTCATTTACCCTTTTTTTCTTTGTTTTTTTAACCAAAAAAAAAAAAACAAAAAAACCAAACTGAGTATAATGCTTATGTATTTTCTTTTCTTGAGAAATTATTTATTTTGTTTATTTTTGAAAAATTATTAGCATACATCACTATATAAGTTGTAAGGCATACAGCATGATGGTTTGATGCACATATATTGTGAACTAATCACAACAGTTTCAGCTAATTTCCATCTTCTCATATAAATACAACAAAAAGAAAATTTTTTTTAAAAATTCTCCTTGTGATGAGAACCCTTAGGATTTACTTTCTTAACAACTGTCCTATCTGTCACACAGCAGTGGTAGCTGTAGTCGTCACGGGATACCTTACATCCCTAGTAGTTATGCATCTTAGAACTGGAAGTTTGTACATTTAGTCCAATTTTCTACAAATTCTTTCATCTCCAACCCTCCATTTCTGATAACCACAAGTCGGATCTCTTTTTTTATGAATTTGTGGTGTTTTTGTTGGGTTTTCTTTTTTTTGGCTTTCTTTTCTGGAATGGGTATTTGTTTGATTTTAGATTCTACATAATAGTAAGTTCATATAGTGTTTGATATTCTCTAACTTATTTCACTTAGAATAATGCCTCAAGGTCCATCCGAGTTATTAAAGATGGTAGCATTTCTTCATTATTTTATGACTGGCTAATATACAATGAAATTATTCAGCCATTATGCATATATATACCAATTTCTTTATCATTTCACCATGGCTTGGCTATTGCAAATAATGCTGCTATGAACATGGGAGCACAAGCATCTTTTTTGAGCTAGTGTTTTCATTTTTTTCAGCTATATTCCCGGGAGTAGAATTACTGGATCTTATGGTATTTCTACTTTTAATTTTTGAGGATCCTCCATACTGTTTCCCACAGGGGCTGTACCAGTTTACATGCCCACCAACAGTGGACAAGGATTGCTTTTTTTTCTAAATCCATCTAAAGACATTTTGTCTTTTTGATGATGTGCATTCTAAACATTCTAAAACAAATTTGCTCCAATTTACTTTTCCCTGATGATTAATGATGTTAGGCATCTTTTCATTGACTTGTTCACTTTTATATATTTTCTTTACAGAAATGTCTATTCAGGACCTTTGCCCATTTTTAATTAGGTTATTCAGTTTTTTGCTATTGAGTTATATGAGTGCTTTAACGATTTACGTGTATTTTTTTCCCAATTCATAGGTTGTCTTTTCACTTTGTTGAACATTTATTTTCTTTCCATGCATACTTGTTCCAGAAGTATTTTAGCTTGATAGACCCAGTTGTTACTTTTGATGGCTATAGCCTTATAGTATCGCTTGAAATCAGGAAGTGTACTACCTTCTGCTTTGTATTTTTTCTCTGGATTTCTGGTTATTCAGAACCTTTTGTGTTTTTACAGAAAGTGCAGGATTGTTTTTTCTATTACTGTAAAAAAAAAAAAAAAGGACCATTGGAGGGTTGCTGAGCCACACAGCTTCCAGAAGTTGTCACCAGCTCTTCTGGTCAGATGGGCCCAGGAGACCTTCCACTAGTAGAGTGTGATTCAGCATTTGGAGGTTGGGATGTGGGAAACCAGGCACTAGAGCCTGCAGAACTCCTGATTAAGGGATCTATATCAGGCAGATCTGCACCCCACTAAGTCTCCTGGCCAGAATATGTCCCTAACTTGGTTTTGCAGATGAGCAAAACAGCTGATTGGGATCACTACCTGGGCACTGTGTGTGTGAACTCAGTCTGCTAAGATCCATGTGTTAGTTTTGGCAAGCTCTTCCTGCCTTTTCCATTAGAGTCTGACTCCCACTGGTGAGCCCCACAGATTCTCTGCAATCCCCAAGGTCTGAGATCAAAATGGGGACTCCCACAGAGTGATGCCAATGCAGGAGATGCTGGTTGATCTCCCTCCCATTCCCTCCACTCCCCACCCCCCCACTGCTGGATTCTTTTTTCCCACTGGAGGAACTGCAAATTCAAGGCAGACCTCTCCCTAAGGTGCAATGTTGTGCTGGTCTGAGGGAGGGGAAATATGGTCAATGTAGTCACTTCTGTAGCCTTCTAGTGAAGTCTCTCTTGATCTCTGTGGTGCAAGGGAGTACTTCAGCCTCATTCCCATGTTCAAGGATTCTCTCAGTAGTGTCTTATTCTGGAATAGCTGTTACTTGTTCTTGTAAAGGAGAGTGAACTCAAGAACAATCTATTATACCATGTTGGCAATGTCACTCCCTTTGATTTTGTTAATGACACTGCGGGAAGTGAAGAAATTTTTAACTTTAATAAGGTACATTTTATCAACTTTCCTTTATATCATCAGTGCCTTTTGTGTCTTATATAAGAAAGTTTTGCTCATTTGTGGTAGTTTAAATGTGAGCAAATACTTTGACTTTGCTCCGATCAATAGGGAAAGCCTATATTTCCTCTTTGTAAATCTGCACTGGCTCTATTACTGCTTGGCCAATACATATGGCAGAAGTTATGCTTGGCTCAGATCTTAAGAGACTAGCAGTATCCATTTCATGTCTTTGAATAATGGCTTTTGAAATCAACTACCCATGTTGTAAGAAAGCTGAAGCAGCCCTTGGAGAAGGGCCTGGGTTGGGACAGAGGCCACTAGATGTCACCTGTAGTTGAGTTCCTCACTGATAGTTGCCATCAACTGGCCGTTGGATAGTCCAGTTCCATGATCCCAGCCTGATGTGTGGAGGAGAAATGAACCATCCTGCCAAAACTGCAGACTTGTGGGCAAAATGTAAAATTTGTTTTAAGCCACTGTTTGTGGGTGGTTTGTTATACAGCAATGGCTAAACAGAATACTATCTTAAGGTTTGTTCATCGAGAAGTTAAACAGCTTTGGATCTTCCATCCAGTTCTCTGATGCCTTTCAAGTGACTTTTTACAAATGGTATGAGGTGGGGGTTAAGGATTATTTTTTTTCCATATAGATATCAAGTTGTTCTATTACTATTTTTGAAAAATCTTTGCATTCCTTTCCACCCACCCCCATTAAATTAGCTTTGATGAAAACCTATAGAGCATATACATGAAGACCTATTTATAGGCTGTTATATTCCATTGATGTATATGTTTGTGCATATGTTAATGTCACACTGTCAAACTGCAATTTTATAGTTACATAACTATATATAGTTAACTGTAGGATGCTGGAACTTCTCCTTTTTCAAAATTTTAGGATTCTAATAGATTTTTACATTTTAATATAAAGTTTAGAATCAGATTTTTCATTTTCACAACTAAACCTATAGAAAATTTGATTGGAATTGCAATGAAATCCAGAGATCAATTTTGGAATAATGGACATCTTAACGATATTGAAACTTCCTCTTCTTGAACATCATATATCATTCCATTTATTGGTGTCAGCAACACTTAATTCCACTCAGTAATACTATGCAGTTAGGCATAGCAGTTTTGAAGATCTTATGTTCAACTTATTTTTTAATGGAATTTTTAAAAATGTTTATTTATTTATTTTTGAGAGAGAGAGCACAAGTGGGAGACTGGCAGAGAGAGAGAGAGAGAGGGAGACACAGAATCTAAAGCAGGCTCCAGGCTCTGAGCTCTCAATGCAGAGCCTTACGCAGGGCTTGAATCCATGAACCATGAAATCATGACCTGAGCCAAAGTTGGATGCTTAACCAGCTGAGCACCCAGGCGCCCCACTCAACTTTTTCTTAATTATTGCATATTTTATTCTCTTGTAACTAGATTTCAAATTGTTTACTGCCAGCATACAGAAAAGCAATTCATGTTTGAATGTTGATCTTACATTCTTCAACCTTGATAAATTCACTTATTAGATCTAATCATTGTTTTTAGATGCCTTGAGATTTTCAGTGGTGAAAAAAAAATCATGTTGACTATAGAAACTGTTTAACTTGTTCTTTTACAATCTATGTGCCTTTTATTTCTCTTTCTTGGCTCATTGCAATGGCTTAGACTTCCAGTACAATTTTAAATAAAAGTGCTGAAAGATATCCTTGCTTATTCCAGATCTAGATATGATGTTAGCTGTGGGTTTTTCATGGATGATGCCCTGTTATCAGGTTGAGAAAATTCTTATCTATCTCTACTTATGCAAGAATTTTGATGATGAATGGCTATTGAATTTTTGTCAAATGCTTTATTTGCACCTGTTGGCATGCATTTTTTTTTCTTTTCCCATTTATCCTGTTAATATGGTAAATGACACTAACTACCTTTTGAATTTTTAAACCATACTTACATCCTGGGATGAAACTTACCTACTCATAATGTGCCCTACTTTTTATGTATTTCTGAATTTGATTTGCTAATGGTTTGTTTATGGGTTTTTTGTGGGTTTTTTTTTTTTTTGCCATTATTTTATCTGATTTGAACATCAAGATAATGCTGGTCTCATAAAATTGGTTGGAGAGTTTTTCTTACTCGCTCCTTTTTTTTAAAAACTGTATGTAAAATTTATATTATTTCTCCTTTAAAACCTTGCTAGCTTGGGGCGCCTGGGTGGCTTAGTCGGTTAAGCGTCCGACTTTCGCTTAGGTCATGATCTTGCGGTTCGTGGGTTCGAGCCCCGCGTCGGGCTCTGTGCTGACTGCCAGCTCAGAGCCTGGAGCCTGTTTCAGAGTCTGTGTCTCCCTCTCTCTGACCCTCCCCTGCTCACGCTGTCTCTCTCTCTCTCTCTCTCTCTCCTAGAAATAAATAAAAATATTAAAAAAAAAAACAAAAAACCTTGCTAGCTTTCACCAGTGAAGTCATCGGAACTTAAAAACTCTTTGGAGGAAGGCTTGTGACTACAAACTTATTCACTTTAATTTAAAAAGTATTTGTTTTGTCAATTTGTATCTTTCAGAGAATTTTCCAGCTTCAACTGAATTTCAGATCTGTTGGTATGAAGTATTCATAATATTCTCTTAATTTCATTTTAATTCCACAGTATATAAAATGATGCTCTCAATCATTTTGGATAATAATAATGTTAATTTCCTTCTTCCTTTCTTGATTAGTCTAGCTTGAGGCTTATCAATCAAAATGATGTCTTAAAAGAAAACATTTTACTTTCATTTATGTTCTTTATTTGATTCTTGTATGTTTCACTGATTTCTGCTATTATCTTTATTATTCTCTTTCTTCTATTTATTTTGAGTTCACTTTGATTTTATTTCCTGGGTTCTCAGGACAGAAGTTTAAACCTGTTTTGTGACCTTTCCTCTTTCTAATATAAGTATTTAATTTTTCTCATAGCATTTTTTAAATTAATAAACTTAGTTTTTAGATTAATTTTGCATTTACCTAAGTATGAACAGAAAATATAGAGAACTCTCATATATGCTCTTATCACCTACTTTGCCCTAGTATTGACATCTTGCATTAGTGTAGTACATACGTTAAAACTGATGAACCAACATTAATACACTATTATTCATTAGAGTCCACAGTTTCACTTTTTGTGTTGTATATTCTGTGGGTGTTGACAAATGTGTAACGACATGTATCCACCACTAGAGTATCATAGAGAATAATTTCACAGCCCTAAACATCCTCTGTGCTCTAACTTTTCATCTCACCCTTTTCCCTTTCAAAGCACTGGGTAACCACTGATCTTTTTACTCTGTAGTTTTGTCAATTTTAGAATTCTATGTAATTGGAATCATACAGTAGGTAGCCTTTTCGTATTGACTTTTTTCACTTGAAAAATGTTTTTAAGTTTTCTCCCTGTCTTTTGTGGCATAACTTCTTTTTTAATCACTGAATAATATTCCCTTGTGTGGTACATTACAGCTTACCCATTCACCTGCTGAAGGAAATCTTGGATGCTTTCAAGTTTTGCTGCTATAAACATATATGCACAGGTCTTTATGTAGATATGTTTTCAACTCATATGGGTAAATAGCTATGAACATAACTGCTAGATCATATTCTAATGGTACATTTAGTTTTGTAAGAAACTGCCAAACTGTCTTTCAAAGTGGCAGACCCAGGGCGCCTGGGTGGCTCATTCAGTTAAGCATCCGACTTCGGCTGAGGTCATGATCTCACAGTTCATGGGTTCGAGCCCTGCTTCAGGCTCTGTGCTGACAGCTCAGGGCCTGGAGCCTGCCTCAGATTCTGTGTCTTCCTCTCTCTCTGACCCTCCCCTGATTTCTCTCTCTCTCTCTCTCTGTATCTCTCTCTCTCTCTCTCTCTCTCTCTCTCCCTCAGAAATAAATAAAACATTTAAAAAATTCAAAGTGGCAGGCCCATTCTAGATTCCCACTAACAAATGAAGAGAAGTTCCTCTTCTTCCAGATACACCATTTGATGTTGTCCATGCGCTGGATTTTAGCCTTTCTAATAGGTATATAGTCATATTTCATTGCTGTTTTAATTTGAAATTCCCTAATGACATGTGATTTTGAGCAACTGTTTACATGCTGATTTACTGTCTATATATCTTCTTTGGTGAGTCTATTCAGGTCTTTGACCCATTTTTTAATTGGGTATCTTGTTTTCTTATTGTTGCATTTCTTTTTTACATAATGTTATATTCATTCCTGGTATATAACAAAGTAATTTGACAATTGTATATTTTATGCAATGCTCACCATGATATATGGGTAGTTGCTGGGAGCTGCACTGGCCTCTCTGGACGGCAGTCACAGCAAGGAAATGGCAGTGTTTGCACAGCCTCTGCCATGAGAAATGAAAACTGGTATCTCCTTCTGCTACTACTGGCTCATGTTGGAAATGAGCCTGCTGGTATTGACCAGGCCTCACAATATTCCATATCAGACCCATATTCTGAACACAGATATCTCATAAGGAAAAGCATATTCCTGCCTTTACAAAAGAGATTTTAGATAAAAGCTCTATGGATCATTGTCAAAAGGCTCTTCAAATGGGCCTTGCAGATCCAAGACTTAGATAATAAAGGGGGCTAAGAAAACAAGAGTACAATTGAGTCTGGTCCATGTCAGAAGAACCTAATTTATAGTTAACTTACTAACTGGTGATGTATGGCAGTCCTTTCCTCAAGGCCTACACTCCACAAGCATCCTTCCTTACACTGGCAGCTGGGATGAGGTCAGATAAGAGTAATTAAACATAAACCCAGATGCAAAGACTGATACATATAGAGCCCCCTTTGGTAGTTTCCACAAACTAACCAATTCAGAAGCATTCATCCTCTTGAGAGCCAGACAAAATGACTCCTAGCTTATCTATATACAATTTAACCTATATGTTATCCTGTCTTTCACTAAGAGCATCCTGTTATTTCCTTGGTCGTAAATTCACTATGACTGGCATAATTCTGCAATTGATATCACAAAAGACCTCTCATTGTAAGAAATGCCTTTTCTCTGATCTCACATTGTTGTTGAACCTTTAAATAAAGACACCAAAACCGACAGGACAGAGATGCCTGCCTGGTGATCAGAAAGAATCTCGGGGCTCTCTCACTCTCTCTCTCTCGCCGACACCGTCCATCCTTCAGGGACCCCTGGACCTGCCGGAGCCGGCTCGGCCTCCAGCAGGTAGTCACCATCTGTCCTCATACAAAGTTATTACAATATTATTGACTATATTCACTATGCCTTACTTTCCATCCCTGTGACTTCTTTATAACTGGAAGTTTGTATGTTTTATTTAATCCCCTTGAATTGTGGCAACACCAGTTTGTTCTCTGTGTTTCTGAGTCTGTTTCTGTTTTTTTGTTCATTTGTTTTGTTTTCTATTTACTATTTGTTTTGTTTTTAGATTCTACATATAAGTGGAATCATATGCCTTTTATCTTTCACTCTGACTTATTTCACTTAGGATAATACCCTTGAGATCCACCCATGCTGTCCTGAATGGCTAGATTTCATTGTTTTTTTTTTTTAATGGCTGAGTAATATTCCACTGTGTATATACCACATCTTCATTATCTATATATCTATTGATAAACACAGGTTGCTTTCATATCTTGGTTACCATAAATAATACTGCAATAAACATAAGAGTCCATATATCTTTTCAAATTGTTTTTGCTTTTGTTGGTAAATATCCAAAATATTGTTGAGTTTCAAGAGTTCTTTGTATAGCTTGGATACCAATTCTTTATCAGCTGTGTGTTTCAGAAGTATTTTCTCCCAGTTTATGGTTTGTTTCATTCTCTAAATAATAGCTTTCACTGAGCAGAAGTTTCTAATTTTAATGATGTCCACCTTGTGCATTTATTTCCTACATTGTTCTTTTGGTACTGTATGTAAAAAGTCATCACCAAATCCATGGTCATCTGGATCTTTTTCCTATGTTATACATTTTTTTTTGCATGTGGGTTTCTACTTCTTCTAGCATTGCTTAGCATTTTTAAAGTACATGCTACAAATTTCAATATGTTGTGTGTTCACTGTCATGCAGTACAAAATATTTCCTAATATTTTGACATGAGCTGAACTATGTTAATTTCCAAATATTTGGTGTTTTTCTAGGTAGATTGTTGTGACCGAATCCTAATTTAATTCTGTTGTACTGAGAGAGCATGTTCTGTAGATATATATTTTTAAATTTTACTGACATATGTTTTATGGACCAGCATATGTTTCATCTTTGTGAATGGTCTTTGTGGACTTACAAATAAAACCTAATTTTTAATCTTTGAATGTAGTGTTCTCAAAATGCCAATTAGGTCATGTCCATGTGGTGCTGTTCCAGTCTTCTATGGACTTATAGATTTTCTGTCCAATTGTTATATCAGCTACTTAGAAGCAGTGAAATCTTCAACTACAATTGTGTATTCTGCTTTCAGTAGTTTCAGATTTGTAATACACACTTGGGAAATTTATGTCTTATTGTTTCATTAGCCTTTTATCCTACAATAGTCTTTGTTCTGCAGTCTACATTGTCTGAACTAATATGTCCATTACAACTTTTTCGTATTACCGTTGGCATATCCTCTCCTATGCTTTGACCACCAAACTACTATTTGTTTACTATTCATCTCATTCTGCCCTTTTTCTTTCTTTCCCTGCCACCTTTTGAATTAAATGAGCATTTTTAGTGTTTCCTTTTATCTCCTTTACTGGTTATTATCTATGCCATTTTGTTCCTTTTTAAAAACGTATTTTTAAGTTTATCTATTTATTTTGAGAGAGAAAGAGCACGAGTAGGGGAGGGGCAGAGGGAGAGAAAATCCCAAGCATGCTCTGCTCTGTCAGCACAGAGCTGGACACAAGGCTCGATATCACAAACTGTGATATCTTGACCTGAGCTGAGATCAAGAGTCAGAAGCTTAACCGACTGAGCCACCCAGGTGCCCCAACTTTTCTTCTTTTTTAGTGGTTGCTCTAGAGCCTACAATAAGCACCTTTAATTTATCACATTCTCCTTTCCACTGAATTTACTTTACATATAATGTAAAACCATTAAACACAATAAAATACTCCCATTTCTCCTCTCCCATCTTTCGTATTGGTGTTATACATTTTATTTTATTTCGTAGAAGTTATTTCTCATAATACGTTGTGGTAATTTTTACCTTAAGTTGTCAATTATATTTTAATTTCCTTTCTCCATTGTCTATTATGTGTATATTATAAAAATATTAACATTTACCAACATATTCCACACTTGCTGTGGTCCTCAGTTTCTATCCGGTTTCACATTCTGTCATCTGAAAGAACATCTTGTGATTTTTCTTTGGTGCTACCAATCCTTCAGCATTAAATTCTCTTTGTTTTTGTCTGGAAAAACAAGAAGTTACCTTCATTTTCCCTTCATTCTTGAAAAACATTTTTGCTTTATATACAACTTTAATTTGGCAGTTTATCTTTTAACATTTGGCTAAAGCTTTATTGTTTTCTGGTTTGCATTGTCTCTGAATCATTCTTAGCTTTGTTCTTCTGAATGGAATGGAATGAAAAGCAGTTTTTTTGGCTGCTTTTCAGACTTTTGCTTTGTCCCTGGTTTACAGCAGTTTGCTTATGATGCTTCTTGGTGTGGTTTTCTCTGTGCTTGTCCTGCTTATGACACAGTAAGATTCATGGATCTGTAGTTTATATTTTCATCACATTTGAAAAAAGATCAGGCAGTTTCTTCAGTTTTTCTTTTTGCCTGATTTCTTCCTCAATTCTTCTCTTTCTAAGACTATCATTACATGTGTTATATTGATACTGTTTGATATTATTTCCCAGATCAATGAGTCTTTTAATTTTTTCAGACCTGTATCATCTCTATGTTTCAGGTTGGGTAATTTTATTGCAATAACTTCAAATTCTCTGATTTTTTTTCTTTCTCTGTGCCTAATCTGTCAAGCCAATGTAGTACAATTTTAATTTCAGATATTCCCTTTTCCAAATCTAAAAATAGTTTTATACCTTTCTTTTCTCTCCACATTATGTCATTTTTCTTTAAATCTCTGAACATACTTGACGATAGAAGTTTTAAAAATCTCTTGTATGCCAGGGTGCCTGGATGGCTCAGTTGGTTAAACATCCAACTTCAGCTCAAGTCATGATCTCACGGTTCGTGGATTTGAGCCCCACGTCGGGCTCTGTGCTAACAGCCAGCTCGGAGCCTGGAGCTGCTTCGGATTCTGTGTCTCCCTCTCTCTCTGACCCTCCCCTGCTCACGCTGTCTCTCTCTCTCTCTCTCTCTCTCAGAAATAAATTTAAAAAAAAATCTCTTGTATACCAACTCTATCACTTTTGCCTGTTTTTGTTGCCTAATTTTTCTCCTGGTTACTGGCACAATTCTTTGTATATTAAGTATCATTTATAGGATGCTAGAATTTGTAATCGTTACTTTATTGAGTGTCTGGATTTTTACTGGCTCCATTTAAAAGATGTCAGTTTTGGGGGTGCCTGGGTGGCTCAGTTGGTTAAGCCTCTGACTCTTGATCTTGGCTCAGGTCACAATCTCAGGGTTCATGGGATCAAGCCCCATGTTGGTCTCAAACAGTGTGGAGCCTGTTTGAGATTCTCTCTTTCCTCTCTTTCTGCCCCTCCGACTCCCCAAATAAATAATAAACATTTAGGAAAAAATGAATAAAAAAATAAAAGATGTCAGCTTTTGTTTTCACAGAAAGTAAAGACATATATATGTAGGTCTGCTTGATCTTTTTGAGATGTGCTTTTAAGTTTTGTTAGGGTATGTCTGGAGCAGGCTTTACCCCAGAGTGGGCTCAGATCTACTACTGAGGCATGACCCTTCTGAGGCATCTAGAGAACTCCTCCAGTGTCCCTTGGGGTATCTCCACTGTGGCCAATCAGAACTTAAACACACACTTCTGCTTTGGGAGTTCATAGAATCTCAGTCCACGCGAGCAGACCTTAGTGTTCAAAGTCAGTGGGATCCCTAATAAATTTATGGGATTCTTTCTTTGCATAACTCCCACCTTCCTGCATTCTTTCCCACATATTCCAGCTGCTTCAGGCTCCCTGAACTCTAAACTCTGTGCTCTCACCTCTGGAATATCACCTTCCTCCATTTCGGTTCTCCCTACCTGCAATGAAGAAGGTACCTTCAAACAGAAGGCCATGGTGATTTTCTGGCTCATCTTGTTGTTTTACTCTTCTTTCAAAGATCTCGGCCCTGTGCTGCTTGCCTTCCAATGTCTCCAAATAGTTGTTTCATATATACGCTCAGTTTTCCAGTTGTCGATGGCAGGAGGAAAAGATTAACATGAGTTATGTCATCAAGCTGAAGATGGAAGTTGATTTTTGTGATTTTAACAAATAAAACATAACCACCATTTAATGTTTTGTGGGGAGTGGGGGGATTCTTAGATAGCTTAGTCGGTTAAGCATCAGACTCTAAATACCAGCTCAGGTCATGATCTCACAGTTCATGAGTTCCATCTGGAGACTGGAGCAAGCCTTCTTGGAATCCTCTTTTCTCTGTCTGCCCCTCCTCCACTCATGCACACCTGGACACGTGCATGTGCACTTGACATATTTACATTAAATCTTCATAGGAAACTTTAATTATTCCATGGGAATTATTTTTGGAAGTTGAATTGTGTTGTTAAAAAATATGAACTGAGCCTGATTTATATTTTTAATGAAAACTCCAAGCTATCCTCTTAGAAATGTGTGCAGATGTATGTGCGTATCACTACAAAATGGGTTTATCTTTTTCTCATATCCTCATTAATATTGGTCATCTTTAAAACAAACAAACAAACATAACCTTCCCCAGGCACCCATCAATTGAGCCTCTGACTTCAGCTCAAGTCATAATCTCACAGCTTGTGAGTTTGAGCCCCACATCAGTCTCTGTGCCGGCAAGCTCAGAGCCCGTAACCTACTTCAGATTCTGTGTCACCCTCTCTCTCTGCCCTCCCCTGTTAGTGCTCTGTCTCTCTCACTCTCAAAAATAAAATATAAGTTAAAAAAATTTTTTTAAACTGCCAAAATTGCAGGGAAAAATGATCACACTTTGTTCTGTGGTATTTGGGCACATGTATTGGGCACTTATTCTTTCTGTCGCAAATTGCCAATTCATGCTTGTCTATTTTTCTTATTAGGGTTTTTATCTTCTTTATCTTCTTCTTAATGGTGGTCTGTTTTTCATAACAGGTTCTTTGTTTCTTCTTGATTCAGAATTCATCACTTGCCTATGGAGTAAGATCTACTTATGGAGTAAGATCTTTCTTATCATTGAAATTCTGCCCCCTGTCTATTTTCCAACTATGACAGACTATCAAATCTATTTATATTTGCATTTCTAACACCTGACTGGCAAAGTATCATAAGATCTTCAGGATGGTGGCAAAGTTAACATATTGTCCAGATATAACAGTCCTACAAATCACCTTTGCTCTCCTTTCTTCTTGCAACTTGGCACCACCTAGCAAAAAAGCCAGTTAGCACTTGTGTGCAAGTCTCCAGGCCTTGGGAAGTAGATGGGGGCTCTGAAGAGCACATCCTCCTTTCATTTTTCCTTTCCTATCTCCCAAAACCCACATTCTGTCAAAACCACATTCTTTTCTCTCTCCCCGGGTTTATCAAAGACAAGGTCCCATGATGGCTCCAGGCTTTTCTAGCAAACACCCTGAGGGTGTTTGTGGTCGGAGGCCACGCCCATCTAGACAGGTCCAGGGATCCCTGAAGGATGGACGGTGTCGGAGAAAGAGAGTGAGAGAGCCCCGAGATTCTTTCTGATCACCAGGCAGGCATCTCTGTCCTGTCGGTTTTGGTGTCTTTATTTAAAGGTTCAGCAACAACATGAAGTCAGAGAAAGGAATTTCTACAATGGTAGGCCTTTTGTGATAACAAGTTTTTGATATTCTTCAGAATTATCTCAGTTATAGTGAATTTACAACCAAGGAATTAACAGGATGCTCTTAGTGAAAAACAGGATAATATATAGGTTAAGTTGTATATAGATAAGCTAGGAGTCATTCTGTCTGGCTCTCAAGAGGATGAATATTTCTGAATTGGTTTGTGTATGGAAATCATCATGGGGGCCCTAAATGTGTCCGTCTTGCACCTGGGTTATGTTTTAGCTACTCTTATCTATCCTCATCCCACCTGCCAGTGTAAGGGAGGGTGTTTGTGGAATGCAGGCCTTGAGGAAGGGACTGCTATGCTTTACCAATTAGCAAAGATATATGTAGTAGCTATCTTCTGCTCTTAACCCCAAAATAGGCTCTTTGTCTCAGAGCAAGGCTCAGTTGTAACTTTTGTGTTCTTAACCCCCTTAGTCTTGGATCTGCAAGTCCCATAGGAAAAGCCTTTTGACAATCATCCACAGAGCTTTCATCTAAAATCTCTCTTGCAAAGGCAGGAAGATGCTTTTCCTTATGAGGTATCTGTATTCAGAATATGGGTCTGATATGTAATATTGTGAGGCCTGGTCAATACCAGCAGGCTTATATCCAACATGAGCCAGTAGTAGTAGAAGGAGATACCAGTTTTCATTTCTCATGGCAAGAGCTGCAAACACTGCTATTTCCTTGCTGTGACTGCCATCCAGAGAGGCTGGTGCGGCTCCCGGCAGTTTGTCTATGGGATGAATTAAGGCTCAGAAGGACTGGAATGCACAACAGATATCCTGATGGGGTGATGGGGGTGGGGTGGGGTGGGAAATGTTGGGGTATGCAACTATAGTAAAGACACCCTGGTCCAAGTCACTGGGCAGCTGCACTGAGTTGAAAGCACTGGCTTTTCCTGTAACCAGGAGTGAGGCCAACAGGGTAGCTGAAGAATAATCTGGAGGGCTGAGGTTAACTGCACAGTCTTTAAACTTGCTCTAGGCTCCGGGAATTGTCTATTCTTTATTTCAGTTCCACATTATTTTGAAGATACAAACAGGAACATCTATGTTGGGCTTCGCACTAATAGCACGGACTGTGCTTAGGATTCTCCCCACTCTCTCTCTCTCTCTGCCCCTTTCCTGCTCTCTCTCTCTCTCTCTCAAAATAAATGAATAAAATTTAAAAAGGAGCCATGCACCTGCATGGCTCAGTCACTTAAGAAGCCGACAGCCAACTCTTGATTTCTGCTCAGGTTATCATCTCATGGTTCCTTAGACTGAGTAAGCCCTGTGTGGGGCTCGGCGCTGACAGCACAGAGCCTGCTTGTGATTCTCTCCCTCTCTCTCTCTGCACTTTCCCCACTCGTATTCTCCCTCTCTCTCTCAAAATAAAGAAATAAACTTTAAAAGTAAACAGGAGTGCCAGAGTGGCTCAGTCGGTTAAGAGTCTGACTCTTGGTTTCAGCTCAGGTCATGATCTCATGGTTTGTGAGTTTGAACCCCACACAGTGCTGACAGTGCAGAGCCTGGTTGGGATTCTTAGTCTTCCTCTCTCTCTACTCTTCCCCCCCTCACACTGTCTCTATCTCAAAAATAAACTTTAAAAAATAAATAAAAACAAACAAATAGTAACATCTGAAATGTCAAACTCTCTGAAATTTCATTTTTTGATAATTAGCTTTAAAAACCAAGAAGATCTTTCTTTTGGAGACTGATACCTAGGAGTAGTCCCTCAAATTAAGGGTCTGACACAACATGCAATATCATCCGAACCCTTTTGAAGACAGTAAAGCCATCTTCCTCTGTGCATAGGGACAATATTGATCTGAGATGTAAGAGTGACAAGGAGATAAACATGAGGAGAAGGATTAATGCACAAGTACAAGAAGGCATTCACAATAAAAAGGTTGCCAGTCAGTGACAATTCCTCTTTCACTCACCATCACTAATCCTCAGCACTGCTATATTTGTAAATGTTTATGTAACTGAATTGGTGTAAATAATTCAAAGCAATTTACCTTTGATGATCAGATGGATTTTCCTCTGAAGGCAACTTGGATGGTGGTCGGGCATTACTGTCTTAATTAGAAAATGTTTTCATGTGGTTTTATTTCTTGGGTGTGTGCTTCAGCAGAATTCTCTACGACAGAATTTGTGCAGGGCTGGAAAAGGCTTGCTCAGAGTCAAAGCCCTGTTAGAAGTAACTCAATGCAGGAAGAAAAAAAAATAGATATGTTCGCATTTCCAGTGGGAAATAAGGTGCACTCCCCAGGAAGGGAAGTAAACTCAGTCGCTGATGGCTGAGAGCAAAGTACAAGCTAACACATACCCAGCCCCCAGGGGGGGATGTGTGTGATATTCCTCAGACACTCCAGGCTTCCCAGGAACAAAGGAAAGGAAAGAAAACAAATGGTTAACTGATAGAGATCACAGTCTTACAACACAGGAGTCGCCATCAGTTTACAGGTATACTAGTAAATGACAAGAAAAAGGCAATCTTCTCAATTGCCTAATGTCCAGAAACCTGTAGACTCAATCCACTTCCCCTCCATAGTGATATGGAGAAGAAAGGTAAGAAGGAAATGGCAGGTAAAATTAAATTTCCTTATAACTTGACAAATACTTGAGACAAATACAGAGTAGAACATTTCTCCAGGACCCCCCTACTGTGCTAATGTTAATGACTTACTGGAGGGAAAACAACCTTAGCTTGATAATCGCAAGTTTTGGGTATCTTAGGAGTCCTCTTTAGCATATCAAAGTCCCATGGAGGCCTCCCTTTTGTCTTTACCTCTTTAAATTCCATAATATATAACCAGTCACTCTTCAAGACCTCAGGTCAGCTCATTATGCCCACGGGTCCTGTCCTTGTGCTTTCATAAAATCACCTTTCTGCACCAAAGACATCTTCAAGAATTCTTTCTTGGCCATCGGCTCTGGGCCCTACCCCATCACCCCAAAACCCCATCAGTCCCTATGAGGGGGTACTTGAATCCGTACAAGCAGAGGAAACCATGAAGAAGAAGCTAAGCCATGTGAAAGAGACAAAGCAATGGTGAGGAAGAGTGAAAGAGAAGGAACATTTGGGCCCACAGTCTCAAGGGGGTCAGTTTTTATCCAAGGCTCGTCCCTTGGAGATTCACTCTTGTTTCATCTCTGATGACCTTGGAGCCTCTGGAGAGGCGATGGCTGGTCTGACTAGTGCTGCAGTCTGTGAGAACCAGCTACACTCTGGCTTCAGAACATGAATGGACAATAAACTACATCTGCCCTCTGAGGATGAAATGTTCTCTCCAAGTGTCATCAAAGATGTCCTTTCGTCCCCGATAAAAGTCCTCTAAGAATCCAAGAGAGGTCAGCCACCTGACCTGATTTCCCCGTGATCCACCTTGAAGGGGACTGGAGAGCCACGACCTCTCCAGGTCCTCCCAGCTCCTGGGAAAGAGCATCCGGCTCATTTTCTCCTCCCTCCCAGCGAACTGCTCCGGGCAGCCTGCTGGCCTTTAATGAAACCTACACTTCCCTGGGGAGGCACTGGAGGAGCAGGAAACGGGGAAGCAAAGGAAGCCAAGGACTGACATCCTCAGATACAGGCGGGGGAGAGAGCCTGTCTGGGATTTCAGCTCGGGAGCGCTTGGCTCCATTGACCTCTGCCTCTCTCCTGCACTCCGTGGTGTTCCCTTTTAGCCTGATGGCTTTCACGCAGGAGTGTATGTTGTGCTAATGGTCTGAGCAAAATCATCAGTAACAAATATTTGACACCCCCAACGCCCAACAGAATTAAATACAGGAGCACGCAAGTTTGGGTCACCCTTCCTGTACCCTCCGGAGAAACACAAGTTGCTAACAGCTGCACAAAACCACCTCTGCAAACAGCAGATAAAGTCGGGGTCTGTAGGAATGAACTATTTCTCATCTGTTCACCTGCCCTTGTGAGAGACAGTTGGCCTGGTTCACCCAATCGGGGACAGCAAAGCTCAAGCTTTCTCTCTGGGGACAGAAAAAACCTGCAGGGAGGGTGAGGTGGCTTTTTGAACCCTTTCATTTCTGTGGGCCAGACTGCTCTAATTGCAGCACGAGGTCTCAGGATGGTGAAAAAGGGTAGGGGGCGGGGGTGAATCTCAGTTCTGTAAATATACAAGCTTATAAATGCCAAGCTGGGGATTTGTTTCCCAGGACCCACAGTATTATCCATCAGACTGGGGGCAGGCAGAGGACTGGTTGCTTAGAACAAAACAAACAAAACAAAACAAAACAAAACAAAACAAAACAAAACAAAAACCAATTCAGCTTTCTTGTATCCTGACAGCAGATTTCAGATTTTAGGTTTAAATCCTTTTAAGGAAATGTCTTCTCAGGGCAGAAGGAGCCCCCCTGAATTGCACATATACCACCCAGGTACCCTTACCACCCAGTGCTACAAATAACAGCCTCCACGTTGATGCTTTTAATGAGAAAAACATGAGCTCCCTGTACATTTTTTAGAATAAATAAGCTGTATGAATTATTCATTTTCACCTCCACCCCCCAAATGTGGATGTGATTATATTTTCAACATCACTGCATCCCCAATTCAATAATCAATTTCTTCCATGATAACCTCAGTGGAAGGGAATCTCTACTTGAACTGCTGTCACACTTATGATCAGTCCAACCCACGTGGTTTGCTGCATGGACAGCCTGACAGCTACTTAGGAGCACGACACCTTCCCAGTGGTTTCTGAGTAACCACCCAGGAGACAGGGATGAGCTCCCGAGCCCCAGAGCCCTCATTTGTCTTGGTCACGCTGATGTTAGGCGACTGGATCTGGTCACGTCCTCTGACAACCTCAGGTGACTGAGGATGAAAAAAAGAAGCTGAGTGTAAGCTTGCCAGGAGCTGGGCAGCTGAACTCAAATCTTACGTACAAGCATCGGGGCTGAAATGGCATTAATCTTAATACTAAAGGATAATGTACGGATATGGTTAGTTCTGCGGAAATGAGAAAGAACATTTTCTTCTCTCCTTGGCCCTTTGCTATGAAAAAAAAAATTAAAAATTCATCCTCAGAAGCCAAGAGGAGATAATTAAAAAGCAAATATCGGTCTACTTCCAATACATTCATTTTCGGCGCCTGACCACAGGCACTGCCCTTCCTGCCGCGTCCTTGGTCGGGATCACCTGAGCTCCTTCCAGGAGATGTGCTGACTCAGAGCTCTGCAGTCATTGCCTTAACAGCAGACCATCTCTTCCTTTGTGAATCCTCCTCCCCCATTTGCTCAGTCCGATGATGTCAGGCTACCCAGAGCCAACCAAAGCGTGCGTGCCTATCGCCTCTTCTCTCTCTTGCAATCCCAGAGGAGTTAAAAATATGCACACAAGCTTCTAGAAGGCAAGAGGCAGAGGGAATGTCAAGCTGCTCTGATGGATGATTCTTGGGGCTAGAGCAGCCCGGCCATTTCTCAGTTTAGCGCACCGAGGATGTGCTAGGTGTCTGCTTCCTCCTGCAAAGGGGTGGGAGTGGGGGGTGGGGGAGGGGGCGGAGACGGATTGCGCGAGTCAGCTCCGCTCAAGTATTGGAGCAAAAGGGCTGAATGGCTGGTCTGCAGTACAAACCCCAGGAGGGATTTTGTTTTTCCACTGTCCTGCAGGGAACATACATCCGAGCCAGCAAACACGAGGAAAGGGTTGGGACAAGGTGTACCAGCTGGTCAGAGGTGGGCAGGGAAACAGCCCCAGCAGACCTGTGCGCCAACTCAGCAGAGTTCCCTGCATCCAGGCGGCAGCATCTGCGAAACTGAGCTGTGGTTTCGTAGGTGATTGTTTCCTTGTCCCACACAGAAGTAATCCCTCAGGAAGGTTTTCTTCTCTGGATTACCGTCAAGCTGCATATCATCATAGGGCTCAAGCAAGCACCATCCCAATAGCTTTAACAGAGGAAGAGACAAAGACACAGGAGAAAAATCATGGAGACCAATGTTCTAGAACCAGCTCCACCACCAGCTGCCCACATAATCAAAAACAGCCACGTCGCCTCTCTGTGTCTTAATTCTGAGACAGACATTATTGGTTGCCAAGAGCCATATCTTTCCCTCTACCTACTTCATGCTGGCAGAACCCCAATTTATTTGACTAGTCAGCCTCCCCTGAGATCAAGATGGCTGCTTTCCAGCCTCAAGGGATGAATATCGATTATCATACTTCCATTCTCTTCACTGTGATTAGTGCATATATAGATGTGTCAAGTAATCTGACAAGTGAGATATAAGACTGCAGAAGACCTCTGAGGATAGTTTCCTCACCTCAGTAAGAAGAACACAGATGGGGATTTGCCCCTCCTTGTATTTGAACTTTCTCTATGAGGGCATAATTGATGTTTAGAGCTGTTGCAACCATACTGTGACTATGTGGAGTAATGCCATTCATATACCAAGAATGGCAGGGTAGAAAAATAGAAAGCACCTGAGTGTTTGAATTCATAGTGATGCCACCGAATTCACCCTGAAAAGGTAAAACAATTCACCTTTCATCATTGAGCCACTCTTAGTTATGTACTCTCTATCCCACAGCTAAAATAATTCTCTGAATTCATCAGCCTGCTTCCCTTCCTTCAGTCACCTCCACATTCTAACTGCTATATTCTGCCTTTCCTGCCTTCTACTACCCTGATCACCTGGACACCATCAGTGAGGTGAAGGAAGGAGAAAAATGTGTCAGTCAGTCAATGAGCCTACTGAGTTCTCATTTTGTGCTAAGTGTTGTCAGGAGAATAGGAGCTTTGGAAGAGGGACAAGAAAAATCCATATAATGTTAAAAGCTTTGGAAGACAAGGCAAATTGAATACATGGTATATTATATGGGAGAAAAAGTTGTAAGAAATGCAAGACTTCATTGAAAGGAAATTAGAGCACTGTTCTGAATAAAGAGGAGACAGTAAGAGGTACATTAGATGAGAAGGTCCATCTTGGGGGTATGTGGTGGAGAGAGTTTTCCCCGGCAATGACCATGAACAACCATCTTCACCCCTTGCCCAATAAGGACCCACCCGAGAACAAGGAACATGGTGTTGTGGTGAGAAAGTTTCCAGGCATAAATAAAGAGTCCTTCGATTCCTTCCTCAAAAGTATGTTCATACCCACAGAAGACACAAGGGCTGCTTGAGGGCTTCTCAGCCTAAAACCGAATATGTGATCTCTAATTCTTACATCCCTCACCTAGATTGAAATAAGAGCGGTTGATGTGGGCTTTGAAAGTTGTTTAATGGGCGTGATCTATATCTCAGGGCTAAGAATGACTCTTCAGGTGTTTATTTTCCTTAATAGCAGTCTCTGTAACGGTGCAAAGAACAGATGCTCCTGACCAGACACATCTGTGGTCCCCTTAAAACTCTTCTTGAGTGTTCAGGGATTGTATTGGTTTCTGATCGCTGCATGACAAATGACATCATAAAACAATATGCATACATTATCTAACAGTTTGGGGGGAGGTCAGAGATCTGGATATGGCATGGCTGGGTCTTCAACTAACATTCTCACAAACCCACAAGGTGTCTGCCAGAGAAGGTCTTATGTGGAGGCTCAACCAGGGAAGCATACACTTTACTGTCCATGTAGTTGTTTGCAGCTTTCAGTTCCTTACAGCTGTGGGGTCCATGGCACATTGTTTCTTCAAAGCTAGCAACGGGGTTGAGAGAAAGAGAGAGAAAGAGACAGAGAGAGAAACTTGAATCTGTTAGCAAGTCAAGGGTTTATAAAAAGTAACTTAGTGATGGATCACTGGTGTCCTAGCCTGTTGGTTAGAAACAATCATAGGCAACACCCAAACTCAATAGAAGCATGAACTGAAAGGCAGGGAGTTATGGGGTGAAGCGGGCACCATAGTTTGTCTGCCACAGGGACCCAAACTGGTAATACAAATGAGTTAACATGGCTGTGTTTTTTTCAAATCCTCTTAGAGTACAGGTTGTTCTAATCCTTCCTTCCAGCCCCATGTTTCATTAGCTTAGGCAGCTTGGTACAAGAGGTACCAAGGAACATTAATATGATGAGATTGAACAGAATCAGGAATTACGTGTGACTCTGGAGTCCAAGAGACCAGAGATCAAAGTTTAATTAGCTCCAAAAAATTGGCTTAAACAAAGTGTTTAACAAGTGTTAAATGAGGAGCTATGATCCTTTGAACCAGTGTGAGGTAAGTTTGCTAATTAATTGATAAATAGGAAGTTTGGGGTGTTAGGGTCCAAGCTTGAGGTCTAGTGAAACCCTTCAAGTGGAAAGTTTCTGCTGTGAACACTGAAACAATATAGTGTTATTTTAATGAGGAATATGAAAATCAGCAGTCAAGTAGTAGTCAGTAATTTACCAGATTATCATGCTTCGTTGGTGTCATCTGATAGATAAAATCTGTTAAAAGATCAGATCTTAGGCACCTGGGTGGCTTAGTTGCTGAGCATCTGACTCTTGATTGAGCCTCAAGTCATAATCTCATGGGTTTGGGGCTCAAGCCCCACGTTGGGTTCTGTGCTGACAGCATGGAACTGGCTTGGGATTCTCTCTCTCACTCTCTCTCTCTCTGCCCCTCCCATGTTTTCTCTCTCTATCTTTCTCTCTCAAAAATAAATAAATAAACTTAACACACACACACACACACACACACACAAATCAGATCTTGACAGACACAAGAACTTCATGATTAGGGGTGGGAGGTGTTATTGCCACAACGCCCATTGGGAGGGGTGTCTGCCCCATGGGAAATCCCTTACAAAGGATGTTCAGAGCCATTCTGAGCCCACTAGTCAAGAAAACTGGTGAGGTTAAAGCAAGTTTGCACAGTCTCTTGCCAATCAGATGATGACCGATATCCACCCCCACACAATTATTTCTGCCTGAGCACTGACCCCTAATGTACCTTGCTGATCAATATCGGGAGTGACTTGTCCCCTTATTCTGGCCCTGGTATGATGATTGCACCTTGTGAAGGACCTTATTGTGGGAACTTCTTCTTTTGATTATGGGAACAGACATCGTGTCCTGTTCCCTTCCATACTTTCCTTTGAGCTATGAACAGGCTAATGACCCTTACTCATAAAAGATTGACCTTTACATGTATAATTCTGTTTCTACTGTTGCGTTAGTCCAGGATGTTCATACAGCTCAACATGTAAATCAACTAACCAAAAATGTCTTTCATGCCCTAGCTATTCAAGAAATCATAAAAGCAGACACAAAGGTAAATGCACTCCTAGAGGCTATTCTATGTATTGGGAAATAAGCTAAACTCTTTAAAGATATGGTTGGCTCTCCGATGCAATAAAGCATATAACTGGAAAATCAAGTCTTGCCTGGAGACAAAGAACCTAACCTAGAGAGAAGGACAGAAGATAAGTTAGTACATACACCTTTTCTAACTGATGGTGTATAGCAGCCCCTTCCCTAAGGCCTACATTGCACAACACCTTCCCTTACCCTGGCAGCTGTGATGAGGATGGATAAGAGTATCTACAAACCTATCACTTAATCTTAACGTTATTAAAATGTGAACACCTTGTTATTTTCTTAGTTACTCAACCTCACTATAATTGGGGCAGTTCTGCAAGAAGACTTCTGTAAAACCTGTTTCTGTACATTTTCCAAAAACATCCTATCACAAAGAGCTATCCATTGTAAAAATTCCATTTCATGATGCCATGTTAACATTTGACCTATAAATAAAGACACCAAAACCGACAGGACAGAGATGCTTGCCTGGTGATCAGAAAGGATCTCGGGGCTCTCTCACTCTCTCCCTCGCCGACACTGTCCTTCTTTCAGGGACCCCTGGACCTGCTGGAGCCGGCTCAGCCTCCAACAAGAGTGACGCCCGAACAGGGACTTGAAGGTAATCTCTTTAAACTATTTCATTTTCATTGCATTAGTCTGGACGGTTAGGATTCCACCGTAAGGTGCCGCGGACTCCCCTGCGTAAGATAAGTAGGGTTAGTTGGTGGATAAGCAAAGAACTGTTTTTGAGCCCTCGCCAACACCGTCCATCCTTCAGGGACCCCTGGACCTGCCGGAGCTGGCTCGGCCTCTGACAAAAGGCCAAGCCACCCTAGACAGCACTGGAGAGGAGACCAGGGTTCCTGAGAAAATGGAGTCATGGCAGAGGTTTGTTTTTTAATCAATAAGGAGGGAGGCAGAAAGCTCTCCATGTAAAGAATCTAGACCCTTATCTGAAGTCACTATTGTCTTTTAGAGGGATTCCAGCACCACACTCACCTTTTACTCGAACTTTGAGGAGGAGAGATGCAAAGATCTTTTCCTTGAGGTCATATTTAGACATTTTTAGAGTTACAGCAAAGAGTTTTAAAACCATGACTTGTGGCATAATTGTTTCATCTTCAGATTGTCTTCTGTCTGCATGCACCCATCTTACTGGGATGCTGGTTGGCTTCCTTCCAAACAGAGGCCTGACTGTAGATGGTTCTATCAGTTCTAAACCAGACTGCAGGAAGAAAGGCATGCTCTGTAGCATTTTCTTTGGGTTTAGATTTTCTTCCCTTTTGTCCCCATCACGACAAAACAAGCCAAGGAGATGGGGGAAAGAATGAGTCTATCCCAGCCTTCCTCTGGGAGGTCCATTAGGCCAGAGATCTAAAAGAACTTTTTATAGAGTTTACAAGTGATATAGTCCTACTTATCAGCCATAGGGGAGTCTTAATCCAAAACGTAGGCCCATTTCCCCTCTGTCTCTCCTCCCTGTGAAACTGACACTATAGTAGAAGCTGAATCAACAATCTTAAGAGAAAAGATACACTGATGATGGCATCAGTGTAGTAGTGTTCTTCTTGTCCTCCTGGACACACAAAATAGCATGTCTTCATTTGCTTACCATATAGGGAGTGGCCATGTGGCTGAATCTGAAATATGAGACCCACCTCTATTAGAAGCTTCAAGAACCAGTGGATGGTTTGCCCATTCTTTCCCTCTGGGATGTGTCTGGGGCCATCATTCAAGTAGGTGGCTACTCTGTTATCTTAGGTCCCTGTGCAGTTACAGTAAACAATGAGCATAGAACCTTAATAAGAAATGGACCAGCACTGCTTTACACCATGGAATTTTCTGTTTGCTTGTTTGCTTTCTGTTTTCATAACAAGACCCAGCAGATGCCAACATTGACAGACCACACTGCCTCTGGCCTCTGGGACTATACAGACAGTAGCAGAATCTCTGTCAGGGTTGTGATCTGGGGCTTGAGTTTTGTGTCTGAAACTTGGAATGCTCTCAGCCTCTCCCCATGAAACATAGACTGCTGGGTAGGTTGCCAGGCCCTGCAGGCCTCTAGAAGCAATAACCAAAATGACTAGGCAGAACATGTTAGCCTTATTTATAGATCGCTTACTGGAAAATTCCCCAGGTTTTTTTGTTTTTGTTTTTGTTTTTTCTTGAGCTAATGTGTGGAGAATGCCTGTTGGGGTGGAGGAGGGAAGAAAAAGAAAAGTGAAAGGAATAAAAGGAAAGACGAGGAGATTTTGCAGAGGAAAGTTCCCATGGCTTATATGCTGTGTGTTAGGTATGAGGCAAAGCCTTGTTAATGTCGTGGAAGAGTAAGCCAGACCTATTATGAAATTTATTTTAGAAAGTGGCCTTATCATGTCATAGTTACTTCTCTGTGACAGTAAAATATAGCATTTTTAGAATATAGATGCAATAAGAGCATAACAATATGAAACAAGGCATCAAAGGGAGAAGCCCTTTATTCTGCTATTAAATCAAAAAATAAAACAAGAAGAAAAAAGAAAACAAGAGAGACCTGTAAGAAAAAAAGGACACTCATAAAAAGAGCTGTCAATAGTAATTAGGATGATCATACTTGAATGGGAATATTACCCGAAAGAGACTTTTAAATTGAAAGTAAGTAATGACAGCTAAAATGTCTTTTTCTGAGCCGAAATGGATGCTAGTAAGGGAAATTAGAAATAAAGGAAAAATGGTGTTTCAGTTTTACATGTGTCTGGTTTGTGACAATCTGATTCATATCTGACACATGAAAAAGAAAATAAATGACCCTCAGAAAACTAAATAATGTATTATACCAAGTAACTCATACTGTGGCCAGGCCACAAAAAGGCCATAGGAAAACACTGGAACCTGCTGTCATAAGGAAGGTCAGAAGAGGTTTCCATGCTAAGTGCTGAAATCTTTGACTTCAGAGAGATAGAACAGGAAATAGAGATTCTGACTCCACATAAAATGCAGTTCCTTCCTAGTCCAAGTGTCATGATCACAGACAGTCGAAGTGAAAAAAAACTAAAAAATCCTCTCAATGCTTACAAAACCCCCATTGGAATCAGGATAAAATAAGGTGATCTACTACAAAGTTGACAGGAGGAAGCGCCTCCTCACACAAGTCCCTCTGCATTCGAGATGCAGGGATTATGTTGCCGTGGTAAAGAGGAAGGATGGGGGTCCTGGGTCTCCAGATGCTTTTTTTAACATCCCAAACAGATAACCTGCTGGTGGGATTAGGTTCTGCGAGTGAGATTTTATACCCAGACCCATTTGAGGGCCTGATACTTAGAAGTGGGTTTCTCAGTATTCCAGGGGAAAATGCAGTACAGCAGGTAAGAGCATAACTTTCAGCATCGGACAGACCTAAGTCCAGTCTTAGTACTGGCATCTGTTCACTATGTGACTTTGTGCAACAGTGTCTCTGACTCTCAATTTTTCCATGTATGAAATGGAGATAATAATAGAATTCACCTAATAGGGCTGGCTCTGAAAAGTAATCAATACAGGGCTTATAAAATGTTCATTTCCTGGCATTCAGTACAAAATCAATAGATGTTTGCTATTGTTAGAGTGGAAAGCTTTCCCTCTGGGCTGAGGAATGCCCCAATGTCTTTCCAATATTAGGTCAACAACCCTGAGTCCGTTGGAGCATTTAGACTGCTTACATTGTTGACATTCAGCCCAGAAAATAGAATCCTACTTAGAATATCTACACCACAGTAGAAGCCATTGGGAATTAGTAGAGGCAAAAGCATTAGGATACATAGAACAAAATAGTTCCCTTAGGACAAGATGGGAGTTGGAAAGCCCTGATCTGTTCTTTAAACCTAGACTGAAGTTACAGGTCACTTGAAATAGGTCTAATACTATTGGACATTTATTCTTTAGTGTAGGACACTGCTTTCCATTTAAATTGATCTCCTGTAAAAGAAGAAATCAGATAAGCACATCATACTTTTTGATTGTCCCGGACAAAGAGTTTATGTGATCATAGGTATTTGAGATACAGGAAAGAGGCTATCAGGGCCTTGGCAAAAGAATCAGGAGTGCTTTCTTATTTTCTTGAAACAGACAGTCGTCATGACCCCACCTCTGGTAACAGCACAGGAATGCTTGGCATCCTTTGTTCCTTGAAGAGTATCAAGTCTGTGCCCTCAAAGCACATCAGGCTTCTGAAGGGGTTAGGAACATGAGGAACTTTGATCTCAAATGTTAGTGCTCAGCGTTGGATCAACAATAGTTTGATTTCCCAGTGAAATATCTTAGTAAATTTAAGAATGTGATAGGCTGCAGGGCACCTGCATGGCTCAGTCAGTTGAGCATCTGACTCTTGATTTCAGCTCAAGTCATGATCCTAGGGTAGTGAGGTCTAGTCCCATGTCTGGTCCCATGCTGAGCATGAAGCCACTTGAAATTTTCTCTCTCTGCCCCTCGGCCCCTCTCTCCCACTCCTTCTCTCTCACTCACTCTCTCTCAAATAAAACAATAATAACAACATCAATTTTTTAAAAAAAGAATAGGATAGGCAGTGATGTTTTCAGGACACTTTGAGTTAAAAATTAAGAGATGGAAAATTTGGGCCAAAAATTAGTGGTACCTGGGAAAGGAAGAACATAGAGTGGAATGGCATTGACCATTGATGAATAAACCCCTGTTCCCTCTCTTTGGTTCTCGTAAGAAGTAAATACAAGCCATATCTTAAAAGCCAAATCATTTATTTTTGTTCCCTTTGAATTCGGTCATCCATTATCTCATTATCTTCTGAAAAGTCATCTATCACTGATATAATTAACTTCATTAGTTTGGGATACAAATATGATATATATCTCTTTTAGTTTTCCAATTCATTTCTCAGGCCATAATGTGGCTTCATTAATATGAAGTTTAATGTTGAAGACTTGTCCTGAATAGTGCAAAGGAGATTTATGCTGAGCATAGAAGTTGAGAGAAATTATTTCTGTGCCCTCAAATTATGACAAAGACCCAGATCCGAGGGGGAAAAAATACACTAATGACCTCATATTTTGAGGTCAGGACTTACCAGCAGCTGGACTCAGCCACTTCTTAGCAAGGTTTACTGGAAGGAATGAGTAAAGAAAGAGCTTTCCAGCACTAGCCAATAGAAGAAGAGGATTTAGGGGCAGGAGTAGGTGGTCAGCCTTTTGGGGAAGAGCACTGTCCCTTGAGAGAGGCTATTCCTTCCCTTTCCATGAGAAGCCAAGGAAGGGAACATCCTAGAAAATTGAGAAGAGTAGGAGTTGCTGAAAGAATGATTATGAGTATTTGCTTCTTCTTTAAATATTAAATTATCCAGCAATCCTTTCAAAGAAAAGAGAATTGGAGAGAAATGGAGGGAACAGGAGAAGGGTATATGGTGAAGCAACCTGTGAGCCCAGTGCTTCATGTGGAGAGAACACAAGAGTTACCTCAGGGTTGAGTGGACACCCAAGAAAGTAGCTGAGCTTGAACTCTTTTGCTGGCATTTCACTGAGTAAAGAGACACCACCAGCAAATGCATGTGTTTAGTGGTGAAAGGAGCTAGAGATTGTGTATAACAGATTGAACCAGACCTGAATCTCTCACATTACAGAATTATGTAAAAAAGGAACCTCTGAAAGACCCTCACCTATGCCAGCATTTGAATACCAGCTCTTATGAAGGTAGGAGAATCATATAATGTTAGATAGAAAAATAAGGACAACTTGCAAAAGAGAGACCTGAAAATCCCCTGTTAATGGTATACCAAACCTGGTGTACGATCTACCTCAGAGTCCTGCATTTGCATGGTTTTCTGGCCAAATGAGCCTTAGAAAACTCCAAACCAATGGAGTTAGACATAAGCTTAGCCTGCCTTGTGTGGCATGGGCAGGAATTGGAAGAAATGAACTTTGAGTCAAGTTTGCTATTGCATTCTCTCATGAACAAGACGAGTCATAAACATTGGATTGAAACTGTTCCAATAATTGAGCATATCTGAAAAACCTTAGCATCCAACTAGATGCTAAGGGACACATTACCACAATAAGAAAGAGGGTTCCACATAGCACAATGGAGTTCAGTTAGGGGGGTGGGGATGACATTTATATATAATCAGACTTAGATGCTTTGATCAAAGATCACTTCCTCAGGGAGGCATTCACTGATACATCATTCTAAATCAATGATCTGTATGCACTGCTATGGCAATGTTCTTCTGCATCCCCGATAGCTGCTTCTTCATACTATTTTTCATCTCTAAGGCTATATTCACTATTCAAAAAATAGAGAGAGCAGTATTCTAGATACTGGTGACCTATTATTGAACAGAAGTAGCCATATTCTCTACTTTTATAGAGCCTACAACACAGTGGAAGGGATGAATATTGACTGAATAATTATGCTAACATTTTTATACTTTAAAAGATTCTCATAAAAAATGTAGGAGCATATAGTAAAGGAAACCTCTACCTCAATGAAACCTCCTAGAGAGGCTGAGATCTTGAGTTGAAAATTGAAGGATACAATGGGAGTTAAGTAGAAGTTGGAGAGGGGATGCTTTCCAAACAAAGGGGAACAGTATGTGCAAAGATCCCGTGGTGGAGATAGGATCAAGTGGCTATTTAGAAGATGTAATCAATAGGAGATGGTGACAAATATAGAGGAAGAGGAAGACTGAGTATGAGTCTTCTGTACCTGCATGGAGATAATGCCTATCCTGGGCCCGAAGACACTGCAGTAAAATGATCTTGGCAGGGAAGAGGGGGCAGTGTGGCAGGGGAGGGGAGTAAACATGAGTTGGGTTGGATATGTGAAGTTTATGAAGCTTTTTCCCCTTTCAGATCGCAAAGTAGATTCAAACTCAGTCATATATTTTAAAACAGTCTTATTTATATAATTAATGTGTTTAATTCTGTGCTAAACATAGCATGGAAGAAATTAAGCACAGTTGGAGGCTCAAGTGGAATGTACTTAATGCCATCTTCTCTGAAAATTCAATTACTCAGGACTTAATAAACCTTTTAATGTCACAAACTAAACTCTCTCTCTCTTCCTTCCAGAACTATTTTTTGAGTACCTCCTATACACCTGATATTGTTCTAAGTGCTGCAACTCTAGTGGCAGCAGTACTGGGCTTCAAAGAGTTAATCTCTTCAGAGGGATTTAAAAAATAGATAATTAAAATATGGTGCCATAAAGGTTTCAAAACAGGGAGTAGAGAGCTCTGTGGGAGCACATAAGAAGGATCTATAGCCCACTTTTGAAGGGTAGGATCCAGAGTGCTTCTCAGGAGGTAGTAATGTGTCTCTGAAAATAAGCTAAAGGTAGATCATGGAAGGTGAGGGCAGAAAAGTGCAAGTTAGGTTTTAACGACAAGGAGCTATCAGTACCTCCTGCACAATGTTCTGACCGACTGAATGAAATGCCTTATTGTGGGTTTGGATAACCCTCTTAATACCTTATTTGAGGGGAGGTGAGGAGGCACTGTCAGGCCTTCAGAAATGTGTATCAAATAAAGTCTCCTTGTGCTGCATTACAGAGACGATGTTCTCATCCTGCTGGCCTGGATACTTCACCAATAACAATGTTTTTACTGACTTACATTTTTCTAAGGGAACATTTTTATTTTTGTCAGCCTCAGCAGCGACCTTATCATCGTGATCATCCCCAGCGACCCCACTAATCCCCCCTTTCAGAACCATTTGTCATGGCTGTATAAAAGATTCAAATTCCCCAGATAAGCTTTCTGAAGAGAGAAATGATTCCTGTGTTTCTGGGGAGTATCCATTCAGGGAAGCATGACTTAAGTGCTTTTCATTTCTTTCTGTGGTATTGATTTTTGACAGGCAGACTGGGAGACTCGGTTTATCTGTGCTCCGTCAAGACCAGGCCACAAAGATTTAAATGTTTACCAAGCTTCCAGAAATAACGCTGATGGTTTGCGTTAGTCAGGAGCACTCTCCAGAGATCATAGTGAGAAGAAAAATGGAGGTATCAACAATTCCACCAGCTGCAATGCATTCACCTGCCCTTTAGAAATCTCCTGAGTCATTAGGCCCCTCATGCCACTCTGAAGCAGCATATCCATGATGGAAAATTAACGATACAAAATAAAATCTCAGATGGGCCCAATTCTCATGATCCATCATGAGGAAATACAAAGGAAACTGACTCGTAGGTGGCCCTGTGACCCATTCATCACAGTTACCAGAGTTGTTTTTATGAAACACTCAGTTGATCTGGTGTTGCCTTGCAACATCTTTAAGGGCTCCTTCAACCTACAGGCTAAGCCTACAGGTTCTTGTTTTAAGGGCTAACAATGGCAGGAAATAAATAATAACAGCTATATGACACTCACTGAAGATTACTCTAAGCTTGTTGGATATACTATCTCCCTAAACATGTTCACGGACCTATGATATACGGTTAGTTATTATTTACAACCCCATTTAGCAAGCAAGGAAACTGAGGTAGGCAGGAGTTGAGTCATGTCTTCAGACAAGTAGCAGGTGATAAAGACAGGATTTGAAGCCTGAAGGTGTCTTCAAGTCTAGGACCGTGAGCCACTATAGATAGATTCCATGACTCTCCTGAGCAATTTCTCCTCCTATTCTAGTTGGTATGTCTCAACTATACCAAATCTGCAATGTGCTGGGTTTTCTCCTAAAAACTAATAATAAAGAAAACACGACAGCAACAAATATCATTCAGCTTTTCCATGACTCTATGTCTCTCATATACTAGCTTTTCTTTTTATACTAAGGGGATTTCTTCCTTCCTCCTTATGTTCCTGGAATAATCCTAGTATCTTTCAAGCTGCAAATCCTCTAATGGTCGTTTCTTCTCACTATAATACACCCACTCACCGTTCTCTCATGTGCCCTTACAACAAACAGCTTTGCACTGTAAGGACGTATATTAATCTCTTTTGACAAGTAGGGTAATTGAGGTTTTAAAAAGTTAACAACCGACCTGAAAGTAGCAAATCTGTGGTCATGTCAAAATTTTATGCCTGGATTTCTAAACCCAAGACTAGAATCTCTTTATTAGTATATTTTGCATAAGCATTGAATCGAAGGCTAAGATTGGTATGTTAAAATCTCCAACTACTCTTGCCTGCCATTTGATTTCTTTATGTATTTCTATATAGAAAGGATTTATTTTATATATAGCCTAATGATGCAATATCTAAAATACAAAGCTTCTAGACTATTTTGAGATATTTGCAGATCGTATAAGAAAAAAGAGCATCCTGCAGCAAAAATAGCTCTGAGAGAAAAGTTTATTGTAATACAGGTATAATTCAAGAAGCAAGAAAAATCTCAAACTAACAACCTAAACCTATACCTGAAGAAGCTAGAAAAAGAACAGAACATCAACAAAAAAATAAAAAACCAAAAACAACAACAAAAAAAAATCCCCTCCAAAACCAGCAGAAGGAAATAATAAAGACTAGAGCAGAAATAAATTATATAGCATCTATAAAAAAAAAACCAGATAAGTGAAGCCAAGAACAGATTCTTTGAAAAGGTAAAAAAAAAAATTGATAAACTTCTAGCCAGAATTATCAAAAAACAAAAAGAAAGGACTAAAACAAATAAAATTACATATGAAAGGAGAAATAGCAACCAATACCATACAAATAAATGTAAGGAATATTATAAAAAACTATATGCCAACAAATTGGACAACCTAGAAGAAATGGATAAATTCCTAGAAACATATAACCTGTCAAAACTGAAGCAAGAAGAAATAGAAAATGTGAATAGACTGATTACCAGCAAGGAGACTGAATCAAAGAACTCCCAAAGAACAAAAGTCTAGGACCAGATGTCATTACGGGCAACTTCTACCAAACACTGAAAGAAGAGTTAATATCTATTCTCAAACTATTTCAAAAAATAAAAGAGGAAGGAAAACTTCCAAATTCATTCTATAAGACCAATATTACCCTGATACCAAAACCAGATAAAAACTCCACCAAAAAAAGAGAACTACAGGCCAATATCTCTGATGAACATCAGTGCAAAAATTCTCAACAAAATATTAGCAAATCAAATCCACCAATACATAAAAAAAAAAATCATTCATCACGACCATCTGGGATTTATTCCCGGCATGCAAGGGTGGCTCAATATTTACAAATCAATCAGTATGCTACTTCACATCAATAAGAGAAAGGATGAAAATTATGTGATCATTGCAATAAATGAAGAAAAAGCATTTGACAAAGCACCACAACCATTCATGATAAAAGCCCTCACCAAAGTGGGTTTAGAAGGAACATACTTCAACATAATAAAGGTCAAATATGAAAAACCCACAGTGAACATCATGCTTAATGGGGAAAAACATAGCTTTCTCTCTAAGGTCAGGAACAAAACAATAGTAGCCACAGCAATTAAACAACAGGAAGATATAAAAGGCATCCAAATTTGAAAGAAAGAAGTAAAATGTTCACTATTTGCAAATGACATAATACTCTATATAGAAAACCCTAAAGACTCCAAAAAACTGCTAGAACTGATAAATGCATTCAATAAAGTCACAGGATACAAAATCAATATAAGAAACCTGTTGCATTTCTATACGCTAATAATGAAGCAGCAGAAAGAGAAGTTAAGAAAACAATTCCATGTACAATTACACCCAAAGAGAGAGAGAGAGAGATACCTAAGAATAAAACCTAACCAAAGAAGTGAAAGACCCATGATCTGAAAACATTGACGAAAGAAATTGAAGAGGATACAAAGAAATGGAAAGTCATTATATTCTCATGGATTGGAACAACAAATATTATTAAAATGTCTATACTACCCGAAGCAATCTACATATTAATCCAATCCCTATCAAAATACCAACAGCATTTTTTCACAGAAATAGAACAAATAGTCCTAAAATTTATCTGTAACCACAAAGACTACAAATAGTCAAAGCAATTTTGAAAAATAAAAGCAAAGCTGTAGGTATTATAATTCCGGACTTCAAGTTATATCACGAGGCTGTGCTAGTCAAAACAGTATGGTACTGGCACAGAAATAGACACATAGATCAGGAGAACAGAATGTAGAACCCAGAAATGGACTCACAAATGTATGGCCAATTAGTCTTTGACAAAGCAGAAAAGAATATACAATGGGAAAAAGACAGTCTCTTCAGCAAGAGCCTTACCTTGGGTTTAAATGTCCTTTTACAAGTTTTTACTTTTAATCAACCTCTTGGAGTCAATAATTTTGGGCTCTTATAAATAGTTTGCTTATAAATAATATTTTTCACCTAACCTAAGAATCTATGAGTTATCTTTCCTTTTTTTCCTACATATGTATCTGCTTTCCTTCGTTAGTATAAAGAAATGCATGTTTATTGTAGAAAGCTTAAAAAATATAAAAAATATCAAGGAATTCATATATCCATAATTCATTGCACTCATATAATATCACCACTAATATACAATCAATATATATATATTCAACTTTTTTATGCCTTCTTGTGTAGTACATAACTAAATTTAACATCTAGTATGCATGTGTAGTATCTAAGTACTCTGCTAAGGATTTTACACAGGTTAAATAATTTCTATCTGCTTCACAACAACCAGATGATGAATACATTATTAATATTTCCATGTTAAAATGAAACAACAGAAGCAGAGAGCTTAAGAAATTTCTCTAAAATAGACCTTGGACATAAACCCAAGAAGATGTGATTCAAAGGGCCACACTCTCATTATGCTATATGTCTCTCCTGACAGAAAGATGGAGTTGGTAGGGGTGAGTAGGGGGTGATCAGGTGAAGCTCCCATGCACAAAACTGTGTATTGTTTTAATAATGTGCTTTTCCACTTAAAATACATCATAATGTCCCTTATTAACTCTTCTTCCAAACCATAAGTGACTGTATGGTATTATTATAGTATATAAACAGAGCACCATTTAAGAATCAACTTCTCGGGGCGCCTGGGTGGCTTAGTCGGTTAAGCGTCCGACTTTCGCTTGGGTAATGATCTCGCGGTTCGTGGGTTCGAGCCCCGAGTCGGGCTCTGTGCTGACTGCCAGCTCAGAGCCTGGAGCCTGTTTCAGTCTGTGACTCTCTCTCTCTCTGACCCTCCCCTGCTCACGCTGTCTCTCTCTCTCTCCTAGAAAAAAAAAAAAAAAAAAAAAAAAAAGAATCAACTTCTTGTAGTCTAGCATTTTCACCAAGGCATTTTCTTGATTTCTTTCCCTTCTGGGGTTGTTCTAACAAAGGAAATTCATAGCTTGGTGCAACCAAGTCAAAGAACTGCTTAATCAGGGTGTTTCATAAGCAGGTTGATATTCCAAAAGTTACAGTTGCTTTAATTTCATTGTTTTTTTTCTCCTATCATTTAATGACAAGTTATTTTTGCAAGTCCAGCATTCTTTATGTTTGTTATCAGTTTGTTTGCCTTCTTTTTCATTTGTGTTTGGTCTTTTTGTTTGTTTGTTTGATGGATCTCTGTTTTTCATGTCCTCACCCGGGAAGTGCGTCCAACCTGTAACCACCATCACATTCTCCCCACCCCCCTCCATTCTTTCATCCCCAGCCTCCATCCTCCAATCCTCTGGCTGTCTATTTGCCTTAAGGATATCCACCCCCTGATTCAATGGGCAAGCACCACAATAAAGCTGCCTAAGAGGCTGGCAGAGGCAATCACCTCCTGGCACAAAATAAAGAGTGACCACTTTGGTCTTGACCATCTCTCCATCCATGAGGGACTCAGCACTTCTAGAAGGCCCTTCTCCCATGGAGAAGTCAGACTTACTGCAAGAACTTCTCTTTCATTCTGTTGTTGATGTCATTATCTTCTGTCACTTCTGTCTACTCCCACTTAACACTTCATGGGGAAAAAAATTCCATCAATATTTCTGTGATTATAAGGTCTTCCAATTTCTTCCCTCTTACCCCAATTATGATTCCCATCCCCTCACATCCTTCTTTTACCTCTTTCCTATTTTCCAAACTCTGTCCCTTCTTTCCCCAGCATTTAAAAGACACCTCTTTTAAAAATAGTATCTAGGGGGGACACCTGGGTGGTTCAGTCTGTCTTCTGCCCAGGTCATGATCTCACAGTTTGTGAGTTCAGGCCCTGCTATTAGCACAGAGCCTCCTTCGGATCGTCTGTCTCCCTCTCTCTCTCCTCTCTTTCTGAAAAATAATAAACATAAAAAAAAATACTATCTGAAATTTCTGACCTATGCATTTTTTTAATATAAGCATCTACTTTTCATCATGGAATAAAACTAGGTCTGGCCTGCCTTGGCATTTATCTCAAAGGAGGGTAGGTAGTTCCTCTCTGTCTCTCCATGTTATTCCTCCAACGTGTATTAGAATTCTCCCATGTCTTTGTCTGGAGGTTGGATGATGTCAGCTTACGCAAATTCTTCTAGGTCTTCTTACGCAAATTCTTCTAGGTCTTCCATGACCTAGCAGTACAAGAAAGACAGAGAGAGACCTGGAGCTGAGGATCACCCCTGTAGATAAGTGTTGTCTCTGCATGGTCTCTTCTCTATGTTTTACTGAAAATATTATACCAGGGGGGATTGCTGCATCTAGTCTGTCTTCAAACCAAGCCTCTATCTGTGATACACTTGTGGTTTGACTGGTTTCACTGCCTGTCCCATCAGGAGATAGCATGCAGTATCCAAGAATGTCCCCTGCAGCATGAGACTGAGCATTGAAACATTCTGGAGGAAACTTGGTCCAGAGCAATTCTACAAGTTCTGTTTGGGTTGGCAGCCTCACCTGAAGTGTCTCAGTGTCGCAATCTCTAGATGGGAAAAGTGTGCACGTGGAACAAACGTTCTCTCTTTCTCTCTCTCAATCTCTCCCTCCCCCACCCCCTCCCTCTTCCCTCCTCTCTCTCCCATACTTCCCCCCCACAATTCCATGTTTTATGTCTACTTTAGCTCCTTGTGACTTTCCAGCATTTTCCATGGAGGAGACTTGTGAGTAAAGATCCTACTGCTTTCATTCTAGTTCCATTTACCTGAGAGGCAGCAGAGACTCTTTGCTTTTTGTGGTGATGAACGACACCCCTTCTTAGCTTCCATCACTGATTCTGCTTTTCTTCTATTTTTATATTTCTTTGTTCATTTCAGCCACTTCTGGTGGGAGGAGGATGAGTGGGAACTGAACATTTGCGCTCCCCCTGCCACCAGAATTCCTGCAGTCTGTTCCTTTTGATTAAGATAATCAACGTTACATTGAGTAAATCCAACTTGATCATTCTACTGACAGCGAGACACTGATTTTCCTAACCATTGTGAAGGAGGTACTATTTTAAAAGATGATGCAACTGACATGTATTATTATTTAATAAGTACATTTGAATTTAATTTGATTGCCCATAACATCATCTCCTCAGAGACAGAAACCAGGATCTTCTGATACTTCTGATACTTCTGATCTTCTGTTTATCCAAAGACAATAAAAACTTGATTAGAATAGATGATAGAAGTTGTCCTGAAACTGTTTTCCCTCTGCCTTGGGAATAGAAATGTGTTGGTCTCCTTTGAAAGACTTTGTCCAAACCCAACCATCATGATCACTAACCACTCTGCAGTGGAAACTTGCCCCTTTTCACCAGTCTCAGAAATTAGAACATATAATTGTCTCTAAGTCCTATACATCTTCTGGCCATTCAATGATACTTTTTATTCTGAGAATGTTAGGAGATGATTATCTCTAAAGACAATATAAGAAGATGGTGATCATTGCCTAATAGCACATCACAAAATGGCAGCACAAATTTCAGAGATTATTTAGTCCAACTCTTTGTCTTACAGATATTAAAAATAAAGGCACAAGAGTAAGTGACTAACAGCTACAAAACCATTACTATTTTATGACCTACATTCTAATGCTTTTCTTTCCCTACCATTATTTTAAAGTTTTGTACAACACACACACACACACACACACACACACATGCCTTTTGTCTTGTGTCAAGAACTGAATGGACAATTTCTAGTGAATGGTATGTGGGACCAAAAGATAAAAAGTATCTATTTTATCTTTGAGTAAGAAGGTCTCACGTGCCAAGGAGAATTTTTAGTTTCCAGCTATAAGAAATCCTACACATTTTTTCATAATGAGAAAGTTAATAAGATATTAATATTTTCTTCCTCCACAGTGAGGTATTAAGAAACCTGTGAAGATGGATAAGATGCTCCATCATTAAATAAGCTGAAGAAGGATCCTGCCGGCCACCAAACTCCAGGTGCCACTGACCACAGAGCATGAAAAGAACACACATCCTTACCTTTAGCTCGGGGCAGGGAGTTTCCAATGCGAACTTAGTGGCTGTTTGCCTGGCCAGCCCCGCATATGTAGAGGACTGAGTGGTCTTCACCTTGTTCCTTACCAGGAAAACAAATCATGTAACTGCTGCCAGGCACAAACACCCATGTGGACTCCCATTTTTTTCTGATCTTGCTGGTGTTTTGATGTCTTGGCACTGCCACCCTGATCACCACTGAGCATTTTTATCTTAATTCCTAAGACCACTAACCATCCATATAATTTTTTTTGTTTGTGTCAGTCAGGTTTTTATTTTATTTCTTGTTAGTTAACATAGAGTGTAATAGTGATATCAGGAGTAGAATGTCATGATTCATCACTTATGTATAACACCCAGTCTCATCCCCACCAATGCCCTCCTTAATGCCCATCACCCATTTAGCTCATCTCCTGCCTACCTCCCCTGCATCAAGTTCACTCTCCATAGTTAAAAGTCTTTTATGTTTTGCCTCTCTCTCTTCCCCCAGCTCCAGCTCCCCTAGGTTCATCTGTTTTGTTTCTTAAATTCAAATTTTATGCTTGATCATACTCTTACACCCCTAACTCAGCACTTCGCACACATTGAATGTGCATGTGGATCACTTAGTGATCTTGCTAAGATGCACACTGTGACTCAGTAGATCCTGCAATGGGTGGGGAGCACTGAGATTCTTCATTTCCATCAGGCTTCCATTCCAGATTATGTCTGTTCCACTGGTCTACAGACCATATTTTGAACAGTAAATCTTAGTTTATGTGTCTTAATTGTTTATCTCACTAGTTTCCATTTTTCTATTCTAAACTTACTTTTTATTTATTATTAAAAATTTCTCATGGTAATCTTTGGTTCAGACCTACTTGACATTTAGAAAAGTGGGCTAGGGTAGATGGAACCATTTCCTCGAGCAGTGTTCCTCAAAGTATATGCAGTATAGGACTATTTTTTCCCCAATATTCAATAGACATAATATTGCTTTATCAAGTTTCCATACAGGTTCCTAAATGTTTAATCTTAATTTCTTTTTTAAAGTTTATTTATTTGTTTTAAGATAGAGGGAGAGAGTCCCAAGCAGGCTCCGCACTTCCAGCATGAGCCCAATGTGGGGCTCAGTCCCACAAACCATGAGATCATGACCTGAACTGAAATCAAGAGTCAGATGATTAATCCACTGAGCCACCCAGGTGCCTCCTTCCTCTCAATCTCTGTGTCTCTTTACATATTGCTACGAACAGTTCATGGACCGCAGTTTAAGAAAAACTGATCTAGATGATAGTGAATTATTTCTTTAAAATCTGTTTATTGTGGCATAATGGGATTTTTTAAAGGATATATGCTAATGATTTTCACTTTAGCCTTAATAACATCTTGAATTCCATGGCTCAGTTAGTTAAGTTTCCAAGTTCAACTCAGGTCATGATCTCATGGTTCATGAGTTTGAGCCCCACATGGGGGGCTCTGTGCTGACAGCTCAGAGCCTGGAGTCTGTTTCAAGTTCTTTGTCTCTATTTCTCTGCTTCTGCCCCACTCATGCTCTATGTCTCTCTCTCTCTCTCTCTAAAATGAATAAACATTAAAAAAAACCTCTTCCTAAACTTGAAGATAAACAGTGTGCTCTTGGGGATTCCACAGTGTCAATGTTCACATTACTACTCTGGGCTTTTCTGCTGCTTGTGTGACAGGACAAAAGTCATTATGCTTGATTACTCACAGTTTTTCTCTTCTTCCCACTGCCTGGTAAGACTTCTGTGTTGACCGGCTTCTTCTTTCTCTTATTTCTCGTTATTTAAGGCCCTGAATAATTTGACTCCAAGTTATCTTCCTGTTTTACCTTTAAAAGTCATATGTCTTTCAAATGCCTTCAGTCACTATCCCTTTGTTCTTCCCTCCTTCTATATTTTTGTTAACAACAGTGCACCCACCAGTAAGGTCCTTCCCTGTCTCCCCTACCCATGCTGTCTTCATTATAACCCTGTCTCTGTAAACATCTCTCCAACCCATTCCTGCCTGAAATCAGAGCCATTAAGCATCTGAGCTCTGACAGAAATTATTGGTTGAGCAATTCATTGACTATTATGCATTGTGACATTTCTTTTATTGTTGTCTTGAATTATTCAAACACTTTACTGTTGCTTAACTTGCCATGTATTTTCCTTTTTTTTAAATAAAATGCCTCAGCACTTAGGCTTTAAATATAGTAGGCTTTCACTGAATGTGCAATGATACAAATGCCATGATCATTGCTTAAAAGGTAAATTGCTTGACTAGAATACTAAGCAGCATTAGCATCACATAAATAAATTTTCTGTCTGAGTTGTTACTACTTACTTTCTTTGCTGTCTCCAAAATTAACTGGAGAAAAAAATTCAAGTAAGAAAATTTGATGCCAGGGCTAGACCTTCTCAAAAACAACTAGGAGAGTTGGTCCTTATTCACAAATTCATCCTGTGACAAGCACCCCTTTGCCAGTTTGTCATGAAGTAGGAAAACAGAGGAACCCCTAATGTATTACTAAGGATTACAGATTTTGCCTCGGAAGCTAGCTGGCACAAAATCAAATCTTTTTGGCACAAAATCTTTGACATTCAGAAATCAAAGGTCAAAGAAGTTAAAGCAGATGACTGACAAAATACAAAAAATAATAGTTTACATTTTTGGTTTTTAACTGTTTATTAAAAAAGAACAATTACCCTTAGGAATTATCGTGAATTAACTAAGCAAAAGTCATGCAAAACAAAGTGCATTCTCTATTTATTGACCTCCACAAAATGTGATAGGTGTGGTAGAAAATGGTTTTTAGAAAAAGCATTGACATATTCCTTTGTGATATCTTTGCAGAAAAAAATGAAAACATATGCAATACACTTAAGTTTTATCAGACGCATAATTAATTTATTCAAACTCAATGCCAGGCAAAAGAAAAAGAAATTTAATAGTAACAGGTGGAAAGGAATACCAATTATCAGAGAATATATGGCTACCATCCATCCTCATGGTCTCATCATTCATCATATTTGGCTATGTGGGCTTTCACATACAATTCCCTATATATGATGTTTTGGCATTGTTTGAGGACTAATCAAGAATAGTTTTGAGTATATGTAACTTTTGTCCTAACATTAGAGTATAAACTGCATTGTAGTTAACAGAAGATTTATATGTTTTTAATAGGAGACAGTTCTTTCTGCATCTCTGACATCTCTACCTGTTCTAAGTCTTTTGAACAAAGGGATCTACAGTAAATTTAATAATGATTGTATAAGGCAATACTCCAGGATAATAAAGCACTCACTCCCTGCCTCCTTAGTGTAGATTTATTGATATTCCAGGGTAATAAAGATAATGTCTCTGGAGGAGATAATGGGCAGATTTGGCAGAAGTCCCTTATAACATAAGGGATTTCCTAAACTGAGTGCTCCTCAAGTGTGACACAGGTCCACTCTATGTAACATTTCACCTTCCCCAATCTATGTGACTCCTAATAGGATTGAGGACACAAGAACTGATGTGAAGATAAAGCTCATGTTGCCTACTGGGCCATGGGGAATAAACCATATAAAATTCATTATGGCTCGTTTTCTCCTTACCAATGAAATTTATGGAAATGTGGCAAGAAAGCTTAGCAACTGTCTGCTGTTTGGGGAATGCTTCACCGCACGACAATTTGCAGTTAAACCAGGTACAAAATATTTTACTGATCTATCAGCTATCCAAAATGCTAGACTTCATTACTCTGCAATTGTTCAATAGCATTGTAGCAACCGCCTGGATTACTATAAAGAAGATATACAAAAAAGTTTGTGAATGAAAATATCTGAAAAAGAGAACTAACATCATGGATAACAAAATCATATAGAATTCAACAGGCTAGAATGTTTTAAAGCTAACAAAACATTCATAGAAATACATTGCAAGTCCTAAATGTTAGTTTAAAACATTGTTGCCAAAGAACAGAATAAGAGAAGTTCAAATTAATAATTCGTAAGAATAGAAGAGAAAAGTGAAAAACACCCAGGGGATTTGCATTTCCAAATACAAGAGATTTGGAATTTCTTGGCTATTTGGAATAACCACTAATTTCCGTCCTGCTAAAATCAATTAGAAAACTGGACAAAACAGGAAAATGACCATTTTTAGACATTGAACAAGACACAGTACAAGATTGTGATTCTAAAAAAGAAGGAAAACATTTTCTGCCTAAGGTAATCCTGGATGTGGGCCAACCAGAGGGAAAACGATTCAGTAAACTTGCCTGAGATCTAGAAATTGGAGTTTGGTAAGGCTGAGGCAGCTATAGTTTCAAAAGAAATTTTCTGAACAGAGGAAGTTACACAGAGAAGTAGCTCCAAAAACATGCATAGGGGTCCCCTTGAGTCTTTGGTTGAATATCATTCTATACATGTGTAAGGTAAAACCCAACAAGGATGGAGGAAAACAACTTTCAAGGGAAGAACTATTACTGGGAAGACTAGAGACCTGAGACTGAATCCTTTGAGTTCCTCTAGGAGAGATGGTGAGATTTTGATGAACATATGGACTATTCAGTAGAGACCCATTAAGGTACAGAGGAAAGGAGGGGAGGGGAAGGGAGGGGAGGAAAGAGGAGGAGAGAGGAGCGGAGGGGAGGGGAGGAGAGGAAAGGAGAGGAGAGGAGAGGAAAGGAGAGGAGAGGAGAGGAGAGGAGAGGAGAGGAAAGGAAAGGAAAGGAAAGGAAAGGAAAGAAACTAACAACTCTGCAATAATAGCTGCTCTAAACCTACCCTAAAAGATGCTAAAAATAAATTTCAAAAGATTCAAACCAGATCTTTTAATGTATATGTAATTTAACTGCCTCTGACAATATAAAAGGTCCATCTTCTTTAAAGGAACAAAATTCAGCACTAAGCAATGTAAAATATACAGCGGTCAATCAAAAGTAGCTATCTTTCTGGAAAACAGAAAAAAATGTTCCACAGTCACCAGAAACAGACCCAGAAATAACAGGTGATGGAATAGGCAGAAAACTATATTAAAGTACTAATTATAAATATGTTCCATATACTTAAGAAGGTAAAAAAAAACCCCATGAATATTATAAGACAAATATAGAAGTAGTAGAAAATATCCAGATTGAATTCATGTTAATGAGAAATAAGCTTTAAAATGAAACTACATTAGAAAAGATTCACAATTATACACTGTATAAGAAAAAAATCAAAGAACTTGAAGACATAGTAATAGAAATTATCTAAATGAAAACACAGTCAGGGAAAATACATAAAATAAAGCCTGGCTGATCCATGGGACAATATCATGTGGCTTCATATAGATGGAATTAGAATCATAGAGAAAGGGAAGAACATAAAATATTTAGATAAATAGTGACTAATTTTTTCCAAATTTGATGAAAAATTTAAAACTGCAGTTCCAAGAAGCTCAACAAACCCTAAACAGAGTAAACATTAAAAGAATTGCATCAAAAATTTTAAAAAGAATCACATCAATGAACATCATAATGAAATTGTTAAAACCCAGTGATTGAGATAAAATCTTAAGAGAAATTGGAAGGAAGAAAAGGTATGTGATGTACCCCAAAAAATAAAAATAAAAAATAAGAATGGAGCAGTTATATTGTCAGCAACTTGTAAACCAGGAGATATTGAATTCATCTTTAAAGTACTACAAGGGAACATGGCAAACTAGAAATCTATAAAATGCTGATAAAATTAACTGCCAATAAATCTGTAATATAAGAGATGTTAAACAAAATTCTTAATGCAAAGGAAAATGACACTAATGGAAATTTTACCTACACAATATATAATGAGTGCTGGAAATGGCATATATGTGGCAAATATAAAATATTTTTCCTGGTTTATAATTTTATTCAAAACTTGATTAAAGCAAAATAATAAATGTGTCAACATTCAAAATTGAGGTAAAATGTATGAAAAACAAGGTACCTTTTATCACTCTTGGCAGTTGGAAGGAATGTTGTCATTTTTTGTAGTTATATGAAGTTTTCTGATATTATTTGATGGTAGACTGATGAGTTAAAATATGTATTATAAATCCTACAGCAACCACTAAAAACTATAACAAAAGAAAGAAGGATATAAAATAAGCCAAGTGAAGATAAATTAGCATCTTCAAGAATGCAATTAATTTTGCCCAGGAAAACAGGGCAAAAATAAACAAAGAAAACATGCCACTAGTAGAAACAATAGCAAAATAGTAGATTTAATCACAACAAATCCATACTTAATATCAAATACTGTATACAAGGAAGACTTTATCACATTGGATTTAAAAACAACAACAAGATTAAGGGTTCCTGAGTAGCTCTGTCAGTTAAGCCTCTGACTCCTGGTTTCGGCTCAGGTCATGATGTCACAGTTCATGAGTTCGAGCCCTGCATCAGGCTCCCAACTGATACACGGAGTCTACTTGGGATTCTCTCTCTCCCTCTCTCTACCCCTTCCACCTCTCTAAAATAAATAAATAAACTTTAAAAAACTAAAATCTAAATTAAATTAAAAAAACAAGATCCAACTATATACTATCTTCACAATTTTTTAGAAAGTGCAAAGTGACAGGGGAATATATAGACTATGTAAATACTAATTAAAGAAAACTGGACTGGATATATAAAAACCAGAAAGAGTAGGCTTTAGAAGGAGAACTATTAGCAGGGATGAAGGACCGTTTTATTTATAAAGATGCAATTTATCAAAGAGACATGAAAATTTTAGCTGAATTTGTACCTAATAACAGAGCTTTAAAATACAGGAAGTACAGCTGATAGAATTAAAAGGGGAAAAGACTATCTCATAATTGTATTTGAAGATTTCTACATTCCTCTCTCAATTATTACAGAATAAGTATAGAGGGAAAAAAATAACAAACTCTAGGAAAATGAACAATATGACATACTTGGTCTAACTGACCACAGAGCAAGTCTCCACACATTTTAAAGCATGAAAACCACATGCTTTAATCAAAGTCTAATTAAAATATGTAGTTATGCTCTTTTAAAAGCATATTTACAAAATCGCCACAGACTTGAATATTAAGAAATACACTTCCATACAGAGATCTACTGTACGTTGTGCCCATAGTTAATAGTACTGTATTGTGCACTTAAAATTTTCTTCAGAGAGTAAATCTCATAATAAGTGGTCTTACTGTAATATAAAAAAGAATGAAACATATGTCTAAATAAACCCTGAGCCAAAGGAGAAATAATAATGAAAATTAGAAAACACAGAACTTGGAAGACTTCTACTTCTGGCCAGTTGAAGTAATGAAGATGATATAGACCCACCCATCTTAGTCAACTAGAAAACAGACATGAAGTAATGTTTTTAAAGAATTGGAAAACAGTTAGTCCAGGGCAGGGAACCACAAAAGAAGGAGAGAAAAAAACAAGGTGAAGTTTATGCCTGGACCAGTGTCTAATCTGAGGAGAGTTTTCAACCCTTAGCATGCAGAATGGTATCTCACGTGGCTCAAGATTCTCACCAAGTTCACAAGACAGAGTCAGGTTTAAGCCAGCTGAGGCATCTGGAAATTGTGGGGCAAAGCACTACAGATGAAGGAGCTGACCAATGAGAGAGATATGGAGACCTGTAGAGGGTCCCTCAGGTCTCTTTCTGTGGCCTGTCTTGTGCATGGGTGAGAGGAAACTACCAGCAGGAGGGAGTAAGCAGAACAACTTGGGAAGTTCACATAGGATAAGGAAGAGTTTGATTTTCCATCACCCAGAGTGGAAAGACTTCATAATGTATAGAACATCAGGTTGAATCCTCAGAAGGCTATCGTGTTACTACGGGTTAAACTATGCCTACACTGAAGGGTGCTCTGGACATGTCTTAACAGAATGTAAACCTAGGTCTCAAAAACTTCACACCACCTCTAAGTAACTTAATTAAGCCACAGAAGAAAAAGAAACATTTTTTTTTAAATATAGATAGATTTTAAGTTTATTTATTTTGAGAGAGAAAGAGAGCACGAGCAAGGGAAGGGCAGAGAGAGAGGGAGAGAGTAAACACTCCTAAGAGAAACAATACAATCTAGCAATGAATATTGGAAAATTCACAATATTCAACCATCAACAAAAAATTATCAGGTATGAACAAATAAAAAAAGCAGAACCCAAACTAGAAAAAACAAATGTGTAGAAAATTCCCCAGAATGACACAGAAGATGGAACAAAAGAAAAGCAGAGCGAAATACCTGTTATATTTTCAAAATCTCAGCAATGTGTTTACAGACAGAGAAAAGGTTATTCTAAAATTTAAACGGAAAAACAAAGAAACTGGAATAGCTAAAATAATTTCAAAAAAGAAGAAGTGGAAATAATCATTTCACCCAACTTTAAGACTTAATAACTACAAGAATCAAGACTGTGTAGAGAAGCAAAATCTGCGTAGAGATACAACAATGAAACAGAATAGAGAACTCAGACATAAACTCACCCAAATATAAACCAGTTGATTTTGGTAAAGGGACAAAAAGCAATGGAGGAAGGAGAGTGTTTTTAACAAATGGTGCTACAGCAATTGGACATCCATAAGCAAAAATAATGAATATTAATCTAAACTTCAAGCACCATACCAAAATTAACTGAAAATAAATCACAGATTTAAATATAAAACATCGAGGGACACCTGGGTGGCTCAGCCAGTTAAGCATCTGACTTTGGCTGGGGTCATGATCTCACGGTTTGTGAGTTCGAGCCCCTCATTGAGCTCTGTGCTGACAACTTGGAGCCTGGAGCCTACTTCAGATTCTGTCCCCCTCTCTCTCTGCCCCTCCTCTGCTCATGCCCTGTCTCTCTCTCTCTGTCTCTCAATAATAAATAAATGTTAAAAAAATTTTTTAAATAAATATAAAACATCAAGCTATAGAACTTTTAGAGGAAAACACAGCAAAAAAACCTTTGGGACTTAGAGCTTGGTTAAAAGTTCTTTACCAAGAGATGGAACACCAAAAGCATGAACCATGACAGAAAGAAATCAAATTATTCATCCAAATTAACTTTTTATGTGAGAAAAACCCTGTTTAGATGATGAGAAGAGAAGCAACAGACTTACAGAAAACATTTACAAGCCACATTACTGACAAAGTATCCACGTCTAGATTTTTTTCTCAAAGTTCACCAGGAAAAGAGCAATCATTCCAATTGGAAAATAAAGAAAAGACATAGGCATTTTCCTAAAATGTTATACAAAATGGAAAATAAGCACATGAACAGGTGTTTGATATCATTATCTGTTAAGGAAATGTAGCTTAAGGTCATGGAGAGATAATGGAAAGAATACATATATTCTTGTACATTTCTGTGTTCATGTAAAATGGTAGTAGTCCCTCTCAAAAACTGTATGAAGTTTCTTTTAAGAGGTCAACGTACACTTACCATATGATCCACAAATTTTACTTTTACATAAAAACCTGTACACAAATCTCATAATAGCATTATTTGTAATAGCCAAAAACTAAAAGCAACCAAATGTCTTTCAATAGGTGAATGATTGAACTGTTGTACATTTACACTGTGAAATACTACTCTGTAATAAAGAGAAATGAACTATTGATGCATACAACAAGAAAGATGGGTCTCAAGGGCATTTTGCTGAGTGAAAAAAAAGCCAATGAAAAGGTCATACACTATATGATTTTATTTATATAACAGTCTCAAATGGTGAAATTATAGAACAGATTAGTAGTTGCCAAAGATTAGGGAAAGCAGGGGGATGGGAATTAGTGTGAGTGTAAAGGGAGAGCAGAAGGGAGATCTCTAATAATGGAATAGTTCTGGATCTCAATTGTGATGGTTACATAAATATATACACGTAATGAAATGACATACACATTGTATAAATGTCAATTTCCTAGTTTTTTAATAGAATTTTAAAATGTTTATTTATTTTTTTTAAGACAGAGACAGGGAGTGGGGCACCTAGATGGCACAGTCAGATGCTTAACTGACTCAGTTAAGCTCAGGTCATGATCTCACGGTTTTTGAGTTCCAGACCCACTTCAGGCTCTGTGCTGACTGACAGCTTGGAGTCTGGAACCTGGATCAGATTCTGTGTCTTCCTCTCTCTGTCTCTCCCCCACCTCTCTCTCTCTCTCTCAAATAAGCATTAAAAAACTTTTTTTTAATTAAAAAAAAAGAAAAGAGAGTGGAGGAGGGGCAGAGAGAGAGAGATATAGAACCCGAAGTGGGCTCCAGGCTCCAAGCTGTCAGCACAGAGTCCGATATGGGGCTCGAACCCATGAACCATGAGATCATAACCTGAGCTGAAATTGGAGGCTTAACCGACTGAGCCCCCCAGGCGCCCCTCAATTTCCTAGTTTTATATTGTACTATAGTTATGTAAGATGTAACCATTGAAGAAAATTGGACAGAGTAGTAAGGATTTCTCTGTACTATTTGTGTAACTAACTGAATCTACAATTATCTAAAAATAATATACACAGTATGTGTGTGTGTGTGTGTGTGTGTGTGTGTGTGTGTAATTTCATGTGGTTCAGTATAATACATATAAAATTGAATATAATGTAATGATCTAATAATGAAAAATATGTTATTTTAAAAAGTAATTTCTCATATAATACAAGAGGAGTAATCACAGTAATGGAACTCATCTTTTAAATAAATGAGCCTTTGGCGCCTGGGTGGCTCCGTTGGTTCAGCGGCCAACTCTTGGTTTCAGCTCAGGTTAAGATTGCACAGTTTGCGAGCTTGAGCCCCACATTGGACTCCATGCTAACAGCACAGGCCTGGTTGGGATTCTCTCTCTCTCTCCCTCTTTCTACCCCTCCCCCACTCTTGCTCTCTCTGTCTCTCTCTAAATAAATAGATAAATAAACTCTAATAAATAAATAAATCTTCAATCTTCTCAATATTTCTCTCACACAAAAATAAATTTTCTTTGAAAAAAGTAGACATTAAAAATTTCCTACATATATTCAAAAGAAGAGCAGAAATCATAAGTTATTGATAAGGAAAGAAAAATAAAAAAAAAACTTTTTAAAGAAGATGAAAAATGAACTTGTAGAAAATACAAAACTATACATATGCAAAGTAAAGTAGATGAGATCAATCACAGATTAGGCATACAGAGTAGTAAATTTGAAAACAAAGCAATATAAACTATTAAAAATGAAGCACAGAAGAATTAAAGAACAGAGTATCACTATATTGTCTGACAATATTAAGCAGTCAGTCTAATACAATTGATGTGGGATTCATAAAAGGACAGAGGAGATAACAAAGTATTTGTAGAATTAATGGCCCCAAATTTTCCAAATTTTATAAAAACTATAAATCCATAGATCCAATAATCCTCAATAAGCCACCAAGAAATAACCTTTAGAATAAACCTAAAGAAAAAGACACAAGGGTAGATAATAAATAAATTTCAGAAAACCAGTGATAAATATAAAAATTTTAAAGCATCCACATTCTATACAGAGGAATAAATGTGAAACTCACCATTAATTTCTCCTTAGAAATCATTAAAAACAACAGACACGAAAATCAACAAGTAGAATTACATCAAACTTAAAAGCTTCTGCACAGTAAAAGAAACAATCACCAAAATATAAAGGCAAACTCCTGAAATGGAGAAAATCATGACAAACAATATAACAGATAGGGAGTTAAAACTCAAAATATGTAAAGAACTCCTATAACTAAAAACAAACAAAACCAACAAAACCCAAGCATTTGATATAGAAAATGGGCAGAGGAACTAAATATTTTTCCAAAGAAGACATTTGAAAGACAGGTACATGGAAAATAGCTCAATATTATTAATCACCAGGAAATGTGAATCAAAACCAAAATGAGATATCACTTCACACTTATTAGAATGGCTGTCATCAGAAAGACAAAAGCTAAGTGTTGGCAACAATGTGAGAAAAGAGAATATTTGTATACTGCTGGTGGGAATGTAAACTGGTTCAGTTCCTCTGGAAAAAAAATAGGAAGTTTCCTCAAAAAAAAAATTACATCTACCATATGATTAATCCATTCCACTTCTGGATATATACCCAAAGGAAATGAAATCAGTATTTTGAAGAGATATCTGTACCCCCATGTTCCTTGAACCATTATTCACAATAGCCAAGATACGGAAACAACCTAAATTTCTGTCAATGGATGAATGGATAAAGAATTATTCACCCATGAGAATAAATGACATCCTTCCATTTGTGACAACATGGAAGAAACTTGAGAACATTATGCTGAGTGAGATAAGTCAAACAGAGAAGGATAACTACCTTATAATCACACTTATAAGTGGAATCTAAAAACACTAAGCTCATAAAAAACAGAGTTCCTCCTACCAAGGAATGGCAGAAGGATGGGACAGAGGTTGTTTAAGGGTACAAACTTGATTAACAATAATCTCGCCTCGGATAAACCTCATTGGCTACGATACTGCCACTGCACAAAGCTAAGGGTACAAACTTGAAATAAGTTGTAAATAAGTACTAGAGATTTAATGCACAGTGTAGTAAATATAGACAATATTGTATTATAATCATCAAACTTGTCATGAGACTAGATCTTAATTATTCCCAAAACTAAAAGGAAATGGCAATTATGTGATGTGATAGAGGTGCTAACTACTGTTACAGTGACAATCATATGATAATATATGTGTATGAAATCAACATGCACACCTTAAATTTATACAATATATGTCAAATATATTTCAATTAAAAAAAAAACAATTAAACCAGAAGACAACGGAATGGCATACATAAAGTGCTAACAGGGAGGAAAAAACTTATGTACATAGAATGAATTCCCTACAAATATACCTTTCAAAAAATGAAGGAGATGATTCAACATTAAAAAAAAATCACTCAATAAATAATGCCTTTTCATGATAAAACACACAAAAAAGCAGAAGGAGAAAGAAATTAATTTGACATAATAAAAGCCTTATGTAAAAAAAAAAACCCATACACAACATCAATGGCAACACATATAATAGTAAAAGATTGAAAGGTTTTTTTGTAAGATTAGAAACAAGACAAAGATATCTGCTTTCACCATTTCTCTCCAACATGGTATTGAAAGTCCTACCCAGATTAGGCAAGAAAAATAAATGAAGGACATCCAAATTGGAAAGAAGATTAAAAAAATTATCTCTGTTCACAGACAACATGAGGTATCTACAGACAAAAGGATACAGTTTGAATCTTACTTTATACCATATATTAAAATTAACTCAAAATGGATCAAAGACTGAAACCTAAGAGCTACAACTATAAAACACTTAAAAGAAAACATGGGGGAAAATCTTCACGTCATTGGATTTGGAAAAAAAAAAAATCTGGTTCTCTTTATTCTTTTTATATTTATTTATTTTTGAGGGAGAGAGAGTGTGTGCAAGAGCAGAGGAGGGGCCAAGAGAGAGGGGGACAGAGGATCCAAAGCAGAATCTGTGCTGACAGCACAGAGCCCAACGTGGGGCCTGAACCCACAAAATGCGAGATCGTGACCTGAACTGAAGTTGGACACTTAATCAACTGAGCCCCCCAGGGGCCCCTCTGGTTCTCTTTAGATCCTTTTATAACTTCTTAACTTTTTAAGTCTTTTGCCTTTAATAATTTATTCTTTTTGGAAAGGAAATGTCTATCCTATGCTGATCCCATCATTGTATTGGGGAAGTATACAACCTGCAGTCTGCTATCTGGTTTCACATTTCCATGGCTGGAGAGGAATTCAGGAAGAATGATCCCTCAAATCTCACCCATACCTCATTTGCATGTTATTTAGATGAGATTCTGGACTTTACAGTTGCTGCAGGAATGGTTCAAGACTGCAGGGGTGGAAATGGTTGTTGAGATGGAGTGAATGTACTTTGGGGGGGTACATTCAAATTCAGGGACATTCACATTCATATTCAATAAGAATATGAATTTGGGGGGGAGCAGGAGGACAGAGTATAGTGGGTTGAATTTGTGTTCCTGCAAAACTCCTATGTTGAAGTCCTAACCCCCAGTATCTCAGAATATGATAATTTTTGGACATTGGCCTTTAAAGGGGTAGTTGAGTTAAAATGAGGTCATTAGGGTGGCCCTAATCCAGGATGGCCAGTGGTCTTAAAGGAAGAGAAAAGTTGGCCATGGAAAGGCACAAAGGAAAGACAGAGAGAAAACTGCCCTCTACAAGCCAAGGAGAGAAACCAACCCTGTGGACACCTTGATCTTAGACTTCCAGCCTCCAAAACTGAGCAACTATAAATATCTGTTGTTTAAGCCAGCCAGTCTATGGTGCTGTGGTATGGCCACCTTAGAAAACTAACACGTTATATGATCTAGCAATTCTACTTCTGAACATATACCCAAAAGAAGTGGAAACAAGTACTTGAACAGATATTTGTTACATCTGTGTTCATCATAGAAGCATTATTCACAATAGCCAAAAGTTGAAAACAAGTTGATGGGTGCATGGAAAACAAAATGTGGTATATACGTAAAATGGAATATTATTCAGTCTTAAAAAGGAAAGAGATTTCAACACATGCTACAGCAAAGATGGACATTAAAGACATTATGCTAAGTGAAATAAGCCAGTCACAAAAAGACAAATATTACACGAGACTCATGGAGCAGTCAAATTCATAGCGACAGAGCACAGAATGTGGTTGCCAGGAACTGGGGAAGGGAGAGAAGAATGGGGAGTTAATGTTTAAGTGGGGACAGATTTGTAACCAGGAAAGACAAAAAGATATGGAGATATATAGAGGTGAAGGGTATACAACAGCATGAATGTACTTAAAGCCACAGAACTGTACACTTATAAATGGCTAAAGTGGCAAATTTTATGCCATGTATATTTCACTACAATGAAAAGTCAATGAGAAATACACATTTTTCAGACAAACAAAACATGGGAAAACTCATCAGCATCAGACCTGCACTGTAAGAAATATTAAATATGGAAAATGTTACCAGTTAGACGTTGGCTCTACATAAAGAACACTGAAAAGGAAAGGAGTGTGGATAAGCTTAAAAACCATTTTTATCATTTTTAATCTCTGTAAAAGGTATTTGACTGTTTAAAGTAAAAACAATGACAATGTGTTGTGAGGCTTGTTGCATTTGTGGAAGTAAAATGTCTGAAAATAGCTCAAAGTACAAGATGAAAGAAGTGAGTGTATTCTGCTGTATATTTTTACACCATATGTGAAGTACAGTATCGCTTGAAAGTTAAACCTAACTTTCAAATGATACTAAAGTTAAATTCTAAAAAAAATAAGGAAACAAAATTGGGGCACCTGAGTGGCTCAGTCGGTTAAGCAACCTAGCTCAGGTCACGATCTCACAGTTTCATGAGTTCTAGCCCCACATCAGGCTTTGCACTGTCCGTGTGGAGCCTGCTTGGGATTCTCTCTCTCTCTGCCCCTCCACTGCTCATGCTCTCTCTCTCTCTCTTCAGAATAAATAAACTTAAAAAAGGTATAATAATAAACCCCCCACAAAGTATATATAATAAAATAATCATTTTTCAAAACTCAAAAGGGGGGCACTTGGGTGACTCAGTCGGTTGAGTGTCCAGTGGGATAGAGGTCAAGCCTTTCGGCTCAGGCCAAGGTCCCAGGGTCGTGGAACTGAGATGGCATCGAACTCCACATCTTAATGTGAAACTCTCTCCCTCCTTCTTTCCCTCTCTCTCTCTCTCTCTTTCTCTGTTTCCCTCTGCACCTCTCCCCTGCTAGCACTTTCTCTCTGTCTCTAAAAATTAAAAAAAATAAAACTCAAAATGAAGGAAGGGAAAGAACACAGAGCAAAGAGGAGAAGTAGGCAAAAAAATGACAAGATGGTAGATTTAATAAACCATGTTGGTAATTATATTAAACAAACCTTGTTTCAACTCAGGGCTTTGAAGAAACAGATGCCAAACGGAGAACTGATGATCAACTCATTAGCAAGAAAGGAAATGCTCATTAAGACCACAGTGGAAAACTGTTACATACTTATTAGATTGGCCAAAATTAAAATTAACTGATAATTTCAAATGTTAATAGAAAGTAGAACAATAGGAACTCTCAGGAATGAAACATGATACAAATACTTTGGAGATAATTTGGCATTGTCAAAGTGGGAGGTACGTATGCCCTCCCTATGATGTAGCGTTTTGCCCCTAAGTATATACTATGGAGAAATTGTGGTATGCAGCCAGGAGATCGATAGAGTAGCATTCATAGCAACATTATACAAAATATGCCCAAACTGGAAATGATCCAAGGTGCATCAGGATAGAATCAATACAAAAACTGTTAACTATGAATATAATATTATACTACACAATAATAGAAATATATAAACTCTATATACATCCATCGATGTGGACGAGTCTTATAAATACACTATTGAGCAAAAGAAGCAGCCACAAAAGAAAAAAAAAACTGCAACTCACTTGCATAAATTTCAAAACCAAACAAAATCAAAGTAAAGTCCTCAAGGGATAAACTATAAGAAGATAAATCTATAGAGACAAGAAGGAAAGATGGTCACATTTCTTTGGTTGATGTGTCCAGTGAAGGAAGATTCTGTTTGGACCATGGAGAGGTATGTAGCAATTCTTTGCTTGGTCTGAGTGGTTCACAGATGTTGCTTTATAATTGTTTTTTAAACTGTACAGACATGCCATGCACTCTTCTTTATGTATAAAATATAATATTTGCTTTTTAAACTCTATCTATGTGTTTCACTCTTCTCAGTGTATGAAATATTTCACAAGAAGAAAAACAAATTCCAAAAAGGCAAATTGATAATAGATCTAAATCCACAAACATCAGTACGAATAGAAGAAAGATACAGTTAAAAATTAAGAGAACATCGTGTGTGTACATTTTCTTCTCATTTCTTGTGGCTTTGGTTTGCACTGAGTACTAATTATCTACTGTTTGTGTTGCTGTCTGTGCATTTTAATAGCTGTTCACTGATCTACTCTGACCTTCTGTTTAGTAATTTTAAGTAGTCAGCAGGAGGCGTTAAATTGCATCAAGACATAATGCATTATGTAATATTATAACAAAAATAAGGTAAGAGGATGCTAGGGCTTGCAAAGCAGCAAAATGTAAATGAGACCCTTTGGATACAAGACATGCCTTTAATTGGCAGAGAAATGTCGCACAATTGAAGTGCCTTGGTCTTGGGGGAATCAAGGCTAAGAGCATCCTGCTTCCTTCTGCTCCCAGGATTCTGAATTGAAATCCCTTTAATAATGTTCTCATATTTGGATTTCAGTTCCGAGCAAGGCTATTACACAATTTGGCAAATTAGTTTCAGAAAGACTGTTGCCAAGGTTATTTCCTAATCATGTAGGGTAGGATTGTTTGAAAAACAAACTAAGGCAGAGCCAGGATTTGAAAGCAAGTCTTTCTAATTTTAGAAACTGTATTTCAACTTCCACATCACACAGTCTCCCTAAAAAGACTCTCCATGATTTTTAAACCTACCTATTCAGTCTCCTTTGAGGCCATATCCAAGTTCCATAAATCTAGTTAGGTATGTATGTAATTGTGACTATAGAAGGTGTATGAAATCTGGCCTCCCTAATCAACTCAAAAATAAAATAGAAATGGTTTCAATAACACAATCAATATCTGTTAAGATATTTATGCAGGTGCAAGCCAAGAAATAGAATGTAGTGTGATATCATAGAAAGCCCCTTGGATCAGTGTCCAAAGACCATATACACCATGTGACCTTGGGCAAGTCATGCAATCTTTCTCTGTGTGATTTATCTGATCTGAAAGATGTAATAATACCTATCAGGCCAAGCTCACATTTGATGAACCAAATGAAATGGAAGATATGGAAATGGTTTGTAATGTTAAGACATCCAGGAAAAATTTTTACTAGTATTACAAAACCCTAATGAAGAAGATGCTCAGTATTTCTACTCTTTAAAGTCCTCAAATATCATGTGCATCTAATGACAGCTCTTTTCCCAGTTACACATGGCAGTTCATCTCACCAGATTTAATGGTACCAGTCTCTTTATCTCCATTGGCAGGATTTTAACTCCACAGAGATGCACTTTATAGGCATGTGACTGGGGAAAATGAATAGAAGGGCAGAATGACACAGAGGACTGGACTAAGTTTTAGGTTCTTGTCTTTCTCTGTGTGACATTAGATGTCAGAAACAGATAATTGCTCATGACCCATCTATTCTAAAGCTTGATATAAAGGGTACATTGAGACAGGAGACCTGCTGACTGTCCAGCTGTAGAACATATGCTTTGAAGTTTTCTGGAATAATGGTAAGCATCTGGCTCCAACCCAATTCTCACCAGGTCCTCCAGTGTGGGCTAATTTTCAAGAAGAACCCACCAGCACTAGCACTTGATGACTCTAATCACAAAAGAGAGTTCTTTCCTGTGTAAAGCAAACTGGACCATACAGGGTCTAAATCCATGACCTTGGCCTTGTTAGCCGTCCTCTAGGTGAGGTAATAAGCCCAGATGGTAACAAGATGTAGAACTCTTTGCAGAAGTCACTCTGTACTTACGTAGATCAGAAATGACTTCCAAAAACTGAATCCTTTGATAACATGTGTTGTTTAACCTCTAGGTACATAGTCTGTGGTTCTACAGAAGCAAAAGTAGGGAGACAGATGGTCAAGCTGGAGGGAAGGAAAAAGAGAACAAACATAAAGGGAAGGAAGACAATGTTCAGATTCTGGCCAACACCCAGAAAAGTGAAATATAATAAAAAGCTTATAAATCTCAAAGCATGGGAAGTCTAAGTAGAGACATTAGCTGCTGCAATACAAAGCTTAGCCATCAAAATGAAATATCTCCCCTTCAAGAGAACACATTATCATCAAAACAAAACATAATACACAATGGGATTGGTAAATATTCATGAAAAGTCTCCAACCACGAAATATGTGTTAATGTGAATGAAAATAATCCTAGACCTTGGAACACTTGAGAACTCCAAAGTTACAGAAATCGGGGGCAAGGCCGGGGACAGTTCTTCCCAACCCTTGTTGCTAAGGAAATTTCTGAGCCTATCTATAAATAGCTCCCTACCATTAGTCCCATCAGGAATGAGGTTCTGCAGAAACACTGCAGTTCTACGTGCTGCTGAAGGAAATTTCATTCTACCCATGTCTTTCCTTCTTTCTTCCTTTATTTTTGCAGAAAGAAAAAAAGAAGGAAAAGAAAACGAAGCAGCACAGAAAAAAATGAAAGAAGAGTTGATGGATAGCTTAGTTCAAGAGTGCAATGGCTTCTTTTTCACAGCACTCCTTAAACTCCTGCAGCAAGGAAAATAATGCATATGATGTTCATAGTGTGAAACTAGGTAGGGAGATCGGGTGTGATATTTTCAGGCTTGACATCTAATGCCTGCTTCTCATTAGTCCATGAAGAAGGGACTATTATGGTACCCTAGTATCTTTCCTTTTACTGAATAAACTCCCTTATGAAGTTTCCTCTATCCAAGACCTTCACCTAATAGAACTGTTTTTTAGTTTTGCAGTATTCTCACTTTGATCAATTGTCAACTTCCTCTCCTACCTATCACCATTTTTGTCTCTTTTCCCCAATTTTTTGCTCCTGTTTTCTTTTTCACTTCTTCCTACCAAATAACTGAGTAACTTGAGAGTATTCGTTTATTTCAACCGAGAGAAACATCCTTTTGGGAAAAAAATTAGCTGTGATACAACTTCCTGGACCTCGGTCCAGCAAGTAGTTGTCATCAAAACTGCTGCATGTAGAATCTTCAAGACTAATCTTTGGTGAGTACATGGGGAGAGTGAGGCTGGCTCTATCTGCCCTTCCCCCCTCCTACATTTGTATCTCTTTTGCCGAGAGAATCTGTAACCATGTCTTTGCAGCCCCTGGATCAGTTCATATTAGCCTGCTTGGGGTGTCTTGCTCTCTGCTTTCCCCTTCTTTCAAAGCAAAATTTAAATGTTTCCCCAAACTAATATGTAAATTCAATGCAAGTTAGGCCCATTAGCATGGATAAGCAATTAAATTTATCTAGAGATACACAAGAATAACCAACAAAAGTTTTTTTTTTATTTGTTTAATGTTTTATTTATTTCTGAGAGAGAGACAGCATGAGCAGGGGAGGGTCAGAGGGAGAGGGAGACACAGAATCTGAACCAGTCTCCAGGCTCTGAGCTAGCTGTCAGCACAGAACCCGATGCGGGACTCAAACCCAGGAACTGTGAGATCATGACCTGAGCCAAAGCCAGACGCTTAACCGACTGAGCCACCCGGCGCCCCAACCAACAAAAGTTTTAAAGGAAGAATACTAAGGGAGGGATTTGCCCTATAGAATATTAAGACGTGATGCAAAACCGCATTAGTTATAACAGTAACAGTGCTGGGAGCCACATCAGCCTCGCTGGATGACAGTCATAGCGACGAAATGGCAGCGCTTGTACAGCGCCTGCCATGAGAAGCGGAACGGGTATCTCCTTCTGCCACTACTGGCTCATGTTGGAAATGAGTCTGCGGGTATTGACCAGGCCTCACAATATTCCAAATAAGACCGGTATTCCCCACACGGATACCTCATAAGGAAAAGCATATTCCTGCCTTTTCAAAAGAGATTTTAGATGAAAGCACTGTGGATGATTGTCAAAAGGCTCTTCCTATGGGCCTTGTAGACTCAAGATTTAGATATTAAAGGGGGTTAAGAACCCAGGAGTTACAATTGAGCCTCACCCCGAGACAGAGAGCCTAATTTACAGTTAGGAACAGATAAGGGCAGAACTTAAGTTAATACTTATACCTTTTCTAACTGGTGATGTGTAGCAGTCCCTTCCCTAAGGCATACTTTGCACAAACACCCTCCCTTACACTGGCCGCTGGGATGAGAATAGATAAGTGTAGCAAAAACATAACCCAAAAACACAGGCCGACACATTTAGGGCCTCCATGGTGTTTACACATTCAGCATCAGGCCACAAAAGTTTCCACAAGCAACCTATAAACCAGCTTAAAAACATTCAATCTTTTGTGAGCCAGACAGAATGACTCCTAGCCTATCTATATGCAACTTAACCTATGTCCTAATCCTAGCGTTATTACCTTAGAACAAATATGTATGTCATCCTGGTTTTCACTAAGAACATCCTGTTATTTCCTTAGTTGTAAGACTTACTCAACCTCACTATGAGTGGGGTAATTTTGCAAGAATACTTCCAAAAAACCTGTTCTTGTACACTTTTCAAAGCAACTTATCACAAAGAGTTTTCCATTGTAAAAATTCCTTTTTCTGATCTCATGTTGTCGTTGGACCTTTAAATAAAGACACCAAAAACTGACAGGACAGAGATGACTGCCTGGTGATCAGAAAGAATCTCAGGGCTCTCTCACTCTTTCTGGCCGATACCGTCCATCCTTCAGGGCCCTCTGGACTGGCTGGAGTGGGTCTCCAGCATAACAGGTGTCGACAGGAAAAGCAATTGGGACAGAGAAGAAAATCCAGATACATGACTATGTGTTTGCATATGTATACAATGTAAAGTATGAAAAGTTGCCATTTTAAAGCAGTGGCAAAATTTATTGGCTGTCCATCAAAATAATAGATTTATTGCCACATGTTATATACAATATTGAACTCAAATTATTAAACTGTCAAATATTTTAAAAGTTTGGAAAATACCATAATAAATTACAGAGGACTAACATTATTAACTTTGTTTGAGTAGGGTAGAAGAAGAAAATACTAAGTAATCCATAAACCCAGAAACTCCAAAGGAAAATAAGAATATATTTAACTATGAATGCCTTCAAACAATCAATATAGTGAAAGATACTAAATCAAGAAAAAAAATAATAACCTGAGAGAAAACAGTACAAGACATATAACAAAATGTTTGTATTCATTATATAAATCTTAAAAATCAATAAGAAGAAAAACAAATAACAGGAAAAGGTAGAGAATATCAACCAATAATTTATGGAAGAGGAAATACAATGACTGCTTTCCATGTTGAAAGATATTCAGTCTCACTAGAGGTAAGAGAAATGCAATTGAGCATAAAATGAGATTTTGTTTTTTAGCTACCGTGATGACAAAAATTAGAGACTGATAATAGCTACAATTGCTGAGACGTGGAGAAAGGGAATTCTTGCACACTCGGTCTATCCTGGTTAAACGCATCTTTCTACTTGCTCTTTGACTGCTTATATCTAGCTGGAAAGATCTGAAGGAGAAAAATATACAATTACCCTGAAAGTCGAACTTTAAACTCACGATCATAAATCTCTTAGGCATACAACACTGCCCAAAAGATCTCACTGCCATTTCCTGCTCCAAAAATATCACTTGCTTCGCGTTTCTTTTCTCTCAAAACTAATCTTTCCTTTACAGTCACTTCTTTGATAGCTAATCTTGTCTCACATTTCATTAAGAAAATATGAGCAGTGAGACAGTAATTCCTCATTTTCTACCACAAAGTCAACCAGTTTATTTGCATCTTCATATACACCATCATTTTGTCTTTGTTACTAAGGATAAAGTGTCCCCAGGCTCACCTAAGCCAGTCTTGAATATGGATCACACCACTTATTTTGTTTTGTTTTTAAGGACTTAACTCCTGAATTTCTCATCACCTAGGTCTCCTTTTAATGGTTCCATTTTATTAGCGTACTAACCGAATCTAGCATCAGCCATCAACACACCCACGCACCCACACCATAAACCTATCCTCTTCCAATTAACACGCTACCACCAATAATAGTAGGTTAGCTATTGATTTTTATTTTTTCAGGTATTTCTTTTCAAGGTTAAGAATTTTCCCTCTACTCTTAGTTTGATAACAGTTTTATCATTAAAAAGTTGTCGGATGTTCTGAAATGCTTTATTTTGTATGATTGATCTTTATTTGCATCATTTCTCAAGTTATTTTTCTTTAGGTTTTTTTTTTTAAATAAGATAGATTCCATCCATTTTCAAATGCTGATGCTGCCCTGAATACCTGGAATAAATCCCTCTGAGTCACAGTATATAATTCTTTTTATACATTTTGGTTTTAATTTGCTAATCCTCAACAGTTTGTTAAGGACTTTTGCACCTATGATCATGGAAGATATTGGTTTATGGTTTTCTGTTGATGTGTTTTCTTTACTTAGTTTTGGTGTTGGCCAATGTAATGCTATTCTCACAGTTGTTCCCTCTGTTTCTATTTTCTGGGAGGATTGTGGACAATGGCCCTTATTTCTTTCTTTAATCTATGGTGGAAATCACCAGTGAAATTATCTAGGCCAGGTGGTTTCTCTAGAAATGTTAATAACTGATCTAATTATTTAATAAACATTTAGGACTCTAAATGTTCAAGTGGAGTTGGGCAAATAAGGTGAAGGGAGAGGCAAATACATGTCTCCAGGTGTAGAATTGAGCAAGTCATGGTAATAAAAAGTAGAGCATAAGGAATACAGTCAATAATATCATAATAACAATGTTATGGGGCAGATGGTAGCTATACTTGTGGTGAATATAGCAGAGTGTATGAACTTGTCAAATCGCTAAGTTGTACACCAGAAACTAATGTTCCACTGTGTATCCACTATACTCAAACAAAAGAAAATCATTGTTGTGTTATTTTAAGAAATTGCCACAGTCATCCCAGCCTTCAGTAGCCATCACCCTGATCAGTGAGCAACCATCAATATCGAGGCAAGACCCACCAGCAGAAAGATAATGATTCACTGAAAGTTCAGAAGATGCTGAGCATATTCTAGCAATAAAATATTTTTAAAAATCTTTTTAATGTCTATTTATTTATTTTTGAGAGAGAGACAGAGACAGACTGCAAATGGGAGAGGGGCAGAGAGCAAAGAAGACACAGAATCCGAAGAAGGCTCCAGGCTCCGAGCTGTCAGCACAGAGCCTGACATCGGGCTCAGTCCCATGAACGGCGAGATCATGACCTGAGCTGAAGTTCAGTGCTTAACTGACTGAGCCACCCAGGAGCCCTTGAGGTAAAATATCTTAAATTCAAGTTTGTACTTTTGCTACATATAGGCTATTGCACACTTAATAGACTACAGTATACTATAAATATAACTGTGTTATGTACTGGGAAATTAAAAAGTTCATTTGACTCACTTTATTGCAATATTCACCTTAACGAGGTATTCTGAAATTGAGCCTATAGTATCTTCAAGGTATGCCTGTAGATCTTAAAAGTTCTCATCACAAGAAAAAATGTTTTGTAACTACATGGTGATGAATATTAGCTATACTTACTGTGGTGATTATTTCACAATATATACAAATATCGAGTCATTATGTTTCATACCTGAAACTAACACAATGTTATATGTTAATCATATCGCAATAAAAAATACATAAACATAAACATAACTCAAGTTATTTATTTCACCTTGTATGAGTTTTGGTAGCTTATTTCTTTCAATGAATTAGTCTATGTTCTCTAAGTTATCAGTTCATTATATTACTTTATTACCCCTTTTTCTCTCCATGAAAGCAGTAGTGATGACCTCTGTTTCATTTTTGTTATAGGTAATTTGTGCCTTTTCTTTCTCTTTTTTCATTAGCCTCGCTCTAAGTTCATCAATCTTGATCTTTTTGAATAACCAGTTTTGATATAGTAGATTTTCATTGTTTTCCTGTTTTCAATGCCATTGATTTCTGCTCTAATTCTTTTATATATTTTTTTTTCTTCTGGTTGCTATGGATTTCTTTCTTTCATTTCCAAAGGTAGAAAGTCAGGTTACTAAACTTAGACTGGTCTTCTTTTCTAATACACATGTTTGATAAAATTATAAACTTCTAACCACTTCCTTAGCTATATCCTACAAATTTGGATCTCATGTTTTTATTTTGCTTTAGTAGAAATATTTTAAATTTTATTTTGAGACTTCTTCTTTGACCCCTGTTTACATAAAAGTATACTGACAATTCCTAAATATTTGGGGAATTTTCCAACTATCTCTGTTACAGACTTCCAGCTTAACCCCACTGCAGTCTGAAAGCCTATTTTACATGATTTCTATTCTTTAAATCTGGTATGTTTCAAGGCCCAGAATGCAGTCTATCTTGGTGAATCATATGAGTTTGAGAAGAATGCATAGTCTTCCACTACTTGATAGAGTATTCTATAAGTATCAATTAGGTCAATGTGATTGATAGTGCTATTCAGGTCATCTATCTCCTTACTGACTTTCAGCGTACTTGATCCGTCAATCACTGACAAAAGACTATTGGAAAATTCAACAACAGTGGAGCATTTGTCTAGTTCTCCTTTTACTTCTATCAGTTTTTGCCTCATGTTTTGATGCTGTGTGGTTAGTCACAAGAGAACTTAGGATTGGTATGTCTTTAAAAATTGACTCTTTTATGCTGACAGTTTGAAGCCTGGAGTCTGCTTTGGATTCTGTGTCTCCCTCTCTCTTTGCTCCTCCTCTGCTCATGTTCTGCCTCTCTCTTTCTCAAAAATAAACATTTAAAAAAAATTTTAATTGTCTCCTTTATCATAATGTATGGACTCTCTACTTCCCTGATAATCTTCCCAGTCCAGAAGTGCATTTCCTCTGAAATTAACATAGCTACTGAGGTCTTCGTTAACATGATGTAGCTTTCTCCATTCCCTTTACTTTTAACCTTTATATTCAAAGTGAGTCTATTGTTAACACATAATTGTGTTTTTTAAATTCCCTTTATCTCTGTATTGTAAAAGGTGTCAGCAGACAATTTACATTTAAAGTGATTATTGAGGGGTGCCTGGGTGGCTCAGTACGCTAAGGTCCCACGTTAGCTCAGGTCATGATCTCATGGTTCCTGGGCTCTAGCTAGGCCTGCAAAGGGCTCTGTGCTGACAGCTCAGAGCTTGGAGCCTGTTTCACATTCTGTGTCTCTTTCTCTCCTTGCCCCTCCCTTGCTCACGCTTTGTCTCTCTCTGTCTCAAAAATAAATAAACATTAAAAAAATTTTAAGTGATTATTGATAGAATCAGATTAATATCTACCATGTTTGTGACTGTTTTCTATTCATGCATTTGTTCTTTGTTTCTTTTTTTGGCTTCTTTTTCTGACTTTTCTGATATTAATAAGGCATTTTTATGACTCCATTCCATCTCTTATCTTAATATGTTGCTTATCCTCCTCTTTTGAGCTGTTTCTACTAATGCTCTAGAGTTACCATATAAATTTTTAATTCATCTAAGGCATCCTTCAAATAGCACTGTAACACATACCACCTCACATATGAAAAGTAACTCAAATACCTCCTTTCTGTCTCTCCTGAAATTATTGTCATTCATTTCACTTATCAATATGATATAATCACCCAATGTATTGTTACTCATTTATTTAAACAAATAATTATCTTTTACATCGATGGGGAATAAAAATTTTTTCTGCCTTCATTTATTTCTTCTCTGATGTTTTTTCATGTAGATCTAATTTTCTGACATATCATTTTTCTTCTGCTTGAAGAACTTTTAACATCTCTTACAATGGAAGTCTGCTGGTGATGAATTCTAGGTAGGTAGTTTTTCTTCTTTCAACACTTTAAATATTTCACACCACTCCCTCCTACCTTGCATAGTTTCTGAAAGGTTTGGTGTAGTTCTTACCCTTGCTTCTCCGTATGTAAGAGGTTTTTCCCTTCTGGTTTCTTCCAAGATGTTCCTTTGTCTTTCCTTTTCTGCAGCTTCAATATGGCGTGCCTAGGAGTGCTTTATTTTTGGTACTTATTCTGCTTGGTGTACTCTGAGCTTCCTGGATCTTTGATTTGTTGCCTATATTTTGGAAAACTAGCAGTCATAATTTCTTCAAATATTTCCTCTGCTCCATTCTTTCTGTTCCTTTGGGTATTACAATCATGCATAAGTTACACCTTTTGAAATTGTCCCACATTCCTTGGATGCTCTATTCTGTTTTTTTTTTCTTTATTTTTTGTTCTTTTTAATTTCAGTTTGGGAAGTTTCTATTGACCTATCTTTAAGATCATTGATATTTCTTTTTTTTTTTTTAATTTGCTTAATGCTTATTTCTTTTTGAAAAAGAAAAAGACAGAGCACAAGTGGAGGAAGGGTCAGAGAGAGGGGGAGACATAGAATCCGAAGCAGGCTCAGGGCTGTGAGCTGTCAGCACAGAGCCCAGCATGGGGCTTGAACCCATGAACCGTGAGATCGTGACCTGAGCCAAAGTTGGATGCATAACGGACTAAGCCACCCAGGTGTCCTGAGATCATTGATTCTTTCTTTAATTGCGTTGGATCTACTGATGAGTCCTTCAAAAACTTTCTTCATTGTGTTACAATGCTTTTGATCTAACATTTTCTTTTGCTTTTTTCTTACAGCTTCAATGTCTCTGTTTACATTACTCATTTGTTCTTTTATGTTGTCTACTTGTACCAGTAGAATTCTTAACATATTAATCATGGTTATTTTAAATTTCATTTCTGATGTTTACTACATCCTTGTAACCTGAGTCTGGTTCTGATGATTTGTCTTTTGAGACCATTTTTCTTGCCTTTGGCATATATTGTAATTTTCTCTTGAAAGTTGGACTTCATATGTTAGGTAATAGAAACTGAAGTAAATAGACCTTTGGTGTGAGGATTTATATTAATTTGGCTAACCTTGTTGTATTTAATGTTTTTCATAGCCAAAGGCATCAATTTTCTCTAGTGTTCCTGCTTTTGCCTTCCTGTTGACTTTGCATTTCCCTAAGTACTTCTCCTCAGGGAGAATCGAAGTCTTGCAGCTCTTTCCACTATAATTTAATGTAATACTAGAGCTCTGTTACTGTGGTGATAAGATGTGGGGAAAGAGAACCGTTCTACAGTCGTATAATTAGGTCTCAGCCTTTTCATTGGCCTGTGTCTCCAGTTTGTAGACTTTACAAGTGGCTCTTCAGTGATACCGCTTTTGTTCCTCCCTGTTCCCCATTCTGTTTCCAGGCTACAATATTCCGAATGATTTTCTTTAAAGTCCTGATCATTGTTTACTGTGTTGTTTGTTTGTTTTTTTCTCTAATATCTGAGAAATGAAAGCTAGAGTGGCTAAAGTAGTGGGAATACCCTCATCCAACTAAGATAAGGTTCTAGCAAGGTCTTCCTCTAGAAAGCAGGCTTTTTCTTTTACTATAAGTTTTTCTTTTAATTCCAGCCAGTTAATATACAGTGTTATACTAGTTTGACGTGTACAATAAAGTTATTTAACAGTTTCATACATCACCCTGTGGTCATCCCAAGTACACTCATTAATCCCCATCACCTATTTCACCCATTCCCCTCCCTCCCTCCTCCCTGGTGACCATCAGATTGCTCTCTATCTATAGTTAAGAGTCTGGAGAGTAGGTGTTTTTTATGAAGGAGACTATGTGTGTGTTTCATAAGGATTACTGTTCCTTTCCCCCAACCAGACCTTGGAGAGGATCTTCCGCAGCTCTTCAGGAGGAGCACTTGGTGGGCTTCATGGAGGTAAGGTCCACAAAGGTGTGGGAGACTCTGAGAATGTTGCTCCCAGTACTCTCTCTCCTCTCTCTCTTTCTCTCTCTCTCTCTCTCTTGTTAGTCCACATTCAGCTTCCAGCAATTTGTCATAATAGTCACTTAAGTGTCCTACTGGCTTATGGCTGTAAATAGTTCTGTGGGCAAAAGAAGTAAAGACAGCAGGAGCCCAGTGGTGTTGGAAACCAACATAGTAAACCTTGAGTGAAGCATCCCACTGGGTACGATGAAATACTGACGATAGGTCTGAGGCAGGATAGATCTGTCTACTGAAAAATTGAAAGGCAAAGGTTTTCTTATTTCAACCTTTTGTTTCTTATAAGTGAAAACTTATAGGAATATTGCAGTAAAGGTCCAAGGAGTGCTCAAATACAGTCTTCCAAATTAATCAATTGGTAACATTTAGGTTGATATATATAAATGGTTTTTTTTCTGAATCACTTGAGAGGAAGTTGGACACATCATGGTCTTTGATCTCATACTTCACTGTGTGTCTCCTAAGAAAAAATGGTAACTACATTATGATTTTCAAACTCAGGAGATTTAACACTGATATACTATACAATACTATTCTATAGTCCACAGGCCATAATCAGGTTTCACCAATTACCTCCATGACAATGTCTAGCTGTTTTAGGATTATTAGTGCTTTATTGTTGCATTTAATTGCCAGGTATCTTTAATCATTTTTGAAGCAAAGGGCTTTAAATGAATTGGAATTGTGGCAGGCTTGGGAGGATACTATTTCTGGGGAAGAGATGAGTGACTTAGAATGGGGAAACACACGTTGGAAGCTTCCAGATGGAAAAAAAGAAAGAGCATAATAGTTGAAATGTTTGACAATCATCAGAATCACAAATGAAAAAACCCATTAATTCACAACAATTATCACTGATTAAAGAAACCACTTTATCAACAGAAGATGGTGCTTTTATATAAGAAACATAGAACACAATGAAACCTCTAAGTCCTGTTTACATACACCTATTACTGCTATTTCAGAAAAATATAAGAGATGTAAAGATGAAGAGAAAGGGGTGCTTGGGTGGCTCAGTCAGTTAAGCATCTGACACTTGATTTTGGCTTAGGTCATGATCTCACAGTTCATAAGTTTGAACCCCACATCAAGCTCTGTGCAGCCTGCTTGGGATTCTCTCTCCATCTCTCTCTGTTCTTCCTCCACTTAATTCTCTCTCTCTCTCTCTCTCTCTAGCTCTCATGAAATAAATAAGCTTTAAATAAATAAATAAGAGAAGATGATATAAGAATTTACACATCAAGACTAAAATGAAAAATGTATTTTTAAATGTCAAGAGGAAGAAAACTTTAAATGAGAAAAAAATATTGCAGTTAATGTCGTCTCCCCTTAAAACTTAATCATAAAGCAGAGAAAAACAGTAATAAACACTCCAATATCAACTAAATACCTTCTATTTATTTATTTATTTGAGAGAGAGACAGCATGAGTGAGGGAGAAGGGCAGAGAGAGAGAGAGAGAGAGAGAGAATCCCAAGTGGGCTCCATGCTGACCATAGAGCCAAACATGGGGCTCATTCCCATGACCTTGGGATCATGACCTGAGCTGAAATCAAGAGTCAGTCTCTCAGCTGACTGAGCCACCAGGCACAGCTCAAATAAATACTTTTTTCAAAAACAATTTTCAAATAAAATAATTCTTTGAGGCAAATATTCAAAGTCTCAACATTGAAATTAACAGAAAAGGGTAGAATGAAAAGTGATCACCCAAATAATGAAATGAATGAAAATTTACAACCATCAGGGAAAGTAAAATGAAAATACAAGATATTCAAGGTCATACCTGGAGAAAGTAGATGTAGTATGTTTGACAGCAAAGTGTGTGCTAGATACTACTAGATCTTAAAAATAAATTAAAAATATAATCTAAACCTCCAGGTAAAAAAACCAAGTTACTGACAAAAGAAATAGAATTAACTTGTCAGACAACTTGATAACACCATACACATCAAGACTAAAATGAAGAAAGTATTTTTAAATGTCAACGGGAAAAAGTGTGAAATACCTTTAGATATAGTTAAGTAGTCCTTTAAATATCAAAGGTAAAAAAAATACAGTTGATAGTATAAGAGCTCAGAGATTTTGTTTACAAATGTTTCCTGGGAAATTATGTACATGACCAATTTCATTCAACCAAGAGTTTGAAAATATTTTGGCAAAAAGACTAAGAGTGAGTTTTAATAAATAAAACTGGATATCTAAGATTAAGATAAAGGTAAAGGCAACTAAAGAACAACATTTTATATGTTCTAACAAAGTGGAAATAATGCAACTAAAATAATGGGAGAAGAAAGAAAAGAATACAATCAAGTCATTTCTTAGCCCTAGATTATCAGTGAGAATTAGCAAATATTACCTAAAGCTGAAAAGCCAAACAGTAGCGACCGAAGTAAGAAGAATTGATGTCCTGATAAGGGAAAGTGGAGACTAAAACAAAAACAAAGCCTTCCAACATTCAGAAAAAAAAAATTTAAGCAAAATAAATAGAGCAAGTAGAGAAAAAGAAAAGTAAATATGATCTAATGTTTCATGCTAGGGAAAAAAAAGTATGAATTTGCTTATGCTTGCAAAAAGAAACAGGATAAATTTATTATTAAGGGGAAAAGTTGTTTATAGATGTGACTAAGGACACCTTGAAAGGGATAAATATGAGAGTGACCTATTTTGTCTTTAAATATGTGAATGAAACCTAGAAATATTTCATCTTCTCAAAAAATTAAATAAAAAAGAATAAATTAACAAGTCTAAAAGTTGACCATAAATAGAAAGAAATATAATGTAACTATATAAAATTAAACAAAACCACATAAAAATTAAATAATAGTTTTAAACACAGTACTCTATAGAATTTTTGTGGCACATATCCTAAAGGCTAAAGAATATCTAAGGAAATCTTAACTTTATCTGATAGGGTTGGTACTGATAGTGCATTCGTAGGTCAATCCTGAACCTTTTATTGGTGTATTACCAGATAAAGCAGATAAGTAAACATATTCATGTTGCAGGGAATCAGGGTTTCATTGTGTTGTATTTAGCAGGCTACAAAAATATGGAATGAAAGATTCACTCCCAACAGACAGAGTAAACGGTATGGACTAATCCTCTTACAATTGAAAAACATAAATAAATAAAAGTGAACAATATGTGTGAGGTACATTTTTCAAATGTGGAAAATGGGTAATAAAAGACCATTATCATGAGAGAAGGGTAACTGGGAATTGTGTGTCAGAATCTCACTGGCCGTACCTGGGGACAATTTCTCAAGCCAACCACCATGAGCTGGAGTCCAAACAAAGCACAGCAGCCTCACTGAGCAGAGGTCAGAATTCAAGGAAGCCCATGTGGTCACGATCTGCTGCACTAGGCACTGTGTGAGCTAGAGGAGGGAGAGAAAACAACTTCGGCATAGAATAGATCTGTCCAAAGAAAGTGTAAAACCAAACACGATTTCAGGGTGATGGGGCTGATAAATATCGATATGTTTGAGAAGAAACTAACAGAATACCCAGAGGCTCTATAAGGTAACATCGATGATGCTTCATTAAAAACTATTATACATGTGAAAAATAATTTTAAAATAACTTTGTTAAAAAAAAGAAAAAAAACAGGAAAGGGGCACCTGGGTGGCTCAGTCTGTTGTGTCCAACTTTGGCTCAGGTCATAATCTTGCAGTCCCTGAGTTGGAGCTCACATCGGGTTTTGTGCTGACAGCTCGGAGCTGGAGCCTGCTTCAGATTCTGTGTCTCCGTTTCTCTCGCATGCGCCCTCCCCCACTGGTGCTCTGTATCTCTCTCTGTCTCTCAAAATGAATAAACGTTAAAAAAATAAAAAAAACAACAACAGGAAAATCCAGCCAACAAACTGATCCCCGAAGAGCCCAGATGTTGAATTTATCAGAGAAACATTTTAAAGCAAATATTTTAAATGTGTCCAAAAGACTAAGGAAAAAAGATTTTTAAATCATTATTTTAAAACTTAGTCTCAATGAAAGAAGACATCTCAAAATAGAAACCGTACAAATGGAAATTTTTGAACTTCAAAATTCAACAACTGAATTGAGAAATTCACTAGATTGAGTTACCAATAGAGTTGAGATGGCAGAAGAGTCAGTGTACTTGAAGATACAGCACTAAAAATTAGCCAGTCTGAAATTTTTGAAAAAAAAAAAAAAAAGAGATTGAAGAAAAATAAAAAAACCTCAGAGACTTGTGGGACAATATTAGACAAGCAAACGTATATATGATAGGAGTCTGAGAAGAAGAGAATGAGACTTTTCACGAGGAGTATCAAAGGCCGGAACACATTGGAACCACATCTGAAAAGTGTTGAAAGAAAGAAATAGCATTTAACAGCAAAGGAAATAAAAATTACTGAGAATCATATAAAAGATGCTCAAATCTGTTAATAATCAAGAAAAGAAAATTAACATTACAAGAGATACTATTCTATATCACTTTATCGGCAAAAATTGAAAAAGTTTGAGGGTCCCAAAAGTTGTTGAGGATATAGTGCTCATAAGGTGACCAACCTTTTTGGAAAGTCATTTGACATTACATTATAAAACTGAGTATGTGTAAATTGTATTATCTAATAATCACATTTCCTCTTGTTAACCCAGTGTTCCCTTATTAACAACAGAAAACAATCAACACTTTGTTGCAGCACTGTTTATAATTACAAAACTAGGAAACCATATTGATAGGAAACTCCTACCAACAGTGGAGAAAATAAATAAATGATGTAAATATTCACTTAGTGGAATACTACACTGCATACAAAATACATAACTGTAGGTAAAATCAATAAGAACATTGAATCTCAGACACACAATGCTGTGTGATAAAGGCAGTCCACAGAGTACATATACCATGATTATGAAACTAAGATTCAACAGTATTAATTACAAAACTCTAAAACTATTACAAAACTCAAAGATAACCAAAACTAAGTGATGTGTGATTTAGATTTCCTTTTTAGGAAAAAAGTCTTATGACATTGTAAATTGTCTCAGTAACAAGATAATTTATTAAAGGAAATGCAGTTCTGTTACCTGTACTGTACCAAAAACAAGCAAACACAGAGCTACCTGGCAGAGTCTTCAGGAGATCTGCATTAATTAATCTCATTAATCCCTAATTAATTAAATAGGGAATTTCCAGAATTATGACATTATAAGATTCAAATTTGAGTTTCAACAAAAAAATCAAAAGGCATGGAGGAAAGAATTGCCCATTCAAAATAAAAGAAATAAATTGGTAAGTCAACAGAATTTGTACCCAAGGAAAACCAAATGGTAGTCTTCCTAGACAAAGGCTCCATTGTCTTAAAGATGTTTGGATTACTAAACAAAGACATGAACAAAGACAGAAAAATAATGTTTGAACAAAATTACATCAATAAAGAGATTATAAAATGGAGCCAAGAAGAAATTATAATACTGAAAGCACATTAATTGAAATGAAAAAAAAAAACAGTAGAGAGAATCAAAAGGTAGCTTGAGCAAGCAGAAGAAAGAATCAGCAAACATGAAGATAGGACAATTGAAATTACTGAGCTCGAGGAACACAAAGAAAAAGTAATGAAGAAAAGTGAATAGAGCTTAAGGGACCTTCAGATACCATCAAGCCAATTAACATATGCACTATGGGAATACAAGAAAAGAGAGGAAAATCAGCAGGAAGAATATTTCAAGAAAATGGCTGAAGAAATTTCCATAGTTGATACTAATCCAAGAAGTTCAATTCCAAGTAAAATAAATCCAGAGACTTACATCAAGACACATTATGATCAAATTGTCAAAATAAAGGTAAAGAGAAAATCTTGAAAATAGTAAGAAAGAAGTGAATTATCACATACAAGTGATCCTTATTAAGACTGTCAGCAGATTTCTCAATAGAAACCTTGGAGGACAGAAGTGGCCTGTTGATATATTTAAAGATCTGAAAGAAAAATACCTGTAAGCCAAGAATCTTTTATCTGGCAGACTGACTTTCAAAAATGAGGGAGAAATTAGGATATTCCCAGATAAACAAAAGCTAACACTTAAGACGCTTATTATCAGTAGACCTCTCCTACAAGAAATGCTAAAGGGAATCCTCCCAGTTGAAATAAAAATTTTGAGCTGTAACTCAAAGCTATGTGGAAGAATAAAGATCTCCAGTAAGAGTAAATGCATGAGCAACTATGGAAGTTAGTATTATTCCAATATTGCTCTGTAACTTCATTTTTTATTTTCTACATGATTTAGAAAACAAATACATTTAAAAAAAAACATTATTAGGGGCGCCTGGGTGGTTCAGTTGGTTAGGCATCCGACTTTGGCTCAGGTCATGATCTCACGGTTCGTGGGTTCGAGCCCCGCATCGGGCTCTGTGCAGACAGCTAGCTCAGAGCCTGAAGCCTTTTTCAGATTCTGTACCTCCCTCTCTCTCTGACCCTCTCCTGCTCACACTGTCTCTCTCTCTCTCAGAAATAAATAAAAAACATTAAAAAATTTTTTAAACATTATTAATCTATTTTATGGGGCACATAGTGTGTAAAGATATACTCTGTGATATCAATAACAAAAGAATAATGGAGGTATACAAAGTTTTTTTATGTTATTGAAGTTACATTGGTAAAAACATACATTATATTATTATAACTTTGAGATGTATTAGCTTGCTCAGGATGCCATAATGAAATGCCACAGACTGGATGATTAAATAACAGAAATTTAATTTCTTAAGTTCTGGAGCCTAGAAGTTCAAAACTAAGGTGCCATCAGAGTTGGTTCTAGTGAGACTTCTATTCCTGGCTTATAGATGTCTACTTTTTTGTTAATCTTCACATGGCCTCTTCTCTGTATAGGATAAGAGAGATCTCTGGTGCCTTCCTCCTCTTATAAAAACATCAGTTTTATCAGATGATGGCCCATCCTAAAGACATCATTTAACTTTACCTCCCCACAGACCCTATCTTCAAATACAGTTAAGCTAGAGATTAGAACTTCAACATACAAACTTTGGGGGACATAATTCAATCCATAACAGACTTTAAATATAATCCTCATGCTAAGCACAAAGAAAATATGAATATATGCAGAAGAAAATGAGAAGGGAATAAAAATATTTCATTACAAAAAAAATTAACAGGAAAAAAGGCAGAAATGAATAAAATGAGGGACCAAAAAATAGCTATAAAGCATATAGAAAATAAAAAGCAAATGGCAAAAATAAGTCCCTCCCTTACCAGTAATTACATAAGTGTAAATAAACTCTCTAACCAAAACATGTAGTTTGGACTTTATTGAAATTAAGAACTATTGTCCATCAAAGGACACTGTTGAGAAAGTGAAAAGACAACCTACTGAAAGAGTGAAAATGTTTGCATATAATCTATCTGACAAGAGATTAGTATCCAGAATAAATAAAGAATGCTTTTTTAAATTTTTGTTATGTTTTATTTACTTTTGAAAGAGAGAGACTGTGTGACCAGGGGAAGGTCAGAGAGAGAGGGAGACGCAGAATCTGAAGACAAGCTCCAGGCTCTGAGCTGTCAGCACAGAGCCCAATGCGGGGCTCAAACCCACGAACCATGAGATCATGACCTGAGCCGAAGTCGGACACTTAACAGACTGAGCCACCCAGGTGCCCCAGAACAAATAAAGAACTCTTAAAACTCAACAACAAAAACCAAACAACAGAATTCAAAAATAGGCAAAAATTTGAATAGACGTTACTTCAAAGAAGACATACAAATGGCCAAAAAAACACATGAAAAGATGTTCTTCATCATTGGCCATTAGAGAAATGCAAATCAAATCTACACTGAGATGCCACTTTATGGGCATTGGGATGGCTGTAACTAAGAAAAAAACAAAAACAAAAACATAACAAGTAAGGGCATAGATAATGTTGAGGGTTACACAGCGTTATGAATGTCTTGACTATACAACAACAAATGGTTCAAATGATATATATTATGTTAGGTATATTTTACCACAATAATAAAATTGATTGGAAGGGAAGACACATAGCAGGGTAATAGATAAGTAATGCAATAGATGTAATCTGTTGAAGAGGATGATAAATTCTGTCAGACACCATGTTCTTAAAAACCAATGGCAAAGTGTCTTATGGCAGGACTTCAAAGAAATACATGGGTCATTGAGGTTATAGCTTTATTTTTTTTAGACTGTCACAAATGTAATTGGCTCAGACAATTTGTCTCTACCCAATATTTATAATCCTAGTCCGTGGCAGTTTCATGAAACATGGACTGAGTCATAGGCTGAGAGATGACATTTGAGACATTAAGAATGGTGGCCATGGTAATAAAGGGTAAAGGACATAAGTATGCAACAGAACTATGTAATTTTAAACCTGAAGAACTGGCTGGGGCATTTATATTTAGTCTGGACATTTTGCCAATGTTAAAACTGAAGCACAAACAAATGTTCATATTCTGTTTCAGGTCAAACAGATTTTTCTATCAGAACCCCATTTCCTGACTTCTCATTCCCCAGCACTTCTACTTTGCCACACTAATCCAATTTGTATTAATCCAGATGCCATGAATACAACAGTTTTGAGAGATAAGCACTGTATGGTCATTTGACAACATAAAATCTGTAACTTGAAAATGCTGAATGACACCTAAATTAAAACTAATTAACGTTAAACCCCACTGAATTTCAAAGAGCCCAGGCCCCTCTGTAAAAGCCCCTTGGGTAGGAGTAAAGGCTGTGAAGAAATACTCCTCTGAGAATTTGAAGTCACACCAATATTCCTGAAACTTTTAGCTCTGATAAATATTTTTAATAACTGTTCAAACTTATTTACCTGTGATCTTTACCAAGAACCCTCAGTAGAGTGTATAAAATGACCAATAACAAAATCATCGATAAAATGATCCTTCATCTAAAGTATCAAATCAATAGCTAGAGGATGAAATGCTATCAAAACATCACCTATAATCTGTTTGAAATTTTAATTTCTTTCGGATGGTTTTATGTTTTGTTTCTTTACCAAAGAGACACAAAGAAGGGAGGAAAAAAGGACTCTGTATTCTAATTGAAAATCCATCACATAAATTATTGGCAGATTCGCTTTTGCTGGATGAGCTAATGTAATTTTCAAAACTCCCAACTGAGCTAATGTGATTACGCTCAGTTCCCATTAACCAGGGGTCAGACTGGGCAGGCTGGGTCAGGCCCCGACCGACCACAAGCTGGGGTCGATAATGGAAGAAGGCATGGCAGGCAGCTGCTTGATAATGACAGTGTCTCAGTCATCAGAGTGCATGTAGAAAGGCAAAGCTGCATTGACACTGCTCTCCTCACTTACACAATTTCCAGAGGGACATATACACACATCCTGAAGACAGAAATCCTGTAGGACCAGAGCTACAAAACCTCAAAGTTCAGCTCCCTTTTATGCCCATGACAAAGTTGGGGCCTAAAGAGGAGAGACCCTTTCATGTAGGTCCAGACTGTGGCATGACTTGTGCCATACACCTTGCCATTTCAGATGACTTTCTAGCAAAACTGAATCCAGGTCCAGTGTGGGGTTATTAGAAAGTGCACGCCTGTAAAAATATGCTATGGATATTAAGGACGTGTTCTGTCTATCCTCCCCACAAAAGAGAAGAGAATTATAAGCAACCTCAAATGAAGATTTATTTGCAATAGTTTTCAAGTGATTAATATGTTAAACTTTTTTTCTGAATGATTTATTATGCCCTGTGCAATATTACTGCTTCTCGTGTGTCTGAAGTACATAAGAGTATTGGAGCACAGGAGTCTCAGTCGGTTGAGTGGTTGAGCGTCCAGCTATAGCTCAGGTCTTGATCCAGCGTTCATGGGTTTGAGCCCCGTATTGGGCTCTGTGCTGACAGCTCAGAGCCTGGAACCTGCTTTAGATTCTGTGTCTCCTTCTCTTTCTGCCCCTCCCCTGCTTACCTTCTTTCTTTGTCTCTCAAAAAATAACACGTTAAAATTTTAATAAAGAAAGAACATAAAAGCATTCTATTCTATGGAAATTCATCTGCTCCCAAATCAAAGTGGGCAAGCCAGTTCTCCATCCCCTGACTGCAAGCTTCTGGGGATAAAAGAAGCCTTGTCCGAAGATGATCTTTACAAAAATCATTTGCCTTGACTGGTTAAGCTATAAAACACTTTCCCCAAGGGTATTTTGAATACCTCACACTACATATATACCACACTCAGATTCATTGCTTTGTCCTCAATACCCCAAAATTAATTTCTCTCAGACCTCTCTTTTCCTCTCCTACTTCCCTCCCCTAGACTTCTTAGGGGAAGTGTGTGTCTTCCTAGACACACCTCTCTGTGTGTGTTTCTCTCCCTAACTGTCTCAAAATTGCTCCCAATTTTGCCCTCGACTAGCTAATATATATATATATACCCACCTATAAGTCAATCTCATCACTAATCCACGATGAGCATTACTGCAGAAATAAATCCAAAATAAATGTATTAACTCTTAAAACTTGCATAATGGAAACTGAGTAAAAATTAATCACAGAATCATATATTCTTGGTGAACGTATATCCACAAAACCTAACCAAAGAGCAGGGGACTTAAGGGAAAATCATTGCCATCGAAGAAAACCCCCAGTGGCAGAAGGCCAGGGTGAATAGCATTTGATTGATGAATCAAACATTCATCTTAAAATTTAAATTGGAAAGAATTGATCTTGAAAAAATTGGATTTATGAAGTAATGAAAATGGGAACATTGGAAGTGGTGTCACTGCTCTTTTAAAAAATCAGCTACTGAATTAAATTGATTTAATACAACTTACTAGTGTCTTCAAAATTTATCTGTGACATCATTGTGACCAAAATGTTTGCAATAGAAGGGCTAAGTCAAAGATTATGGGCTCCAGGAATAAATGCCAATGATGACAAAGGCTAAGTCTTGTCTAATGGTAACTCCACGGTTTCCATTACTGTGGGTATCCATAATAACATTACTTTCAATCATAACCATATTTGAATTTTTTTAAAGCACCACAAACATGCTATGCTCCAGAAACTGGTACTCACCTCCAAAGAAAGGATTTCAGTCATAACTGAGGTATACAACCAAGCCAGCTTTATGAATTTTGTATGTCCTTTATAAAGTAAAACTTATAATGATTCCCCTAAGTTGTAGTTAGTTTACATTACTTTATAGTAATATACAGTAGGCTAGTGTCTCAACATTCTCCCTGGCTTAATACCGAATTTTGAGAAGGCATCATTCCATATCCTTGATCAAAGCAACAGCAAAACTGGAAGAACTTCTATCTACAAGAAGATACATAGGGGACAGTTCAAAGCTATCTCCCTTCAGCTGTGGCTGCTCTGGAAAATGGCTTAGGTCGATTGACAGTTGATGCATATGGTGAGCATACATGTATACATAAGTATGTTTGTATTATATTACACATAGAATGTACAGAGAGGATATTTTACATATATATAAAATGCACAATGGATGTAACTGACATACACATAGCTCTGTATATACACACTTTGAGGTGGTAGCCAGCAAGAGGTGATTCTGAGACAGCAGGCTTTCCAAACACAGTAGCAGCAAGCTCCCAGTTCCTTAGGTAAAATATCACTGAGCACAGTCCATGGAGAAAGCTTTGAGTAGTACTGAGTATCCTGAAATGTGGGAGACAAAGCTGGTGATTTCTACATACCTAAATGAACATGATGGGTTTCAGTGGATAACTGGCAGATTATTTTTCCTCCCATTGTTGTAAGCTCAAAACCTAACATAAAAACAACTACTTTATCCTAGATAAAAAATGCAATATTGAGAATTTCCTACTCAGTTATGCATAGGATCCAATAGCAATGAAGTCAGAGGTAACGGAACAAAATGTGTGTGTAAAGATAAATGGCTTAGATTGGGGGAGGAAGAAAAACATCCACCCATGAATGGCCCCAGGCAAAACTGTCAAGGTTAAAAAATTTGTTTCCAGCTGCCCTTAGTCTCTGTCCTTGTTAGATTTCCTTTTCCTTTTCTATTCCAGCTCTATCTCTCTACTTCGGTGCTCTCAGAACTTTATCAGGATCATCTTTGTGCTTTATTCCCAGTTTTGCCTGTTAAAACTGGATATTTTCATGCTGAAGTATCTAGGAGTCAGGGTACTAATGGATGCAATTTATTTTAAAAAGCATCCAAAACACAAAACAAATTACTGTATGGATGGAGGGATGGATAGCTGGATAGATGTGTGTGAAACCCAGTACAGCCAAATGTTAACAGTAAAACCCAAGGATGGGAGGAAAGGTGTACATACTTTGCTGTAGGTATGAAATCTTTCCTAATAAAATATTGGAAAAACTGTAGGCATATTGGTTCAACTTTGGCCTATGGGAGTCTCCTCAATTTTGCTCCTGAGTCCTTTTGGCGTGGACCTAGTGTCTTCAATAGCTTGTTTGCTATTTGTTAAGACAAGATGTTTTCAGACTCATCCTGTTTATTTCTTGTCCCAACCTAGAAACAGACAATTTAGTAGGAAACAATATTTCAAGACAACAATCTTGGCACTGGAGACACTGAATTTGATTGGTCTGAACATTGTTTTACGGGCCTTTACAAAGGACAGAGCTAAGACAGAGATATGTAGGGGGGGGGTGGAGCGGGGGGCAAAGAGAGAGAGAGATAGAGGGGTTTTTTTTAAAGTAAGGTCATATTAGGAGGAGCTTAACTGAGGAACAAGGGGGAGAAAAGGGGGGGAAATGGTGGGGGAAAGGGAGAGAGGCAAACCACAAGAGAGACTCTTGAATGCTGACAAAAACTGAGGACTGATGGATGTGGGGGGAGGGAGGATGGGCATGGAGGAGGGCACTTGTGGGGATGAGCACTGGGTGTTATGTGGAAACTAATTTGACAATAAACTATTTGTAAAAAAAATAATAATAAAGTAAGGTCATATTGATAAATCATTGTCAAATAAATATTACAGAGATTTTCCTTACCTTGTCTTATATTGCCTCTGTATTTTCTTTCTTCCACAATAAGAAACTTGGGCCTCAAGGCACAGAACCTGATAGAATTAGAATACCCCACCATTCTTCTTTGTTTGATCCCCCATTATACAAACAACAATCTCAGAAAGATAATATGAATGTTAGTATTCTGATTATTTAAACCAATTAATTTTTTTTGCATATGTTTTCCCTACTCCTTTCATTTTTCAAAGGTGTAATTTATCAACATTTTCAGAGCATGTAGCCATTATATACTAAGCTCTCTCTCTCTTTTACTCCTCATTTAGTCTTCTTTCTAAGGGCAACTATATGTATGTCAAATGATTAATGATAAACATAAAACAACCATATGTTTAGTCCTAATGTTGACATTATTTGTTTTCATCGAGAACATTTCCAGTAGATTACTCAGAAAAAGCTCATGGAAAAAATATTTCTTTATTTATTTCATGTTAATTACAGTGTGTCCTTTATAACTGAAAATCAGGTTCTCTGGATATAAAATCCTTAACTCACATTTTTATTCTTTGCATATCTTAATATATTGCTCCACTTCCTCCTGACATAAGAAATCACAATGGAAAAGTCTGATGAAGTCTAAAAAGTCTCCTTAAATATCATATGCTCTTCTTCTTAGATCTCCACAAGATTTTTGTTTGTCTCTAATGTCCAGTAATTTTACTACAATAAGTCTTGGTATTATCATTCCCGATCTATATTTTCAGTATGTTCTTTCTATTTGAGCATCAATAAAAATTTTTTTAAAAATACAATGCATTTAAGGCCATAAAATTATATTTAAAACCAGGAGTTTATAATGATATAAAAAAAAATCAATTGGAAAAAATCAAAACCCTGGGAGGAAGATGGGGAACCAACTCATTAGCTTAAAAAACTGGTAAAAGGAAAGAAGCAAGCATCAATCCTGCCTTTCCCATACACACACTGGGTAACCAAATAGTACATAAGAGAAACATCTATTCGTAAAAAATATTTTCGACTAATAAATGAATACTAAAAGATCAAAAGAGAACATCACCATCTCACATGAAAGCAGTTTTATTTTAGATGTCAAATCTCTTAGGCTGCACTTGAGGTTGGCTGCTTGTAATTTAATAAATTTGTAGTCATCAGCTCTCTTAAATGATTAGTTATTGATGTGAGATAGGGAGGACAGGACAGCTGTGGATAAAAGAATATACTGGCTTCCTTCATGGAGGCCATGCTATTGAAAATAACCTTTCAATGTTTTTGAAGCCTTATTTAGAGAACATATGAATTTAGAAGAGTTCCATCCGCAATGTCAGCAACACCCCAGCGTGTCACAGAGACTCCCTAAATATGGATTTCCAGGGACGGTGGTGAGGGGACAAGCAGAAGCTGACTGAAATGCTATAAAAATAAAATTAACAGTACCCACTATGGGTAAGAGCTAGAATTTCCTGGGAGTTTTGAAGTACCACACTGGACTAATCGCATGTGGTTCTCGCAACAAAGGATATGAGAGTATATCAGAGGATGCTCTGGGGCATCATGTTATGTTCCCAGTTATAAACATATTGTACCTTTCTCCTGGATGGTACCCTATCTCTGAATCAGTTCTTCTTTTAAGAGGTGAGAATTTACTGATGAACTTATACAAAGACTCAAAGGAGTTTGGAAACTTATCCATAGTTCCTTGTACAACAAATATGGCAATAAGGAAAATAAGCATCAGCCCAAGAAACAAGGGATGGAGGGTATGGGGAGAGCTCTTGACCACCTGCAGCAAACTTTTCAGACCTTGTCAAGGGGGCAATTTGTAGTTCCTTTTCCTGAGAAACATTTGCAGAGCCCAGAAAGCAGTCAGAAAGAGAAGAAGAAGAAGAAGAAGAAGAAGAAGAAGAAGAAGAAGAAGAAGAAGAAGAAGAAGAAGAAGAAGAAGAAATAGAGAGAGAGAGAGAGAGAGATTCCCTTCTCTATCTTCCAGATTAAAGGGAGATGGGAAGGAGGCTTCATAATTTTCCTCATAAAATGTCAGAATCATCTGCCCCCAGGATTAACTGTAAGCACTAGTAAAGCAGTTTCAACATCCGGGAGGAGAATGTTTGCAAAGATGGAGTTCCCGGCTGAACTGCCCGGATGTCCTTCCACAAACCCTTGCGGAAGATGAGCCACAGCTTTCAACACAGCAAATCATAGAATAATATTAAGAATTTCTACCTGACTACCTCTAGAACCCGAAGAGATTCACTTATACCTGCACAAATATCAGAGACAAATAGACCTTTACACATTGGAAGATGAAGAAGTCAGAAATAACAATGAAGCCTGAAAAAATAAGAGGAGCAGAGTAAAAAGGGAACGCCACAGCACACAAGGTACAGAAAGAACATACTTTAAAAATTTTTTTTACTCTAGGAAACATTTATTTTATACCGTCAGAGAAAGTAAAGAATTACCAGACATAAAGCAAAAAATGAAAGATCTGAAAAACTAAGAGACTGCAATGAAAATTGAGAACTCATTATAAGGAAAGAATAGAGGGAAACTATGACATGATAGGATTTCAAGTGACTCTAGAAGCAATAAAGAGCAGTGTGTCTTGATTTCAGCTCAAGTCATGATCTCACAGTTTTTGAGATGGAGTCCCACATCGGGCTCTGCACTGACAGCACAGAGCCTGCTTGGGATTCTCTCTTTCTCTTGCTTTCTCTAACCATCTTGGAAGCAATTTCTCACCAGACCCCAGATCTGCTAAGATGTATCTTCATCTTGGAATTCCCAGCCTTTAGGAATCTGAGAAATAAATTTCTATTATTTATAAGCCACCCAGTTTATGATATTTTGTTATAGCAGACTTGAGAAATTTTTTCAAAATGCAGAGAAAAATATGTTATGAAAGCAATCAGAAAGAATAAAATAGATAATAAAAAATAGTTGGTAATTTAAAATATGGAGAGTCAGTGTTTTAGTGAGATCAGAAACAATGGCACAAAGCAATAATGAACTGTATCAAAAATTTTCTCATGCTTATGACCTACGCCTGCAAATTTATGGGACAGATTCTTAAAAACAAATAATGCTCACAAAAGAAATTAACATTTAGATTTATTCCAGTGATTTTTTTTAAATTCAAGGATGAAGAAATAATGGTATAAGCATCCAGGCAGCTATGAGAGAGAGAGAGAGAGAGAGAGAGAAAGCCCAATTCTCTTTAGCAAATCTAACTGATAAAAAACAAGATACTAATGTCTTTAGAACTGTGAGTGAAAATACCATGACCAAGAATTCTAAAGCCATACACCGTATTTACATGTGCAAGCAACAGAAAGGCACTCACATATGCAAGTACTCAGAAAATAACCCCTATATACAATTTTTCCAAAGAAAAAGAAAGAAAGAAAGAAAGAAAGAAAGAAAGAAAGAAAGAAAGAAAGAGAGAGGAAGAAAGAGAGAAAGATAGAAAGAGAAAAAGAAGATCTATTCTCATAGTAATAGATAAAAGCCATGGAAAAACTAAAAATCAGGAAATATTTACTATTATAAGGACTGGCAGTGAGAGATTGAAAAATGGTAAAATATAGACTAAATTTTAAAATCTCATACAAATGTTTAATTGTGTGTATCATAAATATTATTTGAGGAAAATAGCTGACCTTGTATTTTTTTTTAAAAATATTTTAAAACAATATAAATAACCCAGTCCAAATTTCCAAATTTTTCTGACATCAAAAAGAATAAATTTGAAAAGAAAGGTTGGATACAATAGAAGTTTACTAATTGACTTTTGTGACAAAAGATGGAATTTGGTTTTCATATTGCTATAGAAGTGGAATGAATATTATGTTTTTCTTTTTAAAAAAAAGGTAACTACAAGGGGCACCTGGGTGGCTCAGGCAGTTGAGCATCTGACTTTGGTTCAGATCATAATCTTGTGGTTCCTAAGTTCAAGCTCCACATTGGGCTCACCGCTATCAGCACAGAGCCCACTTCAGATCCTCTATCCCTCTCTCTCTGACCCTCCTCTGCTTGTGCTCTTTCAAAAATAAAGATTTAAAAATGTTTAAAACATTTAAAAAAGGTAACTATAAAACTGATATAGTCATATATGGAAAGACCTTTAAAATTTAAAATCCAGTACCTAAAATAGAAAATTCAATAGAAAGATTGGCAAATAAGGTAAAGAAAATCCACCAAAACATAAAGTGAAAACACGAAGTGTTATCAAATATGAGAGAAATTTAAAAGACATGGAAAGGCCAAAAGCCATTAAGGCAACATATATTTAACAAGAAAAAACAGAGAATAGAATGGAATAAAATTTCCTATTTTATTTGTGTCTTAAGACACAAAACTTAAGAAAGAGTGAAAAAAAGATCTTGAGAAATTTCAGAACTACAAAGATGAAAAAACTGTCCAAAAGCTCCAGAGAGAAAAGGAAGCAGCCATTCACAATAAAAGGCAAACCCGCCTAAATTTAAGTATTGGATACTAGAAAACAGTGGGTCATACTCACAAGGTGCTGAAGGAAAATAATTTTGAATGTAATATATCCTATATGCCACATAAATCACAAAACTGAACAGGAAAGTCATTTTAAATATGAAGCAAACAAAAATATGGCATGATTATATGGAAACCAACCTGACAATAAACTATTTGTAAAAAAAATATATATATATATAGATATATATATGTGGCATGATTGTAGATTGTCCATTTTTAGCATGACTCTAGGAATATTCCTCTTCCATTAATACAGACATTACATAAGGGAAATGTAATTCCAACACACAACTTGATAAAGGCTTGAATACATTTATTTAAAAAAATTTTTTTTAATGTTTATTCATTTTTGAGAAAGAAAGAGAAACAGAGCATGAGTGGGGAAGGGGAAGAGGAAGAGGAAGACACAGAATCCAAAGCAGGCTCCAGGCTCTGAGCTGTCAGCACAGAGCCTCATGTGGGGCTTGAACCCATGAACCATGATATCATGACCTGAGCTTAAGTCAGACACCCAACCGACTGACCCACTCAAGCACCCCATGCCTTGAATACATTTAAATACTCAATATGTAATCTGTAGTCTAATTCAATGTATGTTTGGCCATAAGCTCTTAGAAGCAAACTGTACATAAAATACAGAAGATCTAATTGGGGCTTATTATAGACTGAATTGTATCCTCCCTATCCCTGTGTTGAAGCCTTAACCCCCAGAACCTCAAAATGTGACCTCATTTGAAGATAGAGCCTTTAAAGAGAGGATTAAGTTTAAGTGAGGTCATCGGAGTGGGTCCTAATCCAATATTACTGGTGTCCTTGTAAGATGAGGTGATTTGGAAACTTGAGACAGACACCAGGAACTCACAAACACAGAGGGAAGGCCATGTGACACTGAGAAGACAGCCATCAGTAAGCCAGGGAGAGAAGCCTCCGAGAAAACCAAGCCTTCAGAGATGCAAATCTTGGACTTCTAACCTCCAGAACTGTGAGAAAATAAATTTGTGTTGTTTAGCAGCCCCTCCCCAACCCCAGCCTATGGTATTTGGGATGGGGGGCACCTGGGTGGCTCAATTGGTTAAGTATTGACTCTTGGTTTCAGTTCAGGCTCAGATCATGATCTCTTGGTTCTGTGACTTTGAGCCCAGAGTCAGGCTCTGCGTTGGCAGTGCAGAGCCTGCTTGGGATTCTCTCTTTCCCTCATTCTTTGCCCCTCCCCCACTTGCACTGTCTCTGTCTCTCTCAAAATAAATAAACACACTGGAAAAAAAACCCAGAAGGATGGATTATTGAGCTTGCTATTATAAACTAAAGAAGTGAAACAGGTGGTAGAAGCTCTGATCCCACTTTAGAGAGTAGGAAATCAAAACACTATCTAAACATTATAGAACAAAACATAAAGCTTTAAGCATGCTACATAAAGTTATAAAGGCAGCCATGAGAGTAAATAAATAATCAAAATGGGTGGGTGGAGAAAAACGTGAGGTGAGGGGTGACATACATGGGCCAAATATTTATCTTTCTGAGCCCAGAGTCAACAATCATTAAACATTCAACAAATATTCATTGAATATCTATAATGTGTCAAGCACTGTTCTAGCCACATGAGATCTATCAGTCAACACCAGACTTGCTTGCCCTCCTGATGCCTCCATGACAGGGTAGAGAAACAGACAATAATTAATAAAGGGAGACATCACAGAAACCTCTTAGAGATGGGAGAGAGCCACCTTATGGGAGCACTGAACATGAGTCAACGCACGTGGCCAGTGTGTGATGACTCCACAAAAAGCTCAGGTCGTTGCAAGTACAGTCTCTGGGGTACAAAGAAGTACGTAGGGTAAGGAGTATATCTGGAAGGACAAGCAGAAGACATCTCAGACAACATGAGAAGTACGTTGTTTAAGTTGTTTGAAGGTGATAAGCTCTGAGAGAAAGGTAAATGTGGTGGAATGAACCAGAAATGACAAGGTATAGGAAGGGACCTATAATTTTAAGTGGATAGAGGTGCTCTAATACATCTCTTTGAGAAGATCTTATTTCAGGAAATACTTGAAAAGGGGCAGGGGTGAGCCTCATGGATATCTAGTACAAAAGTATTCCATGGAGGAGGGTAGCCAGTGCAAATATCCAATGATGGGTACATGCCTGAAGAATGGAACATAGAACATAAAACTGACCATTCAGTTTCAGATATTATAGAGATAAGTGTAGGATAACATTTTGTTCATTCAACAGATTTATATGGAGCCCAATAATGTCCCTATTATTCTTCTAGGTCTGAGGATCCAGGAGGTCCTAATAAGAGACTAGATATGAGTTTTCTGGAAGCTCACACGCTCATGGGATTAACATCAAAGAGCCAAGTCAACAAGGATATAAACAAGGTGACTTTGGATCATTGTGTAGTCTGTAAGGAAAATGCAGCAAGGTAGAATGAGAAAGGGAGGTCAGAAGCAGGGGCTATTTCTGAGTGAGTGGTCTAAGGAGGCATCTTTGAAGAAATGAGTGACACTAAAATCAAGAGGCAGCCAATGGGAAATCTGAGCTGCAGGGTTCCAGCCAGAGAGTTAACAAACACAGAGATTTGGAGCGAGAGCAAGCTTAAGGCATTTGCAAATTGGAAAGAAGACTGGTTTAAAAAAAAAAGCAAAGCAAAGCAAAAAGAAATCACTAAATGTGGGCTACCTTTAGGATGCAGAGCACTAATGAGGAGGAATAAAGGAAGAAACTATTATGATTTGTCTTTCTGTTCTGTTTGATGAAAGCCAAAACTGCTGAAATATTACAAGTTGAAAAACAATACCAAAATACATAAAGCAAAAACAGGATGAAAAAGAACAGTACCAGAGCAGTGGGATTTTAACACATATCCATCTGCCCTTAAATCAAATTAAGGGAGAACCCCGAAGATTAATATATAGAAGATAAGGATGGTAGAATTTCTAATCTTGAGTAATAAAAGTTTGAAATATTTATAACTTTAAATTTATAAATTGAAACACAACTTTGAGAACCCTAAAGAAGTACTTATGAAATATTCTGTAATGATTGTATACAAGGACACAATAATCATTTACGGGGATATAATTTCCATGAGCTGGTGACCTTTTTCTTTGGCCTAGACAACTTTGATTTGGATTTTTTCCCTCACCAACTCATTTCTCAAGCCCCCCTACCAACATGTTTATCTCTAACACTCCTCTGTCCAAACATCAAGTCTTCATTATCCTTCTAATCAGTTTTGTCCCGTTTCATACCATCCACACTCAGTCTCCGATCTCCTTTATTTCCTTATCTGTCACCAGATCATCCTGATATATAAATATAATGAAGTTATTTGATTATTGAAAAATGTCATTAGATCCTTCTAGTTAAAATCCAAACTTCCCTAGATGGGTCACAGGATTCTTCCTGATTGGGGCCTTTGACTGCAATATCCTACCACCAATCAAATTAGATCTTGTCCTTCAGCCTAACTGGATGTTTGTGTGCCATGCTACTTCTCCCTTCTGTGCCTCTGTCCCTACTACTCTTGGAACTTGGAAAATCCTCTCTGCCATCTAAATCTCAGTTCTGAGGAGTGGAGACACCCTGAATAGAGTTAATGGTCACTAAGAAAGAGAGAGAAGCAGCCTGAACCCTCGATGCCTGTGGAGAAGGGCAGTCCTTTTGCCCTGACACTAACAGGTAAGTCTCATGGTTTCCCCGACAGCTATCAGTTATTAAGTCTATACTTTATAAGTTACTAAGACTAGAATGCAGAGAAGTTTATGAGGTTGATTTCCAAAGGGTGGGAGAATTGAGGGATATTTTTCACGACAATGAAAGAACAGAACCTCATGAAGAGAAGAGAAACATGGCAGGAGAGGTCTGAAATTCAAGTTGCTACTGATGAGAACGTGGGGACAGGACACGGAGCTGGAATGAGAATGAGGGCAAAAAGTCTGAAACCCCAAGTGCGCAGCCAACCACGTTGAGAGGCAGAAAGAATTACAAAATATATGTTTTGCCCCAGAATCAAAGTCCTCATTGGCTTGCTCATAATGTCCTCAGAACTAGAAAGTGTTCACGTTCATAACTGAATGTAACCTATTCAGTTATGAGGTTAATAATTAATAGGAAAGACATTATCTGAATACACATTTTAAATGCAACAGATGCTTTAAAAGGGTATTATTTCCTGCACCAAAGATAACGTCTGACTCAAAAATTCATGTATTAAATGTCACCTTGAAAGTGTAAGGACAGCTGCACACACTATTATATGCAGTCGGAAGTGAAAACAATGTGCACGGTGAATGGAATTCAACAGAGACAAAAACAAAAAACAAAAAAGTAGTGGAGGGGTAGGAGAAAAGGCACAATCAACATTAATTTATGGAGATATAAAATACACTTCTTTGGCAGTAACATGAAAAAAACAACATTTTTCTTAGAATAGAGGTAATTTATGTTCATTATAAGAAAAACAAATGAGAAAAAGAAGAAAATTAGAGTAGCAAAGTATCATGGGAGATAGCAATTATGCCTCTTAACATTTTGATAATTCTCTTTCCACACATTTTTCTATGCATATATGCACCCAAAGTAGCTCACATACTATACTTAATGATTTATAGCCTGATTTTTTACATTTTGAAGTACCAGGAACATTTTCTACATTAATTATTCCCCTAAAGCTTATTTTATGACTACAATATTTAATTAAATACAAGTAGTATGCTTTATCTAAAAAGTACCTATTCTCAAACATTTATAGAGATTTAACTACTTTTATTACCATAATACAATGTTGTTATGTACATCCTTATAGCTCAGTTTTAGACTTCCATGATAATGTCATTAAGTCAATATCTCTCAAACCATATGTGTGGTAGTCTATTCCCTGGAAGTCCTTGCCCTCTAAAATGGTTCTGTGGTCAAATAAGTTTAGACAGGAACTTTTTTGATATTCTCTTGAAGTTACAGTGTACATTAGCACATTTAAAATTCTGAGAAATTTTTGGTGTCTGGGTGGCTCAGTCCATTGTGCATCCAACTCTTGATCTTTTTTTAAGTTTATTTATTTTTGAGAGAGAAAAAGAGAGAAAGTGGGGGAGAGGCAGAGAGAGGGGAAGAGAGAGAATTGCAAGCAGGCTCCATGCTGCCAGCACGGAGCCCGACGCAGGGGTCAATCCCATGAACCGTGAGATCATGACCTGAGCCTAAATCCAGAGTCAGTGCCTTAAGCAGCTGAGCCACCCAAGTGCCCCTCAGCTCAGGTCTTGATCTCAGTGTGATGGGTTCAAGGACCATGTTGGGCTCTGTGCTGGGTGTAGAGCCTACTTAAAAAAAAAAAAAAGAAAGAAAAGAAAATTATGAGAAATTCTCTTGCTTAAAAGCTATAAAGCTTTTATAAGCCAGGCAGATTGTTTGTTTAAACCACAGAAAACCCTTCATATTCAAGTGCACCTGTTAATATGCTTCAGAAATGCATGTCTTAAAATTCCTAACAGTAAAATTGTTCAGTTGAAGTGTAAGACCATTTTAAAACTCAGGGTGGGGAGGTAGGTGGTGGGATGGGCGAAATGGTGATGGGCATTAAGAAGGGTACTTATTGGGATGAGCACTGGGAGTTGTATGTAAGGGATGAATCACTGGATTCTACTCCTGAGACCAATACTATACTGTATGTTAACTAACCTGAATTTAAATAATTTTTAAAATAAATTTTTAAAAATTAAAGCTCATTATATCTATTACTAGTCTTCTTTAAGGGATCTACAGTGTTAAAGACAGTCTCTCCAAACCAATGACAGCAGAGAGGATCATCATTTGTTTGCCTTTATCAGTTTGAAAGGTGGAGAATTCTAACATTTTAATTAGCATTTCCTGTTTGTTAATAAGCTTGACCTTTCTTCCACATTTATTGAAGATGTCTATTTCCTTTGTGCAAATTGCCTATTTTCAGGAACTTTGTTATTTTTCTATGACAGTGATCATGTTTTCCTTTACTAATAAAGCTCTTTGCATATAAGTAATATATATGTTTCAAATATTGTCTCAGATTATTTTTCAATTATGTTTATGATTTTTAAACTTAGTTGTTTCCTTTTATACAGACAAAACCAGCAACTATTTTCATGTATGATTTCTGCCTTACTGTCTTAGTAGAAATCTTTCCTCACCTAAAACTCATAAACTCTATTAAACCAGTAAGAAAGACTTCAGCAAGAAAACCAGGAACAGAAGCAATATATCACAATCAATATATTTCCTATAAAAATATCCTATTTACCATAAAAGGAACATACACTATAAAGTTTCTAGAAATGAACTTTATAAGAAGTATGCAGGACCTTTATGGAAGGTACTATAAAACTTTATTGAAGCGCATAAAAGAAGTACAGAATAAATGGAGAGATATTATATGCTATTGGGTAGGTAGATTCAGCATTGTAAAGACATCAAACTTTCCAAACTAATCTATAAAGTTAATTCAATTCTAATAAAAGTCTCAAAGGAATTTTTTAATAGAACTTGACAAGCTAATTCTAAAATTAATATGGAAAAGTAAATGTGTGAGAACAGCCAAGATAATTATCAATAAGGAAAACAAGGAAGGATGATTTGCCCTACTAAATATTAAGATGAATTATAATATTTTGGTAGTTAATGCATAGGGCTAGACAAATTTTTAAAATAGAATAAAGAGTCCAGAAATAAGCTCATAAGTATATGGAACATTAGTATATTATAAACATGACATCCAGTTACTAGGGAAGAATTAACCAAGTAGTGTTGGTACAAGTGATTATCTTCTTTAAAAAATAAAGTTAGGGGTGCCTGGGTGGCTCAGTCAGTTAAGGGTATGACTCAGGTCATGATCTCATGGTTCGTGAGTTCGAGCCCCACATCAGACTCTGCTGACAGCTCAGAGCTTGGAGCTGCTTCGGATTCTGTGTCTCCCTCTCTCTCTCTGCCCCTCCCCTGCTCATGCTCTGTCTCTCAAAAATAAACATTGCCTTTTTAAATAAAGTTAGGTCCCAACTCACATCATACACACACACAAAAATAAATTAATTAATTTAAAAAAATTATAATAAAATACAGAATATATTGTTTTCTAGTAAAATAGAAAAAGGTCTTCTTAAACAAGAGAAAAACAGAATTTAAAAACAGATTAAAATTGCTAACCTGGCCATAGCAAAATTCAAATATCCCTGAAAACAACTTCATTAAAAAAAGACATAAAACACACATCTAGCATTTTCAGCAAATGAAATGTCACCAGGGACTCTTCTCAAGCTCTAAACAAGCTACAAGCCCCAGTTTTCCAGCCCTGCTTACAGATGCTGCTTGCCACAAGACGCTAAGCCAGATGCCAGAAGCCACAAGCTCCAAACAACCTCTCATTTCCAAGCAAGACCTGAAGAGCCAGACCATTTTGATCCAGCTCATATGTACTAACCCTCCAGATGACCTTGGCATCAATACCGTGTAATGTCCTAACAAAACACATACTTACCAGCACCATGACAGTTCCAACTGTGCCCATCAAAGGGAAGAACAGAGATGGCCCTCTGATTCTGAAAAGCCCCCTCCTACTTCCCAAAAAACTCCTCTAGACAGCTTGATTACCAGCCCCTTAATTATCCTAACCATAAAAGCCTGACCATGAGACCTGATCATAGATAAGATGCCTTCAGAGCCCAAGCTCCCCTTCTCCATGTTCTAGCCATTAAAGAAATTACCTGCTTGCCATCAAATACCATTCGGTTATTTGGTGAACAGTATTGAGTAGGAAAAGAATCTGTCACTTTGGTAACAAAATGTTACAAAGAAAAGAACAGCCAGTGTGACCATTATAGATTAGCTTGCTCAACTTCATTACAGTCCCTTAGTCACATTACAGACAGGAAAGCTAGGAGTGCATTTTCCAGTCTCCTGTACAGTGTGGGTTTGATACACTACCTAGCTACCACTAGGCATTTTACATATATATGAGATTTGGAAGAAAAAGTGAGGCGGAGGCAGCAGTCTTATTTCTCTGGGAAAGCCCAGCTGTGGGCTCACTGGTGTCTCCTGGGCAAGTGGTAGAAAAGGACACAATGTCAAGGTCCTAAACTCATACACGTCAATTACACGTACTGTATACCATCCACTTTGCTAGAATGGGTTACAGCTCAGATGGTGTGATCCAGGAGTCAACCACTCTGGTAATGTCTTCCTCCTGTTTCTTGGACCCAGCAGTTGGGTTAACAGCTCCCTAAGTAACCATCTCTCTAACCATTCTTGTATCCTGAACAAGGAAGAGGCAGTATCTCCCCTAATTAGCCACTTTCCCAGTATTGTTTTAGGATTCATTTCTGGAAGCTCTCTATAAAGGCTGGCCTCCAGCCCTTCCCATGAGTTTTAGAGTACCTAATATATTAAGTACCTTATATATAATTAAAATAGTGGCTTCTGTTATGTGCAAGAGAATTGAGGCTGAGAATTTGGCACCAGAGAAAATGACCATCAACAGAACAAGGACAGGAATCTAGAACTATCTTCCATCCTTCTTGAAATGAAGGCTTTAAAGTTTGGATTTCAAAGAGGGGTCTAATAGTAACTTAAATAATTACCCTTCATGACCATCTAAATTACAGGTGTTTTGATGTCAGGACTTAGAACAAATAAAAGCTGCCATAACTCAGTTAAATAGTTAAGAATAATAAGATTATAGGGGCGCCTGGGTGGCTTATTCGGTTAAGTATCCGACTTTCGCTTGAGTCATCTCGCGGTTCGTGGGTTCGAGCCCCGCGTCAGGCTCTGTGCTGACTGCCAGCTCAGAACCTGGAGCCTGTTTCAGTCTGTGACTCCCTCTCTCTCTGACCCTCCCCTGCTCTCTCTCTCTCTCTCTCCTAGAAATAAAAAAAAAACCCTTATAAGAATAATAAGATTATAGGGGTGGGCTAGCTATTTCTAACTGCACTGAGAAGTTGGGTAATAGCTCTAAGATAGCATTAATCCTCAGGAACCCAAAAGACCATTGTGATCCATCATTTTTAGCGAGGGCTTTTAGGAATCAAGTGTTAAAAGTTTTGACTGAGTAAGAAGCTTCGACCTTCTTCCATTTCACGATGGAATTAGTTGACACTTGACCCATCTTTTTTTTTTTCACAATGTATTATGTGCATAGTTGAATTAGATACATTCAAAAATGTTTCAAATAGGCCATAATATCAAGAAGGTCGTAGTACTCAATAATTAGGTGGAAAGTTCATGTGAAATTAATCTTAAGTAGGTCGAATTTTGTATGAAAAAGCTTATACTTTCAGTGCAATAACTTGTCATTTTCTTGTCATTGTTCATTTTCCTGAACCCACCCTCATGGCCTATTAGGAGTTTCCTATGACCAACTGAGTGAAGAGAAAGAAGATTCAAATATGGTTTATATTTAGCTCATATCAAATATGTGACATCAGCCAAAAATAGACTACTATGATATTACAGATAATCCAAAGAAGGAAAAACCTACCATTGGAAAGAAGGTCAAATACAGCACTTTATAGTCTACTATGCCTGCAAGGAGAGAGAAAGTATGCATGTGTGGATCTCCACAAGTTCATGGGCAGTTCTTTGAAAGGAAAAAAAATGAGAATTGGTGATAAGAAAGTCTGGAGAAGAGGCATGTGGATAGACTTTTTGAAAGAGCACAGAATATGAAGATACATGCCTGTTCAGTAAAGAAACTCCAATGCTAAGAAGGCTGTCAATGATCCATTGGACAAGTTGGCATATTTTGTGAATATTATCCATGTTCCCAGCTTTCAGTGCTTATGAACAAAGAGGTCATAGTAGCAGGAATGAAGGCCACACATGAGATCAACCAAATGTACTTCTCCTTTCCAAGGGAGACCATTCTAAATTATGTTTTTTTGAGGATGATAATTTTTGAATACTTTTAAAAATCAGAGAGTATTTTCAAAAGTATAGTCTTTCTCTTCTTGGTTTTATTGGTGTTCATTTATTTGAATTTTTAAAAGTATATTTATTTATTTTGAGGGGGAATGGGCAGAGAGAGAGAATCCCAAGCAAGTTCCATGCTGGCAGCACAGAGCCCGATTTGGGGCTCAATCCCACAGACTGTGAGATCATGACATGAACAGAGATTAAGAGTCAGATATTTAGGGGCGCCTGGGTGGCTCAGTCCTTTAAGCGTCTGACTTCAGCTCAGGTCGTGATCTCATGGTTCATGGGTTCCAGCCCAGGGTCTGCTCTGTGCTGACAGCCAGATCAGAGCCTGAAGCCTGTTTCAGATTCTGTATCTCCCTCTCTCTCTGACCCCCTTCCCCCTACTCACACTGTCTGTCTCTGTCTCTCTCAGAAATACATAAAACATTAAAAAAAAAAAAAAGAGTCAGATATTTAAAGGACTGAGCCACCAGCCACTATTTTCAGATTATGAGACTGATGCACTGCCCACTTCGCTAAGAAGGCACCTAGCCAGCCACTATTTTTAATAGACATTAAAGTTATCAGGATCTCTTTTGCTTTTGCTTATTTTCTCCCTCAAATAGAGAAAATCTTGTCCTATTTACTGCAGGCAACAGAGACACTATTTGAATTGGCCTTTGTGTCCATTACCCCTTCCTTCACCAACTGTTGAGTACCTCCAGCAAATCATCACTGGAAAGCAAGTGGATTGTTGCATTCCAAGTCAAGTGTTTGATTTCTGGTGGACTTTTACTAGGTGTACCTTTCATAAATGAAGGTGTTATCTATCCCCATTGGCCCAGACTCTGGGGTCAGAACCTAAGAATAACATAATTATTTTCCTCTCTGGTACAAGCCCTTATGGCTGAACCAGGGTTCAGACAGTGGGAATGAGGGTTGGAAGTATCCCTACATTAGCTCAGACTCTGTTTCATGATGCAGATACCAAGTTGTAAGAGTTTTTTGAATTCAGTTCCATCAGCCTTCTATTTTACGAAATAAATGTATTACATTTATTTAGAGTACAGCCATGTTTTTATAGATATTTTGAGTTGAAAACCTAAAAATATCTATAGAGGCAGCTAACTAGACAATAATTTACCAATAAATGTTTATCACCTAATTTGACAGAGTACCCAATAAGCTATAGACTTTAAGGATTTTAATTTCCATTGTCTATTTTCAATGGGAGCAACTGCCATTTGGAAGGTTTTTATATAGTTTCTGCCTCACAGGATTAAGATTATAATTTGTTCCTGTGACATACTTCCCTAGAACAGGAAATAACCGCCACGAGGATTTGATTTAGCCAAGAAGGTAGAAGAAAAGTGCTAACCCATTGTTTCAAGGAAGATTTTCTGAATACAGGAAAAGAGTCTCAGTGCAGAAATTTCATACTGATACATAAAGTTTTCTCTTTAATAAAGTAAATTGATATTTTCCCTTACTGATTAGACACTTTCTGATATGGTCTTGTCTATATACTTGGTTTCGACCTGATATGAAAATTATGTGTTTGTTTTTCAAAGATTCATTTGTGTCCTTATCCAGGCCATTATTAATGGGAGATTTGGAGCTAAAGCTAGCTACAATAAGAAGGCCAACCAGAGCTGTTTTTTTTCTCTCTTGGGCCAGAAAAAGAGCATGATAAGTTGCTGGCTGAGCAAAAAGCAAACTGTACTGGCCATGTTTCCATGATGGGTAATAAGAACAAGCCATGTTACTATGATAATCAGGCTGCATCCTATGGAATGGGGTGGAAATATTCTCAGAAAGGGAATGGATGCTTCCTTTGCCTGTAATTCAGGGGGAATGGACCAAAATGGATTTTATTGATTCATCCAGCAAGTATTTATTGAGTGCCTCATCTCTGACAGGCCCTAGTGGGGTGCTGGGTGCCACAGAAGTGACCAAAACAGTCCCTTTTGGAGCTATCATTCCAGTGGAGGAGGTTTAAAAAAATCAAAAGAATACTTGGATAATGTCAGAGGTGGTGATAGTGCTATAAAGAAAAGCAAGGAAGGTAGGAAGGATAGGGGCTTATGGATGTGGGAAGAAAGGAGTGTTATATTTTAGGAGGTAATAAAGACTGTCCTCTCTGATAAAGTGATGTTTGAGGAGGCACTTTTCAAAATTGTGGTGGACACATGCAACTCTGAGGGAAGAGCATTCTAGGTAGAGAGGAAGCACCCAGTGCTCAGCAAAAAAGCCACAAAAGAGCACAGCTCCATTTTGTAAACCAGCTCAAGGATGACAAGCCTGGAACAGAATGAACAAATGGAAGATTGGTAGAAAACAAGGCCAGAAATGTAGGTGAGGGACAGATGGTGAAGGACAAAATAGGCTGTGGATAGAACTTGAGATTTTTACCATGCAGGAGATGGGAAGCCTTTGGAAGAGTTTGAGCAGAAGAGTAACATATGGAACTAAATTGAACACAGAAACCTAATTCCTCCCAATCCTCAATTCTTAGACATAGAATAAAAGATATATTTGTAACGATAAGATATTTATAACACTAGGAAAAAAGAAAGAGTACCATCAGTGAAGTAGAAATTCCGTAAAATTCTTGAAAAATAGAAATCAGACATAGGTTCACACTGACAAACAAAACTATTGATAAAAACATGTAGTAGAGGCAAGTAGAGGCAAGATGGGAGCAGTTGGAGACAACAGAAGTTCTAGAAGAAGAGAGTTAGTAAGTGGGATATTTCCTACCTTGTCATTGGCTTGTGCCAAGCAGCTGGCAGCAAAAGTATTGATTCCCCTACCATAACAGCAATGAAAACGTGGTTGGGAATCCTGTCCACTGCCCCACTGCACAACAGATAATGGAAACATAAGTCCCTGTATTAGAAAAACAAGCTACTAATATATTCCACCAGAATAATAATCCCACCCTTCTGAAACAATCACTACAAATAACATCCTATCACCCAGATTGCGCTTGGAGATGGGCAAATGGGTGTTCCCAAAAAAAGAGATGAACAGACAACCAACAATCACAGCCATCTTGAGCAAAAACAGTACTATGAACTAGAACCTGCATCAACAATTTGCAGAACTGGGAGTGAGGGAAAACAAATACAACAGATAAAACGATACTTTCAATACGTGTAATGGACAACTTCATATTGAGGAGAAGAGCAAACCAGTGGAAAGAAATAGCTAACAATTTTATGAATTTAAAATATGATCTTCAAACTTTAAATATATGTATAGGTGGAAAAAAGAAAAAGAAATTAAAAAGATACAAAGGGGCTGAATCACATAAGAGACACAACTGAAGAATAAACTAGTAAGTTGGATGATTGAACTGAGGAATATTCCAAGAGCAAATCAAAAACAGCTGAAACAGATTAAGTATGACCAAATAGTTAAATGTCATACAAGAAAGATGAAGGCCCAGAATCTATCTAAAACGAATTCCAAAAGGGAAGAACAGAAATGTTGGAAAAGAAGAAATAATTAAATATCTACTACAATAAAATTTCTCAGAGCTGAAGAATCTTTATTTTAAAGAATGCCAGGCAATTAACTTAAAAGGACCCATCCCCCATAACTAGATACATAGAAACAAAATTTCTAATCCCAAAAGATAAACAGAAAACCAAAGAAAAGAAAGCAAAGAGACAAATTAGTCACTAAAAAAAAGAAACAGACTATCATGAGATATCAATATGATAACACTGAATGCCAAAGGATACTAGAGTGACAGCCTTATTTCTTGTTTTTTTTTTTTTTTTAATGTTTATTTATTTTTGAAAGAAAGATCCAGACTGCAAGTGGGGGGCAGGCAGAGAGAGAGGGAGACACAGAATCTGAAGCAGGTCCAGGTTCTGAGCTGTCAGCACAAAGCCAGATGCAGGGCTCAAACCCATAAACTGCAAGATCATGACATGAGCCAAAGTGGGTCACTCAACCAACTGAGCCACCCAGGCACCCCATGACTGCCTTATTTCTTAAGGAAAATTACACGAGGCTAGAATCTTAGACTCAGTCAAACTGACATTCAAGCAGGGAGGAATAATAAAGACAGTTTCAGATTTATAGAGATTTACAAGTTGACTATTCAGACACCATCCCTAAAAGAATGACATAGATATATTCCAGCAAAAACAAAAGCAGAAAGAAAAATAAGTCATTAAGAAAAGAGGATAGTTGGGCCTGAGAGGAAAAAATAGTAACAAATAAACAAATGAATCCTATCATTAAATCTAAATAGTGATACGTAATGGAAATGTAAATAATAATATGAATTCAAAAAAAAAATAACTCTGGAGAAGAAGGAAGCTGGACTCCAAAGAGTGGACATGTTTGGAGCATTCCCAAGTGTGGAGGTAAGTGTGCACCTTCCAAGTGAAAGCAAGCCTGGAAGTAAATAGGAACTTTTGCCAGATCTGTCTTGTGGTTTTATTGTTCATTTATAGCACGTTTTTATCTTTGTAGCCCATTTCTATTGCCCCAAGCCTTCCACAAAGCTTTATGAAAAGTCATAGTCATGGTCTCAGCTGTGCTGAGGAGAATTGGGAATAGTATTCTGTCCCTTTCATGGCTAAGAGAAGGCAAGAGTGAGAAGGAAAGAGAGCAAAACAGAAACAAAATGAGAGAGAGAGAGAGAGAGAGAGAGAGAGAGAGAGAGCCCAATTAACCACATTAAAAGCTTTCAGAAGCACTATAGTGGCAAAGTGAGAGGAACAGAAAGATATCTGAGGTGCACCCTGAGTTGCAGAAATCACCAGGTTCAGGTAGGGGCTATTTCCAGCAAATTGTTGGGGGCTCATGCTGGAAAAAGAGGTATGAAAAGGAAATATAACCTTCTTTGTGGCCACGGAGTAGTAACGAAGGGGACTTAACAGATTACAGTAAGAAACTTTATCCTAGTCTTTGCTTAATTATTCAGGAAGCCACAAATGCCACTGAGATCACAAGATGCTCTCAGAAGAGGGAAACTATCATTCCTGCAGTCCGTGACTCAATTAGGGAAAGCATTAAAGCAGATTCTCATCAATATGAGGCTACCAGTGAAACCTCAAGTACCCCTATTTTCTTGAACCCATATAAATCTGATTACACACAGACAACATGGCTTATACCAGATTCCGTCCTCCTCATTGAAGAAAGGACAGGTTGAAATACTGCTCAAATAATCTGAATTAGAGGGAAAAAAGGCTAAAAACTGGAAAAGTAAACATCATTGGACTCTTATCCATCATGTCACCTAACCACTTGTTCTTCAGTTGAAAAAAATGAAAAATTTTTTAGATAGTTAAAGGATTCTTTAATTGAAAACTAAAGAGAATTTAATTATCTAAAAATGGAAGAAATTTAATTTTTGAATTAAAAAAGAGAATAAAATGCATTTCCTACATATTGACACCTAAAAAGTAAGAAGCAATAAATAGTCATTACAAATTTTAAACTATTATTAGATTTATAAAAAAACAAACAAATAAAATGTTGGGACATCTGGGTGGCTCAGTTGGTTAAGACTTCGATTCTGAACTTCAGCTGAGGTCATGATCTCACAGTACGTGAGATCAAGTCCTGCATCGGGCTCTGCACTGACAGCATGGAGCCTGCCTGGTATTCTCTGTCTCCCTCTCTTTCTCTGTCCTGCCACTGCTGGCACTCTCTCTCTTTCTCTCTCTCTCAAAATAAATAAATATGTTTGAAAACAAATAAATAGATAGATTAATTAAGTTAATAAATAAATAAAGGATACATACTCCTGTGTCAGCAAAGTGAGCAAAAATCATTTGCCCTCCTCATTGGCCCTCTCTTTTGGTGTAACTAATTATGTTTTTATAATTTTATTGTCTCCTTTGTTGGCTTTTTAAGCTATCATATATTATATAATTATTTATTAATTGCTTGAAGAATTTTGATATGCACTATTAACTTAAACAAATTCTACATCCTTTCATGTATAACGTTATAACCTTCAGATAGTGATATGGCTTTTAAGACTTTCTTGTTTTCCTTGGTTTCCAGATATTTTAATGTAGATTAACTTGTTATGGCCTTTTTTGTGTATATGCTACTTAGGGTTGACATTTTTCATTAAATTTGGAAGCTTTGAAGTCGTTATTTTCTAATTGTTTTTCTGTCCTTCCTCCTTTTGAGATAAAATTACAAGTTATGCCACATGACATTTCACTTGATGTTGGTTCAGTTCACTTTAATTATTGGTGTTTTTCTATACATGTTGCCTATCTTCAAGGATCACTGAAAATTTTCCTCAGCAAGTTTCTGATCTCCTGCTAAGCCCATCAGCAAAATTTTCCTTTCAGATGCTGTATTTTTTAATTCAAAATCCCTATTCCATTTTTTTTATAGTTTTTTAAAATATTGGGATTCCTCATCTCTTCTCTCATTTTGTGGATCTTTTTCTGTAAGTTCTTGGACATAATAATAGTTGGTTAGAAGTCTTCATCTACTCATTCCAAACCTGTCATCTCTAGGTCTGTTTCTATTGACTTGTTTTTCTTGAGAGTAGGTCACACATTCCCATTTCTCAAAGCATAGGTGGAACAAATTGAAAACAAATAGGAAGATGGTAGACTTACACCTAATCACATCAATAATTAATTACATTAAAAATAAGCAGAATGGAGGCTGCACTCTAATTTAAAAGGTAAAATCTGTCATCTATTTCAACTGAGAATGTAGAATATTGGAATGCCACTCCCTAACAATAAAAAAACACTTAAGACAATCCACAAAATCACATCTTTTATTGAACCCATTAAAGCAGGGAAGTCTTAGTGCAACTCCTCAATACCAAAGGATTAGCAGGCCCTTTAAGAAACATTCTTACCAGAACTGCTTGACTTTTTGCAGAGTACAAGAAGATCACCTACTATAGAGAAAATAAGAGGAAAACAACTGAAATGTATCAAGTTCTTAAAGGCCAGCCATAGCATGACGGTTATAATCCCTAAGACCCCCAGATACAAAAGCAGTCATGGTCACTAGCCAGCTCTTTTCCATGGGCTTCTACTGAGGAAACATGAGGGCAGGGCGGGACCTCATAGAGTCCCCTTAGTTGTGCACAGGGACAAATCTCATCCGTTTCCTAGATTCTTCTCTCATACAAAAAAAAAAAAAAGTTGAGTTAGTGGAGGAACAATAGAAAAGCTTCTCATCAAGGAAAGGTTCCTTGCCTCTGGGGAAGGAGTAGAGGCAAAAGCTACTTGCCACTGGGAGGTGGGTTGGAAACCCTCTCTCACCAGTTCCAGGTAAGGGTTTACCTGTCTCTGAGGAAGGGCTAGAAGCAAAAGTCTCTGCCAATGGAGGGGTCCATAAAACCCCATGGACCCAAGATCTTGCCCTAATACATAGTTAAGGTCTGTTATCATCAGTGAAAGGAGAAAACACAGTGTTTCCCTGTAAGACTTCCCACTGAACTTTGGCCGCCAAATGGGAGAGTGGAAAAAGAGGACAGGAACTGGGAGAAAGCCCCAACCCTAATGTTTAGATACATGGTTCCTGCCTAAGAAAAGGAATAGAACAGAAGATCTAAGGAAAGGCCCTGCTTACTACAGTGAATTTTGCACTGAGTAGCAACCAATTCTAGTCTATTGCTGGGTAAGGGACAAGAGCATGGAGAGGGACACTCTCTACAACATAGGCCTTCTGCATCTGCTAAAATCTGAGGGTGGAATGGAAACACTGAGGAACATTCCCTATCATTTAAAGGCACACACTAAACACAAAGTGGCCGGCGATTTGTAGGAATCTGACATCTGTAATCCATCAGAGGTGCTATATAGTAGAAGAAAATCCAAATAAAGGTTAGCTACATACTAGATCCACCCAACCACCCCCACTAATGGGCTAACAAATGAAAAGACATGCCAACTTTGGAATGTAAATACTACGTACACTCTACTGTTCATTTGTATATAACAGCCAGCATTCAATAAAAAATTATAGAACACATAAAAAATCAATATATTATATAGTACTTACATATAAATAAAGCTTATTTATACTTATATATAATGTAGTACTTATATATTATATAGTACTTACATATAAATAAAGCTTATTTATACTTATATATAATGTAGTACTTATATATTATATAGTACTTACATGTAAATAAAGCTTATTTATACTTATATATAATGTTCGTATATGTATAAATATATTATGACTGATTATTAAGAGATAAAGAATGTCAACAGAAACATACACAATCAGATTTTAGAATTATCTTACAGGGTCTTTAAAATAACAATGATGAATGTACTAAAGTATCTAGAAAAATAGGTGTAAATATTCATGAATATAAGGGGAATTGAAAAAAAGTTTGAAAACTATTTTTTAAAAGAGTGAAATAAAATGCTAAAAATTAACAAAATCCTGAAGAATCTACCTCTAACACATTGCTTAATAGTAAAAAAATTAAATACTCTCCACCTAAACTCAGGAAGAGAGCAAGGATATTTGCTCTTAAAATTCTATTCAATATTATACTGAGGATCCTAGCTACTACACTAAGAGAAGAAAAAGACATATAAGCCATATAGGATAAAAAGTAAAAAGCAAAACTAGTTCTATTTGTAGGCAACATGATTGTGTATGTAGAAAATTATTAAAAATATAGAAAATAGAACTAACAAATAAATTTAGTCAGATTATAAAAGACATATTATTTGGATAATATTCCAAAAAAGCCCACATTTATTTGTTAAAAAAAAAAAAAAGCAAAGAACAATTGGTGAAAGAAATTTTAAAATAATATTTTTAAAATTTAAAAATGCATTTAAATGCATAAAATACTTGGACACAATGTAATAAAAGATATCTAATTCTTCTACACCCAAAACTATATCACATTGCTGAGAGAAATTTTAAAGATAAAAGCAAATGGAGAGGTAATCTTGTTTAGGGTTTGGAAGGTTCTGTATTGTTAAGATGTCAGTGCTCCTCAGATTGATCTCTAGATTCAACACATTTTCAATAAAAATCCCAGTAAACTTTTTACAGAAATTGAGAAGTTGATTATAAATTTTTTTACGCAAATGAAAGGACCTAGAACAGCTAAAACAATCTTGGAATTGAAGGTTCTAGTTGTAAGATTTGTATTCTTAGGCCTAGATACTTAACATAACATGAATTTAAAAAAAGAAATCTAAATACTTTAGATGAAGCCACAATAATTAAAATAGCATGGCACTGGCAGAAGGCTGGAAAACAGATCAAGGGAACAGAAAAGAGAGTACAAAAATGCACTTGCATTTATAAAGGCACAAAAGCAGTTTAGCGGGGAAAGAAGTTTGTCAACAAATTGTACTGATAAAACTAGATATCTATGTGATTGAACCTAGATTTCTATCTCACACCACATACAAAAATTAGTTTCAGATGGATCACATACCATATGAAAAAGCAAAAACTATGAAGCTTCTATAAGAAAACATGGAAGTGTCCATAGATAAATGAATGAATAAAAATGCAGTATACATATACAATGGAATATTACTCAGCTATAAGAAAGAATGAGATCTTACCAAATGTGACAATATGATGGAGCCAGGGGGTATTATGCTAAGTGAAATAAGTAAGACAATTAAAGACAAATATTATAAGATTTCACTTATATGCAGAAACTAAAATTCAAAACCAACCAGCAAACAAATAGAAACAGACTTATTAATACAGAGAACAAACTAGTAGTTGTCTGAAGAGCAGGGGTTAGACAAATAGGTTCAAGGAATTAAGAAGCACAAACTTCCAGCTATAAAATAGATATGTCAAGAGATAAAGAGTACAGCATAGAAAATATTGTCGATGATATTGTAATAATGTTGTATGGTGATGGATGGTAACTACACTTATCATTGTGAACATTGCATAATGTATAGAATTTTCAAATCACTATGAACACCTGAAACGAATATATGGTTGTGTGCCAACTATACTTCAATAATCACAATTTTTTGAGAAAAGAAGACATGGGAGAATACCTTCATGACCTTGGGATAAGCAAAGATTTCTTGGGACACAGAAAACACTAATCATAAAAATATATTCAGCTTCATCAAAATTAAATGCTTCAGCTCACCAAAAACCTATAACAGAATGAACACGTAAACCTCAAAGGGTCAATTTTTACAATATATATGTCTCATAAAGAACTATTTTCCAGAATATATTAAGGATCTCTATACCTTATAGTGAAAAGACAACCCAATTTTTTTAAGTGGTCAAAAAATTTGAATAGGCATCTCAAAAGAAAGATATTAAAACAGCCAATAAGCACATGAAGATGTGCTCAACATCATTAATCACAGAGTAAATTCAAATTAAAACCATGGGAAATACCACTACAAACTTACTGGAATAGCTAACATTAAAGGCTGACAGCTGTTGGTCTGAATGTTGGTTGAATGTTGAATGTTGGTTAACTAACAGCAGTTGACTAAATGTTGGCAGGAATGTGGGACAATCTGACATTACCCTTCCCAACCCCAAATTTATATTCTGGTAGAGAGAGGCAGACAACAAACTATAAATACAATAAAAACACATAAATACAGAAAATATGAAATAAGTAAATGTGAAGCATATTAGAAATTGATAAACGCTACGGAGAATAATGGGCAGATGATGGGTGATTGGGAATATGAATGATCGGCAATAACATGGATTGAAATTGCCAGGTAGGAGAATAGCCTTAAGGGCTTCCCCCACTATCCAAAAGTAGAGTGTTCCTACAAAAACTTTCATAAGCCAGACTGGTGTAAAGCAAAGAAGCAATTACCATTAATTTACATGGAAACGTTTTTTGAGCCCTCTCAGATCCCAAAAATAACCTCTCTTAGTCTTCTTCATCTTGCTAACAGGTGCACAAAATAAATCAAGATATAACACAGATGCTCACAGACAAAATTCAAAGCGATGGAAGCTAGAGATGTTTGAGTGTGGTTCCCAGGGAAGGAGCTTGGAGGTGCCACCTTCACTGCTAGGCGGTGTGCTACCTCTATGACTCACAAATGCTGAATGCTAATTTTGCTTTTCATCTTTTTTCATAAAAGCCAAAATCCTCTTCGGATTTCTCTTGGTTCATGAAAACAGATACTAATAACATAGGCCTTTTGGAAAAGCAAAGTGGCATAATGCAAACTGCTGAAAAGCAGGGATATTGCCTGAAAAGGTGATATTTGAGCAAAAACTGGAAGAAGGGAAGGGATGTAAGGGAAGAGCATTACACACAGAATGAAGAGCCGTATCCTAAAATAGAAGTGTACCTGGTATGTTTGAGAAACAGCATGAAGGCCAGAATGGCTGGAAGAAAGTGAGTAGGAGAGAAAATAATAAGATAATACACTTGGCATGCAGGAAAAGCAAATCATTTACTGCCTTTTAAGCCTCCAAAGGTTTTCAAAATAAGAGTGATATGATCTGGATTATGTTTTTAAAGAGCCAATCTGATTGATCTATTAACTACAGTTAGACAGTGATGATCTTGATGATGCTAATAACGGTGATGATGATGATAGATAAACATGGCTTTATATACCCACATCTTTCTTTTTCATAAAAAGACACTTCTGATGATGATGTGCCTCTTTGTCTTTCAGAGTAACCATCCTGTTTAATGTGGAAAGGCCTCTGTAGTTTACTCAGCAAACGTGTAATGGGTCTCCACTAGATACGTGACACTGTTCGTGGTGATGAAGATACTGAGGAAATAAGTTAAAAGGTTATTTCTCTTATGGAGAAAACAAAGAAATAGTAAACCAAAAAGTAAACAAAACAATCAGTTATAATATATACAGTGGAGGGAAGTAGAAGAGACAGGAGAGGTAGAAAGTGACTTGACGGCTACTTTAGAAATGATTGGGGGAAGCTAAGACCTAAGAAGCTATGGTCAAGGGAAGAAGAGCAGAGAGAATCCCTTATGCACAGATCTTAAAGCAAGAAAAATAAACTTACCCTGGTCAAATGATTCAGAATCACAGTGGTACTAGATCACATTAATTTTGGGAAAACTAGAGGCCGAAGCGGGGCTGGGATAATGTGGTTTGAACTTGGACAATAGCAAAAGACAGTGTGTGGACAGACTGGGTTCAGAATGGGACTGCATGGAGCACCTGGGTGGCTCAGTTGGTTAAGCATCCAACTTTGGCTCAGGTCATGATTTCATGGTTCATGGGTTCGAGACCCAAGTCAGGTTCTATGCTGACAGCTCAGAACCTGGAGCCTGCTTCGGGTTCTGTGTCTCCCTCTCTATCTGTCCCTCCCCCACATGTTCTCTGTCTCTTTCTCTTTCAAAAATAAATCTTAAAAAATAAAAAATAAAAAGAGAATGGAACTGGGTAGAACTGAAAAAGGAAGTCTGAGGCTTTTATATGGATGGGGGTCACCCCCACCTTTTGTTCCAGGTCTTGCTACAGAGAAGATGGCCTTCAAGCCATAGAAGCCTCAGGCGCTTATTTGGTAAACATCTACGTCAAAGGCATAGTTTGATATTCCATGCAGTTGCCTTTCGTGAGTGCTGAAACTCCCTAGAAAAACTCCAGACAGCAGGATTTTTTTTAATAAAGCAGCTTCTTTTTTTTTTTTTTTTCTTGCCTTGGAAACTGGGACAGCATGCCCTGGGTTTCCTTGCCAGGTCAGTGGCATCTGAAGTAAAAAGGTGAAGGTAAGTACAGCCCGATGAAAAGAGGACAGTGTACAAGCAGAACAGAACAAAGGCTCGATTTATCCAGCATCACTGAGGAATAATGATTCTGTGTAAGTGATTTTTCCAGGTATCAATGAGCTAAAAACAAACAACAAACTTTAACAAAAAACAACCTTCTTAAAGTAAACAACCCTACTTAGATTAAACTTATTTAATAGTTTTATTGAACAGAGCATAGATTTTAGAGGCAAATTGGTATAAATGCAAATGCCAGCTATTCACTGTGTATTGTGTACCCATGAGCCAGGGCACTTGAATTCTCTAAACATCTGTTTCCTCATTTACAAAGAAAATAACCTATCTCCAGCATGCGCTTGTTGTGAGAATTAAGCGAGCTAATTTATAAAGAAACTGGACGTAAAATGTCAATAGTTTCTGGTGGCCAATAGATATTTTGTAACATCATCCTGGTGTAAATAGACACTGTCAAATTGTGCAGGTAATACAAACTATGCGGCTGGAATATAACGTGATTGAGAAGTCTTACTTTAACAGCTGGTGTGCAAGAGAAAAATCACAGAAAAGTCCCCTGCTACTTTCATTGTTAGAAAACCCACACGCTAATAACAATAAGAATTGTCTCATTTATTCTCAAGCATCCGGGTTGTTGCTGATTGCTTATTAATAGTTTCAAGAAGTAAATAAACCACATCTCAGAGAGAACAGATGCTGGATTTGGGATATCCCCACCCCCCCCAGGAAGCTCTCCAACCCCTTACTTTGCTTTCAATACTACATATAGTTGAATTACAACAAAAAGTATTCATCAAATGACATGATCAGTGAAATAATAAATGATCAGAGAACCACCAGAGGTAAGGGAGATGGGAGAGTAATAACAATTATATGTTGAGTATAAGGCATGAGCCCTATGCTTTGCTGGATCATTTTAATCCTTCCACTGGCTCTTAAGGAGGATGCTATTCTGCCATCTTGCAGAGGAGGAAACCAACGCAGGCAGGGGGTAGGTAATGTGTCCAAGGTCACACAGCTGTGAGGAGGCATAGCCAGGATTTGGACCCAAGTCTATCTGACTCCAAAACCCAGGTGATATCCACCACACCAGGAGAAAAGGGACCACCATCTTTGGCGGTTTCACAGAAGGACAACCAGCAACTTCAAGGATGGCTATGATTTTTTAAAAAATGTATATCCCAGTTAGTTAGCATATAGTGCAATAATAATTTCAGGAGTAGAATCCATGGATTCATCCCCTACATATAATACTCAGTGTTCATCCCATCAAGTGTCCTCCTTAATGCCCCTTGCCCATGTAGCCCATCCACTCACCCATGATCCTTCCAGAAACCCTCAGTTTGTTCTCTATATTTAAGAATGTCTTGTGTTTTGTCCCGTTCCTTGTTTTTATATTGTTTTCGCTTCCCTTCCCTTATGTTAATCTGTTTTATATCTTAAATTCCACATATGAGTGAAGTCAGACAATATTTGTCTTTCTTTGACTGATGAATTTTGCTTAGCATAATACACTCTAGTTCCATCCATGCTTTTGCAAATGGCAAGATTTCCCTCTTTTTGATTTTTGAGCAATATTCCATTGTGTAACATATCTTCTTTATCCATTCATCTGTAAATGGATATTTGGGCTCTTTCCATACTTTGGCTATTGTCAATATCACTACTGTAAACATTGGGGTGTGTGTGCCCCTTTGAAACAGCACACCTGTATCCTTTGGATAAATACCAAGTAGTGCAATTGCTGGGTTGCAGGGTAGTTCTATTTTTAATTTTTAAAGGAAACTTCATATGTTTTCCAGAGTGGCTTCACCAGTTTCAATTCCCACCAGCAGTGCAAAAGGGTTCGTCTTTCTCCACATCCTCGCCAACATCTGTTGTTGCTAATTTTACCATTCTGACAGGTGTGAGGTGAGATCTCATTGTGGTTTTGATTTGTATTCCCCTGATGATGAGTGATGTTGAGCATTTTCTCCATGTGTCTGTTAGCCATCTAGATGTCTTCTTCAGAAAAGTGTCTATTCATGTCTTTTGCCCCTTTCTTCACTGTATTATTTTTTGGGGGGGTGTTGAGTTTGATAAATTCTTTATAGATTTTGGATACTAACCCTTTATCTGATATGTCATTTGCAACTGTCTTCTCCCCTTCTGTCGGTTGCCTTTTAGTTTTGCTTATTGTTTCCTTCACCATGCACAGGCTTATTATTTGATGAGGTTCAATAGTTCATTTTTGCTTTTGTTTCCCTTGTCTCTGGAGACTTGTTGAGTAAGAAGTTGCTGCAGCCAAGGTCAAAGATGTTTTGCCTGTTTTCTCCTCTAGGATTTTGATGGCTTCCTGTCTTACATTTAGGTTTCTCATACATTTGAGTTTAATTTTGTTTATGGTGTAACAGAGTGGCCCAGGTTCATTCTTCTGCAAGTCACTGTAGTTTCCCAGCATCATTTGCTGAAGAGACTGTCTTTATTCCATTGAATATTCTTTCCTGCTTTGTCAAAGATTAGTTAGTCCTACATTTGTGAGTCTGTTTCTGGATTCTCTGTTCTGTTCCATTGATCTGTGTGTCTGTTTTTGTGCCTGTACCATACTGTCTTGATAATTACAGCTTTGTAGTACATTTTGAAGTCCATATTTATGATGTCTCCAGCTTTGGTTTTCTTTTTGAGGATTGCTTTGGCTGGTCAGGATCTTTTCTTGTTCCATACAAATTTTAGGATTGTTTGTTCTAGTTCTGTGAAGAATACTCGTGTTATTTTGGTAGGGATTACATTGAATATGTAGATTACTCCAGATCGTATTGACATTGCAATAAAATTTGTTTTTTCCAGATAGGTATGATTTCAAAAAGAAAGTGAATATTAGCAAAAAATTATTTTGTACAAGTTTTTTTTGTTGTTGTTGTTACATGGCCTTTCCATTGTATGTTGTATAGCAGTAGTATAGCTAGCATTAACACCCTCTGCTTTTCCCCCTGCTGTCTGCCACTTGGACTCCTGAATGGCTCTCACCCTGGTTCCTCCAAATGGGGGAGACCCTCAGCACACAAGATGTAGAGCATGACCCTCACTTTCCACCCACGTCCATCTTGTCAAGGCCCATCTACTTGACATTCTTACTCCACATCCTTTCCTTCTTGGCAATTCCCATTGACCCACTCATCACTCAACTTACAACCTATAGCCAGGACAGAAAGATAGCTTTTCACAAAGCCAGAAAGGATAGCAGTGTCTCCACACGAAGTTCTCAGTGAAAGAGCAGTACATAGACCCCAGGAGAGCAAAGGGCGTTTTCCTTTCATCAAAAATCCTCCAGCAGTGATTCACAGTGTGCCGGGAGTTGCAATCACCCAGTGACTTCTGGAATACCATAATGTATTTAGTTTGAACTCTGTGGAAACCCTACCTTTCTCCATAAAAATCCTGAGACACAGGACTACTTAACTTTCTCCCTGACAAAAGTTAGATTCATTTTTTTATTTCAGGAAATTATGCCTTTTATTATTGTGATGTGCTCATTTAAAAATTATCCAGAGCTTATCTCAAGAAAATTGAACTGGCAAAAGGCTTATCCAGAGCCTCCTGAGACTCATCCATCACAGCTGCAACCCACAAATGCTTAGTCACAATATCATGTCAAAGGAGAAAAAGGGAAAGAAAATAAGAATTTAGTGCCTTTTATAATTTCTACAGATAGTTCAATACAAAGCAATTTTATTCTCTTTTAGAGAAGACATTAAAAACAATAACTCTGCTTTCTCTCCTCATAATATCTCATATTTGAATCATCTCCTTTAATTTTCCAAAATGCTTTCATATCCATTGTATCGCTTTATGTTCAAGCCACACAAGAGAGGAAAGGGAATATTATCTGTATTTTATTAGTTAGGCGAGGCAAGGGGACACTTGAGGTGCCCCAACGTTCACATAGCTGGTTAGTGACAGAGCTAGGCTACAGCATTTGTTAGAACTTCTGAAATTATTTCCTCTCTTAGACTTCTTATTATCCCTACCACTTTTTCTATTTCTGTAAAAGGAACCATTCCACACTCATTCAACAAATATTTTCTTGGGCAGCTATCATTTGACAGGGCCAGATCTAGGAGACAGAGATACATTGATGAAGAGAGATAATTCCTCTACTCTCAGGAAGCATATGTTCTAGAGGTGGGAAGAAAGACAAAACAAAGTAGATTTAAAAACCAGGAAAAGATTAGACAGTAGTACCAAGTGCTCTGCCGAGGGTGGTGTGTTGGCAAATGGCTGGGCACCATTGTAGTTGAGGTGAACAGTGTACCATCATCCTCACTATCCTCCGGATTTGTAACCTTGGGCCCTTTGTCCTTATAGCTCACATCCTACCTATTGTCATTGTCAAATCTTATCACTACACATAACAACTCCTCGGTGTTTCTCCTCCCTTCCAATCCCATGACCGCTCACTTGACTTGGACCCTTGGTCTCTGTCAGGTGACGTCTCCAAAACCTGCCCTCATGTCTCCCATCTCTCCAATACACCTTTCCTAGTCTTACCAAATTGATCTTTGCAAAACTCATGTTGTAAAACCCATGGAGAAAAAAAAACCTTTAGTACAGAATTGAGGATTCTATCCAATCTGACCCAAACTTCTCTCCTAAATTTATTCCTAAGCAAATGAAACCTCTTACTCATCTTTATACTCTACTTCCACACCATTGTTCCTATCACTTCTTCTGTTTCCAATGCCCAGCCCCTCCCAGGCAGCCTCTAAAGCCTGCTTTTCCAACTTCAAAGACATCTGCTTCCAGAATGAATGAGTAAATGTATGGATGAATAAAACAGACTCTGGCATCTCCCCTGCTCTGTTTTTGTCATTTGATTAGACTTTTGCCAATTAGCACTTTGTCTCCTATGTTGCTCTTTGCCTAAGTGAATAAGATTTCTCCCCACCCTTCCATTGGCACATAGGCTAATTGGTTCTGTAATGTTCCTTATTAGCTTCAGCTGGTCAGCTATAGACTTCTGCTCTTCTGCCTTCATGACCCCCAATGCGATAAAAGCTTGCCCCAATATGATCTCCCACTGATGGCACCTACACCCCAGGAGTAGATGCAGAATTGAGAACTTGGAATTCAGACCTTTTCTGACAATGCTTTGGGATTCCCATAAAACTCAGACAGATCTCTAAATTCACGTCCTTTCAGAGCCTCCTGTGGTACTTGTTTTCCTCTTCAAGCTCAGCAAAAATGCTTTCAAGAGCACCTGAATGAAAGGAACAGGGGAGCATGGTGCATAGTTTCTACAGGAAATCAATGGCTTCTAAAAATATCCCACATGAAATCCCTGAATGAAGCATTTCTAGTCTCAGCAGAAGCCTTTGGGGAGCTCGTCGGCTTTGGCAGTGAGTCTTGTGGGGACAGTTCCTGAAGTGGAGGGTATTTTTCCTTCAAACAATGACTGCTTGAACTGTGTGCTGCAGCTAATACTTAGATCTCTCGGATGGGTATATGCTCAGATCTGCATAATGCTCTATTCATATAACCATTGATGAGTGAAGACTCAAGAGGAAAATTTTAATGCCAAAATGGTTGAGAAAATGTCTGTACTTCCGCTATCTCAAATGGCTACTGAATGTCCCCGATGTTAATAACTCAGAAGGAGAAAAAGTGTAGAAATGTCTATCACAAATACATACAGATTTATGAAGACATGGGGAGCCTGGGTTGCTTAGTCGGTTAAGCGTCCGACTTTCGCTTAGGTCATGATCTCGCGGTTCGTGGGTTCGGGCCCCGCATGGGGCTCTGTGCTGACTGCCAGCTCAGAGCCTGGAGCCTGTTTCAGCCTGTGACTCCCTCTCTCTCTGACCCTACCCTGCTCACGCTGTTTCTCGCTCTCTCTCTCTCCCAGAAATAAATAAAAAATATTAAAAAAAAAAAAGATTTATGAAGACTTATCAGCACATCGGGCTGATTTCTGATGTCCTTGGTTTTCTTTCTTTTTTGTTTTTTAAGTTTATTTATCTTGGGAGAAAGAAAGGGGCAGAGAGAGAAGGGAGAGAGAGAATCCCAACCAGGTTTTGCACTGTCAGCTTGGAGCTCATCACGGGGCTCAATTTCACAAAGCATGAGTTCATGACCTGGGCTGAAATCCAGAGTCAGATGCTTAACTGACTGAGCCACCCAGGTGCCTCGTGTCCCTGGTTTCCATAGTGAGCAAAGGAGCTGCTGACCAGCATAACCATAGTCATGACCACCTCCACGATCCTCTATTTCCCTAATTAATTCTCCCTCTAAGTCTATTTCAAATGGCTATTTCAAAACTTATCTACTCTCTTTAAATCATCTATCCACTTCATTCTCACACCCATCTTCCACTTCACTGAGAAGATGGGAGCCTTCAGGCAAGAATTCTCTCCACTGTGCACTGCCCCATCTGTAGTTAGGTCGCAGCCTCCTTCACACCCGCCTCTTCTCTCTACAGTTTGAGAGCTGCCTTGTCCCCTGCCTAATGCTTACCTCTCCACCTGTACTCCAGCTCTTCTCCCCTCCTTTGGTGAATGTGCTTTATCAAATATCCTTCCACCTCTTTTTCTATTGGTGTCTTCCTACCAGCATGGGGAAAGCATGCTCACTTTTCACACATACTGGACACAAAGGAAAACAAAATCGAAAAAAACCTCAAAACTGTTTACAGTGCAGCCTGTCTCTCATTGTCACCTTCTATTCACCCCTTATCTCACTGAAATCTGTCTTCTCCCCAGTACCCTACTGAAATTGCTGATGCTAAGTTTTGTCCCCCCCATCTGACTCTCTTCATTCTGTACACTTTCTTTAAATAAACTCAAGCAATCTTCTTGCCTGAATTTTCACCTATTTGCTGATGACACACAAGTCTCCCTAATCTCTGTTCAAGTAAAAAACAAATGGAAACCAGCCTTGAAAATTCCCTGAGCAGACAAAACCAGTTTCATCACAAACAAAGCTTAATTTTGCTTATTTTGCAAGGCAGACTTGACCTGGGTCATTTCTTGATTATGTCTCTGAAATTATAAGCAAAACTTAAACTGTTTCCCAAGGTTGATATGAGGTAACAACCGCTGGCTAATTCCTAATCATTGGAGAAAATCCTAATATTATACCCAGTCACTGTGATGAATAAACAGTCACTAATTTCTCCCTCTAAAACAATCTATCTGTGAGGGGCGCCTGGGTGGCTCAGTTGATTAAGCATCTGGCTCTGGATTTTGGCTCAAGTCATGATCTCACAGTTTGTGGGTCGAGCCCCAGATATGGGGCTGTATTAACAGTGAGGTGGAGCCTGCTTGGGATTCTCTCTCTCTCTGCCCCTCCTCACTTGTCCTCTCTCTCTCTCCCCCCCCTTTTCTCTTTCTCTCTCAAAATAAATAAATAAACCTTTAAAAATTAAAAAAAATATTTTTAATATATATATATACATGTATATACCATATATATACATACATATATATACCCTATGAGTCTTATTCCATGCTTTGGCCTGAGTGCTTCCTGTTTGCAAACTGTGTTTTTGGTGTGTGCACCTAACCTTTTACTATTTACTACTTCAGTGATTTGTTGCTTTTAACCCTGTTCTTCGGGAATTTTTGACGTTTCCCGACATCAGAAGCAGGATCGAGAGAAGACCCTTCATGACCTTGGGGCAGTGAACAAACAGGTGCTAGTACCCACAGAGTCCATTACACTCACTGCTTTCTCCCCAACCCTGGAGTTTGAAGGTAAGTCTCCCTCACTCTTTGTGCTTCAAGCCCTCCAACTTTATTTCGCATACCTGTATTTTGTTTAGTGAAGCTTCTGGATCAATCACTCTGTTCTGTTCAAAAGAAGAGAAAATGTGGGGTCTCTTGTGCTTTCCAGTAGCTGTTGAAAACAGGAGCACTCATAATTACAACGTCTTAAAGAATCTGAAGGCAAATATAGGTTCTGTCTAGTCTAGGGACCAGGATCTTGTGTTTTTCTTGGAAAATGGGCTACGTTTTGGAGCTGCAGTAGCAACTTTGGCGAACATTTAACTTAGATAAGTCCACCTTAAGGGGTGCCCTTAAAAGAGAGGATTCCAAATCTCTAAGAGACAATGAAATGCATTCTTTCACTGACATGCAAAAGCTTTTGAAAGACAAAATGGCTAAAAAAGAAAGAATCCTCAGATTCTTTTCTCTGATTTTATGCAAATAAAAATATCTGTAGTAAAAATTTGCAGCCATCAAAGTAGGTAACCTTAACTTCAGTCTATTTGACAGATTTACAATTTGGATCCAACGTTATGTTGAGTTTTGTACCTGAGATGTGGCTAAAATGTTTTAAACAAAAGCTATAAAATCTCTGTGTCTGGTGGTATGTTTATGTATGTATATTATAAATATGCGATGTCTTTCTATTTCCAGATAATATCAAAATAAATGTTTTAAGAGCCCTTGTTTAACTGGTTTAAAGGAAACTAAAGATTTATATAAGTCAAGTATACTCTCAGAAATATAGAAACTAACCTAAATGTTTTCAAGTTCACAAGATCTGATGTAATCTTGGCTAAATAAAAGCTGGTTTAAATTGTTAGTTTAATAAAAGCAGGCATATCTTCCAATTTGGCAACAAAGAAAATAACTTGAGATGATGGTTAGCTGTTCGATGTCTAATCCAAGTATAATTATTACAAACAAGTAATTTACATGTATGTAAATAAGATAAATGTTTATACTAAGTTAAACAAAGCTTAGTTTATACTAAGTTAAGCTATTTATTGAATATCTAAACCATTTCCAAATAAGTTAAACATTAAATGCTAGACATCAGTTTTCCTACCTTTTGACTTTTCAATTTTTTACAAAAAGAAAAAAATGCTATTTGGATCTATTAATAAACATGTTTTGTGCTGTACTGAAAAATTTACTACAAGAAGGAATATACTTCTAGAAATTATGAAATGTGTTTGTAAATTTGCAAATAGACTACAGGATTTTAATGTATGACAGTTCACAATTGCCTATGTTTCAGTTTTCGCTGGAAACCAAAGATTACTGATAGTTAAAATGAACTATGTAATCAGTTCATTTATAATCAGTATGTAAAAATAAACTACTAGAAATAAGAAAGGTGAAAGAAAATGACTGTTCATGAAAAATAAGTTAGAAAAATAGAATGTGTTTTTTGGATCAGGAAAGGTATGAAGGACATGGTTAGTTTCGGGTAAGGGAAAAAACTAATCGTGTTCTAAAGCAACATTATCATTCCAGAATAAAAAAGAAAAAGGAAAAAAACAAAACCTAAATGGATATAGAAAGTTTGTGAAAAAAAGAATCTTGAGAATGGAATTTTATATGTGGTCAAGCTAAGATTGGAATGGATTTATTAAGGTAAAAGGAATTTTAATACCAAAAGTATACTCGTGCAGTAATAGAATTTGGGTTTTGTCTTTTCAAAGGACAAAATTTGTTTAGATTATTGATCTGTTCTTCATGACAAATTGTGAACAAATGTTTTGTTTTTTTCTTTACCATTTATGTAACCTGCCTGTAGGAAATGAAGAGTTTATCTTTTGTCTTTATTAGGTCTTTGATTACTTAGGACAACTTAGAGTCTTCTCTAATACAAGAGTAAAGATTTTTTATAATTTTTGAGAGACAGAGAGTGAGCGGGGAAGGGGCAGAGAGAGACAGAATCAGAAACAGGCTTCAGGCTCTGAGCGGTTAGCACAGAGCCGGACACACTGCTTGAACTCACGAACTGTGAGATCATGACCTGAGCCGAAGTTGGATGCTTAACCGACTGAGCCACCCAGGCACCCTAACAACATATCAGGTTTGAGTGCTCCAAGTTTGTAGACTGCCTTTTTGGTGTGTGCACAATAAATTTTACTAATACCTACTTCAGTGACTCACTGGTGATTCATTGGTTTCTCTTCCGGTTTTGCTTTCTGTTTTGATATCCCTAAAGCAGACTTTCTTTATGCGCTCCAGACCTGTGTATCCATCTCTCCTGGACACGGATGTACCGCTTGGTTATGCGGCTACCAGCGTACAAAGTTAAGCACCACACCTCCCCTCGCGCCACCTTAATTTCTCAGCACACTGGTTATTTTGCCACATCTTCCATTAGATGGCACCACACTTGCTGCGCAAGCAAAAAAGCAAAAGCAAAAAAATCCTGGGCTCATCTTGCCTCCTTTCTTGCTCCCTAACTACCCCCACCCCATATGTTACCACAGGTTTTGCTGATTCGGCACCTTAGTTTCTATAAAATATATCCAAGTAACACAATATAATAATACCTCAACCGGGATCTACTATAGACTCTATGATCAAACACATCAATGTTTATGCAAGAAAATGTTTGAATACACACAACAAGGGAAGTATATAAAGATCAATAAAGCAGACTTACATAATAAGAAATGCAAAGGGATTGTCTTTAGTCTGAAGGTAAATGATACCAGATAGACGTATGGATCTTAACCAAAACATGAAAGAACATCGGGTGTATAAATGCCTGGCTAAGTAGAAAAGACTATTTTCCTGTTAATTTCTTCAAAATACACGACTCAAGAATAAATCAGTAAAATAAAATATACATGAGTCTTTAAAACAAGATGCCACTTTCTTGGTTTTGTTATCTGAAGCTCATCATTTTACAAAATTAAAAAAAATTTAGTCACCATGCTGTACATTACATGTTTGAACATATACATTTTCATGTGTGTATACATTTATGTGGCTTATGTCATCTTCATATCATTTAATATCATTTTAATATCATCTTATTGGCCTTATATGCAGATTTAATATATATGACAACAATTGCATAAAGGACATGGCAAAAGGATAAATAGGCCAGACAGTTGTAAAGTTTCTGTATTTTATGTGATTTGGTACAATATATTTTTTTAATGTTTATTTATTTTTAAGAGAGAGAGAGACACAGAGTGTGAGTGGGCAAAGGGTGGAGAGAGAGACACACAGAATCTGAAGCAGGCTCCAGGCTCAGAGCTGTCAGCACAGAGCCTAATGTAGGGCTCGAACTCACGAACTGTGAGATCATGGCCTGAGCTGAAGTCAGACACTTAACCAACTGAGCCACACAGATGCCCCAATGATTTGGTACAATATTAATTCTAAGTAGGCTGCTAAAAACTAAGGATTGTAGGGGCACCTGAGTGGCTTAGTCGGTTAAGCGTCCAACTTCGGCTCAGATCATGATCACATGGTTCATGGGTTTGAGCCCCACATCAGATTCTGTGCTGACAGCCAGCTCAGAGCCTGGAGCCTGCTTCAGATTCTGTCTCCCTCTCTCTCTGACCCTCCCCTGTTCATGCTGTTTCTCTCTCTCTCTCTCAGAAATAAATAAAACATTAAAAAAAAAAAAAGATTGTATTTTAATAATGCCTAAAGCCACCACTCAAAATAATAATAATAATGCAAAGAAAAATAGTTTAAGAACCCATGGATAATTTCAAATTACATTTTGACCATTAATAATAAGAATAACAAACATTTACTGAGTGCTTTCTAGGTGACACTACCTCATTTCATCTCCAGAAAAATCTTGTGAAGTCAATACTATTAGTTTTCTCACTTTACAAATGAGTAAAATAAGACTCAGAAATTAAGTGATTTTTCTAAATTTATGACAAGATTACTCCCAGAGCTGTCAGACTACACTATGAGCTTTTAATAAAATATATAAAAGGATTTCCCTTTATTTTTAAAATAATGGTAATAGTTAGAAATGTGAAAAATTTAACATAAAATTTTAAAAGTCTCTCTTTCATCAAACAACAGTCCTAATATTCCCTAGAGTAGCCTTGGTCAATGGTTTCTTATATTACTTTAGAAAAATACACAAATATTTTAGAAAAAGTTACACAAAAAACAATACATAGTTTTTTTTTTAAACAAAAAGCAAGAAGTCTCATATTTTTCTACCTAGTGGCTCTTGAAATCCTTTCATATGCATATACATAGCTACCTCATTCCTTTTAGTGACAGCATCCCATTTTATTGTATAGATGTAACAAAATATATTAAATAAGGCCACTGCCGATGGAAAAGTAGGTTATTTTCAGTTTTCGGCATTGTTATGCAATACAGCAATTACCTTTCTTGCTGTACATTTACAAATTTATATGTACAATCAATTCATAACAGTGGAACTGCTGGGTTAAGAGGTTGATACATTTTATATTTTGATAGATATCACCAAATGGCCATTGATTGATTTCATCAACTCATGTTTGCCAAAACAGATTCTGAGAGTACGTATGTATCTTTGATCTTAGTTATCGTTCAATCTCCCTTTGAGTTTCTATAGTATATTTTGACTTAACAAGACCTCTAATAGTTTCATGTGGCTAAATCTGTTGATCTTTCTCTTTCTGATTTCTTTTATTGTATTTAGGCAAAGAACATCCTTCTCCATTCCAATATAGATAAAGCAGTCACCTAAATATTCTTATATCTTTGTGATTTCATATTTTACATTGATCTCTTTTGTCTATACTGGTGTGAGATTTCACATAATTAGAGTCTGTGGCAGAGAGTCTGTTTCCCTAGTCACCCACTCTAAAAAATGCATTCCTTCCTCTTGGTTTGCATTTCTTCATGTATCATATGCTAGTGACAGTCACTGTTAATACTAGATATTCATAATTTGTAGTGGTGTCTTGTTCCATGGGTTTCCTAGTAGGGAGGGACAATAGACAAATGAAAAACAGAACCAGGCAAATGGTCTGCGTTGTGCTCAACAAATTACAGAGCTTTTCTGATGAGTTGCTCTGAAGCATGTGGTTTAGCTTTCCACTATTTCTCTTCATCTAAAATAGCTAAACAGCCCTTGGCATGCACTTACCCACCCAGCCCAATGGGTAAAAATCTCGAGCCTGTCCTGAGCCACGAAGCACCAGGCTGGGATTTCTTTGGTACAGGAAGTGAAGCCCAAATACCAGCCTTCTGCATCCAGTAGCTTCATGCCCACCAGTTGCACTGGCTGTTGCACTGAAAATCCTGTGACATGCTGACATACTACCATTTTGGTTGACATTGGTCCCTACTTCATTATTAAGCAAGCACCTTGGCATGCTAAAATTTCTAGGGCATTGGTGGTAGAAGGTGACAGAAGAATGGCAGTGCCCCAAAGGAAACAGTGAAAGGAATAACTGCTCTTAACCAAAGACTCCAGTCTGGTAGGAAATAGAGAAAGCAGAGAAACCACTGAGATACTAGAATGCACTGAAATGCCTGACAAGAGTAACAGTAACGTGTGGTCTAATATGATACCACAAACTCCGGCAAGAGATTGTGGGCCAGCGGGGAATGTGCCAACAATACTGGACAGCGGTGTACCCCAGAGGCAATGACCATCGAGAGAATTTACAGCCCTGCTCAGGGAACTCCTCCAGAACTGTTCAGGGACATCCTGGGGACAACCAGAATTATTTTAAAGAATACAGACTTTTGAAAGCACAAGCAGGATTGCACTGAGATCTGCCTTACACCTGTTCATATGACCCTGTTAATCGGGCCCAAAGGCCAGAAAGGATCCCATTTAAATATGTTTAACATAACTTTTCACAGCTGATCACAGAACATTTGTTTTTGCAAAATAACTGTTAACATCCTGTGGGACAATGTTCCAGGATAGACCAGTTTGGAAAACTGCTATGGTGCTTGACTTTCAACTCTGCCATTTGTACCTGGCATCACTTCTATTTGCTCTCTAGGCTTCCAACATAATCACTGGTCTAAAAGACCACAGGATGACCACACACCTGGATAAGCCTCAGCACTGAGCCATCCATCAGTGGGTGTCCCTACAGACAGATCAACTATATGACACTTTCTTTAGGTATCTTTTTCCCAGAAGGCACCACAAAGCCTCATGCTAACTTGCAACTGGAAGACGCTGTGGACCCAGACAAACTTCACTTCTAGGGTAAACCCTTCTTAGGCCCAAACTGGACGTCCTGCTATCCTGATAATGGGAACTGGGCAAATTATTGTGTCTCTCTTTTCTCATTGATTTTGGGAAGCCCAAACCCAAATTTATAGTCCAAATATAGTAACTATGCTATCTTTCATGGTTCAAAGTTATGTCCCTTTTTTCGTTTTTTTTTTTTTTAGTTTTTTAATATTTATTTTTGAGAGAAAGACAGTGTGAGCAGGGGAAGGACACAGAGAGAGGGAGACACAGAATCTGAAGCAGGCTCCATTCTCCGAGCTGTCAGCACAGAACCCAATGTGGGGCAACAACTCCCGAACCGCAAGATCATGACCTGAGCCGAAGTCGGATGCTTACCTGACTGAGCAACCCAGGAGCCCCCATGTTCCTTTTTTCTCAATGTGATCATGGTTTTCCATTTTATTTATATTTTCCTGATATTATTTCCCAATTTCTTGACATAGCCCATCACTGTTCTGTGTTCTTATTGTAGCTCCACAATCCAGTAACCAGCCCTTCAATCCATTCATTCAGTGCATTTATTCATCTATTTCTTCATTCATGAACTTATTCCGTAAAATAGATCCAATCCCCTCTCACCTATTAAAGACTTTCTTTAAATTATTGAAGCTGATTGTTACAAATACCCACTTATATATTTGATCAAGAATGATTTAAGAGGAAAGTGGATTAACAAGGAATACATAATACAGCTTTGAGAATTTAATATATCAATTTTCTCAGGAAACCTAGCACATGCATACACAAAATTAAGAACATTGTTCGTTGAGGGGCTCCTGGGTTAAGCATCCAACTTCAGCTCAGGTCATGATCTCATGGTTCATGAGTTCAGGCCCCGCATTGGGGTCTGTGCTGACAGCTCAGAGCCTGGACCCTGCTTCAGATTCTGTGTCTCCCTCTCTCTATGCCTCTCCCCTGCCTGTGCTATCTTTGTCTCTCAAAAAATGTATAAACATTAAAAAATTAAAAAAAAACCCTACACACTCATTAAGTTAACTTTCTATTAAAAATTTTAAAAAAGAATGATATTCATTGAAGTTAAGTGATTTATGGAAGAGATTCCAGAAGCCAGAACCTTCTCCAAGCTCCAAACTCCAGAGAGAGAAGATCTCCATCCAGTAGTTTTATCAACTTGCTTCTAAACCCTAATGTAAAAACCCGATCATCCAAGCATGTTTGAAATTCTTTTATTAAAGAGAATATTTTCTTCATTCTTTTCCCCAATCCAGAAAAGTAATTACATCATGCAGCTTGTGAATCACACTTGTGCACATGAATGGGGAATGAGAAAAAAAAAATAACAGCTTTGCCAAATTAGCAGTGTATGTATGCAAAGAAATTCACAAATTACAGTGATTATTCTGAACATCTGATTCCAAAGGGAATCACATCCAAGTAATAGAAATGGTTGAAGATGAAAAATCCCAGAGCAAAGCCTGTGGATTCTAGCATGTAAGACCAAATGTATCGTAACTCCAGCCACACTATACCCCCCTGTCCCGGTGACAATAATACTTGCCTGGACCCTGCAAGCACCTTGTAACTGGACTCTTTTCTCCCCGGCATGGACCTCACAACCCATTCTCCAGAGAAAATACAGAGAGTGCTTTTTCCAACATAAATTATATCGCATCCCTGCCCTGCTTAAATGTCTCCAGTGACTTACTAATGCACTTGGATTAAAATCCGGATATGGTATCACCCCCTAAATGCCCCATAAGCATGTGCTCCTGCCTGCTTCTTGAACTGAACCTCATAATATTCTGTTTCTTACTCTTCGATGTGTTCATCAAACAAAATAATGATTACATGCATTTGTCACAACCTGCAGAAATGTACACTAAAAGGAGCAGATGTTCCTGCATATAAATTATAGTTTAATTCTTAAAATGACTATATTCTTAGGAATACGAACAAACAACAGAATTATGTAATCTTTAAGATATACATCAAATAACAAAAATGAAAAGATCTTGGGACAGCAACTGCTCACTGCTCTCTGCCCCTATATTGATTTTTTTTTTTCTTTTCTTCCTCAGTAAGATAGCCTTGATTATATTCAGGGTGACAATATGCACATCTGAAAGACTGTGTTTTCCAGCTTCCCTTGAATCTACAGATTGCCAATTATATGTGAGCAAAAGATGTCAGGCAGAAGCTCCCAGGATTCCCTTTTTGTCCTGGTGTGTGCCCTCCTCTTTCCCACTGCATAGAATCAGACACTATAGCTTTTGGTGTGCCACTTGGCCACCAAGAAAAAAAAGAATAAAGAATTGCAAAGACCTTAACTTTAACATCTGTGTTATTAGAACAAAAGGAACTACCTACCTAAGGGCTTCTATTATTTAAGAGACAGAAACCTAATACGACTGAGACACATATCTAAGTACGTTTTGGGCAGATAGGCAATCCCCAATTAATATGGACACCTAGGGGGTACATCTAACACACCAGTGGCCCTTTCTCTCTGAACTGTGAACTTCACACATACTCCTTAGTATCTCCCCTCTTATATGGGACAGGAGGGCTAGAGGAGGTTGGGGTTGGGTATTTCCCTTCTGTCACATCAGTAGGGCTTAGATGAAACCTCAGCAGGTTCGGCTCTGATTAAACAATTTCTCCTGAGAGCAGACTCTGGTAAGAAAGACAGGATGCTCTGTTATATTTCAAAAGGTTTCCTTCCTCTCCCCATCTCCAGTGCTGGAAGCAAGAGGGGATTTTTTTCCCCCTTGGATATTTACTGTGAGGACTCGGTAGAGCTTTAGGAGGTAAAATTTACAAAAGTAAATGACTGAGTCCTTCTGGAGTTTTTAACCCTCAGACTTGTCCGCACCAAGCCTCCAGCAATGCATGAACTACATGTCAGTTATGCCCATGGTGGTTGATGCCTGTGGACTTCTACTCGAATAACGTGATTCTCTGTAGTCTCCTGTCAGTCTTTCCAGTTTGGGAGTTTGCCCTGTGACCTCACTCCTCTTATGGATCTAAGAAGGACTGTTGATTTTTCAGTTTGTATAACTTTTTACTTGTTAGGACAGAGTGGTGACTTCCAAGTTTTTTACATACAGGACTGTAACTAACAAAATATGTATGGAATATTTATGGGGAAATTATAGATTTAATAAATAGAATACAACCTAAATACATGGAGAGATATTCCAATGAATAATGGAGAAATGATTGGATGCTATGACAGTTAAAATTTATAAATTCAATGCATTTCCAATCAAAACTCCAATAAAATTTTTTATGGAACCTAACAGGATACTTAAATTCATATGAAAGAATAATGGGCCAAAGGAGCCAAGGTAATATTGAAGGAAAATGATATTGATGAGGCTTGACCAACTAGATATCTTAATAAAAAGTGATATTAATCAATAGAGAGACAAATAGGTCAATAAATCAGAGTAAAGAGTCCAAAAACTGAGTTTTTTAATGTGGTGGTGGCATTAAATGATGCTGGGACAGGCAAATATCTTTGTAGAAAAGATATCATTAGATTCCCTTCCTCACACCATACACAAAAGCAAATTACATATTTATTAGAGACCAAAATGTGAAGAACAAAACTTTAAAACATATATGGGAAAATATCTTTATATGCTCTGAATAAGGAAGCATTTCTTAACTATGTCACAGAAACATGATGATAAAGGAAAAGTTTGATAAAAATGGACACAATAAAATTAGAATTTAAGGCACAATTGCACACACCATAAGCAAAGTGAAAAGGCAAGCCACAAACCGAGTGAAAAATTGAGTACTATCTACAGCAGTATGAATTTTCAGATATTTTTCATTCAATATAGTTCATTATTATCATTATTTAGTTTATTGCTCAAATTGCCCCACATTATATTGTAACAGCCCTTTCAAGCTGGCTTCTGTCTTTTAATATGCCCCATTTTTTTTTGAGACTGGGGTGCTCTCTTTGGCAAATGGTATTTAGAATCTTAGATCTGTGTGCTGTGTTTATCAGTATTATTTTGCAGAAGAAAACACAAAAGCAATTTTCCTATTCTTCAGTTGAATACAAAACGATCTATAAAAGACATAAACTAGATCTGCCAGTATCAACTTAGGTTAATCTCAAACTATAAAACAGTAAAAAAACAAAAACAAAAGCAAAAAAAGCTAGTTGCAGAATGAATGTTATAATTCATTCAAATATTTAAGACCCACAAAATGAAAACAGATTTCATTTATGAACACATACATGTGAATTGACAAAAAGAAAACCACGTCTAATATCCAGGAGAGTCCTGCACTCACAGCTAGGTTATTCTAGCAAATACATGTTTGCATTACAGGGCATCAACATCAGACAAGGCCATTCTGTGGCCCCGGTAGACCAAAACAAACGTTAACACTACTCCGTGGTTATATCTGAACAATAACAAAAAATCAGAACATTATCCTTAACCAATAGCAAAATATTCCCCTATCTTGGCTACTATAAGAGGCTGTGGCTCATTAACCAGTTACAACTTTAGTGTTGCTCTAGGCTTCCTTCCTTCTAGATGAGATTTACTAAGACAGAATTACCCTCACTTCCTGACAGTATTCAACCCAGAGCAAAGCCTGCTTCTCTAAACCTTTTCCAGAATCATTTAATGATGACCTAAATCCTATACTAAGTCCTTTCTGTCACCATCCTACTATAACCTACATTTCTCATGGTGTACCTTCAACTACAAGTGTGCTCCTAGTGGCCTTTGGAAGGAGGGCATACCAAGAGTAGTTTACATACATAAGAATGGCACACTCAAACTTTAGGATAGTACTTATACCTAAAGTGGCAGAAAAAAAAGAAGGTCTGAGGCAGAGAAGAGGGACCCACTAGGTGTATTTCAATGTTTTATTTCTTTTAATAGAAAGAAATCTAAAGAGTATATAACATAACATCTGTACATGTTTACATTCAACGGTGGGAACATAGTAATCTCTTTTATTAGCTTCTCAATTTCTTTGTTTACTTTTAGTTATGGTGAAATACACACAACCTAAAGTTTACCATCTTAGCCATTTTTAAGTGTACAGTCCAGTGGCATTAAGTACATTCACACTGTTGGCTACCATCGTCTCCACTCACAGAACTCTTTTCATCTTGCAAAACTAGGGTGCCTGGATGGCTCAGTCAGTTAAGCCTGTGACTTCAGCTCAGGTCTCATTGTTCAGGAGTCTAAGCCCTGCATTGGCTTCTGTGCTAACAACTCAGAATCTGGAGCCTGCTTTGGATTCTCTGTCTCCCTCTCTCTCTGCCCCTCCCCCACTCATGCTCGCTATCTCTCTCTCTCAAAAATAAATAAACATTAAATTAAAAAAATAAAACCCTGAAACTCTGTACCCATCAAGCAACAAGTTCCCATAACCCTCCTCCCCCCAGTGCCTAGCAACCACCATTTTACTTTCTGGATCTATGAATAACTAATCTCACATCTCATAAAAGTAGAATCACATAGTAGATGTCCTCTCTATGTGAGTATTTAAATAAATATTTCTGTGCAATAAGGTAAAAGTGAAGGTATTCCCCAGTCATAGTCTAGAGGGAATGAATTTTAAGTTATTTTTTAATTTTACATGTTTCTATTTAAAACATATGTTTCCATACTGTGCTTGGAGGGATATGATGGAACCGATGTTCCTATTGGCTTTTGCATCTTATCTTTGCGCTGATGCTATAATTGTGTGTGTATGTATGTGTCTGATCCACTAGAAGACATTGGCCTTGACTATGGCAATCGTGCCCTATTTACCTTTTTACCTCCAACATCAAGCACAATCATTAGGACACAATAGACGTTCAATAAATGTGTATTAACGCCTGTCAGAGTGGCTAAAATGAGCAAATCAGAGAACTCTAGGTGCTGGCGAGGATGTGGAGAAACGGGCACCCTCCTACACTGTTGGTGGGAATGTAAACTGGTACAGCCCCTCTGGAAAACAGTGTGGAGGTTCCTAAGGAAACTAACAATAGAACTCCCTATGACCCAGCAATAGCACTGCTAGGAATTTACCCAAGGGATACAGAAATGCTGATGCATAGGAGCACATGTACCCCAATGTTCATAGCAGCACTCTCCACAATAGCTAACACATGGAAAGAGCCTAAGTGTCCATCAAGAAGATGTGGTTTATCTATACCATGGAATACTACATGGCAATGAGAAACAGTGAAATCTGGCCATGTGTAGCAACATGGATGGACCTTGAGGGTGTTATGCTGAGCGAAATAAGTCAGGCAGAGAAGGACAAATATCATATGTTTGCACGTATAGGAGGATTAGGAGGAGCTTGACAGAGGAACAAGGGGGAGAAGAAGGGGGGGAATGGTGGGGGAAAGGGAGAGAGGCAAACCATGAGAGACTCTTGAATGCTGACAAAAACTGAGGACTGATGAATGGGGGGGAGGGGGGATGGGCATGGAGGAGGACACTTGTGGGGATGAGCACTGAGTGTTATGTGGAAACTAATTTGACAATAAACTATTTGTAAAAAAAAATTAAAAAAATAAATTTAAAAAAATTTAAAAAAATGTGTATTAAATAAATGAATAAACTGTTCCATCAAGACCACTTTATTGTGTTTTGAAACCATCGACTTCAAATTAATGACCTGAGAAACTCCATAAAATGTATGATCTGTTCTGAATCATCAATTTCAAATCATCCTATTCATCTTTCTTTGGCCTCTACATGACCCCAGCTATTCTTGAAGCTTCAGTGGCACAAGAAATTCCTCCTCTCTGAAAACACAAGCATACATATGACTGATCTCTCTTCCCCATAGCCTTATCTTGCTGCATCAAGCATTTAAAACTTTAAGTAACTTTCAGGAAGATGTAATTGAATGATATTATTGTTGCTGATGTTGTGCCAGTTACCACATTACTGTAGCCATAATGCAGGCAAAGCACAGACAAGAACGACTTCATGGAAAAAGATTTATCATTCACAATCTATTTTAAGGCAATTACTTCCTTTATTCTTCCAAGGCTACCACTGCTAAGGATGTCGGGGGTGAGGGTGGGGGGAGAATTTGTCACAGTGGATCACAAACTCAAACTCGGGGGGAAATGTCATATAAATGAAACAGATCAAAACAAAACAAGAAATTAAATTGTCTCTGACTAACTAAATACATCAGTAAAAATGAGCCTAAATCTAGTCAGTGTCTGGGATCCAATAATATGAACGAGTGAAAGATCACATACTCTGGGCAGAGAAGAATGGAGCCTGTGTCCCTGTCTCAACATGTGGCCATGAGCATTCCCATAACTATGCAAACACTTGGTTTCCTCACATGGGAACAATCCTATCTACCTTAGAAGGATGTTAGAAGATTAAATGAGAAAAGGTAATGTCAACATCTTTCATATCCTATAACTTACTCAGCAAGTAAGATTACATATTTATCATAAGAATTTATCAAAGAAATATCTAAAAACGAAGAAGTGGGAGTATAACAAGGGAAAACGGTGAAAAATTTCTACATGTTTAGGAACATCAACTTCTTTTGTGACAAAACACTTTTACCTGATTTTCTGCATTCCTCTAAAATAATCAGGAGTTGGGCCACCTGGGTAGCTCAGTGGGTTGAACATCTCACTTCGGCTCAGGTCATGATCTCACGGTTTGTGGGTTTGAGCCCCACATCAGGCTCTGTGCTGACAGTCAGCTCAGAGCCTGGAGGCTGCTTCAGACTCTGTGTCTCCCTCTCTCTTTGACCCTCCCCTGCTCATGCTATCTCTCTCTCAGAAATAAATAACACATTAAAAAAATAAATTTAAAAAATAATAAAATAAAATAATCAGAAAGAACAAGGGTGATTTTTAAACTATGTGCTCCTAAATTACAAAATGCCCAAATGACACCTCATTGAGCTAATAGGTCTACCTCCAGAATTTCAACTGGGCTCTTCACAGTCATCTACAATTCAACTACCATATTTCTTTTGTCACTGCATTTTCTCACTCTCCATAGTGATTGTATTAAGGCATCTGGATTATCTTGCATGAAACCACCACCCCCAAAACCTCCTCCCTCATGTCTCAGCAGACAACCTCACCTCCAACCTCACACAGAAACCAGAGCCATCAGAGAGGAGCTCTCAGCAACTGGCCACGTGCTTTCAAATGTACAACCCATCTACATCTTGTCCCCTCTCTTTCTCAATTCTTATTGAAAGCAGCTTTCTTCTTCCTGGTTGAGATCACATCCTCCCTGTTCTACAACCCATTCCCTCAAGAATCACATCCTATAAATGATCTCGTCTCTTGTCTATGTCTTCTAACATCATGTCTGCTTGGCGCCTCTGCTCATTCAACTATGCCCAATCCTATTTAAGAAAATCTTTATCTTTCTTTTCCCCTTTTGATGGCAGCTCTATCCCTTCTTTACTTTCTTCAACCACATTTCTGAAAAGAATTGTCTACAAGCACTGTCTCTACTTCCTCATTTGTCATTCATTCCACAACCCACTGAAACCTAGCTTCCACCTTTCTCAGCCAGCCAAACTACTGAGCTAAGTGACCAATGACTTCTAATAAATATTCTTTGGACCTCAACTTACCTAGCCTCTCAGTAGCATTTAATGGAGTTAAGCTCTTTGTTCTCTTGTCCTTTGTGATATGTCCCACTTCTGGGTATACTGCTACCTTTCTGAACAGTCTGTTAGTTTATACCTCCCTGATTCTCACTTAAAAGTTGGAATTTGTCAAGACTCAGTCCTGGGCTCCCACTCTTCTCCATTCTTTTGTCTACACAAAATCAGCCACTCACTTATTTTCACTCAGCACCCATGCAGTGACCACATATGAATGTGCATTTCTAGATCACACATTTGTATCTCACTTGGCATCTCTACTTGGCTATCTGCTGCAGGCTGGACTCTATATAGAAGCATACACAGAAACAGAATCGAGGGTGTAAGATGTTTTTTAGAGATCAAACCGTTTGCAGGGAAGAAGGAGAAGATGGCTCTAAGGAAGAAGTCAAATGTCTTTAGGCTCCCCCTTGGTCATCTCAGCAGGGGGCTCTGGAGCAAGAGTTGCTCATCAGAGGATCCCACCTCACTTATACACCTGATGTGGGCCATCCCAGGAAGAGCATGACCACTGATAAGCCAGCTCTTACAGCTCCAGCAGACCCTAAAGTCACTGTTGACTGACTTCCACCACCCAATAGCATGTCCTTCTGTAAAGGGGAATATTGAAGGCACAATTCCTCACATCTCACAGACAGTTTAACCTCAAAAGAAACATTGAACTTGTCCCCCCAACACCTATTCTTTTTCTGGTGTGCCTGCTCTCTGGTAATAGCACCCTCTTCATTCAGCTGCACACTCAAGAAACCCATTAGGGATCCTAAAACTGCCTCTGCCCTCCCCGTTGCCCTTACACTAATCTTAGCCCTGTCTCCCCTCAGTTATTGAAATAGGCTTCTAACCGGCCTCCCCAAATCCCTCTTAGCCCCATGATCTGGTCCCTGTATCCATCCCACCAGCCCTGGAGCTGCCTACACAGGACATCATTAGGGCCCTAGAAATACATAATGCTCCTTCCCATCTCGGGCATACTGCATATGCTTTTTTCTCTTCCTGAAATGGTCTACCCTCTTCCCCACTTGTCCCAGCTAACACCCAGCCTTCAGGTTACAGCTTTAATGTCATTTTCTCAGAGGAGTTTCTCTGATCCCCCAGATTCTCTGTGTAACAATATTGTATCAGCATAACCATCAGCACAATTGTAAGGATGGTAATGAGACAGCTAAGAGTGTAGAGTTGATCCTCTTTATTTCTGGATTCTGTACTCACTAAAATTTATTTGCAACCTGAAAATCAATACTCACAGAGCTATCACAGTCATTTCTGGACATGCACAGAGTAGAGAAAGATCTGAGTCACCCTACATGCATTTTTTTCAACCAAGGTCAAATGAGATGATGTTCGTCTTCTTGCTTCAGCTCTCATACTGTATATGTAACTTTTTTGTGTCTACTTCCTGCCAGTTTTTTCACATTTTTGTGCCTTATTTGGTTGGCGATTTCATATGTAGTATGGACCCCTGTGTAGCACTAAAGCATTGTCAAATGCTAATGTTTTTGATACTAAATGCAGAAAAGCTGTGATGTCCTTACAGAGAAAACCCATATGTTCAGTAAGTTCCATTTAGTCCTGAGCTCTGGCAATACTAGCCATGAGTTCAGTGTTAACGAATCAACAATACATATGAAATAAGGTATCTCTAAATGGAAACACACATGAAATAAGGTTAAATATTGATTCTTGAAAAAAATAATGTAGGGCACCTGGGTGGCTCAATTGGTTAAGCTTCTGACTGGCTCAGGTCATAAGCTCATGGCTTGTGAGTTTGAGCCCTGTGTTGGGCTCTGCCCTGACAGCATGGAGCCTGCTTTGGATTTTTGGTCTCCCCCTCTCTGCCCCTCCCCTGCTCACACTCTCTCTCTCAAAAATAAATAAATAAACATTTTTTTTATTTTTTTAATATTTTTATTTATTTTTAGGAGAGAGAGAGAGAGACAGCGTGAGCAGGGGAGGGTCAGAGAGAGAGGGAGTCACAGACTGAAACAGGCTCCAGGCTCTGAGCTGGCAGTCAGCACAGAGCCCGACGCGGGGCTCGAACCCACGCACCGCGAGATCATGACCTAAGCGAAAGTCGGATGCTTAACCGACTAAGCCACCTAGGCGTCCCAATAAACATTTTTTTTAAATAAAATGTTGTGACCAGAGGCTGGCAGGAACCTAAGCCTATATTAGCCAACCTAGGATCATGAATTAATTCATTAATTCATGTGTTCACAGCCACTTCATGGAATAGAATTACCATGAAAAACAAGAACCTATAGCAATTGCCTTTTTATTATCTTTCTTTTTCTTTCTTTCATTCTTTTCTTTTCTTTCTTTCTTTCTTTCTTTCTTTCTTTCTTTCTTTCTTTCTTTCTTTCTTTTTCTTTCTTTCTTTTTCTTTCTTTCTTTCTTTCATCTATCTATCTATCTATCTATCTGTCTATCTATCTATCTATCTATCTACCTACCTACCTACCTACCTATCGAGGGAGAGGGGCAGAGGGAGAGAAAGAAAGAGAGAGAAAATCTCAAGCAAGCTCCACACTTAGCACAGAGCCCAACATGGGGCTCGATTCCAAGACCCAGGGATCATGACCTGAGCCTAAATCAAGAGTTGGATGCTTAACTGACTGAGGCACCCAGGTACCCCTTATTATCTCTCTTTCAACAGAATGTAAACTCTAAACAGGCAGGAACAACATCTCAGTTACAGTTGTATTACCAATACAGGGCCCTGTACATAGTAGAAGTTTGAGAATTTTTTTGATTTGCATGAATGGAAACGAATAGCACCTTCTAGTAGTAAAGATATATCCTTTTAGCACATTTTCCCACAAAGCCAGGACTATCAATCTGTCCATAACATATAAACTTTATATTTTGGCCCTCTTAGCAAATGCTAGCTGCTGTGCTCTGAATGTTCGTGTCCCTCCCAAATCCATATGTTGAAAAACCTAATGCCTGAGGTAATGGTAGAAGAAGGTAAGATCTTTGGGAGGTAATTAGGTCATAAGGGTCGAGCCCTCATGATTGAGAATAGTGTCCTTATAAAAGACACCCCACAGAGTAGCCTAGTCCATTCTGTCATGTAAGGACACAGCAAGAAGTCAGCAACGTGGACAAGGGCCTTCACACTTCTCAGTCGGTTATGTGGCTGACTTTGACTTGGGTCATGATCTCGTGGCTCCAACCCCATGAGTTCCAACCCCATGTTGGGTTCTGTGCTGACAGTTCAGAGCCTGGAGCCTGCTTTGGATTCTGTGTCTCTCTCTGTCTTTCCTCCTTCCCCGCTCATTCTATCTCTCTCTCTTTCTCAAAAATAACCAAACATTACAAAAAACTTTTTAATAAAAAAATAAAATAAAATACAATGAACTCTAAATCCCCTGTCAGCTTTGACATATAAGTGTGTATATTATCTTGGCCTATCAATTCAACCTCTTTTTCCATTGTGTTACTCGAAGGTGCCTCTGATCTAGCATGTAATCCCAAAATAGCAGGGACTTTTGAGATCTAGCTGTGCTGCATCACCAGAATCTAGAAAGTGTCCAGCACACAATATGTATTTATAGAATGCATGAATGAGTCTGTCTCTTGAGAATCCACACTTCCAACTCACAAAATTAAACTAAGCCCCTTTTGTATTTGCAGACACGCTAAGAGCAGCTTGGAAGGTGTGTCACTATATTAAGATATGTTGTTATTAATAGGAAACTGCAAAATAAGGCATTTTGTTACTCAACTTTTTTCTAAAGAAGTAAGCGCTATGTGTTCTGCAGAAAATTTGGCCCATACATAAGAAAAAATACAAAGGTCATTTAATAAGTTATCATCCAGAATCAGTAAATATTAGCATTTCGATGCACGTTTTGTGTTTCCTTTTCTAGCTCTTTTAGTTTTATTTTGTTTTCCAGGCCATCCGGGATTCATTTTTGTATTCATTCAATAAATTCTTTCAAAGAGTTAACTGGCAACATTTATTGAATAGTAAAATACACAAATATCAGCTAAACACTGAACATGTACCCAAGTTAATTCATCACCTCCTTTTACCTCTCCAAATATACTCCTCCCCATCACCATCCACTCAGGGACCCAAGTCAGAATTCCAGAGGTTACCCTCACATTTCCCAATGCTCTGTGTACATCCAGTAGGTCTCTGGATCCAAGCAAAAGACCTGACTGTGGCCCTTCCTAAGTCTCCAATCCTGTCTTTCCAGGCTCTTTCACCTAATACCTTTTCACCTAATATGCTTTTCACTCTAATACCAGTTTGGGCCAAATTGAACTACTTCTGGCTTGCCAGTCTGCTATGCCCTTCCTGGGCTCCAGGCCTCTGCACCTGTTACTGGCTCATTCCAGAATGCCCTTCACCTAATTACCCTAGGTTACCCTACCTTCATGCCCCAGTTTAGACACCATTCCCACAAAGAAATCTTCCTTACCTCTCAAGGCTAGGCTAAGAATCCTTCCTCTTGTTGCTTGTGATAACTCCATTATACCAAAAGTATGATTCAAATGTTTATAGTTTATCTTACATTCTCTTCCTTAGAGACTGTAAGGATCTTGATATCTTGGGATTTATCCTATTCATTGCTGTATCTCCTAAACTTAGCACAATGTCAGACAGTAGAAAGAACATTTCTACTCAGAAATGTTCTTTGGAATAAATGAAGCTTTCTTTTCTTCACTGATTTGTAATTCTACCTTTATGATATACTTAACAAGACATGCATTAGAACCTATTTCCTGATTCTATTTTGCTTAAGTATATCTGCTTATCCTTGCACCAGTATCACATTATTTTAATGGTATAATGGTTTTATGATACATTTTAATATCTAATAAAGACACTGACTCCCACACATTACTTCCATTTTCTCATGTTTAGTCTGTTAGATTTTTTTTGTTAATTCTTTGTAAACTTACTTTGGTGTTTTAATGGTATTAACACATGGCATTAGACCTAGGAAGAAACTTGTATCATCTGCAACTCATACTTCTAGGTCTCCCTCTGAAAATTTTGAAGTTCTCATTTCTAGTACTTGGGTTACTGCACTGGCTACAACTTCTAAGAACAACAAATATAGTGGTGATGGCAGATATCACCAGTAAGAATGTCTCTTACTACCTAGAAGTTATTACTATTTTAAGATAAAAATTACTTAAGAAACACTAACTTAGTACAGACCTACATGAAATAAAACTATTTACAGGAGAAAAAAAAACCAGAACTAGTCTATCTAAGTGGTCTTTTCTATTCTAAAGGCTTTGATAGTCTCTCAGAAACAGAAGATCATAACGTAGCTTTCCAAAGTGAAATACGTAAGAGCTGCTAAGTTTCTTGTCCCTCTTCAGATTTATCATCTTTCCACCATTAACCTGCAGGAAGAAAACTTTGTCTAACCCTGACAAGAATGGTTAATAGACATTGCACAGTTTTTGTTTCATGTTTTGTCTTGCTCTGTTTTGTTTCTTTTGTTTGGCTTCTGAGAGTGCAGGTTGCCATTCAATTTGTCCATAGCCTTTCTGGAAAGTTGGAGCCCAACCCTCGTTTCTTGTTTTTGAATAACTTACAAGTCAAACTCTCATTTGTGGACCTCTTGGTAAGTGCAGGAACCATGATAACTGCTTTGTATGCATTGTCTCATTTATTATTGTGTCAATCAGCATTTTCCAGAAAACACAACCCAAAAGATATATACAGAATGTGTGTGTGTGTGTGTGTGTGTGTGTGTGTGTGTGTGTGTGTAGGATATACGAGTGTGTCTGTATAGGACATATATGTGTGTATGGGATACATATATGTGTATGTGTAGGATATATTTGTGGTGTATAGGATATATATATATGTATGTATATATGATATATATATGTAAAGAATATATGTATATACATGTATGTGTATATATATGTATTCCTTATATATATGAAAAGTCTGTTATACATATACATGCATGATACACATATACATATAATAAAGAGACTTATTTTAAGAAATTGACTTACATGATTGTGGTGACTGGCAAGTTCAAAGTCAATAGGGCAGCCTGTTAGACTGACAACTCAGGCAGGATTTCTATGTTACAGTCTTGAGGCAGAATTCCTTCTTCAATCTCTTTCTCCAGAATTTTACCATCAGTAACAAGGACAAACCAGGCCACATTTTCCACATTTTATATATATATATATATGTGTGTATATATGTAATTATGGGCAGCATGTTGCTAGAAATATGAACGTTAAAGTGTTTCTGATGAGGTCCCAGAGGAAGTGAGGAACCTGTCATTGGACACCAGGGGAAAGGCAATCCTTTTTATAAATTGGTAGAGAATATGTTTGAATTATGTTCTGGTGTTGGATGGAAAGTAAAAGACAAATTTGGTTATTTAGCTGAAGAGACTTCCAAATAAAATGTGGAAAATGTGGCCTGGTTTGTATGTATGTATTCTCTAAGACCATAGAAGCTTTATCTATATCTTCCATTCTTTCTCCTGAGCCCACACCAAAATTACCCTTAATGTCCATATTTCTACCAACAATCTCTTCAGAGCAATCTAGAGTTTTACAGTTGAGCACCTCAAAATTCTTCTAGCTTATACCCATTACCCCATTCCAAAGCTACTTCCACATTTTTAAGTATTAGTTATAGCAGCACTATACTTCTTGTTATGGAAATCTGTACTGGTTTCCTCCAGCTGACCGAACAAAATACTGCAAGCTGGGTGACTTAAAACAACATAGATTTATTCTCTCACAATCCTGGAGGCTAGAAATCCAAAGCCAAGGTGTTGGCAGGACCATGCACTCTCTGGAACTTCTAGAGGAGCCTCCCCCTTATCCCTTCTACCTTCTGGCCACACCAGACATTATTTGGCTTGAGGCAATGTCATTACAATTTCTGCCTCTATCTTCTCATGGTCATTTTCTCTCCATGCCCATGTGACTCTGTGCTCTACATGGCATTCTGCCTATGTCTGTGTCCAAATATCCCTCTTCTTATAAGGACACCAATCATAATTATATTAGCTCCCCCCCAATGATCACATCTTAACTTGATTAAATCTGTGAAGAAACATTTTTATATGACATTATATCATTTCTGATTTATTGACTATCTCTCCTCAGTCAATAAGTCACTATATTCCAAGTCCATCCATTTTATCTGCCTCTGTATTCCAAGTGCCTGGTAGAGATTAGGGACTTGAGATATGTAGATTATATTTACTTACTTTATTGAATTGATATGTTTATCTTATACTCATAGACTGAATGTGTGCATGTGTGTGTATAACATATATATATAATATATATATGTTAAATAAGATCATAGATTAAATAAATTACACAGGCTAAGGACTTTAGCATCAGAGAAAGAAAAAATCACTGAGCTCTATTGTGGTCAAGAAGGTTTCCAATAAAGTATTGAAACCTGAGCTTAGCTTCAAGGAATGGGCAAGATTTGGACTTTCAGTTCCCTAATAGAATTCCTAAACAAATAAAAAGCATGACAGAAAAAGATGACTTAACATACAGATGTCAAGTAAGCATTTGAAAAGATGTTCCACATCATATGTCATCAGAGAAATGCCAATTAAAATGAGAGACCATGACACACCTATTAGAATGGCTCAAATCCAAAACACTGACAACACTAAAAGCTGACAGGTATGTGGAGCCACGGGAACTCTCTTTCACTGCCAGTGCGAATGCAAAATGGTACAGCCACTTTGGTAGGCAGTTTGTCTGTTTCTTACAAAGTATACTCCTACCATTTGATCCAACAATTGCACTGTTTGCACTGTTTACCCAAAGGAATTGACAACTTGTTTCCACATAAAAACCTGCACGCAGATGTTTATAGCTGTTTTATTCATGGTTGTCTGCCAGAGGCCAGCTCTGGCAGGTCCAGGGGTCCCTGAAGGATGGGCCGTGTCGGCGAGAGAGAGAGTGAGAGAGCCCCGAGTGAGAGAGCCCCGAGATTCTTTCTGATCACCAGGCAGGCATCTCTGTCCTGTTGGTTTTGGCGTCTTTATTTAAAGGTTCAACAACAACATGAGATCAGAAAAAGGAATTTTTACAATGGGAAGCCTTTTGTGATAACAAGTTTTTGATATTCTTGCAGAATTACCCCAATCATAGTGAGGTTGAGTGAATTTTACAACTAAGGAAATAACAGGATATTCTTAATGAAAAATAGGATGACATACATATGTTAAGTCGTAAATAGTTAGGCTAGGAATCATTCTGTTTGGCTCTCAAGAGGATGAATGTTTTTGAACTGGTTTGTTTGTAGAAACCTATTTGATGCTGAATGTGTGTACACCATGGGGGCCCTAAATGTGTTAACCTTTTGCTTTTGGGTTAGGTGTTAATTAGTCTTATCTATCCTCATCCCAGCTGCCAGTAAAGGAGGGTGTTTGCAGAAAGTATGCCTTGGGGAAGGGACTACCATACATCACCAGTTAGAAGAAGGTGTAAGTGTTAAAAGTTCTGCCCCCATTTGTTCCGAACTCTAAACTAGGCTCTTTGTCTTGGGGCCAGGCTCAAATGTCTTTGATCTGCAAGGCCCATAGGAAGAGGCTTTTGACAATCACCCACAGAGCTTTCATCTAAAATCTCTTTAGTTAAAGGCAGGAATATGCTTTCCTTATGAGGTATCTGTGTTCAGAATATTGGTCTGATATAAAATATTGTAAGGCCTGGTCAATACCAGCAGGCTCCCAGTTTTCGTTTCTCATGGCAGGAGCTGTACAAACACTGCCATTTCCTTGCTGTGACTGCCATCCATAGAGTCCGGTGCAGCTCCTAGCAATTGTCAAACTTGGAAGCAAGATATCCTTCAACAAGTGAACGGATAAATAACTGACACATCCAGACAATGGAATATTATTCATAGCAAGCCATGAAAAGACATGGAGGAAACTTCAACGCGTATTTCTAAGTGAAAGAATCCAATCTGGAAAGCACCGTATGATTCCAGCTTTATGACGTCTGGAAAAGGCAAAACTATGGAGACAGTAAAAAGATCAGTGGTTGCAGGGGTTAGGGGGAAGGAAGGAATAGAAGCACGGAGGAGTTTTGAGGCAGCAAATGCATTCAATGAGATACTACAATGATGGATACATGTCATTTTACATTTATTCCAACTCACAGAATGTAAACACCAAGAGTGACCGTAATGTAAACTGTGCCTTTGGGTGATTACGACATGTCAGTGTGGGCTCATCAGTTTTAGCAGAGGTATAGCTGGTGGGAGATGTTGACAGTCGGGGAGACTCTGCATGCACAGGGGCAGGGAATATACGGTAATTCTCTATACCTCCTGCTCGATTTTGCTGTGGACCTAAAATCGTTCTAAAAAAATAAAGTCTATTTTACAAAAAAAAAAAAAAGATAAATCAGAAAATTCCAGAAGTTTAGTTGGGAACCACAGTGGGGAAGCCAAAGGCTGGGAACGGCAAAAAGGGAACACAGTTAAGCACAGGGGTGACCATTACCCACCTACAACTGGACTCAAGGTCAATCCTTCTAGAATATTCTCTCATCAGCCAAGATCATTTGCAAGTTCTCAGCGGCAATCATGTGACAACATGCCCTATTGCGGAGGGACCTCTAAGTCTTTTGAACACCTCATCAGGTTGGAAATTGGAATTGGTGGTCACAGCACCAGGGTAAATGGATAGGTAATAGAAAGATACAGAAGTCAAGGAATAAGGTAAGTGAATCCAAAAACTGAGGAAATAGAATTGGGCTGGGAAGCACACAAATTAGAAGTGACAGGCCCTGGGGCGCCTGGGCGGCTTAGTCGGTTAAGCATCCGACTTTCGCTTAGGTCATGATCTCGCGGTGCGTGGGTTCGAGCCCCACGTTAGGCTCTGTGCTGACTGCCAGCTCAGAGCCTGGAGCCTGTTTCGGTCTGTGACTCCCTCTCTCTCTGACCCTCCCCTGCTCACGCTGTCTCTCTCTCTCTCTCTCTCTCTCCTAGAAATAAATAAAACATTAAAAAATAAAAATAAAAAGAAGTGACAGGCCCATAAGTCCAATAAGGGTAAAAACAGAGGCAGATCTCCAGGAAAGAGGGACAGCCTGGGACTCTGAGGAGCACAGCAGAGCGATTTCCATGTGATAGCAATGCCCACCTTAGCCCCGCTTACCTTTGAAGCCCACATCCCTGAGCTTGGAGAAGAGGAAGCAACAACTCACATCAGCAAACTGAGGAAGAAATAAATTTTTTTACTGTGATAGTCCCTCCATATTAATTAAACTAGTAGTTAGATGCAAGCATCTCCCTCAATTGCATGCTAATCTCCTTCCAACGGCACTTAATGACTGCAATTGGCACATTAAAAAGGCAAGGCAACTAGCTTGAGTACATTTCTATATTTTTCCACAGTCAGCAAGTTTGAGAAGCTGGATGTTTCTTCTCGGGGAGCTGGGGGATGGGTTTATTAAGGAGCTTACAAACTAAGAATTCTTGTCTCAGAACAATCACCCATGAATGTCTTAGAGTTGAAGTAAACTACCTTCCTGTAGGTGATCTTCTCTCTGGATTTTCTATTTCCTTGGGCTTCGTACAGATATAACTCACTACTGGCCATGTTTCTTCCCAGCTGTTCCCCCTCCTGCGTTACACAATTTCCTATCCAGATGTGCTAAAGAAATGCAGACTGGAGTAAATAACAGTCTGAATGAAGAAAGAAGCAGCCCGTTTTCATCACAGTGTATGTCTGTGAGGAAAGGACATACCTTTAACCGGGAATAAGTCTTCGTTTCCTATTCAGGGGCGTTCTATCTCATGAGCGTGGGATCCGTGCCAGGCAGCAAGCACATTCTGTAGGCGGCTGGCGAGGTCCACTTGGAGATGGAGGGAGGTCGACACTGGGGAGAGCGGCCCGTCTCCAAACAGGTGGCTCTGGGCAGGCCGGTAAGTTGATTCATGAACTTCCATCTGCTGTCCTGTAAAACTTGCATATTACAAAGCTTACAGATTTAATAAGACAAAAAAATGGAAAGGGAGGTGTGAAAAGAATACAAGAACAGGGGAGAAATGGGGAATTATTCTTTCCATGTTTCAAATCACATGGCCTTTTTATTTTTTTATTAAAATTTTTTTTAATGTTTATTTATTTTTGAGAGACAGAGTGCAAGCAGGGAAGGGACAGAGAGAGGGACACACAGAATCTGAAGCAGGCTCCAGGCTCCAAGGTTTCAGCACAAAGCCCGACGCAGGGCTCGAACTCAGGAACCGTGAGATCATGACCTGAGTTGAAATCAGATGCTTAACCGACTGAACCACCCAGATGCCCCCACATGGCCTTTTTAATCTACCAGAGAGCACTGAATATATGAAATTGACATATCCCATACCTCCACTATGAGACCAGAGGCTATTTTTCTGCAGTCGTTACATTACATGATCACTGAAATTTTGACTGCCCCCCCGCCATCCCAGATCACAGGGTTAACTCTTCAGAGGATTTATCAGCCCAGAGTGCAAGCATCAACCTCCCCCTCATTTCAAGTAAGAACTACAAGGCTGGGAGTGGAACAACAGAAATTTGTAGCGGGGGAACTCCTCCACACAACTAGAATCTTCTCCCCGGAGAGAAAGTTACTAAAGTTTGATGTAGTTGACAAGTTGAGGGGGGAAAAATGAGATGCTGCTTCTTGAGACAGGAACAAATCACCACCTCCCACGGTAATGATAGGCTTTCCCTAGAAGCTGAGAAAGACTCATGAAAAGAAAATCATTGGCAGAGTGGGTGAGAAAGAGTGACTCAGGTATTGTGTTTTCTGTATTTCCTCAAGAAATGTATCTGAGTTATCAAGAAATGGATCTGAGTTAGTCGTATTATGGAAAGCCAAACATAGTTTTGGCCAATACCAGCACTGGCTATCATTTGTCAAGGGTCTACCATGTAACAGGTTTGGTAGTCCCTGTGCAACTATTAGCTCTAGTGCTCACTAATAGGCCATTTCCTATTCCTCCCATATATGCATTTTCCAACTTTATTGATAGGTAACCTGCACACTCTGAACAAGTAATTCCCCTAAAATTGCATGATTAGTGCCTCTCCCTCTAAACTACCTGCCCACCATTCTGAGACCTATGGGTAAAAGGTAGATAAGGTAAACTAAAATTCCAATCCAAAGAAGCCAGCTAATTTCATTTTCTGGAGGTAGCTGAGACCTAGCAGACAGGAATGCATTACACTTTGCCAAGAGACAAAACATGCAGGAATAATTTAAGGTATGATGAGCAGATCAAGTTAAACAGCGTAACGTCATAATGCTATCATCGGCAACAGTAGTTGAGAATTATCACAGAGAACAGAACAGAGTCGAAGCAAGTCTACGCAAATGGGGAGCTATGTATTCAGACCCCATCTAGAAGGTACTCTTCCTTCAAACAATAGGCACTAACCCTTCCCAGAGCTTCAGCAGTTCATGTCAACAAGAAGGACCCATGACACTGGACAACATGTGGATGCCTCTCTTGTGTATGTGGTTACCTTACTGAGTGTAGAAGTCTTGGGGCACCTGGATGGCTCAGTCGGTTAAGCATCTGACTTCGGCTCACGTCTAGTTCTTGCAGTACGTGGGTCCGAACCTCGCATTGGGCTCTGTGCTGATGGCTCAGAGCCTGGAGCTGGTTTCAGATTCTGTGTCTCCCTCTCTCTCTGCCCCTCCTCAGCTAGTGCACTCTCTCTCTCTCTGTCTCAAAAATAAACAAATGTTAAAAATAAAAAAAAACAAAAAAAAGAAGTCTTGCACAACAGAGAGGAAGTAAGCCTTTTACAATGGAGTGGATATTTATATAAGCTATAAATACTGAACTCTGCAATTTCAGACCATTCAGTATTCTCTACGACCATCCCTAAATCAGAGGACGAGGTCCACAAAGCAATGGAAATGCAGACGAAGAATCCACACAACATAGACAACAAAGGAAGAGATACAGAGTCCAGTGAGACCCTAAGTCAGATATGATTAAACGTACTCACTAATTCCTTAAAGATAACTGCTTCTGGGGCACCTGGGTGGCTCAGTCCTTTGCGCACCAGGCTCTTGATTTGGGCTCAGGTCATGACTTCGCGGTTCATGGGATAGGCCCGAGCTTTGGGCTCTGTGCTAACAGTATGGAGCCTGCCTGAGATTCTCTCCCTCTCTCTCTGCCCTTCCCCCACTATCTGTCGCTCTGTCTCTCTCAAATAAATAAACATGAAAAAATTTATTTAATAAAGATAACTTCTGCCTCTTACATAGCCATTTCTGTTGTTTGTTGTGTATTTACTTACACTAAAGATGACGACAGAATAAATGGGATATGGCAATTTTTCCATACCCTGTAAGTATTAAATTTCAGTGAGCAATCTGTGTCTTCTTTATTTGGGGAGTGAGATGCCTCATGTGCTCACAGTTGACTTAATCACTGGTCCACTGTGTCATATCAGATTTTATCTTCCTCTTTCGTTTCCTTCCTATAATAGGCACCCACTCTAATGAATCTGATACATCTTCTTAAACATATATATATTGCAAAAATGTCAATCTGTCTGTATACGCATGTTCAATTTAGAAATGGTTTTATACCGTTTTCTGCTATTTACCATTTCTTTTTGTTTCATTTTTTTTTCACTAAGCACCACTTCGAAGATGTGTGTATGTAATCATATAGATCGGTGTGGGATAGGATCTGATAGAAGGCATTCTCCTCTTTTCACTTACCCACCCCACTAGTGATGAACAACTAGACAACTCACTTCCACTAATATCTTTCTACTGCTCTCCTATGAATCTGTGAGTGTTTCTGGAGCAAACACTCAGCAGGGGTATTTTGGATCTCCCAGTACATTCCTATGCCCTTTCCATAAGTCCTACCAGAGCACCTTCCAAATGGCTGATTCAATTTGCACTCCCACCAGAAGAGCTTCTCTTCTCATTTCCCTACATCCTCATCGATTCTTTGTATTGTGCCATTTGTCCACTTTTGCCTAACTTTTGTATCTTGTGGATTATTTCATCATTTCCATTTCCAGTGACCTGATTAGTCATGAGACTGATCTTTTCTTCCCAGGCTTGTTGGCCAAATTCATACTGTTCTTTGAATTGCCTGGTGTTCTTTGAAATGCCCCCTTGGGGGGGAGTTTCTGTCCTTTTCTTCTTGATTTGTCCAGAGTTCCTTTATGTTCTAGATATTAATGCCTTGTCAGTTTCAAACATTGTGAATATCTTCCCCCACTCTGTCACCTGTCTGTTAATTTATTCGATGATGCATCCTGTCATCTTTCTAAAGTTCTGATTTTTAAAAAATCTTCAAATATCACTATAATGATACTTTACAGCAAGATGAATCCTGACAATTACCTAGGGATTTGGTGTCCACAGTGGCAGACTAGATAAGTATTTTAGAGTGAAGTCCTATCTAAAATTATTCCTATCTGACTGCCACATTTTGAGACTTCATTTATTCACTTATTTTATGGCTGGTACTGGCCTTCCTCCATTTCTCTAAGACAAACTGTTTTTGAAACCACAGATAAATTATGCCCATAGTTTATTGCCCACTTCATCTGTACAAATTTCTCTCTGTCTCATCCACAGCCCCCAACACAATAGGACAGACCTTTGCTCAGATGGTTCACCTTTATTTCAGATTTATTTTAGCTTTCATGATAATGAAACTTTGGAAACCATTGTGGCCACTCTTTTTTCTAAGTTTAAGTTGAGAGAGAGAGAGAGAGTGCACACACAAGGAGGGTGAGGGACAGAGAGAGAGAGGGAAAGAGAGAATCCCAACCCAAGCAGGCTCAGTGCTGAACACAGAGCCCAACACAGGGTTCCAGCCCATGAACCATGAGATTATGACCTGAGCCAAAATCAAGAGTAGGATGCTTAGGTGACTGAGCCACCCAGGCAACCCCATTGTGACCATTTCTATATATCACTAGAATGTGCTCAAAAGTTCTTACTTTATCAACTTGTCTGTATGGATGTGTCATTGACTCTCGAACTTCTAAAGTTAAGTGGGCTGCAATGCTCCTACACGTTTCCTTAAAACAGCAAAGTCCCTTTATGTTACAAGCGGATGGCAGCCCTATGTCTGCACGGCCCCACCAACATACATGCTTGTCTCACCACCTTGTGCTACCTTTCTTCCTCAAAGCTGACTTGAATGATTCAAGAGAAATTAAATAGCACCTTATCATAGGAACTGCCATCTGGGCCAGACCATTATACTTTAGGAAAAGATACTAGTTATAAGAAACTACACAAAACTGTTTTTAAAAATACCTCCAGCCACCAGGCATTTGCTTGGTGGGGTGAAATGTGATGGCCCTACATGGTCTCTCTGCTCACTCTCCTCTCTTCTACTTCTTCCATCACAAAATGTTGGCCTGTGGTTTTGAGCCACCCAGTGAAGACTTATCACTTATCAAACAGTATGTACACCAGGACCCTCAGACCTTTTACCTTGAGGAAGGAAACAGCACTGGGAGCTGGCCTGGCATTTATAGCTAGGCCTTGATGTTCTCCTGTTGCATATAAACAACTTCTCGGGAGGTCAACCTCAGACGAGGCCATTCTGTTACTGTGATAGGTGAAGACAAAACCGAGACCACTCCATGGTGATGTCTGCATACAGACAATCCATGAATGTTTCCCAATCACGGAATAGCAAACATCTCAACTCGTGTAACCATAGATGTGCCTCTAGAGGTCTTCTGCTGGAGGACATTGCCAATTCCATTAAACTCACAAGATGACATACAGCATAGTGAGAAAATCATAGACCAGAATTCTGCTCGTTTATTAGCTTTATTACCTTGAAAATTATACTTAATTTCTCCAAATACCATGTTTTTTTTAATCCATAAATTAGCATAACTGAGATTATTCCAAAAGCCTGTGCAAATATACCTCATAGGGATTTTGTGATTGGGGCTTCCATGGACAGCCAAGTGAGTTGTGCACTGAATAACTCCAGAGAACACCATTCACACGGACCTGGAATTGTTCACATGGCACTCTTGGTTATGAAACAATGTACGTCAAGCTCTTGGTGCCATGTCTATCACATTTTAACAGCCCAGAAAGTGAGAGCTATAGCTGCTAAACACGGTTAAGTGTGCAACAGAAGGAGAGTTGTCCTGAGTATCACTGTTGTTCTTCTAATTGAGCAAGGGATTATTCACATGATGTGATTAGATCAGCCACGTCAACTCAGAAAAGGTGCCAAGAACACCACCCGTCTTAGATCATGCCTGGTGGACTATGAAATGCCCGGCATCTCACCATCCCACATCCGTGTGATAAAAGCTGATGCCTTCTCCTTGGGGACTGTCAGCCACAGAATAACGGCAATGGTATGACAGCAGTTTATAAACCTTCCACATTCTTTCTTTATGTCTCTTGGTCCTCAGAATACCTTGTCAAGATAACTATTTAGGGAATATTCTTAGGACATCTATCTTACAGATGACAAAAATATGTTCAGAGAAGTACAGTGACTCCTCCAAAGACAAACATTAACTATACGACAGGGGCAAGAAGACTGACCAGATCTTCTGACGCCCAATCCAGCGGTCATTCCAACAACACACATGGTCAGTGCTGAGAAAATCTGACTGCAGGTGCCAAGCACATGAGCTGTCACAGGAATGCAGGTAGAGAGCTCTTGCAAATGGCAAAACCCAAACTACTCCGTGTCCTCACAGAAAATGAAGAGGACCCTGACCCACCATCAGGGGTCATTTTGGATGTTGGTCTAACACCTCTAAAATAGACTCGGTAAGTTGCCTTTCAGCTCTGATGTGTGAAGATTTGATGACGCTGTAATGAACAAAATCACATAAATGGCACACTTAGTGCCATCACTGATAGCATCTCTTCGGCTGGCATGCTTCTTTGATTTTCCAATTATCAGTCAATTTTCTCTAGACTCTATTTTCTAAGAGGAAGGAAAGCTACCAAAGACTGAGCACCTGCTAGAGAAAGCGGAGTACTGAAGATCTAAGAAGAATTCTCTCATTCAATTCTCACAGCAACACTGTGGGCTAAATGGCGCTTCTCCCATTTAATGCATAAGGAACTGAGGGACAGAGATGGTAGGTAACTTAGTCAAGCTCTTAAGGTGAGTGAAGGAGTCAGGATGTGTATCTCCAAAGTCCAGGTGCTTTCCATTTACTGTGATGCTTGCCAAACATATGAAGGAGTCAAAACACGTGCCTTGATTTGGAAGGGAGTGCAGGTAGCTGATAATGATACATTGTGTTACCTCTTCCTCTTCTAAATACCTCTCCAAAGGATATTTTTACTTTCCAGTAGCCTTCAATGCCATCATTAAAAATAATAGCTAGTGACATGAATTGCCAGCGGACCAGTGAGAAAAGCAATTAGAGACTCTGAGCCAGAATCAAACAGCAAAGCTGCTTCTAGATTCTTAACCCTCAGAAATTAGGGAAGATAATAAATGTTTGTTGTTTTAAGCTGCTTAATTTGGGACCATATGTCACACAGCAATAGATAACAATACAAAGGGCCTATCAAGGCTAAGTGACTTGCCCAATGTCACCTGCAGATTAGCAACAAAGGAAGGACTAAATGTCAGACCCCTTTGCTTCCAGCACAATGGTCTTTTTACTTCCCCCAGTTGCCCCCACAGAATGCCCATTCCCTACCTGACAGAAAACGTTTCCACTCATTAATGTACAAGATCTTCTCGAAACTGCTGGGGAAAAAAATGCTAATGATGCCAGCAGGGTCAGGATTAAGGAAAACATGGAGAGGGGGTTAAACAATGAGAGATCCCTTCACTTTACATTCATCTCTTGTTTGCGTTCTCTGACATTGAGTCCATTTGTCAGGAGAAAGAGCAGATGGAGCACCATTAGAGTAATGCATTTAGAGATCAAGAAAAGAACCCCCGTCCCCAAGCTGAGGAACAATGGCCGGCTACTAGTGAATTTAATTATTCAAAGCAACTCACAACTTGATGGAAAGGCAGCATTCTTAGGAAGCTGTATCCTGATTATGTCTCAATCCCCAGATCCTTGAAATATAGTGCATTTTTTTTGCAGACCCATTAGTCAAGCCTCAATTAGAACTACAGCCATCCACATTAGGTACCGGTTTAATTTGGCAGGGTCTTAAAAGGAATAATACTATTAGATATTCCATTTGTAAATCACATGATGGAATTTACTCACAATAACCAAAGGCAGCTAAATGCAACTAAGACCATATTAAAAGCCTTTGCCAGAAATCTGTTACTATGAGCATTGCTTTCATTGTAGGCACAGTGAGAAACACAAGCCAGTATCTGTCTTTACAGAATGCAACATTACCATGTGGCTATTTTTTAGAAGAGATGGAGCAGTAACCAGGAGTATTTAGACCATATAAATTCTCATCTGCAAAATGTCTGCCTAGAAATTATTGATTTTGCCTTCCCCGAATAGCCTATTAAAAGGAAACATTTTTCTAATGCTTTCCAGGGGGCCTGCAGGAAATCATTACCAGTGGGGACTGTTGTTTTATGAGCCCTTGGAATGGAAACTTTGAATAGGAACATGAAATGTGAAAAGGAAGGATGTGATATGCAGACTCCTGCCCGGGAGCTGGCTTTTATTCATTTTGCCTCCCCTCTAGTTTATTTCTGTGGGAATTAAGTCCAGGGTGTCATTCTGGGAACCATTCTCTGGCTCCTCCTCCTACAGGAAATTTTTATAAAGTCGAATGATGGATTTAATTCCTCCCTATCTGGGCTCCACTCCCACACCACCCTTTCCACCTGTCCCGACAAGCCCACTCCTTCCCATCACCAGTGTTTCACTGGCGGGCTCACTCTCAGGTAAGCAGGCTAAAGCTAGACACACGCTGGGTCCAGGCTGAGCTGGCCCAGTCAGACAGGCAGCTGAGGGTAGGAACAGTTGGGAAAACCTCGCTGCAGAGACAGCCTGGGACAGGTGGGTGGGACAGAGGCGTGGTGTATCTGGAAATGGTTCAGGCACGCACAGCAGTACCCTGTTCAATACAAGGGATTCCCCTGGGACCTTTCCAACTCCTCAAATATGAAAGCGCAGTGCTAGTAACAAGGGTACTGATGACAAAGATGAAGAGGATGAAAGCAGCTATGTTCTATTGAGCACTTGCTGTGAGCACATGATCCCTCATTTGCTCCTTAAAACAATTCAAGGAGGTAGGCGCTATTTCTCCAAATCTCCAATGAGAGGTTTAGTTTGCCCTTGGTCATACACTTACAAATGGCAGAACGGGGTTTCAAATCCAAGTGCAATGGATTCCAAGCCCTCATTTTTTAAAAAAAATTTTTAATGTTTTATTTATTTCTAAGAGAAAGAGAGACAGCATGAGCAGGGGAGGGTCAGAGAGAGAGGGAGTCACAGACTCTGAAACAAACTCCAGGCTCCAAGCTGGCATTCAGCACAGAGCCTGACATGGGGCTCGAACCCACGAACCACGAGATCATGACCTGAGCCAAAGTCGGACGCTTAACCGACTAAGCTACCCAGGCGCCCCAGCCAAGCCCTCATTTTTAAGCCACTGACCTCTGAGGGGCCATACTTGACCTGCTTTGCTTCTGCTCACAGTCAAGTTCTTCTAGGCACAGGCATCCTTCTGCACCTTGAGGCCTGCAGGTGAGTTTCAGGGCTATGTATTAGTGAGTTCTCTCTGTAAACGTGAGACACAGCCAGAAGGAACATATCTCATTCAGTATGCAATTACAAAGCATCCACTCGGTGTCAGGAACTGTGCTGTGGCATATGCAATGGAAATAAAGAGCAAGGGCACTAGGGCAGTGGGGAGATGGGGCAATAAACCATTTGTCACAAAAATAAGGCAAATTGGTATAAGGCTGTGGAAGACACATACTGAATGCCCACAAGGGGCTGTAACAGGGATATAATGGATATGAAGGAGATGGAGAGACAGATAGATCTCTCTGAGAACTGTAGGATGGGCAAGAGTTAGGAGGTAACCCGGAAGGGAACAGCACACATGGAGGGCCTGAGGAGAGCAGGGGATTTGGGCATTCAAAGAACTGAAAGAAGGTCCATGTGGTTGGCACCTACTGAGAGAGAGTGGGGAGAATGGCAGTCAGTGTGACTGGGGAGAGAGCAAGAGTGGATCTTTTGGGGTCTTATGGGATTCTTGTTATCCTCCTGGATGAAATAAGAAGCTCTTGAAAAGTCCTGGCGTGGGAAAAACACTGGTACTGTGTGCATTGTGAAAAGCTCACAGGGGCTGCTGTAAGGAGTGAGACTGAGCCAAGGGTCATTAACAGACTATTGCAGTCACGTAACAGAGACCTACCTGGTGGGGATTTGGACTAGAGATAGTGGAAATGAAGAGATTAAAACCTACTTTATTTGGTCCCAAGGAAGGAAAGGACATGTGTTCTTTTCCTGGGGCTGCCGTAACAAATTACCAACACCTGGTGGCTTACAACAACAGTTGTTTCTTTCACAGTTGGGGAGGCTAGATGTGCAAAATCAATGTGTCGGTAGGTCTCTGGCCCCTGCAAGGGTTCTAGGAAAGAATCTTTCCTCTTCATAGCTTCTGATGGTCCCAGCATTCCTTGGGCGTAGAAGAGTCACCCATTCTCTGTCTCCATCTTCATATGGCCTTCTTCCTTTTTTGTCTCCTTCTGTGTCTCTATGTCCAAATCTCCCTTTCTTTTTCTTCTAGACACCAGTCATTGGATACAAGGCCACCTGAATCCACTATGACCTCATCTTAACTTTGTTATGTTAGCAAAGATACCATTTCTGAAGAAGGTCACATTCATAGGTATTGGGGGTTAGAGCTTGAATGTATCTTCTGAGGGGGACACAACCCAACCCACTACAGGAAGTAAAGATATCAAGAATAACTTCTGAGTTTCTATCAGGACCAGCTTAGTCAATGGAGGTATTCAAGTAAATTGGGAAGAATGAAGGAGAAGCAGGTTTGGGTCTAGTTTAGGGAATGTTACAAAGAGAATGACAATGAGTGCAGACGTCAAGTCAATAATTGATATGAAGGGATTAAGCAGAGAAGTCTGGGTTAGAAATAAATATTTAAATTCAAGGGGAATCAATAACATTGTCAAGAAGAGACTGTAGTAGCTGTATTATCAGCAAAATATTTTTGCCACAAATTGAAACAGCACCAGAAAACATGCTTGTTGAGTGAAAGAAGAAATGTATGGACTTGTATATCCTATACGTGAACAATTATTTTTATATAAAAATATGAGAATATAAACATGCAAACAAGTTCACTTACATAAGTAAATGAAAATTGACAAATACTGAGAGTGGCTACCTGATGGCTACTTTTTTTTCCTTATGCTTTGCGGAGGTTTTTAAATTTTCCACAATTGAGTATACAGGGTTTTTTTCCATGACATTTTTAAAAAAAGACAAGCTGCATTCAGAAATTTAATGTGGCCAGAACAGGGGCTGTGCTAAAAGAGAAGACTGAAGAAAGATGGAGCTAAATGGCAATACTGAGTTGGTTCTCATTTGCCAAAGCCATTTATTTTTCAGCCCATATGCAACAGGGAATTCTAAAGACCTTGAAAAATGGAAGCAGAATGATTATATCATGGAATTTAGTTTGCTATTTTTCTGACTGTAGATGTAAAACATTCTCATTATAGAGGGGGATAAAAGACCTACAGGAAATTACATGTTCACTGTTAACATTTTGTCAGTATTTCCTCCTAATGCTCTTTTCTGTACCTATTTTGCACAGATTAGATCAAATTTTAAACAGCCTCCTTTTTAAAATTTGCTGTACCATGTTAAATCTTTTCTGAAAGCATAATTTCCTTGAGTATCTAACGGGCTGGACCATGGAGATAACCTTATTTACTTACCTCTTTCTCTGAGTACATCATTTTCATTTTTAACTAAATTTTCAGCAATTCCACAATAAACATCTTTGTCCATAAATTTCTATCAGAACACTTATTAAGCACCAACTATGGCGCAGACACTGCGCTAATAGTAAGAAAGCACAGTTGAATGGCGCCCCTTCTTTTCCACCAGGTAGTTCCGGTAGCTCCTGGCTCTTGCGATGCACTAATGGCATCTTCCCAGTAGAGGGAACTCTCTGCATATTTAAGTCTTAGTTTCCTTGGCTCCGAGCGAAAACAGGGAAGTGGCCACGCTTGCCACAGAAATTAGGCTTTGCGTTTCAGTCCCACTGCCTCGCATTTCGGGCTGCTGGTTCCCCTGTAACTGGTGTTGTTCTGCCGACCTCGTTCCTAGCTTTTCTGACTTCAGCCAGTCATCTTCAACCTTGATCTTAGGTCTGCAGATGCTGAGAGGCTCTGAGCCACCTGCAAGCGCTCAAGGCCATCTGCAGCATTTTCTCCGTAAGACCCTTAAGCTTTCTGGAACCACAAGTTAAGATTCGAGTGTTTTGCTCATCACTTCCTCTTCGGTGTCTAGCCAGGTGCCTGGCACATACTGGATGAGTAATAAATATTATCGCATGAATTACTGGACCAGATAATCCTCCTGAAAGGCTTAGGGAACCAGAATGACTTGACAGGAACAATCACCTCTCTTTAGTCCCTGAAATTGAGTCCTTGCCTCACGATTCACTCTGCTGCTCAGTCTGCCCCTGACACAGGGCACCTGTGCTCTCTCCGCAGCCTCATTTCCTAGCTTTTATCATGGACAATTGAATGCACTTTGAACACTAGCTAGGTTCCCATGAACAAAGAAGTCAGTCAGCTTGTACATTACGAGCTAGTACATTACAAGCTGTGTATATTATGAAAGTACATTACGTTCCTCAAACCTGAGCAGTATTTTTATAATGCAGAAGGCACGCAGCAAAATCACCTAGAATTTTTGCTAATATAAATGTCAATCCCACACTCTTCTCCACTCCATCCACCACAACCTAACAAACAAACATCTCTCTGATGCAGACAGGGGAAGGGAGCCTTGTTTAGATTATTCACAAGTCCTACCAATGATTCTGGTGGGCATGAGCTCACACACATCCACATCCACACACACATATGCACCCTGGCCCACATCTGACCCATCCCTGGCACGCCGAATGCCATTCTGATAGACCAGTCGTTCTAGACCTCGGATGCGCGTCAAAATCATTCAGGTGATTTGTACAAATCATGTTGATGTCCAGGCCAGACCTCGGACAAATTAAATCAGAATCTTGCAGAAAGAAGCCTGGGCCCCAGGGACTTTATTGTGCAGCCCCAACTGAGATCCGGTGCTGTAGACACCTGCACGAGAACCGGACTCCAGAGTCAGCACAGCCCCGTCCACAATACCTTCCAACCTTATAAGGAACCCAATGAGATTGGCGCATAGTTACCACACCTGCAGTGGCCAAATATAATGACTGTGGAGAAAAGCCTGGCCCCACTTCAGGAGAGAGTGATCTAGATCTATCACTTGATGAATTACCTAAGGTGCCTGAGGTTCAGTCTCTTTATCTATGAAACAGGAACACTTACATCATGGAAATGGCCCCCCATAAATGAAACGAGATAAGAATTACTTATAAATTATAAATGATTATGGAATTGGAAATGACTACTGTAAGGAAATACTTGAGAAATGTTTTTTAGGTAATTTAAAAAATGAACTTAGTTCTGCAATTAACTAAATATCAATGCACCTGTCAGAAGGTTTCTAGTTTTCAGTGTTTCAAGCCTACTAACAGGTGCCCAAAGTTTTACTTAATCTCTTTCCTACCCAGACAATGTATTCCCACCTCTGTTACAGAAGTCACTGATGCTAGATTACTGAGAAGGCAGACTATCTCTCACCATTTTGTCACAAACTCCCCTTCTGTTTCATAATATTATATTATTATAACACTATTTCATAGTATTTTCTATTAATAAGGGGCTAAAGCTCACTGAAATGCTTTATTCTACCAGTAGGCCTTTGAAGACCCAGGGTTCAATTTCAGGCATCAGGGTAAGAATTCGCTCTTGGTTTCCCAAACCACACCATTTGGGGACATCAAACCACATGCAGAATTGTCAGCATACAAAATTCTGAATAGCACAGGCTTACGACAGGCTGGCTTGTCCTAAACAACTCAACCAGATTTAATATTAAGATGGACAATTAACCTAGAAACTAATGAAAGCAGCACGGCAGTGTTTACATACATCCTACAGGTTTTCATTTCTAAATTGTGTTACCTATTTATAGGTAACCTTTTTGACCCCTGCTTTCTTGTGTGACAGATCATAAAATTCTATAAACTGTAGAAGTATAATGAAGAGCCAGAAGGTAGCTGGTCATAGTCTGAAATATGGGCGATAAAGAGAAATCTTATTGTGAATGGAACGAGTCAGGTTGCTGATGATAGGAAAGGGGAGCTTGTGCGTTACATATATTTTTAAGTTTATTTATTTATTTTTGAGAGAGAGTGCAAGTGAGTGAGCAGCAGAGAGAGAGAGAGGCAGAGAGAATCCCACATAGGCTCTCCACTGTCAGCGTGAAGCCCAAAGCAGGGCTCCAGCTCACCCGATGCTGGGTTCAAACTCACAAACCCTGAGATCATGTCCTGAGCCAAAGTCAGATGCTTAACCAACTGAGCCACCCAGGCACCACTCATGAGTTACCTATTTGATGTTGTCCTACAATGAAGCAAGTAACACCTCATCTCAACCATCAAAATCTGAACTTATGCTCTATCTGCAAGGAATAAAGAATCAATGAGTAGTTAAAAAATTATCTAAGTGCAGGTGGGATGAGTGGATAAGGCTGAGAGATGTTTGTTATTAATTATGTTTAGGATTTGGCCTCCCCATAGTTTGGAGATATGAGTGTTTGTTTAATTGGAAAATGTACTCAGCCAGAGCCATCCAACTTTCCCACATAATAATTACATTGAAAAGAGTAAATCCATTTAGAAAACAGAATACACCATGTCCTTGAAAGTTAATTAAGTCTACTATTAATATTGAGACATAATATAGGCATATAAATAAGATCCAACTCAATGATACATTAAGACACATTTTATTTAGAGCCATGGTACAGACATAGTCTTTGTCAAGGGCATCTCCCTTCACCAGTTAGAATGGAACCACTAGAGGTCAAGGGATGTCTTATTCATCCTTATGCCCCACAGCAGAATTTCAGGTAAATTTGTAAAAGTAAAATTAAGACAGTAGCTGTGCTCATATCTAACACTACCTGTAGGGCCCAGGCATAGACATTTTGTAAAGGTTCCCACTTGGTTCTCGGTTTCTGAGAACAACTACTCAGCTATTTTTTCAACCAACTTTAAGGCAAGCAGAGTGTGGCAGAAGAATAGTGACGAGCGGTCAGAAGATGTGGATTCTCGTGCGGGCTCCAGTACTAACAGGCAAAGTAACTTTTGGAAGGCCAGAACTTTGCTATGCCCCATTTCCTTATCTCTGAATTTGGAAGGTTGGTCTAAATCATATTTATTAAGACCACTTCCAGAGCTTCATTTTTACTATTCTTTTCTCTCTTTTTTTTAAGTTTTTTTATTTGTTTTGAGAGGGACAGCAACAGCATGAGTGGGGGAAGGGCAGAGAGAGAGGGAGAGAGAGAGAGAGAGAGAGAGAGAATCCCAAGCAGGCTCCAAACACTGTCAGTGCAGAATCGGATGCGGGGCTCAAACTCCCAAAACTGCAAGATCATAACCTGAGTAAAAACCAGGAGTCAGACCCTCAACCGACGGAGCCACCCAAGTGCACCATCTATTCTTTTCAGTAAGTCAGGCTTTTTTACAAATTCAGATTTGTCTTTCCTTAATGAATCTGAACGTGGAATAGACTTAGGCCTCCCTAGAGTGGAGACTCAATCATACTCAAGTTTGTATCTCTGGCTTTTACCTCAGTGCCTTGGCACTGAGCTGAGCCAATAACTTATTGGTGGCTGGAGGGGTTACTATGAGAAATCCTAGCTCTTTCCTTTTTTTGTTTTTCTTTTTTTCCAAATGAGCAAATTGAGTATTTGAGGTTGTACTTACATGTGCTACAGATGAGTATACATAGTAGATGAGTGTAATTCCATACACCTAGTGTCTTCTTTCTGTCTTTTACCCCCACCACATGTATGCAGGCACTTTTCGGTCACATCATGTTTCCACACTACAACACAGAAGGCAGACAAAAGTGGCGTGTAAAATAGACAAAATCCTCCCATCTCTGGAATTAGAAGACAGGTATCGGATCCCTAAAGCACCTGTTTTCTTCTTTAAAAGTCATTTAATGTTTCCATTTTCTTACATATAAACTGAGATCAGATGACCTTGAATCTTTTTTTTTCCTACTACCAAGAACCTATGATTTGATGATGAAGCAAGACAAAACTAACGACAGCTTCCTTGTTGGCCAACATTTTTATATCTAGCATCTTCTAACAGTCTAGAGAGATCAAATACATAATGGAAGAAGCCATGCTAACTTCAAGAATTTGAGGGGTTGGGGTGCCTGGGTGGCTCAGTCGGTTAAGCGTCTGACTTCTGCTCAAGTCATGATCTCACTGTTCATGGGTTTGAGCCCCAAATCTGGCCTGTGCTGACAGCTCAGAGCCTGGAGCCTGCTCCGGGTTCTGTGTCTCCCTCTTTCTCTGCCCAGCACCTGCTCAGGCTCTGTCTCTTTCTGTCTCAAAAAAATAAATAAACATTTTTTTTAAAAATTTGAGGGGTTGCTTTCTCCCCCCAATAAACGACAAACTCAGCAAATGTGAAAGAATGTCAAGAAGTCAGGCTGTCTTTTGCATGAGGAGACTAGAATGTGTCAGGTCATTCTCTGTCCTTGTTGACACAGATGCTACAGCGTGGACATTATACAAAGTGTGCTGGTCCCAAATCTGCCTTGAAAATGAGGAAGTTCTTATTAACTGACAAATATGTCTTTAGTGAAGTTCAGGAAGAAATCTTGTCTAAAGACAGAACTAGACCACAAATGTGGTATTAGGAGAAATAGGAAGTGAAGCATCATATATGACACTCAGATTGGGGAAATGACGGTGACTTTAAAAATAAAGTTGTATTCGGTTACAGATATTTGAGTGTTGCTGGCCAGCAGATCATACTGGAGGACTCTTATGGAGTTGAAGGACAGAATTAAGTACTGAGGGCCCAGGATTAAGTACTGAGGGCCCAGCCCTTAGTAAGTAAGTAAGCCCAGAATAAGAACACTTTTACGACTTAGTATCTTTAATCCACTGTTTTAAGCAATAAAAGTAGGTTCTGAACTAGTGAATGGTTTCCAGAATGTGAGCTAAGCTCTGTGTTCTCTATAAACCCAGGTATTTCCAGACAAATGTACCTATTTTTCCCACTTTGACACATTCATTCTCCTGCCTCAAATGCCTAACTCCTCGATCACCTAGAAAAGGAAAAGTTGAGGTACACTAATCTTGCAGTATTCAGGGTTCACTGAAATCAAATGATTGTTATTTTGCTCTGGGAATTCTCACTGGCCTAGTGGCCTTAGGCAAACCGCATAATCCTACAGCAACACAAGCAGCAGATAAAAGACCGCTCCATCAGATTGTCAGAACAAAAGTGAAGATACAAAGCAATGTGGGTTGGTGGCCAAATTACACTTGAGTTTATCATCTTAACAGGCAGAGGGTATTTCTACCCGTCTACCTGAGCACAAAGACTGTAGAAGTAAAAAGAGCACATATATGACCTCATCAAGAGAGCAAAGGACATTCTTTTTTTTTATTTTATTTTTATCTATTTCTAGGAGAGAGAGAGAGAGAGAGAGGCAGTGTGAGAAGGGGAGGGTCAGAGAGAGAGGGAGACACAGACTCTGAAATAGGCTCCAGGCTCTGAGCTGGGTCAGCACAGAGCCCGACGCGGGGCTCGAACCCACGAACCGCGAGACCATGACCTAAGCGAAAGTCGGGCGCTTAACCGACTAAGCCACCCAGGCGCCCCAAAGGACATTCTTTAATAAGTGAATGAGTGAATGTAGTAGTTCACTAACCAGATAAAATCCCCACACACTTCCCAGCTCACCCCTGCACCCATCCCTTCCCAAGCACAGTCCCAACAGAAAGACTTAAGAGGTGACTGAGGCTGCGGCCATATACTGGAGCCAGATATTCTAGCATATTCCTGCTCCAGGAACATCCCAACTGGGTTTACTGTCTGTCACATGAACTCTATAGTACCATCCAGATCAGTGTGACCCAAGGAATCCCCATAAGGAGAAGGGTGTTCTGGAGAGAACCTGTGTTCCAATTTCAGCTCTTTGCTTTACCAACTGTCACATACCTCTTGGAACTTCAGTGTTTTCTAATCTATACAATGAAAACAATACTGACCTTATAGTGTTGTTTGGAGGATTAAAGATAATGAATATAACATACATACTATGACTGACCTTGGTATATGACAGCTTCCAGGTACAGAGTACTCCATTTGCCATCATTCTAATGTATGTCCCAACTGTGGCTTCTTCAGAATGCAGGCCTAAGCTTATTTGTTTCTTATTTTCCCAGGAAGACCACGATGTCTGGCACATTGTAAATGAAAACGGGATAACAGTTGAACTGTAGGAGGGGTCTATTCTTAGTCGTTGTGACATTCTGAGGCAAGCCTCCATTTATCATCAGAAACTTGCCTGACAATATTCAGCTCTACGCTAGACACATTTCTAGTTCTATGCCCTGAGGCCAATGGGAAAACTCATAGATCCTAACCCAATATTTTAATCATTGTAGGACCTCAGGGTATGATAAACTGACTAGTTGAATGAAAAATGAATGAATGAATGAATGAATGAATGAATGAATAAACTCATCTCTGTAAAAGAGTTTATGAAGATGAAATTAATAAAAAATCATTTAAGAAATGATTTGAGGGGCGCCTGGGTGGCTCAGTCAGTAAAGCGTCCTACTTTGACTCGGGTCATGATTTCACAGCTTGTGAGTTCGAGTCCCGCATCGGGCTTTGTGCTGACAGCTCAGAGCCTGGACCCTGCTTCGCTTCTGTGTCTCCTATCTCTGCCTCTCCCCAGCTCACTCTCTGTCTCTCTCTCTCAACAATAAATAAACAATAAAAAAATTTTAAAGAAAAGAAATGATTTGAGCAATAATGTGCTTAAATTACCAATAACCATGGATTGAAGAGATGATTTTATTTTATTTTAGTGACTTAATTAGTATCAGGTAAAGAAAGAATCTAGGGCACTGGAAGAAAGGAGGAGATTTTTAATCATGAGTGGTACACGTTATCCCAGAATATGGTGAACATGGTGAACAATTACCAAAAGGGGGATCAAAGGACAGTATACTAAAGATAATAATTCTTTTATAAACTGGGTGGAAAATACTGAGATAAATAACAAATTACACACAGTGTTTCTGGACCTTTCATTAGATTCCAGGGAGAAAGCAATCAGTATTTCTGGAAATGACTTTTCTATGTTATGAATTTTAATGAGGTATTTAGCATGACCCCAAAAAGATGCTGCTACATTTTTAGTAGTCTTTATTCACTCACTTAAGAAACAACTTCATTTTAACTCAAAGGTGAACTTTCTTCTTGGTAGGGTTTTTTAGAGCAAGCTAATTTCCACCTCCCTAAGACCATTTTGTTGCAATTATGGCCTGACAATGGGTCTTTCAAAAACCTTTAAAAAAATTGTTTTAATGTTTTATTTATTTTAAAGAGAGAGAAAGAGAGAGAGAGAGAGAGATACAGAATCCAAAGACAGGCTCCAGGCTCTGAGCTAGCTGTCAGCACAGAGCCCAACACAGGGCTCGAACCCACAAACCTCAAGATCATGATTTGAGCTAAAGTCGCACACTTAACCAACGGAGCCACCCAGGTGCCCTTTACAAAAACCTTTCAATCCCGGGGCGCCTGGGTGGCTTAGTCGGATAAGCGTCCGACTTTCGCTTGGGTCATGATCTCGCGGTTCATGGGTTCGAGCCCCGCGTTGGGCTCTGTGCTGGCTGCCAGCTCAGAGCCTGGAGCCTGTTTCAGTCTGTGTCTCCCTCTCTCTCTGACCTTCCCCTGTTCACGCTGTCTCTCTCTCTCCTAGAAATAAATTAAAAAAAAAAAACATTAAAAACAAACAAACAAAAACCTTTCAATCCCAAGACTGTACCACTTTGTTCAGTCAGTGAGATCACAAATCAGGGAGGAACAAAAAGTATCACCTAGGAATGGTTTCCAACCCTCCTTCATGAATGCTTACAATACTGTTTAATTGCCCCCTTCCTCCCAAGGTAAAATTCCATACGTTCACTAATTCGGCTCACGAAAGCATTGCCCCTGACAACAAAATCTGGGTGCTTCCAAATCACTTTGGAAATATAAAACGTGGTATATATGCTTAATTTTTCAAAATGACACGTGACACAGCTGCTATTTTTACTACCTGCCTAACAAAGCCCACACACATTTTTTTATTAATAACTGAGTTAGAAGCCAAGAAGCAATCAAAGCCAAGATATTGAATGCTATGCTTTGATTTCTGAGGCAATGCCTATTTGGACCCAACACAATGGCCCTTGCCACTCAGGGATAGAGCAGATTTCTTTAAAAGCAACAACAGCAACACTGGTTTGGAAGGACTCTTAGACTTCCTCTGAAAAGAGAGGTTTTGGCTCCCAGAAGCCATCCCCAACAAGCACTGTCAACAGCCACCAAAGGGCTCCTCTTGCCTTTTCTCCCCTTCTATGCAAATCCACTTAGATACAGTGCATGACTGTTACTGAAACTCAGCAGCAAGCAAAAACCAAAAGGGCAATCGATGAAATTGATGGGCCAGTAGTGCCCAGCATGTGGTATATATAGCACCTAAAGGTAAGGGTTCTCCCTTGGGATCCAAAAGGTCAACATCAACTATTTTACACATATTGATTAAAAGAGATCAATGGGGAAAGAAATTTTTTTTTCTCCTCTCACTTTCCAGTTTACCACCTGATCACCAAACATTCATTGGTCAATTACTACGTATATAAAATTTTGAAAGGCATTAATTATTCCTCTCATTGTTCTCAATTAAAACTTTACTTTAGAAAGAGGCGGGGCACCTGGGTGGCTCAGTTGGTTAAGTGCCTGACTTCAGCTCAGGTCATTGATCTCACAGTTCGTGGGTTTGAGCCCCGTGTCGGGCTCTGTGCTGACAGCCAGCTCAGAGCCGGGAACCTGTTTCAGATTCTTTATCTCCCTTCTCTCTCTGACCCTTCCCTGCGCGCTCTCTCTCTCTCTCTCAGAAATAAAAAATAAAAATAAAAACATTTTTAAAAAGTGGTGTAGGCCATTCTTATAAATATGAGAGATAAACAGAAGTATGACGAGAAGCCAGGAGTTCCATTGTTGCCAGTTATCATCAGCGCAAACCAGACATCTTGAAATGGCCACAATTCTTGACTCTTGCCCACTTGGTTTTGACTTTGCTTGACCTATACCCTTGGCTTTAAGAAGGAGGTCTCTAGTGAATGACCAAAGATTAAGAAGCCAAAAATCTAAATTTAAGCAAACTTTTAACCCACTTGCCAATCAAAAGACAAGAAAAAGACAAGAGTCAAAACTCAGCTTCCTCTGAGTCCCGGAAATCTCAACTCTGACGCTCTCTTTGATTTTCAATACAGTCCGTCTATTTGTAAAGCAGCTACTGTCACTTCCTATTGTTCTGTGTGCTAGCAAAGGGTAAAGGAGGGGGTGGGGAGGACGAAGCAGAGGTCTTTGCCTTTAATGAATGGAAAGTTCTGCTGTGAAAGATTTTTTTTTAATGTTTTTATTTATTTATTTATTTCTAGGAGAGAAAGAGAGACAGCGTGAGCAGGGGAGGGTCAGAGAGAGAGGGATTCACAGACTGAAACAGGCTCCAGGCTCTGAGCTGGCAGTCAGCACAGAGCCCGACGCGGGGCTCGAACCCAAGAACCGTGAGATCACCGTGAGATCATGACCTAAGCGAAAGTCGGACGCTTAACCGACTAAGCCACCCAGGCGCCCCACTGCTGTGAAAGATTTATTCGCATGTGCGATATAAAATAATAGGAGCCAGGGTAATCCCTAAATTTTGTGATAGCGATCATAGTGCTGGAGGATCTTAAAGAAGAAGGGAGAAGGGGAAACAAAGTCTTCATGAGAAGGTAGAAATTGAGCTGTGGCCCAATAGACAGAATTTGGATAGGAGCTGGACCATGGATGAAGTATTTAGGAAGAACAGAATGCCATAATATAAGAATCCTAAGCTTGTGCCCCCTGGCCCACGCAATGCATTAAAGTGGAGAATACCTTACTTTGGCATCAGATAGGCATTCTTCCAATCTCAGCTCTGCCACTATGAAGGCTCTGAATTTAGCTGAGTTGCAAAACATCTCTGAAGCTCTATCTTCTCATGTGGAATAATAGTATTATCTATTTTGCAAGTCTACTGAAATAATAAAACAAGGTGCGCACGGAGCTAGCTCATAGAAGAAGCTCAAACAACATTTGTTCACTTTCACCTTAGAAGCCGGTGAACAGTCATTTCTGTAGCAGACTGTTGTTTTTCCACAAATATTTACCTTCTCCTCCTACAGTAATAGAGCTGTGGCTGGGCCAGTGGCTGCTAAGCCAGAGGCCACACTTGCCAGGAGCCCTGGCCCCTGTTTGATGTGTGTGACTTTGTTTCTGCCAGGAGTGCTGTATGTCTCTTCTGGCCCTGGGCTTGGAAAGAGCCTCTCTTTTTCTTCTTCCTGTGAGTAGGAACATAGATTTGCCTGAAACCCAACTCCAACCAGGTAGATGAAGGCATTGCCTTGGAGTGTAGCCAAGAAAACAAGTTGCAAAAAATCTAGAAGCCCCCAAGGCAGCTGGGTGCCTCAGTTGTTTAAGTGTCCCACTCTTGATTTCAGCTCAGGTCATGATCTCACGGTCTGTGAGTTCTAGCCCTGCACCCGGCTCTGTACTGACTGTGCAAAGCCTGCTTAGGATTCTCTCTCTCTCCCTCTCTCTGCCCCTCCTTCACTTGTGCTCTCTCTTTTCAAAAACAGATAAATAAACTAAATAATAATAAAAAATAATTCAGTCTTTAAGCCTTTAATTTAATTAAGAATTCAATTTTTTTTTAAATTCTAGACCCTCCCCCCCCACCCCAAGAATGACTACATGGAGCAGAGCAGGCCACCTATCCTCCATGGTGAGTACAGAAAAGAGGAATAAGTTACTCTGTTATTTTAGTCTCTCCCATATTGGTGGCTTATTACATCAGCTTAGCTTTTTCACCTAACTTATGCAAGATTTCATTTATCCTTTGAAACAATAGTCTCTTTCAGGTGGAGCAGATATTATCCCCATTTGGCAGATGAGCAAACTACTGCCAAGAGAAGTCCAAGGTCACCTGACCTGTCAATGCTATCCTGCCACTGATTCCCAGAGCCTCAGTCTCTGAATGTAACAACTTTGTCACTTCTCATTCCTGAGGTTGTGAACACAAGAATCGTTTAGATTTAGGTGTTGATGAAATTTGACAGGGTTGAATATTACATTTCAAATATAGAATCATGACACTTGATTTTAAATTAAGCGGCACACTGCAAGTGGTTTTCATAATTGTTGCTATTATACATTTGTTGCCACTGTAAAATCTCAAGGAGTATTGGAAGATGTAATTGCAACACAGAGTTCTGGAATCCAGGGCAGAAATGTTTGGCACTGGGGGTAATTTACACCCATAATGTAATTAAACAGGAGGCAATTTGCATCCAGATTTGCACATTACAGTATTTTTTTCTGGTTATAAAAATTAAAAAAAAAAAAGCTCTTGCAAGCACAGAAGTCTTTTTTGAGTGTTCTGACAATTAATATTTTAGACAAATGACATTGGGAAAGAGGACTTTCTAATCCTTTTCTGGAGGCTTAGCAGTTTGCCAAGAAAATCATAAGCTGTCTGTCAGATATTTTAATATGAAGCATGCTGTGATAAATAACTGTTTTCATCCCACATTATTTTTGCTCAAATGTATTTATAAGCTTTCTCTGATTCTCACCTATTCATAGGATCTGCCTATAAATAAATGATTTGAAGAGCATAAACTTAAACACCCAAAATGGATAAAAATCCAACTGTTACATTAGCAAAAAAATGGGATTTTAGGCTATTGAAAAAAAATTTCATTGATTATATCCAACACCTGTGTGGTGAAAAGTACACTAGACTCATATGACTCTCTTTCCTCCACTACACCACTTAAAAGACCTCAGTCAGGGGTTCTGTTCTTTATGTCTCAGTCTCCTGGTTTTTTTTTTTTTTCTTAAGTTTGTGTGTGTGTGTGTGTGTGTGTGTGTGAGAGAGAGAGAGAGAGAGAGAGAGAGAGAGAGAGAGAAAGAGAGACAGAGAGAGAGAAAGAGAGAGAGAGAGACAGAGAGAGAGAGAATGCGTACAAGCAGGGGAGGGGCAGAAACAGAGAGAGACAGAGAATCCCAAGCAGGCTCCATGTTATGCCAATGTAGGGCTTGTACTCATGAACCATGAGATCATGACCTGAGCTAAAACCAAGAGTTGGCCACTTAATGGACTGAGCCACCCAGGCATCCTTCATTCACCTGTTTTAAAAAAGAAAAGTATAGTATCATTTCACTTGGCTGATGTGAATATTAAGTAAGATGTTTACAGAAATCGGACCAGCATAGAATTGGAGCTCAATAAATGCTTACTAAGTTGTTAAAGATTAAATATGGAGAATGGACAAATCTAAAGTAGCTACCATTTATTAAACATTGCTCTGAGGCAATTCTGTGAGAGCACACTAGAATTATCCCTACCATAGAACCGATGAAGAAAGTGATGAAAGGAAGGAATTAGTGGCTATGTCTAAATCCACACACCTGGAGATTGGTGAAGGTAGGACCTGAACTCAGGGATGCAGATCCTCTAGGTTTTATAGGTAAGTACCAAGCTATACTAACTCATCCCGTAAAAAAATCTTCCTCTCCTATATCTAAATTGGTGGAACTTCTGATTTGTGCTTTGCCAGATACATCATTGGTGGCCCTGAGATAAAAGATTTGATTTGTAAAGAAGGTGAGATTTGCAATATTATTTGGCCATAAAAAAGAATGAAATCTTGCCATTTGCAAGGACACAGATAGAGCTAGAGAGCATAATGTTAAGTGAAATAAGTCAGTCAGAGAAAGACAAATACATGATTTCAGTCATATGTGGAATTTAAGAAAAAATAAGCAAAGGATAAAATGAGAGAAATAAACAAACCAAGAAACAGACTCGTAACTATAGAAAAGAAAGTGATGGGGCGCCTGGGTGGCTTAGTCGGTTAAGCGTCCACTTTCGCTTAGGTCGTGATCTCGCGGTTCGTGGGTTCGTGCCCCGCGTCGGACTCTGTGCTGACTGCCAGCTCAGAGCCTGGAGCCTGTTTCAGTCTGTGACTCCCTCTCTCTCTGACCCTCCCCTGTTCACGCTGTCTCTCTCTCTCTCCTAGAAATAAATAAAAATAAATATAAATAAAAAAAAAGAAAGAAAAGAAAGTGATGGTTACCAGAGGGAGGTGGGTGTGAGAATGGCTGAAATAAGAGATGGGGATTAAGGAGTTCACTTGTGATGAGCACTGGGTGATGCATGGAATGTTGAATCCCTATGTTGTACATTTGAAATTAATATAACATTGTATGTTAAGTATACTGGAATTAAGATAAGAACTCAATGGGGTGCCTGGGTGGCTCAGTCGGTTGAGCATCCAACTTCGGCTCAGCTCATGATCTCACAATTTGTGAGCTCGAGCCCCACATCTGGCTCTGTGCTGACAGCTCAAAGCCTGAAGCCTGCTTCGGATTCTGTGTCTTTCTCTCTGTCTGCTCCTCCCCACTCACACTCTATCTGTCTCTTAAAAATAAACAAACATTTTAAAAACACTAAAAAAAAATAAAACTTAATAAAACAAGATTTAATTTGTATTAAAGGCTACATGCATATTCACAAAGTTACAGTCTACATATAGCTCCCAAAACTAGTAATAAGAAGTGGAAATCAAGAAGAGAACAATGTGAGAGTAATCACCTCTGTGTGATTTATTATGTATGTCACCCCAATCAGGCGATTTTCCCTTTCTGTCATGTCTGTTTGCAAGAAAATTTTGTTGGGGAGCAGGAGGGATGTCTTCTTAAACGTCCACATACTCAGTCATTTGAAAAAATAATTTTTTCTGTTATCTTGACATTGAACTATTTGCCTGAAATCAAGCACCCAATAACATTCTGATTAAACAGATTTATAATCATCTTAGTTCTTTTTTAGTGCTAAACCCAGTGAGCACATCCATTTCCTTCTCTTTTACCCAGGGCAAATTGTTGTCTCTCTGACAAATCTATAAACTCTTCATGGAAGGATTATGTGACACACTTGTCTTTGACCTTTTCCAGCACATGGGGCGCACCTACCCCATGTCCATTGCTCTACCAAGCATTACAGAGGTGATATTAGTCATTGTCATAAAAATAGTAGTAATATCACTTTACATACACTATTTCATTTAGTCCTCAAAACCACGTTAAGAAATCAGTAGCCATATCATTGCTGTACTACAAATGAAGAAAATGACATATTTGTCTTATTGGTGCCTCATGGGTCTTAGAAAGGAGGGTGTTCCCTACTAGACAGGGAAACTCACCACCTTAAATATTCTTAGTTGCCTCACAGAGACTCCAGATTCCACATGTACAGTGTGGTCCAACCTCCCCTAACCCCCAAACTTGGTTTTCTTCCCATACTTTTATATTGCGGGGAATGTGTTAGACTGAATAAAGGCCTCTCACCAAATATGTCCATGTCCTATTCCCTGAACTCATGACTACATTACCTTACATGGCAAAAGAGACTTTGCAGATGTAGAGACTTTGCAGATGTGATTAATTTGAGGACCCTATTGTAGACTGAATTGGGTCCTCCTAAAATTTATATATGGAAGTTCTTACCCCAAGGACCTCAAGATTGGGCCTTTAAATTGGTAACCAATTTAAAATAAATGGGGTTGTTAAGGTGGGCCCTAATACAATCTGACTGGTGCCCTTGCAAGAAGAGAAGATTAGCACACAGAAAAGAGACATGGGCCCAGACAGGTGCACACACAGTGTCCATGTGTGGACATGAGGAGAAGGCAGCCATTGGCAAACTCAGGAGAGAGGCCTCAGAAGAAACCAAACCTGCCAACACTTTGACCTCAGACCTCCAGCTTCCAGAACCATAAGAAAATAAATTTCTGTTGTTTAAGCTGTCCAGTTTGCTTGTTATGGCAGTCCTAGCAGACTAAAACAGATCCTAAAACAAGGAGATTATCCTGGATTATGGGGATGGAAGGCAGAAGGGTCAGAGCATGAGAAGAAGGAAATGTGAAATAGAGCAGATGTCAGAAAGGAGAAAAGATACACCATTGCTGTTTTTGCAAATAGAAGGAGCCATGTGCCAAAGAATGCAAGCAGCCTGTAGAAGCTGGAAGAGACAAGAAGATATATTCTCTACCAGAGCTTCCAGAAGGAAGGCAGCTGGGTCAGCCCCAAGACTTTAGCCCACTGAGACTGACTTTAGACATCTGACCTCCAGAACTGTAAGATAATAAATTTGTGTGCTTTTCAGCTACCAAGTTCATAGTAATTTGTTACAGCAGCCATCAGGAACAAATGTAGGGAATGACATCACCAATCACCTGTTCCTCCAAATCCGGTCCTTTTTCTTGGGGTCCCTGTCTCTCCTCACACACCTGAGTTCACACCTTCCAACAGTCTCATCTGGATTATTGCCCTTGCCTCTAAATTTATTTCCCTGGTTCCAATCCCTTTCATCATTCAAATTATCCTGCTTCCTTCTGCCGGTGTGAGTTTCCTGAAACACTTCTTTAATTGGCCACTAATCATCTATAAGATAAGCACGGAGGTCAGGTGTTCTGTGGCCTTTCCTCTGCATGCACTTGCAGTGTGGGCTATGTGTCTCCTACCTCATCATCCTTGCCTTAGTCCCCTTTCCTGTCTCCAGCTGCATGTTCCCCTCGCTCCGGTGGACTGTGTGCCCTTCTTTCTCCAACCCATGCTACATGATTCCATCTCTCTCTCCTGGGCGACAGATACTCCTTTTCAGCCTGGAACTATGTGCCCCTCATTTATTGTAGTCCCTTGCATCTCTTTGAGCACGCTGTGCCTACTCCCCCCTTGATGCCTTTGGCTGCTTTTCTCCTTTCTTCTTATACTTATTCTTATACTTATCTCCTACTTATACTGCAAAACTTACCTTGCATGTCACCTCCTCCAGAAAGCTCTCCCTGAGGTTCTTCCACCCTTACTATCAATTGGTTGAGTTTCGCATCGTCCATGCTCCCGTGACAAGCTTTCTTTTTCTCTAACACAGATAGAGATACGGGCTCCATACTTCCTCCACAGCAAATATGCTTTTACTTGCCTGAATCCCCCATTAGACCGTGTTCATCCAAGCTGGAATTGTCTCTTTCATAGAATTCTCCAGTATCCAGGATAGTGCCTGATATTGAAGAGACTAGTGTTTGCTGAAAGACAATTCTTAGGGAAAGAGATAGAACTTCACTTACTCATTCATGCAGCAGATAGTGACTGGGGGCTCACTATCTGTAAAACACTGTGGGAGACACAACTGTGTATTAGGACTTGATATCCCCACTTGGAATTTTAAACTTAGTCAGTGTTGAGATGTTACTTAAATGTCCAGCAGGTGGTAGCACCTAACTAGGCCAGAAACACCGAGTTTCAGCCTCTGAGGACGAATTCATACTTGGAAAACCTGGAAAGGATTTGGAGAATTGGGAATTTTGCTAGGACCAGATCATGGGAATACAAAAGACACTGGAAACCCAGAAGCAGAAAGTTCTCACTAATGTGATGTGGGACCTTCAATAAATACTCAATGGCTTCATGACCTGAACATGCCTTGTGTTCAGGAATGCACTCAAGTGTCACTCTTATGAGTTCCAAAGGAGGCGTCAAATTTCCAAAGTATATTGAATCTGGCAGAAGGAAGGGACCATGTAGGCTAACAGGGTGCAAAAGAAAACAGCAAATTGTATTAAGCAACTCACAGTGGCTAAGAATTTTCATCATTAGGCATTCCCTTCCTAATAATTTCATGTAATCCAAATGCAGAAGCAGATTGTTAATGACTAATACAGGACAAATGGTATTTCATTTCAAGGTCAGCTTTTGTTCAGGAAAAGTCGTAAACAATTCTCTTCTGTGACCCTATTTGATAAAGCAGAAGCCAAGCAGATGTATACAAATGAAAATAGGGTGAGTCAGAGCATTTTATCCCATGAATAACAAAAATGGATTCAGGCTGACTTGTCTCCAGGCAACCTATATAAATACAGTCACATAACCCTGATTTTTGTATGTAAAATAGAGGATCAAGAGATTCACTTAAAATTATTCATGGCTATCTCTTCCCCGTTTTAATAGATCTTAAAAGCTGTTTCCTTGCCAGTCATCTTGTTGTTACTCTTCCCTGATGAAGACTGCGGGCCAAGCGATTCCTTCTGCCAAGATTCTAGTACTCATTACTGGATCTCAAAGTAAATTCAGGTTAAAGAATTTGACAGCTACAAAAAATTGTGAATACACAATGATCATTTGTTTTCTTTTTCATTTGCATGTGTATAAAATATAGGTATATTAGTAAATGAGTGATGATGACAAATTAACGTGTAGTACAACTTAGAATCTCCTAGAAACTAAAACAAAAGCTCATGTAAATATGAATGATAGATACTAAATAAAATAATAGATAAAATGACTAGGGATATTACTCACAGATCACGAACTAGAATGAATTGGATGCTCTGCATATTACATAGAAAATTAACCAAGAAGAAAAAAATAACAAAGATAAGTAATTCAAAAGTTTTCAGTTTTAATATCTTTAATAAAGTCACAAACCAGGAAATAATGTCAATCTGGGAAAATATCAGAATGTTTTATTTTTATATAATTAGGAAAAAAGCCCTCAAAAGAATTTATAGTGTGTGTCTTGGTTTTTTGTCACATGATCTAACAGTTAAACAACTAGCTTTTAAATAAGATTTTTAAGATGGACTGGGTGACCTTCAAGGCAGTGTGACATTGTGGTGAGGGTCATCCCTCCTCCTGAGTCCACCATTCCTGGATTCATACCTCAACTCCATGACCCTCTGGCTGTATGTGGTAGTCTCTCTGTGCCTGTATGTTCAATTGCTTGTTCTACAAAGTGGACATAATAACAGCATGACTTCAGAGGGCTGTTGTGATAGTTAAGTGAGAGAAGTCAAGTAAGTCTTGGCACAGCGCTCAGTACCTAGTAAGCTCTTAATAAATACTAATTATTGCTATTGAGATTACTAACATCTGCCTACTTCTAATTTTGTTTTTCATGTTCCCAGAACCTGGATTGGACGTTGTACTAAGAAAAAAAAATTTATGTTAGAATTAGAATCTGAATTCTTGTCTTGGCTCCCCCACTTACCAGATGTGTGGCCTTGGACAAATGTCTTAATCGATTTCACCAACTATAAAATGGGTAATTTGTGTTCTACCCTATCTCCCCCGCCTGTGCTCATTTCAGGTGAGATTTAAAAAGTTTGGTTTTGTTTTGCTTCGCTTCTTTGATGGAAAGCATTATTCACATGTAAAATCTGATGGTGGTGATGGTAATGATAGCTTTGGGATTCAGGGTACCATTAAGTGTAAAAGAATACAGTACTCAGGTCTGACTAGGCAAGATTACAGGGCACCACTTCTGTCAAATCACGGCCTTCAACTTCATGATGACACTCCTCTCAACCAACAAGGACAGAGAAAGGCAGACAGAAAGACAGAGAGACAGAAATTAGTACTCAGTCCCAACTAGATAGCCCTGATCCATTATTGTTACTATTTTCTTAGTAGTTGTTATTACTACATTATCATTCTTGCTCTACAGGGCCCTTAAAGGCGTTTTTTTAAAGAGGAAAATGAAAATCAAAAATTTGACTACAACCCAAGTTGCCTGGCATATTAATATCACATTCCTTTCTCTAAGATAGCAAATTACATATTCTGATACATTTATTTTACAAAGCACGGTATGGAATTATATAAACAGAAAGATCCCACCAATATTTAAGTTACAGGAAAAAAGCTAACAGAAAATACTTAATGTTTCTCTACACTTTGTAGATTTTTCCACTTAAGTATATGTTAACTTTGATCCAAAAAGGTGAGTAGAAGTATTCTAAAATATATGATGCTCTTGGCAATCTCAGTGAAAAGAGATAGCTATAACAGTGTGCCCATTTTCTGAGGCTTACGAAAGAATCCTGCTTTTGAGAATCACTGAGACTGTGAAGAAAGAACCAGTCCTGGGACGATGATACTTAATTATCAGGTGGGGCATCTTTCTGACTTTGTTTTATACCCCTGGGTTCAGCTCTGCTCAGAAATTTGGTCCAAAGATAATAGATCATTGATCTGTTCTAGTTTTACAAAGCTCATTTTAATTAAGAGTTTCTAATAAAAGAATTATGTCTCCTGCTAAGTCAGCCTTTGGTAAGCTCAGGATAAAATATGCCATAAATATTACATGGTTGCTCTGGTGTAAAGTTACGTGCAATGCAGGGTTTGAAAAAGGCAAGTGCATGCTCTCAAAACCTGCCACTTTACAGGTAAAGCCAATGTGTCCAATTAAGACCGTGCTGAAAATTAATACAGTTTTTATTATGCATCTACTGAACCTTATTTTTAGAATCACTTTTACCAAGTGTATCTTAAATATTTTTAAAATTCTAAGTCCTCCTCCTCTGGCTTCTACTGGACTGATTCTCCATGGTGGGGTGAAGGCATTACACAGCAAAAAAAAAAAAAAAAAAAAAAAAAATTGCCCATCTATGTTAAACCTGAAGCTAAATGTTTCCCCCATAACACATGAAATTTCTAAATGAATTTAGAATGAAATTAGAAACTGATTAAGCTTATACTTGGAACAATACAAAGATGTAAAGTGTTTTTAATTTCCTAATAATTCAATTAACTTTTCATAAACACAGTCACCCCGACAGAAATAAAAGGCAATATTGAATGAATAACAATATTTGGCAAGGAAAGCAAACACCATTTCAGAGTCTAATGTTAGGAAAAAGCCACTGTGGTTCTGATTGACTTGTTTTAATTAAAGACAATAAAGACACATACATCCCAATTTTCCTGACAATTAACAGCCTCCTTCCCCTGAGGGCAGTTTTTATTTTGCTTTCGACACATGAAGTAAACCAAAAATCAGAGCTGCTTCTCAAGTTTGACATCCCAGGGCTCGAGTAGAAAGAATTGTTCCCATTTCCATGTGCCTTCTGTTCTCCCTGCAGGGGACTCAGTCTCTACCTTCCTACATCAGCTACGCCTTCAATAATTAGAAAAGGATAATTTATAAACAATTATTCATCACGAGTTCTAAAATAAGGCCCCGGGTGAAAGGATCAAGTTCAAGACATCACAGTATGTTAGCAGTACAGATTATCTCATCTTAGATAGATTCAGCCCACCACTGTGACAGATGCTTCCATCCAGAGCATCTTGCTGGCTCTTCTATTCTCACTTCCCATCCTCCTTGCATTTTAATATCAGAAAGTATTCCTTTAAATGTAAGGAAATGTGGGGAGAAGGAAGAAAATGTTCAACTTCTCACTTTTCTAACCTTATTTTTTATTCAGTGAACAAGCCCTTTATGCAAAAGGTATTTTCCCCATTCTTTTGGGACTTCACAATAGCTCTTAACTACAAAGTTAATCTTTGCACTTTACCTACTGAAGGAACACGTGTGCTCTGTAGTTTCCCTATGTAGTGTTCAAAACTGTAACTTATGATATAACAAGCTAAAGACAATTTCATTAAAAATGTCTTGCATCTAAATCATATTTGTCACTTCCCTATTTAGGATAAATTATAAGAGTATCATAGTCAAACTCAACAGTGTTGTAGATTCAGATAAACCTTCATGCTTATTTTCTGTCTTGTTAATATTTTCAGAAGATTCCGTAGCCTTAATGTCATTAGGGTTAAAAAAAAAAAAGCAAAACTTCACATTTCTTTTTATAAGCAATATTAGGGTGGTAAATGTTCTTTAAAAATATAAGACCAAGTAGAGGAAATGAATGTTATAGCTTCTCTTGAAAAGTTTTCATACTAAATTCACTGATGAGCATAACCTTCAAGTCACCTTCAGAAAGAGTGATTAAAGTAAAAAGTCTAATATAAAATAAAACATTTCTGTAAATGTGAAATTGGACCAATCATTTTTTTAGGCCATGGGAACTTTTTTCCATTAATAAGGTTACTGATATAATTCTCTGTGTTCTCCTGTTGTGGCCAAACTGAATGATACCTCATGTCACACTGAAGTTACAATCTTAAGCTACAGTCACTAACTGGATTTAGCCTGAGTAATTGGCTGGTATTTTGTTTGTACGCAATGCTTTCCTCCTTCTGTAACCAGCTGGAAGCTTAACAATTTCTGAGCTAGTTTAGATACAAGGCAAAACAGCCTAATTGTGAAGTTAGACATGTGTTTCCTTGTAAATGTCTCTCTGCAGAGTCATCGCATTTTTAAAACCCTGAAGAAAACTAACAGCAGCATCCAGCCTGTTAACCATTTGCTCTCACTGCAGAAAGTCTTTTTAGCGTGTATGTAACACGAAACTCCCAAGGGTTTTTATATTTTTTAATAAAAGCAGAAAGTAAGAAGTAACTAAGGCATAATTACTGCGTAATTAGCATCTGGCCTTATCTGATGTCATCTTTCTAACCTAAGGATTGGCAGTACTTTGCAGAAGGGCAGAGAATTTTCTTTCTCTTTCCCTTTATTTATCCATCGGAAACCAGAAAAGTCTTCCTTTTTTTCCAGTATTCGCAAGTCAGTTCCCTCACTCTGTCATCTGTCTTTCCCACTAGCTTGAGACTTGGGGCTCTTCCTGCCTGAAAGATAACCTGTCACTCAGCAAAACTAGAACATCCTTCCCCCACCAGCCTGCAATGCTGCAGTTTTACATTAATGAGCTAAAAGTAACTCCCTAAATTAACCCCTTCTATTTTAAAATACAAATGGACAGAGAGATCTCATAAAAAAACAAGAAATAAAAATAAAAACCTCTAGAAACTTACTGATTGGCATGACCACATCATTTAAGAACACAAGACCTAGAGAAAGCATGCTGTGAAAGGAAAATCTTTAATCCTGGAGTGGCTGCTTTTCACAAGCAGTGATTTCTGCTTAGCCATACATAGCATTTCACATGCAATCATTTGTGCCCATGGCCCCAGCAAACTCAGTCATTACTCTTACATTCTGCTCTTCACTTTGCCTTGAAGGATTTGGAACTTTTTTACCCTGAATTACCCCACAAAGTGCTATGTAAAATAAAGGAGCATTTTACAAGGTAGCAGTGCCCCGGACAGCAGGAAGTCTGTGTAGATCCCTGGCTTAAATAAACATGTTTAAAGATAATGGAAAATCTATTCAAGTCAATCATTAATATCTAAATGGGGAAATATATTACATTTTATACGGAGGGGGAAGATCTGGTTTTAGTCAAGGCTGTGGTGAATCGGTTTGGCAACTTTTAAATTAATTCCGGTGCTTTTCAGTCACTGCAGTTACACACAGGGAGTACTGAACAGAATGATGACAAAGCAATTGTTTGTGTTCAAACTTATCACAAACTATATTCCCCTGGACTTTTCACCTCAGCAGATTTCAGATTCCCCTTTCCAAAGAATACTTGACCTTCAAATTTCAGTCCCTGTATCTCTTGATTTCTTGCACCTATCATATGTTAGAAAACTTAGATTGGGCTACATGTATATTATTTCTGTTACCTGACTTTAATGACTTTTAGTTGTTTTCAAAATCTGCAATCGGCTCATTGTGCCAACTCTGCATTGCAGACAAATCTTAGTGTTCAATTCCAGCTTGGATCCTGCAAACAGTCACTACAAACAGGCTTTAATTGTATTTACTCCGGGAGAAGAGGAGGAAAGAAACCCCCGCCAACCAGACAGGCTCCTCTGGGTGATAAGCCCCCAGGGCAGCAGAGTCTCCCGGCTCGCCGGCCTGGGCGCTGTCCTTGGTGCTGCCGGCGCCATAGCGAGCACAAGCGCCTTACCTTCTGCCCCCGCGGAAGCTGCGGACGTCCCCCAAGCGTTAAGCGAGATGTAGCGCCATATCCCACCTTTAATACAAATAACTACCCAGGCCCATCCTCTTTGTCCCCTTCCCGAAGCCGTCAGGCCGACTGTTCTTCAAAGTCTTTTTGTTTTTTTCTTCTAGGCCCAACTCGGGGCCTGCGCTCATCTCGGGCTGCTTTAAAGGGAGGAGTGGGGGAAGGGGAGGGAGGCGAGGGGAAATGAGGCTGGGGGAGGAGAAAATGTAGGGGGAGGGGAGGAAGGAGAAGGGGAGAAGAAAAGGATGGGAAGAAAAAGGCCCAGGAGGAAAGGGTTCAGAGAGAAGGGCGGAGTGAGTGGGACTTAAGAAGACTTAAAGTGGGAGAGAGAAGAGATGCCCAAAAGAAGGGGAAGCGATTCATCACTGAAGACGGGGAAAGAAAAAAGTAATGGAGAAAGGGCAAAAGAAGAGAAAGCCGTGGGTATAAGAAAAGAACAAGGTGGCCAGGAGGTCGGGAGAAAAGCTGTCCGAATGGCAGAAGAGTGACTAGACAAAGAAAGGGCGTTGGGTGAATACTCGCACCGGGGGTGTGAAATGCAATCCAGAGGCTGAAAGAAATGGAGAGAGGGGTTTTGAAGGGCGACAAGTGGTCTGGGACCTAGAGGAGAGTTGGGGGAGGGGCCGCGGACGGAGCAGCAAAGTCCGGGGTCCGGTGCGGCGTGGGCCCACGTGGAGCCGGCGCTGAATCACCCCCCCTCATCTCCCCCGGCCCGGTGCCCGCAGTCCCCGCCTCCTCGGCCGCCGCCTCCACGGGGCGGGGCCCTGGCCCGGGACCAGCCGCCGCGGCTATAAATGGGCTGCGGCGAGACCGGCAGAACGCTGTGACAGCCACACGCCCCGAGGCCTCCAAGATGAGCTACACACTGGACTCGCTGGGCAACCCGTCCGCCTACCGGCGGGTCACCGAGACCCGCTCAAGCTTCAGCCGCGTCAGTGGCTCCCCGTCCAGCGGCTTCCGCTCGCAGTCATGGTCCCGCGGCTCGCCCAGCACCGTGTCCTCCTCCTACAAGCGCAGCGCGCTCGGCCCGCGCCTCACCTACAGCTCGGCTATGCTCAGCTCTGCCGAGAGCAGCCTCGACTTCAGCCAGTCCTCGTCGCTGCTCAACGGCGGCTCCGGGCCGGGTGGGGACTACAAGCTGTCCCGCTCCAACGAGAAGGAGCAGCTGCAGGGGCTGAACGACCGCTTCGCCGGCTACATTGAGAAGGTGCACTACTTGGAGCAGCAGAATAAGGAGATCGAGGCGGAGATCCAGGCGCTGCGGCAGAAGCAGGCCTCGCACGCCCAGCTGGGCGACGCGTACGACCAGGAGATCCGCGAGCTGCGCGCCACCCTCGAGCTGGTGAATCACGAGAAGGCTCAGGTGCAGCTGGACTCGGATCACCTGGAGGAAGACATCCACCGGCTCAAGGAGCGCTTCGAAGAGGAGGCACGGCTGCGCGACGACACCGAGGCGGCCATCCGCGCGCTGCGCAAAGACATCGAGGAGGCGTCGCTGGTCAAGGTGGAGCTGGACAAGAAGGTGCAGTCGCTGCAGGATGAGGTGGCCTTCCTGCGGAGCAATCACGAGGAGGAGGTGGCCGACCTGTTGGCCCAGATCCAGGCGTCGCACATCACCGTGGAGCGCAAAGACTACCTGAAGACAGACATCTCGTCGGCGCTGAAGGAGATCCGCTCGCAGCTCGAATGCCACTCCGACCAGAACATGCACCAGGCCGAAGAGTGGTTTAAGTGCCGCTACGCCAAGCTCACCGAGGCGGCCGAGCAAAACAAGGAGGCCATCCGCTCCGCCAAGGAAGAGATCGCCGAGTATCGGCGCCAGCTGCAGTCCAAGAGCATCGAGCTCGAGTCAGTGCGCGGCACCAAGGAGTCCCTGGAGCGGCAGCTCAGCGACATAGAGGAGCGCCATAACCACGACCTCAGCAGCTACCAGGTAGGAAACGCGGCTGCGCGGCCAGCCTGCGCCAGCGCCAGCGCCGCGCGCCCCCGACACTCAGGCACGCGACCCGGCGCGCTCTCCGCCGCGCTCCCTGGTGGCCGCTGGCCAGTGCGCGCGCGCGACGCAGACCCAAGTTAGATCTGCAAAGCGTTTTCGCCCCTCCCCATCCCTTCTCCACTCCTCTTCCACCCACCATCTCCAGCTTCTCAGAGCCCGGACCTTTTTCTAAACGTGTTTTTCCCTCGGGAGTTCTAGTTTTAAAGTAGGAGGTACACATTCGGGTAGCTGATAAAACAGCAACTTTAAGATAGCTTGTGCAGAAACAGATATATTCTCAACTTTTCCAGCCGCGATCATCAGAACTCTTAAAGTTGGCTTTCAGCCCAAAAGGTCCAGATGAAAAGGGTTTGGTCAGCGGGGGGTTTCCCCCAGCAGGTTTGTTTCCTGCTGACCCGAGTTCTAAATCCACTGGTCTCAGTGCATGGTGTGCCCAGGAAATCTCTTATTGTCTAATTGATCTTGTTTGTTCATTTATTTGTTAATTCCTCAGTTGTTTTGTTGTTGTTGTTTTTGTTTTAAGGGACTAAGAGCTACCGGGTTTACAGAGCTGGAGGGACGTGGGGGGAGGGGTGGTAAGTGCGAAGGAAGTTACTATTGGAGGGATGAGTATACGGCTGTCTCTATTTCAGGACACCATCCAGCAGTTGGAAAATGAGCTTCGGGGCACAAAGTGGGAAATGGCTCGTCATCTGCGCGAATATCAGGACCTCCTCAACGTAAAGATGGCTCTGGATATCGAGATCGCTGCGTACAGGTACCGTGCTCACTGAGGATGGGGCAGAAATACTAACCGCACTGCGGAGGCTGTTTTGGCAAAACCCCCACCGCTTAAGTGAAAGCAAGCAGGTTGCCAGGATTTTAAATCAGTGCCTGGTTTTCTTTAGTAGTTAAAACAAATTCTAAGGAGTTTGAAATTTGGTTTACCACTTTTTACACATCTTTAAAAGAACGAACATTAGTTAAAATAAGTATTTAATAAAATGTTTGAGGGAGAGCACTGATTAATTTCAGTGCTTATGCTTAATTTATTTTTGTTTTAGTGAAAACTGTTTTCCAAATGTTTGAAACAAAAGTGGAATTTTAGAGTTTAGTATTTCATATGGTGGTTTCAGCTTTTGACTTTATAATGTCAAGGACAAATATCAGGACATTCAGTTTACTGTTTCTCTGTTACAGCTTACTATTGCCATCATCTGGCTGAGAACAGCTATAGATTGATAGGATATATATATAGAGATTAGATAGAATATATTAGAATTATAGAGAGAAAAAAGAGAGAATATATATATTCTATTTTATTTATATATATGTGTACATACCTAGATATACAACCAGAGGGAGAGAAAAGAAAAGAAATTATGGGTCTGCTGACTGATGTCACCTTATTGTTAACTAAGTTCACAGGAGAAAATCCTTGACTAAACACTTTTTCTACTATCAAGAAGGTTATCATCATAACATTACAGGAATAAATTGTATTCAGAGCTCTCTCTCCTTCCAGGAAAGCTGAATAATTATATTACATAGACACTTAATGATTAAAATCGCAGACCAATTTATAACTTGATATACCCATACTAACATGTTAGCCTAATTTTTAATGTACACAAAACAGTGTTAGAGATATGTTGAATTTTATATTCACTAAAAGAAATTTAGCGTACATCCTGAAAGTCCAAATGCTCCAGAAGGTCACTAAGGCCTTTTTGACCACAAGGGACCTTCTCAGCATATTCGCAGTGCAGCAAATAGACTGCAGCAGAGCTGAGATTTGTCGGCTGAGAATGTTAGTGGACTTTTGGGTGTGGTCAGTTACTACAGCAAGGCATTGGCTGGTGGTCCACGAACATCTCTGGATAGGACACAGAGCAGGTATTACACTGGCTTGACAGAATCCCTTATGAATGTGATTCTATTTATTCAAAGGTATCTGCTGCGTTACCCATCACATAACGATACTCAGAAGGCCCACTGAGATTTTAATCATGTCTTTTTTGATTCGGTCCTTAGGAAACTCCTGGAGGGTGAAGAGACCAGATTTAGCACATTTACAGGAAGCATCACTGGGCCGCTGTATACACACCGACAGCCCTCAGTCACAATATCCAGCAAGATTCAGAAAACCAAGGTAGAGGCTCCGAAGTTGAAGGTCCAACACAAATTTGTGGAGGAGATCATAGAGGAAACCAAAGTGGAGGATGAGAAATCAGAAATGGAAGATGCCTTGACAGCCATTACAGAGGAATTGGCTGTGTCCATGAAAGAAGAGAAGGAAGAAGAGGCCGTAGAAAAGGAAGAGGAGCAAGCTGAAGAAGAAGTCGTAGCCACCAAAAAGTCTCCAGTGAAAGCGGCTGCACCTGAGCTTAAAGAAGAGGAAGAAGGAGAAAAGGAGGAAGAGGAAGGCCAAGAGGAAGAAGAGGAGGAAGAGGAGGGTGCTAAATCAGACCAAGCCGAAGAAGGAGGATCCGAGAAGGAGGGTTCTAGTGGAAAAGAGGAAGGTGAACAGGAAGAAGAAGGAGAAACAGAGGCCGAAGGTGAAGTAGAGGAAGCTGAGGCTAAGGATGAAAAGAAAACTGAAGAAAAGCGTGAAGAAGTGGCTCCCAAGGAGGAGCCAGCGGCAGAAGCTAAGGCAGAAAAGCCAGAGAAAGCCAAGTCTCCGGTGCCAAAATCACCAGTGGAAGAGGTGAAACCCAAAGCGGAAGCTGTAGCTGAGAAAGTTGAACCGAAGAAGGAAGAAGAGAAAGTAGAGGAAGAAAAGAAAGAAGAAGCAAAGGAATCTCCCAAGGAAGAGAAGGTGGAGAAGAAGGAGGAGAAGCCAAAAGACATGCCAGAGAAGAAGAAGGCGGAGTCCCCGGTAAAGGAGGAGGTGGTGGTGGAGGTCACCAAATCCGTAAAGGTGAGCTTGGAGAAAGATGCCAAAGAGGAGAAGCCACAGCCTCAGGAGAAGGAGAAGGAGAAGGAGAAGGTGGAAGAGGAGGGAGGGATTGAGGAGGAAGCCAGTGATCAGGGTTCCAAGGAATCCAGGAAGGAGGACATAGCAGTCAATGGGGAGGTGGAAGGAAAGGAGGAAGAGCAGGAAACTAAGGAGAAAGGCAGTGGGGGAGAAGAGGAGAAAGGGGTTGTCACCAATGGGCTAGACTTGAGCCCAGCAGATGAAAAGAAGGGGGCAGACAGAAGTGAGGAAAAGGTGGTGGTGACCAAAAAGATAGAAAAAATCACCAGTGAGGGGGGCGATGGTGCTACCAAATACATCACTAAATCTGTAACCGTCACTCAAAAGGTCGAAGAGCATGAAGAGACCTTTGAGGAGAAGCTAGTGTCTACCAAAAAGGTAGAGAAGGTCACTTCACACGCCATAGTAAAGGAAGTCACTCAGAGTGACTAATATTTGAGTCCATTGCAAAAGGTTAAGCCATATGACAATTTTAATATGCATGTGATTGACAGCTTCAAAACAGAACGGGTTCTCCCATGGGGGCTCCAGACATCGTATTTTACTTTGTGCAATATGAGGGAACTGCATGCAAGCTCAGGGTGCTCCCTCCTCAGTCTTTGGGTGATTCAAATGCATGACATTGTATGTACGTGGGGAATTGGCCAGTTTCCTAAGCTGTCGGAAGAGGGGCACTCAGGGGTGGGGGGAGATGTTTTGAGATGTATTATGCAAAGAACCAACTGAGCCAAAAATAATAAATGAAACACAGAACTCTCTTAGCCTTAAGAAAGCTATATATGAATAATTATGTTTACCTCACTGGTGCATTTAAAATGGACTTTTGTTCATGGGAGAACCTCGTTGACATGCACAGTTTGCAACCTTTCGTTGATTGATGTTAAACGTCACAGCAGTACTTGCTCAATAAAGGTCATATTGGAAACAAAGTCGATTGGATGGTGTCCTGTCATTTCGAAGTGAAATTTCCACTACCTCACCCTGTCTTTTCCTATAGTAGATTATTTGGTGGGGGGGCAGGGTTATAAGTGAACTGCATTTCTTATTGTTTCCCTGAGGGAACTGGTAAAACATAATTGCCGAAAACATTTTCAGGTGTCAAAATCTTTATTTCACCCAATCTCAATCTCAAAGTTCTAAACTTGTGTTTTTCAAATAAAAACTAAAGCATCAGATAAAAAAGCAAGATTGGTGGGAAAGAAGTCTTCAACCCCAGATGTTTTGATCCCAAACCCAAACTCAGAGAACCTCAAAGAGAGAGGGACCATAATGGAGTCATAACTTGTTTCTTGGAGTTGGGACACAAAGGAACTCATGGCACTTATAACAATGTATCCAGAAGAAGCAGAACTCAAATCATTAGCAGTCCTAACAAGAAATATCCAGTCTCAGATGCATGTTTCTGGTTCAAACACAAATACACACACAAACGCACACACACACACACAGACACACACCTTTTTTTGCAGTACTAATTCTTGATTTGCTTGACAGAGATTTATACTTTTGGTGTTTTAATTAGGGGGAAATAGTGTCAAAAATGAATAAAATGCTCCACTCAGGAAAAAAAAAAAACTGTTCTCTGATACAAGCAAAGAAGTATTTTTAAATTTAACAAAAACGACAACAATAATAACAAAAAGGCCAGAGCTTGAGCAAGAAAATAATAGACTTCCCTGTTCAAAATATATCTGTTCCAGACTTTTTAGACCATTAGTAACATTGATTAATGTATTCTTTCCTCCAAGTCCATATTTTTTCACAATGAGATCATCCCAATAATATAATCCTTGATGATCTTTTTAATGGCTTTTCAAGATCTCCCAATTTTAATTCCTAAATGTACCTGGGAAGCTCACTGCTAATGTCAAATTTTGCAATACTGTTTCCCAATCATTAGCCACTTGCCAACCCTCACAATTTTTGCTTTATCTGCATATCATTTACACAATGTATTTACACTTTTCTTTAAAAACTCCTGTTTTAGGTTTGCCTGGGTGGCTCAGTCAGTTAAGCATCCGACTTCAGCTCAGGTGATGATCTCACTGTTCGTGGGTTCCGGCCCCGCATCGGGCTTTGTGCTGACAGCTCAGAGCCTGGAGCCTGCTTGGAATTCTGTGTCTCCAGCTTTCTCTGTACCTCCCTCGCTCGTGCTCTCTCTCTCTCTCAAAAGTAAATGGGTAAACGTTTAAAAAAAAAGTTTAAATAATAATAAAATAAAGAACTCCTGCTTTAGGTTAAAACACTACTCTCTGGGGGTGCCTGGGTGGCTTAGTCGGTTAAGCGTCCGACTTTCGCTTAGGTCATGATCTCACGGTTCGTGGGTTCGGGCCCCGCGTCGGGCTCTGTGCTGACTGCCAGCTCAGAGCCTGGAGCCTGTTTCAGTCTGTGACTCCCTCTCTCTCTCTGACCCTCCCCTGCTCGCGCTGTCTCTCTCTCCTAGAAATAAAAAAAAATAATAAATAAAATACTTACTGAATATATAGCCATTACTATAAAAGTATTCATGCATCTATACCTAAACTCATCTCATCATCAGCACTAGCCCCTGAGGCTACCACAGGATAGAAAACCCTATTTGTAGCATATATGGCTTTAAGATGACAGGACCAGGGCACCTGGGTGGCTCAGTTGATTAAGCATCCTGACTCTGGCTCAGGTTGTGATCTCCTGGTTTGTTAGCTCAAGCCCTGCATTGGAGTCTGTGCTGACAGCTCAGAGCCTGGACCCTCCTGCTTCAGATTCTGTCTCCCTCTCTCTCTGCCTCTCCCCTGCTTGTGCTCTGTCTCATTGTACCTCTCAAAAATGAATAAATGTTAAAAAAAATTTTAAATAAAATGACAATGACTAATCAGCAGCTCTCTCCAAGGCCAGCACTGGAGACTTGTCCCTTCAGTTCCAACTTTGTTTTCAACCACCTCACTTTCTTTCCTGAGAATAAAAGAATTTTAATAATACTTCCACATTTTCCAGACCACTGTTCTGTCCTCCTTAAATATAATAGGAGTGGTGCCTGGATGGCTCAGTCAGCTGAGCATCTAGCTCCTGATTTTGACTCTGATCATGACCTCACGGTTTGGTTCGTGGGTTTGAGCCCCACATTAGGCTCATGCCGATAGTGTGGAGCCTACCTGGGATTCTTTCTCTCCCTTTCTCTATCCCCCTTCCCTGCTCACTCAAAATTAGTGAATAAACTTTAAAAATACATATAGTAAGAAGTACCAAAGCTGATTAGTGTTCAATTTTCAAACAGGAAACTGAAACGCAGAAAAAAACTTTCACTTTCTCTGGGTCACATGCTAGTAGATAATAGAGCTAGGATTTAATCCAGATATTTCAGGTCCAGAGCACATATGCTTAACCCCTTGCAGTCCACTGCCCCTCAAATCCATTCATTGTGGCCAACTCAATTTATAAGGACATTCTGAAGTGGTTCCTTCTTCCTTTACAGATTGAAATAAAGACATCTCTGCCATGAACCTTTCATTTAATGTGCCTACAGATCTCTTTACAGTATAAAAAAAAATGCAATATCACTTCTCTGCGTCACTGTTTGCATCACGAGGAGAATAAAACATCCGGATACAAAATAAGCGGTGATTCCTCCTCCCACAACAGCTTGCAGTGCACAAAAATGTGGCAAACACTTTTCTCATGACAACTTTAATGCTCAATGGAAAAGGAAAGTGTTATTTCTAGCACACTGTCTTCTATTGCCAGTCAGCGCAGAGACAGTCTTCCAACATTGGGATATTCATTTCCACAACAAATAGGTCGGCTGTTCCAGTTTGGAGCAAGTTCTTTTTTCCTGTTGGTTTATGTAATTTTCCCAAAGGGAAACAGGAGCCATTTTTAAAGGACTCGCTTTATTGGCCCTGCATAAAATTCATCCACCTCCAGGGGTCCTCTACCCTTAGAGGTGTAGACATTTGGCAAAAACCCTGGATTGGAGTTAACGCCCAAGGTCTGTAGATAGCTAAATTGTGTGTCTTGAGTCCATTATATTGTATCTGTCTAAGCTTCCACTATAGACTAAATGTCTGTGTCCCGCAGATTCGTATGTGAAGTCTTTACACCCAACATAGTATTGGAGGGGGAGTTGTGGGGAGGTGTTTATGTTCTGAGACTGGGACCTGGGACTGTCGTGAATGGGATTAGTGACCCTATGAAAGAAAACTCAAGGAGCTCCTTTCCACTTGTGTGGCTACTGAGAAGAGAGACATCTTTGAACAGTGTCACCAGACACTGAAACATGGTGCCTTGATCTTGGACTTCCCAGCCTCCAGAACTATGAAAAATAAATTTCTGTTGCTTTTAAGCTACCTTGTTCTGGCACTTTGTTATAGCAGCCAGAACAGACTAAGACAGCTTCCACTTATTTATCTGGAAAACATGGGCATGAACCTATTCTTCAAAGGGTTGCTGATGTAATTAAATGAGATGATATCTGTGGAAGTACTGAGCACTATTAACAGATACATGGTAGTTGATCAAAATCATTGCTGAATATATCTAATTTTAAGTTAGATCAAAGTGATACATACACAATGAATTTAATGTGGTCATAAGAAAGTGATTGGAACATTAATTTCTTTATATATGATTTCAATCCAGATTGTGATTTTAATGAGTTTACCAGAATAGGTATACAATATAAACATATGTGTATGCATATGCACATATATTTCTTCATCAGTGTATACTGATAATACAGTGTATACTTATACAGTGTATAACACATTGTAATATATTTATTATCCATATAGAGAATTTGGGTGGAAAATAATTGCATTTTTCACAGCAATAAATCATAGAAGCTGCTTAGATATCCAATAATCCACCTGTATAATCATGGGGCTTAAAGGTTTCTTGATGCAAACTATTTAAAATAAATTTGAGAATTAGAGAAATAGCTTTGTGCTCGATCTATGAAAACAACTTTAAATCCCCAAATCCATATTGATTGTGCTCAACACCATAATGCAAGGCTCTCAGAGTTCTCTTCTGCTTTTTTTTTTTAAGTTTATTTATTTATTTTGAGAGAGAGTGAGAGACAGAGCAGGGGAGGGACAGAGACAGGGAGAGACAGAAGCTCAGGCAGACTCCACACTGTCAACACAGAGCATGATGGCGTGGTGCAGGGCTGGAACTTATGACCTGTGAGATCATGACCTGAGTTGGATGCTTAATCAACTGAGCCACCCAGCTGCCCCTCTTTTACTTCTTATTTGAGGTATTTTGAAAAATTATCACATTACATCTTCAACATGTTATTAATTTTAGGTAATACGCTTTAAGTCTAGTTAGCATTCTTACCTTAGAAGAAACCATGGTTGAAATATATGAGCAGTTGACTGGATCAAAAGCCCTTTTTTATAGTATTTAAGGGAAGGGCAATTATTTCAAAGACCTAAGTAAAGTGTTAGATGACTTACATAGGCCCACCTATGCCTATGGTCTTCTGCGGATGTGTGTGTTTTGGGGAGATGGGAGAGGAAGAGGGTTAAGAGAGCATAGAATCAAGGGTCCAAGAACTTGAGTAACAATATTGTTTTCAGAAGACGGACACAAGAGGTTCCTGATTCCAAATTAAAATCATAAGGTCACAGGGGTGCCTAGATGGTTCAGTTGCTTGAGCCTCCAACTTTTGGTTTTGGCTTAGGTCATGATCTCACAGTTTCCTGAGTTCCAGTCCCACATCGGGGTCTGCACTGGCAGCATGGATTCTGCCTGGGATTCTCTCTCTCTCTCTCTCTCTCTCTCTCTGCCCCTCCCTCATTCGTGCTATCTTTGTCTCTCTCCAAATAAATAAACTTAAAAAAAAAACTTGAAAAAAATCATAGGATCACAAATCGAAGGCCAACTGATAATATCATAGGCTCTACCTTTGCCTATGTATTCTCACATTCATAAGAGAGTAGACCATGATGGTGCCATGAAAAAAGGATATTAGTGAAATCACTTCCTTGTCTAATTGGTTTTCATCTCTTAAGGGAATTTTGGCATAAAGGGTAAAGCTCCCAGTTTACATTAGGGCTTCTGAATACTCTTAATCTTAATTTTTCATTATCTCCCCCAAAAAACCACAGGTTGGTGAAAACACAAAGAGTTTTCCATGCCCTTGGACTTGGGAAGCCTGGACCTCACAAGTCACAACATCTCTACACCTCCCACATTAACTCGGAAAGCTCAAGGATAGCTTGAATCCTAAGATAATGTTTCTAAACCTTTCTCAATGGTGTCAAAAATTTCATAGCCAGAAAGAATATCTCAGCTAAAGAGAACCTTATACTTGAAATAGCATGTGCTAATATTTAGAAGAATAAAAAGCTGAAGGTTATTAATTTATATCCACTTAAATATATAATATGTGAATGCCTAGGGGAACAAAGAAAAAGGAAGCTGTCTGTCATTTTCTACAGATTTCTTTCTAATTGAGACTGCCCAGTTGTTTTTGAACTGGCCTTCTGCATGGCCCAATTAAAATTACAAATGTAAAAATAGCATTTAATAATCACTTCTGATAAATAATAGGTGCCTAGTAAATAGTAGTAATAGTAGCAGCAGTAGTAGTAGTTTTAAAAGTATTAATTAAAAGTGGTGCCTGGGTTGTTCAGTCAGTTAAGTGTTCAACTCTTGATGTCAGCTCAGGTCTTGATTTCAGGGTCATGAGTTCAAGCCCCTCATTGCACAGCATGGAGCCCACTTAAAAAAATAAAAGTATTGGAGTGCCTGAGTGATTCAGTCAGTGGAGTGGCTGACTTTAGCTCAGGTCATGATCTCATGGTTTGTGGGTTCGAGCCCTGCATCAGGCTCTGACGCTCAGAGCCTGGAGCCTGTGTCTCCCTCTCCCACTCTCTGCCCCTTCCCCACTCATGCTCTGTCTCTCTCTGTCTCTCAAAAATGAATAAGTATTTTAAAAAATGTTTTAAGTATTAAAATAGCATGTATTAAATGCTTACTAGTGATACTCTATAGCAAACCTTCAAGAGGAAGAGTTAGATACCTTTAAACTCTTATTTATTAAGGTCGTGAGGCATCCATCAGTCAGCAAAGCCTTCTTCCCACCATTCCAGTATCTGACCCCTTACAACTTTCACCCACTAGTCAAAGTTCTGAGGACTCATATAAATCTCTATTCCCTTTTTCCCCAGAATAGACCTTCATAAGGGTGAAGGCCCTGGTTCAGATCCAAATAACTCATCACAATAATAAGTTTTAAGTTTATTATCTCTCAAGCACTTTACCTGTAATAAATCATTGAACCCTCATAAAAAATATATGTGCAGGAATTATTTTCATGGTCATTTTTTGCAGAAGTTTGGGCCTAACGATTAGAACCCAGGCCTTTCTCATATAAAACCCATATCTTTTCCACTACCTACAATTATAGAGAAGAGAGTAAATATATCTTCTGTGTTTGTTCACCTCTGGAATGAACCTCTACCCATCGAGCCTCACCTGTCCTAAGCAGTCCCTGTTGTCGATTTGTTAATTTATGGAGGAATTAACTGGCCTCCTAGAGTGATACTTTAAAACTCATTGATGCAGAAGTGGCAGAAACATCATATTCAGCATCAATTCCCCTGTGTTATAGTCTAGGTTCCATTATCTCTGGTGTGAATATGTAAATTTATTTTGTGGAATCCTCTTTATATATTAAGATTTTGATTGGCGCATGAAACACGTTATGTCCTTAATTGTCCATCTTTCAGACTCCAAAGAAAGCGATGAGCAGACAATTTAACGTTTTCTCTATTAGTTACTCACCTATAATACAGAACTGATTCTGTACGGTACAGCAACATGTACCTGCCTATCATCTTTGATCAACACGGTGTTCCTTAGAGACAGCAACAAGGAAAAGTATTTTTATTGGATTAAAGTGATTAAGTATCAAGCAAAATTATTTCTATATATCTATCATTAGCTAAGATACGCTAATAAAGTGTACCTGAAATGTAGCATGTCGGAGATTTGTACAAATTTGTATATTTCACTTCCATAACACACTCACTGTAATCTGTTATTGTCATAAATTAAGATGAAATTTCTTAGCTGGACATTATTGTCCACCTTCATAATCACATGTCTCTGTGAATGCAGTTAACCATGCCCATCCACTGGGCTCATTCCCTTGGCATATTAGAATGAGCATTATAAGCAGAGACAAATCGTGTGGCCATGACATTTAGAGAGCTGGTGCTCATCTCCATTTATCAGCTACCCATAAAATAGTCACCAACATTTCTAAAGTTATCACTTTCTCATTAGCAATTAGCAAACTGCTTTGCCTCATATTCTTTGTGAAGAATATGCTCATAGTTCTTGGGAAGAGAATGGATCTCAATATCCTCATTAAGAAGTGCAAAATACAAGATCTGGGAAAGAAAAGCAAAAAAAGATCTTTCAAAGTATTACTTCCTCCTCAAAGTGAGGAAAAGAAGTGAACTCTCATGGGAGAGAGGAGAAAGACTTGCCAAAGGATGAGAAGATTAATAACATTAGAGCCTTGTACCTTGCCCACATTACCATTCTGTAGTATGTGTGTTATCAGAAAAGAAAAGAAATATTTAACTGCCACACTAACCCTACCCAATTAATTGCACATTGTATGACCCATTTCATGACCCTGGCAAGGAATGTCAGTACCCACATTCCACACATACCAGATCTCCTCCCCTCTTGCTGTTGCACTTATCGAGGCCACTAACAAGAAGGTTCTATTTCAAACGTACTCCCAACCTCTGCCTATAATTACGAAGGCTGTGGATGAAAGGTCATATTGAGAACTTCTGAAAACTTGAAACTTTTTTTCTATATCCATCCTTTTTGGTGGCACTGGTCAGACAGAGTTTTGGTTTCAAACACTCGGCTCTTTCCCCAGATCTCTGCAGACACTCTAAACAATTGAAGAAGTACAATATAGCTTTGAAAAACACAGATTTGGGACTCTGGTCAGACCTTGGTGGGAATCTCAGGTCTGAACTCCTGAGTTAGTTGTCAGAGATCAGTCGGAAAGAGGGAAAAAAATTCTAGGAGTTTCAAACAGAATGGAAATTAATGCAGGAAAATGGTACCGCAAAGTTAAGGAAAGGTTGAAAAGGCAAAAAAAAAAAAAAAAAAGGTATATTCATGAGCTCTGGCTACCATAGCAAAATCTCATAGACTAGGTGGCTTAATCAATAGAATTTATTTTCTCATAGTTCTGGAGGCTGGAAGTCCAAGAGCAAGATGCCAGAATTGCCAGGTGCTGGAGAGAGCTGCCTTTCCAGCTTGTAGGCAACCATTTCCTCACTGTGTCCTTACACAGCTAAGAGAGAGCACTAGATCTTTCATCTGTCTTCTTATAAAGACACTAATTCTATCAGATCAGACCCCATGCCTATGACTTCATTTAACCTTACCTATTTCCATAAAGGCCCTATCTCCAAATACAGTCATATTGAGGGGTTCTGACATATGAATTTGAAGGGGACACAATTTAGTCCATAGTGGGACACAATGAGGCAATCAGAAATTAGTAACAGAAAGAAGAAGCTGTCAACACCTCTGGGATTGGAGTGACACAAATAGATGTTGGTACCAGAACCCAGAAGTCCCGAGCATCTGGTAGAGGCTAGATCAATGGTAGCAGTGGCATCCCGTTGAGAACTGAGACCATGAAGGGAAGCACTGTCAATGGAAACCAGACTCAAAAAGAAGATGCAGGTACCACTGGAGAAGCTGCCTAAAGCAGGGCCAGGAATGGCAGGGAAAATTCTCTGATTCTCCCTTCCTCCTATCCTTCACTCTTTCATCAGTACATCCCATTGGCCAATATTCCCCTGAAGCTATTCCACAAGAGAGTCTGGGATATGTAGTTCCCTCTCCTACAGAGTGGAGCAAAGCCAAGGCCAGATATGGAGCTGAGCACAAAATGATAGATGACTGCCACACTCACTGCGTGACTGTGGACAACTCTCTTTCCTGACCATCAGTCTTCTCATCTGCTAAATAGGGCCAATAATAGAGTTATTTTGAGGATTAAGGGTTATAATTTCTGTGAAGCTTTTAGGTCAGAGTAAATTCTCAAATCTGTGTTAAGATTTCAATAAATGTTGTTTATCATTAGTCAGAGAATGTATGTTTATTTAGCTTGTGTTAACAATGACTATGACTGGGGTGCCTGGGTGGCTCAGTCAGTTAAGCGTCCGACCATGGCTCAGGTCATGATCTCACGGTTTGTGGGTTCTTGTCCCACGTAGGGCTCTGTACTGACAGCTAGCTCAGAGACTGGAGCCTGTTTCAGATTCTGTGTCTCCCTCACTCTCTGATCATCCCCTGCTCACGCTGTCTCTCTCTGTCTCTCAGAAATAAATAAAACATTTAAAACATTTTTAAAGAAAACAATGACTATGACTGACTGACTAAAACTAACACCAGAAACAACAGGTGCTGATGAGGATGTAGGGAAAAGGCAACCTTCTTGAGCTGTAGGTGGGAATGCAAACTGGTGCAGCCACTCTGGAAAATAGTATGGAGATTCCTCAAAAAGTTAAAAATATAACCAACCTATAGCCCAGCAATTGCTCTACTTGGTATTTACCCAAAGGATACAAAAATACACACTCAAAAGACACATGCACCCCAGGGTTTTTAGCAGCATTATCAACAGTAGCCAATCTATGGAGAGAGCCCAAATGTCCATCAACTGACGAGTGGATAAAGAAGATGTGTATGTATAAACAATGGAATATTACTCAGCCATCAAAAAGAATGAAGCCCTTGCCACTTGCAACAGTGTGAATGGAGCTAGAGTGTATTAAGTTAAGTAAAATAAGTCAGTCAGAGAAAGAAAAATACCATATGATTTTACTCATGTGGAATTTAAGAAACAAAACAGATGGACATATGGGAGCGAGAAAAAAGAAAGAGGGAAACAAACCATAAAAGACTCTTCTTTTGTTTTAGTGTTTTTATTCATTCTTGACAGAGAGAGACAGAACACTAGCTGGGGGGGGGAGGGGGGGCAGAGAGAGAGACACACAGAATCCAAAGAAGGCTCCAGGCTCTGAGGCCCAACACAGAGCTCAAACCCACAAACTGAGAGGACATGACCTGAGCTGAAGTCAGACACTTAACCTACTGAGCCACCCAGGCGCCCCAAACTGTAAGAGACTCTTAAAGATAGAGAGCAAACTGAGGATTGATGGAGGGAAGTGTGTGGAGGATGGGTAGGTGGGGGATGGGCATTAAGGAGGGCACTTGTTGTGATGAGCCTTGGGTGTTGTATATAAATGATGAATCACAATTATGATCCCCAAACCAATATTGCACTGTATGGTAACTAACTAGAATTTAAATAAAAAATTGAAAAACTAAAACAAACACGATGACTGACCTACCAGGAAGCTATGGTCACGAGAAAGTCTAGGGATCAATAAACCAAGAAAATCCAAATGTTGGTTTAATCCAAGACTCCTTTAAGGTGAAACTTCTACGGGGGCGCCTGGGTGGCTTAGTCGGTTAAGCGTCTGACTTTTGCTTAGGTCATGATCTCGCGGTTCGTGGGTTTGAGCCCCGCGTCGGGCTCTGTGCTGACTGCCAGCTCAGAGCCTGGAGCCTGTTTCAGTCTGTGACTCCCTCTCTCTCTGACCCTCCCTGCTCACGCTGTCTCTCTCTCTCTCTCTCTCTCTCCTAGAAATAAATAAAACATTAAAAAAAAAGATTAAAAAAAATAATAAAATAAAGTGAAACTTCTACGAAGGTTAAAACAATCATGGAGTGTCCATCCTAGCTTCCTTTCCATTCTCTACTTTTTTCTCCTTCACCTATACTTCTATTCAAGGCCCCTGTCTTTCTCTTCCGGCCTTGTCCAACAAAAGTTCCAAGATTATGTATTAATAATTAAGATCATTAATCTCTGATCAATAGATGAAAATTAATGGATCATTAATCTATTCAGAATTTTCCCCACTTCCAGCTTCAGACCAAGGGAATGTACAAGCTTTTTAAAAAGATCATCTTCTTTACAGAATGATTCATCTTTACTCAGGAATGAGGGTCTTAGCAGATGTCCTTTGCCTCTAAAAGACAAAGAATGGACATTAGGAGCCACTCAGCATAAGATCTCTTGGCATGAACTGCTTGTCAAGGGGAAGGTCATAGCATTCTGCCAGGGTCACATCCTTCCCTATAAAGAGGAGACAGTGCAGCAACGATGGCGCATGGAATGGATCTCAACTTCCTGCATCTGACTCACAGGAAAAACTGCACATCTCAGACAAAAGGAGGCTCAAATGCTCCCTACAAAGCTGAGGTCCTCAAGTGCCAAGCATGGACTATTTCACACATGAATCAAGGCAAGGGCATCTGATCTGCTTTGGAACTAAAACAATGGTAGGGATTGGATGCAAGTGCATAAAATAATCAGGACACACCTGGGTCTCAGGGACAGCAAGGGCCATGGTTAACAGATTCAAAATCCAGTTTTTACCTAATTGAAAGCAACACTCGAGCAGGAATCATTTTAAAACTAAGGTCTTGCTGTAACTGATTATGCTCTTATTCCGGGCCTCCCTTCTTTGGAGCTGGGCATGAGCATGTCCAGCACGGTCACCCAAGAAGCAAGTGAGGCCTAGCTCTGTGTTTGTGCCCCCAGAAAGACAGGAGGTCAAAAAATATGCTGGAGAAGAGACATACCAAAGATAGCTGGTCACATGAGTCTCTACGTAGGCAACACCTGTCTCTACAGCAATGCCAATAACTAAAGCATCTACACTTGCACATTTCTCTACAGGTTAGGAAGGAGCTTCAGATACATCATCCTGGTTAAGGCCTCACAATATGTGGGACAGGTATTGTGATTTCTCAATTTGCAGAAACAGAATCTCAGAGAAGTGCTTTATCTATATAAGAAAAGGGTCACCAGTCGCCCCTACCACTTACATTCCTAGGACATTTACTTAAAAAAAAAAGGTATTTAATTTTTACGTTCAAGTGCAATGAATATGCATTGTGGAATATCGGCATTGGAGAATATTCATCCATATTCCTGCCATCTTAGAGACCTGTTATATTTCAGCATATATCCCACTTTTTCTGTGTACAAATTTGATATGGATAGATGTGATCATTCTGAAAATATTATTACATAATCCACATTTTCTGTAACAAATTACCTAATATTTTTTCAATATATTATAAATTTTTTTTTCATTTTATTTCACATTCATCACCACGACTAGATATTTCATGGACACAGCATATATTACTCTCCACCATCCTTCTGCAAACAACCGCCCCTGTCTGTGGTCACTGTGATCTATTTATTCCAGTTGATTCAACAGTTTTGAAGCTGTAATACTACAGACCCAAACTATATAGATTATGAAAATAAACCATTTTGTTGACAAAAATTATTATTATTATTACTATTAGCCTTTTCTTTTTTAAAATTTTTAATGTTAATTTTATTAGAGAGAGAGAGAGAGACAGCACACAAGTGGGGGAAAGGGCAGAGAGAGAGACACACAGAATCCGAAGCAGGCTCCAAGGTGTGAACTGTCAGCACAGTGCCTGATGCGGGGCTCGAACTCATCGACCATGAAATCATGACCTGAGCTGAAGTCAGACACTCAACCGACTGAGCCACCCAGGTGCCCCTATTATTGGCCCTTTCTTAAAGCTCAAACTACCAATTTATAATCCACAGATGTTTATTGAGCATCCAGTTCATGGGAAAAACATATCAGCTATGAGAGTAAGAAATTGACACTTAATTCATCTGACTTGAATATCATACAGTGTAAGCAATCTGCAGTGAGATTGCTTTTGGCTTAAAAATTGGCATTAGGCAAAATAAATATCTATGGCCAGGCTCATGATGTAGGCAAAACAGGCTTGAGAAAAATATTCAAAAAAGGAGGCAATTTAAGAGAACAAGGGAGGATAAGGAGAGGCAGGAATCTGATCAGAACTAAACAAGAAAGCTTGAAAAGAGAACTGACAATGTCATTTGGCAGGGAAAACATGACCTGTCTAATAGTCAAAAAGTACACTCTTCTCTTGAGTGGCCTTGGACATGTCTCTTCAAAGATTCTCAGAATCCCAGGGATGGAGGTGACATTATCATCACAGTTGATGTTTGTTAAACATTTTTTGATGCTTGTTATGCATTTAGTAAATGTCAGGAAAAGGTTAAATGCTTTACATGAATGACTTTGTTTATTCAAAGTTTTTTCAAGGTCATAACCACCTATGAGAAGGAAAGTATAAAATCTCTCCATAACAGGTAAAGAATTGAAGATAAGGGACTAAAAGAAATTATCCAATGTCACAGAACCAGTGAGTATTCAGACCAGTTCTCTCAGATACATGCTGTCTACACTAAAACACTTCCCTTGAAGGACATCTAGTTTAGTCCTACCCCTGTGATCCTTAAGTCCACTCTATAACAATCTACCAGTGTTGAAAAACCCCCAATGGATGAGGTCTGATGTCCACCAAGTACTCCATTCCATCCCGAAAAGCTCCAAACGCATTAACTCATTCATTTATCCAACAAATATTTGTAAACAAAAATATTTTATGGAATAGTCATAGCTCTAGGCCCAAAGAATATAGCAGTGAATACATTAAGTCCCTGCCTTCATGGACTTTTTATTCATGTAGGAGGGAGAAGGGGAAAGATAAAACAAAAGAAAATATAATATAAAGGATTCAAGGGTGATAAATGCTTTGGAGAAATGGAAAGCAGGGTAAGGAGGTTCAGAAGTACTGAATGGGGAGAAAGGAGTTGCTCTTGCAGATAGGGTAGTTAAGGGAGGCCTCTCTAATAAAGATGACATACTGATGAGATAAGATGCAGATACCTATGAGAAAGATGCCATTACATATGAAACAATCCATTCCAGGAGAAAAGAACATCAAGTGTAAAGGCTCTAAGCAAAAACTTGTTTGGCAAGTTTGGGGAGTGATTAGGAGGGCAGGGTGGTGGAAACAGAACAGTCAAGAGGGAATTGGGCAAGGGATGCCTATGTGGCTCAGCCAGTTATGCCTCCAACTCTTGATTTCAGCTCAGGTCATGATCTCATTGTTCATAAGATCGAGTCTGGCCTGTGGTTCTGCGCGGACAGCATGGAGCCTGCTTGGGATTCCCTCCCTCCTTCTCTCTGCCCCTCCCCTCTCTCAAAACAAATAAATAAACATTAAAAAAAAAAAGGAGAAAAGAGAGGGAAGTAAGTGGAAGACAAAGAGAGTTGGGACCTGACCCAGGAGGTCCTTGTAGGCCACAGAAAGTGCAAAGCTTTAAGGGTTTTTGAGCAAAGGTGTGACATAGGTACATTTTGAAAGAGATCACTCAGGTTACTATGTTGAATATAGATGGGGGACAGGAGGAGCTGAGGACAAAGGGGCAAATCAGGAAACTATTATAATTATCTGGGCAAGAGAGGTTGGTATCAAACTTAGAATAAAAAAGGTAATATTAACGATGGGGAGAAGTACCAGGTCACTGGTCATGCTTTGAAAGTGAAGTCCGTGAAATTTGTCAATGGAGAGTTACAGGCAATAGAAGAGAAGAGAAATCGAAGGTGACTCCAGAGTGTTCTGCCTGGGAAATAGTGAGCAAGGGGTTTCCGTATTGATATGAGAACACCTAGAGAAGACCAGAAAATGGCAGGTTTAGGGAAGAGGAAGGGAAACAAGACATTGGCTTTGCCGTGGGAAGCTGACTGCCCACGAGACATTAAAGTGGAGATGGCATCTCAAAGGAAACCAATTGCCATAAATAAACTCTGTGCTTTGATTTTTACCTGTACCTGTAAAATGTGTACAATGCATGTCCTCCTAGCTCTCAATGCGATGAGAAAAGGTGTAAATGCCCTCAAAAGTAAAACACACAGTCAAACCTTAAATCCAACGATACTTATAATTTTTATAATCATCGAAATGAAAGTCTCAGCTGTGAAGAATGAAAGGCACGCACAGATGGGGAATTTATCCCCATATGGATAGTAGGATGGAGACAAAGGAGAAAACAAGCCTGATGGCATAGATGTAAAGTGAATGTCTCAGCTCTAACAGTCTAAGGTGGCCTTGGTGACGATGACATGCAGGGACCACTTGCAATTGCCATGAGACTATTAAAGTCTTTCAAAGCAATTTTCTTATTTTGGTGCTTCAGAGTCAAGTCATTTCTGGCCAAAAAGGTCTGCTTTTTATGCCTCAGGAATTACGATCAGCAATTTGCTCCAAAATGAAATGGCTGGCTTTTCTTTTAATGGTCCTTTTACCTCATGCCCAACTCCATGTCCCACATGCATGCCTTGGGAGAAGGGAACTCTTATAACAGAGCTCCAGACTCTGTGCTGCCAGAGTGACAGCCGCATCCCTCCAAGATGGCAGCAGTGAATGGCTACCACAACATTGCTCTCCACGCTGGAATGGCATCTTCCATCTTCAGGGAGAAAGGGCGCAAAGTGAATTCTCAGTGCGTGAAGTCTGACTTCCTCAACTAGTTCACTGAATTGAAAAATAAACAGTTAAATTCAGCTGGCTTATTTTATGGGCAAGTATCTGTAAAGAAGAAGATGTTAAATGGTTTCTCACACTGTGCATATTTTTTTCACATGAACAACTCGTTGTTGATCTAGATAGATGAGTTTCATAACACTTTAAGCTTGTCTGATTTGTACACTTACTTCCAAGGCAACAGGCGACCCCTGATGGCACTCTTTCATGTATTAGATACCAAATGATCAGTAACAAAGTAAAAATCCCCAGAAGGAGAGGAAGAAAAGGAGAGAGGGAGAGAAAACCCCACGGTACATGGTACTGATCTGTCCATTGTTGTACCAATGTTGCTGTAACCAAGGAAGACTAGAATATAGTTTACCGATATCTGGGCCATCAAAAAAGAGCAAGAATAGCAATATATTTCTGATGAGAGAACACTGTATGGTGCAGGGAGATACACGGGAGTCTTAGAATCTAGTTTCAGCTCTGCTATAATCAGGTGCATCATGCAAGTCACTTTACTCTTCTGAATCTCAGTTTTCTTGCATGTAAAATAAGAAAAAGGCAGCTTCTCACTTTTGAATTCTATCACTTTATGAAATTTGATATTCATGGAGATCTTTCTTTTAAGTACTAACAGTATCGAAGGGGAGAACTTCAAAACACTACCTCAAGCATTGAATTTCAAACACACGTTATCTGATTGCAGCCTCAAACATAACACAGACGAAATCTACTCTTGATGTTGCCCCTGCTCCAAAACCTGCTGTATCTTCCCCACTTCCTTCTGTGAAACCCCATCCTCCTACGTTTTCAGGTTAAAAACTTGGGAGTTATCCTTGACCCCACTGATTCTCCGGCATCCAAACTTCTGGCAAATTCCAGTGGCTCTATTTTCAAAATACTTGCAGAGGGTCTCCTGGGTGGCTTAGTCGCTTAAGCGTCCGACTTTCACTTAGGTCATGATCTTGCGGTTCGTGGGTTCGAGCCCCTCCTGTGCTGACTGCCAGCTAGGAGCCTGGAAGCTATTTCGGGGTCTGTATCTCCCTCTCTCTCTGACCCTCCCCTGCTCACGCTGTCTCTCTCTCTCTCTCTCTCTCTCTCCTAGAAATAAATAAAAATATTTAAAAAAATACGTGCAGAATTCTACCCCATCCCACCACCCCCAGCACAATTACCCAAGAACAGACAGTCATCATTACTCATCAACTGTCAATAACCTCCACGTTTGCCCCCTTCACTTGTCTTTAACGCACAGCCAGGGTTTTAACACACAAGTCACACCATGTCACTGCTCTGGCTGGAAACCCTCCAAAGACTTCCCGTGGCTTTCCACCTCCCACACAGTAAAATCCAAAGTCCTCACCAGGTCTGCAAGGCTCCACCTCACCTACGCACTACCTCTCTGACCTCATTTTGTACCACTTTGCCCCCGGAATAATCTTATTCCAACATACTGAGCAGGCTCCCACCTCAGGGCACCTGAAATCTGCATGGCTCTCTCTCTCTCTTACTTGTTTCAGGTCTTTGACCAATGTCCCCTTAACAGAGAAACCTTCCCTGGCCAACCCGCATAAAAGTGCATCCTTCAGTCATTTCTACTTCATTTTTCGTGATTACCCATATCACCTGAGATAGCGTATACATTTTTAAAAAATTCATCTGCCTCTATGAAAACAGGACATTTTTGCTGTAAATGCTGTACTCCCCAGGGCTGAAGGACAATATATGAATGAATGAATGAATGAATGAATGAATGAGTGAATGAAAAACACTTCCTGGAACCCTTACTAGCATATGTGGCCCACAACCATCCCCTAAACATGGCGTCCAGTTCCAGGACAGAGACTGCCTTGGCATGTGGGCTCAGAGGCCTTGAGCCTCTTGTGCAACTTGCTTGGCTCCTTCCTTCCATTGGGCCATCCATTCACCAGGGCTGACTCTGCCTGATCGCAGGCCACGCTAAAGCTCTCCCTGCGGCGGATTTGAGATCCAGAGAAACTTCTCCTGCGTGCTTTCTAACCACTACCATACCCATCCTCAAAAGAGGGTGAGAGAATATGATACTAACAATTTTCACTTGGATTCTCCCATGGAAGTTGACACTTCTCTCCCACAAGGGCCTGAGCAGCCTCAGAGTCTGGGCCCTAGAACATCACAACGGGAAGTACCAAAGGGCCCTGCCTCAGCAGGCCTCCAAATTGAAGAGAGTGCTGGCCCTCAATATTCTACACAAGTTCTTCCACCAAAACTGTCTAAGATAAGGAGTGAATGTTTAGAGCACGAGTGTATTGTCTAGCCTTTGGCCAGTGCTTAGCTTAGATCGAGCCTAGGGAGAAAGCTGAACCTCTTCTTCCTCCCTTTTGTTATGCGAAAGGCTATGCCTTCTCTGCCTCCCCCTCTCCACACCCAAGAGCGTGAGTGAGCTGCAGATCTACCCTGGGTCTTTTCTTTACCAGGGGGGCTCACAATTAACGTGCACCTGAATCACCCGCGTATTCGGTTAAAACGAAGGTTCTGGTTCAACAGGCTCAGGGTGGGACCAAGCTCTGCATTTCTAACAAGCACCCAAGGGGCGCAAACGCAGCTGGCCATTCTCCACTACAGTATCGGAACGAGGTCGTACCAAGCCCGCCTGAGGCATGCGCTGGCTCGCGCTGCTTTCTCCGGCTCTGGTCCCTTCCCTCCAGCTTCCACCCCCCACCGCAGCACCGCCGAAGCCTTTACAATAGAGTTCGGCTTCTTTACAATAAAGCCGGATTCCTGAGCGGCTTAAGCTTGAGGCCCGGCCTTCGAGGGAGGAGGAACGATCTAGAAACACTGCGGTAGCCTCCTTTCCCTGGTCCGGCATGGGCTCCAGGAGCCGACCGCGCCCTGTCTGAGACGCCTCTGGGCTTGCAGAGAAGGACCGGTGACAAAAGTTTCCCGAGAGGCTGCGCTCGCGGTCAGACGCCGGGGCGCGCCCGCCCGGGGACCGCAGTGGGCGCGGGGCAGCTGCGGACCTTTCCCGGGCGTCCTCCGGGCGCGGCAAGTGGAGAAAGATCAAGCAAAAGGATTCCGGGCGCCTCCCCCGCTGCCCCTCTCCGCCCTCTCCGCCCCACCCCCAAACGGCTGGGCTTCCTGCCGAGACTATGGGACACCCAATCTGCTCTGAAGCATTTGAAGTCCTGGCACTTTCCCGTTCGCGGGGCGGGGTGGGGGCGGGGGTCCCCGTGGCTGGAGAATGTGCAGCGGCCGCAGGCTGCACTTTTGCGGAGTTCGCTCTCCGCGGGGGCCTGCGGGCTGCACCCGGTCCTGCGCCCCGCTGGCTTCTCCTCGGGGAAGCGCCCCGAGCTCCGCACGTTAACTGCGCGGAAGGACGCAGCGGGTTAGGCGCTCCCCGCCCACTGCGCGCACCCCTCGCCGGAACCCAGGTTCTCCTTGTAAGATGGGAAGAAAAAAAAGAGCTCTGACCAGCGGCGACCGGAAAGTGGGGTGGCGCCGAGGCGCCCCGAAGGGCGCTTTGCAGTGGGGAAAAAGGGACATCCGGCCATTTTAGACAGGATTTTGATTTTTCAAAGATTTTAATCTCCGGTCATTGGATTTTAACAGGTTACGTTGGCTTTATTCAAGGTATTAAAAAAAAAAGTATGAGAATGCCACGTATTTTCAGTGTAATTCTAAAACACCATCGAATGCGCTCGGATCCTTCTAGAAACACATCAGCTCTGGGCTGAAGGGCTCGGATCCTGCGGGGCGCCTTGGCGGGGGTGGGGGTGGGCGTGGGGGGAGTGGGGGGTGGACATCTTGAGGCGACGTGTCGGTCCTGAGAAGGCGAGAAGGCAGCCTCCTGAATCTACAGATAGACCTTGAGCTCCTCCGGAAGGACGCCCCGCCTGTGGGCGACAGGAAGCACCGCTCTAATCCGCCTGCTCCCGGAGTTTGGGCGAAGCGTTGTGCCAGCGGGCAGAGAAGAGGTGCGGGGCTGCAGAGGCTCCTGGCTGGCGGCTAGAGCCAAAAGACACTGCCCCACCCCCTCTCGGAATAACAAACTGAGGGAGGGGGCCCAAATAACACCCTATCCCCACCTCCAAATACGCCAAGTTCATTGCTTTGCATGGGCGGGGGGGGAGGGGAGGAGTCGTTTGTTAATACCCTACCCCCACCCCCAAATACACCAAGTTCTTTGCTTTGCATGGGGGTGGGGGGAGGAGCATTGTTAATAATACCCCACTCCATCCCCAAATACGCCAAATCCGTTGCTTTGCGTGGGGGGAAGGGAGGGGCATTTGTTTAAGAGCTGTGCGTCACGCCGGGAAAAGTGCCGCAGTGCCGTTGAAGCTGAAATCGGCTTCTACTCCTCGTTTCTGGAGGCTTCGGTCGACTGAAGCACTCTCAGGAGGCACCCTGGCCGTTTTCTAATTTCCGCTCTTCAGTGGGACTGGCAGGAATTGGGGACAGGCACGAAGTGACAGGGGGGACATAGGAAACGAGCTGAGTCTCTGGCTTCTGGATCTTTCCCAGGTGCTCCTAAGTCCCTAAAGTCACTGGGGCCCTCTGGAGATTTGGTTCACGCTCTCGGGTCACGGCCGCACACGCAGGCTCTCCCTAAGTGCGGCAGTGCCGAGACTGCAAGCCTTCAGAACCTGGCCAGTCCCCGGGGCCACCTGACAAACACACCGGTGCCCATGGCCGGGGAAGGTGGTGCGTTTTATTCTCGCCTCAGAATCGCCCTCGGATTTCACATGTCTGACACCAATTCTTGTGTCTTAGACTGTGTGAATGATTTGTTGCGTGCAGCTGAGACTCCCACACACCTGCACCCCTGCGCGGGGGAGGAGAACGTCGGAAAGTCAGAGGACCTCTCGAGCTGGTGTGCGCATGTGTGCCTGGGCGGTGTAACCTCGGCAGGAGAAAGACTGGGGTTCCCAGTGAAAAAATGATTAGAAATAAACTAACGGCTCAGAATGAGCAGGTCGTTCCTTTGTCTCAAGCAAGAGACGATTAGGTGAAACATGGATAGAGTGTTCATAAAGGATTCCTGTCTTTAGAGTAACAGAGGAATATTAGTTTTCTGCCTCAAAGCATCCTGCTAGCGTTTTGTTTTGTTTGTTTGCTTGTGTGTTTTTTAGTTGTCACATCAAGAAATGGCCTGTACTCTATATAAAATTATACATACGTGGCTGGTTCTAGATGGAAAAAAATGGTATTTAGCTAACAGCAAAGGGATTAAGGGCCATCTCTACACAAATGCAAATGTCTTTAATAGCTACAAGAAACCTAAGTCTTATCTACAGCCTCTGAGGGCTTTTACAAAAATAGCTTCAGCCACCGCCTGGGTGGTTCAGTCGGTTAAGTGTCCAACTTTAGCTCAGGCCATGATCTCGTGGTTCTTGGGTTCAAGCCCTGCATTGGGCTCTGTCCTGACAGCTCAGAGCCTGGAACTTGCTTCTGATTCTGTGTCTCTCTGTCTGCCACTCACAGGCGCGCGTGCTCGCGCTCTCTCTCTCTCAAAAATGAATAAACACTAAAAAAAAACCCAGCTTCATATTCAAGACTAGCTGTAATCAACATAACTTGTTTAACAGACGTGTTTCATTTATAATTATGTGTGACCTATAGCAGAATCTAAGGTATGGAAAAAAAACCCTGAAGTCAACTGGGGCAGGTCTGACCACCTCAATTTTATTTTTCTGTCACAACCTACCATGGGTCAGGTATTAGTTGCCACCATATTTATCCCATTTGACTAAAATAATACCTATTTCATTTCAAATGGATTCATTTCATTCCTTAGCTTAGGAAAGTGAAGGCCTTGAAGTATAGCTATCAAGCTGTATAGAAAAATAATATGGGGATACATATCAGAAGCTATTCAAATGCACATAATGCCCTTTTGGCACATAATCCCACTAGGGGAATTACTAAAGAAATACTTCAATAGAGGGGCACTTGAGTGGCTCAGTTGGTTAAGTGTCCAACCCTTGGTTTCAGCTCAGGTTATGATCTCTTGGTTCATGAGTTCGACTCCCCTCATCAGGCTCTGCATGGACAATGCAAAGACTGCTTGGGATTCTCTCTCTCTCTCTCAAGAAATTAAATGAATAAACTTTAAAAAAATAAATACTTCAATAGGAAAAGCTTGAAGAGATACTCATTGCTAAGCTGTCTATAATTTTCATGAACATATTTTTAAACTTAAATTGGAACATCTGATCAATTAGAGACAAGTACAGTGATAAGAACAACAAGAATAAGCTGGAACTGTTGCAGAATCTCTTAAATGGATGGTTTGTTCAAAATAGACATCATCATATGCCCACTACCTCCAGTGATCTTCACCCCTTGATATCTGTTTCCTTTTGTAGCTCCCTCTCACCCTGAATCAGAAAGGCCCATCTCTGTGACCAAAAGAATACAGTGAAAAGGATGACGTGTCACTTTCAAGACTAGGTCATGAAAGACATTGCAACTGCCGCCTTGGTTTCTCAGGAGCCTTGCTCTGGGGAAAGGCCAGTTGCAGTAGCCTAAGGACCCTCCAGGCCGCTCACATGGGAAGACCCACGGGGCGCAGAAGTCACCAGCCCAGTCAGTGACCCACCTTGAAGTAAATTCTGCAGGTCTAGTCAAGCCTTCCAATAACCTTGGTCAACATCTGACTGCACCTCCATTAGAGACCTAGACCCAAAACACCACAACAGGGCTGCTCCCAAATTCCCGATCTGCAGAAACTAAGACATAATGGGTGACTGGGATTGTTTCAAGCCACTAAGGTTTGGAGTGATTTGTTATACAGCCACCAGCAGCTAATACTTACTGCATATTAATTTGATGAATATTGCAGCACCTGGGTGGCCTAGTTGAGCATCCACCTTTGGCTCAGGTCATGATTTTGTGGTTCATGAGTTCGAGCCCTGCATCGGGCTCTGTGCTGGCAGCTGGGGGCCCGACAGCCTGGAGCCTGCTTCGGATTCTGTGTCTTCCTATCTCTTTGCCCCTCCCCTGCTTGTGCTTTGTTTCTCTCTCTCTCAAATAAATAAACATTAAAAAAATTTAATTTGATGAATATTATGTAGTTATCAAAAATAAGGTACTGTTTACTACTTTCCCCATCCACATATTCCTTCTGTCAGTAAAATAAATCATTCCACATCATGCCATGTCTACTACCACTGTCCTTTGTTGCGTCATCCCACCAACCTTCCTTATCTGGGCTCAAACAGCTTTTTAGTTAGTCTCCCCACTTGGAGTCTTGCTTTCCTTATGGTCCTCATAAAGCAGAAATCAGATCACATCACCCTGCCCAGCTTAACCCCTTCAAAATTTTCTTACAGCACAAGGAATAAAGTTGAAACTCCTTGGGTTACAAGCCCCTTGGATAATCTGGCCATTGCCCTTTTACTCTCAGCCCTGTCTTTTACTTTCTGCCTCATTCTTAATATTCAGCAATAAGCTTAAGACATTTTTCTGGGCTGAAGCAAGCACAGCTCCTGCACTTGCTGTTCCCTCTACTTGGAACATTCTTTCCCCACATCACTGAATGTCTGGCTCAAGTCCCATGTCACCTACTTATTAATTAATTTACTTGTTTACTTGTTTTTTTAAAATTTTTAATGTTGATTTTTGAGGGAGAGAGCACGAGTGAGCAGGGGAGACACAGCATCTGAAGAAGGCTCCAGACTCCCAGCTGTGAGCACAGAGTCCAACACGAGGCTAAGATCATGATAGATGGTGAGATCATGACCTGAGCTGAAGTCGGACGCTCAACTGAGCCACCCAGGCGCCCCACTAATTTACTTGTTTATTGTCTGTTTACACACACACACACACACACACACACCACCGAAGGCCCTGAAAGCAGGGATATTGTCTGTCTCATTCCTTGTACTTAGAACAGCACCTGTCACATGATTAATGTGAATGGAATGAATGGACAAGCTATGTCTAAATATGCATCAATAGAAGCAAGGATTAAAGAAGAATATATAGGGGCGCCTGGGTGGTGTAGTCGGTTAAGCGTCCGACTTTCGCTTGGGTCATGATCTCGCGGTTCGCGGGTTCGAGCCCCGGGTCGGGCTCTGTGCTCACTGCCAGGTCAGAGCCTGGAACCTGTTTCAGTCTGTGATTCCCTCTCTCTCTGACCCTCCCCTGCTCACACTGTCTCTCTCTCTCTCCTAGAAATAAATAAAACATTTTAAAAAAAATAAAAATAAAGAAGAATATATAAATGAAAATAATGGTGCTTGAATTGTGGAAATGTGATTTTTTCCATTTTAAATTTGTTTTGAATACTGTTGTTACATTATTTTTTTAAAAGTCACCATACAAATAATTATCTATGTGAAGGTAGGGGGAAAAAAGGACTACTAATAGTTATGTTCTGGGGCTGTTGAAATTTTCTTTTTTTTCTCATGTTGCTTTACCTTTTGACTTTCTAGCCCATATATAAGACCTTTGCTGGGAATTTTTTAGAAGACTTTAAGTGAAAATGGCCCCCATGAATAGCTTGTATAACATGCCATTCTGCTGGACACTTTCCAAAGAGGACAATACTCAGAATTATCCTCCCCTCTTTCAAACACGAATTAGGACTGGACCAATTCTGATAGCTCACACTCTGTTTCCAAGAGAGAAAGAATTCTCCATCTTGGCCATATTTATGGAAAGTTCTCAGAAACATCATCAAGCCTTTGCCATTCTATAAATATTTCTTAAAATGCCCACTACATGCAAGACACTTTGTTGGATGTGGTAGAAAGAAACAAAGACACTTATTTCATCAACCTTTATCCCTTTCCTAAAATAATTTGGAATGGGTTACAACAAGAAAGATATGCCAGAGGGAGGAGGAGGAGGAAGAGGACAAAGAAAAAGAAGAGCAGAGAGAGAAATAAACAAGAGAACCAGTTAAATATGAGCAAAACTAGTAAGTGATGACCAAATAGAATAACACCGTTAGAACTAACATCCCCGGAAGTTGATGACCGTTTAAGATAAACTTTATATTTATCTCTGTTTCCAAAACCTGGTTCTTGCCTTCCAACAGCGTAAAAGTTAAGCAGAGGAATCAAGATATGGGTGTAAATAATCAGAGGAATTAAAGAAAAGCGTGAGCATCCTAAGGAACTACAGTGGACCACTAAATGCAAATGTGCCCCTTGTTTGGCATAAGAACCACATTCCAAAAATTCCTGTAATTGTGTGAAAACACCCAGGACACTGTCATGCCTGCCCCTGAAAATCTGCTTTGGTTCCACAAGGATGCATCCCAACCTGACTGCAAAGGAGAGGCAGTGTGATGTATAGGCTAAGAGCACGGACTTTAGAGCTGACTGTGAGGTTTGAATCCCAGGTCCTCCACAAACTAGCTGTGTGACCTTGGTCAACTTACCTCACCTCAGTTTCTCATCTGTTGCATGGGGATTATAATCATACTGGACTGAGAACGTTTGACATAAGAAAGGAATTGATGAGTTAATACATGTAACACCCTCAGATCAGTGCCTGGGACACAGTGATTGTTCTGATAGCAGTAACAAAAAAAAAGTAACCAGATTGATTGCTTACCAATGTAATGGTAGGAATGAAACTTTATACTAAGTCAAGCAATTCACTTTAAGTGATGGATTTTGGTGTGAGCATAAGAATTATATATATGTTTCCCATTCAGACAATTTAGCCTGAACTTCCACAAGGTTTTCAGGAATTTTGAATCATGCATGGATCTAGAAAGGATTTGACAGACCAAGCTTTGAACCTCTATGTAGCTGAACCGATTGAGGCTGGAGTGGGGGTAGGGGTGAATATATAGCCAGGGCTCCAAAGCAAGCAACCCTAGAATACAGACGAAACGGTGATTCTTGGATCTCTACTCTTCCCACAAGGCGTTGGAACTGGGATTGGGACTGATTAATTAAATACTCTTGGCTTTGTAGGCATTCCATTCTGTCGAGAGGTTATGAATTCAGTGTCTGTGTTTGAATTCAGTGGCTCTGTTTGACTATGGTAGGAACAATGCTAGATGCTTGGGATAAAATGGTGAGCATGAGGTCTGATAGCCATGCTCCTGAAGGTCCCACTTAGGCAGGGAATGTAGACATTTATCAGAGGATCGTAGAAATAGATGCTGATTGCAAGTGTGTAAATGTGTACAAACTCTACAGAGTCTTAAGCACACATTTAGTAGAGGAATATTGGGGGAGGCTTCCCCAAGGGAATGACGACTGAACTATGAGAATGAGGGAAGGAAAGAAGAATACTCCAGATGGAGAAATCAGCAAAAACCCTGTGACAGGTGGAGGAACAGAGGGCCAGGGTGGTGGAAGCACCGGAAGTAAGGGACATCGGAATCCACACGGTAGGAAGACAGAAGGAGTTGGGGTCAGGTCTATGTTGTCCCTGAAGATCACTGAAAAGGTTTTGATTTTTATCTTAAAAGTTGGAAAACTATTGGAGGATTTTTTAAAATATTTATTTATTGGGGCCCCTGGGTAGCTCCATCGGTTAAGCGTCTGACTTCAGCTCAGGTCATGATCTCATGGTTTGTGGGTTCGAGCCCCACGTCAGCCTCTGTGCTGACAGCTAGCTCAGAGCCTGAAGCCTGCTTCAGATTCTGTGTCTCCTTCTCTCTCTGACCCTCCCCTGCTCACGCTGTCTCTCTCTCAGAAATAAATAAAACATTAAAAAATTAAAATATTTATTTATTTTGGGGAGAGCACAGGTAGGGGAGGGGGAGAGACAGGAGGAGAGAGGATCCCAAGTGGATTTGTGCTGACAGGCTGACAGCAGTGAGCCAGATGTGGGGTTCGAACTCACAAATGGGGTTTGAGCTCACAAACCAGGAGATCATGACCAGAGCTGAAGTCAGACGCTCAACCGTCTGAACTACCCAGTTGCCCCTGGAGGATTTTAATCAACGGGATGATATGATCAAAATTTCCTTTTCAAACGATGACTTACTGTACTGTGCCGATCAAAGAAAGGGAAGAGTAGCTGCTGGTAGGTTCCTAGGGTGGTGTCAGTGTAGATGGAGAAGTGTGGATGGAGAGACTCAACATATGTAGGCAATAAAATCAGGAAAACTTGGTTAGCCAGAGGGATTGGGGAGAAGCAATCAGAGGTCTGATGTCATGCCTAATCTCTCTGGCTTGCAGAATTGGATGACTGGGGAGTGGTGTCATTAACAGGGAGAGGGGACATATGGGGAGCCCTATGGCGAGCAAGAGAGAGAGAACCAAATTTAAACAGATGTTGTTAAAGACATCCAAATCCATTTAGTTTTGGTTTTTCAGTATTTTATTTTGGCACACAGGATAGAATATGGTACAGAGTTCTTACTTCAGGTAATTCTCAAACCAACCATTTCCATTTGGCTAAAGTTACTTTTGTACATGTAATTTGCATCTTTCTTAGACTTATCATGTATAGCATCCCATCCTTAATGAACATAAATGTGAAAAGCTTGGTTTCTGAGGCGACTCCTAGTCTTTGCTGACACCACTATACTGAGAATCTTCATAGTTCAAATCAATAGCATCATGTAAAGAAATTATATTACCGATATATATTTAACTCTAAATAGGTAGTGTGAAGACTCAGATAAATTTAAATAAAGACCACTTTGCTCTCAGGTTCATTAACTTTTAAAAGCTATCTAAAGAACAGATACTGAACAAAACTAGCTGACAAAGCAATTGTGTAGGAACAAAAGCAGAACAGTGGATAATCAGTTAATTTCATCTACATTCCACATCAAGTGCAAGTGCAAGAGCTTTCATGACTTTACAGTGAACAGGGAGGATGGATGGGGTGTGTACTTGATGCAAGGTCCAACCAGTTAGAGCAATCACTGAAATCCAAATATTTCCCAACAAAGACACTCAGAGCAATGGCAATGTGACATACTGGTATCTCATCTCCTCTCTTTAGTGACAGACAATGAATTATCTGTATCTGTAGTTTTTAAAAAGCTTAAAATGGGTGGCTAATGCTCAAGTAAACCATATTGTTTACTTGAGGCGACGGAATCAAGCTAACAACACACTGAATCACAAGCTCAGGATTGCAGGTAATACGTTTGCAATGGTCAATAATCTTTTATATTCTTACTCTCTCCTTCCAAATTATACGCAGAAAAAAAGCCCATCTGATTCTATCAACTGCTTGGGTTTCAACTTCTGCCCATGATATTCAGATTATATTAAGATAATGCGATTATAGTAAGGGGTGGGTGAAATTCATACTCTATCCATATTATATTTTTAAGTTATCTATTTACCACAAAAGTGTTTTTATATTACACCATTGCCTCCAAGAAAGCCGTTCGCAACATTATACATTTTATGGGGCAAAATATATGGCTAATTATAAAAGAAAAACCCCAGAGATTCTCATGTACTCGAGTTTATTCTCAGCCAAAGTTTTGAGGGGAAAGATTTCATGAATGGTCCTGACCTACATGCACCCCCTCAGAATGATCAATTAAGGGGGAAAATGCATTGTAATTGTTAACATTTGGACATAAAAAAATTTTGGAGGTCGACAGTCTAGTTGTAGATGGCTTACCCTGCTGCCTTCTTTAGGAGATCTTAATTAAGTCAACAACCACAAAGCAAAGAATGTCATTCAGTGTAACTTTATTTACTGTTTATTGCACATGATTCGAGGTCTTTAATTTCTAACCACCAAAGTTTCAAAGGACTATTTTTACCATGAAGTTTAACATTAACATTAGTGAATTCATTTATTCATGTGTGTGTGTGTGTGTGCGCGTGTGTGTGTGTGTGTTTATTGTAAACATCTGAATTATTCACATTGCCATAGATCCTGAACTCGTAAGCGTGGACCATGCACAGGCTGGCAGCAAGCCAGGAAGCCACTCTGCAAGCAAACAGATACTCTGCATAAGGAAAAAAGTCATAGCACGACATTTAAAGTCCAACCTAAGTCATCTCAGAAGTATACATATATTGACTTCTTAATTCATATAGTATCTGGAACTCAACTGGTTGGTTGGTGATGGGGTTGACCTGATTTCGGGAGAATTCTTCCAGGAATCATTAAGGAAAAGAGGGGCTCAATCTTTCTTTTTAGTGGCTTGCTCTTCGGCAGCACCTCCATTTTTCTTCTCCTCTTCCTCCTCCTCGGCTTCTTTGGTCTCTTCTCCTTCTTCGCCATCACCTCCTTCTTCTTCCTCCTTGGCCTCCTCGGATTCCTCCTTGGCAGCTTCAACATAAAAAGAAAATTGACACACTCCAAATCCAGGGTACGTGGGTCAACACGTTTCTGCTAAGGTTCCGTGTGAAAATTTGAAGGTCAGAAAGATTCCCCCAAACCCCTCAGCTCTACCTCCCCAAACACTAGCAAGGGACAGTGCTGAGCACTAGACATAATGCCTTCCTCTTAGAAAAGCCAAAAGGCAAACAATTACTTCAAAACAAAAATAAAAACAAAAAAACGATTTTTGTTCTTTAGGCCACCAAACTGCTGGGGTAAACGGGTTTTTTAAAATGTTAACTGGGAATAAAAAGATAGCAGGAGGAGGATATTTTGAAATGTTATTTTCTTTTTCTTTTTAAAATTTTTTCATTTTTTGAGAGAGAGAGAGAGAGAGAGAGAGACAAAGCATGAGTGGGGGAGGGGCAGAGAGAGAAGGAGACCCAGAATCCCAAGCAGGCTCCAGGCTCTGAGCTGTCAGCACTGAGCCTGACTCAGGGCTTGAATGCAGGAACCGTGAGATCACGACCTGAGCGGAAGTTGGTCGCTCAACCGACTGAGCCACCCAGGCGCCCCTGAAATGTTATTTTCAAAAACCTACCAAGCTAAGTGGAGATGTGTATCTCTGAGAGGGCAGCCAGTCTGAGAAATCAGGTACTTACTCAAGGCTTGTTGGATAATTAGACAAAAGGGATTAAATAACCCTTTTAAATAAGATTCTCAAGTCACATATGAATAAGACTTCTTGGCATAGGCAAGGTTTCACTACTACCCATCTCCTAGCAAATACCCACGCCCTGACAGTACTTGAACCTGTAGGGATTTTTTCTTTTTATCATACCTTCTTCCTCTTCAGCTCCTTCCTCCTCTTCAGCCTCTTCCTTCTCCTTCTCCTCCTCCTCTGCTTCTCCTTCAGAGGGGGGTTCGTCCTTGGCTTCCTCGGCCTTGGCAGCCTCAATGGTCTCCTCCACCTCGATCTGCTCCTCCTGGACGTGGCTGGTGTAGTAAGACGGGAAGGAGCGGGCTGACATCAAGTAGGAGCTGGTCTGTAAACCGCCGTAGGCAGATCGGCCAAAGACCTGAGAGGTCTGGGAGTAGCCGCTGGTTATGCTTCCCACGCTGGTGAAACTGAGCCGGGTCTCCTCACCTTCCAAGAGTTTCCTGGGAAGACAGGGGAGGATGCGGTTAAATAAACTAGAACACAGGAAGCGTGTTGAATAACAGCAGATCTGAGCCCACCACTCCTTTAGGCAAAAGAGAGCAGGTGCAGGGCTGGGAATTAGCAAAACCTCATGTCTGAGGTGGTTGTGCCTGACACCAGGGCAGGGGGGGGGGCCAGAAAAACAAACAAAATAGTCCTGTCTATTCGATTGAAAATGTAATGAGAAACTAAGAGCAGAACTCGTATCACAGGGTCAAATTCTTCCCTATTTGTCTAATAAGCCAAAAAGCAAACATCTATTTCGAAGGGCTATTCTTGAAGGCTTCTGACTCCGTGTAAATGAAAGAGGATTTTCTTCCTAAAGCTGACTGGCTGCTACCACCCCACCCTGTTTTTACCTGTACGCTGCAATCTCAATGTCCAAAGCCATCTTTACGTTGAGGAGGTCTTGGTATTCTTTAAGGTACCGAGCCATTTCGCTCTTTGTGGTTCTCAATTCATTTTCTAATTTGTTGATTGTGTCCTGGTGGGGGACAGAAAAAAAATCCAAGCATAAATCAGAGTGGTATCAGTTTACTGTAGTAAGGCTGCAAAGGCCTAACCTATTTAGAACCAAAGTGCACTCCTTAGATAAAATCTCCCCTAAAAGAACTTCCTTTTCTCTTGTTTAATTTTTCCTTCCTTGGATTAATAAACAACAACAACAATTTAGCTTCAGAAGCAGGAAATGAAAACTAAAAAAAATTTTTTTAATCTGATGGAAGAAAAATCCTTTGCTTTCTTTTCATGATTACAGTCTAATGATCATTGTAAAATGCCTGCAAAAAAATATTTTTAACTGACTTGAAACACTGTGTGTCATTCATTAGTGAACTTTATCCAGATCACGTGCAAGAAATTACTCCCTTTACAGGAATAGGAAGTAGCTAGATAAAAAAAAAAATGATTTTATCTGAAATATTTTCTATGGATCTACATTATTTTTTCTCCTTCCGGGAAAAGGAAGATCCTCAAAAAACAAAAATGTTTTATTGTGAACATCATTACCTACTACAGTTGTGACTGTATTCCTGTCTACCTCAGGGACAGGAGTGGCTGATAAAACCAGTCTAAAGCATGCTTAGGCACAGGTATCCTTCCGAACTAATGAAAGTTCTCTGCTGAATTTATTAAGCAGATGGTCCAATCTGTGCTGCAAAGCTACTTGTGGTTAAGGAAGGACAGTAGAGAGGCAGGCCAGAGGCAACGCCCAACTCTCACCCCTGCACCCACCCCACCCTACCCTTGCAGGGCTATGCGGCCTTAATGCGGAGTAAATTCAACTGCACCAAACGCGTCCCCTCAGACTGCAGTCGCGCCCCCACCCCCGCCCTCCAAGTGCCCCACCCTTCCCACACAGTCTCCAGGGAGCCAAGTTCAGCTCCCCACTGGCTGCTAGCGGACGCCTCCTCTCCGGCCTCCACTTCCTGGGCGCGCCTTCGGCTCTCCGCCCTCACCCCCACCCCCGCAACTGGCACCTGCGGCTCCCTCCCCGCCCCCACTCTGTTTTGCACGGCGTGGTACCTGCATAGCACTAATGTCGGCGTTCTGCTTGTCCTCCAGCTCCTGCAGCTGCTTCTCCAGCGCTTCGTTCATGCCCCGGCACGCTTCGATCTCCAGGGTCTTGGCCTTGAGCAGGCGGCGGCTCTCGGACACCTCGTCCTTGGCGGCGCGCACCGCGTCGGTGTTCTTGGCGGCACTCTCGGTCAGCACGGTGAAGCGGCTCTTGAACCACTCTTCGGCGTTCTGCATGTTCTTGGCGGCCAGCTTCTCGTACTGAGCGCGGATGTCCTTGAGCGCGGCGGAGAGGTCGGGCTTGGAGGACACGTCCATCTCCACGGAGATCTGCGCGTACTGGATCTGCGCCTGCAGCTCGGCGATCTCCTCTTCGTGCACTTTCTTCAGGAAGGCGATTTCGTCCATCAGGCTGTCGATGCGCTTCTCGAGCTCGGCGCGGGCGAGCGCGGCCTCGTCGGCTCCTTTGCGCGCTTCCATCAGCCGGCCCTCGGCGTCCTCGCGGCTCAGCACCTCCTCTTCATAGCGCGCCTGCAGGTTGCGCAAAGTCTCCTCCAGCCCTTCGCGCTCGCCCTGGAGCGCCTGCTTCTCGTTGGTAGCGTCTTCCGCCGCCAGGCGCAGGTCGCGGATCTCTTGCTCGTACAGCGCCCGGAAGCGCGAGGGCTCGGAGTGCTTCTGGCGCAGCACCAGCAGCTCAGCCTCCAGCACCTTGTTCTGCTGCTCCAGCTCGTGCACGCGCTCGATGAAGCTGGCGAAGCGGTCGTTGAGGTCCTGCAGCTGCGCCTTCTCCTGGGTGCGGATCGACTTGAGGTCGTTGCTGATGGCGGCTACCTGGCTCAGGTCGAGGTTCTCGAGACTGGGCATCAGGGAACCGGAGCTGGACGAGTAGCTGCGGCGCACGGACAGCGAGGAGGAGACCGGCGCGGAGTAGCTGGAGTAAGCGGAGCGCGCGGTGCTGTAGCCGCTGCGCACGCTGGAGATGTGCACCCGGGGCGTCTCCACGTAGCGCCGCTTGTAGGAGGTCGAGTAGTACGGCTCGTAGCTGAAGGAACTCATGGTGGCGGTCGGAGCCCCTCTGGCTCGCGGCGGAGATGGGGGCCTACAGAGAGAGAAGAACGGGGAGAGAGGGAGAGGGAGAGGAGAAGGTGGATGGCTGTGTGCGGCTCGGCGCGGTCCTGCCACCCCTATTTATACGCGGGGAGCATTCTGACGCAGCCTGCGATCGATCACGGCGCGCCGGGCCGGTGGGGGCAGCGCGCTGCTGCAGCCAAGGGGAGGATTCTGCGCAAAAGGGAAGGCGGGGGCGAGCGGCAGGCGGCTCCCGGGCTGCGGCGCCCGGCCTTTGCGCTTGTCGGCGAGGCCCTGGATCTTCCCCGAGACCCCTTCCCCCTCACTCAGTCCCTTCCCCTAACCCCCACCCCCAGCCTACTTCTTGACTCGGCATCACTCGTATGGCGGGTCCCCAGTAATGGATCCTCACTCCCCACTGACACCTTAGTTTTTCCATATCCGCGTATCTCGGAGACACCCTCGCCCCTGAAATTCTCTCCTAACTCGCCCCTTCCCCACCAGGGGCCTCCTCCACCATCCCCGCCTTGGGGTTTAAGGGGGCAAGGCAGTGCCTCTAGGACATTAGTGATGAAAGTGAAAAGTTTAAGCTTGCATGTGTAAGGCCTATACGGGAGGAAAGTTTTATGTCTTTGTGGCTATTTATGGCACTTTCTTTAATTCACCTCCCTTTCTCCTGGTTGTTTGTCTTTAATGTGCTGCTTCTGCGCGCGCACACACGTGAAACTGCGGCACTGCCGGTGTTGGTTTTGGCCTTTCTAACCCCTTAGAGAGCAGTTAATAGCAGCCTTTCCGTGTTCCTAGATGTTCCCATTCCTTTCTGGAGAACGACGCCGCGAGTGTTTTTAGTGTGCTGAAGCGTGTAGTTGGGGGAGAGCCGAGAATGAGTTTGTAACTAACCCGGGTGAAAACCGACTTGCGAAGACAGCGGCGAGCTCTGCAGCGGGGCGCCACGGCCCGATCCACGGCGCCCGTACCTCCTTCATCAAGCGGAATTCCCGCTCGACACCGCCAACTCCGTCTCTCTAAAAGCCCCTTTCCCTGTTTTTACACCTGTGTGGCCTCCAACCTGAGGATTTCGACCAGCCTGGCAGGTGGCTGGTTTTCAGAGAGAAGCGGCTGCCGCCAGCCCCGAGCGCCCGGGGCGGTCTCCCGGGAGGAGGACTCAGAGCCGAGACACCTCGTTCTGGGGCGGACAGCGAATAGCCGCGTGATTCGTCCCCGGGTCCACTCTAATAATTAGATTACAGGTACATTCAGACATCCATGGGTTTTCTTTAGGAAACACCCCGATCCCTGAAACAATGTGCGCTCTGTAATGCACATTGATACAACCCTGCGGTTTGCAGAGCGTTCCACCCACATTATGCTAGAGAGTCCAGGTTTCGTGGAGGGCGGCAGGCATTTAACAGTATAACTAAGATTTCTCTAAACAAGCACTCAATTTTTGTTTAATGTGTTTAAGAGACGCATTTGATGTGCAACTTCCTGTCTTTTTGTTTTCTGGGGGGTTGTTTTTCTTTCTTTCTTTTCTTTTCTTTTTTATTTTTTTTAACAGCAAACTGAAGGGAAGCGGGCTAACAGTTTTCCAATGGAAAAGCCGGCACAGCTTTCCCTGGCAGGCTGAGTGAGGGAAGTCCGAGGAGCCACTACCACGGATGCTCCCGGAGGTACTGCACGCCTCGGCGCCGCCCCGACAGGAGCGTGGGATGCGTCCTAACCTCCGGGCTTCTTTGCAGCTCTAAAAAGCCGGCTTCTTTGCAGCTCTAAAAAGCCTGCGTTGCTGATCCCCCACGCCCTTCCTGGTAGAAAGAATCCAGCCCGAACTTCCAGGGGGGTTCTAACCAATCTCTATGGTCTCAAGTCATGCAACTTCAGGACCACGGACGTTTGGAGTTGAATCTATCAGGAGGTCCATCCACATCGATCATTCCAGGATTTCAAGCCTGAGTCATTGGGCTCTCGGGATTGGGCTTGGCCCTGACAGACGTGTTAAGGCCTTTATTCTGATGACTTTATACAGCCCACACATATCCTTGGCCTTCACATTCATTGGTGATCCAAGAATGGGAAAGGCTTCTCCGGAGAGGGGCGGGTGAGGGAGAGAACCTACAGAAGCCATAGTTTTGCCTGCTGCCGGTTACCCAATGCGGATGAAAAGTGGCAGAATGGATTTGCTTTAACCTCCCCCCCCGCCCCCCCAGGAACCACATTGGTTCACGCTCTGCGAGTCTGCCTAGTACACCCCACTCTTAGCTATTCATGAATTCATTTTCCTTCTGCCAGCTCCCTTCCCTCGGTTTCAGGTCACCCTCTGAGATCTTAAGTCCATCAGCATTTTTTTACTTTTTTTTTTCCTCCCCACAGCTCCTGGCGGAAGCCTTTGACTGCAGAGGAAGCTGCCCCAGGAGGAGGGCGGCGGCTTCGGGGCCAGTGACACGTGTGCAGAGAAGAAACCTGTGGGGCACCTGCAGCCATCTCATCGCAGGGGAGCTGAAAAGGGAGGTGCCCTGGGGGGCGGTGGTGGGTGGAGATGGAGGGCAGGGGCCCTCCTCCTGACTGGAGCTGGTGAACAGGGAGTCAGCAGAAGGGCAGAGCAACTGTATGTCTGAATGTAGATCTCTGGTCTTTTTAAAAATAGCTCCCGGCTGAGCCCCCTCATTCTCCACTACAGCATGCTTTTCAGGGGCTCCCGGACCCAGCCTGTGTCAGGGTTTGGGTTAGCCTACTTTCAGCCTTCCCCAGCGAGGCACCTGCCTCTTAAATATTCTGTCCAGTCATCCTCCTTTGAAAGTACTCTTCCCAGCATTTCGCCCTGAATGCCCATGTGGCATTTGCTCTCGTATGTAAAGTGAACACCTTTACAAAACCCATTTAGAAAAAGAATCCTGACTTTTCTGTTCCCTGCCGTGTTTCCGCATTTGTGTTGTTTGTAGCGGTGTCGTTATTTCTTTAGAAGAAGGCTCTCATGGGTCTTCTTACACACGTGTGCCTTTCTTTCCCTGTAAGCATTTTCTCCACCAACATGAAATGGGTTGAGGGCTGCCAGCAAAATGCACTCTTAGGAGACACAAATTATTGTAAAAGCAAATGTAGATGTATGTTGATGAAACTCATTAATAGGGCTCTATCGGTAATCCCCTAAAGGACTGTTCAAGGTAATTTAATAAGTAAAATATAGTCCCATTACCGCAGGGTCCATAAAACAGAACCCTTAGAACCACCGAAAGGATTTTGCTTTTTCTCTAGTGCCTATAGAGTCAGACAGCTTCAGAAGGGTGGGACCTGGTCGCTTTTGATTTCATTATTCTAAAACTCTGGCACAGCAGGAAATGCTGCATGGGTATCTGTTTTGAAAAGCACAGTCTGAAATTTAGACTGAAATGATGAGGCAGGCCTCAGAGAAGCATCAGTCTGTGCGGGGGTGGGGGGGGAAGTGAGCAGAATTCTCCGGCCACCAGTGAGCTGTGGGAACAGTCCAAGTCCAGAAGAGCAGATGGGCCATGGTCACCTCACCACACCAGGGTCTGCACCCTTTTGAAGCAAGGAGGTATGAAGAAATAGAAACACATGCAGGATAGCTACTCTATGACAGGCCTCTGATAGCTACTATTTAATAATTACAGAATCCCCCTGAGATGGTGACTATTACTCAGCAAACAGCTGAGGCCCAGAGAGGTGAAATCATTTGCCAACTCACACAGTTGCTTCAAACCTAAGCTCTGCTTTTAGTCTAAGTAGTGCTCCATTCCTAACCCACACTGCAGCCGGTGGCATTTGCTGTGCCCATATGTCTCTGTAGAATCTGATAATTGCATGCCTCAGTCTGCAGAGCATGCATATAGTAAACCTCGTGTTTTGAGATCACCAATCTGAATTGATTTACACCAGGAGACTCTTAATGAGCCTGTTTCACTTGGACAGCGAGGGATGGCCATAGACTACGATTGTTGTAGATTTCACAGGCATCCCATTGTGAAATGAAACAGGCACATAAGTGGTGATGTAACCTTTTAGGCACTACTGTAAACATCAGTTTACAAACACCTTACATTAATCCTAGGATTAAATACAATTTAGCTGATCTAAACTCTTTAAAATGACCACATCGTGACTTCTGCTTTTTTTCTATTAAAAATACCTTCATTTTCTGCCCTGGTAAATAGGTTTTCTTTGATAAAGTGACTTGAAAAATGGCTATCAAAGAATGAAAGAAAAAAATGCTGACATTTAACATATCATTATTGTACTTTATCGTGCTTTCTACAGTTAACTTTTTTTAAAAAGAAACATGGATAAAATCAACAGAGAATGCCTAGTTTGGGGAAGCCACAAATAGATTCCCTCTGTGTTCCTTGTCACCAATTTGTTTATATGCTATGCTCACTATAAGAATCATCATAGGTGAATCTCTGCATCTTTTGGGAAATCTATAATTTTATAGCATCACGTCGTGAAGTAATGCATCATCAAGCGTGCTATGCAGATATAAAATTTAGATCGCAGCAAGAACAAGAATGCCATTTGAATAGATTAAAGATGAAAAAGCACGTTTATATTCAAAACACGTGCAGTACTAGAAATGACAGGCACTTGCTGCTGTCCAAGCAGAAATGATGGTGACACGATCAAACCCTAAATGCTTGCTCCACAGTACTAGCCAAGGTAATGTATTCCCCCCCCCACCTCCCCCATCCCACAGGCCTGCTGCATGGCGCCTTGCCCTTAATCACCGTCTCCAGGCACAGGAGTAAGAGGGTGTGCTGGGGACATTAAAAGGCTTAATTTGCAGTCATTTCAGGCAGGTCCCGGCCACAGCAGTCAGAACCCTGCTTGTTCAGTGGCACTTCCCTGACTGCAAGGGAGCACGTGCCACCACTGCAGTTGGGGTACAAACTACCCACAGAAATGTTCCATGCGGCACCTGGATCCTTTGCTGACCTTTTCAGTGACCTAATAAATCAGTTGGAGGGATGTCAGGTTTACGGTTTGCAGAGACAGAGCATAAGCATTTCTGCCTGCAGGAGACAAAGCCCCGAGGCTGGGTCTCTCACAGCCCTGCTGGAGCCCATCCTGGGCAGCGGGCAGCAGTTCCTGTGCCCGCCGGCACTTCGCAGATGCACCGCTGCAGCAAATGCTGCGGTAGGATGGCAAATGGGCGGATCCCTGGATTCCAGCAGTAAAAGCAGGCAGGCTCCTCACACCAGGATAGATAGCATTGGTGTGTGGTAAGTTGAACACCTAAGAGACTGGGTTTGAAAAGTGAAAAGATTGTGTCTAAATGGCTTGCTGATTGATTCAATAACTCATATGCTCATTCATCCATTGAATCACCAAATGTTAGCAGAACACTTGCAATGTGCACAATTCTATACAAATGCCATGGCGGGCGGGCACGGGGGGGGGGGGCCGTGGGGGAGAATTGGGAGCATCAAGAAGTAAGGGCACAGTTCCTGCCTCCATGGGGCTGGGGAATACCTGAGCTCCATAACAAAGGTCAACTACCACTACATACAATACCATGGGTGAATCTCAAAACTGGTATACTTATACCAGGTGAGAGAAACCCTAGATAAGGAATACATACTAATTCCACTTATAGAAAATTCCAGAAGAGGCAAGCCAGTCTGTGATGGGGAAAAAATGTGGTTGCTTCAGGGAGTGTGACATGGGGAATGATGGGGCGGAGGCACGAGGGAACTTTCTGGGATGAGGTTATTGTTCGAGGTTTTGAGAAGTTTTGAATGTGCAAGCGTGCGCATGTGTCGTCAACACTCAGGATGTAACAAGATTTGGTGCATCCCAGCAAATGTAGATTTTGAATCAAGGGCGAAAACTAAACTGTGTATCTACATAGCCGGTCACTTTAAAAATAGCTAAACCATGGATGTGAAACTTGAAGTACTATGCAGAAGCTACATAATAAAAGGCAAAATCCTAAGAGATATCATGAGGAAGAGAAGAACGGTACAAGCGGTAATTGCAGGGATTTGAGGAAGGGGAGAGGTCAAATGAATGAAACGAGTCAACATTGCTGTGGCTGGTTACTACGCTAGATGTTTTGCACGGGTATCGTATTTAGTCCTCACAGCAGCTCTGCGAGGTGGATGTTATCATTGTTCTAAAGATGAGATATTGTATTTCTATTAACCCATCCAGTATCGCATTAAAACTTGTTAGCGATCTTACATTGCTGCCTCACACTGAATTTGCATGGACTTAAAAAAACACTTTGAAAGCGATGGCTATGAATTTATACTGTGGCTTTTAAAAAAAACTTTAAAATATGACTTGTATTTACTTTTAAATCTAATCTTTAATATTAACAGGTTTGGTACATTGTTCACATCTACTAGGATAGTTTTAAAATCTTCTAACTTTATGTATGTCAAATTCAGTAAGAATGGATTTTCTAATTAAAAAAAATCAGAACACCATTACAAATGTTTTTTATATGCTATGCTTCATAGATTCTTGGAAATGGGAAGTAATTTCAATTTTTTCCACTTGCGTCCTCCACCGGCTTCATCCTCGGCAGCTCTTAACTTCTGCTCTGGTCGTCCCTTTTGCAGAATGGATTGCCTCCCTCCACACTTTAGCCATCGGACATTACTTCTAAACAGAGCCCACATTCCTAGGGAGGTTGAGGCATTGGGCACCCAATTTGGCTTCTCACTGTTTCTCAGTGCATTCGGATTTCTTTCCTATGTGATTCTTACAGCATCCTCGCATAGCAGAGATGATAGTAGTGATATTCACATGGAGGGCAGAGGTTTCCCAAGCACTTCCACATCATGTCACAGGATCCCTGCAGCAATCCTACAGGGCATAAACCGATCTGCATGGTTTACCATCCTCACTTCCCCGGAAGCTGAGAGGTCTGCCAAGGGAAAGTGATTTACCCCAAGCCCTATCTCCTGTGATAGTGGAGCCAGTGCTATATCAGGCTTCCTGCCATGGAATTAATTCAGTGGGAACTTGCCCTTTGAATCTTGCAGTTTTGTCTATACCAGGCCTGTCCTTTTTCGGATCCCTCCTTGGTGACATTCCGAAAAGACAGGGATCACTTCTTACTCTCAGATTGGATATCTGTGGATGACTACTTATACTAGAGCACCATTTCATTAGCTTTGATCTCTGTTAAAATACCAGTATCGGTAGAAGAGGTAGGAGTTAAAGCTTGTATTAGTCCTTTATACGTAAGATTGAATATGAGATTGGTAATAGCTTTTGAAACAATGAGACAGAGAGAAAGCCTGAAGGCCTTGAACAGTGAGCATAAGACAGGAAGGGGGAAGGAACAATAAGTGTAATGGAGATAAGGTGGATGGTCAGACAATAAGCCAGAACGGTGGCTGGACCGGCAGCAAAATATTTTTTTGTAGCTTTAAGCTCGCCATGCCTAAAGCCTCTACTTCTACAGTATGATTTGACTGAGATATAACCCATAGTAGTTAAAACAAATTAATCCTGGGATGGCCAGGATATATTTAAATCAGGGAAGAATCCCAAAGCTTTATTTAAAGGTGTCTTCTCCCAGATGAACTTTGACCTAAGAAATTCTGTGCAACTGACAGGCATTCGTCTCTGCTTCTCAGCTCTTACAACCTTGAGGCAGGGGCTCACCCACAGGAAAAGGCTAAAGGGAGCAGGAAGTAGAGACGGAGTGAAAGGGCTGAATAATCAATCGGCAGACCAGGTAACCAAACCCGAGGAGAACTGAGAGAAAATGAAATCATAGTCCTATAATTTAAGAGCATAAGGGAAAGGAAAATTTGTATTTAGTTGGTATAATTGTATGCAATAATATTAATAATAGCTTTGTGTCAGGCATGGAGCAAATTCATTTAGTTAGAGAATTTCTTTGAATCATCACAAAACTCCAATGAACTGGGTATTAAAATCACCCTCATTTTAAAGATGTGGACCCTCAGGTTTAGACCAAACCCTAAACCATAGGCCTGCCTAAAGAACTCAGCTATATTATGTCATTAACCCTCACAAGCAAGTATTATTTTCATTCAAAAAGGAGGAGAATGAGGTTCAGACAGTTCAAAATGTTGGTCAAGGTCATACAGCTGGGTCAAGGTCCACCTGAATTCTCTCACTTTCTGCTATGAGCAAAGTGCAAGGATGTTTTTGAGAGGTGCTATGCAAATAAAAGCTCTCACTTTTTTTTTTTCCTATGAAGTTTAAATTTGTATACTGATGCAAGGAAATGCTGCAATAATCAGGGTCAAGGATGTACAAGTAAAGTCATCCATGAAATGGCCATCTAGCCAAATCACCACAGACACAAACCAAATAAGCCAATGCTCTGCTTTATTAGCAGGCTCCAAAAATAGAGACCCATCACTGGAATAATTTATAAGAACCAAATTGCATTTGAGCATCTTTCTCCAGATACAGACCTAGTGCCTATTGCTAACTAGCAATTCCTTTATTATTATATTGTCTGGAAGAGAAGAAAAGCACTCTAAAAAAGATTCTCCTCACCTTTCTGTATCACTTTATCTGACAAATTTAATAAACTGCACTACCAAATCGCATTAGAAGAGCCAATATGCTTTTGAATAGAGCTGAGATATTTCAATTTACAAAGTGTTTTCTTTTTCTTATGCCAAAAGACGTTTTGCCCATTACATTGATTAATGCTCACTTTAGAAGTTATCCAAATTAAAATTCTCTTCCAAATCAATCCCCCAAATTTAGAAAGATTACTTAAGTAAGGCACACAGTTCTGTCCTAACACTTGAATGTGCAGATGGGTGGAAGGCTCGGCTCTATATAAAATTCAGAGCTGTCCAAAGGTGAAAGAGACTATTCCAGGCACAAGACAATAGCAGCTCAAGAGGGACTCACTCCACCTCTGAGCTGGCCTTGACCCTAGATGGCCTTGCAGGTCCTCTGCCAACCTGAGAGTCTCTAATTCTAAAATATTCAAAAGGTGAAAAGCACGGGGTAAGCTAGAACCAGAGAGCCCTCACATCTTACAGTGACCATAAGTAGGAATCCAAAAGCATAGTAATACTACAGAAACAGACCTGCTCATAACTTAGTTCAAGATACGAGCCAAAGAGAGAATGTGAGCAAATGCCAGCCGAATGAGATGTTTGAGGGAAGTAAGATAGTGTTACTCATTGAAGTTTTGGAGGAATAAATATTTGTTTTATTTGCATTAAGCTCATCTTCCCTACAGAATAGAGCTAATAGTAAACAGCTGAACATTTGTCAATATTTTTATCAGTTGAATTTGTCCCCATTTACCCAACACAATAGAATTCACCTTTTAGAGTTAATTTTTATTTTTAATAAATTATAAATTTTTAATAAATAAATAAAGAATTATATTTTTAGAGTTAATTCACCTTTAAGGTTAATTTTTATTTTGGGGTGGGGGAGGGTCAGAGAGAGAGGGAGACACAGAATCTGAAGCAGCCTCCTGGCTCTGAGCTAGCTGTCAGCACAGAGCCCAACACAGGGCTCGAAGCCACCAACCGTGAGATCATGACGTGAGCCAAAGCAGGATGCCTAACCGACTGAGCCACCCAGGCGGCCCCTGATCTTTTCATTGGTTGATAATAAAAGAAAGGAGAAAAAAGCAGATGCTTCTTTTACTGTTACTTCTGAATCAAATGTTGAAACACAGCAGGTATTGGGTCCATTTACATTTCTCTCCTAGGACCCAAAACCCAACATGAAAAATAGATCCCATCTCTCTCATTCTCTCTCTCCCCCTCATTCTCTCTCTCAAGTCTTTGGTTCTTTATCTCCTCCTAAAAGCTGTGCACTGTTGGTTTTCTTTTGGAGAAAGGAACCTCAGAATTGAACTCAATGCTCAGGGAGTAATAGAATAAGCAGTGTGGGGTTAGAGACAGGACTTGAAAACAATCTCTAGGTATCACTATGGTAACCCTCCTAGATGATGAGCTGAGCCTGCTGTTACTTCAAAAAAAAAGGAGACATGGTCTAAGTCAGCAAATGCCACAAGTATCATCTTTTCCAGATAACTAAATGTTTTGTACATGATGTTCTGCAGATAATTTTGCAAATCCACAGTTTTGGGAAACAACATAAAAGAGCAGAAGAAAAGCACTAGAATAGAGGTTGAGATATCTGATCCTAGATCTAGCTCTGTCACTAGCTGAGGACAGATGTCTTCAAACTGGGCCACATCTTCCCCTGGAGGGGTTGGAGGGCTTTCCAAAGGGTTCCAGGCATAAACAGTACTCAAGGAATTTATTTCCAGATCCCTGATGGCCAGGTGCAGTCTTCTGTAAACATCTATTTGCTTGCAAACTTGTGGCAATTCTTTTCCCCACCTTCACCATAAATTGAATGAGCTAAATCTGTAGCAATAAGGTTTTGACAAAAATGCATTTAAATTGCATAGGAAGATAAAACAATTTGATTTTTAACATCGTATTGATAGAGACATTTTGAAATGAAAATTATTCTTATTCCAACCCTAAGTGTGGCGAGTTAAATAAGGTGCCCCTAAAAAAATAAACGGTATAATTCATAATCATTTGATTGACTATTATCTAGAGGCTTGGTGAGGCCTCTGTTGGTATACCACCCAGAATGAAGAGGAAATTACTTTAACGAACCAGAGATAAACTCAAATGCAAGTTAGGTGCTTTCCAAATCTTCACTTTTAACAAAATTAAGGGAGAACCTAATTGATTAACTGATAGATCATAAAAAAATTTTTTTATAATAAGTCAACATGTGCTTTTGGCTGAAAATTTGGAAAGATATCAAATATTAGGTGACATTGTTCAAATGATACAAAACACCATAAGAACTTCTATTCTTGTATACTTATATTCACATAGTTGTATATATTTGTTTACTTTTATACTTATTTAGGGAAACAAGATTTCTCAGCAATTTTATACTTTGTATATATGTGTATGTGTGCCCACACAGGCACATGTGTGTATTTTTTGAAAAGAAAGAAGTTGCCTTATTATTTATTCTAGTAATTAGTAACATTCATTCATGCATACATGGATTAAGAGATGTAGTGCAAATAAAATTTTTATTCTTTATTTTAATGATTACTTATTAAAATTTATAAGATAGCCATGTTTTGAGCAATTGGGTACTAATAGTACTTGTAATAATAATTCAATCCTGAAAATTTTGCAATATTTAGATGCTTACAGTTACATGACATAAAATATTTAATATACATGTTCATACCTGTTTGTATGGCAGAAAAGAATGATAGAATTATAATACAAGACTTACAAATATAAAAAATATTGGGATAAAATACTGTGGTAAAGAGCAATGGAAATGAGTTCAAAGGCAAAAAAAAAAAACAGGTATAAAATCAGTGAAGGGTAAAGAAGAGCCTGTTTGTGCATTTTTTTAAATGAATGATGATCAGTAACATGTTGGTATGGTATTTAGATTCCATTTGAAAAAGAAATAGATTTCGTTTGATATATTTAAAGGACTAACTTAATTTTATTTTAAAATGTCTATATTTAAAATACATTGGAAGTTGCATCTTTTGCAACTATTTATCACTATGAACAATTTTAAATATTAATTTAAAATTAAAAAGTAAAGGGCACTTGGGTGGCTCAGGTGGTTACACATCCAGCTGCAGCTCAGGTCATGATCTCGCACTTATGAGTTCAAGCCCAGCATCAGGCTCTGTCTGTGCTGACGGCTTGGAGCCTGCTTTGGAATCTGTGTCTCCCTCTCACTCTGCCCCTCCCTTGCTTGCACTATCTCTCTCTCTCTCTTAAAAATAAATAACATGTTTGTAAAAATTTAAAAATAAAATAAAAAGTAAAATTACATAGATTTCCAAAATTCTTCTAGGGGCTGTGTGAATAAAAAAATGTTTGAAGAACACGGACTTGGCTAAAAACTTCCCCAAAGATACACAAATGGCTAATAAATACATGTAAAGATTCTCAACATCATTGGTCATTAGCAAATGCAAACCAAAACCACAATAAGTGATCACTAGGATGAATATAATAAAAAGGACAGACACTAACAAATGTTGGCAAGGACATAGAGAAATTGAAACCTTCAAACATTGCTGGAAGGAATGTTAAACAGTGCAGCAACCTTGGCAAATAGTTGGCAGTTTCTCAAAATATCGAACAGAGTTATATGATCCAGCACTTCTACTCCTAGATTGGGGTGATGACTGCATAACTCCATAAACACACTCAAAACTATTAAATTTGACACCTTAAACAGGGGACTTTTATTGTATATGAAGTATATCTCAGTAAAGTTGCTTAAAAATACCATAAATGCATACATACATACATACTGGTTACAAAGAATAAGGGAATATTCTTTCATTATGTTTATTCTACTTGCTTGGATACAGAAGGAATAAATCAAACTCTCTGAGAGCATGAGGGGAAGAATGAGGCTATTTCCCTGTCCCTCCATACTGGCAAAATGGCCGGGAAAGTCAACTGACCTGCCATGGAAACTGCCCGAGGTAGGCTGTTGCAAGGCTGAACAGAGTCTTCTACAGACGGTCCCAGTGGTTCATGTTTTCAGATCAAGGTTATAAATTTTATTCTCCATAATGATGTACCTGTTCTACAGTCAGAGCTGAAAGTAGTTAGCGGAGCTCACCAGCATTCTCTCTTACATAAAGAAATTTACATAAAGAAACGGTTATAAGGCACCCAGAAAAATGAGACAGGAAATAGACAAGCAATTAATTCTCAGTCTTTCTGCAAACACTACAAAGATGGCTGCTTTTGTCTACCTCTCAAGTGCACATAAAGAAGTAAATTCATAAACCCCAGTTTAAATTTGGGATCTATTGAACACCTCCCCCCCCCAAATTTGTGCCTCATACTTGAATAACGTAATGAAATAAAACAAGGACTAGAGTGCTGTCAACAGTATCCCTTTGGAAGGCTGGGTGCTACTCTAGCTCTACCTCGTTGCTTGACATTTTTTCCCGTTGCTTTAGAGATGATATAGAAGCTACACAAAGAAACTAGCTACCTTAACTTTACAGTCATATCATGCTTTTCTTACAATGGTACCCAGTTTAATCCAGGAGTTGTTTTCTAGTTTGGGTTCTGTGATTTTTGACCATTTCCAAAAAGAAGAAGATAAAACGGAGCCACCAATGATAATTTTTATCATAACGGGATTTATCACATGTTCTAAAGACGTTACCCCAAAAGAATTTTCCACCAATATTAGGAATGTTTCTGCCTCCTGGCAAAGCATTTACCTCCATGTCTGTAAGTCATTTATTTTGGTCTGTTAATTTCTTGATTGGCTAACTGGAGCCTCTACTGTAAATAAGGATGTGTGTCTTTATCGGAACCATCCTTAACTCCTTACAACATATTACACTTCTTCAGTTGCCTACATTTGTAAATTTGAATAATACACTTGAAGCTCTACTGGTTTATCAGATAGAGACAATGAAAAGATCCACTTTTTAACATGAGAATATTTTTTTTAAACGTTTTCTTTATTTCTAGGAGAGAGAGAGAGACAGCGTGAGCAGGGGAGGGTCAGAGAGAGAGGGACTCACAGACTGAAACAGGCTACAGGCTCCGAGCTGGCAGTCAGCACAGAGCCCGACGCGGGGCTCGAACCCACGAACCATGAGATCATGACCCAAGCGAAAGTCAGACGCTTAACTGACTAAGCCACCCAGGCGCCCCTAACATGAGAATATTAACAGGAAAGACTGTTCTCTTCACGTTGCCTCTCTCTGCTTTTCCCCCTAACTTTGCTCTCTGTATTTCGACTTTGACATTGGTAAGGTTGGAACCTTTATACTATGTTCTATAGTAACCATAAATAGTCTCCTTTTTTTTTTTTAATTTATTCCTGAGAGAGAAAGACAGTGTGAGCAGGGGAGGGTCAGAGAGAGAGGGAGACATAGAATCTGAAACAGGCTCCAGGTTTTGAGGTAGCTGTCAGCACAGATCCCAAAGTGGGGCTCAAACCCACGAACCACGAGATCATGACCTGAGCCAAAGTCAGAAGCCCAACCAACTGAGCCACCCAAGCACCCCCAAAAAATAGTCTTCTATGCTTTGTCTGTGATGATTCCAAAAGCCAAAAACTAATCTGTGACATTAGTGTTCTTATAACTATGTAAATATTGCTTACTGCAGAAGAAAGAGCTGTGCTCTAGTTATAGTTCCTTTCTTGACCATCTTCTTTGTGTTCCTTGGAGTTTCTAACTTCATTCCCTTGTTCATCTTTGGTCTTGGCCTTTTTTACAGCCTCAGTTTGTCCAGTTTCCTTATCGCGCCACCTGGGACAAGAAGATGTCTTTAGTCTCAGAGCTCCGAGGCTTCGCCCTCTGGCTGCAATCTGAATTCATTGTCCTCCAAGCACCCAGGGCATCTTGGGGTTTCCTTTATTTGTAGTCTCCTTTTGCGCCCATTCTTGGGTCGCAGTTTCCCTCTTTCTCTATTAAAATTTTTGTTTTTGTAAAACTCAACCTCAAGTAAGAATCAGCAGGAGGTAAACTTCCTGAATCCCTGTGTGTCTGAAAGTGTCTTTGCCCTCTTACGCATTGACACTTTCCCTGGGTATATTGATTTCATAAAATAATATGTCTTCCAACTTATTTATTTGTATTTTCACTAATTTATTTGTATGTGTTTATTCATTTGTATTTCTAAGAGCACTTTCTTTTTTTTTAAAATTTTTTAATGTTTATTTATTTTTGAGATAGAGAGGGAGACACAGAATCCGAAGCAGGTTCCAAAATGTCAGCACAGAGCCTGATGCAGGGCTGGAATTCTTGAATCGTGAGATCATGACCTGAGCCAAAGTCAGAAGCTTAACCGACTGAGCCACCCAGATGCTCCTAAGAGCTCTTTCTTTTTGTCTCTCCTTTATCACAGTATCTGATTCTTGTATACAGGAATAATTAGTCATTAACTTCTTTACGAACAGTAATGAGGTTAAAAAAGAAGTTGACTTCTGTTTTACTGAATTACCTGCTTCCTCCAGGGTCAGATTTGCTACTTCCTTGGCTGTCTTTGCTTTAGCACAAGGTTTCTTCAAAGGTCTGCTTTGAACAATCCATGATTGCTTATTCGTATTTAAGGTTGATATAAATGAAGAGGTTCCCAGGGAGATCTGTGGCTCTGGGTAGGGTTTGCAGAATGATTTTTGTGACTGGGTGAGATCTGGCCTTTTATAAGCTGCCACCACCAACTGGAAAATGTGGAAGATTTTATTATAAGGTGCTGATACCCACCCACACTTCTGTAGTTCTCCCTACACAGTTTGGTCAATTTCTTCAGAAAAAACGTTCCTTTTCCCTTAGTATTTATGTAACAGAGGGAAGGGGAAGTGGTCCAAATGCCCACAGTCCTGCTTGAGTCTGGTAACAGGGAGTTGGGTGTCACAGAACAGGTGGAACGTTCCAGAAGACCACCCCTCAGTCTTGGGATTCTCTGACCTTCCCCACTCCTGTTCCTCTGTTTTGTCTGCAATCTCTGCAATGGGGCCTTTCCATGATCCTTTCTGGGCAGGTCAGCAGCCTCCTTACTGTGGGAAGGTTGGTGGGGAGACTCCATGCAAGTTTTGGACTTGACCTTTGTTCACTTCAGAGGTCAAAACCCTTTCATCTGCAAATGACTTTCCCAACAGTATTGAACTTCTTTCCTTTTCTAACCTGTCCTGTAAGCTGTTGTGAATTATGTTATGTTTAACTTCTTAATTATCATTTTCATGGTGTCTCAGAAGAGAGGATGAATACGTTCAACAGCTTGAATCAGATAGTTTTATCATTCAGTTATTACATCTTATATGTAGAAAAAAATTATACACAAAACGTTTAAATCCGCTCTATCCACATTTCCACCAGCCCAGTCTAAAGACTAGTGTCAGATGAGTTGATAATCAAAAACAGTAAGTACCAAGGGCCTAAAAATATGTGTGCCTCTGTGCATGTGGGTGTGTGTGTGGGTGTGTGTATTTCATGGGCCATATTTTCTATCCAAATTTGAAAGCTGTACCTGTTCACAGTCTGTTTCTTTCACAATCACACAATGGCAATGTGCCTTTTAAAAAATGAAAAGCAGATTTTTATTGAAAATATTCTAAGCAGGCATTTTTTATTACAACTTGCAGAAACATATAAAATATTATTACAAACACTATCTCTTGCTCATCTGTCAAATATTAACGTTTTTGTCAGATTTATTTAGGATTTTTTTTAAGTAGGCTCCATTCTCAATGTGAGGCTTGCACTCACAGCTTTGAGATTACGAGTTGCATGTTGTACAGACCAAGCCAGCCAGGTGCCCCAGACTTACCAAGGATCTTAAAACAAAAATTATGCCATGAAGACCCCTACTTTGCTTTCCTCAGTCCCTTTTCTCAGACTCCTCATCATTCTTTCCCAGAGACAACCAATAGACTGAGTTTGGTATGACTCATTCCTTTGTATGTTTTTGAAATTCATATCTATAAGCAATCTGGATATATCTATAATAATATAGGCATACTTTTCACTAATAAATACAATCATATGTCCTTTTCCTTGATTCTAGAATACCTAACGTTAAATTATCTTTACATTCCTGGCATCAGGTAGGTAGATAGATGGATGGATGGATGGATGCAGGTGTAAAATTCTTGCATCTCTCTGGTAATATAGTTGGGGTTTTTTTCATTATGTATTTATAATCTTTGCTCCTGAGTAATCTCTTGTAAACAGCAGATAGCTAGATTTTGTCCTCTTCATCCAGTCTGACAATTTGTAGCTTTGAATTATTACATCAATTGACATTTATTATAATTACTAATGTACCTGGATTTATTCCTACCACCTTATTTTATGCTTTCTGCTTACCCAGCTTTTTCCATGCTGATTTTTTTCTCTTGTCCTGTCTTCATTTGGATTAGCTAGTTTTTTTTGAATTTTATTTTTCTCGCTCTTCTGTTTTGAATATTTTTAAACAGTGTGTTTTTCTCTTTTCTTTTCTTAATGTTGTTTATTTATTTATTTATTTACATCCAAGTTAGTTAGCATATAGTGCAATCATGATTTCAGGTGTAGAATCCAGTGATTCACCCCTTATGTATAACATTCAGTGTTCAACCCAGCAAGTGTCTTCCCTAATGCCCCTTACCCATTTAGCCATCCCCTGACTCATGACTCCTGCAGCAACCCTCAATTTGTTCTCTGTATTTAAGAGTCTTTAATGCTTTGTGCTCCTCCTTGTTTTTATGTTATCTTTGCTTCCCTTCCCTTGTGATCATCTGTTTTTATCTTAAATTCCACATAAGTGAAGTCATATGATATTTGTCTTTGACTGACTAATTTCGCTTAGCATAATACACGCTAGCTCCATCCACATTGTTGCAACTGGCAAGATTTCATTCTATTTGATTGGCCAGTAATACTCCAATGTCTATATATACCACATCTTCTTTATCCATTCATCAGCCGATGGACATTTGGGCTCTTTTCGTACTTTGGCTATCGTCGATAGCACTGCTAGAAACATTGGGGTGCTTGTGCCTTTTCAAAACAGCACACCTGTTTCCTTTGGATAAATACCTAGTAGTATTTATCTACCTGGTTCGTAGGGTAGATCTATTTTGAGGAACCTCCATACTGTTTTCCAGAGTGGCTGCACCAGTTTGCATTCCCACCAGCAGTGCAAAAGGGTTCCTCTCTCTCTGCATCCTCGCCAAAATCTGTTGCTGCCTGAGTTGTTAATTTTAGCCATTCTGACTGGTCTGAGGTGGTATCTCATTGTGGTTTTAATTTGTATTTCCCTGACCAACATTGTATTTTTCTAACAGAAAGTTAGAGTTACTGAAATCTAAATTTAGTCATTGCAACGTAGCCAGTGTTGCCCATCAGTAAAGGGTGCCCCCTTTCCACCGGCCAACTCAGGCCACCTCAGGCAGCTGTAATGGCTTCGTGTTCCCAGAAGCATCATGATTTCCTCAATGAAAATTTGCACAGTTAGTTGCAAGGTAGGAGAAGGATCCTGGATTTTAAGTCCAAAGCCTAGCGTTCGTATCCCAGCCCCCACAACTTACTAAATGGAGGGTCTTGAACAAACAACTATTCTGAGTTTTAATTTTCTTACCTGTACAGAGTGGAGCATAGCTATCCATGTGTTGAGAGCATGAAGGAAGATAACATATGTAAGCAATTGCATTATTTGGGTAGGAATAAGTAGACAGTTAATTGTAGGCAGTTTCTCAATTGGTTTGTTTTATTTTTCAAAGTCTTGATCTTGAGTCCTAAAAGACTCCTTAAGTGCAAATGGCATGTTTCAATTCCTTTGTAGGTAAGGGTATTGCTGTCTATTTAATGACAGGATATGACTGCCTACCCTGTCATTTTTTGCATTGGTTTTAAGACATCAGCACCAGTTTCTAACCATAATCTTGTCTGACATCTTCTAAAGCAAGCCGAGGCTTATGATTAATATATGCTCTCTTCTTCCAAACTGTGCTGTTGAAATTTCCCCAGCTTTCCCTCTGCTCGCTAAGTGTTCCTGGAGTTACACAGATGTAATTGCTCAGGCATGATCTTGATGGAGTAAACATTCAGGCCAACAGGGAGCAAGGAACAGGTCCATTTTACAGTTCACTTATTTTCATAGTTCAACTAGGTTGTTGAAGGGAAGTGGGAAAATTTTCAAAAGACGGCCTTATTAAATGAACTGAGAACAATTTGATTCAGATAACTTAAGTGCCAGTTAGCTCATTGCAAACTCCACACTGATAAGTCAGAAGGTATTAGCTTCTAGGCAAACCCACAAGACTCAGGGGCCCAGATTCTGTTAAATCCACAGCAGACGATTCCCCCCTGAATAAAGATCCAAGTACAGCTTTAGGGAAGGAACACTAGCTAGGCTTGGCTTGAACTTGTTGGATTGATTTTCATACAGTCTCTATTCGTTTATGTATATGCCTATAGATATGTTTATGTATATTAAGAGCGAGTCAGATTAGTTGGCTCTTTTTAAGAAGGTTTCCATATCTTGAGTACATTTAACATTTCTGAAGGTCAAAACCACTTTTCCAAGCTATCCAAACGACAAGACCAACATCTAGTGGCAAAGTAAGTATACTGCAGGATGAATTCAGGCCTAAGTATTTGCATTCAAAACCCAAGATACCTAGACAGTCACTGCAAGAGACTAAACTATTAGTGGTAAAATTCCAGGCATGTGAAATAGGGGACATTTGGAGGGGGCAAGGGTGGTTTCTTAATACTACTTAATTTATGTGATAAAAGCAACTGATTTTCCAGTTTATTTTTTTCCAGCTCATTTTTAGGAGCTCTCAAAGATGAAAGTGGCTCTACCAAATTTTAGAGGAATTTTATATCCAGCGTAAAAGACGCAATTTGAATATCTTGCCATTGTTATTGATGCTCTGACACGGAGGAGAATTGTTATTGCTTTAAATATATTTCTTTTTTAAAAAATTTTTAATGTTTATTTTTTGAAAGAGAGAGAGAGACAGAGTGAGCAAGGGAGGGTCAGAGAGAGAGGGATATATAGAATCTGAAGACAGGCTCCAGGCTCTGAGTAGCTGTCAGCACAGAGCCTTGATGTGGGGTTTGAACCCACGAACCATAAGATCATGACCCGAGCTGAAGTCGGATGCTTAACTTACTAAGCCACCCAGGAGCCCCAATATTTCTTTTTTTTTTTTTAATTTTTAATGTTTATTTTTTGAGAGACAGAGACAGAGTTTGAGCAGGAGAGAGTCAGAGAGAGAAAGAGACGCAGAATCCAAAGCAGGCTCCAGAGTCTGAGCTGTCAGCACAGAGCCAGACACAGGGCTTGAACATACGAACCACAAGATCATGACCTGAGCTGAAGTCGGACACTTAATCGACTGAGCCACCCAGGCATCCCACTTTAAATACATTTCTGATGTGAAAATTAGCTTCTAATCAGGTAGTTACTTTATATATTATTTTTACCAGCCATAACCTTAGTAAATAAATTTGTTTCTCCAGAATCTGTGAAGCTCATTAAGAGCACTTACACAGCGCATTTCTCATAATTTCTGTCTCGGCATCGTTATTGTTCCGATGCAGAAAATTGTTCCACGGGCGCCACGGAACGTTAAGTATAAAACAGTAACTCTCAGACCATCCATCCAAAGGGCCGCAGTCTTTCCAGCACATTCTCAGTAATCCCTGCCCACCTCCTCCCTCCTCTTTCGTTCTGAATTTTCAGAACACTTCTCTTTGCTTGGCTACCCAAGGCCACAAATTCTCTCTTGGCCACAAATACAAAGACTGCCAGAGCCAGACAAGCATATGATTCGCAGCCAGTTTAGAAAGCAGTGGGAGGTTATAACATCTCTTCCTGGCTTACAAACCAAAGGCAAACCTCATCCACCAAGCAGCCAGCTCTCGCTGGTTTCGTCTGCGGAAAGCATCACTTCATCTAAATGTATGTCTGTGTCCATCCATCCCAAGAACAGAAGAAGAGGATCCGCTAAGTATACTCAGTGGAGTTCTAGATTCCACTTCTCACATTGCCTTTGGCCTGCCTCTAATGTGGAAACTGGCTTGCCTCCATTGCCTCATCTCAAGGGCCCTCCTCAACCCCACAGGATGAGAATGTGATGCTCCTTAGTAAGCAGTGTTGGGTAAGGTTCAAGGGCTGTTGTTTATCAAGGCCCCTTTAGCCTTCAGTATACATGCTTTGTTCAGCTTATGCACCTAGAAAAATGGGGGAGAGGTATTTAAAAAAATGGCCCTTTCATCAGGTTATATCGTTTTCTGGCTTGGTATCTCTTTTTTTTTTTTTTTTTTGATGTTTATTTATTTTTGACAGAGAGACAGAGTGTGAACAGGGGAGGGTCAGAGAGAGAGGGAGACACAGAATCCAAAGCAGGCTCCAGGCTCTGAGCTGGCTGTCAGCACAGAGCCCGACACGAGGCTCAAACCCAGGAACTGTGAGATCATGACCTGAGCTGAAGTCAGATGCTTAACAGACTGAGCCACCCAGGTGCCCCTGCCTTGGTATCTCTTGCTTCAATTACTTAAGGACAGAGGAACAGTGGCTTAGCCATTATATGATTTTTCATCACCTCCCTCATAATTTTCTGTATCTGGATTCTGATGTTAAAATGAGCATCAGGACAGTTTAATAGAAGTACCAATAGCAAAGGTATGAATCTGGTCCCATAACTGAGTACAAGCCACTTGTGAGAGAACAGGTACCCATGGTCCTCTGATTCTTCAAACAAAACACTTATCCAGGGCTCCTGGCTGGATTAGTTCATAAAGCAGGAGACTCTTGATCGTGGGGTGATGAGTTCAAGCCTCACCATTGGGTATAGAATTTACATACACACACACACACACACACACACACACACACACACACACACACACACAATCCGAAGGTCTCGGTGTCTCAGTTTACCCCCATCCAACCTCAGATCATCACCCCTCTTGCCTAAGGACTTCCTAGAGCACAGATTTGGCATTGTCATCAACCCCTTCTCAGCATAGTCTTGGCCTTTCGTTGCCTTCTCTCACCCCCTCCCATGAGCTGCTGCCAACCTCTGATTGCATGTCTCAGACTGGGCTCTGTTCCCCCTTTCTCTGTTCAGCCATCATTAACCCTGTTCTCTTTCCCCGCACTGCCTTTTCCCCACCCTTCAAGACTGAATTTGAAAATCTGCTCCTTTCTGTCCTCCGAACTGCAGTAACCCAGCCCCCGCTGCCTTCCACTGTGTCTTAGAATAATTCCCTTACTCATCTCATTGTCTTTTTTTCACACCGATTTGCTTGGGGGCTTATTCTCTCCCTCACTGCTTAACTCTCCCCCGACCCTGGTTCTTACTGGAAGCTGAGCAAAACATCGTTTAAAAAGGGCAGAGATCCAGTGAGTTTAATTTTTGGAGCCTCTTACAGGGCATATGTTCACTTTGAATCCTTGGCTGCAGCATGAGAGCAAAACACAGGGCTTCACCCTCTTTATCAGAGTTCATGAAGTCACATTCTCCCATACCCTACAAATGAGTCCCACCCCTCACCTTCTCCAAGTTAAAATAGAGCCATAAGAGCCGATCTTGAGATATATTGGAGAAACAGTCCGTGACCGGCATAAATTAAGTTGTAAGATGGTGAAAGATGGTGCAGTGCAGGCAGTGAGCTCCTCCTGAGCCAGTGAACTTGGCAATAGACAGAGAGACAGAAGGCAATGGGGAGTGATACAGCCTTGCCTTTCCTTTCCCACAGTGAAGCTCCCTGTGATGGAGATTTGGGGGGCAGACTAACACCCACTCACAGGCTTGTCTTGCTCTATAAAATCGCCTGTTGGGGCACTGCAGTACTTTCAGTGAGGTGTGGTGTCTGTATGGTAACAGAGGACTTCTGTTTCATCTTCATGCTGATGGCTAGTGTGCACTAAGGTCTCACTGTGCACCCGGTACTGGGCTGCCCCATGAAAAAGGTACTGTGGTTACCAGCACTTACAGGCTAGAAAATTCATGTTTCAGACATACAGGTAACAGCCCACGTCACAGCGGGTGAGTAGGAGAGGTAGAGTTTGAAATCCGATCTGGCTGCTTCCCAAGCACATGATCTTAATCTGTGTGCTCCTGAACCTTTCCTGCAGGAGCACAGAACAAAGGGTCAGGGCATCTGCAGTTCAACCCAACTCGTGTCAGTAATTTGCTGTTGAACTCTGAAAACACTTTTCATTCTGTCCTCCACTACAAAACGCATTTCTCTGCCATGTCTATCTCATAGGAAGCTCAACTGAGATCATAGTAAAGCAAAAGGTCATAAATAAAGAAATAACTACAGAAGTTCAATTGTTCCTTTCTCTGCCTGACTTATTTCGCTCAGCATCACACCCTCAAGATCCATCCATGTGGCTACACATGGCCAGATTTCATTGTTTCTCATTGCCATGTAGTATTCCATGGTATAGATAAACCACATCTTCTTGATCCATTCATCTGTGGATGGACACTTAGGCTCTTTCCAGGTTTTAGCTATTGTGGAGAGTGCTGCTATGAACATTGGGGTACAGGTGCTCCTATGCATCAACATTTCTGTATCCCTTGGGTAAATTCCTAGCAGTGCTATTGCTGGGTCATAGGGGAGTTCTATTGTTAGTTTCCTGAGGAACCTCCACACTGTTTTCCAGAGGGGCTGTACCAGTTTACATTCCCACCATATCATATGTGTGCACGTATAGGAGGATTAGGAGGAGCTTAACAGAGGACCAAGGGAGAGAAGAAGGGCGGAAATGGTGGGGGAAAGGGGGAGAGGCAAACCATGAGAGACTCTTGAATGCTGACAAAAACTGAGGACTGGTGGATGTGGGGGGGAGGAGGGGTGGGCATGGAGGAGGGCACTTGTGGGGATGAGCACTGGGTGTTATGTGGAAACTAATTTGACAATAAACTATGTTTAAAAAATAAATAAATAAATAAAATAAAACATCAAAAAAAAAAATTAAAATAGAAATACCATATGGTCCAGTAATTCTGCTAGGAGTATTTACCAAAATAAAAAACATGTATTCAAAAAAAAAAAAAAAAAAAGAAGTTCAATTGTTCCTTTATTTATTAAATGCCTACTATATATTAGGCACAGCACTCACCGGCTTAGCTGTGTGCTACAAATTCTGGCAAAGATTCACATGAATTATTTAATCCCAAGAGCTGCTCTATATTTAAGCTTCTCCTCCTGTCCCCATTTAACAGATGCGAAGACAGATGCTTACTGAGGTTAGAGTGCTCGCACTAGTTCGCAGGGGCAGGATTGTCAGTGAGGTCTTTGTGATAATGGAAATCCCACTGCGACAGTGCTGCCTCTCTTCAGAAGACAGGAACAACCTGACACTTGACGAATGCCTACCCAATGGTGGGGCCAATAAAGAAAGCTATTTTAGATAGAAGGAACTGCATGCACCAAGCATAGAGGTGAAAGCAGGAGAGGAGGTGTTGGGGAGAGCACTGAAGGAGGCAACCAGGACGGAAATGGCCATTAAGCCGATGGCTGACTGGAAGCACTCATATACGGCTCCTTTAAGCTATGAACCTTGGCCCTTCTGGAGGCCCATTTACAGCATCCTGGGTTCTCAAGAAGAAGTGAGATTCATGTGATGACTCTAGTCAATAGACTCCGCTCAAAGAAAGGGTGTTGGAGAGAAACGAAGAGGGTTAACAGGACTCCTGATATATTTCTTTCCCTGTGTGCCTTAAAACATTAAAGCAGTCACTCGAACTAATTATGGTGTGAAAGATCAATCAGAGCCAAGCATACAATTTGCAAAATTGCAGGTACAGTAATAAAATATTGGGTCACTGAAGCATTCATTTTGAGAACGGAACTTTGGACAAATTTCTGTGTTCATGGTTTCTCTCCTCCTCGCCCAAGCTGGGAGACGCCAGTGTCCTGACCCTCTTGCCTGGGCTTGCTTGACGTGGCCGAGAGTGAGGCACGCCGGTGGGAAAGAAGCCTGCCCTTTGGCAGCAGCCGGGCTGGCTCACAGTCGGTCTCTCCCACTTGACTTTGCTGTGACCCAGAGCAGGTCACCTAACTGCCATTAGCCTTTGTTTGTCCCCAGGACAGTAGATGGGGCTACCGGTAACACCTCCCTCCGAGGGTGGATGAGAGCACCAGCAAGGCGCAGAATGCCCATCTCAGTGCCCGGCATGTTGTAGGGCCACGATCAATGGCAAACATTATGATCACGAAACCATGAGACCGCAGTCACAATCCGGATTCCTGAACCCCACAGAACACATCATGGCATGAAATAGCGGATCCACAGAGGACTCCAAAAACTGGTCTCATCCCCCAACCTGCCTCACAAAGCACTTCCCTGTGGAGAAGGGAGGGGACAGCACTACCGTCACTCTCCCCACCCCGAGCTGTAATCCGTCTGTACTGTGCTGAGTTCAATAGCGATCTGCACTGCAGCTGTTTTCCATTTTTGCTAGTCATCGATATAGCTCCTCCACTAGACTTCAAGTTCAGCTCTTAAGCCAACAGTGGTGCTGGCTGGGGATGGGTGGGAGGCAGGAATCACTCCTAAGGCCATGGGAGAATGCCAACAGGGTAAAAAAATGAGGCATTCTGGGGTTTTTTAAAAATATACTTGCAGCTAAAGATTTAAATTAAACACATTCCCTACAAGTGACTCCTGAAATAAGTCACTGGATCTCTACAGTTTCTGTTCAACATTCACTTAGCATCTATCAGCATCTACCGTGTGCCTGGCTTTCCCCAAAGATATGGATATTAATAAGATACTGACTTAGCCAGTTTGAGCAGCTAGACCAGAATACCATAGACTGAGCGGCTGAAACCACAAACATTTATTTCACAGGTCATTTTGCAGTTCTGGTGGCTGGGAAGTTCAAAATCAAGGTGCCAACCGATTTGGTGTCGGTAAGAGCCTACTTCCTGGTTTGTAGAGACTGTCTTCTTGCTATGTTCTTACGAGAGAGAGAGAGAGAGAGAGAGAGAAGAATTATCTCTCTTGTGTCTCTTCTTATAAAGTGACTGATTCCATCCATGGGGGTGCTCAACCTCATGACTTGATTACCTTCCAGAGACCTACTTCCAAATGTCATCGCATTGCAGATTAGGGTTTCAACATAAGAATTGTGGGGGAACAGAAACATTTAGTCCATAGCAAGTACCCGTGTCACTCACCAGCAACTTTATCTATGGAGGAGTTATGTCATGAAGGTAAATCATCTTAAGTCAAAATGGAAAATGGTGAATGCTGCAGGAAAGAGAGAATAAACAAGTTAAAGGAGTTCACAGGATTGAGAAAGATCACTTCTGGTTTGGGAATGTAAAAAGGTACCCCCAGAGAAGCTGTAATTGTGTTAGGTCTTGAAACAGGGAGAGAGGGCTGCCCAGGAAAGGGAAACCCTGTGTGGAGGCTCAGAACTGGGAAATCTAAACTAAAACACAGTTTAGTTTGGTTATAGCACACATGAGCTTTGTAGTAGCTCATAGAAGCTTAGTAAAGGTCCAAGGACCACTTTTGAGTAAGTGGGCTCCAGGAAGAGTCCTTTGGCACCAATGGATGGGCTGGACTGGGATTGGTAGAGAGGGGAAACTGAGACAGAGAGACCACTGGGAGAGCTCTCTACCTCAAGAATTGGAGGACTCTGGGTGCCTGTGCTTTGTGTTTGTACTCATTTATGGAATCAGGTTCTTGCCTTCTATCATGGGTTCTTGTGATGCATAATCTAGAACTCTTGTGTTAATAAGAACACCGATATCCAAGTAATAAAATACAGGGGGAGGAGGAATGGAGAGTCACCCAGAGGACTCTCCCAGGTCATAGTCCTCTGCCCATGGTGGATTACAAGAAACAGGTCTCAGCCAGTTATTTAACATATAAGATGAAAGTGGCCATTTGTTTAAAATGGTGCCTACTTCCATCTTGAAGAATGGAGTTTGAAATACTGGTAGGTCTTAAAGACTGCTATGACATTACTAAATGGATAGGGAAAAATCTGTTATAAAATGGCTGACAGGACAGATAGAAAAAATTCCTTTCCCTGACCAAAGACTCCCCTTGCAGGTTCTTCTTCCCACCCTGATTGTCGTGCACATTAATGTAAAATGCAAAAGTAACAGACTATAAATTGTTCCCTCTGTTTATGCTTGAGGCTCAGACCTCTGGCGAGTGATCTCTGAGACCACCGGTGTAAGATAAACCTCCTGCTTTCCAAGATTCCAAGTGCCACTTGGTTCGTCTGCTGGGTGATCCAGACCAGATTCCATAACAAAACTATAACCCTTAGTATTACATAACACCGCCCTTTCAAGGAACTTGAAACATATCCTACACTGGCTACAGAAGCGATGGCATCCTGTAAAATAACATGGACCAGCCATTGTGTTCAGAACGATGTGGGAAATTCTTGGAAACTATTTGCACCTGATTTTTTTTATGTCTCTTAACTTTCTTTTATTAATTTAGTAAAATATAAATTATAGTATTTACCATTTTAACCACTTTTAAATGTACAGTTTGGCTATGTTAAGTACATTCACATTGTATAACTATCACCACAATGATGCTTTTATCTCCAGAACTTTTTCACCTTCCCAGACTGAAATGCTGTTCCTATTAGATAATAACTCCCCATTAACCCTCCCCCAGTGCTGGCAACCACTATTGTACTTGCTGTGTCTATGAAATTTTCTTATTCGGGTACCTCATATAAGTGGAATCATACAATATTTGTCCTTTTGTATCTAGTTTATTTCACTCAGCATAATGGCCTCAAGGTTCATCCATTTTGTAGCCTGCGTCAGAACTTTCTTCCTTTCTAAGACTGAATAACCCATTGTATGGACATACCACATTTTGTTTGCCCATTCAGCTGTGGATGTGCATTTGGGTTGTTTCTACCTTTCATCTGTTGTGAACAATGCTACTATGAACATTGGTGTGCAAATACCTCCTTGAGTCCCTGCTTCCAACTCTTTTGGGTATATACCGAGAAGCAGAAGTTCTGGATCACATGGTAATTCTATATTTAGTTTTTTAGAGGAAACTCCATACTGTATTCCACAACAAATGCACCATTTTCCACTTCCACCACCAGTGCACAATAGGGTCAATTTTTCATGTCTTCACCAACACTTGTAATTTTATGTTTTTTCTTTTTGCAATAACCTCTTAATGGAGGCGAAGTAAAAATGTGATTTTAAAGTGAGGCAGAAATGCCTTTCCTTTATTTTTTTTAACAAATTTTTAATGTTTATTTTTGAGAGAGACAGAGCACAAGCAGGAAAGGGGCAGAGAGAGAGGGAGACACAGAATTCGAAGTAGGCCCCAGGCTCTGAGCTGTCAGCACAGAGCCTGACATGGGGCTCAAACCCACAAACCATGAGATCATGACCTGAACCGAAGCCAGAGGCTTAATCCACTGAGCCACCCAGGCGCCCCCAGAAATGCCTATGCTTTATGAAGCAGTGATCCAGTATGGGAAATAGACACAGCCTATTAAATGCTTTCTAAAATCCATCTACTTCTGCCATTTGGCCCCTTGGCAGCTTGTTTATTTATATACTTATGAATGCCTTGGGGTGGTTTCCTACAGTCTGTCCTCTGGGTGAAAAAGATCCTGTCTTGTTTTATCTTACAATGTGGTGCCCAGGATAGTCAGCGTAGGGTGGGGTGGGCCGGAAGAACACTGAAGAGGTCAGAGGCTGCCACTCACTAGCCCAGTAACTGAGTAACCGTAATTGTGGGGGAGCTATAGCCACTCTCTGGACCACATCTGAATACAAGGGAGATGGCTTCACTAATGTGTAAGATTCTTCCCTGGGACTAAGAATCTGTGAGACACCATCTGTTAAGAACCCTATTTTCTCCACTTTTTAGAACATCTGCATTTTATTTTATTAAGGTTTTTTATTTTTAAGGAATCTCCCTACCCAACGTGGGTCTCAAACTCACAACCCCAAGATCAAGATTTGCATACTCCACAGACTGAGCCAGCCAGGTGCCTCAGGAAATCTGAATTTTAAAAGAAGGCTCTGAAGATTAGTTCTTAAAAATATTAGGGTTTTAGCATTAAAAAAAAATATTAGGGTTTATTCTGAATACAAAAATTAATATACTTTTAGCATTTAGGAACTATAAAAAATTGGTGTATAATCTTAGAAATAATCAGTCTTCATGTGAGCATGCATTCTTCTAGTCTTTTATTCCACTCAAGCTCTCTAAAATGGTATTATTTTATTTCTTAGTTTTCTTTTTATCATTTATACAGCAGGAATACCTTTCCATCTCATTAAATATTCTTTTACATATAGTATCTACTGGCTATATATCCCATTATAATAATATACATTTATATTCATATATCATAATTTATTGCATCTATATCTTAATATTGGAAAAAAGATTAGTACAAAATCCCAAATTCAAACATTACCCTCTGCAAACACAACATCCCCTCACTTCAGTGCACTTGCTATATAATTACCAAAATTCTTTTTTTTAATGTTTGTTTATTTATTTTGCAAGAGAAAGAGAGAGAGAGAGTGTGTGTGTATGTGTGCAGGGGTGGGGCAGAGAGAGAAGGAGAGAGATAATCCCAAGCAGGCCCCAGGCTGTCAGTGCAGAGCCTGACACACAGCTCAATCCAAGAACTGTGAGATCATGACTTGAGCCAAAATCAAGAGTCTGATGCTTAACCAACTGAGCCACATAGGTGCCCAATTTACTACAATTCTTTAGCATCATCTACACCATTGGCTCCACCATTTTCCCTCTCCTATCAATCCACTCTCCTGTCTTGATATCCACTTTCTCTAGCATAGTTGCCACAGTCTACCCCACTCAGCTCTGCCCACCTCTCCCTCTGCTGCATGATCATAAAGGTAACAAAATGCCAGTCATGGATAAACCCAGGCATCTGAACTTTCTGTTCCAAAGATTCATCTGCTTGAATGTTAATGAAGACCACTATACTGTAATTCATGGTTCCCTTTCTCAAATGAGCACTCAACACCGCCCAGACATTGCAACATGGTTCCTTAGTAAATTTGCTCTTACATTCTCCACTGATGAAAAGTCCATAATCTTACTTAAATCTTAAAATTCCCACCAATACTCTACCCACTTTTCCTCACTTTCAGACCCTCTTGCATTGCACGGATTCATTCATTAGTGAACAACTACTTAGTGAGCACCTGTCAGGAGGAAGGTGCTGTTCAGTCACTGGAAAGACTGCAGTGAACTAAATAAAGTTTCTGCCCTCATTGGGCTGCCTTGTTAGGATCTGAAGAGACAGACCATGAACAAATAAGCATATAATACTAATGATAGGTAGTGTCAACTACTGAAATGAAAACTAAAGCAGAGTGGAGAGCCCTTGGAAAAAGGGGATGGGGGATCTAGACAAGGTGCTCAGGGAAGACCTCTCTCAGGAAACTATTCAAGCAAAAACTTAAATGCAGTGACAGAGCAAGTTATTTGAAGCCCGGCTCAAAATTATTCAGCCCCTCTTCATGCCCTACTTCTCAGCCTGTGTTCAACATCTTTGGCGAAATGCCCAAAGCTTTCCTTATGTCTCAGCCAAATCCAGCAGTGCTCCCACATTTCTCTGTTCTCCATCATCCTATATGGTCGCCTTTTCCTGGAATCCTCTTCCCTCTTTCTTAAAGATCCAATTCCAAAGTCCCAGCACCTGGTCCCTTCCTGATCACTGAGCTCACCTGTGCTGAAATTCTCTCTTCTCTTGGCTTTTATGACCCACCAGGCCCTTGGTCTTCCTACCTCCCAGGCAATCTCTCTCAACTCTGCTCCTGGATCTCAGCTACTCCGTGGCCTCATATATCATCTATGTGCAATAAATCCAAAATGTGTATCCCCCGCCCACACTTCTCTGAGTGCAAGGTCACTTCACACCTGTAATTAGATTTCCCCAAAGTTTACATCTCTGAAGTGTAGGTCTTGATTCCCTCGCCTCCGTGGGTAACACGCCAGCCACTACCGCCACACCGGAAACCCAGGAGGCCACCACTCCTGTCACACTTGGTATCATTCCCCCTACTGCTCACCTGGGCAGTTCTCAGCTTAAGTTACACTTTACTCAGAGAGAAGATCTATGGCCACAATCAAGGGTGAGTTTCCTGTCAGCTCTGTTATTTCCTCTCATAGAATCCTGTGTGTTTCCTGCAGAGAGTTACTGAAATTTGTAATTATATACTTTGCCCACTTCCTTTTCTTAACATTGCATTTTCCCACTGTCTCTGGGCTTCCTGAAGGTGGGGGTCACAGTTATCTGTTCACCATTGATGCACATTGTCTGGCTTACTGCCTGGGCCATAGCAGATGCTCAAGATATCTTTGATGTGTGATGGGACCAGAAGTATTAATGTTTGATGGATTTGTAGCCTTCATTCCTTCTTGCCTTCCATTGGCCAAAATGTCATATTCAGCCTCAGGGTGTTTAACGTCCTTCTCTGCTCTTGATCTGTAAGGATTCAAAAAAAGAAAAAGGAAAAAAACAGAGTCTGGGCATAAGAAATTATCCTCCTCAAGTGGCTGTGCATGGTAGGGTAGAAAGGAGGATCTGGGGACCAGGATAAGGAGACAGAAAAATAACAGGCTCTTAGAAGCTTACAGGCACATGAGAAGGGCAGTGGTCAAGTTCCATCAACATTTACCTGTACGGATTGTGCGCACCTGACTTCCCCTGCTTGTAAGAGACAATATAAATATTAAATGTTACTGCTCTCGTTTGGGCCATTTGCATTCTTCTGAACTATTATTTTCATTAAAAATTTTTAAATGTTTTTTTAAATTTATTTCTGAGAGAGAGAGAGACAGCGTGAGCAGGGGAGGGTCAGAGAGAGAGGGAGACACAGAATCTGAAGACAGGCTCCAGGCTCTGAGCTGTCAGCACAGATCCCAATGCGGGGCTTGAACCCACGAACCATGAGATCACGACCTGAGCCGAAGTCAGCCGCCCAGCCAGCTGAGCCACCCAGGTGCCTCACTAAAAAATATATCTTTTCTAATGTATCTTATTTTTACTTAAAAATATTTTTTATTTTATTTTATTTTTAAAAAGAAAAGAACGTTATTTGAAAACATCCCCAGACCAAGACTGGTAACAATAAAAAAAAATTATCTCCAATAACAGGAAACCCACAGAGGGTGTGATCTGCATAAATGACTTAGAATGTGTGTTCTTTTTGTTGGTGATTTTTAACAGTATGACAATGTCTTAAAGATACTAAAATTGCTCCATCTCTCTGTTCTGCCATCCTCAGGGTTGTAAGTAATAAAATGTCAGTGTTATCATATCCTTACCAAGCCTATATATGGTTCCTCAAAATATCATTTTAAATTGTATTTTGATTATTTAAAAAAAATTTTTAATTTTTATTTTTGAGAGAGAGAAAGAGACAGAGCGTGAGAAGGGGAGGAATAGAGAGAGAAGGATACAGAATCTTAAGCAGGTTCCAGGCTCTGAGCTGTCAATACAGAGCCTGATGTAGGGCTTAAACTCACAAACTGGGAGATCATGACGCGAGCCAAAGTTGGACGCTTAACTGACTGAGCCACACAGGAGCCCTAAATTTTTTTAATGTTTATTTTTTTTTGACGGAGAGAGAGAGAGAGATGGAACCAGAGTTGCATGGGGGGGGGGGCGTGGGGGGGGTGAGGGGGAGGAGGGCAGGCAGAGAGAAAGGGACACACAGAATACCAAGCAGACTCCAAGCTCCGAGCTGTCAACACAGAGCCTAATGTGGGGCTCGAACTCACAAACTGTGAGATCATGACCTGAGCAAAAGTCAGACAATTAACTGACTGGCCCACCCTGTTGCCTCTAATTATATTTTAATTATTAATGAATATATATGCTTATTTAATTATTTATTTACCTATTTATTTACTGGCAATATCTATTTTTTTAGCAAATCGTCTGTTCTTAACTATGGTAGATATTGCTCTTTGCTACTCAGCATTCTCCCCTTCTTGTTCACTAGCAACCCTAATTCTGTGGGAGGTGGTACCCAGCTAAAAATGACATTACAAAGCCTTCTTTGTAAATAGAGATGCTCATGTGGCAAAATTTGACAAAAGAAATATACTTGGAATTTGTAGGCTGAGGCTTCTGCAAAATCTCCTGATAGGTAGGGAGGAAACTCAGTTGGCATATGCTCCTTTTTCTTTCTTCCTCTTCCAGTTTGGAATACAGTCACAAGGCTGGAGAAGTAGCAGCCATCTTTCATCATGTGACCATGAGAAAAAATCAAAGCAATTGCTAAAAAGTCAAGTTTGCTTTCTTCAGCTATTGAAATAGTGTCAGCAACCACCTAACATGCCTTCTCACTACAAGAGAAAATAAATGCTTTTCTTGTTTGTCATTGTCATTTAATCCCTAACTAGTTTAATCTCTAACTAATGCAATGTTCCTTGGTATTTTCTATTTAGGCTTTTGACGTTCTTTACACAGTTTTCAAAAATATGCCTGGCAATTTTTCATCCATAATATATGTTACGAATCTTTGTTTCTGGATGTAATTGACATATAATATTGTAAAAATTTAAGGTGCACAACATGATTTGATATATATATGTATATATATCTATACATCTATACATAGATATATATGTATATATCTATACATCTATACATAGAATGATTGCATAATAAGTCTGGTTACCTTCCATCACTTCACATAGTTACATTTTTTTCTTGTAATGAAACTTTTCAGATCAACTGTCTTAGCAACTTTCAATATACAATACACTATTATTAACTATAGTTCCATGCTGTACATTACATCCTCAATAAAAAGAACAGCCCAGAAATGCAAATTTTCTTCCTAAAAAGTAAAAGATATTTAAAAACTCCACACGGCTAGCCAATTATCCCAACATCATGTATTAAATAATGTATTTTTTTCCTGAACTGATTGGATTACCATTTTTTTATCCTAGACCAAAATATCGTATACACCAGAGTCTATATTTGTACTTGTATTCTCATTTATCCATCTGATATAGTACCTGGTATGATAATCATCTATCATTATTTTCCTTTTCCAAAATTTTTTAGTCATTCTCAAGTGTTTATTTTTCTAGAAACATTTATTCTTCTTAGAAACATTTTGTCAAGTTCAAAGTATTTGCATTGTTATATGATAGTATTGTGTTCCATTTATAACTTGTTCTTGGTAGGATAAACCTATTTCAAAATCACCATTAAAGCACACTCTACGCAGAGGGACCCAAAAAAAGAATAAGAGAGACACGAATACTTGACCGATCTGAGTTTAGTCTCGTCCTCCTCCCAGATTCTGACATCAGCCCGAACATCTGTACTAGTTTAGAAGGTGGTATATTTTCACCTTCTAAGTGAATGAGTATTTTCAGTGAAAAGATGGGAAAAGCTGTACTAGGGATGGCTGGCTATATGCCATTATTAGAAAGAAAGCTTTTAAGATAAAAAGGGAAGAGATCACTCTCGATGCTAATAGGGTTTTGAGTCAAAATGAGAGCAGAAGCCTGAGCAACAGAAATCACGGCCACAAGGGAGCCCAGTGCTAGACAGGCTTTCTAACATTAAGATTTGCTAGGAGCTTAGGGCTGTAGCTTTGCAAAGTCAAACTGCACTGGGAATGCAAGGCCTTAATGGAACTCCAAAGTGACACGAAAGAGCAGAGCCCATCTTCTCAATGGGGGGCAAAGTGCTCCTGTCAGTGGGAGCTCAGAGACGGGGATAGCATGAGGAGAGGTACAGAGGAGCCCCGGCATCCCCAGACCCCCGGTCTCAAGGACTGCTGACTTCCAAGGGTACTCACGCCATGAGTGGGAACAACCCCAGGCGAAGAGACAAGTGGCATTTGAATCCAAAGCGCGTCACTCTTCTGTGACTACAAACTGCAGTAGTGGGTAGTGGAGGGCTACCTCTAGGGGCTTCTCCTTTTGCAACAGTGGGCAAGACGGAAGCAGAGAGCTGGTATCTTCCAGGATAGTGGTTTCCTATCTCTGGAGTTTTTTTCTGGTCATAAAAATGATATACACCTATTGTAGGAGCTACAGATATGTATATGGAAGAAAATAAATATTGTGGTTTTCATAAATTTTCACTCGGATAATCACAGCTAATTTTAGTAGCCTTCTTTTAAGGGCGTGCATGTTATAATCAACTAGAGATAGTTACATAGCGAAGTCTATTTGACTATCTGTGTGTGGTATTTTTTCACCTGACTTCATATCGCAAAAAGGAGTATCTTTAGAACTGGAGTTCCACAAAGACCAGACAGCACTGAATTGAATTAGTTGGGCTCCATTATGGATACTTGGATCTTACAGTACCAACCTGATTTTACCACTACTACCATTGGAAAGTAAGAAAGCCAGTTATGTCACCGGCATGCCAAGGAAGTGGCCCCCAGAAAGAATGATAGATCACTACTGTCCTGGTACATCTGGAAATATCTTCCGAGCCTAAAAATAATGGGCCCCATTAGCTAATGCAGAACGTTATTTGGCTAAATTAAACTTCAGCCACTCTCACGAGGCTCATTCCAAAATGGGATTTTTTTTAAGTAATAATAATAGTCCCTTGTTAATTATTCATAAAGTAATTATATCTGAGCCCCTGCTGTTTCCATCCATCCAAATGATACCAAAAGTGAGGGAGAGGGAAGGAGGAAGAGATAAATATTATATTCCCATTTTTCCATCAAAGAGAGTATTTTTCTAGGGCTGAAGGTGATCTTTACTAAAGGATCTAATTGGAGATTTTTATTTCTTTCCTATGGAGGTGTTTTACAGAGATTGCGTTCCATCATGTGTGCGTTGCCTCAGTTTCTGACATTCTAGGATATCACAGGCCTTTCTTGACATCCAGAGCCAACGCTGCCAAGCACACACAGAGCAAATGGGGCTGAAGCAAGAAAATCACAGCACACCCCATCACAGGATTGCAGCAGTCAAGGCTCCAGGGGCAGCCCGCCCCAGCGTGTGCTGTCGCTGGACCGGCCTTTCAATTCTGCTCTGCAGAGAGTCAGGACAAAGGAAATTCATAGCCTCCAGACTAGCCCACTAAATGGACTTCATCAGTCCTCTTGTCTAAAAAGCCCCATATTAAAGTGATGGACCCCAGAAATGCCCCCACCGAGGCACAAAACCAGCAACAGCAACAAAAAACCCAGAAGCCAGCTATCTGACAAATAAAGCCCCGGAGCCAGATGCTGGTTTCTGTGTCACACGCATACATATGCCTAACGAAAACTGAGTGAATGATCAATGGCGATCCTACTAGATTTTTCAGTGCACACTGGGTGGGGAGGTGGCTGAAAAGTCCATGTGCCCGCTGTAGATAATTCAAAGTGTATAGAAGTAGGGGCGCCTGGGTGGCTCAGTCAGTTGGGCGGCCGACTTTGGCTCAGGTCGTGATCTCATGGTTCGTGGGTTCGAGCTCCGCGTCGGGCTCTGTGCTGACAGCCAGCTGAGAGCCTGGAGCCTGTTTCAGGTTCTGTGTCTTCCTGTCTCTCTGACCCTCCCCTGCTGGCGCTGTCTCTCTCTTTCTCAGAAATAAATAAAAACATTGAAAAACAATTTTTTAAATCTTCCTGCCTAAAGCAAACTACTGCTAACATCTCAGCATATTCCCTTCCAGACCTTTCAATGGCAGACATACATGTTTATCTGAAATGCTACCTTAACTGAGATACTGCTCTGTGTAATATTATATCCTGTTTTTTTATCTAATATAATTTTAAAGAATATTTTCAAGTCATTAAGCTTTCCATGACTCATTTTTTTTGAATATTTTTATTTATTTCTAGGAGAGAGAGAGAGACAGCGTGAGCAGGGGAAGGTCAGAGAGAGAGGGAGATACAGACTCTGAAATAGGCTCCAGGCTCTGAGCTGGCAGTCAGCACAGAGCCCAACACGGGGCTCGAACCCACGAACCGCGAGATTATGACCTAAGCGAAAGTCGGACGTTTAACCGACTAAGCCACCCAGGCGCCTCTCCATGACTCATTTTAAAAGACTTCTCAATATCCTTTCACATGCATGAATCATAATGTTGTTTAATTTATCTCTTCTTGTTGGACACACGAATAGATTCCAGGTTTCTTATGAATATTAATAATATGGCAATAAATATCCTTATACACAAATTTCTGTCCCATATTGTACCCTTTCCTCAGGATATATCCCTATACTTTATTTGGTGTGTATGGAAAAATTTTTTTTTTAAATTTATAATCTTTATTTATTTTTGAGAGAGACACACACATAGTACAAGCAGGGGAGGAACAGAGACGGAGGGTGACACAGAATTCAAAGCAGGCTCCAGGCTCTGAGTTGTCAGCACAGAGCCCGACGTGAGGCTTGAACCCATGAACCATGAGATCACAACCTGAGCAGATGTCAGAAGCTCAACCGACTGAGCCACCCAGGCGCCCCAGGGACAATTTTTATTTATTTTTATTTTTTATATTTTTAAATATTTGTTTCTGAGAAAGGGAGACAGAGTGTGAGTGAGGAGGGGCAGAGAGAGAGGAAGACACAGAACCTGAAGCAGGTTCCAGGCTCTGAGCTGTCAGCACAGAGCCGGATGCTGGGCTCAGACTCACAAACTGTAAGATCGTGACCTGAGTTGCTTAACCGACAAAGCCACCAGGTGCCCCAAGGACAATCTTTAAACTCACACTCCATCCAGCAGAGTATGAAAAGACCCAATTCTTTAAATCCTAACATTGAAAATAATCATTCTTTAAATCTTTGCAGGCAAAGTACATATTGCCAGTGCTTTAACTTGCAGTATCTTTTCTTCTTTTTTGGATTGTTTTCATCTTATCAATCTCTAATCAACTGTTTCTCTTACATTTGTGGCAAATAACTAACTTATAAATGGAGGAGGATTTTCCTGTGCAATTCATTTTATTGCTTTCACATGCAGGAAACCTTGCCTCGTAAGCGTGAAGATACATCTCTATTAAGGGGCGCCTGGGTGGCTCTGTTGGTTTAATGTCCGACTTCAGGGGCGCCTGGGTGGCGTAGTCGGTTAAGCGTCCGACTTTCACTTGGGTCATGATCTCGCGGTTCGTGGGTTCGAGCCCCGCGTCGGGCTCTGTGCTGACTGCCAGCTCGGAGCCTGGAGCCTGTTTCAGTCTGTGACTCCCTCTCTCTCTGACCCTCCCCTGCTCGCGCTGTCTCTCTCTCTCTCTCTCCTAGAAATAAAGCATTAAAAATAAAAATAAATAAATAAATAAATAAATAAATAAATAAATAAATATCCGACTTCAGCTCAGGTCATGATCTCACGGTTTGTGGGTTCAAGTCCCTCATCAGGCTCTGTGCTGACAGCTCAGAGCCTGGAGTCGGCTTCGAATTCTGTGTCTCTCCCCCTCCCCCCCATCTGCTGCTTGCCCGTTTGCACTCTCTCTCTCAAAAATAAATAAACATTAAAAAAAAAATAAAAAGATACATCTATTTTAAAAGAAATACACACATGCAGAATCCAATGAATCCAACCCTTTTGTATTCATTTCTGCTTTGCTCTGTAACATCTAAAAGTTGGTTTCAAATGAGGGAAGACTCTGTTTCGCATCGTGAAGAAAGCCGTCATAAATGTCTTTCTTTATATACGAGGCTTAGTTGAGCCACCCGCATGCACATACACACGGTCAGCAGGTGTGTTCATTCTATTAAGCCATCTGGGGCCAACTCAATACCATGCCACATTCTCCCTGTGCTTGGTTGAGATGCGATACAAGGAGAGATCAGTTTTATTCTCTTGAGAACTGAGAGATTAAAGCAAACCCAATTATTCTGTATGCAGAACTGGTCTCTGAAAGCACCCTAAGAAATTAATACCCAGACTTGAATCTCAAAAAAAAAAAGTATGCCTGAATTCTCTCAACCAAATAAGGGTTTCACCTCTTTAAAGTGTCGACTTCCTGATGGATAAAGTCTCAACCAAAAACCTGCCTTTACATTGCTGCTTGATGGTTAAACAAGATCATGTTCCCAGCACGGGGCCTCAGTAAAGAGAGGCCAGCAAATGTGCGCTGAATTTGAATTTAAGGAAGGGCGAATGAAAATGGCAGCTACAAGCCTTTCAATCCCAATCTGGCAAGATTAAGGCCCTTTCCCGAATTTTAAGGTCCTTCCTTAGAGTGTAATTTACTGACTTACTGGCACATGATCTGGCAACACTAGAATGATATATTGCCAAATGGCTTGAAACTCTGGAAGAGAAAATCCTTAGAGAAATAAAAACCAGGCAAAATCAGCCTATAAATGGCAAGCCTGGTTTCCTAGGCTTGTGTTCATTTGTCATTGAAACATGATCATTTGTTTAATGTTTATTTATTTATTTTGAGTGAGAATAGGGAAGGGTAAGAGTGAGGGAGAGAGAGAATCTCAAGTAGGCTCCACGTCCAGCACAGAGCCCCCTGGGGGGCTCAAACTCATGAACTGTGAGATCATGACCCGAGCTGAAATCAAGAGTAGGATGCTTAATGGACGGAGCCACACAAGGGCCCCAGAAAAATGATGCTGTTAAGATTTTTTGAGGGGGACCATGTGGTGGACATGGCACACAGGCTATTTCTCCTCCTCTCTCAAGCCTGTTTGAAGCCAGCACAGGTATGAACACTGTATTACAGATGAGAAGATGGAGGCCTGCCCACATTCAAGCAACTGGTGAGCAATAGAGGGGACTCTGTGCGGGTCTGACACCAGTATCCAGACCCCTCACAGCCTCACAAATACAGCCGTGCACCTATGGGAGCCATAACACCTCATCGTCAGGTGAGGCCACACCTCTGGAAGTAGCCCAGCCGTGCACAAGCTGATCCTTAGCAGAATTATTTCCAAGGTGTTCCAGAAGGAATTTTTGCCTCCCAAATACCTTCTCCGGGTACTCCTATGACTCAGAACATTTTACGTTCTGGAACCCAAACCTTTTCATTTCAAACTCAGGTATGTCTTAACAGCCCACTTAAACTACCCTAACATGGTAGTTTCTTTTTTATGTATTTTGGCCCCATGAAGGTGTAAGTGATAGGTAGGAAATTCTTTCCTGGAAAAGGGTTTGACTGGGGGAGGGGAAGAGAGTGTGAGAGAATAAAGGGCAGGGGAAAGGCACATTGGCAGAGCCAGGGAAGCCCCTCCCCCCGAAAAAACTTTGAAGATTCCACAGATTCCAGACTTGCTTTGAACTGCCCTGAACAGGTTTTACTATTTTTTTTTAATGTATTAGAACCAAATTGGCAATTTGTTGTGAAAGAATTAATAAGGAAGAGAAGGGGCACCTGAGTGGTTCAATCAGTTGAGCATCTGACACTTGATTTCAGCTCAAGTCAGAATTCCAAGGTTGTGGAATCGAGCCCCCTCATTAGGCTCCATGCAGAGGGAGCCTATTTCAGATTCTTTCTCCTTCACTCTCTCTGTCCCTCCCCCTGCTCATGTTCTCTCTCTAAAAAAATAAAAATAAATGAAAATAAATAAGAAAGAGAAAATCTATTTCTACCTTAATTGAATGGCTTTTATTTTTCCTCTTAATTAATAGGATATCCAAACTCTTTAATTAAACTCATTAGTTAAAAGCTTTCATTTATTAAACGTGGCATTTTTTATGAAGATGGAAACTTCTTCATAAAAGATTGTTATTTGTATACTCCGTTTTTATGCTGTTTCTGATAACGCATAGTCTTTATTCCTTAATGTTCTTTCTGGAAAATGTCATGACTGAGTATACTGAGACCCTCATTCTATGAAAACACAAACTCATCAAATGGTCTTTACATTTAACCACATTTCTAGTCAAAACTAAATCTGAACAACCTTAATGGCCATATTAAACATTAAACTTGGGTATCTGCTTCTCTCCTACTTCCAGAATATAATCTGTTCATAAAGCATGGAATTATGGTAAAATTTAAGACGTCTTTTAGGGGGCACCTGGGTGGCTCAGTCGGTTAAGTGTCCGACTTTGGCTCAGGTCATGATCTCACAGTTCGTGGGTTCAAGCCCTGCGTCGGGCTCTGTGCTGACTTCAGGCTCAGAGCCCGAAGCCTGTTTCGGATTCTGTGTCTCCCTCTCTCTCTGACCCTCTCCTGCTCACACTGTCCGTCTCTCTCTCTCTCTCTCTCTCAGAAATAAATAAAACATTTAAAAAATTTTTTAAAAGAAGAAGACGTCGTTTAGGGACAAATGTATTCTTTTAGCCAGAAGGGTGACATTACAAGGCCCTAGGGGACTCCAGAAGCGATGACTATGGGTTAAATATCTTTGAATTATTGGTGCGCTGTCTTTATGCTTATTATTTTAAAAGAAAGAAAAAATAAGTGGTGGTCAGGACGCCCATATTTCTTAAACTATGTCCATGCCTCTCTTAGGCCCTCTGATTCCATAAAGCTGTGTGGCTGACAGAAGCGAAGCATTATTGCCCATAAAACTCTGATGCAGAGAGACACTGTGAGAGCACACAAAGGACTAGGTAAATTGCTGAGGAAAAAGTCAGCCTGAAAACTGAGAAGTGGAAGCCCATATGCCATTTTCCTCATCGGCCCCCTGCAGGGGCCCAGATCCAGATGCAACTGCATTTATCGGGGCAGGCGCCTCATAGCTTAGCTCACCTCCTTACAGCTGACAAGTGACCGCCTGCACGCGGCTCATTTAGGAAGAAAGCTTTTAGGTGGATTAAAATGTCAGACGCTCGGACAGTTTAAATCGAGAGGCAGGGGCGTTCACCTAAGTGTGCAGCTCCACGCTGCATAATGACGCCCCGCTCCCCCTGCTCGACTCCTCAGCGGCAAGACGAGAGACGAAGTGGCTGAAGCATCATAAACAATACGTCTTGATGTGTCTACAGCAGTCGCCTGAGCGGCACGCAGACTGGAAGGAAGGCTGCCATGCCTGTCTTCCGGCCAGACTGCGCATCAGGCAGGACGCTGCTCTCCACTTCGCCTTCCTGCCTCTCAGCGTCCCTGCTACCCCCGCTGCCTCCCTATGCCAACTGCACGCCCAAGACACCTCACTGCGGCAATGTTTCCACCACCCACTCCTCCGTGCAACTCTCTCCTTCCTTCAAGACATCAATTTGCTAACCTGTCACACTAAAAGAATTCACCTTCTTTTACTATTAAAAGTATTAGAAGATATTAATGCACGAGCGTATCACTCCTCCCAAAGGCACGCGCACGTGCGTGTGTGTACCTGTGTGTATGCGCGATAACAGAGCATGGTTCTGGGTCTCGGTTGCAAAAGAAAGGACTGAATAGAGGAGAAGACACAGCACAGAGGATCCAGCCTTGGGTTCTAAAGTCAGCAAGACTTTTAACTTCCTGATAGGGAAAGACCACAACTGGGTCAGCTCTCCGAGGTCTTTGGGCACATTTCAGGCTACTGGGAGGAGGATTCGAAGCATCGAGTGCCCTCCGCAGTGCCTTTGTCTCTACTGTGTAGCACTGGAAAATGACTTACATGCCTGCCTTTGACGCAGGGGCCTGGTCTCCCTTGAACTGTATATGCCTGGATGGGTTGGATTTGCAACCTGACTGCCGTCCTCCTATGGCATACGTTTTTGATCAGAACAGCAGCAGGAGAAAGCAGATGCCAGTATGCCTCCGGGAGGAGCTGGGGAGAGTCCACAGAGGTCTGAGGTTACTCTGGTCCTTAATAGGTTACAGCCCAAATTCATCTTTTCTGCCAGAGACATTATCTCATCGGCAGGTCTCGCCAGAGGCCGAAGTTATGTCTCATTAAGAGCCTCCCAGGCACTGACATTCTGCTTTGTCACGGACACCCATTTAGTTTATAGTTCTGCTATGTCATTAGGCAACCTTTTCAGAGCAATGCTGGAAAGGAGAGGCTGCGATTAACCAGTTCAGGACAGAAAGGAATGAAAAGAACCATAGAACCTCAAAATGTCCAAGTTAGGGACAGAAAAGGAAAAGTCCAAACTTCTATTCGTATAGAAGGGGCCTGAGGGGCTGGGCTGCAAAAGGAGTCCTTTCTGCTTGTAAGAATGAATGAATGAATCATCCTTTCTCAGCGAGGCATAGGATGAAGGAGGTAATACAAAGCCCTGGAGGCGGGGAACGGGGCATGAGGCCTGGGATCCCACCTTAAGAGAACAGAAATCAGAGGAATCAGTGGGAACTTGGATCTGCATGAAAATGGAGGGAAATAGACTTTTTTCATAAATTCTTGATCCTTGGCTGCACCAAGAGTGGGCCTTGGGGACAGACTGGGCTAGAAAATGGCATCATTTAAAAAGAAGGAAAGCAGGATTGCTTACTTATATTTTCTGTAAACTAGGCTATTAGATCTTGGCCTGACAACGCATGGGAGAGAAACAGTTTACAAGTCTTTCTTTTGGAAAAGCTTTTGGGGCTCCCTCTTCCACGAACCCGTGCAGCTGTGCAGAGAACATTCTGTGCTGGGCACGGTCGCCTTTCTAAAAAGCCAACAGCCTCCCGTTAGGAAGCAGGCGTCTCCCGCAACCCCCCGCGGCCGACTGCCCGCGCAGTATTTGCCCGCTCCCACAGCGCCCCCGCTGGTGAGATGGAGCAGCGCCGCGACACGCCTCCCAGGGCGTCGCCGGCAGTCCTTGCGGAGAGGTGGGCGTCCCCCAACCGCGCGGTTCCGAGCGGAATATGGGCCCGAAGCCTTTGTTATCCGTTATCGCCCCCTCGCTCCCCTCCCAGGGGGTGGGCGGCACGCGCTGGCACCCTAGCCTCCCCCCGCTGCGCGGGCGCGGGGAAGCGGCCGCTGCTGCGTCCCTCCCGCACAAGTTCAGTGCTGCCGCAACTTGCCAGAAAAAAAAAAGAAAGGAAAAAAAAGAAAGAAAAGCTGAGACCCAACTCCCTGGGAGGGAGAGCAGGCCAGAGGGCACTGCAGAGGGGTGAGGGGCGATCCCGTGGACAGCAGGAGCAAGTGGACTTTCTGCCCCCAGTGGCCAGGGAGTGCGGGCTGCTGCGGGGTGGGGCAAGCACGGCAAAGGGAGCGGACCCCAGGGCCAGTGGCGTGCCGGGTCAAAGAAAGAAGGGACGGTCCTGGGCCAAAGGAGACATGGAGGTTGAGGGTGACATCCCCGAAAGCAAGCGCCAGGAGCTCGGGCTCAGGGCGGCGCCTGTCCCCCTCTCCCGTTGCCTGCATCTGATGCTGAGTCACTCCTTCCCTCCGCAGAGCCGACGCCCGGTCCTCTTCCGGCTGGGGGAGAGGAGCCCCAGCTAGGGGCTGGGGCCCGGCCTCTGCACCACAGGCCGGCTGGGTGGGGGGGTGCAGGAACACCCCGAAAGTGCACCCCACTTGATGTATATTTGAGCACAGGAGCGTTTTTCCGGGGGAAAGAATACGGAACTTCCACCGCAATTGAAAGGCATTCTAGACTCAAGAGGGGGCTCAGACTTGCAGCTCGTCAGCAATGCCTTTGTTTTCCAGTTGGGGAAACGACGCCAACTGGGAAGGGCTTCCCCGCGACTGGGGTCTCTCGTGCGCCTGACACTAACCTTGCTGCAGTTTTTGCGCTTGACCATGGGGTTGCCTATCCCTGGGCTTCTGTCTCTCCATCTAATTACTACCCTCCTTGCTTTGCAGGAAGCATCTTCCCTGTCCCTTTTAACGTTATGTCTGCAGTTTCCCCCAACGAGAGTTCCTTTGCCCGTTTCCAGTTCCTCTTTTTTCGGGGCACTCCACCCCACCTTTTCGCGACGCTATTCAGGCCCTTGGTTACTGCCACAGGCGCCATCGACATCCCGGGAAATATGTGCCAACCAGCCCAGAATTTTGCTGGTCTGCACCCACTCACACACGTTCTTGGACCTCTTAGCGGTTAGGCTTTTAAGGAACTTTATGAAGTTTCTACTCTTCGGGCTGGCAGTTTCTCAAGGCAGAACAGCGCTGCGGGTGGGAGGAAGAAGCCGGTCCTAAAGGATCTTGTATTGCATGTACCAGAGCTCCTCCTTACTAAGGACGCAGCCGCCTGGCGCCAGGCCCGAGGATCCAGATAATTCTGTCCTTTCTGAGCGGGGTATGGGTAAGAACCCTCTCCTTGGGTAGCCACGGGCCAGGAGTCCCGTTCTTATTGTGCGCTAAAGTGCCTTCGCCCCTCCAAATTAGTTGCAGTATTTTGAACCAAGGGGCGGTGCCTCCGGGAAAGAGAGAATGAGCTGCTCCAGCGGAAGGGGGCGTTCGGGGGCGGGGTGTGGGGGAGGGGGAAGGACGGAGCCTGCGCCTGCAGCACCCCCGGCCCCCCCACCTCAATTCTCCCCTTTTTCCTGTCTATCAACTTGGTCCTGTCTTCCAGGCTCCCCAGCTCTCTCACCCAGCTCCCCAGCTCTCTCACCCAGCTCCCCAGCTCTCTCGATTAATCAATCGCTCTTCTCGCAGCTCTTTGGAATAAGACACACTCACTCTCTCTCTCTCTCTCTCTAGCTGTTGAAAGATCTGCTCTCAGTTTCAGGAGTCGGGTTCTTTTTCTTCTTTCCTTATCAGACTTCCACAATTGCCTTCAGATTTTTCCTGTGGGTGTCTTGCACACCCACCCCCCGAGCAGATTATATGATTTCCTTTGGCATTGTGGAGGGGACCGCTACTCATTTAGGTGTGTGTGGCTGTTTGCCTTATCTTTGTTCTTGAGAGATTAGGCGGCCTTATTCCATAATACATGAAGGTTTTTATTTGTGACAGTCACTCGCCCTTGCCAGCCCCAGCAGATAAAATTAAATAGAGGGTCATACTTGTATCTTCAGGGCACTGGCTTATTACTGTAATCATACGAGTAATGAACATTTGACCACCTGCTCAGCGTCATGTGCTCTTAACCCTCACAGATCTGGCGAAGGAGGACTCATCTTCCTCTGTTTTATAAAGGGTACCAAGGTCTGGATTTGCCCGAAACCTATTTGAAAATCTTCCTATGGTCTAGGAAAAAGCACAGCAGCTAACAGAGTGAGACTGTTAGGAATTATTTATAATTCCAGGAATTCTAGATTATGGAATCAAGTACTTAGGCTAGAAGTAGTTAGAAATAGTTACAGTGTAGCTGTTTGGAAGCATAGACTGAAATCCTATTGTCTAGGGTGGGCTCAGGTTCTGCTGATTTACCCACAACAAACGACTTAACTTCTTCAGACTTTCTTGTTTTGATCTGAAAATGAAGCATGGAAATAATACACACCTTACAGGTTCACTGAGGGGATTAAATGAGAGGTGTTTGCAATGTTTAGTGCAAGGGCAGACAGAAGGTGCTTAATTGATGTTAGTTCTTATAAATATTAAGGTTAGGGGTGCCTGGGGGGTTCGGTCCATTAAAAGTCCTGCTCTTGGGGACCCCTGAGTGGCTCAGTCCGTTAAGCATCTGACTTCAGCTCAGGTCATGATCTCAGGGGTTCATGACTTGAGCCCTGCATCTGATGAGTTCAAGCACCACTTCTGGTGAGTCCTGCTCTCTCTCTTTCTCTCTCTTTCTCTGTCTCTCACTCACCTGCACTCTCTCTCTCAGAAAATAAAAAAATAGAGTCCAACTCTTGGTTTTAGCTCAGGTCATGATCTCGTGCTTTTGTGAGTTCAAGCCCAGCATCAGGCTCTGTGCTGACAGTGCAGAACCTGCTTCGGATTCTCTCTTTCTCTCTCTCTCTCCCTCCCCCCACTCATGCTGTCTCTGTCTGTCTCAAAATAGATAAATAAACTTAAAAAAATTTAATATTAAGACCAAAGAAGGGTGAGTGAAAATGTGGCTTCCTGAACTAACAACACTTCTACTATTCCCATTCCTGGCTTGTCCTCTTAAATGCAGATAGGCTAATTTCAGTCCAGGGAAAATCATACTGTGTATTATTTCCCTTTCCGCATCATTGGTATGCAAGTAGAATCAGCTTAAACTGAGGACAGATTTACAAGAGTAAGTCACAAAGCATGCAGCCCTATGAATTGTATATTTAGAAAGAGAGGAGCAAGTTCTATTCTTTGGTGAGGGTGTCTGGAAAAGCATTGCAAAGTCACAGAGACCCACCTGGCTTCCAGACTTCACCACCGTCTGCTGTGAGCTGGCACAAATTATGTATCGCTCAAAGCCCCCCATTTTTCATTTATTCAAAATGGTGATAATAATACCATCTCTTCAAGGTTGCAGTTAAAATGTAAATGCTATTATATATGAAAGTGCTTAGCGGAGTGCCTGACTCATCATCTCTCAATAAATAAAGTTTGCTTTCCCTCTTTCCATTGTCGTGATGAGAATTAACTGGGTTATCTATTGATTGTTTGTACAGGAGCCTGTGGTCACTTACTCTTCTTCCATGCTTGGAAATGTGCACTTAATATTAATGTTAACACAAATTGATGTTGTAAAGTATAATTCTAAAACCCACAACCATGAAGGAGGGGTAGGGAGGAGTGGCAATTGTCCTGAATCATCCTAAAGAACAAAAGGTAGTGGGCGGGGCTAGTTACCAGAGTCCCAAAGGCTATGTCCCTCATTGCACTAGGGAAGTCTCAATTGGTTCATTTTCCAAATGGGCTGTGAACTGCAGTTGTCCCTGAGAGAGAAAACAGATAATTATTTGCGGATCCCGAAGAGAACCTGGCTTCTTTCTGAAGAGGAGGAGATACATTAAGCTGGGAGTCAGCGGAGGAATGAGAAATTGAGCCCAAAACTATGAAAGATACATCTGCCAAGAGGGTGATGAGGCTTAAGGAGACCTGGAGGGATTTATACTCTCAGCCATGAGGGAGTAACTGCCATTAGACTAGTCCTCCCACTGCAAACAGCCATAAAACTGGGTAAATATGCTGAAGGCGATTGTGTGCAGGCAGTGGACAATGAGCAGCCCAAGACTACATCCCCAAGAGAGAAAAATATCTATATAGATATCTATATAGCTCCGCCCACAGTCATCCAGCTAGCTGTCCACCAGGGAGAGTTGTCTCACTAGATCACTGACGTCCAAGCAGGGTGGAAGTGAAGGTAAAGAGATGGGGAACAGCAGAGCTGAAATAGCTGAATCTGCAGAGCAGGGCATCGGGAAGGAGGGAACTGCAGAGAGGGCTCCCCTGTGATCTCGATGACAGTCCGGCCATGACACCATGCCTGAGAGATGGGCTGCAAATGAACAAGAAGGGTCCGTGTGGGACCCCCCAGCTAACAGCTATGATGGAGTTGATAATGAACACATTGTAGCGATTCTGGAAGAGCCACATCCAGAGACTTTGGAGTTGGAAGCCCCCAAAGAGTCAAGAGGACTCAGTGACATTTTAGAAACACCCATTGGGAACCAGCTAAGACACCAGGAAGGGCTTGTCTTAAGAGTAAGGACTGTACTCTAGAGTAGGGCTCAGCAAACTTTTCAGCAAAGGGCAACGTAGTGACTATTTTTGCCTGTGTGAGCCATAAAGTCTCTATTGCGACTGTTCAATTCGGTCACTGTAGCATAAAATCAAAGACAATATGGAAATGAATACCATGGCTGTTTCAATAAAACTTTACTCTCAAAAACTGGGGGCAAGCAGAATCACCATGTGTTCTAGAGTAAGACCTATTCCAGACCTGCATTAACAAAGCCTAAAACTAAGCCTTGATAAAATCTCAGGTGAGGCAGGATTTGAAGACTGAGTCCCATCAAGGTAGAAGGGCTTCAGAAATACCTTGGACTTTCCACAGATCCTATAACAGTACCAAACTAAGCTGACACAAGTTCAAGATGATCAGGTGGCCATTGAACCACCGGCTAAAACAGGAAATAGCACTCTTTAGAGAAACATAACAGAACTCAGAATCTTTACAACATACAATTCAAAATATCCAGGAGTGAGTAAAAAAAATCACACCAAAAAAGTCACAAATGTAATGTATTGCCAAGAAAAATAGCCGTCAGTAGTAACCAACTTGAGGCAACTCAAATGTTGGACGGTGTAGACAAAGGTTTTAAATTAGTTATCATAAATATGTTCAAAGAATCGACTAAAAATTCATGCAAAAATTGAAAGGAAAAGTATGGTCTAATGAATGAAAAGATAGAAAACTGCAGCAGAGATATGAAAATTGTAAAAAACAAAACAAACAAACAAAAAACTGAAAGCAAAATTCCAGAACTTAGAAGTACAACTAAGGGGGATCTGGGTGGCTCAGTCGGTTGAGCATCTGACTCTTCATTTCAGCTCAGGTTTTGATCTCAGAGTTCATGAGATCAAGCCCCGCATCAGGCTCTGCGTTGTCAGTGGGGAGCCTGCTTGGGATTCTCCTTCCCTCTCCCTCTGCCCCTCTCCTGTTCACATGCACCAGCACTTTCTCTCCCTTAAAAATATTAAAATTTTAAAAAGACTTTAAAAAATCGGACTTAATGGGCACACCAACACTCTGTACTAGAAGGTGCTGTCCCTACAGATGTGGTCCACAGTTGAGAGACTTGGGAACGGGACCAGGCACGATGCTTCTTGATTCCCCTATGCTCCCAGTCCAAGTTCGCATCACATCTGCTTCAGACTGAGCAATGTCAGCATGATCTAGAAAGCTTCTAGATATTATCCAAATATTATCATCTAGATACTATCTAGTGAAAGGCTTAGAATCAATGATGGATTACTTATTCATTGAGCAGACTCTGGTATCATTATTCCCATTTATAGATGAAGAAACTAGGCTTTTGAGAAATTAAGTAATTTCCTCATGGTCATACTTCCGGTAATATTAAAATCCTTGTCAGTCTGATACCAAAGTATCAAACCACTAAATTATAAAATCATCCTAGGAAAAGATAGATGGTTGTTAGATTTCCAAAAGTAATTTGCATTATTGTGCTATTTGTTCCTAACACATATTGGCTTTTAACATTAGCAATAAAAGTTTACTGCTAATGTATGATAAGGAAGTAATGACAACATCTTCTTACTTTAGACAAAGATGGCCCTATGAATGTAGAGTAACAGCTCTAACTTGGAAAGGACTTCAGGCTAAATCCACTGGGGCCTGTGTGATGAGGGGAGAATCACACTGAAATTGCTCCAAGAGCCTACAGTGTTTAAACTAGAAGAGCTCCTTAGCAGAACCTCTGCTCATGTATAACATCAGCTATTTGAATCATGAGTTGAGCTCTCAGGATGGTACTGAAGTTACCAGTGGAGACCTTCCACAGACACATGTCTTCCTGATTAATTGGAAAGGGCAGCTTCCATCTACTGACTATGCACCATGTTCCCTTGGTTTGGAATCCTCTGTCCAGGGCAGAGGTGGGGGTAGGGGAGTAGATTGACCATGGGAGATAAGGAGGCATGTATCAGTGATGCTTTCTAATGTTAAGGGAAAATGTTACATGTATCAGAAAAATATCATGGCGGGGATCACGTGTTGGGTAAGGGGCATTGCAGAGTACCTCTTTCCTACGTGTGCTCTGGAGATACAAAATTGAAGAATACAACATACGAGCTTGTAAGGAGCCTATAACCATTCAGGCTGGTAAAACATATATGAATGAAAAGAAGACACACCTTTTAAGACAATGCAAAAGGGCAGTGCAGGTGTTCAGATGAAAACCAGGAAAGACTTCCTGAAGGAGACTAACAGGTTGAGCAGAAATGGAGAATGAGTTCAGGAGAGGACATTCTGAGTTGAGAGGCAGAGAGATGAGTAGGCTCAGGGCTGGTCTTCTGGAGATTGGTGAACTATCAAAGTTTACTTAGAAAATTCCATGTATTTATGCATTTTTCTGGGAAAGGGGGGCAAAGTGGGCATAAGGTTTTCCAAAGGGGTTTGTAACAGTCTAAGAAGTCAGAACCCGTACCGTAGGGGGTGGAGAATTGTCAACAACTTTTATCATTGGCCTTACAGTGAGACACCATCTGCTTTGGGTTCTTTTTTCTTGTTTTTAATTACCTACAAGGAATTCAGATGCAGACAATTTCAACTCTATGGGGTGGGTGCCAAGGTCAGTCATGGGGGAGGCAGAGGCCAGAAAGGTCTTTGATGCCTTCAGCACACCGGAGCCAGATGCACTCACAAAATCTGGGATCATGGCTCTGAAAGTCTCCAGTGGGAACCATGCCTCCTGATTTGGGAAACATCAGCTATGATAGCTTCCTGGTGTGTGTACAGGAATAATATGTGTAGAAAATAAAATGTTCTCCCCTTGCCGTCCTCCTTCCTCTCGGGGCACCCTCTGGAGGACGGTGGTCCCTTGTTCCCGGAACTTCTGAAAAGCTTATTAATTTAATACTGTTGCTCCTCCTACCTCCTACCCACGGCAGCCCCCGTCTTCCAGTCCAGTTCCAAACCTCCTCTGCTCCGGAGAGCATTGTGTGTTCATCTACCTTCCAGCTTTCAAGAACGTTATCATTCTGGAGAGCCTTTCTCTTTAAACTGAGAGGAAAGCAAAGAGAAACAGAGTTGCAAATTTCTTGACCAAACTTGACAAGTTATTTTGAGCTGGGAACTGATTAATTGGAATCTACAGTGAAAACCAAGCTGGAGTAGTTGACATTGTTCGAATTTTCTGGTTACACTCAGGAATGAGTCATGACGCCCAAGTCTCAGTGACTCATCACTTCAGAGAGAAAGATTACATTTTGATTCCGTGAGAGTTTGGCTTCACTAGAAATTTTATAGAAGAGCTCTCTTTGTTCCGGTTCGGGGACCACCATAGGCAGCCTGGGTTTTGCACGGGTATCAAATTTTCTTAAATATTATCACACAAAGCTAAATGTATTTTGATTTTCAGGGTTGCATGCCCCGCCCCCCTTTCTCCTTTGCCTCTTCCAACAGGAAGCCTTGAGCTACTCATAAATTCTCCCTAACACTGCAGAAACGTATTTCACTCTGAAGCAGAGGGGATAGTAATAAAAGCCTCCTGGTGGAGGGACAAAGCAGAGACATCTTGAATGGTTTAGGAGTTTAATCTTCCATCCTGATACAAACCCAAGAATATTGTGCTCCTGGGGCTTTCTTTATTGCCAGCTATTGTTTAATGCCTGGATGAAAGGCATAATTTTCTGACAAGCGAGCACAGCAAGGTCTGTCCCTGCTACTATTACATTTCTTTCTGTCTTTCTTTTGTTTTTAAATTAGAGAACGAGACCTCAGAACAGTATCTGGTGCAAAATGCAGGATCTTGACTGCCTCAGGCTGTACAGGAGGCCCTGCAACATTGAACAGCGGCTTGGATGAAAGGAGCTCTCTGCTTCTTCTGTAGTTAACCGAATGATAAAGGGATTCTGCCTGGGATATTTGATTGTTTCTCTCTCGGGAAAGGAGTGTAAATTATTCTTAATTGCTGAGTTATGGGTCTGTTGTAATTAGTCGGTTCCAAGGGGAAAAAAATGACACCGAGGAAATACAGTGTGGACAGCCTGCCTAAAATCGGATGTGTCCTGATCTGATCTTGAGGCCCGTTGTGAAAGACGTAAAATGTCCCCTTTCTTTCTCTGTCCGACGTTCTCCTTGCCATCATGAAATCTCATGGTCTCCACTCTCCCCAGAAGCCTGCTCCTAGCTCTCAAACTTCCGACCTGTGTCCAGGCCATAGGGAGGGAGCCCGAGTCTCTTCCCTTTCGGGTGGAACCTGAAATCTGAGAAGGGGAGAAAATGCCCCAAATATACCAGTAGCAAATTGGCTTCCTTTTCAAGCCATCATGCTCTCAAAAGAAAAAAAAATGGGGGAAGGGATTATGTAGTCATTTTAGGTTTGTGGATGGGCTGGTGAGGGAATTTCTTTGGGTGATCTGGAAAAAAATTGAGATCCCCATGGTGTCAAATGACCCCGCTAGTTGACCAACTCTGAAGATAAAGCTACCCCTCCAGGTGCTGATCATAACACCATACAGATCTCAGGGTTTCCCATGCTTGGAAGAGACCTTGAGATACTGTAGAGACGATTCGTAAGTTTTGCAGACATTTATGTATTCTCAGGCAGCTAAGAACCACTCAGCCTCACGAAGACCTCCTGAAAGAGAGGTTCTGCAGAAATTCCATCCCCTTAATTAGAGTATAAGTGCTTCACGAGATTTTTATACCCATAGTGTGTAGTAAGGTTCTGTGCAGTGTCGACTTTAATGTGCATTCAATGGCTAATTCACAGCCCTTAGAAGTTCCTTCCAGTACCCACTCCCCCTTTGGCCCCAAGTTTAAGAGATCATTGGAGATGGAAGATGATCCAGATCTCCTGCTTCCCTCTCACTTTGCAGCAGGCTCTGGGAATGTTGTGGCATCAGAAATATCTATCTTTTACTTTCCCGCTGCCCAGTCATCAGTTTCACGTCTCACCACCAAATCGATGATGAATGCAGGAGTGAGTACTAAATGGAGTGCATTGGCCTAGCAGCAGCCTGACTTAGCTGGGCTGCAGCTGAGAAGAACCTTCTTTCCCTCAGATCCCATAATCATGTGAGGATGTCATAACTGATAGTAAGATTCTCCCCCACGTAAGTGTGTGTCCGTGGAGGAAAAAATACTGGTGACATTTCAACACTCAGACATTAATTTGGAAAAACACTCTTCTGTTCCTCCTTAGAGTTAGACTAAAAGCTCAATTTTCCTCAAGTCTCAAAAATAAACTGAAATTCATGGTTTTTTTCAGTTTCAAGGACAGTATTTTAGTGTAACTTACCCTATTAAAATTTTTATTTTATTTTATTTTTATTTTATTTATTATTTGAGAGAGAGAGAAGGCAAGCCATGGAAGTGCAGAGGGAGGTAGAGAGAGCAAGAGAGAGAAGAGGGAATCTTAAGCAGGCTCCACACCTAGCACAGAGTCTGACACAGGGCTTGATCTTACGACCGTACTGTAAGATCATGACCTGAGCTGAAATCAAGAGTCAGACACTTAACCAACTGAGCCACCCAGGCACTCCCCCATTAAAAAATTTTAAAACCTCACACCCAGTTCAGAGCTCCCTCAATAAACATGACATACAGGACTTCAAATATGGAATCACCTCAGCTATTCCTAGGAGATATAGAGAAGGACAAAAAGCATTATTATATGTGCTGCCAAAGTGAGCACAGACAAAAAGCATTACATAAGCTCTTGTGAGGAGGCACCTCCTCTTCCTCTGGTATAAAGGATTTGCTGGTAATGTGACAACCATGTGAGGTAACCATGTGAGGACTGTGGAGCCAGCCAACAAGGCTCCCTGAGGACTGAGGGAACAGTGAGTTGTCTCAATCCCAGATTTGACTGACCTTCCCTCTAGGATCTCTCCTCACCAACTTCCACAGTCTTGTCCCTTGGATTCGTTCAACAGAGAGAGCACAGCAGGGATATTCATACTGCAGGAGGGAGACAACCAAACACTTAATAAGTTCTGCTCAGAGATTCTCCATAAGGGAGGCAAATCATCAAACACTCTTAGGTTATGCTTGGACAAAGAAGTTCCATGTGCTTCCCCCAACACTAATTACTACATTATGAGTAAAGCAGTGTATACCTCGTACCATGTAGATTAAAAAGTCCTTCAGGGGCACCTGGGTGGCTTAGTCGGTTAAGCGTCCGACTTTCGCTTAGGTCATGATCTCGCGGTTCGTGGGTTTGAGCCCCGCGTCGGGCTCTGTGCTGACAGCCAGCTCAGAGCCTGGAGCCTGTTTCAGTCTGTGACTCCTCTCTCTCTGACCCTCCCCTGCTCATGCTGTCTCTCTCTCTCTCTCTCTCCTAGAAATAAATAAAACATTTAAAAAAATAAAAATAAAAAGTCCTTCAGATCTCAAGGTCTGTGGCATAGAAATTAAGAGATTTTTCTCCTAAAGCAACAAAGGAGGATAGTGTTTGGAAATGTGATCAGTGATCTCCAAAGGCCCACAGTAGCTAGAATAAGGAAATCTGCATTGTCTATTGATTTCAGAGAGTTCTAGCAAACTCTGGCGAAGAAAGGACACAGAGGTCGATATATACTGCTTCCTGGAGAGATAGGTACACCATAGATAGACCCTTCTCTAAACAGGTCCAAAAGAAGAAAAGTCAGGGTGGTCTGGAAGAGAGTCCAAGAGCAAGTAACACCAGAAAACAAGCAAATGGAATTTCTTGTGTGACCTTGACCAAGTCCTTTCATATCCCTGGGCCTCAATTCTGTATCTTCAAGACTATTTCCAAGATCTAATCATTCTATAATCTCGTGAGTCTACAGTTATGGGATTTTGATTCAAAAACCTATGATGATATACTGTAGAAACATAATGTCCTGTGGAAGATGGAAAAGTCCGTAAGCTAAAAATCACCAAAATAGGGCACCTGCGTGGCTCGGTCGGTTAAGCGTCCAACTTGGCTCAGGTCATGATCTCACGGTTCATGGGTTCGAGCCGTGTTTTGGGCTCTGTGCTGACAGCTCAGAGCCTGGAGCCTGCTTCAGATTCTGTGTCTCCCTCTCTCTCTGCCTCTCCCTCACTCGTGCTCTGTCTCTCAAAAAAAAAATATTGAAAAAAAATTTTTTTAATGACCAAAATGAATACATATAGATAACCATAGACAGCCACTGCATTCTTTCACTAGGGCTGCCAAAACAAAGCTCCACAAACTAAGTGGCTTAAACAACAGAAATGTCTTATATTACAGTTTTGGAGGCCAGAAGTCCAAGGTCAAGGTGTCAGGAGGGTTGGTTTCTTGGGAGGAATGTGAGGGAGAATCTGTTCCATGCCTCTCCCCTAGCTTCTGGTGGTTTATTGGGGATTGGGGATCTTTAGTTTTCCTTGACTTATAGAATCATTACTCCAATCTCTGCATTCATCTGCATTGGCATTCCCCCTGCATGTGTGTCTGTGTTCAGATTTGTCCAAACAGCCACTCTTTATAAGGACAACAGCCATATTGGATTGGGAGCCCATCCCATACCAGCTTGATCTCATCTTAAGTAATTCCATCTGTAATGACCTTATTTCTAAATAAGGTCATATTTTGAGGTACTAGGGGGCTAAGACTTCAGCATATGAATTTGGGAAGGGCGCAATTCAACCTACAATAGCCATATAAGCATGAAAATTAAGCACATGGATTTTGAAGTCAAATAGCCAAAAGATCCAAACTGCCTCAATTACCTGAGCATGTAAAGGACAAATCATTGAATTGCTCTGACCCTTAGTGAGTTTTCTCTTCCATATAATAAGATGAAATGAGAAAAAATATGCCAACAAATTAAAATAAGCACATCGTGGGTCTAGTAACTTGTAGATGCTCAATAATTGGTAGCTATTGGTATTTTATTCAACCCAAACTATCTAGACTACTTATAATACAAGTAGTATTAGGGACCAAATGGCTTTTAGAGCCTTACTAAGCCATCAAAGGTCCACATGCTCTGGTTTCCTTAGCTGCCTCTGACCACATTCCTCACATCCATCCTATCACTCTCTAATCCAGCCACTTCAGGCACCTTGCTGCTACTCAACATGTCCACTCTCTCCCACCCTAAGACTTTGGCATATGCCATTCCTTCTGCCTAGAATTTTCGTCTCTTGGATAGTCACATGACTGACTCTTCCACTGCTTTCAGATCAGCTCAAATGTCACCTTATTAGGGACCATTTGACTACTCCTTAGAAACAACATGACCCCCAACTTCTGTGTCCCCAAACTCCTTCCCCTGATTTACTCTTCTCCTTAGTACTTACAATCTCATATACTGTTGTGAGTTGACTTATGTCCCCCTCCAAATTCATATGCCGAAGTCCTAACCCCAACTATGTCAGAATATGACCTTATTTGGAAATAGGGTCATTGAAGACATAATTAGCTAAGGTGAAGTCATATTGGGGCAGGGTGGGTCCCTAATCCAATATGACTAGTGTCCTTATAAAAAGGGGAAACTTAGACACAGAGACATGTATACGAGGAAAATACACATGGAGAGGAAGGCAGAGATCAGGGTGATGCTCTTACTTACAGGCAAAGGAACTCCAAAGATTGGCAGTGAGCCACCAGAAGCTAGCAGAGAAGTGTGGAACAGATCCTTCTCTCAGAGCCCTCAGAGAGAACTAACCCCACCCACACCTTGACCTCAGCCTTGTAGCCTCCGTAATTGGTAGACAACGTATTTCTGTTGGTTAAGCCACCCAGTTTATGGTACTTCGTTATGGCAGCTGAAGCACGCTAGTGAATGTGAATGCTTGTTCGCTGTCTTTTTCCCTTGACTCATATGGAAGAGCTCTGAGGCCAGGATTTCTGAGGAAGGAAGAATACAAGACAGATGAGTTTCTAGAGTCGGTATTACATACCTGTAAGATTCCACCTACCTAAGGCTTAAGAAATAGCTTATAACAGGAATGCAAGTTGGTGCAGCCACTCTGGGAAACAGTATGGAATTTCCTCAAAAAATTAAAAATAGAACTACCCTACAACCCAGGGATTGCACTACTGGGTATTTAACCAAAGGATACAAAAATGCTGATTCAAAGGGGCACCTTTGAACCAACCTCAATGTTTATAGCAACCAAATTATGGAAACAGCCCAATGTCCATTGACTGACAAACGATAAAGAAGATGTGGTATATATACACAATGGAGTATTACTTGGCAATCAAAAAGAATGAAGTCCTGCCATTTGCAACAAAGTGGATGGAACTGGAGGGTGTTATGCTGAGCGAAATAGTCAGGAAGATATCATGATTTCACTCATATGTGGAATTTGAGAAACAAAAGAGATGAACATAGGGGAAGGGAGACAAAATAATCCAAAAAGAGAGAGGGAGGCAAACCACAAGAGACTTTTAAATACAGAAAACAAACTGAGGGTTGATGGCAGGACATGAGTGGGGAATGGACCAGATGGGTGATGGGCATTAAGGAGGACACTTGCTGGGATGAGCAGTGGCTGTTATATGTAAGCGATGAATTCCTAAATTCTACTCCTGAAACCATTATTACACTATATGTTAATAACTTGGATTTAAATAAAATTTTAAAATGTTTTTAAAAAGAAAGAAATAGCTTAGAACAAAAGAGAGCAAACAGAATTCCAACAGAGAGTAGAGTCAAAATTAAGAACTGGAAAATAAATACGCTTTAGGCTAATTTAAGGGGTCAGGGAAACATGTTACATGGGCATGGAGAGGAACATTTGGGCCTTTCGAAGGCCTAAGTCTTGGACAGGTTGCTGTTCCAGGAGGGAACAAAGGAGTTGACTGCAGTTGTAATTCACAAAACCAAGTTGGCAGAAGAGAAGATCTACACAGAGAGAAGACTGAGTAGAAGTTGGGGTGCCTGGGTGGCTCAGTCAGTTAAGCATCTGACTCTTGAGTTTGGCTCAGGTCATGATCTCATGGCTCATAGGATGGAGTCCCATGTCAGGCTCTGCTCCTCTCTCTCTGCCCTTCCCCTCTCCTCAAAATAAATCCATAAACATTTCAAAAACAAACAAATAAATAAAAAACTGAATAGAAGTTTCCAGGTGGGACTGAGAATCTTAACGTACTTCGATAGTGCCAGACGGGCATCTATCCACTTGGGGCATGAGTGGTCCCTCAACCTCAGTGCCACTGGCATTTTAGGCAGGACCAATTGTTTAGCATTCCTACCCTCCACCCTCTAAATGCAGTCAGTCCTCGTGACAAACAAAATGCCCCCTCCCACCCAAGCATATTTCCAAATGCTGCCAAATGTTGAGACCCACGGGGCTGAGGTGAGAAGTGCTGGGTGTAGCAGACACTTGCCATCAAGTCGGGAAGGTGGAACAGCCAGAGTAAGGTAGAATTCCTCCCGGGAAGAGACTGTGCCGCTCAACGGGCTGCTCAGAGGGTTACTCACAGGCAGGAGCGACGATAGAAGTGCTGCAACTCCAGTGGGCCCCGAAGTTAGGGAATACCTGATGCTGAGTCCAAGAACACACAGCTGCTGGGATGACAACTTGACCGAAAGGAGAATGAGGGATGCCAGCCTGAAACGAAGGTCACTACTTCAGAGGCCAATGTTGTTCTCACGTAGTAGTCCCATGAGCTGGAGGGCAAAGATGGACAAATCCTTCCTCAGTGAGGCAATGAGGGTCAACAACTTCTTGGTTCCTTTGCAAGCTCTTACACATCTTTTCTCATTAAAAGGCTCTTTAGAAGTGACACAAGAATGAAAAGGCTCTTCACAAAGTTGATGCAGGGAGTCCCCTTACCAGGTAACACGTGACTATTTCTTGCAGTTGGTTTCCATTTAATACTCCTTGTAAGTGCTGAGCTGTCATGTAACGGACTCCTATGGGTTATTCCTCACTCCTCGTCTTCCTGTTCAAAACCATCTAGTGAGCAAGAAAAACTGAACGCTAAATTCTTCACTGCTCCTTTGGGCAATGACTGTGCCTTTCTATCAGTGCTTTATGAAGGGGACCGGGATCCTTTAATAATCCCTGTTTCTTCTTTGAAAGGCTCTGAAAAGCAAACATGCGTTTCCCAATATTTAGGGGGAAATTCCAGATGAAAAGCCTGATTGTGTTACTGAAAAAAGCAGAATTATACATGCATAGGCAGATGGCTCTCACTCTGACAGAGCAATTCCATTAAAGGCAGACCTTCCACATACAACTAATAAATAGTCTATTGTTTCTAAAACAGGGAGGAATGTAATAGTGCTTAGAGCCAAGAGTGCCTCAGAGGCCCAGCATCCTTTTCGGTTTGCAAATTGATTAAAGGGAAATTTAGAGAAGAGGCCAGAGTTCGTGGCATTCTTTTCTTTTCTTTTCTTTTCTTTTCTTTTCTTTTCTTTTCTTTTCTTTTCTTTTCTTTTTTCTTTCTTCTTCTTCTTCTTTTTTTTTTTTACTGTATATAGGAAGTACTGTCCACTGTTTATGTTCAGTTTTCCTTTCCCCTGATGGCAAAAACTCAATATTGCTTCACAAAAGACTTCTTAAAACTTTAGTTTCTAAGCAAAATAAAAAAAAAAATAATAATCCTCCAAAGTCTTGATTTTCCCTGATTGTTATTTCCCACGTCCTGTCCTCACTACAAAGTAAGCTTCCTTTGGGAGGTTGGGGGGTGGGTGGCCGCGGGTGTGGTACAGCTGCCTACCGTGTCCATGCTGACCCAGAGTTCCTAAATGCCCTCTCCCATGCTTTGCAAAGGAGGCATCGGGCTGGCATCTAGTCTCCGCTTGGGGTCTCTGCACGCGGGGCCTTCCCATCTGTACCCTAAGGGACTGGAAAATCACTTTCAATCCCCTCACAACGTGATTCTCTAAAGGTCAAACGTTCTCTCCCATTTATGCTGCTAGTGGGTTATTTTTTTTTCTTTCCCACACCAAAAAAGAAAAGAAGAAAAAGAAAAGATAAAAAGTTCCCTGCCTGACTTTCCATGAATAGGAGAAACAGGATCTGGTTTATTTTGGGATCAGAGCCACAGAGGGAGTGGGCGTCTCCGGGCGTCCGGGTTTATAGGCGGCTTTGTCTCCTGCAGGCCAGAAGGCCCCAGCCCTGACCGCGGCGAGTCAGGTGTCTCTGCGGCGGTCCTGCGGTCCTCACTGCAGAGCGTCTGCCCCAGTCCCCAGAAGCGAGGGGCCTGCTCGCAGCTGCCCGTAAGGTACACGGGCCGTCGAGCATGCCATTAGCTTTGCAGGAGCCAACCACCTCCCCGATTATGTAAATGATTTCATTGTTAGGGTAATTTACTCAAGGAGGATCGGCAATAAACCAGGCATTTGCTAATTGCGGAGTGTTAGAGCTGATGGAACTCTCAGAACCCAAGTCTATTTCCTCATTTTGCTGTTGAGAAAAAGGAGGCCCGGAGAGAGCGTGTGATCCTTGTTTCAGATCCTACCGCTGCAGAGGAGCAGAGGCTGGCGGAGGGGAGGTGGCCTAATTCTGACCTCTCCAATGGCTCATGCATTAGGAACAGAGGCGCCCAGACTTGGGGGCGTGGCCACAGCACAGCAGGACCGAGGCAGGAGAGGGAGGTTGCCTGACCTGTGCGATCTGCGTCTTTTCAGTGCGTTGCTGTCCGGATGCAGCAGGGATAAGCGCTTGTGGGCGATTTGGGGAGCACTCCGACCTGGCGACCAGGGCCAAGCTAAGCCCCTGCTTTGCGACTGGCCAATTGCCTTTTTGAGTCTCGATTTCCACGAGTCTAGAATTTCCTCACCATGCAGAATTATAAAAAAGATTACACAAAAATAATTTGTGTAAAAAATAGCTGATGCAGATGGTCAATATTTGTTCCCTTCCTCCTTTCTATCTCTCCTTCCTTTTTTCCCCCTGTTTTGAAAGAAAGGAGTGACATCATGCTAGTTATGTTTTTTTTCTACTGTGGGACAGTCTTGAAAATTGCATAGACGTGTATGCTGTATCCTATATGTTCCCCCAAACCAGTTCTAATATTTGGGAGAGATTTTCTATGCCAAAATGTGACACGGCTCCCTATTACATGAATAGGACACTTGCATGAAAATGACTGCTTACTGTTACCATGAGGCATTTACAGTGTGTGATCTTTTCCAGAGAGTGCCATGGACATCACCAATGTAGCTGTTATCATAAAGAACCTTTCCTTAAAACCCCAACATATAACAGATTACCACGCTGGTAAAGATTGACCTTTTTCCCCCGGATACCCCTGAGCAGATAGGGTCCCTGGCCTCTGCGGTGGCCCCACACTGTTACTGAGAAGTCACAGCATAGGCCTCTCAGGACTTTTGCCTAAGTGCAGCGATCAGTCATTTTAAAGTGCATTATGTGAATATGAATTCCCTTTCCAACACCGCTATTTTATTGACCAGAACTGTGATGATGCCTATTATGCAGTGACACACCCACAATTTTTTTTTTCATAAAATAAAATGGTTCGTTAGCCAAAAGAAAGAATGTTCAGACCCCCTGATGTTCTAGGGCCTTGCTGTGTGAGAGTGGACAAGAATGTTTTACAAAGATCGTCAAGCGGCACATATGGACAAGGCAACCACCATGCCGATTCTGCGGGCAGGATCCTACTCGTCCTTGAAGATGCTGGTAAATCTTTATCGGGCAAAAGGAGCAGCTCCTCTTTACAAAACACCTGCCTCTTCAGCGTCTGGCAGACGACTGGGTATAATATTTCCTTTTGCTTATTTTCTTCCTTCGTGCTCCATGACCCTTTGAACAAATCTCTACTATGGACACGATCATGTTGTATTATTGTCATTGGTGATTTGTTTGTCTTCCTCATTAGAGGGGCAGGAAGCATGTCTAACTCATATAGTGAAGACTTCAATGTGAACCGATGATGGCAGCTAAGAGGCAGGGGCACCAGGGATGGTAAAGTGTGGGAAAATATACTCCATTTTAAATATTAAATTCAAGTATAGGAAAAATGTAAATTTTTCCGTATTACTGGAACATAGGTTCTGAAGGGAGCAATAATGTAACAGTGAGCATGGAGAAGAATACAGGGATTGGCTCAGAAAAGGAAGGACTCTACCTGGGTTCCTAAGAAACTTGTATTTGATCTTGAAAATAATTAAGACCTAATGAATGACACATTTTAAGCAGGAGAGTGACATGGCCATGCTCATATTTTTATTTTTATTTACATACTTACTTACTTACTTATTTTAAGTAGTCCTCATGCCTAAGGACAACCTAGCACAGGCCTTGAACTCACCACCTTGAAATCAAGTCCTGAGATGAGATCAAGAATCTGAAGCTTAACCAACTGAGCTACCAGCAGCCACCCCCATGTTCATATTTTTAGAAGAATGGCTCTGACATTAAGGGGAGGAATTAATTATGAGTTCAGTGCAAAGTACAGACAAGGAGAGCACATGGAGATCATTAAGGTGAGAAATGATGAGCTTCTATAGTAAGTCAGTGAAATTGAGAATACCGAGGCGGAAAAGCATTCTACATACATTAAGGAGGTGAAATGGGTAGGACTTTGACTTTTTTGACTGTGTGTTTGCCCCATGGGGCTGCCATACCAGAATACCATAGACAGGGGGGCTTAAACAGCAGCGATGTATTGTCTCACAGTTCTAGAGACCGGAAGTCTGAGATCAGAGTGACGGCATGGCGGGGGTCTGGTGAGAGACCTCTTACGGATTCATAGACAACTGCTTTCTCCCTATGTGTTCACACAGCCTCTCTTTGCTCCTCTTGCTATGAGGCCAAAAATGCTATCAGCTTAGGATTCTACCCTTTCACTCATTTAACCTTGATTACCTCCTCAAAGTCCTATCTCCAAATATAGTCACATTGGGGCTTAAGACTCCAACATATGAATTTTGACACAATTCATCCATGGAATATGGCAAGGAAGAATTACCCTAGGCATGGAGGAGGACAAGGTGTTCACTGATACAGAGAACATAGGAAGAGGGGCAATGACTGGTATTGATGGGAAGTTAAATCTGGAACATACTGAGTGTGAGCCATCTGTAGAACATCCGAGTGCTGATGAATGTGTTTGACCTTCAGCAGACAGATCTGGTCTGGCCACACAAACCTGAGCACTGTCCATGAGCACATAAGGTGAATCCATGCAAACAAATCAGAAAACCCAAGGAAAATGATTAAAAGAAACAAAGCAGTGAGTCTAGCATGGAAACCGGGAGAGCACCAGCCTTCAAGGGCTTGTGGGTGTCAGAACCCTGTGAGATCGAGGTGGGCAAAACTACAGGATGAAAACCAAGCAAGAGTGGTGACTCCAAAGTCAAGTTTGGAGAATTTCCCAAAGAATTATGCATTCAGAGTGTCAAATGCCCCGGAGAAGGCAAGTGAAATAAAACGTTCATGAGTTTAGAAACTACTCAGTCACTGGGGGACTTAGCAGCGTGGGCAGGATCTGGGTCAAAAGTGGCATTGAGAGGTGCAGGTGCTGCATGGTATAGAGATTTTTGTGTACCAGTTTAACATATGTCCATTGATCAGCCCATCTGGAGAATGGCTCTCTAACCAGCTATTAACCTATCTATTCATTCTTGCATGTATGCTATATTTCTCTACCTTTTCAACAGAAACCTCATGAAAGACTACCAAACGCTTTGCTAATCCCAGATGCACTATGTTGGCAGCTTTGCTTCCATTTGATCAGTCTTGTGACTCTGCTCAAAGAAGGAATGTTAGGCATTGTATGTTTTTAGTTAAGCACTTCACGTCCAGGTGAGAACCAATCATTCATTAAGTAGTACTACCTTTCAGAATCATGTAGGGTGCATGTCAAGGCTATTGGCCTAACATTTTAAGAATGCACCTTCTTTACCCCTTTGAAAATCAAAACCGATTTTGTCCATCTCTAATACTCCTTATTCTCTTCTGACTCGAAGACTAATAAAAAAACATGTATTCCTGCAGGACAGCAATTTGGAAACTCTGTTTGCAAGCTATCTCAGTTCTCTGGGAAATAACACTTCTAGGCAAAAATATTTGCACTCATATAATGTAAATGGGTGCGCTCTCACTTATTGTGGGCTTCTGTTCTCTCTTAAAAACACATCCTTCCCGGGGCACCTGGGTGGCTTAGTCGGTTAAGCGTCCGACTTTCGCTTAGGTCATGATCTCGTGGTTCGTGGGTCCGAGCCCCGCGTCGGGCTCTGTGCTGACTGCCAGCTCAGAGCCTGGAGCCTGTTTCAGTCTGTGACTCCCTCTCTCTCTGACCCTCCCCTGCTCACGCTGTCTCTCTCTCTCTCTCTCTCTCCTAGAAATAAATAAAACATTAAAAAAAATTAAACAAACAAACACATCCTTCCTCTTGAACTTCTCACAACTGCACATTTATAACTGCATTTGTGTGACCGTGTTGTGTGTTAGCTTCTCTTCCATACAGTCATGCTTACCTTCCATTTTCAATGCTACCTTCTTTTTTCTTAAACCTCTAGATGTAGGGGAGGGGCCTTTTTTTCCTCTCTTGTTTTTTAGAGAGGGAGAGCGCACATGTGCGTGGGGGGGGGGCGGGCGGGGAGAGGCAAAGGGAGATAAAATCTTCAGCAGACTCCAAGCTCTATGCAGAGCCTGACACAGGGCTCAATCCCACAACCTTGGGATGATCACCTGAGCTGAAATCAAGAGGTGAGTGCTCAACTGACTGAGCCACTCAGGCGCCCCTCAATGGTACCTTCTAAGAACGGTGGACTCACACCAGATTTTCGCTTTCTCATGGACTCTAAAATTATGTATACATGTTTGCTCAAACTTTCCATCACATCTACATAAAAAACAAGTAAAAAATAAAGGATTTTTGTTGGATTTAGGTCCAGAATAACAATTCTCCTGGTTGTTCCCTTCCTCCCCCCCCTCCACACACCCCCCACTCCGGCTATTTTAAGATACTGTCATTGATTTTCAGCAGTTTGAAAACTGGGAATATAGCTAGATATGACCTTTGCTAAACATCAGATGCCCTCTAGAGCTAATCACAGCTTTAGTACATCCAGGTGTGGTGTCTTTGTATTTATTTTGCTTAGGCTTTGCTGAGCTTCTTGAACTTGTGAGTTAATATTTTTCATCAAATTTGGGAAAATGTTGGCCCTTATTTCTTCAAATGATTTTTCTGGTGACTTTTTTTGTTTGTTTCTTTGTTTCTCTTTCCAGGATTCCATGTTACATGTAGACTATATTATATTATTTCACAGGTCACTAACACACTTTCTTTTCTTTTTTTTTTCAGTCTTTTTTCTTTTTCTACTTCAGTTTGGGTAATTTCCATTGACCTTTCTCCAGGTTCACTGACTTGTTCTGCTATAGCATACAATTTGTTCTTAAACCCATCCAATGATATATTTTTTTAATTTCAGATTTTATATTTTTTCAATTCTACAATTTCCATTTTGTTCTTTTTTTTTAGTTTGAGTTTCTCTACTAGAATGCACCCCCATCTCTTTACCCGTTGTATCTAACTCTTCCTTGAAATTCTTTAACGTATGTTTTAATGTTTAAAGTTGTTTAAAGTCATTGTTTGCTAATTCTAACTGGATTTTCTTCGAGTGACTTCTCTTCATGAAAGGCCACCTTTTTCAGTTTCTTCAGGAAGTGTGAAATAACATTTTTTATTGTACTCCTGTTGTATGTAAAAAAAAAAAAAAAGAGTAGAGACTGGCATATTATATTTTTGTTTTATTTCCCAAAGAGTGAAAATCTTTTTCGTCTTCTGGTAAGGATGGGAGACACGTGCACTGATCATTCAGATTCATCCTAGAAAGAGCGTAACTGATCTGGAGCTGGACCAAATGTTTACCTACGATTGATTAGCCCAACCTCCAGGACCACAACTAATGCCGAGGGGATGATCTTTTGGGGTCTTATCAGCATTTGAACTGGGAGTAAGTTGGGCTTCAATTTTAGATAATTTTGGTTGATCTTTGAATTCCAGCTCCCTAGTGCCCCACCAAACTTTTGAAAACGTGATCATTCTGCTCTCCATTCGTCATTATTGCCTTCTCTACAAAATTCAGAGTGAAACTCTGTTCGTGTGTGCGGGGGACATGGGACGAGATTTTTGTACCAAGGGATTTGATTTTGTATTTGGGGCTCTTTCAAAGTCCAGCTCATCCAGGGAGCCCTCACTATCTTTTCTTCTCATCCGCCGCTGACTGTTTTCACCTCCGCTGGACCAGGCATCTGCCCCCGAGAATGGATGACCCACAACTCTCCTCTCACTGATGAGAGAGTAGACTTTTCCTGCACATCAGCTCATCAAGATTTCCTTGCTTGTGTCCATTGCCCTTCCCCAGTTCCGTAAAAAACTATAATTTTTCTTTTGTCTTTTTTTTTTCTTCTAGTTACCTCGGAAGCAAAGGTCTTTCACATTCTTCCTGATTCTAACTGGAAGCGGATGTCACTTAGATCTTTAAGACAAAGAGCCAAAATTAGGGACGTCTGGGTGGCTCTGTCAGTTGGGTATCCCACTTTGACTCAGGTCATGATCTTGCGGTTTGTGAGTTCAAGCCCCATGGCGAGCTCTGTGCTGACAGCTCAGAGCCTGGAGCCTGCTTTGGATTCTGTGTGTGTGTGTCTCCCTCTCCCCAGCTTGTGCTCTGTCTCTCTCTTTCTCTCTCTCTCAAAAATAAAAATAAACATTTAAAAAAGAGACAAAATTATCAGTAAGTCATGTAAGAAATTGGAGATACTCCATATATATCAGAGTGTGACTTGCAACAGATATCCAGATATGAGAAATCTTTTTCTCTCACCCCACTGGCCTTTGATAATAATGCATCTTTTCCTGTCTCATGGTCTATATCCCAAGGCATTACCTATTACCTACTGCATTTACTGCTGAAATGCAGAAGTGAGGCAAAAAGCCTGTATGCAGGCACTGGGGCTAGGAAATTATATACCAAGAAACTGATGGCTGGACACAGTTAGCGCATCGTCGTTGCTTACCAGAAACAGCAGGTGTGGTGTGGACCAGGTCAGAATGCTGTGGACAGCACAGTTCACACAGAATAACACAGGGAGTGGGTTTAAACCAGCTCCTGAAGGTGTATCACCCTCTGATTTTGAAAGCGCTTTCTCAATAATTTAGTATGGGAAGATTTGGAAGCAACATCAGAATCCATATAATTGAACACTGCTGCATATTTTGGGGAATTTTCTTTAAGTCTATATACATATACATTGAATACATTTGTTTTATTTCATTCTATATTGTGGATTATCTTTTAGATATCCATAGTATTAGGTTAAAAACAACTTCATATTGTCTTTAAGAAAGATATCACTGGGGCGCCTGGGTGGCTTAGTCAGTTAAGCATCCGACTTTCGCTTAGGTCATGATCTCGCGGTTCGTGGGTTCGAGCCCCGCTTCGGGCTCTGTGCTGACTGCCAGCTCGGAGCCTGGAGCCTGTTTCAGTCTGTGACTCCCTCTCTCTCTGACCCTCCCTGCTCACGCTCTCTC